>CM057098.1:15122500-16410000 GCA_029959045.1 Taenioides sp. WSHXM2023 | reverse complement strand
TTCATTTTTTATGGTCTAGGAGATGAGCTTAGAGATGATAGCAGCCCTTGGTTGTCAGAGCCCACCAGACGGGACAGTGGATCCCTATTGACCGCTGACCAGCTGTGCAATATGGGGACCCCTCTCCGATCTCACAGCCCCTCCCCTCTGGCGCGCCCTTCCACCATCCAGTCCATG
Source organism: Taenioides sp. WSHXM2023 (assembly GCA_029959045.1). Taxonomy (NCBI): domain Eukaryota; kingdom Metazoa; phylum Chordata; class Actinopteri; order Gobiiformes; family Gobiidae; genus Taenioides; species Taenioides sp. WSHXM2023. The sequence continues at coordinate 16,409,823 of CM057098.1, read as the reverse complement.
CCCTCCACGCCCAGCGCCACCTTCCCTCACCCACGCTCCAGCTCCGTGTCGGCCGCTCCCACCCCAGACGCTCACACCCCCCTACTGCATGGAGACAGCCCCCTGACAGACCCCTTTCCCATGTCCTTGGCGCATGCTGCTAGACTCCATGGGCGCACTTCCACTCCCCCCATCACCCCTCCATCGAAAAGGCGCCATAGACTGAAGCCCCCCTGCACACCCCCGCCTCCTTCCCGAAGAGTGATGCATCTGCTTCCCAACATCACCCTGACGCGCAGCAAGAGCCACGAGTCGCAGCTGGGGAACCGTATTGAGGAGCCACCAGCTAACAAGTGAGTACTCCTGTTCTCAAGTATGTCCCCTTCATGTAGTTAACAATAAGCCTTGGCAATGAAGTGAAATCATATGTTTTTTTTCCCTTTCAACAACACTGTGTCATGCATTTTTATTTAAACATTACTACAGCAAAATATTTAACCTAAAATTTCTTACATGCAATTAGATCTTAACTATAACTTGGCCATGTAGTGTCACCTGCTTGTCTCCAAATCTGCATGGAAAGAAGCTGCTAACCGATTCTAGAAAAGTCACATAGTGCACCTTAGTTATTCTAATACAAACCTGTGGTTACATTTGTCTATTCATAGTTCACATCTTTTATAAACAATCACTAATTTTAGTCTGCATTAAAAATAATCACTTGTCTATTTTTGCTTCTTCACTCGTCTGTGAGTCACCGACATATAAATATTCTATATTTTCCATTACTTCTATTTTTACATAGACTTAAGTTATGTGTCCAACCATTTTTGAGCAGCAATAGGTCACAATGTTTACTTATTTAATAGAGCCTTATTATAGACTATCTATAGCTCAAAGTTGCTTATGGCTGTAAATAACACAGGTCTGTGTTATTTACAGCCATAAGCAACTTTGAGCTATAGATAGTCTGTCAACATTTTTTTCCTTACGCCAGCTTAATCTAAATATAGCTGTAGGGGGCAGTATAGCCTGCCGGTGTTGTATTACTTAATGCTGAATCATGTTTCCTTTCATCGCTCATTATTATTTATGCAAGTCATAATTATGTCCAGTGGCAAATCCATCAATACAATAGCAGAGCGTGACCCCCAGTCCTCCTGCCCTGGCTCTGGCTCTGCCCCATTTCACATGCTCCCACTTCCTGTCGGCTGCTGGTTTACTCTGAATGGATGATTGTAGCTAATCCGCACACAGATTCCCAGAGATTATGAGTCATGTCAAAACAGGAAGTATTTCCTACAAATACTACTCAGGGGTGGGAAGGCACATGCAATCTCTCTCTCTCCTCTCTTAGGTCCCTAGTTCTATTTATGTCTTTTGTGATTGCACACACGAACACAAACACACTTGCCCCACATGTTTATCCATAATTTCCCATCTGCATAAGAAAGGCTTAACTGGGAAAAAAGACTGGCTGACACAGATCTGGTATGTGCTGACTATACATAGTATTTATAATGCAAATATGTTTCAACAGCTGGTAGAAAGAGTTGCTTCAAACATACAGACAGGTACTTGTTATATTAACCACACAACCTGGCACCACTTACTGTAGGGTGTTAAGACTGTCACCCTTGATGCCAGTGTTTCTTTAGCCTTATTGAGCTGTTATGTAACCTGGTTCATGCTGAGGCATCCAAGCGATACATGCCTTTATTTTGTTGTTCTGTCTTTACAGGTGTGTAAAAAAGAATAAGTTAATTCTGAATATGCAAGTGAATGGGAACGGCTGTGAGGACTCGCCCTCTCGATACCCGGCTGTGACTGCTCGGACTCCCGGAGCCACCCCAGTCAACGCAGCACCTTACACCCCCTCAGGCACACCCACACTTCTAGAAGAGCACAGTATCATCAAGAGTATGTATTATGGATTCAGTTGGATATTACTCATAGTATTGTAAAGTGTGGTGTATTATTGGTTTGGGGCTTTGCTAATGCTATTTTGTGTTGCTGTCATATGGTTTTAATATATTTTATAATTATTTGCATTTCCTTTCTTCAGATAATGTAACCGTGCATCGCAGCTCCCCACAAGCAGTGAGGAGAGACATAGGCCTTGCAGTCACTCACAGGTATAACTTTTTCCTTTATTCTTTTCATAACAGGAGTAAAAATATATACTAATACACAGTTGCCTGTATTTTTTCTAGATTTTCTACAAAATCCTGGTTGTCACAGACATGTCAAGTGTGTCAGAAGAATATGATGTTTGGTGTCAAATGTAAACACTGTCGGTAAGTAAGTCAAAAAATACTGTATTACCTCACTCCAGTCTGTTCATCTTGCGTTAATGATCAACCATTGCCTTTAAGTACATTTAACAGTTTATTATCCAACACATTTCAAGACTAGTACTGTATTTGTTCATAGATTCAAGTGCCACAACAAATGCACAAAGGAAGCACCCTCCTGTAGAATCTCCTTTCTACCAAGTAAGCTTAATTTCTGGCTAGCACACATACAGAAGTTTATTAGTCTATTGCTGTACATTTATAGCATCCATGACACTAGCCATTTCTTTTCTAGTCGCCAAAATTAGAAGGACTGGGTCAGTTCCTTCAGATATAAACAATCCAGTAGACCGACCATCCGAAGTACCACAGTTTGGGACGCTACCAAAGGCCATCACCAAAAAGGTATAAATGGAAGAATATTATTATTATTATAGCTATTTGTGGCAAATTAATTATTATTATTTTATTATTGTAACATGTTTCTTTTAGGACCACCCTCCAGTGATGAACCAGCTTGATTCCAGCAGTAACCCGTCCTCCACGACATCTTCTACTCCGTCGTCACCTGCACCGTTCCAACAGAGCAACCCACCCAGTGCCACCCCACCACCTAACCCCTCCCCCAAAGGCCATCGGGACAACCGCTTCCACTTTCCAGGTATTCACACATGATCTGTCCCATATGAAATCTTAATATTTCATAATGACTTAAGCTTCTTAACAGGCCAACAGACTCTGTGATTTTATATTTTCATGATAATCTCTAACCTTCCTAACTAACTCGCAGTCTGATACTCCTTTTGTTCTTTTCCTATCTTTCCAAAAAGCTGCCTGTTATTTTCAGCATAGACAACAGTTTATCTTCCCTGGTGAGTTATAGCTAAGTATAGTACAACTGTAATACTTGTAATCAGTCATCCACTGTCTAGTGCTGTCTGTGGAAAATGTCTCCATCTCTTGGTGGTATTGGGAATTGCATGTGCCACACGTCTGATAGTGTTGGGCATTCATGTTTGTCCATAGCTAATCTCATAGAAGCAGGAGTCAGTTATTTGTGCTGTGTAATTTTTAATCCTTTGCTTTTCTCTACAGACGTTTCAAGTCCTTCTGCACTGCACACTGACATCCTTCAAGACACAGTGTGAGTTGCAGATCACTTTTCCTCTAAATAAAAGTAACAAACTGTCTGTAGGTCCCTTGTATATTATCTGTATCTGTATTCTAACAGGAATGAACAGTCATCGGAGGACATACCCTCTGATTTGGTGGAGGATGAAGATGAAGAGGTTTGCGTTTAATATAATGTGTATTATTAGAATTTTGGTAATAAAAAAAATACAAAAGAAAAACACAGCCTGCAGCCAACAGTCTGTTGGGAATTTGTTACACTTGGAAATTCCAAAATGACTCATTGGTTTACATTGCCTTTATGATCTCTTCATGATTTCTTATAATCTTATATCTTAGACGTGTACAACCTCCTCTATCTAAAATATGCAGAGCTGAAATGAAGCAAGGGCTCGCCTGCCTCACTAGGGCTACACAATATATTGCAAGTACTGACATTGCATTGCAATATTGCCAAAAATCAATATTGCAATAAACTGTAACACCAAGGTTCTCCATCTTTGAATTAACATTTATGTTTTTAAATAATCTATTACTTTTTCCTACTAAAAGACTAAATTAGCCTTAATTTAAACAGGGTTTTGGCTATGCCAAGTTTTTATTTTTGACAGAGTCTGGTTTGTAAAATAATTATTGTGTCAAAAGTTTATCTAAAATATCACAATAATATTGATATTGCAGTATTTAACAGCCATATCACATGTAGCAATCTTTCCAATATTATGCAGCCCTATACTTACTCTAATATACCATACACGACTACTGATGTTTACATTAAACAGTTGGCAAACCAGATGGCATGAATTATGTCAATAATTCTTGTTAAGTCTGGCACCAACTGAAAATAAAAGCTTAACTGACATTTGTTGTATAAAACCAGTTGCTGGTGAATTTTTAATTTATCCAACAGCTTTTGCTGTTACTAAAATACCACCACTTCACAGATGTGATATGCACACAGCCAAAACAATTAGGGAGTCAGTGGAAGGGAATCAACAGTAATACACCCACAAGCTGTTAGATGTGAGTTTAGTTTATAATCAGGCCTTTTGCAGATTAACATTCAACCACACAAAGTACATCTTTTACAGCAGAGTTTGTGTTTTATTCAGGTATTTAGTATAGCTATAACATGCATAAATAAATATTTTACTTTTTGTTCATTGTAAATTACAATAAATCTTTTTATTAATTAAAACAAGGCCATTGACCTCCTGTTCAAAACTGTAGAACTGAGGCGCCATTGTAAAAAGCAGCAAATTATGATTTACTTGTCTTTATTGTTGAAAAAATGTTTTAACTCTACATGAATGATTCTGAGTCAGAATATATGAGTAGATATTTTCTGGGAACTCAAGCTTCAAATGCAGAACAATACAGGATTACTCAAATATGCATAAATCAACCAAAATACAAGTGAGCTCATCATTATTGAACATTGGTGGAACACTGATTGGTATAACATGGTTCAAGCCTGATAAAAGTTGATTTTACATAATATTTCCTGATTAAATGTTTCCTTTACAGGAAGCAGAGGAGGAGATTGAGGTAGAGGATGAAGACCCAGATGAAGAAGAGGAAAATGAGGAGGAGGAGGAAGAGGAGGATCAGGAGGATGAAGGAGAGGAAGAGGAGGAAGATGACGCAGAGGAGATGAGGATGAGCGTGGACTCAGATGGAGAGTGTGATGCAGATGAGCTTGAGGACTTACCCAGTTCTCAGGGAAACCAGTGGAAAGGACCCATCTCCAGAAAGCCCAGTCAGACTAGTGTATACCTGCAGGAGTGGAACATCCCTTTTGAGCAGCTTGACCTGGGGGAACTTATTGGGAAGGTATCTATATCTATATCTCATTTATCTAATCACATTATTGGAGGATAATGTACCTTGCAATAAAAAGACTAAGAAAAAAAAAGTATTTCTTGAAATGAATTTGTAAAGTAGTGGCAGCAGAGGTAAACAATATTAGATACAAGATTGGGTCAATTTTCACAGTTTTGATTTATTTTATATTATATTTTTATGTCATTGTAGAACAGCTTTATTGAATAATGCCTTCTTTTTACCCAAGCCAAATGTAAGCACATGGAAAAAATCTTGTGGCAATTTTATGTTGCGAGATCTTGTGGCACATAATCTTGTCCCATCCCTAAATGGCAGTGTGATGTAGTGGTGGGTTCAGTATGGGTTTGTTATTTGTGTAGTAGTACTATTGTTGTTACTTCTATTTGCAGAGCTGTCCTTACATTGACTACACACCCTACTATGGAAACATTAGCCAAATCAATGTTTGCCAAGTCAAACTATACCCAGCCTCTATTACGTCTTAATGTCTGTGTATTCTGTTTGGAGAAGGTATTAACAGCTTGATATTTGTTTCTTCAGGGCCGCTGGGGGCGAGTGCACAAAGGGCGGTGGCATGGAGAAGTGGCAATCCGACTTCTGGAGATTGACGGGAACAACCAGGACCATCTGAAACTGTTTAAGAAAGAAGTGATGAACTACAGGCAGACTAGGCATGAGAATGTGGTACTGTTCATGGGCGCGTGCATGGCCCCACCACACCTGGCTATTATCACAAGGTAAAATCATAAGAAATGGGCACATGTGGTTTTAGATTTATTTGCTAATTATTTTTTATGTTTCCGATGTTCTTACAGTTTCTGCAAAGGGAGAACACTGTATTCAGTCGTGAGAGACACAAAAAATACTCTTGATATCAATAAAACCAGACAGATTGCCCAGGAGATTGTAAAGGTAACTTATTTTTCAGTTTTCAGATGTGTTGGCAATAATAGAGCTAATACTAAAAGCTCTCAATCTGTTGCATGTAAATTTGTAGATCTCTTGAATAAATTGAAACAGGATATATTATTATTACGTAAATTTAAGTGGTTAGTATCAGAATGTTATTGAAGAGACCCCTTTTTAAGTGATGAGTGCCTGACCTTGCATATTGCAGTGTAAAACTTTTGAATGTTCTTTCCAGGGAATGGGCTATCTCCATGCAAAAGGGATCGTTCACAAAGACTTAAAATCAAAGAATGTGTTTCATGACACCAACAAAGTGGTGATCACAGATTTTGGGCTCTTTGGTATCTCTGGAGTTGTGCAGGAGGGCAGGTAAGAAATGTGAACTTGTTGCCAACCCCCAACCTCTTAATTTGTGAGGGAGATAGCTGTTATAGAAATGTGTTTTACTTTACTATTAATATTGTGTAAATGACCCAAACAAAACATCAGGGTATGTGTAAAGTCAAAACACCTTTAGTAGTAATCATGAGGGCCTAAGATGGTGTTTTCTTTTGAGTTGGCATGTCTCTTAGTCAAATGTTAATCTAAATTAACTATGTCTCAATAGTAAATGTTTAGTTTTTTTCTCCAGGCGTGAAAACAAACTTAAACTTCCTCATGGATGGATTTGTTATTTGGCGCCTGAGATCGTACAGAGGATGAGCCCAGGTAACAATGAGGACCGACTTCCTTTCTCTTGTGCAGCTGACGTCTATGCCTTTGGGTAAGAAATGCACTAATTCGGATTATTCTGTATATATTTACATTGTTTAAACTATTCTGTCTCTTCCTAAAGCACTATATGGTATGAGCTCCAAGCACGAGACTGGCCAATCACCAACCAGCCTGTAGAAGCCACTATCTGGCAGGTGGGCAGCGGTGAGGGCATAAAGAAGGTCTTGGCAGAGATTAGTCTTGGCAAAGAAGTGACTGTAAGTTTGATCAAACTTTACAAGGAGAAATGTAAGTTGATTAAAGAGTTTTTAAATATATAATACACAACTTTCATGCGCACAGGAGATCCTCTCAGCCTGCTGGTCTTATGACTTGAGGGACAGGCCGACCTTCACGCAGCTGGCGGACATGTTGGAAAAGCTGCCCAAACTGAACCGCAGACTGTCCCACCCCGGACACTTCTGGAAGTCTGCAGAGTAGGTATCCTGTGACTGAACATGAAGGGATCTTTTTCAGCACTTAATGTGTCACTTTGGTACTTTCCATGTGTTTGTTGCATTTAGGGTTTGCCCTTTGTCAAAACTGTGAAGTAGTTTATCGTGCTTAACATTCCTTACGTTCTTTTTACATTTATTAATTATGTCATATATTTTTATGATATATATTATATCTATATATTAATGTGAAATTTGTGTTAATGTGAAGTAATAGTTATTACTCACTTATTGATTGATTTACAAATACTATTCTAGGTTTACACTGAAAATAATGGCTGTGTGTTTATTTAATTGTTAGCTTACAACTTGCTTGATTCTCTGGGAAAAAGCTTCAGGGTTTTTCAAAACACAAAATATACCTTTTACTTACTTTGAAAGTGTCTTCTCAGCTGGTAAGTCAGGGCCCAAAAGTGAGATTAGGAGGGACTGGAGAATGGGGACTTTTGATTGCCTCGTGAGTCCTTGATGTTGATGATGTTCTAGAAAGGTTACAGACTGAAAAAAATGGAAATCGTTCCAAATTGAGAACTGTGATCTACACCGCATTCCGAATGATTATGCAAATTGTGTTTAAGTGTCATAAAGTTAAAATGTTTAGTTTTCCAGTGAAACTCATGGATGGTCTTGTGTCTCACACACCTGTGCCAATGAGTTTACAGGTGAGTCCAACTAAAGGAAAAACGACTGAAGAAGGACGTTCCACATTATTAAGCAGAGCAACATTTTCAAGCAATATGGGAAAGAAAAAGGATCTCTCTAGTGCTGAAAAGTGTGAAATAGTTGAATACCTTGGACAAGGTATGAAAACCTTAGATATTTCATGAAAACTTCAGCGTGATCATTGTACTATTTGAGATTTGTAGCAGATTCAGAGTACACATGGATTTGTGCAGATAAAGGCACAATGAGGAAGGTTTCTGCCAGACAAATACATCGGATTAAGAGAGCAGCTGCTAAAATGCCATTACAAAGCAGCAAACAGGTATTTTAAGCTGCTGGTGCCTCTGGAGTCCCGTGAACATTAGGGTGTAGGATCCTCCAGAGGCTTTGCAGTGATGCATAAACCTTCTATTCGGCCACCCTTAAACAATGCTCACAAGCAGAAACGGCTCCAGTGGGCCCAGAAAAACATGAAGACTCATTTTCAAACAGTCTTGTTCACTGATGAGTCCCGTGCAGTCCTGGATGGTCCAGATGGATGGAGTGGTGGATGGTTGGTGGACGGCCACCATGTCCCAACAAGGCTGTGACATCAGCATGGAGGTGGTGGAGTCATGTTTTGGGCCGGAATCATGGTGAGAGAGCTGGTCGGACCTTTTAGGGTCTCTGAAGGTGTGAAAATGACCTCTGTAAAGTGTGTGGAGTTTCTGACTGACCACTTTCTTCCATGGTACAAAAAGAAGAACCGTACTTTCCATAGAAAAATCATCTTCATGCATGACAATGCTCCATCTCATGCTGCAAGGAACACCTCTGCATCATTGGCTGCTATGAGTATAAAAGAAGAGAAACTCATGGTGTGGCCCCCATCCTCCCCTGACCTCAACCCTACTGAGAAGCGAAAGATCTATGAGGGCGGGAGACAGTTCACATCCAAACAGCAGCTCTGGGAGGATATTCTGACATCTTGCAAAGAAATTCAAGCAGAAACTCTCCACAAACTCACAAGTTCAATGGATGCAAGAATTGTGTAGCTCCTGTCAAATAAGGGGTCCAATGTTAAAATGTAACTTGACCTGTTAAGATGTTTTGATTGAAATCGCTTTTGATTTCAGTAATATGCTAATGCTTCTAAATGAAAAATAAACAAATGACCATTTTCAGTTCTTTACAACAAAAACATGGTTTGAAACTCTGTTGTGCATAATAATTTGGAAGAGTGCATTTTAAGTTTTTATTTTTGAAAAAAAATACTGTTATCATTGGGAGGTGTGTTCAGTAACATTCAAATTGTACTCTAAAGGTTGATGACTTGAAAATTATGATTACTGTCATTTATATTGACAATTTGGCAAAATCAGAGAAAAATATCATTTGCATAATCATTTGGAACACAGTGTAAATAATATATTACCAGCTTGCAAAGTTTTGTCTGCACTGAATGCAGTTTTCTGTTGCTTAACTAACCACTTACACCTTTGCTCTCTTCTATTCTCATGCAGGTTGTAGCAGTGCCCTGTGTGAAAACACAAATACTTAAGCAATGCAAAACAAAGCCTGGGTCTGCCTTGCATGCTCCTGAATCCTTAACTCTTTGTGGGATCGATCAAAACATTGCCTCTGCCTGACAGACACTGCTTCCACTAACCCCCAGTCTGATCTTCCACGTCTTAACTGTAACTGAGTTTGTCGTCAGAGGATTTCTCTTCTGTCTTTACGTGTTGATTTTATGTGAAGTTAAAGGGAATGACTGACTCATGCACTGTGCTCTGTGCCTGCTGAAAGCCCGCTCCAATCCTCTCTCTCTCTATTGCTTATACTGGTAACTCTCGCCCCAAAACCATAACAGTAAACATACTTGTGGGAGTACAACATCACTGGACCACCATCACACTTTTCTGTATACGTTTGTCATCGTATGCACCACGTCCACAGAACCAGTTGTTATTGTTTTGGTAGTTGGAGTGGTCATGTTTGCAGTGGTTTCATTGTTTTGCTGCCCAGTGTTTTAACATCTGGTCAAATCACAGTTTACAGATATACTGTAAGTGCACTCATATTCTATATCCAGAAAATAAGGAGTCAATAACTTAAAAATTTGGTGAAAAGCAGCTCAATACACAGCTACAACTTTTGGGAATATGCTAGAATCATTGCATACTTTGACTAAGACAATGTTCAATTAAAAAAAGTCAGTAATAACTTCAAAAATCTCATTTTGGACACCTCCCATTATGCAAAAGAACAAAATGTTGCCACTCTGTAAACATACTGGTGGTAACAGGATAAAAACTGCACCTTATAAAACAACACATTGTCATAAGCTGTGCAGTAGAACGTCAGTCCAGAGGAGGGCACTAGAATGCCCTATCTCCTCCCCTGGCGTCTCGTACACGGTCGTGTCATTGCTGGTTTTATCAGGGCATGTTTGCGTTCGTGTCGTGCGTTGGAGTGGCTGTCACTGTTAGACTTTGTCAGGGTGCATCTGTGTAAGACTGCAGTACATGTTGTAAATACTTTGTGAACATCCAATTATGGATCGGGATTTCTCTGTAAAATTTGTACAAAACTTTTATATGTAAGATTACTTAATGACATTTTTGAATAGGTACTGCTCTGGCTATTAAAGATGTATATATATTTATATTTTTCCATGTAAAAAAAGACTGTAAAAACAGTGTACATTTTTTAGAATGGGCCAATACATGTTTTTTATGTTCTATGTAAAAATCATATTTTTGTATTGCATGTGAGTACCATTCTGTATGGTTTCTGTTTTCATCCACGGGGGACAATAAAATTAAGCTTGACATGTGCAGAAAATATTTGAGAGATTTTTAAATTGTTCTCTTATTTCGCCGCTAGGTGGCACAAACACTCAATGTGACTGCAACCGAAAGCTCTGATCGTGTGTTTTGGCGTTTGTTTGGCCATAGGCCTCTTAACTGTTAGTTGATTGATTTTTATTTTTTATTTAATTAGACAGCTTTAAGTTAGTGACCTGTATATAGTCAGAATGTAGTTTTTCCTTATAGTCAAACCTTCAGTATCAATTGTTTTAAGGGCAAAGCAGGCAGAGTTGAAACTATGGTTTCCTTTACAACCATTATTTGACTGGTGATGGGACAAAATTATAATTCATTTCTTACTTCCCCTTTTCATGTGAGTAAAAGCTGTGTGCCCATAAAATCTCTGAGGGCTTTAGGAGCAGGTTTTAACTGTAAAATGCCTTAATTTAGTCCTGACTTCCTGTTATATTATGAAAGCAGGGTTAGTTCTAGTCTGCTGAATTTGAGTAGGCAGACAGAAAATTCAGGTGTTTTAATTGTGTTCAGTTTGAATAGATGTGCCCTGTATTGTACAGTCAGTAATATAGAACAGGAGAAATAAATGAGTGAACAGTTTATTTAGAATTTTACCACAACCTGAACATTTGGCCTCATAAGGTAACCATTATAAGCAGACATACATTATGATTATGAATGCCTTCGCCCACTTATATGCTCTGTACATTAGGCACAAATCAAATTAAAGAATGCATCAGAATACATCTATGTTGTTTTTGGAAGTTGCCCATTATAAATGCCCATTTTTTCAGACTAAATTTTGAACTATTCAGTTTTAAATAAACACTCTAAGAATCAATATTACAAAGATCTAGATCAAATCCTATAAAATGCTTGACCAATTAATCTTAGTTCTTGTTGCTGTTTTACAGTAAAGATGGTAATTACTGAGAAGTGGTTGATCTATTTAAAATCCCACAGGCAGCTGTGTTCTGCACCAGAGCAGGAGTTAAAGACACACTTCCTTTTGCTATTATTGTTCATATCAGCGCCACTGACACAAGACCATCATTTGTGTGCTGTTGTCACCAAGTCTCTTCAACCTAGTCATCTCCACTCACAAAAAAGTAAGTGGTCTTTCCTTTTAATTACATTTTTACTTTATTGTGTATTTGTCATTTCATATTTTTAATATCAAGTAAAATTTTAGTCATTTTATGCATATAATTTTGTTGTCACTTTTATCACATGCTAGAAAGAGCGTAATAAATCCATATTTTTATTTATAATCTTAATGGTCAATTGTAGCAGTATTGGGTTAAATTAATCAGTGATCTTCAGAATAATTATTACAATGTGTTTTTGAAAAGGTAACATGAAAAATTTATTAAATTTCTCTGCAATTTGTGGTTCAGATCAATAAAATTACTAATTTATTAACTAGTTTATTACACTACATGTACTTCTTATGCTTTCAGGAACAATGAAAACATCAATCATATTCCTCTGCCTCTTGGATTTTTGTGCCCGTGTAATTACTGAGGTACTTAATCTGTCCACAACTAAAACATATGGCGATAACAGCATTTTCCAGTCCACCACTTCTGACCCTCAAACCACCAGCCAACCAAATCCAAAATGCCCTACTATTCCTCCAGCCACCACCCCTGCGACCATCAAACTATTCAGCAAAAACCACTTGTTATTGTTTGCTGGGGGACTCATTCTTGCCTGTACCATCTTGCTCATTTCCACTATTCTGCTGGCCTGGAAAGTATGCCAACTTAGCAGACGCCTCAAGATGCTGAGCGGGCATTCAGACCTGATGATTCCTACTAAAATCTGGACGGGCGAAAGCAAGTCGAACACAGATGCCAACGAGACCACAGTGTTAATGAGCGACTTGAATCAAACACGTGACGAGGATGGAGAGGGTGGCAATGAAGCAGGGATGGAGATAAAGAAGGAGGGAAAAGAAACGTGCGAGAATGGAGTGGAGCAGAAAGAAAAGTCTGCCAAGAATGAGGAAGTGAAGGAGACACCTGCAGCAGCTACAGAAGATTCATCAAGTCCAAAAGAGGGTGAAAAGTCCCAAGTGGATAACAGCAAGAGCAGTACCACATCAGAGGAGGAGAAATAAGCAAAGGATGGGGAATGAAGAAGTTTCAAAAGTAAAAAAAAAAAAAAAAAAAAAAGTCAATTAAAGAAGACATATAATGCTATTTTTGGGTAAACTTAGACTTAGGGAAACTTTATTGATTAAGGGAAATTATTTAGACACATTTAACATAAAAGTGTAGTAACATATATCGATCATGATTTCACATTTTGTTCATTTTAAACCACAATATTGATCTAAAACAGTTTAATATTAGAAACTGGTGTACTGATTACCCATTCAAAACTGTAGAATTGATAGGCTCTGCTTCTTCAGAGTAGCAATCTTTTCATTCTTATTTTTATTTTTGTCTGTGTGACATTCTGAGCCCTTTATGTATGTCTTGGAGTCTGATATTTTGTTATAATTGCAGGTCAGTAGAGCAGTGGGTGGAGATAGCAGGTGGGTGAAAACTGACATTTTGGGCACTCAAGCCTTGGATATAAAGCAATTCAGGATGATCTGAACATGCATAAATGATTTTAATTTTGTGTTATGGTATAAGCTTATTAGATGTATTGTAAGATTTTATTGTAGACACGCTCAGCTGATTATTTTTAAAGGGACATATAGTTGTTACAAGTTAAAATGTGGAAAAAAAAAAAGGTTTGCAGTTACTTTTGAAAAGACTAGTTGAGTGGAAGTAGTGTCATAATCTTTAGTAGAAAACTATGTAAATACATGTGGGTGTACATGTGGATTGTAAGTGTTCAATTTAATATCTTGGCTATAATCAAAACACCATCTTATTTTTTCAAGTTCAGTTTTAGTGTGTTTGAATTGCTGTTATAACATATTTGGATTTTTGATTCGGGCATTTTTTTTTCCAATTTGTAATAAAAATTCAAATATTCTGAAAATCATGCTCATTATTTCCTTCCACTGTAATCAAGGCTCCAAATACATTTCACTTTTAACATGTGATCAGCCCAACTCGTCTGGGCCCTTTGTGACTGTTAGTGTCTCATTGTGTTGTATGAAGAGAGAGTGAAATGCAGCTGATTAGTAAACCAGGAAGTGCCGCTCTTCTGGGCACAGCCACTCCAGTGTGAAAGAGCGCTCCCGTTCAGCAGTTAGAGCAGACAAACGCACACAAAACCCTATTCACTGCTCCACTATAGACGCGCATAGAGTTGTTTCCGCCGCCTTGTGCCGATATCTGAGGAGCAGCGCGCCCATGTGACGTAATGATGGATTTGCACCTTTCAGTCATGAGCAAACTTGTTTTCTACCACAATGCAGACTGAAGGAAACAGTAGCACGTCATAACAGAGTTTCTACACATTATGTGTTAATTACTCTGAGTTTAATGTGCACAAGTTTATTCTGACTTCAGACTTCAGGGTACATGCCAGAGGCAAACAATGCCAACAATGAACTTTACCATATAAACTTTGATACAAATGTCTTACTGTTTCACTAAAGAAGGACAGGTTCATCTATCCAATAAGCAAAATAAACAGCTGCTTAGGACCCAAAAGCTGCCAGAAGGCCCCCAAGAACGCTTAAAATTGTATTGCAAAGATGAAAATGTTGCATTGCACTTTATCCAATTAAAATTCATCAGAAAACAGGGAAAAACATTCAGAATTTTAAAGATCTGGGGGAAGACCCCCACACCCTCCTGTCCAATGCTGGTATATTGTTCCTATGGGTGCTGGGCCCTGGCACAAACACATTTAGAAGATGTAATTACAGTTGTGTGTCATGTTGTGACATGTGATTAATCAATAGCTGAGCTTGACGCAGACCCCCAATGTAAATATTACATATCATGCTTTTCTTTTTAATTGTTAACCACAATACTTATTCAGAATAGTAGTAACTGACTTCTATTGACTTCCTGTTTAAAAAGAAGACCTGAGAAACTTGAATTTGAATTACTTCTAAAACCAGGACTAAAAATGTCAACATGAGACAAAATATTGAATCGAAACCAAGGTATCTGTACGACAGTTTGAGAACCACTTTATGCTTCAGTGTTTCTGCAGCAATACATTTGACACTCAGTTTCTCTCAGTTTCAGTACTCAAGAAGCAGCGGGTAAGTCCCTTGCTCAACTGTCCACCTTTAGGTTTGCAGACAAACAGACAAATGCTTCACCCACCCAATTGTAGTTTTTCTCCCCTCTTCTCCCCCTCTTAGATTTATTTACTGACTGACTAAAAGTGAATGTTTCGCTTTGACTGTCATGAATTCGCACAATGATGGCATAAGTTTCAGTCTTAGTGAGTCAGAAGTGGGAGCAGACTAGAGAGGGGCATGCTGGGAAATCACAAACTCTGTAAAAATAGCTGTTGTGACTATTTCCATGACAAATACCTCCAACACTAGTCTCTGAAGGATACACAGTTCAGCTTTGTGGCCTTCTATATTTTATCAATGAGAGTCATCTGTTATTGCAGTGGGCTGTCCTGTATAGTGGAGTTAATCATGTGAGCGAGAAGTACAGCATTGCAGTGCGGAGCTGAGCAGAGCTTGTATTAATGATGACAGGCAGGAAGCTGCAGTGGAGGAGAGCCCTGAGCCATAAATCCTGGAGCTTCAAGGAGGGAAACTGAATTTGCAAAGAGATATAGCAGAAGGATTGATGCAGTACTTTGAAAATAATTATAAGCATGCTCAATATCACATAGATATATTGGCATAATGGTAAAGTCAAATAGGATATATGTATGTTAAACAAAATTAATTGCAAAAAATGTACATTAAGTCTTTCATATCTTAAGTTTTAAAGCTCTAATAGTATGCATAGCTGTTGTTATTTCTCAAAAACAGTCTTGCTTTCATATTTGAATTACCTCTCCTCTGAGAGCTCAAAATGCTTGAGTCTACTGCGTGATGTCATTAGGTGGTCTCCCAGGAAGTACATTTACCCTCATCAGACTCCTTTCAGTGCTGAATGGTACGCAATTACAAATAGCATATCATTATGTCATAAGGGGGCAAAAGTCACTAGACTCTCAATGTTATTCCCAGACATGGAGAGATTGGCCAAAGAGAGTTTTTCTCTCCAGACCCTGTTACATCTGTAGGTGTCATAAGCTCCATCCTGGGACTATTATAAAGATTAAAAAAAAAAAAAAAAAAAAAATTGTATTGACATTGACTATTAAAAATCTTGAAAAATTATTCAATTATGCTAACTACATACTAAATATATTTACATTTTTGAGATAACAATTCCTAGTTTGTCAATTTTGATCCCCAGTGGTGACAACAAAGATTTTGTGATTCTGACAAACAAACCCTAGAATACAAAACAATGGACAAATATATTTCTACATTATGGTTAACTTCAAAACGTCTGAATACCTGTTAATGCAGCCCAGTATTACCATTGCTTTAGTCATAGCTTTGATTTTGACCCTATTTGACACAGTTATCATCATGTGTGTCTCTTATATAGTGCAGCCCTATTAGAAACCACTTTAGTCCTAATTGTTCTCTCTTAATCACAATACAAGCAGCCCGGCCAGTCAATGCTAATCAAAGTCCTCCATTATTTAAAATGCAGAGGTCTACCCTTTTGCAGCTCTGTAGCCAAGGGACCCCTCTGTTCCAACCCCCCCTTCCCCTCCCTCTCCCCCACCCTTCCCATCCCATTCCTGCCTGCACTGGCACAGTCGAGTAAATTCACATCCTGCAGTGTCTCTCATCGCACCAACCCCAAAAACCTCTACATACTACACAGACACTATCATCACTCTGCCACTCGTTCAAAACTGAGCCAAGGAAAGCTGCAAGGACTCCAAAAAGGCTTTACCGGAACTGGGGTCAAAATCTATATAGAAGAAAATCCACCTTCAGCAGCTGGTTTGGCGAAAGAACGGGCCGGCAAGCAAAAAGAGGAGGAGAGAAAAGTGACTGGAATGATAAGATGAGAAGGTGAGTTGGAATTTAAAATGCTTTCTTTATATAGAAGGAAGAAAAAAAACACTTATCCTTGTACCACACCCGCACTCCATTTACGGTAAAAGTACTGCAGTCTCAGCAGTGTGGAGCTCCCAGCTGTGTATGTCTTTGCTCTCTCTGCCTTTAAAGCAGCTGATGCATTAGTTCTCTGTGGAGTCATTAATAAAACCCATCTATTGAGCTACTTCATGTTCCTCTGAGGGCATGGGACTAAGTGCACTGACAACCACTGACGATTGAACACGCAAACTGATGTCAGGCAAAATGACTAGCGGGATTTCTCATTCTCTAAGATGAATGATTTTTGTGACAAGAGAATTTTTTTTTATTTTTTTGCAAAGCTACATTATTTTGCTTAAAGGTGGGCTACCATTTTGGACAGAGGATCTACTACCTGCTTGTCTCCATGGAGGTGCTATTCTTTTGCTTGGAATGTTCCACAGTATGGCATTAAACTTGTCTTGCATTTATTGAATTGCATTTGTTTTCATTGCTACAAAACATGCATAGTTACTGCGAGTGTTGCTTGTCTCCATGGAAGTTGATATAAGTTTAATACAACACTGTGTAACAATCTAGCCAATGCAATAACATCTCTATGGAAACAAGCTGGTGACGACTCTCTACCAGAAAATAGAAAAAAACACCTTTAATTATTTGAAAAGTCAATTGCAGAAAAGTTGTTAATATATGTTTTCACACCTGCATTGTTTGGGAAGTTGTGTACAAACAAGACAGGCAAGAAAGCTATTAAAAATCCACCGGTTTCTGTCAGCATTGCCTCTGCAGACCCTGATAGTGAAAGCAAATATTTGTCCCTTATATTCACTAACCAAGCCAGGGCAACTGCTGTTTCCTTAGTACCATAGAAGCAGATGTCTTTCCATGTATGACAAACTTCAATATCTCTGTGTCTTTCATTCTCTGTTGCAGGAATGTGCTGCTGAAGCTCTCCCCTAATAAGGCCCTCCTGGAATTGTTGCTGCTGTTGCTGCTGGGCTTGCACATTCTCGCTGTTTGTCCCTCTATGTGCACTTGCAGTCGTAGTCACCGGGAAGTAGACTGCTCCTGGAGAGGGCTCCGACTACTGCCTGACGGTTTGCAGTATAACCTCCGCACCCTTAACTTGTCCCATAATCGTTTTCACAACCTGGATATCCATCTAACGCCCTACACACATCTAAGAGTCCTTGATTTGTCTTACAATAGGTTGATTCACCTCCCTGCAGGACTTCCAAGGTCACTCTGGCAGCTCTATGCGTCCTACAACCGTGTGCAACTTTTGGAAAAGAATGACACTGCTTATCAATGGAACCTGCAAGTTCTTGATTTGTCATATAACAAGCTAGAACGTGCAGTCTTCATAAACAACACGTTAATAAATCTTCACACACTAAACTTGAGTCACAACCACTTCTGGACTATTCCTACTAATATGCCAGCTCAACTTGACATTATAGATCTATCTCACAACCTGCTTGTAAGAGTCCTACCAGGGTCCTTGGACAGACTATCAAGACTAAGCCACTTTTACCTTCAAGCTAACCGCTTCACCACAATGTCCTTTGGGGTGTTGGACAAGCTCACATCACTGCGAATCATACATTTGGGGAGTAATCCTTGGGCCTGCCATGTACCAAATGAAATCACCTATCTTGTGTCTTGGGCGCAACAAACTTCAGCGCTCGTTCTTGGTTGCCCCTGTTATACCCAGTCCGTCTGTGGAGGAGTGCGTAGTGGAAGAACTGGAGGATGGCATTTTGCATCCTATGATCTACCACCACTTGCAGCCAGCGCACAAGGTCACAACTCCATGACTCCTAGGGCTAGTGAGACTGGAAGGGGGTATCAGCCATATACTACCGAGGACTACATGACCACTCCATACTACCCTAACCCTATGTACCCTACCTTCTCGACTAATAACAAACTAACACTTCAAACAATGGAAGAATTTTTTGACATCGATTCATATTTTCAGATATCAGAAACTTCGTCAATTTCTGATATAAGCGACATCACAGATATAGCTGATGTGACACTTGCTGAAAACACGTACTTCACAACCGAGAGCCCGTCCGCCCACACGAAGAAAACTACCACACTACGCACCAGAAGTGTGAGGAGGCAGAATCTTGGTGGTGGTATCAGCAAATCTGGCTCAGCATTAGCCATGTGCTCCGCTCTCCTGCACAGTCTGGGCCTCCTGTCAATCATTATCCTACAACAGGGACTTTGAAGATCAATATATGCCTTGGAAAAATAAACCGAGAAAAGCACATGCATGCCATTTGTTTGTTTTTTTCTTTTACAATTCAAAATGTTTACTTAATTCTTTGCCCACCTCTATCATGAGGTATTTATGAAACTTTTGTATTGTTTCTAAAAGGTTGACAGCTCTAACTTCCAATTTGCAGGCCTTCTTCCTGTGTTCTTCTATCAAGAGACATTAACTTAACTGAAAACAGACCAGGCAAAATTCAAGCTAATATTATCCAGTCTAAAGCAAAAAAAAGCGAACAGAATATCTTACTATGTGACAAATCATGCAGCTAAATGTCATTTGATCACCACTAGCCGTTTAATGAGGCATGTAGCGCTGTGATGCTAGCTAGATTTAAAAGCATGGGGGTTTGCAAACAGACTTTATTTTTGTACATTTTGCACTAACAAAATACCATAATTTAGGAGGTGTCACTTTTTTGTTAACTGCTGCACATCAAGTCAAGATTACTTGTGAATTTACTTAAAGCACACATTAGCTAGGTGGAAATCTGAACAAAATGGTGCTAATTTTAGCTATTGTCATTTGTTTGTTAAAGGTCTATTTTTTTCAATGAAGTATGATAAAAAGACAGAAATGTACGTGCTTTTTCAGCGGCCAAAAGAGGTAGCCACGCCATGACAAAGTTGCATCATTTTCTTTAACAAACTCTGACAGTGCTTAGCGTCGCTTATGCATTTAGCTCACATCTCAGACTAAAGTGTCCTTCATGATTCAGTGACGCTGAGAAAATGATCTGCATTGTGATTGAACGTTCCAGGAATGCTAACCCACCGTTATACCGGCACATGGCATTAAAGCACACTCGGCCGGCCGATTTATATCAAAGGTTAAAATATTCACAAGTTGATGTCATTGAGTTTAGCCCACACACTTTCCTACAGAAGTGGTCTCCTGAGTGTGATAAGAAGAGAGGACCGTGGATAACTACATCAAGGCACAATTTATATGCTATAGGCTTACATATCTGGAATTTCTGCACAGAAAATCCATTTCTATGATTTTAATAAAGTTACAAATCAAACAACAACTGCTGTTTTTGTGTGCTTCGGGCTAAAACTGTGATTTAAAAAAAGCATCTTCATCCTAAATGTGTTATCTTTTTAAGTTATACCTTTATTCTGTAAACTGAAATTAAACATCAATTAGGCCAATAAGTAGATTAATTTCTTTCAATTAAATGTAAAATTGTAGATTGAAAATTATACAAATGGGTTGTAGTGAGCTTTGCACTGCAATTCAGAAAGGATTTACTCCCAAACTAGGTTATGACTGAAGTATAAATATGTATACGATCCTACTATCTGTCTATGTTTGTATAATATATAGTTGATTCTTAACCTATGTTATGATATTTCCCAATCTGTGTTATTATAATGCTGTTTCCTCATCAAAAACATACCTGGAATTTTGTTTTGTTTCATTCATACATATTTAACACACAGACCCTGCATATTTAGGCTGAGTTCTTCTCTCAGACAGAAAACACTCTGTTCCACCTTGTGATGTCATGTAGTAATGCAGGCAATTTGACAATTTCAGCCCTGGAATTGCCCATCTCTACTAAACAAAAAGTAAAAAGTAGTGGCTAACTTGAAAACTAACAATTCATGACA
The DNA here is from genome assembly GCA_029959045.1 of Taenioides sp. WSHXM2023. Classification (NCBI taxonomy): domain Eukaryota; kingdom Metazoa; phylum Chordata; class Actinopteri; order Gobiiformes; family Gobiidae; genus Taenioides; species Taenioides sp. WSHXM2023. The sequence continues at coordinate 16,389,035 of CM057098.1, read as the reverse complement.
TCACAAGGTGGTACAAAGCGTTTTGAGCTTTGGAGATGTAGACAGACCAATAATGAAGGATTACTCAAACGTGTGGATGAAACAAAACACAACTCCAGGAATGTTTTTGAAGAGGTAACAACATTTTAACATGGCTAAAACATTTTGAAGAATTCATTTAGTTTAATATAGGACCTTTAAACTTGAACATTAGCCAGTTGATAGACTGTAGATAGACTGTATATATAAATGGACATAGCTAAATAGGAAGAGAGCATGGGGCGCTTCTGACTCAATCAACTCTAACTCCAATTGACTTTACATTGAAAAACTGTTTCCGCTCTACATGATCCTGGTGTTTTTATTTTGCTATTTTGTCCATAAATAAATTCCAATTTCTAATATGGAACACAGCTCCAAATTCACTCTTATAACCTTGTGACCTTCATTTAGACTTAGACTTAGACTTAGACAAACTTTATTGATCCACGAGGGAAATTATTTGGATACAGTAGCTCAGACATCACAATATAATATAATAACAGAGAGTTACAAAAATAGATGATATAGCAAAAAGAGTAAGAGACAGGTGTCAAATGAGACATAATTATAAAATGTATATGTACAAATCAAAATAAAATAGAAATATAAGTAATAAAGTAATAAACTATATAGTCACAGCTATATACAAGAGACAAGAACGACAGTGCAAATACTATGCTGATTGACAGGGCGTGAGGTAATCTGTTACTTGGGATTAACTTGGAGTACAGTTGTAGGGAGTATTATCTGTTACATACGGGTGAGTTGTTGTACAACTGTATGGCGTATGGTATGAATGTAGTCCTGAATCTCTCACTGTTTGAGCGGAGCTGTAGGAGCCTATTGGAGAATGAGCTCCTCTGTCCCTCTATAGTCTGGTGCAGTGGGTGAGCAGGAGTGTCCATGATGCAGAGCAGTTTGTCCAGTGTCCTCCTGTCCCTCACTGTGACAAATGTCTCCAGCTAGACTGGACTAGAACCAAACGATATGGGTGATATCATACTTTAGGCCACTTCTTTATATAGTCTGTGTTTCAGCTTTACTAAACAGTGTATGTATACAGCCTAATAATAAATGATAACTTGATAGTAGCTAACCTTTCAAATATGATATGTTCTGTTGCAATGTGGCTTTTATATTTCTAGAAATATTTTATATAAAGCTGTTTGTGGTAAATACAGGACACAAGACAGCAAATTAAACAGCGTTTTTGAGTGTGGCATGAAGAAGTGAGAACTTATCCAACAGGTGACCAAGTGTGGAAGTGTGATCATATGAGGGTGTTATGAAGCTGCTGTCACCTGCCAACATGAAGAACTACAGTTGACTGAAACTAGGGCAGAATAAAACACAAATAGAAGATCATTATTCTCAAAGATTAAGGTTAGTGACTAGCAAAGGTAGCAATCACCACAGGCTTATGCTAATCGCTAACTTTAGATTTATGCCTTTCATGGCCATACATAATGTGACATTGTTAGCTGCATTTGTCCTTAGTTTGTTTGCACTACTAAGTTTTGTCCCCAAAGCACTGGGGACAAAATGACATTCAGTGTATTTATAGCATCGAAAGAGAGATCAGAACAAAAGGAACTGGGTGGTAAATGTTCTGGTTATTTTTAATGCACACACACACACGCAAGCACGCACGCGCACACACACCTACACACACACACACACACACACACACACACACACACACACACACACACACACACACACACACACACACACACACACACACACTCATAGCTCATAGCTGCATATATACATCACTACCCCAAATACAAATATATTCATGAGCCTTTTGCAGACATATGTAAGTAACACTACTGATATATTTTTAACGTTGACATATGTGAATCATTCATTGCTTGTTTGTGCTTTGTTAAAGGGGCCATATTATGCTATTTTCTGGTGTTGGGTCTTCATCAAAAATATACCTGTTTTTGTTTCATTCACACAAGTTTAACATAAAAAACCTGTGTATTTATGCTGAGTTCTTCTCTCACACAGAAAACACTTGTGATGTCATGAGGTAATACTGCTCTACTATGTTTTTAAACTAAATAAACCTTCACTAGACTCATTTGCATAGCTGCAGCCTTGGAATTGCCAATTTCTACTAAACACATGTCACACATGACATCACAAGGTGGAACAGAGCATTTGGAAGGAACATAACAAAACACAACTCTGAGTATATTTCTGAGGAGGTAACAGTTATTTTGCATAATATAGGACCTTTAAAGTAGGCCTTGTTTCATAGAAAGTTTATTATAATTCAAAGTAATTTTGAAAAAGATCTCTCACAAAAACATAATCTCATTTTTAAAGGCAGTTTCATAGTAATGGTTTGGTTACCTTATCCAGAAATACTAGTATAGCCTATACATTTCGCATATGTCTCTGTGAAATCATTCAGAAAAAAATAACTTCAAATACTGTGCTAAATTCTAGTATTTCATACCAAAATCAGGTTTCTACATTCCTCTTTTGTATCTCTCTTTTTCTTCCTTTTAGTTTCAGAACTTTGAAACATCTACTGTACTCTGAGTGCTGTATAGGTGCCAGCGTGCCCAACTGCAAGCCAATTATTTTCTTTGTGGGAGAAACACAAAGTAATGTCAGATATCTGTTCTGGCTTTCCTAATAACTGACAAGGTGTAGAAGGCTAGCATCATTTACTGCTGCCACGCTTCCACTCTTCAGCCTTGTTTAGAGTCAGCCTGGGTTTTTTACACTCACCCTTAGTGCTGTTCTTTGTACCCTGCGACCTCCCTGTCCTCTCACTGCTATTTTTTTCCTGCTGTCATTTTCAGAGGCAGGTGTATAGCCACTGACACTCCTCTGACATTATAGGCAAAACGTTTTTCAAATCACAAGCTTTTTCCGAGTGGTGCCGTTTTAATACATCTTTGTGTGTATATGTACTTGTAAAAAAAAAAAAAAAAGTCAATTTTCTCTGCCTGTTTTTGAAGCTAGCTGCTTTCAAGGCTGGCTCTGGACCAAACCATAATAGGTTCTAGGAGGTGCTTTGAAACTGAGCCTCTTTTCCTCAAGACTGTATGCGGAGATAACAGCCTGGCATATTAGCCGATGCCCTTACAGAAACCTCTGTAGAAGTTGGGTGGTCCTTTTTCTCGCTAACACAGCCCAGCAAAGGCCCAGTGAAGTAGACATATGCTTCAAGCAGGTATAGACCTGCCTTATTTCTACCAAATCAGCAATGATATATAGAGGACACATGCATGCACAAGCACTGTCTTATATGATTACATGTGCTTTAAGTGCCCTCTTGTGGCTGTGGAGCAGAAGTGACTCAAAGGCAAAAGTACATTCAATATAGATCATCCATATAGACGTAGATGTTCAAAATTACAAAAACATGTTAATAGCATTCTGCTGTGTAGCATTTTTACGTTTTCTAACATAATGCTGGAACCATGCCATCCATCTTAACTACACATCTGAGAACAGTACACTCAAGTAAATTTCACAGCTGTAATCTAATATATCCACTATATAATGCTCCATTCTGATCCATATAGTGCATATGAGAGTTTTGAGAACAATCTCCATTGTTTGGATATGAAACAGTTGGCTGTACTGAAGCGCCAGAGGGCTTTTGAAATCAATACAAAAGTTTTACAGGAGTTAAAATGAGGCTTAGTGTAATTTTATCAAGCAAAAGCAATTAGACGGAGACAGCCTCTAAGGCCTGGAACGGAAATGAGAAAAGGTCATGACTTATACTTAGTCTATGCATATGCCTAAAAAGCTGTGTAATGTATTCAAATCCAGTGTCAAAAGGGATCTTCAACGGTAAGTCCTAAAAACTGACAATAAAAATTTTGGGGTGTTTAAAGCAGAGTGGTTTGCATTTCTTTTTCTGTTCTTCAGTTCTCTTTGGATACCCTGAACTGGCTTTCTCCAGCCTATCGAAGATTCAGTTAATTAGCAAATCAGTGATTCAAAATATTCTATGGAGACTGAATCTGAGAGTGACTTGGTTGTTTTTCCTGTCATGCCTGCAACAATCAGACTATTGTCATGGTTACTGATATGAGCAAGAGAAGAGATAAAGAAAGAAGAGAAGAAACTTTTAAGATGCCCTGTGTAACTTTTCTGCTGAATATCTTGTTGCCATGACGATATCATTGCTTTGTCAGCAGCTATTGCATTAAACTTATCTCCATGGAGACAAGCAAGTTACAAGTGAGATCTGTGGAGAGGTGACCACACTCACAACAGGAATGCATGTTTTTCAAGGCAATAAAAACACAATAGAAACAAAATAGTTTAATAATGTCTTAACTGTGTCTTTATATTACTGAAAATTTACTCTTAAAAGCTTTAAGCCATGTTAGAATGTTGTTGCCTCATCAAAAACATGCCTGGATTTGTGTTTTGTTTTATTCACACATGTCAGTGTGTAACCTTTTTTATTATTATTAGTCTGTCTACATCTCCAAAGCTCAAAATGCTCTGTTCCATCTTATGATGTCATGAAGTGTTTGTTTTCAAGTTTCAAGGCTGATATTATCCAAATGATACTAGTGAAGGTGCATAGAGTTAAAACCACAGTGGAGCACTTCCTGTATTACCACATGACATCACAAGGTGTGTTTTCCGTTTGAGAGAAGAACTCAGCCTAAATATAAAGGGTTTGTGTTTTAAACATGTGTGAATTAATCAAAACACAAGTCCAGGTATGTTTGTGATGTGAAAATAACGTTATAACATAAATTAGAAAATAGCAGAATATGGGCCTTTTAAAGACGAGGAAAATTGTGAACTCAGCGTACATGTAAAAGCTCTTAGAATCCACCAAAACTCCTGTGTCATCAGAAACAGAGCTCACACTGAGTGGAAGACGAGCACCTTGACAACATTACCTCCAGAACCACACGTGTCCTGCTACTTTATATTGCACATGTGAAACCATATACTGCAGAGCCCTCTAAAATGGCTTGACAAAATGGCTCACATTATCAATGGTGACTCAGATTTTGAACTGGCATCCAACTGACGAATGGATGGGCGCTCTATTGCTGCAGATAAAGTTGATCTGATAAAGCTAATCTGCATTGACAGCCCGAGTCTTTGCACTAAGGCTTGATGTCTGTTTGTGCCAAGAGCAATGTTGCCAGTGATCAGCCCAAAAGTGAACGTGTTAAAAAAATAAACAAGTAATATATGGAGTAGCGGCTTGAAGACTGATGAGACTAGCAAAATTCATCCCTGCAGCAGTGGACCGAGAGGTGGGGGGAGTATACCCGGGGATATCTATAGCTCTCGTCTCAATGGCACAAGACAAGGCAAGGTCAATGTTAAGGTCATAAGAAGCGCTTGGCAAGTGAGAGAATGCATTGTGGCAGCCAGTTAGGGAAAAATGGAGTAAGGAAAGAGGAGACGATTGAAAAAAAAAAAAAGAAAAAGAAAAACAAAGAATGTGCCGGAAGACTAGATGCACCACTTAGCTGGCGTGTCCAGAGAGGCCTGCTTACCATTCGTAGCCTCTGGAAGATGCAATCAAAACAACAACATTGTGGGACCAGAGCTAGCCTGTGTTATCCTGTTTATGTTTTTCACAATGGTATATTTTGTAATTTTTTTGCATATAATTGTACTCTGCTTTTGTTTTTTTTCCTTTCACTTTGTGCTTAAGTGCAGCCTGTACATCTTTCATTGTGAAGTCATGGTTCTTTGTGAATGAAAGTGAGTAGTTGCCTCTTTCAGAGTGTGTTACTAGTGTCAGCCTTTTGTCTAACTGGCAAGTGTAAAATGTAAACCCAGCCAATAGCCCATATAAAGTGATATGTAGACCTCAGCTGCTCGCAATAACTTATCTGCTATGACTTTGCATTATGTAGGTTTCTGCAGTTTTGTTCCCTACATTTGAATATCTGGCCGGATATAATATCATACATGCCCACTTACATCATTATTAGTATTTATAAAGTATGTTACCAAAGTGTATATTCATATGTATTGTTGAGCTAAGTGAAAGCACACATGTGAAAAACAAAAACAATAATAGGATGTGGCTATCAAAGTTAAAAAAAAAAAGAAAAAAGCCTTGGACTCTCCTGACCTACAACATACAATTCAATGAGCTTTAACAATCATTACCACATAGCTGAATGTTTAAAATAGAGAGAGAAGTAAGCCTTCATTCGTGTGCATTCTGCTCTTGTAATCTTGTGTCTGGTTATCAGGTTGACACCAGCTCTATGGATCTGTCTGTCCCGAGTGCGACAGTAACATCAGCAGAACATTCCAGGGAGCAGCAGGGGCACGGGCCCATCTCCCAGCCCACTGGAGCAGGTAAATGATGTCGTCATATACTTTTGTCACACCGCTTTCGGATCTAGAGGGATCTGCATTCAAATGCTCTTTAACAGGGAGATTAGGGTAAAGGTGTGCTGGAGATGTCACATAAGGGTGTGGGGGGCACGAATCCTACATGATATTAAAATGTGGCTTCCAGTCTGTTGTAGTTTCCATTACACTTGAATATTTACTGTACAGCTTATATTTATAGATAAACACACAAATCCTGCATATTTAGGTTGAGGTCTTCTCTCAAGCACTCTGTTCCACCTTATGATGCTCCGCTGTGTTTTTGAATTCCATACACCTTCACTAGAATTTGGATAATTTTAGCCCTGGAATTGCCAAACTCTATTGAACTAGAGGTAAATGATAGCTGTTAACTTGAAAACTAGCTCTTCAAGACATCACAAGGCGAAACAGAGCATTTTGAGCTTTGGAGATGTAGACAGACTAATAATAAAGAATTACTCAAACATGTGCGAATGAAACAAAACACAACTCCAGGTAAATTTTTGAGGAGGTAACAACGTTCTAACATGGCTTAAAGCTCATAAGGGTCAATTTTGCATAATATAGGACCTTTGACATGTAAGTAAACTGGTTTGGAAATTGAACTCACTACTGTACATCTGAATGTGATCCAGGCTCTACTGGATCAGCCACGTGCCATCAAATATCATTACTTTAAATGAACAAAATTGAACTTCTGCCAAAAAGCAAGTCTTTAAAACTGTAATAGTTTGAATGTTTGAGTGTGAATGGCCTTTCCACCTGTTAATGTTGGTGCTTCGCCTCTGGCTCAGCTTAATTAACTCATCTGCGTTGTTACAGCACCATAATGGAATAGAAACCACTCATCACCAGAACATCTTTATACTCTGACTTCAAACACACTCTCCCCTCTCTCACTTATTACCATCAGTCAACAAGCTTTTAACACAGCCACTCTGGGGAAATACACAAGAGAACAAGCATTTTATTTATTAAAATCATCACCATCACCTATCTCATAATGTTATATTGATGTAAAGGAAAACTGCAAAGGGAAGATATGAAAGGAGCAGCAGGTGCCGTTTTGAGCCCCGACTAATTCCTGAAATAGGACTGTCAATTATGCATGTTTTGGCCTGGTTCTATCCCCGCTGTAGTCGACACGTACAAGAGCACAAGGGAAGGAGGACACTAGAGGGAGACAATTTGTACATATCTAGAGGCCCCTCAGAGGCATTCTAATTTTTACTGTAATATGGGCATGAGAGAAAAGCACCACTGATATATTTGAGAGAGGGTTCAGGCACCAGATTTCAGGATATAGCCAATGTTTAGTTGGAAAAAATGATGTAATCTTGAAGAAAGTACTCAGAATCTATTACAGTAAATTATTTTTTCCATTTGACCTTTACTTAACCAGGAAAGACCCATAAGATTCTGAATGTTAGAAGAAAATGCATGCAAAGACATGCATTGTGAGGTGTGGTGGCTAACCTGGAGCACCACGTCATGCCGTTATGCAATTTATGTTGTTGGTTCTTATCAAACAACACACCACCACAACTTCAATATTTGACTGTTTATTGTCAAGCTACAATAATTTACATCACCTAAAATATATATTGTTGCTACTGCTCCTACTATTACTGCAAATATGGAACTACTACCACTTGCTGATACAAGCATTATAACCATCAATATTGTGAAAAAAACAACAACAGAAAAACTTCAGTACTTAAAGGTGAACTATGTAACTTTTTCTGACAAAGGGTTCACAACCCACTTGTCTCCAAAGATATATTATTGCTTTGCCTGGAATGTTCCACAGTATGGCATTATTTTTTTCTCTTTTTTACTCTATAACAGTTGTTTCAAGAATACTACATTCTACTATCCAGAGATCTGACTTGTAACTTGGCTCGGTGATGTGAGAAGGTGAACAATGCCATACTGTGGAACATTCCAGGCAAAGCAGTACCCTCTCCACTGAGACAAGCAGCTGGCAGACTCTCCCCCAGAAAAGTTACATGGTGCATCTTTAATAGTAACTTTCCACCTCTGGCATTTCAAGAGTTAACGTCCTGAACGACAGCCCATACCTACAGACTATTGTGGTTCTTGCGGAGATAATATGAAGGAAATTGTGTGTTGAGAAAAAGGGGTTATGTCTGATCCAAGAACAATTTCTCCAAGGTCAAGTGAAGATTGGGAGGCTGTAAAATGATTACTGCAACAGGAAACAGGATGCTTCTTTTGCTTCTCAAAACACCAGCATCTCATAACACACTTCTCTCACTTTCTCTTCCCCCCTTCAGCTCTTTCACACGCTATCAATTTTATTTCTCTTGCTGCTCAATCCCTCCACAAATCCTCCACTTTTTCACGCAAAGGCCTCGGTTAGTTACAAGCTCCTTTCTGCATGCACGCGTTTACTTTCTATTGACGGGCTGTTCATCTTTTTGATTCTCACAGTGAATACGTTGCAAAGTTCCATTGATACTGCTTAAATGGTCTTTTGGAAATCTCAGCTTCTTTTCATTGTCGTTGTAAGTTTGCACATGCACACATACAGTATTTGGTAATGTTATTCCTCTTCTTTCTGCAAAAGAAACCACATCTGTCAGTGAACCTTAAGTTACCTAAAGGGATAAAGCTTTTTCGACACTTTTATCTAGAAGTGGTGGCTGCACAGATTAGCCAAGAACAGCACTCAATTTAAAAATCTATACGTGGTGCTGTCTTCGTTTGTCTAAAGATAGAAAAACACAGCATATAAGGTCTGTTCTGAGTGCTATTCTGGTTTGCAACCCTTGATCGCATATTGTAAAATGTCACACTTGACTTTGCTCTCTCTGTGATATAACACAACAGAATGGAGAGGTTTGTGATAACAATGTTTAAAAGAGAGAGAAAAAAAACAGAATAATTTGAATTTACGGCATGGAACGCAAAGTGTTTTTATTTGTGCGTAAACTCGGCTCACTCGTCATGTGTTAAATCCACTGTGATTTCTCCTAGCACACCTTGTGATTGCCTTTAAAGTGAGCCATTCCTTTGGGCTTCTTCATGAGTTTATAAGCCCTCTGATCTCTATCTCTTTCTTACTTTGGGCAACACGCGAGATAGATGCGTTTTTCACACTGTAATTTCATACACACATGCATGACCAGTGTTTGCTCAGAAGGGGGATTTCTCTATTCAAATGTGTGCCTTCGTTTAGGAGAATATCTACTACAGCCTCTGCAATGTGGAGTGTCCCCTAACTAATGACATTGTCTCCATCGTTACTGTTGGAGCTGTCAAAAGTGTTGTTTTTCAGGCTTTATCTAAGGCATTGTTTCAGAAACATGCTGCCAAAGTAGATAAGAAATTCCCTGTAGTAGTGCCCAGAACACTCACAACTGAATCTCACTTCTAGTTGCAAGAAAATCATACAAATATTTCTGTGTTAGACAAGATCGAAAACTCCATTTATGTACAAAGTAGCACGCTATTTCAGGTGCATTATGATATATCATATGAGATTTATTCATGCGTGATGTTGACAGTGTAATCTGCTCTTACTGTAATGTTGATCTTTTTCTCACAACATATTCATGGTCCTCTGTGGGGTCACCAGAGGGCACAGGCAGCTTATCTCAGAGTATTGTGCACAAGGCAGGTCCAGCAGCTCATTACAGGTCAGCTACACAGAGAAAGCTATAATTACTGCTGTATGTATGAGGTCTTATACTGTATCGATTCTCAAAGGAAAATTCATCTCATAAACCTTTGAAATGAATATTATGTTTTCAGGTCAGAGATAAACTGAGCCTGTTTTATGCACTGGGAGACAGGCCATGTAATATTCTGTGTTATATTGTATTTTTTCTGACTGTATAGGTTTGTAATAAAACATAATTTTACTGGCTATATTATTTAAGTTCGCTGGATGCTTTTCATAACATTCATTACCATTTGTCAAGCTTATATTTTTTTTTTTATAATTAAGCTATAATCAACTTTAAAGAGTGCCAAATTCTCAAACTTGTGTTTCTAAATTAATAATTTTGATTGACATTTTGCTAAATTTTTCAATGCTTGAAGCTCAAAGCATCTGTAATTGTTTATTTCCTAAATAACAACACCTGTGAGCAATAGTAATTGAGTTAATTTACGTAATTAACAGCCATCTCAAAGTGCCCCACTTCATGCTGCTGTCTAGGGGACTATATTTTACTGCGGAGGAAAATTAATTAGATAGAACTTATAGCGCTGTTCCTATTAGACGTGATATAGTACGAACTACTACGCAATAAAGTTATAGTCTATGTAGAATATAGAATTTTTCAAATTTGTGAGTGTTTCTAATGGTTAAAAGGGGCAATAAGCCTTGTTCACCTCTAGTGGCTTATTGCTTAATTAAATGACAAATCGGAGGATTGGTTTGCAGATTGTCTGAATTGACGTCAATTGGATTGGTTAGGTGACAGCGCCAGGCTCCGCCCCCTCCGGGCCAAGGTAGAGCGTGCGGGAGGGAGGAGGGAGCAGGGGGCTGAGCTGATCCCACGTGTGACGCTTTCATTCCCGGCTCAGTAATATTCTCATAGCGGGGCTTTGCATATCTCCTGCCGTATCTGTGTGTGTCTGTCACTGTTACTGTAGTCCCAGCCTATAGTTTGGAATAGATATGGAAGGAGACGGGAGTCAAGCCACATCCGGAAGCCTAAACGATTCACAACATGACCCGGGGTAAGAATCTTTCTAAATGTGCGCTTAAGGTACGATTTTTTTCATGTTACAACATCTTGGAGAGGACTTCGACTGCCGTGCTGGATCTGTCCCCACAGTACGCACTTATACCGTGCATGGGTCTGTTTCGGCAGCAGTTTGAGAGACCCCTGCTTCGTAGCGAGAGTAGCCTCCCCCTTTTATGTAGACAGAGCAGAATTACTTAGCGCGAATGTGTTTTCATAGTCTTCCTTTATCCTTTAAGGTCGCTTTTAGAAGTAGTTAGTCGTCAAAATGGCCGAACTGACATCTGGACTCACTTCTGTTGTGTTTTCTCCTTACAGTAAAATGTTTATCGGTGGCCTCAGCTGGCAAACCTCACCAGGTGAGACTGTTATTCTCTTTTACAGCGTACACAGGATTTCTTGTTGTTCGTCGCTGTGTGACTGGTACTCGCCGTGGCTGCTGGCGGTGTATGTGCGAATGTGCAGTAGTGTACTGTATGGGATATCTCAGTAGTGTGTGCGCGCGTTGTTATTTTTGATCTCCGTCCATCTGAAGTCCTCTATTCGACCCCTATGCGCATCGCGGGCTGTTTTTTCAAATACTGTGACAACAGCATGCCCATATGTTTCTGTGTCAAATAACCCGACATCTTTTCTCTATCCACAGACAGCCTTAGAGACTATTTTAGTAAATTCGGAGAAATAAGAGAATGTATGGTGATGAGAGACCCCACGACAAAACGCTCAAGGTAAACCCACTACTTTTCCTTGACAGTGCATGCAGTCATATCGCTTACTTTGTCTTGTATTAATCCCGGCGTGTGCGTTGCTGTGTCCGCGTGTGCCCGTGTGTGCCCGTGCGTGCCCGTGCGTGCGTGTGCCAGTGTGTCCCTGCATGTGTGCGCGCCCGCGTTTGCTTTCACTTCGAGCCAGATAAGCTTAAATGCTCGCTGCTGTAAAGCTGCGGCCCAATGCAATTTGACATTGACTTTGTGACTGCACCACATTGTTGGTCTAGTGTCGTCTCATATTCTAACGTGCGGAATAATGTCCAGCAGTGTCGCGAGGTCTCAGTTTCCCAAATCTGCCCCAGGACTGCCATAATCTGGATTAGAAAAGAAATGTATCCAGAAACAATATAACAGTAATAAGGTCAAAGCAGTGTTTTACCTGCTGCTGTGCCGTTTAAAGTGGCAAGTAACATTTCACTGTTTGACTGAACTGCGCGACCTTTATCAAACTCTGCTGCAATATTGTCACATAAATTTGCCAAACGCAGAACTTCTATTGCTGACATTATTCAAGCTTGTCAAAACTATATCACATGTTGTAGTGCATTTTTACCGTGGCATTTAGAAGCAATTATAAAGTGCTATATTATTATTATTAGTTATGAATGAATATTTTACAGATATTTATGTATTATGTATTTTAACAGTTTTTAGGAAATGTTTTTTTTCTGACATTGCTTCTGTTTTGTGTCTTGCAGAGGATTTGGGTTTGTTACGTTTACAGATGCTGCCAGCGTAGATAAAGTCTTAGCTCAACAACACCACGAATTAGACTCAAAGACGGTGAGTCCATTTAACTTTTTATTACTAATATATGTTATGTCTATAGTGTACCCTCTGTCATAACACTGTTGTTCTTTTGGTGCTAAAGGCGAAGTAGGGAAACACCTCTTGGGTTGAAAGAAGCAGTTTGGATCAAGGTCAGGCGTAACAGCAATGATAGAGCTTTCAACAGTGAGCTTAGCAATAAAACACAAGTGCAGGGTGAATATCGCATGCGTTCACTTTCACTTGTCGGGATGAATGAGGATGACACGCCCCCTTTTTCTGCTGCGGCCACATGTTCTGCGTGCGCATATCTCATGTAACAGCGAAGGGCGTGCTGTCTCAGGACTATCCCGCCGAGCTACTGTCAGATTTGCACTGTAGGCAATATACGATGCACTGGCTCTGTTTTAGATTATATTTTTCTAAAAGGCATTCCCCAAGACAAACTAGTTTTTACAGCCTTTTTCCGCTTCTAATCTTATCCAAGTAGTTATAAATCGCTCACATATTAGCTGAATGTATTTTTAAAGTAGTTACTTAGTTTTCAGTTCAATCATGCACTGACTATTCTCATTTATTTAAAAAGTACAACAAAATTTGGCAAATCCAGTGCCTCTTGAATTTTGACAGTTGATAAATAATTAAACATGCTGGTCTTTTTGCGGATGTCTGTGGTGATGGATTAGATAGGCTTCAGATAAAATTATATTTGTCAGGGATTTTTCTTTGTCAAGTGGAAATACCCAGTTATGCTTCCCTAGTTTCGGATCTGGAGTGGTGATAAAACAGGCAGAATGGTACCACTTTTTTTAGCTTAGCATAAATACAATGTGAATATAAGTAATGGTTAAGTGATGTTTTGTTCTGCCTTTGTCGAGTGTGATTGGCACACAGCTTTGAATACTTGTTCTGTGTGTGGCAGCACACCTTTTTATTCCATCCAGCTCTTTCAGTCGAGCTTGTGTAAAGTTGTTAGTAATGTGCCTGCTTCAAACACACTTTTATTAGGGGCCTCTGAGTTCTTTTGGCTACTTTTCCGAACTGTTCAGCGAAGTGGCTAGGACTGTGCATTTTGTATTTATTACTATAATATAACACTGTTCCAAATTGTCATATAAACTAGTCTAATGATACAATTACCCTTAAAATGACCATTCATAATTCTCTACAAAGGCGATATAGCACTTACTTTCATATTAAGGTGGCCTTAAAATAGACACTACAGGGTGTGTTAATCATTTCAGGCAATTTCATGCCCTAAAAGTGTGTTAATTTGTCCATATTTCCTCTTTAGCATATCCCTTCTAATACATCACACCTAGCTCTAGTATATTTAGACTAGTACGTGAATGCTGACAATGAAAGACTGATGGGCATTGCAAAACCCATACAAATCTTTGGAGGGCAGTATCTAGAATGAGGTTAAGGTACTGTTTGAAGATGTGGCAATACAAATACTCCTAGACGCCAAATCTGGAGCAATCTGAAAACTTGAAGCAGACATTTTGAGTGAATATCCCTGACAGCCCTGACAGAACTGCCTATATATATTTACAGCAAAGGTCATGGGTGTGTGTGTGTGTGTGAGGTGGTTGTATAAAGCACAGCGGGACAGAGCTTTCTATGTCTTCATCTGATTCCTGATAAGTGGACGAGATGTTCTTGCCTAAGGGCACGTCGGTAACAGTACAAAGAGTTACCCCCGATTAGGCCTGGCCAATATAGCAAAAATTTAACAACTTTTTTCCTCAAAGTGATCGATCTTGATTAATGATTTAAATGTATTATTATTCTTTATTTATTTTTATTTCAAAAACAAAATATGTCTTTCAGTAGTGATTTCATAAATGTAAACAATGGAGAGTGTTTTATAGTTTTTGCAATTTTTTACCTATAAAGTCTGAACTCTGCTCCGAACCACATGCTTTTACCAACAAAGGATTAGCTATAGACCTCTTGATTAGACATGACAGAATCTTAATCTCGATTAGCCCTATCCCCTATGTATTTTCTTATTACTCTATTAAGTGCATCTGAGGATTTAACCCCACGACCTTCTCCTTATAAGGATTCACCTCCAAAGCTACTTCCTCGTCTTTGTTGTGGCTGGTCAGTGAATTGAAAATTGTTTTCAGGGCTGAACGGTTGCATATTAGGGATTTACATTGACAACATGTTTTTTTTTTTTTGCCTTGGTACACAGTGAGGCACAAAATATTTAACTAAATGTCCAGGACTTACTGTTATGTGACTAGAGACGACGAGCTATGCAATTATATGCTCTCTCCTTCTCAGAGCGACTCTCTTTATCCTTTTTCATGATTAACTATTAAAACCATTTCACAGTTACTTTTGGTCATCTTTGTTGACAGTATGTTTACATGGAGAGAATAAAGTCAGTTACATTTCTCACAGTAGGATTTGTCAAGTGTGAGAAGAACGAATATTGTCTGGCTAATGCTAACGGGCTAATTATTATTTTATGCATCATCGTCACTATCAAGTCATTAATTACAAAACTACCAATACAAATGCATTGAAAACTCGACTTATTAATAAGAACAGGGCTATATTATGGTAACACTTTAGTTTAGGAATCACTTATTAATGGCTAACTAGTAGTATTTGAGTACAGTATTTCCTTTTAAACTCTTACTATTCATAAGCATTATTAGGTGAAATAGATGTAGTAATTAAAGGTTGTATAGAGGATTTTCCAAGGAAGGAGAAATCCAGCGACTGTTTGTCCTTTTTAAAATTTTGCGCATGCGTGAAACCACCCCCTCCTCCACAGCTCCCTAAGTTGAAACGCCTCCTTCCGCCTCCTCCTTACGCTGTTTGTTTATAGCCGGTGTGTGTTCAGAACCGCTGTTGCTGCTGTAACTATACTGTACGTTTTCAAATGATAAGCAGAAGTTTCCTGTCCAGAAGTCATTTAGCGACCAACATGTCAGCCTTTAGACCCTCTGCTTCAGTGCACCCCATCGCTGGAAGGAATCTCCAAGAATCAGTTAGTTTAGTTTCGCTCTTTTTCCCCTCCTCTTCTTCTTTCAGCAACCTCAAAAATGGACTTTCTTTTGTGGCTAACTGGTCGTGGATTCTTGTTTGCCATCACAACAAACTTTGTGTTAACTGCGAGGAAGCTACAGTTGGAAAAAGCTGCTAGGAACCGCTGCGTTGGTCGAGTAAACAGCGTCTTGCGTCTGTGGAACGTGTGAGAGGCATACGTAAACCACGTAATCCCAGCGCATCAGCAAGTCAGTTACGCTAGAAGCATAGGGAATTTGATTAACAACATAACAGCCAGTAGATAACGAGGTAGCCTTGTTATTAATTGGCTAATGTTTATCTTGTCCCACCACATCCACAGTTGATGGATTTTCTTTTTTTTTGGTCATCATAACTACAAGGCTGGTGCATCTCTATAGTATTATCACTGACAATGAAACAAAAAAAAAATCTTCCATACAACCTTTAAAGTATTTAATGAATACTAACTAATTCCTGAATAACTACTAACTAGCTTACCAATTACCACTGTAATTATTATAATTATTATATGGTCTCTAAACTGAAGTGTTACCAGTGAATACATTTCGCAGTTTAAACCTTAAATTATAATGAGAAAGAGACAATGATTTCAGTGCGTCTATGTGCATCCTGTTAGCTCACACGACTTTGATAGTAGATAATATTATGTGCATGCCGTGTGAATGAGATGAGTCAAATACATTCACAGATACATACCAGCTGCTTATGTGTTGCTGTTTATCCAGTGTGCAGAAAAAAACCTGTATACAGCTGTCTCCGGTGACATTTTGGCCATTAGTCACAGGGGCCTGTCTGTGGTGCCGCTGTATATCTCTGCATTTGTGCCATCAAGATTGAGTTAGGATCTCTCATATCTATAACAAAGTTGCTTGGCAGTCATGGCAAGAATAAGAACATTGTAGAAATATGGATGTATTAGCAGATGTTGGGTGATAAAGCTTCGTACTAGAGCTGTATGTCTGAATAGGGTCCTCGCTGCTGTCCTTAGTAACCTTTTATATCAATACAAATGAAAGGAGAGTGACATATAGTGGATTTGTCATTCGGCAGCAAAACTCTTGACAAAATATATCTTATCTTATTATTATGTAACTTTTCTTCATGGAGATTTTTGCTTTGCCAGGAATGTTCCACAGTATAGCGTTTAAGTATTTTTGTTGCCTTAAGAAATACTTTGACGTTGTTCTATTGTGAACAGTATGCCTAGCCACAGACCTGACCTGTAAGTTAGCCTGCTGGTGTCGCTTGCTTGTCTTCATGGAGATTGACAAGTTAATACCATATTGTGGATTATTCTAGTCAAAGCAATAACATCCCCAGTACAAAGTGTGCCTTTAAACAAAATGAAAAGTGTGTTTACAGTAATTTGCTGCAATCATTTTGGATATTTCTTTCAAATATTTTGCGAAAGAAAAAGTCTATGTCTTGACTTTGTTAGATATGTTTCTTTTTTGCCTGTGTCTGTGTCCGGTTATGAAAACAGTGATGGGGATGACTGTAAATGAAACATATGGAGAAGCACAGCCCGGGGCTTCAAAACACACATGCTGCTAATTCACAACATATTTACCATTTTCACCATGCTTTGTTCAGTTTTGATGAAGTATGCGACTCGTAGCATCTGTTCCCTGAGATGCTTCAAAGTAGAGGTATGAAAGAGAGATTAGAATACATGATTTGATCACATTTAGAAGAAACAAAACAAGGTGCATTTCAAAGTAATAGGTTCATTCAGTTTTGTGCCATGTTATTTTTGTGGAAAAAAGTGAGGAGGACCTTTGAGGGAGAGGCTAAAGTGGAAGTAGCCAAGAGTTCAATAAAAGGAATTTTAGTTTAGTCAAATGAAACTTTAATTTTTTTTAAAAAATCATTTATGGCACATCTGAAAATCTTTTACAGATATCTTTCTCAATTTGACATTATTTAAGCATAAAAAAGATTATTTTGAGTGTGTGTGTTTTTTTTTAGAATACTACTGATGATAAAAACAGCTTAGACTTAGACTTTTTATATTGAGATTTTATGGTTAACTAGTAGAGTTAGTGGAGAAGCATTACTAATCTTGAAAGTTGAGGTTATTTTGTTAAATGTTAAATGACAGAAGTGCAGAAATTTTTCACTTTATACCGTTGTTTGAAAGTTTACAACATATGTTTCATCTGTCCTCATTTTTAATCAGCTCTGTTTGCATTTTTCAACAGTATTTCGATTCATTCCACCTCGACTTTTTAGTTTATCAAAGGTTTTTACCGTGTCATTTCCGTATAGTCAATATTATTATGCTGTTTAATTGTGAGCCTAATCTATTAGCCCAGGCAGACTTGTTTTGATGTTTTAGAGGAGACAGGAAACAACCTCCGGTAAAGAAATAGCGGGCAGCTGTAGGTGACGAGCGTGAACCTGTTGTATCAGATTTACTTTGGCTTGCCCTTTTTTAAATATAGCACGTACTTCATCTTCCTCAGTTAATTATGGCTGACGGCATTATTAGTTTCTGCTGTCTCCTCTCAGAACATAGTGCACATCAGATACTATGGCAGCTATGCACAGCTACGCAGCATCCTCTACATGAGAAAGAATCCGGATTATTTCATAAATGGCATTTTGGACATTAACCATGAGCAAAAAAATGCGAGCCGTGACATTGTTAAAAATTTCATTATGGTGTTTAGATATTCTATTCCAGGGCAAACACTGGTCACGATTGACAGCCCCGATATAAAACATTTATGTTGTAATTTCAGGCCTGTTGCTGTTGTATCACTGCCACACACCTGCGGACCCAAATTCCAGCATCCTTTGATAAGGCTTTTTCCTCTTTAGCTTGAACACCAAACATTCACATTAGATATATCTTAAGAGAAACTTTACCCTGGAGTCAAATTAATATATTACATCTTTTTTTAAGGCGTGAACTTAAGATATCGTCTGATTCCCTGCCCTGATCCCCCACAGTGGCATCTAGAAGCGGCCCTCTGAGACCCCATAGTCAAAGGGCTGTGAAAGATAAAAGATGGCGGCTTTGGGCTGTGGGATTTTTCCTCGGTCTGTTCTCATTTATTACCCTGACATAGCCGGCTCCTATGATGTCTTAAGGATATCTGCTTCTATTGTGTGCCAGATCAGGTTGCGTCATACCACAAAGGTGCATTGAATGCTATAGTTTGATAACCACAGCAGCTGATTGGAGGAGTCTTATTATAGGGTGATGCAAAGAGGCTATAAGGTGAGCAAATAAAGAAGAGGGATGAGGAAACAGACCTTCATATCTCTGGCCTCTGTTTTTCTATGGCAGTATTTCGCTTAAATGGAAATTGATATAGAGTAAACATTTACATACAGAAGAAGAAATTGTTGAGTCACCTAATGGCGCATTTACATAGAAATCATAGTACAAAGTTTACTATTGGCTATATTCTGGCAAACTCCAATAAAGTAGTCTTCCATTAGCTGTTAAAATAATGCCAGTAAGGTATTGCTTTGTTTCACTGCTGACTCATAAAAATGTTGAGCTTATTACAAAATGGTTAATCACTGTCTGGCTTTGGGCTAATGCTTAACTAAAGGCAGTATTATTTGAAGCTTCTCTTATTTGGGGCTTATCCTGGTCATGATAATCAGATGATAAGATACAAACACTTTTATTTGTTCCACAATAGGAACAATTTAGTGTCTCAGCAGGAAAATAGAAATCCGTAATCAAAAATTAAGATAAATAAAGTATAATATAAAAAAGATTCTGTTTTGCAACACATAAGAGTACCAAAATGCGCTTGTATGTCATCAAGTGCCAAGTGTGAATGCCTTTTTTTGTGGCTTATTAAAGGCTAAATACCAAACTTTCTAAATATTTTTTAAAGACCAGTGTTAATACAGAAGACTTTGGTGCCCACCCCCACATAGTCTAAAATAGTTCTCCATAGTAAACTACATTATATATATTGCCATAACAAAATTAGACTCTGTTGCTCATTGTATTACTATACTATATACTACTACTATAATCTTATAAAAGAAACCACACATCTTAAACTTGTAGGCAGTAAGTGACATTTATACTCCACAAACTGAATGAGATGAAATTATTCAAATAAAAGTCATTTGAGTCACCATAGTCTTAAACTCTATGGAAAACACTGTAGAAAATACAGGTATATCTCCCACTTCTTCTTTAAATTTATGTTAGCTATCATGCCTTAGCAAATGAGTCAATTTTGAATTTCTGTTATTAATTAGGAGCGGGAAAGGTACATTTGCTGTTGTCAAGAGAGAGGTGTTTTTGACTGTCAAGTTTGGCTGTGGAGTTGAGGAAGATTTTCATAGAGATAGGTAATTGTTTTAAGTCGTAGCTTCAGAGCCCTTTGCAAATAACAGCGCATTAGAAGCTGCCAGTCAGATGTACATAAAAGTGGCTGGCACAATAAGATGCGCAAAGAAAGGAAATAGATGGTGGAGAGGACCTTGTGCATTCAACAGACAGTTGTAGATGGTAACAGATGGCAGTAAAATCGTCCAACAAAAGACTGGAGTCCCTTTGTGAGTATTTTTAAAACATGTGTTAAATCTTTCTTAAACAAAGACATTAACAAAAGGCATTATCACTTAAAAAAGAATTTCTATTTTTTTCCCAGTCTCCAGTGGCACCAACTTCATACATCAATGAGATGAGTGGAGATGGAAATTCCACTGTTTGTGTATTAGTGGTGCTTTCCCTATTTGACAATTAATCTGGTGCCACACAAGGTTCAAACATCCATTCATTCAAACACATGCAGTTTGTTTTATTCACATCAAGGTTTGGACTTTAGTGTGCGCAGCCCGTGATGTTTCTGTGATAAAGGGACTTCTAAAGGGGATTTAAAAAGTCTGTTTGATGGTAGTTGTACTGCAACAGCTGGACGGGACCACAGTTAGCCATTTTAGTTTACAAATAAGCAGTAGAACATATTTCTTTCTCTGTGTATCATATAAGCAAGATAGTGACCTACAGATGCTTCTGTTATTTTTTAGCATGAGAAGGAAATCCATCGCAAGTTGAACTGAGTTTTTTTTTTTTTTTTAAAGAGTGAATACGTTTCACTACTCATCTAAGTAGCTTCTCAAGTCCTGACGCAGCTCTAGCAATGACTATCTTAAATATTTTCAACTAGAACAATTTAACTCATTTGCTATAAATTACTTTCTCATTAAAAAGAATAACAGGAAGCATCTGTAGGCCAGTATCTTCCTTACATAAAAATTATGTTAATTAATCCACACACATTTTTACATGCTTAGTAACTATTCATGATTGACAATACTTGACATGTTCCTTACATGTAATGTATTGCGTGTAGTTAAACAACTTTACAAACACGCCGTAGAGACCAATTCCTTCAATAGTTTCAGACAGGGATAAAGCAGGACTAGCATTTGCAATTGGCTACATGTCAACCCACAGTGAGAACCCTGCCACCGTGAGGTTCGCTTGACTGATCCTGGACCTGATGGTATGTGCGTTACATAACAAAATGTTTCAGGAAGGAAGTATCAGGTGAAGCGGAGAGGACATAATCTGGTGTTCCCAGGTACATTCATCAAGTGGAAGAGCTCCTTCAGCTGTTTGCCTGGAGAGCCGCTCTGAGCGCAGCACAATCACATGAGCATGAATATGTAAACACAGAGAACAATCGCAACTCTCCCCTCCCGCCTCATTTCAAATTTTCTCAAAGGAGTCATTCATCATAAGTTGTGACCTAAAAAGGTGCTGCTACAGCATTTCTCAAAAGGATTGGTTAGTAAGTCCTCATTGCCTAATTTGGATGCTTTGCTCCGTCTGTGATTTATACAATCTGCTCTATCATGGGCCCAATTTAACACCATTGTCAGCATAAATTAGCCTGTTTTTTGGTAAATCTACACCTTTCATGATTTCTGCTTATGTTGTGTAGAATTGTTTTAGACAATATGTGCAGTATGTTGGCTAAACGGTGAGATATGTTACCAAGCTCAGGGTGTTGGTATTCAAAACCTTTTGTGTTGTCTTTGCTCAAATAGGGCGCACAAAATAATTGAGTTTGAATTGGTTATGCCTGGGGCTAAGTGCTAAAACAAATCTTTAAATGAAATTCATTACAAGCAGAGTTGCCATAGCCAGGTGTTATTGAATTCATTTCTCATTTTGATCTGATTCCCAAGGATAACAGTAATAAGTGAGACTGCCACCAAAGATGACAATGACATTGCACATGATGGTTTCTCTTCAAACGCATTAAAACCAAGTCGCTCTCATCGGCTTAATTGATCTGTGCAGATGGTGGAGCTGCTCGTTTTCCTGCCATTGTGTTCATCAGGTGTGAGATATACGGCATTTTTCACCTCCAAATGAGTGACATTTCCAAAATAATAGGATTGATAGAACATTTAGCTCTTCCCTGTATTGACTATTATCTTATGCCTTGATAATGGATAAACAATGAAACCATGCTGTGTGTGTGCCGTGCATTGACTTCAGGGCTTCTATAATATTGCATGACAGATTATGATGGATATTACTCCTTAATAGCAATCTCACTGTAACCAATACAGCCAGTATACATGAAATATACACACACCTACGTAAACATCAACAAAGCCATATTTGCATTGAAGTGTGACTTTAGCTTTAATCAACTGAAAATCCCCTTTGTGTCTCAAAGGATGTAGATGATTTAGCGGCGATGGCTTTTGAAATGGTCATTGTTACGTTAGTACAAGGTTGCCGATCCTCCTGCCTCATACCTTCATGTCAGCTGAATTAAGCAGGGGAAGTGGCCATAATGAGATAATAAGCCTAAGATGGAGAAACAGGCTGATGTGACCCATCCTCCTGGTTATTTGGCAATATCTGGAGACGTCAGCCGCCTCAGACTCTCATTTTCTCCCTGTCATATCCAATCAGCCGGCCCGCTCCAAAATAACACTGACTCCACCCGCCCCACATGCTCTGTCTGCTCCACAACTTTGGACTCCAAAGTGCTGCCCTCTTTGCAAATATACGGGTCACAGCAGCAGACAATTTGGTGACACTAATATGAGGCCTGAAGTCTAATCACCACGCAGTAATTACAGCTAATTAATATCCTGTTTATTGAAGGACACTGTCCACTGCTTTGAGTGTTATGTCTGTGAACTCCATCAGTTGAAGATAATTTTCTGCTGTAAGTAATTTAGTGTAGTTGTATGAGACACTGACAATATAATAACTGGAGTATTTAGCAGTGTTAAGCTAAAATATGAAAATAATTAATACAAGCTGGTTATAGCTAAATTTAAAGTGGTAGTGTCTTTGATTTACTGGCTTATATTTGCATAAATGGATGATGGTATTCATTAGATTTTCATTAGTAGATAATGACCGGAAAATAGGAATCATTGACTGTTCATTACCTTAAAAGTGGAGTGGAGCCTCTTTAAGATGGCCACCATTTATAGATAATGATAATATGTCTATGCACATCTCTTTGACTGTGGGGACAGGCTCTCACACTGTACACCCTAATGTTTATAATAATTACAACATTTTTTTTAAAGAGAAATGGTACTTCACAACCTTTCTACAAAAGGTTGGCTGTTTCAGTTGTCTGAAAAGATGCTACATTTATTTTTGCTACAAATATTTGCTTTGCTAATTGCTTCATAGGTTGATATCTCAAATCAACATAAACTGTTAGATATTGAGAGTTTTATTAAGTGATTCCTTTCATTTGAAATCGACGGAAACCATGGCTGAGCCTTTAGTCTAGACTTAAAGAAACTACAAAGAAGACAGATGTAAGATTAGCCACCAGTCTAATGCAGCAGATCCAATTCACATCTGAAATGCTCCTTTCTAAGTTTGCCCTTCCACTTTGTTGGGTCATTAATGTGAATCTGAACTTGTGATTACAACCATTCTTCTAGCACTTCAATACAACTTTGTTTTCAGATAATGCAGAAAATCCACCATACTCCTGAATCACCAAGCGGCATTGTTTCGGGGGCTTTACTTTAAATGTTTTATTGCATTTTACTAAAGCTTTATTTTAACCACTACATTCGTATTCTCTTCTCATTTCCAGATTGATCCTAAGGTTGCCTTCCCTCGTCGCGCCCAGCCTAAGGTAAGAATAAATTGGTCACTAACCCTGGCCAAAGGAAATTATCATGTCTTATGTCACTAAGTTGCTTAATTTTCTGTGCTCTCGCTGCTGATATAAAAACGCAAGGGTTGCCTTTCTGGCTTATCTGCCTCAGTCTAACAAAGACAAAATTATGAATGGTTGTGGTTTAATATAGGGAGGCTACTACTGGTATCAGATATCAGATAGAAAAATGAGCTGGATTGGGTATCGTATTTGGAGGAGAAAAGGCTGTACTGGTGCATCTCCAGTGTATTGTTTGGATTTTAGCTATACACAAGCTACTTCTAATTGTGGATGTAACTTACCAGTCAGCTTTATTCATTTGAATGTATGTTTAATAGATGTTTTGTAATGTAAGTAGAGAGGTTTGTTAATCTAATGTTTTTTTTTCTTCTGATAAAAATGTAGTAACTTCACCATGATGCGCATTAGCAAGTTGATTAGCCGTCTGGATTTTTGTTGTTGTTTTCCTATCCTGTATTATTGTGGATATGCAGTTGGTACTCAGGCTGTCTTCAGCATTTTGACCACATAAATATTGGTGACTCTTAATTGGCTATTGTCGATGAGAAAAAAAGGCAACAGAAGATAAATTAAAACAAATAACACCAGAGTACATCATCGCATGACATGACCTCTTATAGAAGGTTGTTCATTAAATCCACTATAGTGCAATCACGAGGGACACCATCGTTAGCTAAAAAGTGCATCATTAGCCTGCCATAGACGTGATTGCCGCACGACTCAAATCCACTGACTCTATTGAGCTGTTTGCTTGTGTTGGGGGGGTTGTGTGACGTGCAGTAAGTAATTTTCAACATCTTTAATTGTAGTGCGTGCTCATAAAAAAAAAAAAAAAAAAAAAATCCACAATCAGCATCAAAACAATGGATAATTATGATAAGAAAGAAAAATCAAATCATGTGGCACTGTCCCTCTTATCTTCTCTGTGCATTCTGTCGGCCTTGATTACTGGGCTTCAGCGCGTCTATTGACAAGTAAATATTCGGAGTGCGCACATATCGGGCTGCTGTAGTCAAGGGCTTTGTTGACATGCCCTCTCACACCATCCCCCCAGCATTTAATGTGCAGGCTGGAGCTACAGTGCTGCTCTATTCAGGCCTCGCTACCAGGGCTTTTTCCACCTTTAAACCAGGTGGAAATCGATAATAGATTTTCTCCTTCCCACTGGATCAGGGGGAAAGGCATTGTTAAAGAGTTGTTCGGGTTTCAAATGAGGAATTGGCAGTGTGGAGCCTCAAAGCTGGGGCACATGGCGACTTAAGGATATCGGTGCAAAGCTGGAAAAAGTAACACTTTTTCCTCCACATTTCCTTCCACTGCAAATACATCAACTCACCGTGTGCTTGTTCTACACCAAGGTGAAATAAAACATGAAATGATGTTGCTGATTTTTTTTTTTTGTGGGAGCAGAATTCCTCCTTAGCGATGCTATTCCTTATACTGCCTGAACAGGTGTTGTACTATGAGCTACCTGAAAGGAAACACAATATTTTGAACTGTTCCCATACTGCTTGACATCCTAGCCTCCCTATGATTTATTATTCTATGTTATAATGACACCAGAGCAGAATCTGTAGCACGGCAGCAGTCTTCCAATGATTTATAAAATGGCTATAGGGAAAGCTTGTTAGAGAAGAATAAATAGCTGCATTGAATCTGGATTATAGAGGATCTTAAAGTGATGGGATTAAGCCAGTTAGATTAACATTGCTTGGGTTTGTACTTTATGTGCAATTGATTTAAGACCTTTAGAAGAATTCCCATTTTGAGTTTCCCATTTAAAAAGTCCCCTCTGTTTTGCATTCTTTTGTTCGCTGACTGTCTGCTGCCTGCCCGCTCCTGCAGCTGTTGAATAGGCTCCATTCTTGTTGGAAGCGGCGCGTCTTGGCAGGTGCGCTGAGGGCCGGGCTTTGGGAGAGCACAGTGACGCGGCCAATCAAAAGTTGATTTTCATTTTCACACCACTAACATTAACCTCTGGAGTGACCTCTCTGACTAAGCTCACATGGCTGACAATACAATAGTGTGGTGGAGGAGTTTCTCTCTTTATTTTGTCTTTTTAAAACCAAACCATTAGGTATGCACATTTGGATAATTTTCTTTAATCGTTTAATTGACTGCTTTGGCAAACAATTATCAATTATATGTTAATCACCTGCTTGATATCATTGTGTATCAAGCTGTTTTTTTCTGGTAATCATGATGATTATAACTAAAAAACAAGCAAAGACTGTAACTATATTTTATTCGTATTTTCTTTTAATTCTATAGGTACTTTGATGTTACCATATGTTTTCTTTTCTATACTGCTAAACATCATTATGCTTTTCATTGATAAGCCTATAATGCCATTTAAATATAAGATTCGAGCATTTATTGCCATTGGCAGTGTCAGTGTGTTTCATAAAGTACAGATTCTCTGTAACTACTAACGCAAGGCACTTGTAGACATAAAAATATGACAAGAAAGACGTGATATGTTGTAGTAGGTATATATCAGGAGCAATAAAGCTTTAGGTGTGTGTTCGAAGCATCAATACAATGTCCAGTTCACAGTTATGGCAGGTGGGGGAGTGGAGGAGGATGTGGGATGATGGGGAACCTAGGTGGAATTGATCATGAACAGCCCAGAAAGCATGTCTGACTGAAAAAGACTCAAGTATAGAATTCTGTAGATGTGGGACATATATTGACAGATTTATAATGATGCAATTGTTGTTCTGGAGATACAAAATTTGAATATCAAGTGTATTGTCATTAACAAAAACTATTAAAATGGCTTCAAATAGAGACATCTAGTGTAATCTCCTAAGGATGTACTATAAAGCAATATTTCTACAGTTTTGTGGTTAATTTTATAATCCATCATGCTATGTGGTAGACCTTAACCTGAATTAACACATTAGCAGGAACATTTTAGCATATTCCTGATGCACTGTTAATACATGGTCAAGGAGATAATGCAAAAAATATTGAGATTTTCATTTTGTCAGTATCCCCCACGGCTAGAATTCTGAATGAATGAATATAATGTCAAATTCTGTTTGACGGTGTTATTTTCACTTGTCTGATTTATATTTTCTTTTACCACTGTGGTAGCTCTATATTGCTCAGCCCTAGTATAGAGTATGTGCAGCACGTAGAGCAACACTTGAAACAGACAGGAAGTGAAGGTGAACACAGAGGACATTTGACTGTAAACAAGTGAAGGTGCTACGACAGGATCACAGCAAAAACAACTTGTATCAGCCGCCATAACTGACACTGCCCCCGAACGCACTGTACTGTACAGGGACAGGCGCTTGGCAACATATATTCATTAGCTACCACTGGAGCAGATAACCTTGTGGATGTTTCCCTTAAATGTGACTATTAGACAGTTGTTAAAGGGATTTGCATATTGTAGGTATTTAAAACCAGGGCAGGCTTAGCTCCTCTGCCCTGAGTACCCAAATTAAAATGCACAGGAGAGCCAAAGAGAACATTGATGTATAGGGGTAAACAACAGAGGCTTGTTTTAATTTGGACTTGCACTTGAGAGCTTTTATCACTCCACTTTATAACTTTTATGTGTATTAAATAAATCTCCATTTTGCGGAAAACTTTAAATGCATATGCATAGTTTTGACATATTTTCATTTATCAAAAATTAAATGGGTCAGGGCTGTTTGCTAGATACTTGCAACCTTGTATTCATACACAGTGCGGATATCTTTGTACCCACCTGCTCCTTCACATCTTTGGCATACCAACAAGAATGTTTTTCATTTTTCTACTATTCCCTAACTATTTCTACTATCTACTAGACATGTTTTTGGATTCTGTAAAGGCTTATATGTAGCCAATACAGGTTATCTAAAAGCTTTATATCGTATCTATGCAAGTGTAAAATAATAGAAACAGTGTCGTAAAGTAATAAATGTTTGTCTGCTGCAGCTTTGCCATCCTGACATAATGATTTAAACTAAACTTTTTTTAGCTTTAGAGTCCATGGCGCTAAAATAAAACCTCAGCATCAAAGATCGAACATTGAGGTTGAGAACGGTTTAGCATCTTGTAAAAAACGGATTACCATGTGCCGCTTGCGCTGGCTTTGGTGACGCCTTTAGAGGTGCGTGCGGCTGTTTGATTTGACTAATCTACCTTTTTTGTGACCATCTGCACTGGAATAATGGCAAAGGGCACAGAGGGGAGATAACCAGACGTGTCGACGATCAAAGGAAACACACGAAGGAAATGCGCCCCGGCACACACATTACAAAGAGTAATGGCACCCACCTCCAGGCTCACCTTAAAAGAGCATTTAGCATTGGGAACACAGCTGTGGCTTTGGACGCGTCACAACACATGTACAAACATATAGAGGCATTAGGATGCACATTTAGACATGAGGTGACATGTTGTTTCATCTACATCCTGTTTTCAATCTTTTTAGGTTCATTGACTGCATTTCAGGTTCTGTCAGTCAAATATAACTAGAAAGATGTTGAATTGAAAGATTATTGGGTTTAAATAGTTATGTAATTTCACCTGTTTCATACAAAAAAAAAAAATATCCTTCCCTCCTTTGACTTCTAGGATCAATACAGTAAATGTGCTTTCTGGTCCATGGAAATTTGCATTTACATTTCACTGGGTTTAGGACTATAATCTTAGACTTAGACTTAGACAAACTTTATTAATCCACAAGGGAAATTATTTGGACACAGTAGCTCACACATCACAATATAATATAATAACAAAGAGTAAAAAGTAAATTGTAATAATAAATTCTAAATAAGTAGCAAAAAGATAGCAAGAGACAGGTGTCAAATAAGACATAATTATATAAATAAATGTATATGTACAAGTCAAAATAAAATAGAAAAATAAGTATTAAAATCTAAAATCACAGCTATATACAAGAGACAAGAAAGGCAGTGCAATGATATGATGATTGAAAGGACATAAGGTTATCTGTTACTTAAGACTGAGTTGTTATACAGTTGTAGGGAGTATTATCTGTTACATAAAGGTGAGTTGTTGTACAACTGTATGGAGTATGGTATGAATGTAGTCCTGTATCTCTCACTGTTTGAGCAGAGCTGTAGGAGCCTGTTGGAGAATGAGCTCCTCTGTCCCTCTATAGTCTGGTATCCCTCTACTGTCTATAGTCTAATCATTATACTGGTTTGTGTATCATATAACAGAATTGCTACACAGTGAGTAGCACACATGTTTTTCTATCGAATTAGATTTGTCTTTGTTGAAATTGATCTGTGATTTCCAAACATTATAGATTTTGTTAGATTTGAGCTGATTCTTCCTCCTTCACATGTTGTTAAAGGGAGCATTGAAGAGGTTGCAGGTAAAACTGTTGTCTCTTGCCTCGTTCTTGTTTGATATATTCCAGCGCGGCTCTGGGTGAATGGTGTACACAGGGCCCGCTCGCTTGTTTCCTGCAGAAATCAAAGCTCTCGTTTTCCTTCGACATTGCTCGAGATTTACCACTCGACTGTCGGCGTCATTACCGCTGCTGCCGCTGCTTTTGTTCCCCACAGTGGAGTCGCACACAGGCATGGCATGTCCCAGCATGATTTTAATTGCCAGTGGGACTGTGGCCACTTCACTGGGAGATGAGTTCTGATGGCTTGTTATGGGAATGAAAAGGAAGGAGCAGGAACCATTCATACAGCAATGGGCGTAACCCCTTCCATGCTCCTCATAAAGGGCTTTGCAGATGCACCCCGAGCAGGTTATGACAGTCTCTCACTCCGGATGCACGCAGAAATAGACACCACTGCTGCTGTTTGTTTTGTTTGCTGATGACAGTTGCCTTCCCTGAAACAGTTGTCTAAAAGCGCATAGATTAGTGTCAGTGGCAGGAGGAAGGAAAAGCTAAGTGTGCCACTACTACCTCTGTTAAGGTAATTCTGGGCCATCAGTCAGAAATACCATCAAAGCACTGTCCCAAATGTGACTTGTGCATGTGACAGCTGAGTGTGGCTCCCTGCTCGTGGCCTACTCTTAGCACTGGTCTATCTGTGGCAGCTGTGCCCGCCTCCAGCTCTCACTTTCACTTTGCACTGCGCGTTGTCTCATTTTCGCTTTTTGTATGTCAGTCTGGTGGTCGGCTGTGGTTTCCCCCTGTCACACTCTTTACACCAATGGGAGATTAACCTGTTTCCTCACACATCTTACATACACACAGCACATACCTGCCGACTCAGATGTACTGTGACTGCACACTGCACAATGAATGGACCAGCTTCTGACGGGTATTGCTATGTAAAAGTGAAGGTTGCTATACAATGACTGGTTCTCACAGATAATTACGGATGTGTCAATACAAACCAGTGATCTTTAGTAAAATGAAGCTTGCATACTTTGAAAAAAATATCAAATATAAGCTTATACGCTGTTTTTATTATAACATACCGTATTAATATGGTCATACCATTTATTGTACAAACACTAAACTCTATGTTCCATTGAAGGTTTTAGCATGTGCTGGAAGAGAATTTTAACTACATTACATTGTATAAAAAATGTGAGAAATGTCTTATTTATGGCTAATTAGGTTCTATGACAGCTGTTCTTTTGAAATAAAATGCATTCTGTCTGGCAGCATTCTCTTTTGTTTCACTAGTGCTTTATAAGTGCTTTATAAATAGATATTGATCCATTTGACTAATATTGACCTGTTCTATTTATATGAAGTTGCCTTTATATCTCTTTACCATTTGTCCATTTATATACCATTGTTTAACTGAAATGCTGCCCAGTGATGATGCCGGAGTGCAAACATATCCTATTGACCTGTCCTTTTCACAACAAGGTCCTTGCATGCACAAGCGCAGGTAAACAGCCTTTAGAACAGCGCAGCAGCCAGCCCCACTCACTCCTTGTTTCAGGATTACACAGTCATGTAAATGCACTCTTACACCTCTGCTCAGTTATTTGATGTAGATTTAGCTTTATGATATTCCCCTCCTCAAAATGATCCTTATTTTAAATGACACAGCTCACTGCCGGGAAAATGAAACCTCCGCCGCTGCCAGCCCCTTTGAATGTCCCCACGAGTTTATTAAAAGCACCGGCTTCTCCCCCTGCTTCCAATTCGGAGCCACACAGCTGCACAAGTCAGGAAGAATATTCAAGGACAAAAATCTTCACTGTCGAACACAATGTCATATCAGTATCTTTGTTCAGCCTCACACATTATGACAAGGAGACCTCCCAAATATTTAGAATGGCATTTTATCATGCAGCTGCTACTGGCAAAGTTATTAAACGGGATGAAAACCCAGACTGCAGCTTCTTTTCAGTCGTAAAGAGATCCGCGCTACAAAGTCCAATTGAACATGCATATAGCTCTGTTTTTCAAAAAGGTTTTCACAGCTGACACTAAACGCCATGAAGTTTGCCTGAAAAAACCAGGAGAGCGTTTGATTGTGAGCGAAGAAAACTTTGACCAAGACGACAGTAAAGTGACAAGCGAGTTGATGGGAATTCTTCACTGTCACTCTCCTCTCAGCCCTGACAAAAAATAAAAACGGTGGCAGATGTGTGGGCTACACAAGCAAGGCATTCTTCAGATGGAGAATGACACAGGGCTGCTGTTCTGTGCGCTTGTGTGGTAATGGCACTGGGAGCTGGACTTTGAGCCTGTCTAGAGCTGCACAGTAATGTAGATTTAGTATTGAGACATTTGTAACTCATGGATTTGACACACAAAACCAGTGTCTCATGACTTGTTGGTTTGTTGATTTTATGTGCTATTATATGATAGTACAGGTTACTTATTGTAGTATTCTTGGTGTATACATTTAAAAAAGATGAGATGCAGGCAGGTATAATGTATATAGACCTATATTTATGGGATGTTTGTGTGTGTGTGGTTTATCGAGATCATTGGCCTAAACAATACAAAATACTGTAAATGATCAGTTTCATTGTGGACTTTCCTTGTTTATATCTGTATTTTTCAGCACAGGTTTATAATTATTGGAATTAATAATTTGTGGAATACATTTTTCCAAAGAATACTTCCAATGATTCCAATGATTTTTAAAGGATTGTGAAAAATAAACTACTATTCTTTCAGAGTGATGAAAATCTAGCACCGTTAATATAGCATATAATATAGCAATTAACAATTCAAAGCAAAATATTATAATTTAAATGGGCAAAAGTTTTCAAAATATCACCTATAAACAGGAATCTGAAACTCAAGAAAATTCAATACCCAGGCAGTATGTAGGTTTACTTTTGAAACTTGTATTTCTCGATGAGTTAAGATTGAAAAATTGAAATCATTAGTTGTCCCACCCACAGTTGGACCATAACTCTCTGACTCTTCTGCTGCCTCTGTGGAACTGCTCCAGATGAAAACGGGGCCAGAGCCGCGACATATGAATGACTGTTTGTTTGGTGGTCAGACACAATCACCAGCTGAGTGACCCACTTAACGGCTAGGCAAAGCATTTTGTCCCAAATCTATCCACTATTTCTTTGCTTTTGTCCAATATTTACGCTTCAGCAACGACATAAATGATGTGCGAATGCTAGTGTAATTATTTTTCATTGCGGTTATAAAATGAATGTGCGTTTTTCCCTTTGTTTGAATAATTGCGACAGTGCTTGGAACATGTGTGCGACTCCCTCTTCCTGACTCCCGGTCTCCTTGGTTGCCGATGGGAGAGTAATTAGGTTTTCCACTGGATGGAGGGGCTTCCTACAAGGCGGACCAATGGTAGCAGTCAAGGCAGGCTAGTTCTGGCAGGCCGGAGAGGACAGAGGGGTGTGTGGAAGGAGCCTGGCACTGCTAAACCTGATGCTGACTGACAGTAATGAGGACAGCAGCGCTATAGCCAGGATGGAGGAGAGAAGAAGAGGAGCAGGGGAGGAGAGGAGGAGAGGAGGGCACACTGCTTTCTCTATACCTCTCAAGACCTCTTATCAAAGGCTCCATACATATGCCCACACAGCCTCCACACGCCGGTTAATCTGCAGCAGGTCCAAGCACAACTGGTTACTGTCGCCTCTCCTCTTTTGTCGTACAGTACTGGGCCAATAGCTAAGACAGGGTTTTAAGAGCACAGAAAGGTATAAAAATACTAAGACAAAACCAAGTGAAGGAGCACTTGGAGAGGGTAAACCTTTGCCAGGGCATTTGTCCTTACCAGTAATAAGCTATGGTGAAACTATTTATGGATTTCAGCTTCCTGTTATTTCAGCATACCTTTCACCATTCAGAAGATATAATATTTTGTTTGAAATTGTTAATTACTATGGCAACAGTCCTATTTTTTTTTCATCTTTCTAAAACGCATGGATTAAATGTTTTCTTTTTATTATACTTTTCACCTATTGCTTTGGTTTTGGTGACTGGTGATTTCAAAAGATATATTACTAATTCTCTAACTTCACAATCCAAGCAGTGAGCTTAATTCCCACTCTAAAGAACCATTCTGTACTTGTGTTATATCATCCTTCCTTGACATTTACACAAAAGTATTAAAAAAAAACACATTTTTTGAGGCAATAATAACAATATTTGAGAAAATAGCTGTATACAGTATTAGAGAAGCTGTCCCAACTAAAAATCAATTGTGAACCAATGGACTAGAGTGCGGTGTGTAACAGCAGCAGCATCGGGACTCGGAGCTCAGTCACTGGGGAAATGAGCGTGCTCTTTAGGAAGTCAGGAGGAACCGAAGACAATACGCTCCGCCTGTCATTCATAATAAAAGCCTGTATTCATGTTTGTCCGCAAATAGATTTACTTTCTATTAAAATCACTTTGCATTGCCTTTGTAGTAAATAGCTGTCAACCATGGGGATGCTGTTGACAAGTCTAAGATGGTAAAGAGTTCCCTATACTGTAGACTTGTGGTATAAAAGTGTAAAAAGTTAAAAACGGACATTGCACTTTGAAAGTCACAGTCCACGTCTGGGTGTTGGCAGCGTGGGAGACAGATGCTCAACGCAATCCTCATTGTTTTACTGTGACCTTTTTGGGAATGGCCTTTGGCTCCAGTAGTGGCAACAATTAAAAAGGCATAGTCAGCTTAATCACAATAATGACTTCCATTGTGTTGTCAGCCACATCACCTTGTCATTTGTCCACAATGACTTCCCCTCCGCCGCCAACCCGAGCGATACAGCTTTCGGACCAGGATATATTCAGTCAGAAGGAAATGTATAGTAGCCAATTCAGGAAGTAATAGAAATGAAATATGGAAGCTATACGGCCATGAGCTATAATGTAATGTATGTCTATTGTTCAGTAGCAGTTAGCACTGCCCGCTGCCTGAAGGGGAGTGACATAAGGAAGGACTGACACATGCTATTGTTAGAGGCTTCCATATTATGCTAGCTTCACCTTCCATTACAGAATGGCAATGCTAATGATTTGTGCTTCCATCTTGCATGCTCATGAGCTGTACTTGATTTATAATAAAAACACAATTGAAATAAACATTCCAAAACTTAGTTCTGTTTTATGGCAAAATAGTGGTATGGATCAAGGTTGACTCTTGTAAACAACTCCATCACAAAGCATATTTTTCATGGTAAATACAAAATAATATTTAGTTCTTTATTGAACAAATATATTAATCTCATTGACAGAGAAGTCAAGTTTTGAACTGGGTAGATTTTTTTTTTAAGATTTGCACAATTAATAGACTTTATAAATAGGACTTTGTGGATAGTTTTTGCAAACTTCCATCATATCAGTGCCATTGCATGTTCACATGTGTTTTGCATTGTAATTGCTTATTTTGGATTGGGCATATTTAAATACAATCGTGTTTGACATGAAATCCAGAAAACTTGTTCTTATGACTTATACATTAATAAAAGTAGTAAAAATACATACTTTGTCAGTAGTAACTTATTATCCATTAGCAGTGCCCAGATTCTGGTTAGGGTAGGTTTTTATTAATCTGCTATTAACTGGATAACCTAAGATTTAAAAAAAAAAAACAACATAGATTTGGATTTTCACTATATGAACCAAGCATACATTTGGATCACTGATAGCTTGATTTAATTCTTTACTATTAAAATTTAGTATTGCATATCAGATTGTGACTTGTCTTATAACTGGATCACACAAGTTTGTCTATTATTGTGACTAGGGCAATTAATAACTTTTGAATTGAAATGGAGATTCATTGATTTCCAGTCTCCAATGATTACCTTGGCTCTTTTTAATCGAGTGACTTACAGCCAATCCTCTATCAGTAAAATCATGTTGTTTGGACTTCAGGAGGAGGAAGAACCTTTTTGAGGTAAATGGCAATGATTAAAGCTGTTGTTTATGTTCAGGAAATAATATACTGAAAGCCACTTTACTTCTTAATAAGACAAAATAAAATTTAATAAAAAATGATGTATTATATAGTCCGTCAGTATGAGGAAAAACTGATTTGCCTAGCCATAACTGTGATATTGTATAAACACAGCATTTTGACCGAGATTGACCATTTCCCCCACACCAATAAACAAATGTGACATATAAATCAGACACAAAAATGTTCATTTCCACTTTGCTTTGTGCCCACGTCCTCTCACAGTAAGCACCTCTTGAGCTGCATATATGTACCAGCACTTGACGACGTCACAATTCATAAACATCGCGTGTCACGAATTTGTCTTCCCCTCGTCTCTATCTGCTCCATCACACAGTCTAGCCATAATAGCGCTGCCCTCTGCTTTTAATCCTATTGCATCATGTCATTTGGTGCAGTAAAGCTGATGTAGGTCTGATCAGTTTGATTTGGACTTGTCGCCCCGATTGGAGGATTGGGCGGTGCAGCTCACTGGAGTGTTCTGCCGTGATTGGATCCAGTTGTCATTGTGAAGTAAGATATTGGTATCTCACAGGCCAGATTGCTCTTTCTCACTTTGACGGCATGTGACAGGTCGTGCTCTGTATGTGCTGGCCTATTTTTTTCTCTTCCTTTTGGTCCAGGACACCAGTCTTCTTTCAGATTAAGAATGATCTTCTTTTTGTGCCTGTCAGGTTATTAGTTGAGCCATTGTCAAGCTGTGATTAATTGAGATGGCCACTAGCTTTTGTTGTGCTTCGACTGCCTGCCTCAAACAAGATATTATTGCTGCAGGTTTGAAGATGTTTAATCAAATGTGAACGAGCATCTTTTCCCAAGTATTAATCATATGGTAATTTTGAGAAATTGTAGCTGTAATATCCAAGTATAATGTTGTTAATGTATGCTTTCTGTAGTGTTTTCTCTGTTTTGATGTTTTCGATGTCAATAGAGCAACATATTGTTAAACAGGTGACGGAAAAGATGCAGCTTAACACAAATATATTGGGTGCCGTAATTATATATTTCCAAACTGACTCTGTTATTTTACTTGTCAGTCTTAACAGCTGCGTGTTGTTTTCTTTCTCAAACTAAATGGTGACTGTAGTGTATGCTGTCACTTTGATGCATAAACATTAAGTAATTAGCTAAAACCGTTTGCTCTTTAATTAAAATATGAGCTGAACTATAACCATGAGCTGTGTGCTTTTTCAACATGATCAAAGATAAAAAGGTAGGAGAGAAAGATGAAAGAATGCAAGAGGGCACAATGGCAGTGATAAGCATCACATTGATTAAAAAGTGCTCGGGCTGTCTCCTTGGTGTTTCTCTGTAAAGTCCCTCTCACGTGGGAGCTAGTGAAGGAACCGCGGCTGTTTTGCTATTGCCGTGCCTACGCGCTGCTTTAATAGCTCCCAAATGACCCTGATGACGGAAGTCTGCAGCACACTGTGGGTTAAGACAAGGACCGGAGTGACTCTAGTGTTCACACCAGCTACAACCTGGATCGGATTTGTTTGGTTCAAATTTGTTTATTGTGTGAATAGCCCTCACTACATCCATGTATGTATGTATGTATGTATGTATGTATGTATGTATGTATGTGTATGTGTATATATATATATATATATATATATATATATATATATATATATATATATATATATATATATATATATATATATATATATTATATATATATTATATATATATATATATATATATATATATATATATATATATATATATATATATATATATATATATATATAATATATAAAATAAACCTTCAGGTGTCATATGCTATTATGATACCTGGACATGTTATTTCCTGTTTGAAAGCATGGACCACATTCATTTCACAGATGGAATGTGAATAGCCCTCACTACGCTACAGTCATTTCACGTGATTACTTAAGACATTTTAAGCTATGAATAAAAACATATTGGTTATCATCTTATCCAACTGCTCATTATTGGCATCGGTATCACCTCCAAAATTCCGCAGCGGTCATACCATTATACCATTATTTGTAAAACCTACAAAAAGATGTGTGCATTTGTATTTAGTAGCAAATGTAAAGTAGAAACAGAAAAGGAAACATCAGTGTCACCTTTCTCAGCATTGTGAATGTAGAGAGCTCCACATTTACACAAGACCTTCAGACACTTCACTCAGCGGCCGTATGCACAACACCTCACCATTTATTTCCATTAGACTTTTTCAGATCGATACCGGGAGGCAGATAGAATTTGCAGGTTTATTTTTACGGGGATGACACATTGCATTTGTTAAAGTCCTTTACTGGGCTGTATAAAAAATACATATGTGTAGGACAGCGAGTGGACCATGGTGTATTAGTGGATCTAAGTCACAGCGCTAAAGAGCTTAGCTGTTCCTCTACATAATGCCATGGGTCCTCAGCTGTGACCTTTCTTTTCCACACATCATTCACCATTATACTGCCGACATGTTGCCTCATGACAATCATTTTTCATTGGAGCCATTGTCAGCCACATCATATTTTATCATCTGGATACATTTGTGTTGTGTTTTCATGCAGGCTTTCCATAATTTGTATTTGTGTGTTTATGTGTGGCCAAGAGATTAGATTCAAATAGTATTCAGATGCAAACACATTCTGGCAGCAGTAAAGAAAGATACATAGGGTCACTGAATGGTTTGTGGATGTACATGTATATGACAGAGGAGATGTGACGAGAGCACAGACACACGTCATAATTATACATCATTTTGTACAAGCCTGGTTTCTTACAAGAATCTGCAGCATGTTTACAATGAATGATACTTAGTAAAAAGCACAAGACTGTTTAATGGAACTAAAGTTTATATATGTTTAGCCTCAATGATGTGCAGTCTGGGTGCTTTGTACAGTATTACACTCTGTGCACTTTCCCCATAAATAACAAAATGGACCTTGGAACAAAAGCAGTGCTAATGTACAAGTGAATGTGCTGCATTAGAGCGCACGTAATTGATGTTTGAAATGAACATATTAACACGCCTTTGTACATTTTATTTTCGACAATGGGAAGAAACGGAGGTGCTAATTATCTTGTGCAAATCCCAAATAACAACATAACTCCTGACCTTCACACTGGGTGAATTGCTGACACAACCTTGTGTCATTTCCACTGGGTGCCCTTGCCACGCGAGCTCCGGTCTCAGTGTGCCACCCACTTCACTGATCATAAACAGCCACAGCCATTGTGTGACAGTGGGAAATGTTAAGTACTGTTTTAGGTAGCACTCTTAGGCGCACTGTTTAATTGAAGCCAGCACAAGTAATTACTCCACATTATCCATTCCGAGAAAATAATCCAGCGTAATATCAACCTTGCCTCTTCATACATTTGATTTATTGTGCCAATTGTAGGATTTCAATATTTTCAGGGAAATTAATTCAAGTGTAAATTGGGTATTACTTGTCTGGCAGGCTATTTCCAATGCCTTATAGTTATCATTTAGCACTGGTTTTAGAGGGCAGCCAGCATGGACTCTCATTCATGCTAAAACTGCCTTTGCCACATGGCGGGGAGCTCATGGCTTTTAAAGGGAATGAGAACACCTAATTTAATTGACCGTGATTGACACCAGCCCCCGACCACATCCACAGGTAATTTATTCTGTCTAATCTCAGAGCTTTTTTTGCAAACAGCGCTGCAGGTGCGCCACTTGCTGTGCCAGCATCTTTGGTCACAAAATTACCAAAATGTGTTCTCACAGCGATGTACTCTACATGTGGTAGCGCGGCGAATTTGCACTGCTGCCTGTGCTTTCACCTTGATTCATTAAAATAAGACCTCTTCTGACACACGCTCAGAAAATGCAAAAAAAAACAAGCCCCTCAAGAGAACAGGGAAAGAGTCCTCCCTTTTCCACTTGCTGCAAAACAGTGCAATAATCAAACCCAGGTATAAGCAAAAGCAGGTCAAGTCCGGCGTGTAACACTTATTTTGTGACTTCATTTTCCACCGTGTTATCGCACAATAATGAAAAGTGTTGACAGATTCATTTCCGCGCTCCTACGACAGCGCACCATTTTGAGATTTGTAATTGATAGCCACACACAGCAATTTTACAACAGGAGACAATTTTATAGCACTTTTAATTAGTCCAACTTTGACCTTCTGTTCGCTTTGCATTTATATTGCTTCAAATTATTTTCACCTCCTTTCCTCATTAACTTTTGTCAAATGAAGGCCGCTCATTACCACATATGAATCTATACATGCGCGGTGTGGAATATAGTGCAGCTCTCATGAATTAATAGCTAGTGTTGTATTAATTGTTTGATTGATTATACCTCACAATTAAGCTATCTGTTGAATGAATGTAATAGGCCAGTCCTGACCCATTGAATGCAGAGCTGTCTCTTATAAGGAAGTAAGTCTGTCAGTGAAAGCAAAAAGCAAACCCATAAATACAAATGTGCCGAACAAGGTTGTAACACACGCTTAGTTGTCTAATTGACTAAGAGGAAAGGCCCTTACATACGTCATTAGGGAATACAGGTGCGTGATGATTCTCTACTTGAATAAATCCTTCATATGGAACTAGTTAATCTCCCATGTAATATCAAGCAGATGTGTATATTGGTAAATGAATAAACAACAACCTCTGATGAATTCCAATAGACAAGGCGCTTAGTATTCATTTGGACACTAAATCATTGGGATAAACATACAGGAAGTGCGTGCCTTTATCTTCGCACGGACTTCTTTGAACATTTGACTGTGACCGTCGGCCTGCGCGCTCCCAACATTTGCATCCCATGTAAATCCGTACAAACAGGCCCAATTTAACAGCAGTTTGGGTCCGGCCTATACAGCGCAGAGAAAGAGGAATATCTGACATGAGAGGGAAGGCAAAAGTGCTGCATTTATTCATACTGGTAAAAGTGAGCTTCGCCCAGAGTCCATTCATTGCAAATGAAGAGGGCAGTAAGGACTCGACAGAGCAGAGAAAAAGCTGTATATTTTATTTTGAACGGTGGAAAGCGCTTCTACTGGCTCAGAAAGTTAGGCTATTTATTTATAACAGGTATGAAACCTAGCAAGACAGGGCCGGGCTAATTTCCATAAAGTCGACAGGACCTCGAGCTGGTGATTAAAAACACCCAACACTCGCAACTATGAATGCATTAAGTGGCGTGGAATTCATTACCATTAGCACTTATTATTTGAGCACCACTTAATGAGATCCCTGTTCAGTGGTCAGTAGACACTTAGAAAATGAAGAGTCGCTTTACACATGACCCTTGACGACCTTCAGCCTGCGCCTGGCCATGTTTGGGCGAGAATCAGTCGATGCCTCCCTCCCAACGCTGACCTGGGCTCTACTTTATCTACTTGGTTGACTTTATAACAGTAACAGTGGTTTAATTTCCTTACCTGCTTAATTGAAATTCACTTCTCTTTACCTTTACGTGTGCGTGGCTAAACGGCTGCGGTGGTCGGATATTAGCAGAGATGTATTTTCATTCTAAAAGTGGCAGGTGATGGACAGGATCTCACAGACAATGGGGCGGCCCCTCCCCTCCCAGGCTAGTCTCCATCCTTTGTCTGGCGCACCTGTCTTTTAGATACCTTTCAACCCACCCCGTCTCCTTTCTTTTGCTCACTCTATTCCCAAGTCTCTTTTCTTTTTCCCTTGGATTGCCTAGGTTTGATAAATCTGATGCTAAATTTAGAGACGTATTCCTCAAAGTCACCGGGACCCAAGAAGAAAGAGAGAACCAGAGACAGAATGGTCCCCCGTCTGTAACCCGTGTTTATTATCTTTTATTTATCAGTTTGAAAAACGTGAGGTCATCGCTGAGAAATCTCCCTTTAATGTCCCTCGGAGGAAGCCATAATTTCTTTTCAGTCGTCCAATTAAATATCAGTGGCCACATCCTTCAGAGAGCCACATTTAACTGACAGCGATATTACTCATTAGGCACTTTATCATTCCGCTCAGTGGGGCTGTGCTTTATAAAATTAGGGGTTTGTTGCAGTTCCAATACGAAACCTTTGCCATTTAAAATTACAGCCACAAGTGTGCTGTCGAGTGGAGCCTGCGTTCCACACCTCTCATTCCCAAATTCCCTGTTATTCCTCACCTTGTCTGATTGCTGCTTGGCACTCAATGTTGTGGGTCAAACTCATAATATTCCAGGTGCACCTCACAATCCCAACTCATCTAACACATTTGAGGACTGTGTGCTTAACTACATGCAGTTATTCTAAGACAGGGGAATTGCCATGTTCAAGGAAACTATTAAAGGGCCCATATTACGCTATTTTCTGATTTAGGTAATAATGTTGTTTCCTCATCACAAACATACCTGGAGTTGTGTTTTGTTTCATTCATTTCATTAAGTTTTTAAGACAAATCCTGCATACTTAGGCTGAGTTCTTCTCTTCTGGAACAGAAACACTCTGTTCCACCTTATGATGTCATGTGGTAATACAGGAAGTGCTCCACTATGTTTTTATACTCTGTACACCTTTCAGTACAGTTATTTGGATGATTTCAGCCCTTTACAGAGATGACTAATCTCTGCTGAACTAAAAGGAACTGTTCACCTGAAAACTACAATGACATCACAAGGTGGAACACAGCATTTTGGGCTTTGGAAATGTAGACAGACTAATAATTAATGATTACTCAAACTGGGAATGAAACAAAACACAACTCCGGATATGTTTTTAAAGGGGTAAAAAACATAGCTTGGATTAAACCTCACAGAAATCCATTTTGTGTAATATAGGACCTTGGAGTTATTTGTCCCATCCCCCAGTAAGGAGGCATTTTATATTTCCTCTCCAATAAATAATGAAATCCCAAGTGTCCTTTTTTTATAACAGGTGAAGTATATCTTATCAAGAGAGCAAGCCATATCTTTGGGCCACATTCACATCAATCAATCAAAATGTATTTGTATTCCGCTTTTCAAACAGCCAAAGGGTGCACAACTTACTTCACAGAGGGTAATAAAACAGTCAGATATATCCACATTATATTACAAGATAAACATACTGTCAAATACAACTATGGCCTAGAAATCTGAAAATAGATTACACAGCATAGGGATAAGAGAACCTGCATCTGTCTGAAATGCTGTCCACTTGTGGGTTATACTGGCCATATAACTTATTACAAATAACTCACTCAAGATATTTAGATTTTTTTTTTTTTTTTAAATTTATGAATAGTTCAAAGTAAATGTTGGAAGATACCCTGAAATAAATGACACTATATAGCAACAATATAATGAATGCTTTGTTAATAATAGAGCCACGCTGCTGATCTGCCTGATTGTTGTCCCTGTCTCCACATCTACTGCTCTTTAGGCGTCAGGGCCAAAACAAAATATCGACCTGTGCTGGAGATTTAAGGCCAATAGTCAATTCCAAATATCAGCTCGATATTTATCAACCAACTGATATATCGGTCTATTTCCTCATCTGTATTCACACGCATGCACTGGAAAAAAATTACAATCTCAGATAAGAATATGTTAAGATAAATATTACTTAGATCAATTCTTATTAAGTATATTTTAACAATCTTAAAATATTATTGCAAATGTAACAAGCACAAAATGCCTTGTTTTACTTAAAATGATAAAAAATAAGTTTTTTCACTACTGTACTTGAAATAAGAAAAACAAAACACTTAATTATTCTATTGGCAATTCTTATTTCAAGAATTTTCAAAATCACTCATATCCAGTCCACATTTACACAAATCAAGTTAGGTCATGTTTTTAGCTATATGAATTTATTTAAGATTCTGTTTTTTCCAACATTGAACCATGTGTCTTTTGAAACTTTGTCTGCTGTAATCTGACTCTGTAAAGCTCCACACTGTTCTCGTAGAAGACAGAGGCATGTGGGCTGTAGCTTATTTGATAAAAGTTTGTTAAGAAACTGTGTATTAGCATGAGACACTACTAACCCGTAACTGTAGTGTATCATGGCATTATTTACTCCCATTCCATTGCTTTTAACTAGTGCTGTCAAACATATCACGCTATTAACGAGTTAACGCAAAACTATTTTAATGCCATTATTTTTTTTATCGCGAGATTAACGCTCTTTGTGACCTAGTGAACTAGTTTTTTTCATAAGCTGTGGCCACTGCTGTAAACACAGCTGTAAACAGGAAAGAAAACAATTTGTACGAAACTGAGAAGTTGCGGCTGGAGGAGGTGGACCAAAGCACGGCACGGCCGCCCATGCACGCGCACACGCACAACTTCACTGCACGCTAATGCCGCCCACACGAGGAAAACACGAAACAAAGTCTGCTAAAAAAAAAAAAACGGCGAATCTGCACCCACCTCCGACAAAGACCGCGGACAGCAACAGAAGCCCCGCAGCCTCTCTCCCCCGGCCGCCCCCACTCCCCCGTGCCGTCAACCCACGGAGGAGCGCGCACCGCAGCAAGACTCACATCGGTCCCACCACTCAATAGACACCCCATGCCGCTGGACTCACCCTCTCCGCCAAAAGTGCCAGCTTCGCTGCGCGATATGCAAACAAACAGTGCAGTGCGATGACGCCATTGGCCGCGCAGGTGCAAACCCAGGCCACAGAACCCCAGTCGCGCTAACTGGAGATTACTGGACGTACCTCAGTAATGGAACTACCTCAGGGTCACATTATTTCACCCACAGTGGAAACTTCAGTCGCTTTGACTCTTATGAAGACAGAAGAGAAGCACTTCACTCACACTAATGAAAGTGGAACATGAGAGTGGAACATCGAACACGATATTTATGGTTTGCAATAAAAAACACATTTGCACAAAGCAACCCTATCCACTTTTCTATGTTGATAAAAGTATTAAAATGATAATTTAAGGGACAAAAATGTGTGATTAATTTGCGATTAATCGTGAGTCAACTATGACATTGATGAGATTAATCGTAATTAAATATTTTAATCGATTGACAGAATTACTTTTAACTAATCCTTGTCACAGCTTAACAACTTAACCAGGTCCTACTTAAATCCATAAAACATGATTTGACTGTCTTTATTGTAACTGTTTTAGTCATTCTCCATGTCCTTTTTTCTTATGAAGGTGTACGCATGAGATTGACAGGATATATGTGCACCATGAGAAAAATTTGTAATAAACACAGCTAAGGAAATTTCCCATATACCGTGAGTTTGAGGCCGCATGCTTTATTTATACACACTAATACTGCACTTTGCACAAGCTGAGTGCTGTAACTCTGCAGGCACTGATGATGCACATTTATCAGCCACACAACGTGCCACGCTCAGATGTATTAGTCTACTTAGTAACGCGCATGTATGCACAGAAATAGTGTGTAATTAGAGTTTCTCCGCTCTCTTCCATACGCTATATTGATGGATTGATTTTGTGAACAATATGCACATTGCTCCTCAGTGTAGTGTCTCACAGCTGTGTAATGGCATAGACACAAGAGCTACTTCTTTGTCTTCTCCACTCTCTCTTTTTCCGGCTCCCTTTATGACTTTCTTATCTGTTCGTAGCCAATAATGCCACTGCTTGACTGTACACTGCAAAAATGTGTTTGAGTTGACTTAAAAAGGCAACTTGTATTAATAGCTTCTTTGAAATGGCCATCTACTTATATGACTTCATACAGGTCTAATTTGGAAATAATTTCATTTGCTGCAAGAAGTTAATTATTGCAAAATGACCCCTGGTTTAAAA
Source organism: Taenioides sp. WSHXM2023 (assembly GCA_029959045.1). Taxonomy (NCBI): domain Eukaryota; kingdom Metazoa; phylum Chordata; class Actinopteri; order Gobiiformes; family Gobiidae; genus Taenioides; species Taenioides sp. WSHXM2023. Next base: position 16,344,155 of record CM057098.1, on the reverse strand, counting down.
TCAAAATTGTTGTCAAAGTTAACTTTTTCATTGTGCTTCTTACTTATGTAAAATGATTTTTTAATTGAGTGCTCAAAACCTTAATTTGAATTGAATGTCACTTTGTTGTAACTTGCTCTTTAATTGCATGTTAGCAATTAAGCTCAGTTCAGCACAGTTGTTTACTTTGTATTTCACAGATGAGGCATTTCCACCTTTTGCAGCTAAAGATGTGCCACCCACATTTTGTTTGACACAGAGAAAAATTAGTTTGCCATTTCGATTCATGGTGCAATTATCTGTTAGATTTGAGTTTCTACTTTTTCAAGTGGCCTTAGGTAAACTTGGACTGTCTCAGATACTAAACTGAAGTTCATGGTTGACCAGGTGACTTTGAAAAGTATCCCTGCTGATTACAATAAAATAGAGTCCCTTTTCCTTGCAGTCTTGTCTGAATCACAGTCCCTACCCTACAGTTCCTCTTGACGACATAAATAGCCCAAGTCATTTTGAAGGGTTCATAATCAGTATAAATGTTTATGAAATAGTCTGTAACCAACACGCCTGGGGTCTGATTGTGGCCTGTTTTGATTTTTAACCTGTGTTTTAATCAGTGCATTCTTTATTCAGAGTAGTAAGCTTTAGTCGACATGAGGGCCCCATAAAAAAAACTCCCGCCTTGTACTTGGCGTCGTGACATTTTCTCGTCTTTGATCGATGAGCTCGCCACCAGCTCCTTCAGTCTGGGCCAGTCCTTCTCTGTCACAGAGAGCTCCCAGAGACAGTGAGGTAAGCACCAGGGCTGCACAGTGGAACAGTAAAACATGTGATAATAAGGTGAAAAATATGATAAATATGCTGATTATCACAATACCCAGATGATTACAAATTCAATGCTTCATCACAAAGTGAACTTATCTTTGATCATTTAATATATTTCTACTTACAGCATTGTATTATAATATTGTGCTGCCCAATTATAACACGCTGTATCACAGATTCCTGTAATTTCATGCTTATAAAAACAATTTCACTTTATTTTAGGGATGTATCCCAGTATATGCTTGTTATCAATCTAAATTGCTTAAAAAGCACATGAAAATCCAGTTTAACTTTCTCTGATATGGCAGAAAAATCCCCTTCTCAAAATCTGTTAGTCATGAATGTGGAGAATTTGTTAAATATGTGCAGAAGGTTCTATTAATGTGAAGGTGTGTGAAATGCGCTCTATTTAAAGATGAGTCCAATATGTTAAATCTTGCACGCTCTTTAGCAAGTCATAATTACCAATATAGATAAGCTATTCTGAATCTAAGTATACAAGTCATCAAGCTAATATTTCATTTTGAGCTAATGTTCTTTTACACCTCTGAGTTAAATTGGGATTTGTTGTGTGGAAAGGAAGGGCTAATTGCTAGGCACCATTGTGTAGCAGCAGATTTAGTGGCAAATGCAGCATCCTTAAGCAATATAAGGATCTAATGAGCTTTGCGCACTCATAATAATTCACCAACACAGTCCATTTATTTTATTATGCGGAAAATAACCTTAGCCATAGAGCTACACATTGAACTAAGAGAGGATTCACATATTAGAGGCCCTCATATTGACCAGGTTAGTTACAAATGCTGTAAGGTTCAATGTAATCAAATAGCCGTTTTCACAAAGATAAGATAACCTAGAAAGTAGTATTCACATTCTCTGCTGTAATTGGAAGCATATGGACAGAGATGCACCACAGGGGTTAAAAAGGTTCAAGCAATTAACAAAGGTGCATTCTGCATTATTGTGTAATGCGATAGCTTTGGCTCAATTAACCAAGCGTTTATCTCTAAACCTGAAGATTCACTGTGAGTTAAGATAAGTCCAGTTGAGGAACAGTGCGAGAGGGACACTGCCTGGAAGGAGATCTTCAATCTTGAAAAAATCAAGGAGCTATGGTGTTTTGTCAATAACTTAATAATCTGATAGAGTCTGGTACAGTAGTCCTAAATTATCTCTGAAATCCTACACAAAACTAAAAAACTAAAAAATTAGCTTGCAACAATAGTATAAACTATTAATAAACTAAGTTTGGAGGGGGGATTTAGATGTCCAATCTATTGTAGATCTATGGTTGGTGTATTTTAAAGATGAGCTTTTGAAAATGAGATATAATCAGGCCCACAAAGTGGACAGCATAATCAGTTTTTGTAGTTGTAACTGGAGCTGTTTTCGGATATGACCCATTTTCAGGCTCAGAGCACAACTCGGCCACATACAGTGTAGCATCAAGCAGATGGTCCGACACTAGCTTTGATACAGTGTATTAGCCTCTAATGAAAATATTTACTTATATTGAAGGTCATCATTAGTGAAAAAGATGTAGGTAGACCTGCAGTATATGTCATGTGATTTTACTTGAGTTGCGTTCAACACAAATTTGTGAAGTCTGTATAGGATTATATGTAAGTGAAGTTACATCAAGTTTGCAAGTTGGAAATTGTGTCATATAAGTACTAACGACGTGGTAGTTTTGCTTGGGAATATTGAAATACAACTAAAATATTATATTTTATGCAGACTCGAGAATAGACTAGAGATGGAGAGAGGAGAAGCCCGAACATGAGGATTTCTATTGTAACAAGCCTCTATAAATCTTCCATATGCAACAGTTAATTCTGTCGCCATCAAAGGGCCAGTCTTGTGTATAAAAGCAGGACGCCTGCAGTTTATTGCAACAAACATCTCCTTTTGCCTGTGCGAACAAAGTACAGGAAGTCCTTTTTTCATCTTTGAGGAATATTTTTGTAGGGAAGAGTCAGGCAGCTGAGAAAGCAATGACAGTGGATTTGCTCCGGCCTCCCGGGTGGGGTTAAGGGGTCCTTGAGGACGGACCAAGTTTTTTTTTTTTTTTTTTTCTTTTTTTTTGTGGAGGGAAGTAAATGCCAGCCCCCTGCCGTGCAGCAGGCATGAAGACCTTTGGACTCGCTTGCCATCCCTTAAGGCTGACACATGCCAAGACGAGCAAGAAGGTATAGTGTCCCGAGCTGTGGCGGCCTCCTCTCCATCTGCAGTCTGAAGTGATAACAAGACAGTGGCGATCGAAACCATGTACAAGCCTTCCCCAGAGTGCTTTCCTCCCTGCTTTAAAGCACTTAGCATTTGGGGGATAGAATCAATCAGTGTCATTTGGATATGATAACTCGATATGGTAATGTAGAAAAGATGGACGCCTTGTCGTAAAGTGTAAAAAGCACTTTTGTTGTCTGGATTTTGAGCATTTTAATAAAGGTTCTTTGGCACATCTGGAACTGATATAAGTGTGCAGAAACATGGACGGGGCATTCAGGGGAGAGCCAGGGGCCAGTCAATGACTCCTGACAGATTTATGGGAAAGAGGTGGCAGCTTGTAAGGCAGCAAATTAGCAGTAGTAGGACATGGCTGTGTGATTGTACTGTTGGCAAGCTTGTGGTTCCTTTAAGTGATATACTGTTGTTTATAGGAGTGGACGGACAAGTCAAGTAATCGACAAGTTAAGGTTATAAAACTTAAACAAATAAACTTTAGTTAATTGTATCTCACGATGTAATATAATATATCGACTATATAATGTATCGACTTGCCTCGTCACTAAATGTCACACAGCACGGGACACTTGCAAAATAGTTGAAGTTATAAATAGTTCATTTACTCCAGCCTACAGTCCAGGAGCAGAGATTGTAAGTGAATATGCATATGATCAGAGCAAAGGGGTTATTTATCATCAGATAACTCAGGTTCTAAAAGTGGGCACCAGACTCTAAAAATAACCCATGTTTTTTTTAGGTGGTGAAGGGGAAGTGCACGATTGCTGCTCCAAAGAGGTGGCGGATAGTGTTGCCTTTCACTGTGAATTTGTCCATTTGTGAAGGCGAGGGACAAAATATTTAAGGGAAATTTCACTTGAGAACGGAAGAAAGGCAGACCCCCAGGGGTACACATCCGACTTCAATTCCACTCCTGTCAGGTAGACCCATGGCTGTGGGGAGTGGGCTGTACCAAACACTACTAGATTGGACAAGAGCAGAGAAGGAAAATTCTACTGTAAAGTATACAACTTATTTTTAAAGGTAGCTGCATTTTAGAGTACACAGTGCTAGTTTTAAAGGTCACTTTAAATCCTTTGAGATTCTAAAATGGTTTGTTGGTCAACTAATATGGTATTACATGTTGTAATATGGCACATTTGTTTTTTTTTTTTTTTTGTTTGTTTTTTTAAATATCCCTTTAATACTTCCCTCCTACCAAGAATGCTGCAACCTGATTGGTCAAGGGGATTTCTATGTGCAGACTCGGGTGTGCAGACAGTTATGTAAAACTTCGACCTTAGCTTGGCATTGTGAAAAGGCATAAAAAGTGACCTTTAATGTGTCCACACTAGAGAACCAGTTCTGTGTAAAGGTTGGGAAATTATAATATAATATGATAATATGATTATAATATAATATAATATGAGTTAAGTCAGTATAAAGCAGACACAGGGATCAAGCCAGTGCATGGAATGGAAATTAGGAAGGGCATCCAGGAAGAAGTCTTTACGAAATTATTCCAGTTATGAAATATCCTATTCTCACAGCTCAGTAGTGTTGTTATGCTGTAATGCCAGGTTAATGTTTATGAATATTTAAAATATTATAACAGTCTTAAACATTAAGTCTTATGCTAGAATGCCAGGTTAATGTTTGTTGTGATCTTTCCAAATGCTACTTACTTATTTGTATTGCAATATTCTAACATTTACAACCCCATCAAACTAATATGCATTTCACAGTATTCAAAGCTGCGGGGAAAAAAAAAAAGCTTAAATGGATTCAAATTTGATTTTTTTCTCTCACTACAACAAAACCTAAGAAAACAAAACAAAAACATAAAAATTGCCCTCACTTTGTCTCAGTCTGAAAAAAGCCATATATCTCTCAGAAGCTCATACGACATTGTGGTTCTGTCCTCAACCTTTGCCCTGCTCTTTGGTGCACAGTTGGTCCACAGGGGGCAAAAGCAGGGAGGGAGGGGGCTCCTGCACTGCCTGTGATCCCTGGTGGGTCTGTGTTTTTCTACACTTGGTTAGGATTTTGCTTATGTGGTTTACAGTTAAAGGAGAAAGCCCATGCACAGCAGAGGTTATGGTGCGCCTCCTCTCAGGTCTACTGGGGAGAATAACGTGGAGTGCTGATAGTGGGGCTTTGATCCGTAACCTATTGTGGAGTGTAAAATCACAAGTGCGAGGCTTTCTCTTTCGATAATGCTGCGGTAAATAAATTCTCTGTTGCTTATCATATTGAATGTATGTGGAGATCGCAGAGGTGCTGGCTAAGACTTTAGTGCAGGTGAAAAGAAATAGCTGTAGGTTAAGATTTCCACACCAGATTATCCCATTCAGATTTGAGCCTTTACTTTATTTTTAGATTAAAGACTGCCTCGGTTTTCCTTCTTCTCTTAGTGTTCTTATTGGGGTCCCGGGTGAGTGTGCCCTTAATGTTTTGCCTGATCTGATCCACAGGGCTAAGCTGAGGTGCAGTGGGAGTATTTAGTGCTCTGCTGTGCTTGTAGGAATTATTACCCCTGCTCACTGCGCTGTATTCCCCTTGTTAGAGTGCACGCGAGCGGGCGGTGAGGCGGGAGGAGCCAGAGAAGGGAAAGGTTAGGAGGTTGCGAGGAGTCCTGTGTTGTTGGCAACCAGCGTCTATATCTGGGCGGTCTACAGAGACAGGCATGCTGCTGCTGCTTTGTCTCCAGCGTCATTTGTAGCTTAAACAAACAGGTGTGATGCAAGAGGCCCTGGAACAAACACACAGCGCTCTTCAAAGTGGAGACAGGAAGCTGCAGCTAGTGCAGGAATAATGGGGAAGGCATGGCTAGTCAAGGGGAGAGGAGGATGTGTGAGCCAGTTACTGTATGTGCTGAAAGAACCTGACTTGCATCTGCAGACTTTCATCCAGCTACTCCCCCATATTTGAGCTGTTAGTGCTGTATTTTCTTCATTTAAGCTTTCACCATTTAAAGAATAAATTGGTCCTTGGTTTTTCCCCCTCACCTTCAATAAAAATGTCTGTTTTCTCTCTTTTTCAGCCTAGTGCTGACAGCCTCTTACCTCTTCCACTTGTTCATCACATTTCTGTGTCTCTGTCTGTGTCTCTCTGTGGCATTGTCACTTGAATCAGAAGTTGAGTGCTGGCTAAGTGAAGGGCTACACAGCATGTCTGCTCCAGACAGGCCTGAGTGCTGCTGCACTGCGCATGCTGCCTTTTCCACAGAGCTTTGATTCGGCTCCTGCTGATAGGGACCCAGGCGTCGCTCTGCCTTTCTCTCCCCCGCCCGCTCTGATCAGTCTTAGTCTAATCCTTTGCCATACTAGCCCCTCCCACCTCTGCATCACCACCACTACATACAAATTGTCTAAGGAATTCTACTTTTGTTTTCTCACAATCTTTGTTTAATGTTAATAAAAAGTTGGGCATATTCTATGCCTGTGCACATACACTAAGTTACCTCTTTTTCTTGGTTTAAATTTGGAGCTCTTTAGGGTTTAATATGTGCAGTTTAATAAATCAATCTTAAATGCGTGACTGTTTAAACGCTGACTACACTTTTTGTTTGCTGTAAACTACAAGATATGATAGTGAACGGAGTGTATTTGTAAAGGTGTCTGCTTGTAAATCCTAACCTGTTAGTATATCAGTTGTAGTGAGCTGGTGCAGCTCTGAGCCACATGAGCTAAGCCCCTGAAACAATGGTGGAGGCTGCTGTAGAAGCCGGTGTCAGTGCAGCCCTTCAATTATTCTCATTATTACAGTATGTCCTGGTTTCACACACTCTCACCTGCAGTTATATATCACACACACAAGATTAGACTCACTATGAAGAGATAGTAGCTTATTCAAGTCCAAACATTACTCATGCTACGCCCAAGACGGGGACAAAATGCTTGGCGGTAAAACAACAGGCGTAGATCACAGGCCTAATTGGAGCTCTAATGCAAAGCGCGGTGCGAGCGGCAGATGGAGAGAGGCTGGAGTTCCCTTTTTACACATGCGCTGCTCTTAGGCTCAGTGGAGGTTATTTTAGTGGAGCTATATGAGATATAATGATACGTCAGTGAGATCTACTGGGACAAGAGGAGCAGGTAGTGCGGTAGAGCACAGGGCTGATTTATGGCCTGGATAAATGATGCGCTGGGTGTCTGCTGCTGTAATAGCACTGAGCTGTGCACACTGCACTTTCACTCAGCTGGAGTTTATAGTATGATGTGTGATGGGGATAAATGTCAGCCGGGCTTATCTAAGAAGATCTGATATGACTTTAAACTGGCGCCTCTCAAACACCTGGACATGTGTGCAAGCAACACCTGTAATGGCACTATCACTGTGAACAAGAGGGATACAGGTTCTGCTTTGTAAAAAGTTTTCAGTGAGTCATTACAACTTCAGTTTGAGGTAACTAGAGCTTATTTATTTATTACTATTAATTTTAAAAAAATATAGTAATAGTCATAGAGAGACAAAAGTTCATTTTGTGTTTTTTCCTTCTTTGATGGGCTCATTTTGGGACATGTGAAGTTTTGACTCTAGCTCTCACGTTGACGCTTCTATCAAGATGTGCTGAAATTGAATGAAAACACTCTGTATGTATCACCTTGATAATGCTCCAAGCTAAAACAATACAAACCTGTGATGCGTTTGTATGTCTTCGAGAAAGTGAAATTGAAAAGTGTGGTTTTGAATCTGACTTTAGTATCTACAGTTGGTCTGTGGCTTTTCAGAGGGGATGTGGGGACACAGGTGTTGCTCTCAAAATGTTTTCTTTTAAAAAACTTTTCCTCTTTTCTTTTTAGTGCATGCATTATTATACATTCCACTACAGTATATGTTTTGGTTAGCTAGTGTGGTGTGACTGTGTTAGCTTGAAGTGGCATTCTGTTGTTATATCCTGTCTGCTCTTGTTGTTTGCAGGGTATATTGAAATTAAAATCAGTGGGTGCCAAACTCTGCAGATGACCTGGTTGCTTTGCTTTCCTTGCAGTTTTTCGCTGGCTAATTTCGGAGCTCAGGCCTCCCCACACATCGTGGTAATGAGAAAATGTGCTGTTGTCTTTGTTTACTGAGCCGCTCTGTCTGGCTGCAGCTCTCCACATTGTTTGAATATAAACAGGAGTAAATGATTAGCTCACTTGGAGGGCTCGGTTACAATACCAGGGCATATAGCTCAACCCGGACCTTACTGGATTATTAGAGTTTGGACAATCAGGCAGAAACAATAGACAATCACAGTTTACACCCTGATAGAGAATTTTCAGTAATTGCCTTTTAATCACATTTTGAAACTACATTTCAGTCTTAAGTCATTAATAATGTATAACATCCTACAATTAATGACACAAACACAAGGTTTAGTGTTTAATGTCACATTTTTCTTGCAAAGAAATATTTCACTGCCACGTTTATTTTGGTTTTAAAGAAAGACTTAAAGAAAGGGTATTTTACTTAATGGGATATTAACTGCTCACACATAATATATTTAGATCGCCATGTTACTTTTCTTTTATTGTTTTGAAAACACTATATTTACTGTAAACAATGTATTAACAGGTTTTATAAGTTTCAGTTTCATTTTTGATGCTCTGAGTCCCCCCTCCCTTTTCTGCCCACATTAAGCCACTCCCCCTTCAGAGTTCTACCACAACACAATAAGTGTACATCCCACTAATGAAACTACTGCACACTGCATCAGGTTTGTCAGGTTGTTGTGTATAGTTTTGTATTATGTTTTTGTATATTTTTGGAGAACTGTCATGTAGGAATATTGGATAACATAGGTTTGTGGGCTGAGCGTTGCACAGAATCTGGCCTAACCCAGAAGGGTTTGAATTGGGCCCAGGAGAGATCACTTTTTTGTCAAGGGAACAACGTTGTAACATGGTAGAAAATAAGCAGAAAACAAGACAGTTGTTTGTATAATGTATTTTCTGAAGTACACAAAATTGTTAGTTTTTATCAGTAGTAAATCTTATTGTGTCTTTTCTAGGTGAGCTTTTACATGTGTGTTCAGTTTTTGGTTGCCTTTTTTCTGGGGACTGCCGATGAAAATGAGCCTAATGGTACTGATACATTAGCATTGTTTAATGTTTATTACTGCATATAATTCATTTTTTCAAATAAATAAATACATATGAATACATTAGGAATAAATAAATTCACTTTTGAATGAGAGAACAACAGTTGGGTTAATTTTGTGCATCTAAACTTGGTCATAGTGAGAAACCTAATTACTCTGTGACTGTAGCAGGTTAGCAGACTGATGTAATCCGGGTGAGTCATACAGTAGCATGTGGTGCTTTCTTTCCACTGTTTATAGTCAATACTACTAGACAGTAGTGTGGTTCACAAGGACTAACAATGTACTAACAATGTGCCAATGACTTAGAATTATTAGCTTTCTGTCATTATTGATCTCATAAACCACAAGTAAATAGAGAGCCATGCCAGATCAGATTGGCTTTTTTGTCAGTTCTGGAGGAAATGACTGAGTTAGGACTGAGAATCGTGAATAACTTTGGCAACTTGTTTTTGTGCGGCGATGCTCCACTTTGAATGCGCTTGACTTATTGGAGAGGAAATTTGCCTGTCAAGATTATATCACTTTGCTTTTAATATATACCCACTTCTGTTTCTCCAGGAAATTGCAATTTTATTTATTTATAATTTATTTGGGGGTTTATTAGATTTAATAGACCATGGAAATGAAAAACCCTCTGTAAACATGGGACAGAATTCAGATGGATTTTTTTGGTGTGTGTGTGTTCTTTTGTATGCAAACCCCAAGATGAGCCGTGGATAATGGACACATTTTCCAGACTTGGAGACCTAGACTTGTTTGCAGCTTAATTTGAAAGGCAAAAGACTTTTAGATAAGCAGCATCTTCTGGCACTGACCACGCTGTCTGCCAAGCCAGCAAATCTTAAGTCCCGTCTCCAAACCTTAATCAGTTTGGCACAACTTAACCAAAAGAATCCACTCAAGTCCATTCTGATTGTCTACTTTTGAGAACATTTAGTTAAAATAATAGATGAATAAAATCAAATAAGGCTTTGTGACAGTCACTACTGAGGTGTCAAGATTACACAGTTAATCAATAATTGTGACTAATTAGGTGTCAATATAGACCTATTCATAACAAAAAAAAAATCTAAATCAAGTTCTTTTTTTATGTCACATTTACGTGGGTGCATTGCGTAACATTTCTAGTGGAGGGTCCACCACCTGCTTGTCTCCATGGAAATGTTATTGCTTTGTCTATAATGTTCCACAGTATAGATTAAACCTAAATCTAACACAAAGGGGACAAGCAGGTTACAGCACTATGCTATGTTACAATTCAAATCTGTGGAGAGTCGCCCCTATTCACAGAAGGAATTATTGTATTTTTGAGCAATAGAAACACCAGTAATAAATAAATGCTAGATGGAAATGTTTAAAGTCATACTGACCGGAATGTTTTAGATTGCTGGATCAAGATGGCGCCGGTGTGTCTGGTCCGCCACTTTGCACTGCCAACTTTTATTTGTTTTACCTTGGTTTTAACTGTTTTTATGAGAACCACCAACTCCACACTTGTTAATGATCGCACAGAATTACTAAAAATCAAAGAATATGTGGACACGTACTGATGAAGTACCTTCACAGGATCCAGGCTCTCCCTCCCAGGAAGCATCGGTGTCGCGGGGTGAGAAGCGGATGGCTAGTCAAGCTGAAAGCTGCACTAGCACTTTCTCCTGTCCTGATGTCCTCTCCGGCAAATATTCCCAGCGATCTTCAGGCCTGCTTTCTCCGCTGAGCATCTTGACGCAACCTGGCTCCTCTGGGTGCATCGCTGGTCCCGCTGTGCGGACAACAAGTGGAGGGCCTTGCTGTGCGCTCTCTCCGGCTTCATCGTCAGAGCTCTGGCGGTGCTAACCTCAGCAACCTGAAGCCGCTGAATCGGACTGCTCCGGTGTCAGAGGACATATCTTTAAAATGTGGGCTTAAAAACACCAGATCTGTGGCCAACAAGACAGTTATTCTCCAGGACTATTTCACCTTGCAGCACCTGGATTTACTGGATCAATGCCACCCCTGTTGCACGTTTATAAACGCGCCAAGAACCACTGGTCGTGGTGGTGGTGGTGTTGAAAGACATATCTGTTGTCTGTCCAAACCTTTCACAAGGGAGTTTTTTGATCTGATCGATGGTTTTATTCTGACGCAACATGTTACAGGTGCTACTCAGATCCATGGCCATACGCTGGATCTTGTCTTGTTGTATGGTCTGCATATTGACAATGTTTTAGTTGGTGATGCAGTATTGTCTGCTCTTATTTTATTTGATTGTTGAATGACTGTATAAACTTGGCGCCCTCCGTGCGCTTGTGTCTCTACCTTAAGCCTGATATAGCAGCCCGTTTTGCTTCTCTGTTTTCTGCCTGTTTGAACGATGAGGTTGATGCTGCTGGACAGAACACAGATGAATTAATGAATAAATTCCAGGACATGTGTAGTAGTCTTCTGGACTCTGTGGCTCCGCTTAAAGCTGTGCACCCCAGAGCCAAAATTGAGCCGTGGCTGAATGATATTATGCGTCTGTAGAAGGGCAGAGCAAAGTTGGAAATCGGATGGATTACAGGTGTCCTACGACATTTTGAAAGACAGCTGGCATATGTATCAGAAAATTGTCAAAACTGAAAAAAACGAAATTTTTTTTGACGAAATATTTTCTAGAAATGTTAAAAATCCCTGTGTTCTTTTTAAAACTATAGGGGCTGTTCTTAACTCCATCCAGTCCACTGTGGTAGAGTTATCATCAGTAGCCTGTAACAACTTTCTTGTGTTTTTTTAATGAAAAAGTAACCAACATTAGGGCTAATATTGTGACCCCCCTGTCAAATCCGTTAACAGATCTGACCTGAACTTATGTGTTTTTTTTAACTTTGAGCCTGTGTCACTGGAGTTTCTTTCAAATGTGGTCAGTAAGCTTAAGCCTTCATCCTGCCCTACTGACCCTGTCCTGCCTTGTGTGGACCATTATTGGCTCCAGGTTCCAAAAAGTCGTTAATAGCAGCCTTGTTTCTGGTGTTATGCCTTTGTTCTGTAAAGAAGCCGTTATTGAACCCCTGTTGAAGAAATCTGGTCTGGACACATCAGTTCCCTCCAACTATAGGCCTATATCTAAACTCCCTTTTATGGCCAAGATCCTGGAGAAATGTGTCCTCCTCCATCTCCAGTCATTTCTAGAAGCACATGGCACTTTTGACATCTTTGAATCAGGATATAAGGCCTTACACAGTACAGAGTCTGCACTTTTAAAGGTTTTTAATGACCTGTTTTTAGTGACTGATTCTGGTGATTCTGCCATTTTAGTGCTTTTACACTTGACGGCTGCTTTTGCACAGTTGACCATACAACTCTTTTAAATCGTTTGGGAAAACTGTGTTGGTGTCAGGGGGACTGCCCTCAAGTTGTTCAGGTCTTACCTCAGACTGGGGGACTCCACTTCGTCTATCCCCCTCTAAACTGTGGAGGCCCCCAAGGTTCAATTCTCGTGCCCATTCTTTTTGCTCTGTACCTCCTCCTGTTGAGGAAATCTTTCAAAAACATGGCATTCAATATCACTTGTACGTAGAGGATTGCCAAATTTACCTGTCACTTAAAAACTTGCTTCTGCCCCCCTGACAACTCTTTTTGAATGTCTTAGTGATGTTAAGTATTGGTTGGCCCACAACTTTTTAAGTCTAAACAAGAGCAAAACTGAGGTCATTGTGTTTGGAAATACCGACTCCCTCACTGACTTGGGCTCACTAAAACAGCATGTGAAACAGTCTGTTACCAACCTAGGCGTCACTATTGACAGTGATTTTAAATTTGAGTGAACGCGGTTGTTAAATATGGCTTTTATCATTTGCGGCTTTTATCTAAAATTAAGCCTTTTTTACCTTTTAAATCTTCTGACCAGGTCACGCACGCTTTTATCTCCTCTCGTTTACACTACTGTAATGCACTTTTCTCTGGCATTAGCCACCATGCTCTTTCTCGCTTACAGTTGGTACAAAATTCTGCTGTGCGCCTTTTTAACTGGAATCAAAAAATGTGAGCACATTACCCCAATTTTAGTGTCGTTGCACTGGCTTCCAGTTCGTTTTAGAATTGATTTTAAGGTTTTATTGTGTTTTTAACGCTTATTTGTTTTTAAGGTTTTGAATGGACTGGCCCCACAGTACATCTCGGACCTCATCCAAATTTACACCCCCGCGGCGCTCTGAGGTCTGAGAGCCAGCTCCAACTCATGGTGCCTAAGACGAGACTTAAAACCAGGGGGGACAAGGCTTTCTCTGTGGCCGGCCCTAAGCTCTGGAACGCTCTGCCTCTCCACGTCCGAACAGCCCCCACCGTGAAGTGTTTTAAGTCTCGTCTTAAAGGTTGTATAGAGGATTTTCCAAGGAAGGAGAAATCTAGCGAATGTTTGTCCTTTTTCAAATGTTGCGCATGCGTGAAACCACCCCCTCCTCCACAGCTCCCGAAGTAGAAACTTCTCCTCCTGCCTCTTCCTTGTGCTTATGCTGTTTGTTTATAGCCGGTGTGTGTTCAGAACCGCTGTTGCTGCTGTAACTATACTGTACGTTTTCAAATGATAAGCAGAAGTTTCCTGTCCAGCAGTAATTTAGCGACCAACATGTCAGCCTTTAGACCCTCTGCTTCAGTACACCCCATCGCTGGAAGGAATCTCCAAGAATCAGTTAGTTTAGTTTCGCTCCTTTTCCCCTCCTCTTCTTCTTTCAGCAACCTCAAAAACTGACTTTCTTTTGTGGCTAACTGGTCGTGGATTCTTGTTTGCCATCACAACAAACTTTGTGTTAACTGCGAGGAAGCTACAGTTGGAAAAAGCTGCTAAGAACCGCTGCGTTGGTTGAGTAAAACCGCTGCGTTGGTTGAGTTATCTATTGGCTAATGTTTATCTGGCCCCACCACGTCCACAGTTGATGGATTTTCATTCTTCTTTTTTTTTGGTTATCATAATTACAAGGCTGCTGCATCTTTATGGTACTATCATTGACAATTTGAAACAAAAAAAATCCTCCATACAACCTTTAAGACCCACTTTTATTCTGTGGCCTTTAACACCACGTGAGTTGTGTGGTCCTCTGTGTCTTTTATTTACTTTATTTATTTTAGCTATTTTATTTATTTTTACTGCTATTTTATGATTTTATGGTTGTGCTTTTATTTGATTTTACTGGTTCTATTATTTTAGGACTAGTAAATAGCAATTTTAACTTTTTGTTTTCATTTTATGAAGCACTTTGGAAACTGCTTTGTTTGTAAAATGTGCTATATAAATAAAATGGATTTGGATTTGAACGTTTAGGGGGAAAGCAATAACCTCTCATTGGAGACAAGTAGGTAGTGGACCCACCACCAGAAAAGTTGTGCAGTGCACCTTTATCATTCAGGAAGTTTGATTTTATAAAGCTGATAACAGAGGAATGGTGATCTATTAGTTTTTTTATTGTTTGGTCATCTTGTCAAAAATCCTTAATGTATTAAATTGCATTGTTTCTTTTCACAATAATCACAACACTATTTGATACTGTGACATCCCTAACCACAAGTGCCATATACTTCTCAAGTTCAGAGGTGTAAATGTAAGAAGTCCTCTCACTTTAATAGAAATATTGATATTTGACAGAGGCGTATTGGAAATATTAAGAAAGAGGACATTTTTAAGCTCTGTAATATAACACCTTATTGATTTCTGTGTCGCCATTGCTGTTTAATGCTCTCGTTTGGAAGCGGAAAAGATGAAGTAGCCACCTTTAAAAGGCCATTTCAGTAGGTTTTAAATCCTTCAAATTTCTGCCGTCATTCATTATAAACGTGCCATATGTAACCCATTGACTATTTAAATATATTTCAAAGCCTTGTGAGGAAAGCATAATATTGGCTTCACTTGGTGTCACAATCCATGCTCTGGGCCTGCAGTGATAAGTGTCCGGGTGACATTTAAGTGCAATGGAGGGCTAGTGTAAATTTCTCCGTTCATTGTATTAACTGTCCTGTTTTTATCACACATGCTCCACAGGATTTCCCTAAGGGGGCAATAAAATGGGTTAGAAGTTGTAGTTCTCCTCTCTCTCTCTATTAGCTTGGATAAATGTTGTAAAGACTTATGGTTCGCTTAATTCCCGCCAAGATAAGCCTGTATACCACCTTGCTTGTCATCTCAATCTTGTTTGATTTCACTTTTTACGGACAGCTTTTCATTTCAATATTATTAATGAGCTATTACATTGATTCAGCCACTTCCTCCCTCAGGTAACATCAATAAGGATTAATCGAATTTGCCTCAAAACAGGCCTGTCTGCCGTGTAAAAGCATCTCAAACATGGTATGTCAGGTGTCAGGAAGAGCACTCTTATTTTATTGACACACAACATCAGCGATAATAACATTGAACTGAACACTTGGATATTGGATGTCTCTGTGCTGTTGCAACATTCATAGAACCTCGGAAATCAAAAACCTGTAAAACGGCTGTCTCAATCTGCTTCATTGCATTTATTTATCCACTGCACACACGGCATACTTGGACTATGCCCATGGCCTACAGGTGAAGTGCTCAATTTGTCATAGACCACATGCTCAACAGAGAAACAAACTGCTTGTGTGTTTGTATATTGGGTATTTATTTATTAGTGGTGCTAAATGCTCTTTTGTAACAGGGGGTATGTGAAAACACACACACATCAGAAATGGGGCTGACCTTGGACTAAACATGAACTAAACCAAACCAGAACTAGAACAGGACATAACCCAGACTATATCAAGACTTTGCTGGGTTCAGACTAAGAGTGTGCAAAAATATCAGAATATCGATATATATCATGATATAAAATTTGCTGATACAGTATCGCTATCGTGGGCTGCTCTATCAAGATTTGACCAAGAGTATTTGGCATCTTTTTTTTTTTTGTGACCGGACTACAATTTATTGCTTATTTAGTAGAAGGAAACTTGTTTATGCGTTACAGTTGACATATTCACTGTTTTGATGATTAAAATATATGCATTTCATATTTTAAGTAATTGTTTATCAAAGAAATATTGTTGCTAAAATGTATTTGGTTCTTAAAAAACAGCAATATATCACAGAATACCATGTGCAATATATCGATGCATGTATCGCCATATCGTGATAGTATCATGAGCCATGTATTGTGTATCGTATCGAATCGAATCGTGAGAGACCCTGTGATTCCCAACCTTAGTTCAAGCCAGGACCAAACCAGCGCAATTGTAAACAGGACCAAACCAGGACAATTGTAAACTGTAGTGTTCAATAAAAATAGGCTCATAAAGTTGTGTTGGATGTTCATAAACTTTTACTAAATTCTTGTATTTTACTATTGCTTTTTTGGTATCACTGAGCAATGTTAAATTTAACAAAGTATGAAAAGTTTATTCCTTACAAGACAATGTTGGCTATCAAAACATGTAGCAGTCAGGTCTTCTCTTGCAAATGTACCACTGACATAGTGACCCCAAATATACATTGTACACTATATATACTATTTTCCACTATGATAAACAAAAGAGTTTTTCTGTCCATGGATCTAAAATAACAAATATGTCAGATGATTGTACGATTGCTTGCATCGTTGCACTGTGCTCTTATTTTATTGACATTCAACATGGGCGATAATAACATTGTGAGTGAACACTTGAAAATTGGCTGTCTCTGTGGAGCTGCAGCATTCACGGGGCACTTCAGAACTCAATATCCAAGTGCGCAAGAACCTGTCTCAAAGTGCTGTCTCAATCTGGTTTCATTTCATTAGTTTATCCATTTCCATGACAGATCTCCTGGTGTGTGGTTGCCTGCTGGAGCTCAGGAGGGCCATGCCGCTAAGCCTCACCAGCAGTCTGACTCTGTTATTTGAAGCCATGGTCTAGAATTCCCCTGATGCCCTACTCACCAATGACCCCCCCAGCACCCTAGCACTACTACGCTAACACTCACTTACAGCATTTCTACGTTCGACAAATGAACAAGTTTTTAATTACGCCGCAGATGTCTTTTGTCTCTGTTTGTGCTTTTTACATAAATCATGAGCTCCGACTCGTGAACGGAAATTTCACAGTCTTTTCGCGATAATAAACATAATCCAAGCAGCCAGCTAACTTTTACAGCTGATTGAGGTGCCAAAAAACAAATGCTGCAATCAGTTTTAATCATGTGTAGTTAGGCTTCTCTTTCTTGGTGGTAAGTGGAATATAAATGGGATACCAAAGACAAAAGACAAAAACACATTTTGTATTTCTAACATGTAATCTTATCTGCATGATGACTAAAAAACATTCAAATACAGTACAGCAGATGTATAGCTCAGCTTGGTTGCTACTAAAAGCCTTATTGTAGGGGACATTGTTATCACATTTGATTGTCACTTTTATACTGCACAGCCAGCTAAAACTACAGCTCATTTGAAAAAAAGATATTGTGGTCATTGTCTTGTATGGCGGCCATTTACTGTATCTATGGAAACAGGTCACGTTTCAGGTAAAGACAGTAGACGTTATGGTCAGGTGGATACATACATAGTTTGAATCCACAGTGTACTGCAACAAAATTATAAAGTTGTAAAATATGTTAAAATATATTACTAACCTCAGTCAAACAATTTCATCACATAGTTGGTCAGTTTCTGCATTGTGTGTAAAAAATGTTACCGGTTTCTACATTGACTTTGCTAATATCTTGCTGCATTCATATACATAAGTGGACAAGGAGCAGTGTTAAACAAACAGTTTGCCCCTCAGTAGTCCAACAATGTCCTTGAGATGCTTCATAGTCCATTAACCATGGCACATAACTGGGAAGTAAGCAAAGAAAGCAGCACCATTAATTTCCAGAAATGATTTTATAGCACCTAATTTAGCCTTAGTGCGATAAAAGAGGAAGCCCAACTAATTGACCTCAACTAGGAACTTTAGTGTTAAATTCTCCCTTTTTATTAGAATAAGAAATCAAAATTAAACCTGATTATATTACGTGAGACTACCCTAAATATGTTTTGAGTACACATTTAGTTTAGTCCTTATCTCTAGAGACAACTGAATTCTTCCAGATGAGTGCTGTTTGTCCATCTCCAACAGCACTTCAGCAAGTTGATATGTTGTTTGTGGTTTTTGGACAATAATTAAGTTCACCTTGATTTAATGGTACAAAATAAGTAGTTGAAAAAATTAAGCAATTGAGACTTTTGTGCAGTAAAAATGGCAAAAATCTGACTTTGCTTTGAGACCACTTAAAACACAAGCCAAAACATGTATTGACTGGAGGCTATGTAAAATGTTTTCTGCAAATTCTCCTAATGATTAGAGTCCAGTGAAGAGCAGCCTATAGATTTATCTAGTGAATGTAAGTTGTGCATTAGTAGTCCTGAGCCAAGCGGACTATCGTCCCAGAACATGGCTGATCTCAGCATTTTTAGATAGTATCTGTTGGCCTCTAATTTGGTTGCTGTTATTGTTGCCGTAATGAAGGTCAAGATTGATAGTACAAAGCACTGTTGTACATGCAAGCCGACCAGATTTTCTCATTTAAAAGAGAAATGTAATCACTTCATTCACCGGGGGCTTTAAGTGGTTGTGCAACTGTCAACATTTTTCAAGGTCCTCTCTGGATACAAACAACTAATGCAAAGCAGTTAGTAAAACATTATGCTTTCCTTCTTGGTTTATTAATGGAGTATAACCTTGTGTGTACGGATTCATCGTTTAAACACTGTGGCAACCTTTTAGATCAATATGTCCTCTTGTCCTCCCGAACATCTGCATAGTGTTTGGAATTGTTTAGCTTCATGAGGGGTTGACCATATTGACCATTTATTTTTATTTTTTTAATTACTCTTGATTGTATTCAGACTATAATTATTATTGCTGATGTTCATTTAATGATTAAAAACAGAATTGCAGAAATATCACTACGATTGTCAAAAATGGGAGAATTTAGTTGAATATGGAGCCTTTTCCTCAGTATTGAAATAGTAACAGATTTTAGTATTGTGATATGCTAAATCATATGTCTTTACCCGTACCTGAAAGATACATTTTAAATCTTTTTGCATTCCTTTAAAAAAAATTATTTTAAACCAACAATTGCAATATTATCCATTTGGCGGTATATACTAGTATATCAAAGTTGTAATTTGTGGTTTATTCTATTATTATTATTATTATTGTTATTGTTATTGTTGTTGTTGTTGTTTTAATTTGTCTTTGCAGCACTTTGGAAACTGTAATGTTTATAAAATGTGCTAGATAAATAAAGTGGATTGAACTGGTTTGGATTATCATCATCAAAGCAACACATATGTTTTAGAATGGCTGAACACTGCCCAGATAACGCACACTCTCCCACACTTCCAGTAGTTGTGATTATGTAACATGGACATGTGCCACCATGTCTAAACGCTGATGAACGTCTAATGGACGGAAGGAGCGACCAGCTTGGGACCAGGACAAACTTACCCAGCGACAGAGCGTCCTCGTGCCCGCTGAGGTGAGCTGTGTTCATGTAATGGCTGTGAGCCTCTGGGGGGTTGATGAAGCTTTGCCCTACATGTGTTTTCCAGCACAGTGCATACCAGAGCCCGCGCACAGAACAGAATTGATTCCAGCCTCACTTTGCTCCATCAGCTACCTCTTTGTAATCTGGCGCCTTCAAAGCAACTTATTGTCCTTCGCACACATAAACTCAAAGTCACTTATTTCCCACCCCTCTTGATAGAATCCTTGCTGTATGCTATCTTTTCGTTTCTTCCTATGCTTTTTGGTTGTTTATTTACACACAAGTGAAGCTGCTGCTTTCTGATGCGTTCCCAATGATAATGACTGCTAGAAGATAAGGGTTATTTTTAGGATATTGTGTTTGTGTTTTTTCCCCTTTACGGAATAGTGGGGCAAATTGTTTTACTGGTAAAAATGTTGCAGCAGCTGAGAGCTTCCTATTTACTTGTGCTGTTTAATGACACATAAGACAGCTAACGTTTTATCTGTCAGCGTGATTTTATTTTGTATTGAATCATTTTAAAAACAAACTTGTATCAATGGAACTTTAAACGTCCGAGAATCTTCCTTACTTCTTCAGAGCTGACAAAATGTGCCATACATCATTTGCACAGACAATAATTACATATCATTTAGTGAACAACATATATTTCAGATGCAATTTTTCTTTTCTTTCCAGCTACAAGCACATAGAATAAGGGCTATTGCAGTTACCAGAAACCTACCATCACCGACATGGCTTTGCAATTCAACTGGACTATTCTCGGACACAATAGAGAGGAAAGTGCAAAAGTGGGTTGTGGTAATTGAATGTGTGGGCTGGGTGATTTTTTTAATAGCTCTGTTAATTGTTCTTTAAGGAACAGGTCTCCGACTGGTGCAGTTGGTGCACTTCTGCCCAGGGTGCCACTGGCAGCGCTTATTAAAAGGCCTGTGAGTGCAGCTCTTAAGTGTCACAAGAGGGGCTATATTTGTGAATGCTTCCACAGTAATCCTCTAGTTTTGAAAGCAGCCACTGTGCGTGTTATAGCACAGAACACATCAATACTGATGAAGGTCACCTTTTTCTGGTTTAATAAATCTAAATTACTGTAATATGTAAACACTTGCTTTAGTGATTAAAGTGCAAGATAACAACTGACTGCATATATCAGGAATTTTTAATTCAGTGTAGAGATAATTAAATGTGAAAACATTTCTGTTCTATTTCTATTCTGATTTTTTAATGGCGTGCTTAAGTATTTTTACAGCTTTAAAAGGAAATGTGTCATATATTAATGTAAAATTGTACCTTGAAAATTCCTGTCACATCTTGTCCACGTTTAAAAACACATAAAGGTGTAGTCTTTATATGGGGCTAGCCATTATTGTGGTGAAAGAGGGTGTAAACCAGGCAGTTTTCTCTGGTCCAGCTGGTCTGAACAATGTTAGAGCAGAACAGCTCCTCAGGCAAGCGCCCTTGTGAACTCTGCTCCACAAATGGCCCAGCCATGGAAAAAGAGTTATATATAGAAAGTGTGGGTGATGATGGTAGCTCTAGTGCCAGCAAGAGTTGCATTTGTGTCTTAAAGCCACCCGCTACCAATGAATGATTAACTCCCACAGACCCAGTGGAACACCTACAGAAAGTCCGAGGATCTGAAGAGCTACTTGTAAACACAGATATCACAGCTTCACTGCTCCATTTCTCTGAGAGTAACTGCCACTGCACATGGTGCTCTATTGTATGTGGTGTAAGGGGCTTTAACAGCAGTCTAGTGAGGTAGTTAGTGTCAGGAGGCCTAATTACACCGAGCAGGACTCATCATCTTAGATTAATTAATGTTTCTGGACATGCGGCCCGCCCGGCCTCTCTGTGTTGCCAATGAGTTCAGCCTTTCCTCTGACCCTCTTTGTGTACTTAAAGCCTAATGGAGCTACAAACTAAAGTACGGCGGGCGCCCCATCGTCCATCACAGACCAACAGACCTCTGCAAATCTAGAGGACCCTGAGGGATGCGCCACACTTTAAAACACTATTGTTGAGGACTTCATACACTTTTATTGTCTGCTTTGCAACATTAAAGAGCTGTTGAACCTGGGCTATGAGTGCATTATGGTTTGTTATTTGAAGGTGTGCTCCCATGTGGAGTTAAAATGTCTTTGCCTTTCAGTTGAACAACCTGTGTGGCTATAAATATCTTGGGTAAAGACAGGGGCTTTGCCAGTGTCTTTGCAGTGAAAGAAATAGGCCTATATAAGGTGGCAGTGAAATGGTTCAGGGTTAGGGGAGGGCGCTTGGTACATGTGAAGGTGATGCTGAGCTTATTTTCACTATTTCACCCACCTGTCATTAGGCTTTTGTGTACTGTGGTCTATTGTGTGTGATACAGTCCTCCCCTCTCATACAAAGCCAAGGCATCTAAAATCACTTTTCTATAGGGACATATTAACCTTTTACATTTCTAAAATATAGTATCCTGTATGAGTTCTTGTTTCTCACTACTTAATAACCAAGCTGCTGTGTTTTTGTGGCGACAGAGAAATAGAGAGGGACACTGGGGTGGTCAGATAAAAGGAGATAGGCTCTCTGGGCGCACTGTGCGATGGTCAGATAAAACATGACACTGCTCTTTGAGGTCCACTGTGAAAAAGGGGGAAGTAAAAAGCCAGGGTGCACCAATGTCAGGCCAAAGCTTTGGTAAAACAATGATAACACTCTAAATGTGTTATTGTGCCTGCCGAGTGTTTCATCATCAAACAGGCAAAGAGCAAGACAGCCCGGCGGCCCCAAGGAGCGCTATGGTGAGTTTATTTGTATTCAGTCTCAAATGTTTAAATAATCCGAACAACACAGTCAATTACAATATGATTGGAAATTAGGATTGGAAATTAAGTAAAAGAAATGCAAATGACTAAATTACAGGATTATGTTCTGCATCTTGGTTATTACAAATATAGCACTTGGCAATAAATGAAATAATTCATTATCTGAATTGTTGTAGATAAGATCTTTCCAGCTACAAGGAATCATGGCCCATTGCATCACTAGTGACTGTTTGAAGCCTAGGTAAATACAAAGGATTGCATATCGGAGGGAAACGATGTAGTGTGGCAAACCTTGAGTGAGAAAAGTATAGATGTTAATAGAATACACCAACATTTTGTTTCTTCCTTAGGTGATAATTATTTTCAGTAACCTTATTGTTTAAATTCAATTATAAATTATTATAAATTCATATTGGTCACTATTGGCTGAACTATATCTGTCAGATCACAACGTACAGCCAAGCGCAAAGTTTACGCATCAACACAACCTGATCCACTGCTCACACCCAGCCCCAACAACACAATGTAACACACCGCTCACAACCATCCCCAACAACACAACGTAACACACCGCAACACACCGCTCACAACCAGCTCCACCAACCAGCCCCAACAACACAACCTGATCCACCGCCCACAACCAGTCCCAACAACATCAGCAAAACTACAATAAGAGGCTACGGTCACAACATGAACACACGGCATCAGCGCCACTCCTACAGCGCACATGGCAGAACACCGGAGCAGCTCCGTGGCACCCACAAGCTCATTTACGCACTATTTAACTATTAACACTATAACACTATTTACCTGTGAAGCTCTGTCCTCAGATTTGCCCAAAACTAATGAAAACAAGCCTCTTACCTTCTCCAGAGGACTGAAGCAGAGCGTATCCTCTATTCGCTGTCCTGTTGGTTCTGTCTCCAAAAGTGTATTATTGTCCAATATGAAGAGCTCAAACTGGTCCAAGTTCCAGTACAGTCAGGTCCACGACGCGAGGCCTAGGAGCCCAATGCACAAGCTGCTTGTAAAACTAGTCTTAATCCTACTTCCCACTTAAATCTGAAAGTTATGACCAGTCCATATTAGCACTAGGGCACCAGGTAGACTTTAGCTCTCTGCGCCCTAAGCCCAGGTGTAACTTATCCGCCCAGAAATGAGCGGACAGAGACTGAAAGAGCAGCGAACGAGTACCCCGGGTACCGGCAGCGAGTCTGTGTCTGTGTGTCCGCTGCTCTGGCTCTCTCCTGTGTGGAGGTTTAGGTGAAAGTAGCTAGCTGCTACTAGCTAGTGTGTGAATCAAAGAGCTTAATGCCTCTTTTCTTGCTTGACAGAAGGGCCCCGCTAAAGAGACATAGAGACATATTACTCCCTAAAAACTGTTCCTCAGACCCACTTTGACTTGACGTTGAACTCGCCCTAACTGTATAGCACATAGCACTGTTGTTATCCATTCATTAGCCTATGGTAGTAACATGGCGCCAGTGGAGAGTTGAGGCTAGGCGGGAGAGAGCAGCTGAATCACAATAGGTCAGGTGTGTGATAACGTCCAATCACTTGATTTCAGTTCACCTTCACCCTGTGTCCCCAAGACGTACTTCACGGCTGCAATGTAAAGAAATGGGCAGAAGCAAAGTAATGACGTCAGATTTTCTCAAAACTTCTGTCTCTCCCATAGACCTCCATTAAGTCGCTCTGACTTAGCGAACTCAAAGCAGATACACTTTCAATTATAAACAAAATATTATACATATAGCCTAATACAAAATAACTTTATGTATCTTTTTTTTAATCTAGATCAAGTTAGGTAGTGCGGCACACTTGCACCCTCTATTGACATTCAATGGAAGTAAATCAAAATACTGAGCATTTTCCAAAACCATGCCAAAAACAATCCTAAAATTAATGACTTTTTTCTGTAACCAAGGTAACGCTGTTTAAAGAAATTGTACATGTTGACCTAACAGCTGTAGTAGTGCACACGTCACACTTTATAGACCATTATTTCTGTAAAGTTTGATGAGTGGCCAGAAAATCTTGATGCAATAAAACACATCTAAAATATTTAGTTTTTTCCACAGTCTAACAGAAATTTTGAGCAATGGAAAGCGCAATAAGTTAGGATTATGGTATACTTAAATAGACTTTTAAAGTCAAGGAAAATACAGATTTTGAAATCTTGTGTCAAGTCTCTCACATAGCAGTAACCCTGATATAGAAGTTATTTACGTCATTGTATGCTTTGTGTTTTTCCCCCAAAGCTTCAAAATGTCAAACACTACATTTCAAAAGAGACAAGACCTTGGAATACTGTGACAAAGCTCCAGTGTTTTTGATGCAGATATAATGTCTCTAAATATTGAACAAAAAGTTTGACTTGATTTGTAATTTATCACTCTGCTGTATTTGGGATTAGCGCCAAATGCACTCAGTTAAGATTTGAAACAGTAGGCATTAGGCTGAAACTCTCCCTCGTCATAATTAAAGACCATAATTATGTCATCAAATACAATAACCTCAGTTTAGGTTAATTGGAAAGTGGAATACATTTTATGGACTAAATTATGAGTAAATCTCCACTCCTGCATTCCAATTTTATACAGTGACTGAAGCCATTCTGCTGTAATGTTGACACTGTTTTCATCATCACAACCATTTAGTGATTGCCTTGTAGATGAGGATGTCATTACCTTTAATGGAACACTCCAATCTGGCCGCTAATACCTCACCATATTGTAAAGGTAATCAGGTAAAATGGGGTTTAGATCCAGTCCACCTTCGCATTAAGGAACCACGAGTACACTAAACAATTCCAGGAAAGTGCATCTCACATCTTAAGTCATAAGTCATCACCACAACAGTAGCTTCTGGTATCCTAGTGCCAAGCCATGGAAAAATGCAAAACAAGTAGTGATGAAAGTGGTTGGAATAAAAAGCTACGAAGTTGCAGCTGAAAGCCCTCTGACATGATGATGCTATTTATTAAGAGTTATTTATGCAAGACTGGAGAGGTGATGGAGGATAGGGGAATGGCCAAGGCTTTGTTTTTCACTGGTAATAAGGTGTGTGGAATAGTTATTGAGTTTGTGGCCAAACCTTAACCACCTTTGTCCTAAAAATCTAAAATAAATACTAAAAAAGTTACAACAATACATTTTGGGATACAGAATGATTGTCCTTATTGTGTGACACAGCTGTCTCTTTTGTGCAGTTGTATTCATGGACAGTTTCTGATCCATGTGCATTGATAAATAATACTACTTGTGGAAAAAAAACATACCAAAAATTAGCAAACATACCAAAATTAGCCATTTTTTCACATTTTATTTACATTTTACACATAGTCCCAACTTTATATCAGGCTTGTAAATAAACATATGAAATCTAGTAAAATATGTGCCCTTTTTTATTTGTTTCAATATTTCCGCTAAGGACTTTTGTAGATTCTTGAGTGGCTCTCCAGGGAAGGACTGAAATGTTTGACTTGAATACATATTTTCACAGATTAGCGATGAGTAAGGGAGTCCCGGTGAATCGTGACAAGGCCTGTTTTGCTGGTTGTTTACAGATAATAAATACTCTTCTTCATGAAGTTTGAATCCAGGCCGCGGAGATGATATAACGCAGCCCATGTGGAGATGCTGGGATACTCATTGACATTCAGCTCAATTAGTTGTTCTGCTAATGCTGGTGTATGTGAGTTTACTGCCACTGCTGCTGCTATTCACTCTTTTTAAGGGCCTTTGTGGAGTTGTTACTTTGTCTGATGCAGCTTTTTTCAGAAATGATTTTTATGCAAAGGTATTTTTTGCACTGAAGATATACAGACTAAGCAGGGCTGGGTAATATTTTGTCTGAAAGTTTTTGTGGTAGTGCAGTTTGCTTCAGTAATAAGAGGGTACAAGTTTGCCCATGCTATACTATGCAGTCATATTGTTTGTACTTATATACTCATATGGTTTGTAACCTGAAAAATACCCAAAGTAAGATCCACATGTAAGTTACCATAAAAAATATTATTATAAATATTATTAGTAAATCTATATATGTATGTGTACATGTATAGAACATCATAGTTGTGTGTGGTAAAACAGAAATAGAATATTTTGGCAAAATAAAAATGTACCCGAAATATTTCTTGAAGATATTTATTTTTTTGGCCAGTGGGTGGAACTTTGGATCAGACTGCTATAGAGCGATTGGTTTGGGTAGACAACAAGAAGAAAAAAAAAGAAGGAAAAAAAGCATCCAATTGTCAATTTTGAAGTACAGCTGTGCTTCTCAATCTCCAGTCCAGACATCCATCTTTTAGTGTGGGTGGCGAAAAGAGTGTTGCGTCTTTTTCCAGCCGCTGGTCCTGCAGGTGTGTTCAGTCGTGATCGTCAGGAATTGGATATGAAGGGGACTGCCAACTCCAAGTATGACCTCATTAATTACATCTGTCAGTGATTCCCCACAGATCTGTCTCCTGCTCTTCACATGCTGCCACTCACCCAGCCAACCAGTCAACCAGTCAGTCAGGCAATTCTCTGCTCGGGGTTAGACAACCTGCCGGGCTTCTGCTCACAACACTGGCAGGTGGGACCACATGGAGTAAAAAGAAAATGAAAAAAGAGACATAAGGCTGAGAGAAACACATTTCTACTCCAACCTGATTGTGTGGAAAAATTCATACTCTTAGACACCTCTTGACGGTGCAGCCGGAAGAATCTGTTCTTTATTTAAATCCTTAAATTATAGCTGATTAAAAATTCATGGAGAGCCATTTATATGATAGCTGGGCGCTGCGCAGGCTGCGCTGTGATGTCTAATTGGTCTGAAGGTTGCCAACCCTTTGAACAAGTCAGGACGGAGACTTGTGGCTGCGTGTGTGCTCCGAATAAAGATGGGAGTGTTTACCACCCACCCAGCCACCCATCATGTCTTGCTCCTGGAACATCCGATATTCCTGTGAACAAGTAGCTTTAAACGTATCAGGAAGATGTATCAAAGGGCACTCGCTGCAGATTTTTCCTCCTTGTTTTAGATGCTTTCTAGCAGCTGAAGCGACAGTGGATTTCTATTCGGAGCTCCTCTTGCTCCCCCAAAGCCTTTCTGAATGTGGAAAATGATCCGGTTGTCTTATGGCACAGTCTCGCTGGGAATTGACTGCACAGACTTTGGAGTGTGCGCGCCGCAGCCGGAGGTCCACTACTGTAATACTTGGGGGATGTTCATTCCCCTCCTGTTTTGCCTATCTGTCCCTTTGCACATGCAAAGACATAGACACATAGGCAGAGTGCTGGATGGCAGGGGCCCCCTACTGCCCTGAACCATGGAATACCACATTTGTTTGTTTACGCCTCGTTTTCTTTCCCTGAACTCTATTAACATTTATATTGCAGCTGAAGGTGTTGGAAGTCCCTCCTGCAGTGGAGGGAACTCTAGCCCAGAAGAGAATGAGCCTTCCCGGCCGCAGACTTGTGTGTTTATACCTACATTATCCCGCTATTCCCCAACTGCCTCTTTTCTGTCTCACCGTTATTTTTTTTTTTCAGTTCATATCACCATTTGCTCCAGCTCGCCTCTTATGTGACTCTTTAAGCTTTTATCTCTCTCCAAGGTAAATTGATTGCTTGAAAAAATTGTGGTCGGGGAAGCGCTTCCGTATTGGGCAGCCTGATTGAGCATTAGCATATGAATAGACAAGAAGATGGCTCAACATGTCAGCACAGGAGGGAGGAGGAGGAAGTGTTATGGGAAACATCCGCTAGACATCTGCGTTTCAGATGTTTCTCGCAAATTTTTAACACGTTTTTGCATGGCTGATCTGCCGGGATATTCCAAGGCTTGCAGACATTTTCAAATTCACACTGTCGGGAGCTTTAGCTGTTCAAGCAGGAATTTTTCCACCACAATTCATACTGTCACTTTACTGTCACTGGCTCCTCCCTCCCCACCAAAATCTTTTATTCACTGTTAAACAAAGCTGTATAAATGAGCGGTGGGAGTGCTGACATCACATCCTGTGTTTGAGCTCAAAGGCAAAAGGCCGAGACAGGCTGATAAATCTGGTCACATGGCTGATGGCTGTCATGTTGATCGCACCTGCTAGATCTGCATCAACTAGACTCAGATAGCACACGCCTGAGATGTGTATCTTTCTATATCTGTCCACTGGGCCCAGAGGAAAGGCCTGCAGCAAGGAACATCAATCTGTGTGCTGGCTCTACACACCACTATGTTGGGCTTTATTTGTTACAAATAACATATACTCAAAGTAATAGTAATCTTCTTCCTCCTAGGCTGGACCCAGATATAAGTGCAACTATAACCAAAACACTCATTTGCCTAGGTATCAAAAC
Organism: Taenioides sp. WSHXM2023; assembly: GCA_029959045.1. Lineage (NCBI taxonomy): Eukaryota > Metazoa > Chordata > Actinopteri > Gobiiformes > Gobiidae > Taenioides > Taenioides sp. WSHXM2023. Next base: position 16,315,406 of record CM057098.1, on the reverse strand, counting down.
TGAAAAGACATTTTTTTAAATGTATTTATTTTTTTTACGTAAATGGGACAAATTTCCAGCTTTCCTGAACAGTTTTAGAATTGTCTTAAAATTAAAAAGACCATATGAGACTATATTTTGTAATGAAAATACATTATATTGTTGTTGTTATTTTGTTATTATAATTGTGATATGGAGATCTGTATCAAGTATTATCTCAAAATTGAGTTTGTTGAGTTGAGTTTGTATTGTGACAACACTACTTCCTCCTATTTTTTTAAATCTATATGTCATGTTGGTATGGCATTTGTGCCTTTCTTGTCAGAGAATTCATTACAAGCTATCAATGGTATCTTTGTAATATTCTGTTAATAAATAAAACTTCTAATATAATATAAAATGTTTATCAGAGAAAGATCAGAATGTTCTAACAAAAAATATGAATTTCAAAATATGAAGTATTTGAACTGTTACTGTATATTTACTTGAGCACATAACTCAAGAAACCGTATTTGTCAAAGGTGATCACAAACAGTGTGTAATGTGTACCTATAGAAATGGCTCCTATAATGGGAGAATATTTCAGTGCCATATAGTGGGTTGTGTCCTCTGAGATGGAGGCTGAATCTCATCTTAATGTCACTGGTCTTGTGCGCTTCATAATACCATTAACAACACAGCGCCCCGAGGAACGTGGCAGCACAATTGCATCTATTAATACAAAATGTAGCACACATGTATTACTGGCTGGTCGCACACTTTGTATGCATATACACTGGGATATTGTGCCCGCAGCTCACCATTCTGCAATATGTATTATATGTAAACGCTTATGGACACATTGCATTTTAAACAGGTTCGACATATATATATATATATATATATATCAATGGTGAAATTCAAATTGCGTCATGGCATTTCATTTTGAAACTAAAGCTCAAAATGTCTTAGAAAAAATGACTAATGCACAATTCGGCTTCTTCTTCTTTTCTTCATTTTTCTCTCCACTGCTTTTTTTTTCTCCTCCACCAGCTTTAGCCCCTCATCCTCAAAGTTCAGATGGGCCCTCTCCGCGCTGTCAGGCAACTTCTAGTTTGTTCTGCTCTTTACCTCCCTAGGCTGAAGCAGTGCCCGCATGCACCATTTACCCATGCATGACTAGTCCCGCTATTCACCAGCATACATACTGTCAACTCTAAACTTGAATAGTCTGTAACTTGCTAAGGACAAAGTGAAAACATCCTTGCTCGATATAGAACAATGTATTTGCAGTTCTATAAAAAGGCGTTTTCACAAAGGCATAGACTGTGCCCTTTCGTGGCTTTCTTGCCACTGCGCCGCTGCTGCTACATTTTACTGATGACTTCCTACAGCCAACAGCCAAGTGTCACTTTGCTTCGATTCACTAATTTGCATTGGTCCCCGTTCCCAATGTGATTGTGGGTATCAATGGCCACGAGCTGAATGTCACTTTCTCATCTCTGCATACAAATGTGCTCCGGATACAGTTTGTCATGTGTACTCTTGGACATCTGCAGCCTTTGATGATATTTGACCAATGGATTCTTTTTGCGGCATTCTTATATAAACTATTCATGAGGCGATTTTGTGATTTTTTATTTTTTTTTTATTTTTTTTTTTTGAAAGAGGGATAGCAAGATTATAAAAAGGTGCCTGCAGGATCACGATCTTCTGACATGCCTTGAACAATTACAGAGGGAAATGCTTTGTTGAACTTGAACAGAACTTTAAAACAATAGTAAAAGCCATAAAACAATAGTACTGTATTTGTGTTGCTGTTGCGACAGTTTGGCCCGGGATAAATGATCTTTTCATTAGGGATATGCAGTTCTCTATTCAATAACAAAACTGTTCTAATAACAAATACATTTACTTGTGTGTTAAATTATTTTATTTAAATTCTTCATTCATTGAGCTAAAAACATCTTAAAATTATAATTTTATTGGTTTCCTGACCCTTTTCTTTTTCCTTTTACAATGCAAATTAATTGGAAATTTAAAGAATCTCACTTTATTTTTTATTTTTTATTTTTTTTTTTAATGAAAGTATTCACTAGAACACAATCCCCAAAAATGTTATTCTTGAAAACCAACCTATTAGCAGTCATTGAGAGAACATAAGAAACACACAATATATGGCTCTTTGACCAGGGACTATTTCTTTATAGAGCAGGATGATATCATGTAATCTAACTCTTTTTGACATCCAAGGCTAGACTTTAGACATGCCCACATTTAATAATATGCCCATTACCAATGCCATTAGTTGGTTTGCATTTTAAATAAAACACTGATTAAACGCTTAATGAGATGTCTCCAAAACGCTCTCTTCTGGCGGATTTGAAGGTAGTGCTCCAGAGCTGTATAGGTGATCTGCCATGGCCTCATCTAATCTGATTTGCATGCCAGAGAGAATTATGTAATTGGCATTTATGCAGAACAAAGACGGATCAGCTCACGGAAAAGAAGGGTTTTCATGTAGAACTGTGTGTGTAAGCCTGTTTTCTGCACATCGGCACTGCCTACGGTTGGCTATGTTGCTCCCAGACAAGAAAATGACTGTTGACTGCCTCTGTTTTGTACGTCACACTTACAGTAGGCATGATGTCTTGTATTAGCCATGATGAGCTGGCACCAGATTTGCTTTGAGGGGATTTTTTGGACGCCTCCCAGATCTTTCACATATGCTCGCTGAAATTTGTGCAGCTTTTTACTGTAATTATTATGTACTGATCTCAAGAAATCGCAAAATCCACATCGACTGCAGCAAGGCTCGGTTGAAATAGATTTGTACAATATGTTATGGTGGGAGGGTGCATGTGCCTGACATGATAGATCCAGTGCTTTACATCGCACTCAGGATCTCATTTTCACACTATAACGCTGGTGTCAGCCCAGGGCAAAACTCCCTCTCGCCGGCAGCATGATTTAACCTCGCAGGATATTGGACACACAGCCCGGCTAACTCTAGTTTAGTGTGAAGTGATTGGCAGTTATTGATAGCTCTGGGCCTAACACTGTAGATTTATAACACTATATGTTCTTCCAAACACAAGTGCAGCCAATAATTGTCAAAAAATAGGACATGGAGTTCTTTGCTTTAAAAATAAAATGTTTAAATGATTTTTATGCTTTATATTCAGTGATTTCTAACTGTCAGTGATATGCATCCAAGGATCTTTTTAATGAAAAGGTCAGAGTTCATACTTTGGAAGAAAAGAATTGGACTTTTTTGTATGACATGGCAATGATTAAAAGTCTGTGTTCAGGACATTAATATTGGAAACCATTTGGAGCTGTTTTTTGAAAGACCAAATAAAATAAATTAGTGATATCGCCTTATGGAGAATTGTCTTCATTGTAATAATATTTCTGTTATTTTGCACTGTAACTACCCGCATGTTTCACAGTGACTCTCAGCCCTACAGTCAAATATTATTGTACAATATTATTATCATCCAAAAGAACAAAAGTCCAACAAATTTCACCTTCTGGGCTGGTGTTAACCAAGCCATACATCTCCTGCCACCATCACCTGACAGCAGTGTAATAATGGATAGTAATGGATTTCACATTTAATTATCACATTTCCTATGCACAAGGAAATTAAATTCATTAAAAAGACCCCTTTGGAAATGATACGCAGTGCATGAGCCGGGCAGACCATGGGGAAGATGCATGCGGCTTAGAATAGGAAAGAAGAAAGTCATTATTTTACAGTACTATATTAAAAACATGTTTTTATGGACATACAGTATGTATACTATACTAGAAGTAATACTGTCAAGTCTAAATCAATTATTCATTGAAATATCTTTGTTTATTTCCACATTTAAGATTTTAACAAGTATTGATTAAATCCTTAAAATATACCACAGTGCTGTTAACTAATCTAATAATATTGTAAATCTCTGAAAGAATGTACATTTAATAGTGAAGGCTTTATGTAGGATGCTAGATCTCACAAAAAAGAACCATACTTAGTGCAGTTGCTCTTTTTGATAATTACACAGAGTTTTATTAATATTAACAGAGCTGTCCTCCTGCTGAGCAGCCAAATATGATCTTGTCCATCTGTTAAAACGTACCATATGCATTAATTATATGTTTGCATGTAGTTAAGCCGCCGCGGGGAAGCCAGCCTAGAATCCCTAGTCATTGATAAGGTTAGTAGGATATCCGCACTGAGCAACACCTGGAACTTCCCCAAATCTGGCTCATGGCTTGGGGCCAAATCTCCCGCGGCGACCATGAGACTCCAGCTACGCGCTAATCTGACACGCGCTTCACACCTCCACATTCTCATGCATCCTGATTGTTGACTGCTGCTCTGGCGTGTTTGTGTATGTGTGTGTGGTTGCATGTGGTGATGGGGTGGGGCTCTTGTGGTGAGTTAAAGACTGGTGTGATCCCAAACCGGAAGCTCCATGTGCAGGACAGGTCTGAGTGGTCAGGTGTTTATACTGCCAGGCTGACAGGATGCTCACTGTAATGTTATTTACTTTATTTATACTAAGTTATTCTTCAACACTAAAATGAGCCAGCCACAACAGCTAATGCTAACATTAACGCACAACAGCCTTAACTTTGAATGTGAACCCCATATTATGTGTAATATGTTATACTTAAACATACCATATTAATAAGGTAATAACCGTCTTAGTAAGGCATACTGTTTGTATTGATTAGTATGTTAGTATCAATACCCAAAGTATCATTTCTTTTAGTAGCATTTCTTTTTAAAGAAATGCTTCTTTGTGAGTTCATTGGCTTCTTTTTATAAAGGTCAAAATATTTTCAGTGTTAAAAAAAGAGTGATTTCTTAACTGATTCAGAGCAATGAAGGTGCAGGGAGTGAAAGATCACTGGACGCTTTGCTCAAGCTCTAATAAGCTTTTATGACCCTGTAAAAAGGGCTTATTGCTCATTTGTTTAAATTTTAGTGAGGCACTTGTGCAGAAAAAAAAATTAAGGAAGAAATACAACATCAAAATACAGCTACTGTTGCTGTATTTACAGAGTGTCAAAATAGATTTTAGTTTTTGTCTCTAAAGGGTAATTTTGTGATTGGAAGAACAATTGAAAAGCACTACTAATCTTATTTATAGGTAGTAAAAGGGACTCTTCTTGTGGCTTTTCTGATGGAGGGTCTGCCATCTGTGTGTCTCTATTAAGAAGTTATTGCTTTGCTTGTAATGTTCCACAATATGACATTAAACTTGTATTCATTTAATTACAATTGCTTGTCCCCATGTAGATAATTGTAATGCCATACTATGGCAAAGCAATAGGATTTCCTTGGAGAAAGTGGCGGACCCTCCAACAAAAACTTTCATAGTGTGCATTAAAGTTACCATCTGTAAGTATATTAGCTAGTTTTACCAGTAGATGGCAAACGTGAAACCTGTTCCCCCTCCCCCTTCCCCTCACCTGGCCTTTGTTCAGGCTCACCTGTGCTGTCTGGTCGTCTTCTGTCAGACCAAAGCTATCAAACAGCAGTAATGTAGATAGCAAGTGGTGTTATGTGAGAATACAACAGGGCCAGGTCGTCCAATCTAATCACAAATGTTAGCTTTAAAGGTAGCATAAAACTATAAAATACATTCATGAAGTATACTGCATAATATAAGTTCCACGTTGTGGTAAAAAAAGCGCATACCCTAGAAATTGACATTACTATCCAAAGTCATAGGGCTTTAAGAGGCAAATCTCCCACTGAAAGTAGAACTGAACTTATCTCCCAGGCTGTCCTCCAGTCACCCTGAGACGGCTTTACTTTGTGCATCAAGGACAGAGCGGAGCCTCACAAACACAGTGTAAACAGTGCTTTTACATGACACCTAGTCAGCAGCATTGTGAGTGCTCCTCCAAGCGGCACCTGCACTGCCCAGCCCATACTGTGATACTGTGGACTGGACAGCAGCTGCAACACTGCCTCATGCACAGAGGCAACTTCAAATACTTTGTCCTGGTTCTTCTGCTTGTTTAAATAAACTATGCAATTTAAGGAAATTTGTCTGTCTGCATTTGACTCATCCTTTAATGCCACGGGCATCTCATTTGGAGCAGTGTGCCTTTGTTGCTAGGCTTGATCAGGATTGTGCATGTTTTGGGTTGATGATTCGAACCCAGGAACCTTCTTGCTGTGAAGTCTGAATGCTAGCCACACAGCCACTTTGCCACTATTTGCATTTGGATCTCATATTTGTTTTCTGATGTAAAGTATTCCATATTGGCTCTCCATGTCCGGAGATCCGGTCGTCAAGGCCCCTGCCTTCCACTGTGGATCGTTCTGCGGGTGGTGGGTCCACGGGAGGACAGCCCCACGTCGCTTCTTCGGGCTGTGCCCGGCCACCAGATGCTTGCCATTGAGTACCCACCCCAGGCCTGGCTCCAAGGTGGGGCCCTGGTAATGCCAATCCAGGTGACATAACTGGCCTTGCTCTATTACTCATCATAAGAATCAGCTCTTCCAAATCTGAGGCCATGGTTCTTGACCGGAAAAAGGTGGCTTGCCCTCTTCGGGTGGTTGCCTCAAGTGGAGGAATTCAAGTATCTTGAGGTCTTGTTCACGAGTGAGGGGAGAATGGAGCATGAGATTGACAGGGGGATCGGTGCAGCGTCTGCACTGATGCGGTTGCTGTATCAGACTGTTGTGGTGAAGAGGGAGCTGAGCCGAAAGGCAAACCTCACGATTTACCGGTCAATCTACGTTCCTACCCTCACCTATGGTCATGACCGAAAGGACAAGATTGCGGATACAAATGGCCGAAATGAGTTTCCTCTGCAGAGTGGCTGGGCGCACCCTTAGAGATAGGGTGAGGAGCGCAGTCACACGGGAGGAGCTCGGAATAGAGCTGCTGCTTCTCCACGTTGAGAGGAGCCAGCTGAGTTGGCTCGGGCATTTGTTCCGGATGCCTCCTGGACGCCTCGCTCGGGAGGTGTTCCGGGCATGTCCCACCGGGAGGAGGCCTTGGGGAAGACCCAGGACACGCTGGAGGGACTATGTCTCTCGGCTGACCTAGGAATGCCTTGGGGTCCCCCCAGAGGAGCTGGAGGAAGTGTCTGGGGTGAAGCAACCAGGGAGTCCCTGCTTAGACTGCTGCCCCCACGACTGGGCCCTGGATAAGCGAAAAAAATGGATGGATGGCATATTGACTCTGCCCCATTACACCCGGAATAAAAAAAACAAAACGAATTAGAATACATGTAATTTGGAGACTTGAGCTGAGTTGACACATATTTTTCTCCCATATTACTGTAATTTGGCCCTGACAGGCTGCTGTCATGAGTATTCTGACCCTGTAGGTGCCAGCTGGCCCCTGGCTCCCCTCTGCACAGTCCAGTAGTGACTGCCTGTGCATCAGTGTGGTCTGACTGTGAGCTGTGGACCTGTGCTGATCCCTGTGTAAAACGCTGAGCTGTCAGCAGGAGTCAGGTGAGGCAGTTTGTTCTGCTCACCACTCAATGGACATGTTTCATTGGCACTTCGCTGGAGGTCAGCAGTAACTGACGGCCGAGCAGTGGGGGTCAGGTAGTGCCCAGCTTTAGCCCTGAGTGAATTACTCCATGGGAGGGGCTGGCCGGTCCAACACAGTCCAAGCCAGCAGCATGTTAAGGGTTTGCACAAATCCATTTGACCATAATGTCACACTGCTCAATTCTAACAACTGATATGTGCTGGGAAACCGGCAATTCACTCTTTTCCAGCCATTCGTCCCCCAATAACAATCTGTAGGGTACCTTAGCTGACAGACAGAGGCACTGGAGCACCAGGACTATAGTTCATTAAAGAAAATAGCCTGGTCAGTGTGACATGCCACTTTTAAAGCGACTGAATATTTTAAGAGAGCCATCTTCTTCTGAGGAAATGAAAGACAGACTAAGAGAGGAGAGCAGGAGGCTTTTGTTTGTTTGTGCCAGTGCTCAGGGGCAGAGATGGAAGATTTGAAGATGTGGAGTAGATTGTTAGGGAGCCAGGCAGTTGAGGCCCATTTTCACCGCATCTGAGGCCTGCACTAGCCACAAGCAGTTTATATAATTTCAGAGATGAGAGAACAAAATATCTTCTGCTGGAAAGAACATACTATTTCACTCCCCCTCCTCCTTGCCCCCTTCCGGCTGTTCTCTATCTGCCCCTTTCAGCGGCACAGTCACCTTGAGAGAGTCCTACCTGTGCATTGAGGACAGGGCTCACAAACTGTGTAAACTGTGCTTTTACATGGCACTTGGTCAGTGCATTGTGAGTGCTCCACCAGGCAACACCTGCCACTGCTCTGTCCCACTGTCCTGCCTAAGCAGTGCTAGACTGGGCTGTGGGCTGTACTCTGGTTAGGGCTGTGGTCAGGGCTGCCTCTGAGCGATTCCCTCCATGGAGAATGACTTAGCTGAGCCCCGCTGCTCAGCCCTTCTGAGCATGCTTAAGAGCTGAGAATTATTCCACTCATTTCTAGGTTCCCATGAAGCATGACAAAAAACTGAAGTGCTTTATGCTTTCCCAATTCCCCTCCTGAGAGCAGCCAAGGGCCTGGCTTTGGAAGTCATTGAGCAAACACTCACCATGACCAGCGTTAATTACATCAATTAAGTGGACCACAGCTATTGTCTGAGGTGGCTCCAAACACTGTCAAAACTCTTTTTAGAGGTGCAAAAGGCCACATCTGTTTGTCACTATCTTTGCAGAAAAACTCAGTGTTTATTCAGATCTAAGAATAGTGTTTACTGTTTTATTCTGGTTCATTTCAGAAAATGAAACTCAAATAGTAAGCTAGTACTTAGTTGAATCACTGCGGACAAAGACACTGCAGGGTTATGTTGTAGGCTGACCCTTAAATTCACACCATTTGGACTTGTCTCAATGATAATTGCACATCTTTAGACCTTATCTTTCATTACTATGCACTGTTACAACCATTAGTCTCAAACTGTATTTTTTCAGTATTAAAATGGTTTTCTTGAGATAGACCCTAGATCACTACATGCAAATCCAATAAGTACTAATTGCATCAGTTTCTAAAAGATTTCAAACATTTGTTCCATAGTATAACAAACTTGTCCTGTTTAAAACCGCCTGTGGCTGAATCAGAGCTCTATGGCGACAAGTTTGAGTACAACTGAAGATATTGAATGCTTGCTGACCTTTGCTGCCATGCATAATCAAGCGCACTTAGTTTATTTTGGGAGCACAATGATCCACATAATTAACTTTGTAGTACAATAAAGTCTGTTTCCATCATGTTGGCAGCTGCTCGCAGTTTGTTGTTCTTTGAAATGATTAACAAGGTTGCATTCAGTTTGTCAAGTGCTGCTATATTTACGTCCACAATGCAGCTAATGTTATTGGGAGGGCATCAATTAAATGTAATACCGATAGTAATGTGACGGGGCTTATTGATTAAGACTGTAATTATGATATATTGACAAATGAGCCCTAAATACAACAATAGGATACTATGCTTCCATTGTGTTGTCTTTTTGATCCGTTTCAAAAGTAAAGCACTACTTTTATCTGTCCTTACCTTGTGGGGTTTATCTCCTCCTCCTTTTGTTTTTGTGTCAGCCATAATTCCTCAGGCTGATTAGCCACATTGTTTTACTACAATGCTAACGTTTGTATGTGTGTGTGTGTATGTGGTGATAGAAGAGAATGGGAGGGATGAGGTGTGCCTGTCACAAAAGCCATTATTGTAATTGGAAGTTAAAAATCCCATTTGTTTTGGCCTCTCTGCTTATACTGTCACCACTGGGACAGGGGTCTTGTTCTGAAAAATTAACATTTGGTTACAGTGTCATAGGTCCTGTAAAGAAACATTGAAAACATGTGGTGGTCATATTTAGTCCCTAGTGTAAGTATTTGGGTGCAGCCTGAATAAAAACTGACACATTTTCAAAGTAAATAAACAAAAAACAGAATAAAATAAAATTACACTTTTTATTGACCGTAGAACACAGCAGCCTGATATTCAATGTTTAAATTATAAACACATATAAAAACAACACAAAATTTTAGCTTACTTAGAATTTGGTGGCAATGACACATCTTTTTAATAAAGATTGTCTCATGGGGTCAGTCAAGGGAGAACTTTATTTACTCCTGTGAACACATGCTGTTCTATGCAACAGTTCATTCATTTGCAGTGCTTTCCTCTGTCAAGTGTCAAGCACCTTTTTATGTGAATAAAAGTTTCACATAGGCTGCTATTGTTCATCATTTATGTGGAGGTAGCAGTTCAGAAAATGAAAATTTGATAAAATCATACATTTTTAAAACGCTGAGTGGAATTTACATACTATTTGCAGCCGCAGATAGACTGGTCCTATGTTAACAGTGGATCATCGTCTGGCTGTGTGACAATACTCATCCTCACTGACCCTAATCCTCACCTACTGTATGTCTGACTTAAACCTATCCCACTCAATGACTGCTCTGACTCCAGCTAATCCACCCACGTGTAAGCATGTATGTGATGAAGAATACTGTAATTGTTTTTATTCAAATCAAAATGAAATGTCACACACGTCTGCATTGTTGAAAATGTGTTGAAATATTACTAATTTATAATGATAACACCCCTGTATACATCAGCAAGAAGGTTTGTGCATACTAAATGTTAGAGACGTTTGAGTATGTTGTTGAAAATACTTTACATACTAGAAACTGCACTTTATTTATTTAAGTACATGTGGAGACAAAGGATTATTTTCTTTTGAGTGGGCTAATTATGGATAGAAAGGTCTTTGATATGAGTCATGTTTTGGATAGTAGTACTTACATTATAGTTGTAGTAGTAGTAGTTATTGTTTAAGTAGTTACTGAAACTGCTGTGGACATTGTGATTTTAATAATTACCTTCTTTCTACTAATTATTAGGACTGCACAATATATGAAACGAAATTGTAGTTTTAGATGGCGCAATGTTCTAATCATAAATGTTGCAATTATTCAGATTTTGGAATATTCCCTGTAAAGAAAAATACCTGTAGTTTAGACTGCAGTTCATCCTTCTCTGTGAATGCTCCTGAAGTTGTTATATATATATATATATATATATATATATATATATATATATATATATATATATATATATGACAAATGTCAGTACTTCTAGATAAATGTTTATTTCATGTTTATTACTGATAAATGTTTATTTCTTTCTTGAAATAATGAAATAAACATTTATCTAGAAGTACTGACATTTATCTTTATGTTGAAATATCTAACCATTTTCAAAATGCTGCATCAGACCTGTCTGCTTTCATTGGGCATCCACTCTAATCCCTTGGGCCTTTACCTTTCTTGCAAATGTGTCTTCTAACACTCAGAAATGAACTTTGCTTTTCTGGCCTTGTTCAAATATCATTGTGAGTGTAGAGACAGGGAGGGGGCAGCAGAGGCCTAAAGTCTGCAGAGCCAGTGTCCTTTCCCAAATGTATGAGTCTGCCTCCTTTGCTCAGACACACACAGAAGCAAAGAGGCCAAGAGAAGAGCAGACAGGAGCAGAGTGAGGAGCAGCGACTGGAGCAGAGAGGAGCAGAGAGGAGAAGCAGAGAGAACAGAAACAAGCAGACAGGAGCAAAGAGAGGACCAGACAGGAGCAGAGTGAGGAGCAGCGACTGGAGCAGAGAGGAGCAGAGAGGAGCAGCAGAGAGAACAGAAACAAGCAGACAGGAGCAAAGAGAGGACCAGACAGGAGCAGCGAGTGGAGCAAAGAGGAGCAGAGAGGAGCAGAGAGGAGCAGGGGTGTGAGGGCATCTCTTGGCCAGCACTAGCTTGAGAAGTGCTTAGCCTCCACAGAGGTCAGCTGGGGTCAGGTCACCATGGTCACGGTGCTAATTCCACCTCATTACAGATCTGATTGAGGAAATGAAGGCTGTTAACCATAATGACTAATTAGGAGTAGTGTTTGGTAAAAATTAAATGCCAGCTTTTATTATTCTGATTACTAAAATGAACTAAAATGATGAGTATTAGTCCTTTCATATTGAAGGGCACTGTAACTTATCTCTCTGAACTAATTGTTTTTAAAATGTTCTCTGATCACTTGTGTTTGATAAAGTAATCTCTGTTCTTATCAAAGAGTTCATCGTGCTGCATCCCAAAACTCAAAAGTGAATTTTGATATTCCCATCGTATTTCCAAAATATTCTCTTGGTAATTTGTTAAATGTTCATAATGTGCTTGCTCAAATGTCCCATATTTGGCCACAAGCAAGCACCTAATTAGCATAATATTCATATTCCTGTGAAGCTCTTAAGAGCACTTCTGGCTTTGTCCATTTCTCTTGCCTCTTATTGCTGTAGCGTTTGCTTAATGCCCGGCCTGTGCCTAGCGATGGCATGCTGTGCTCATTGTGAATGCAGTGTGAATGTGCTGTTTGGGTATGGGCCCATGCATCTCCAGGGCCCTATAATCAGCTCTAAGCTGCTTCTATCAATCTTCATAACTGTAGTGGGTTGAGGAGGGAAGTGCAGCTAATCAGCTCTAACCAGCGCCATGTTCAGCTTGACTGTCACTGTTATAGGGAGGCCATATGCAAACAGCGGCCCGTACGCGTGTGCTCCTGGCCCATTCCACAGATGGCTAGTTCTAGCACAAGTCAGCCTCTGAAAAGGGGCCTGTGACTTTCAGTGAATAGCTGTTAGTGTAGGTTAATATAGGAGTGGTGGCCCTGCAGGGGTGGCAATCACAGCTGGGATCAGAGCGGCCTTCAAAGACGGCTGTGCAAGTTGAAGCCAGAGTTGTCATTAGCTTGTGCCCTGTGCCTGACAACCCTCCCCTCTTCTCCCTCCCCCCTCTCCCCTCCCTCCTCCCTCCACCAGCCTGTCGTTTTGTCTCTGTCTCATTGCGCTCATTTTGTGTCCGTGTGCAAATGGCAACTGTAATCCCGGGTCTGGCTGCTTGGGCCTGTCACTCCACATTTGCACTAAGCATCTTTCCTTCCCTCATCTCCTTTGCCCTAATTGTATTGTAATAAGCAATTATAGATCTATTTATGCGCACTAGAGCTGAGATTGGACCACTTTTTAAAAAGGCATGGAGGGGAGTGTAGGTGGACTAGCCAAGGCTACAACTTGTAGCTGGTCACCGCTAATCTCCCCTTTCTCCTTCCGCACACTGAAAATCTAATCCCTGTTTAGCATCTCTGTGCCTCTGTTCTCTCTCTCGTGCACAAAGCCCTGCAAAGCAAAAGTGATTGCATTGTTGTTTGTTGTTTATTATCTGGTGTTTCTCTTTATGAATCAGCTGCAGTGATGCAAATGAGGAGAGGCAGCCTGTACCTGGACCAGCCATGTTTCCTCCATCTTTGTGTTAGTGTGTGCTTGTGAGTTTGTGTGTGTTACTTTGCGTGTGTGAGTTTGTGTGTGTGCTCACATCGTGTCTGCCTGTTCTACGTCAGGCCTTTGATCATTCTATATTGCATTGGCAGATGCTCTCTGGTGCTTTCTGGTTGCTTATGAACCAGGATCTGAATGGCAGTAATTATATCCCCTGCTCAAATGATAACAATTGTTGCTTATACTACAAAGTGTGATCATTTCTTTTTCTCTCTGTCCCTTTATTTTTAGTGATGAGAAATGGCCGAGAGCTGACTGGTCTGCTCCATGTTCTGCTTGTGTGTTTATAGCTGTGTAGAACTGAGGGGTGAGGCCACAGCCCACAGTGTAATCAGAAACATGTGTGATCAGGATGACCTGAACACCTTTACCAGGTCTCCTTGTGACCACAAGAGCTGTACTTTGTTTTGTTTTATTTACTTATATATATCAAACATTTTATTTGGTCCATCACTGGATAACCTGACAAATATTTACCATTATAACATAAGTATTTTATGTTATAGCACAGGTTATTTAAATCTCTGAATCTCTTCCTAATATTACAGTTACAATTGTTTTATAACATTTTGTGCATTCAAAATGTTGCTGATACCAGATCCCTCTGCCTCTGTAATATTAAAGCATGCCATATGCAAAATACATTACATCATCCGCTGTTGTCATACTTCTCTGCATCTGAATTTGACACATTATTATAGTATTAATAGTGAAATTGTGTCCCAAAAAGGGTTAAATGGGATGTGCTGAAATATGTATGTTAAGAAATAATTCAAATGAGTTGCAGTTATATTTTTAGATAAAATGATGATGCTCCAGAAGTGTATTTTTTCATCAGGTTCAATTTAACTTAACCACATTTTTCATTGTTTGCAGTGAACATGTCATGTATTGCTGGTGTGAGGCCAAACTTACAATAGACCATGTTTCAGACAGTTACAAATCAATGAATCAATTTGTCTATATTTATTCTGCTCTTTGGAATCATTGATGGCATGCAAGCATACGCAGCACCTCTGCAAACAATGAAACAAGCTATTGTTTTTTTTCTCTAGTGTGTAAATGGCCTTTGTGTGCCAATAGTAACACAAGGTTAATGTTGATTTCAATAAAAGAGGAAAATGATGTTAGAAGTTGGTGCCATTAAATTTGACACAGCCTGCAGGTCTGGTGCTCTTTCAGCAAGAGATGTCAGGCCAACATTTGTCAAGTGGTAGATATTAGTCAGTTTAAATGAAAAATAAATGGGGCTCATTGAGGTGCGTTGCTAATTTATTTTGCAGTTGGTATAATTATCAGTGATCTTGTTGGTTGTTTGCAGTCACATGTTAGGGTGCACATATATTTTTTAAAGCCTGTCTTATACATATTTTGAACTGTTTTAAAAGGATTTATCTAACTTGAACTCAAATCATATAGTTGATTGTAAATGTCCTAGCTACTATGCCACACAATGATCTGCGATCTGACAAACAATAGAGAAATTAGCATTTAATTTTACTGACCCCTTGTGGCTGGGGATTGTATCTCTTGAAAGTTGTTCACTCAAGCTTAAAAACACAATTTTCTCATATCACCAAATAGTAGTTCTAAATTTGGAGTAGACAAGTCAAAGCCTTGTTATGGAAGATATGAGGGCGCAACTGTCCCTTGGAGCCTCAAACATGCTAATTTCCTCTTGTTTACTCGGGCGGGCCACAGTACACTGGCAAGATAAATAGATCTTTCAATGAATGCACAGTTTGATATGTCACATCACAAAACAACATGCCATCAAATGTAGCCACCAACACTTGACTGTAAATACCCAGCCTCGCATACTAATGAGCCACATGTCAGAGAGTTTGCCCGGGTATCGTACTAATCAAGTTTTTCTCAAACACTGTCAAACTCCAGATGGATATGAATATTACGTGTTTAAATCTACTTCTTATAGCACTGTGTGGAACTTGTCATAAAGTGTGGTTTGAATCCAGTAAATAGATTAGAGATGGGAGATGCAAAAGAGAAAAACAATAAGCTCTATATTTTTTGAGGTTACTGAGGCTTTTCTGGTTTTGGGTGCTATATGTTTGTGGCCTTGTCTTAGCAAAGTTCTTAAAAACAGTTAATTATTTGTCAGGGCTGTGAGAAAGGATAATAATTATTTTGTATCTTTACCCAGAATGTACTTTTGATGGGCAGTGCTTCTTCAGCCACCAGTTCTTCTTCAGCTAACATCACTATTAAACTGGAGGTATAAGTTTTAATAAAAGAAGTCAACTTACAGTGCACATCCAGGAGCATTTGATTCAAATTTAAACTACTAAATTAATGCAATAGTCACATGCGCACACACACACACACACACACACACACACACACACAGTGTTTGTAGATGACTATATTTACAACGTTTAGATATTTTTTGTAGAGAAAATGATTACTTACTAAAAATTGCTGTCTTCGTGTTTAGCTGTGTTCTTTTGTCCCTGTGCAGTCCCTAAACCACACATGTTGCCTACCCTGACTTTAATTTGATGTATACACATCCATTATGAGTACTTTTTGTTAAAATACCAAGATCTTTTATAATGAAGCATCATTATGAGCAGCATTCCATTTACACAATGGCCCTGGTCTCTTCAACACCAGCGGACCAAATGGTTAAAAGCTATAT
This sequence comes from Taenioides sp. WSHXM2023, assembly GCA_029959045.1. Taxonomy (NCBI): domain Eukaryota; kingdom Metazoa; phylum Chordata; class Actinopteri; order Gobiiformes; family Gobiidae; genus Taenioides; species Taenioides sp. WSHXM2023. The sequence continues at coordinate 16,299,412 of CM057098.1, read as the reverse complement.
TACATTACTTAAGTGACAGACATCATGAAATGGTTGTTTTCGTCTTCCAGCCGGCGAGATGCTTTGTCATTTCTCTCTGTCTGTCATTGTTAAAAGCCGCTAACGGGTGAAGCTTTTTGCAGTTTTCGGTATTGTGTAATATCTCCAGCCTGCCTTCTATTACCATGCTAATGCACTTGAGTGGTAATTGTTGTAGCCTCTGTCACACTCAAGAAATTAGAAACACATTTATTTCTGAGCACACATGCAGGCTGCCTGTTTGACTGTGCAAAAATAACTCAATGTTTGAAAAATCGGGTTCAAGGGAGAAACTGGGTTGAAGACTGGTCCATTTTCTCCGGGAGTGTTGGTAGAAAATCAGAAATACCCAAATGACCAGAACTAATGTTGCTCTAAATGCAGTGAGGAGACGTCTGTTCCCTGGTGCTTATTCTCATAGTCGTGTATGATTTGGTTAACAAGAATATGCATTCATTTAAATGTAAAATGATGTGTGTCAAATGAAATGCAGCCAGTCAGCTCGATGGAAATGCACTGGCTGCATGTTAACACAGCTCGAGTCGTAATAATTATCAGGAGGGAATTATCGATCCTGTTCCTGTGTTTGTCCAAACGCATCGAACTCTGGGATGGATGAGACAATTTTTACCTCTTTCTCTTGTATCCCAAACAATAACAGACAGTGTGTAGCCTTAAGGGAAATGCACTATACCGCTATGAAGCTTAATGCCTTGTTGTCAGGTTGGGGGATAAATAAGAAAGTATTGTGTTTTACCAGGACTCAAGAAATCCCATCAGCCATTGAGCAGCGTGTCAAAATATAAGGACGGACCAAGAAACCTGACTGCCTGCGACTTGATGAAACAAGGCCTAAAACTGTTTGGGGAATGGGCAGCCCCAGAAGGAGAGGCTGGGCAGGCAAGGCAGACACAAGAAAAGATAAACATTGACTTGTTTATTTTGATTTATTTATTTATATTTACCCAGATTTGTCATTGATAAAAGTGAGTGATTTTGATAAATACCACACAGGCTGTTTATCAGCAGCTGTCTGGCTCAGGGTTTGCCATCGGCTGCATCCAAAGCCTGATAACCCCTGAGGCCAGAGGCATGATGTAGGGATGAGGAGGAGGGGGAGGGAGAGAGCAGCTCATAGACTAGCACATGGCATAACCCTATTTCAGGCTGGCCATATCATCTCACATGTATTAAATACCCTGTATGTTTGGCAGGAAATGCAAAATATATTCTCTGTGGTGTTAGGCCTTTCACGATAATCAATATGATAAGTCGATACTATATCAGATATATATCTATATCAATACTATATCAGTATATGAAAGATGGGACAATATCATTTTGGGGTCAGTATTTATCGTGGGTACATTTTCTTTGCACTGCTATGGCATTTTTGGTTATTTTTTGGCTATATGATAAGAATTAAGCTGTTAATGGTTGAATAAAATTGTATGACAGATGCAAACTATGTACTAAAGTGTTTCGTTCTGCTGTTAATTTATTGCAGCTTATGATTTTTCAACATTGTTGTACATTTAGAATTGTTTTTGTGGTTTAAATCTGCTTGTGGGTTATTCTGTCAGTGGCATAGATTAGTTTCAGTATTAACGTTTATCATCTATATTTACTTATAGCAATATATTGCACTTCAGAATTTGTTATTGTGACAGGGCTACGTGGTATTGGCTAACCAAGATCAGGCCTGTACCATAAATAATAATAATGAGGAAAAAATATTTTCATCTATAACAGAAATAAAGCATAGGCTGCACTATGTCATTTTTATGATTGTAGTGGAATATGTTTTTTTACAGAAACATGCACGAATTGGTGTGGACCCCTGACTTAAAGTAATGATGTGATTATAGTTTTGACTTTTAATACTTACAGGAGTGTGGTTATCCTCTTTGTCCTTCAACATATTAATACTTTTTAAAATTGTATTAAGTTATTAAGGTGAACCTAAATTGCCATTTGAATGTGACTGCAAAAAAAAAATCTATACATGTAATATTATGTCTCAACTCAATTTCCTATGGCCGCCTCTGTGTACTTTTCTCTGACCCATAGAGAAACAGGCTCTGCATATGAGCTGCTTTCTAATGTGCTGTGGTTGGAATGATGATTTAGGATATGGGTTTACATAAGATGCCCTTCCTTACTCAACATTCATGCTGAGATAGACAACAACATGTCGTTACTCCGTGAGTTATGTGTAAGAAAGGAAGGTATAAAGGGGCCATTTTACATTATTTTCTAATCTTATAATGTTGTTTCCTCATCAAAAACATACACAAACTCTGCATATTTAGGCTGCAGAGTTCTTCTCTCAAACATAAAACTCTCTATTCCACCTTATGATGTCATGTGGTAATACAGGGAGTGCTCCACTGTGTTTTTAAATTCCATACACCTTCACTAGAATCATTTGGTTTGTTTTAGCCCTGGAATTTCCAATCTACTAAATAAAAGGTAAAAGGTAGCTTTTAACTTGAAAACTTCTGCTTCATGACATCACAAGGTGAAACACAGCATTTGTTTGCAAAGGGTATGGCAGCACGGTGGTTGAGTGGCTAGCAATCACACCTCACAACAAGAAGGTTCGATGTTCGATCCCCGGAAATGCAGAGGATAATTTCCCTACAGGGATAATAAATAATAATAATAATAATAATAATAATAATAATAATAATAATAATAATAATAATAATAATAATAAAAATACTCAAACATGTATGTATGAAACAGAACACACTAAAATTATAACATGGCTTAAAGCTCACCAGTCAATTTTGCATATCAGATCTTTAAGAAAATAATGAATACATAAATTGTACATTAAACCTTGATTGAGTAGTGACTTTCGAGGCTTAATTTAGCGCCAGAGCATTGTGAAAGCTGATAAAAGCCAGTGCATGTGGATCTGGGAGCGGTTCGTTGTTGTGTGTGGGAGGTGCTGTGCTTGCGAGTGCAGCCTCAGAGACTGCTGCACCTGGAAAGCACTTGACAGATGGTTACTTCAGCACCCGCTCAATGTTGCTACTTTTTTCTCTGCGTAACCTCGTTCAGAGACAGAAAGTGTTTGGGTCAGCTTTTTGATCAAGGTAGACTCCTCCTGATTGTTTGCTTTGTGCATCTTCAGACTATGTTTATCCGGCCCCCGTAATTAGTTTGATTCTATGGCAGAGCAGACGTGACTTCGCAGCAACTTCATTTTGTCTATGCAAAATGAGCGCTGCACACAGTGGGGCATGAGAAAGCTGTTTGCTACATTATGGAAGTAAAGGCTTATGTTTATGGGATATTTAGTACACCATATCAAGCATACAGGACAAGGCTGTTTGAACCTTTATGAATTAATTTTGGTTAAAATAATGTTGAAATGTGTTTTCTTGGTTAACTTGACCATTTTAATTCTCTTCTATTGCAAGCTATTTTCTTCTGATATATATAGATATATATCTATATCTATCTATCTATCTATCTATCTATCTATCTATCTATAGATAAATATATATATATATAATTTTTTTTTTAATATAAAATAAATGCTGTAAATTAATCCTGCTGGAGGTTTAGCCTCTTTTGTGTTCATGTTTTTTTACCCATAATGCTAATTTTTTGAGTCACTCGCTTCATTCATGCGTCAAGGACGCTCGAGTTTGGAAATTTGGTCGCGTGAGTAAATCCGCTCTATTCGCTCTGTTCACTGCAGAAGGATCAACTGCGGCTGCGCGATGCCCTCTGTTGTTTTCATTTTGAAAAATGGCGGACTTGGACTACATCCAGCGGGTTACGGCGCTTTATTTAATGTGGAGGAGATATGAAGCAAGGCGTCCTCCAGCGGCGCTCTGACTTGGGAAAGTTCCACCATTTTCTCCCAAGAGTTGTGTCTGGTTGACGGCTGTTTTCAGAGGTACTTTGGCCTGTCCTAGGGAGATTTACCAGAGCAATGCTGTCACTGCATCTGGTTGTTTGATGACCTGCTGCCTTTATTCAGTTCTCTGATCAACCCAATACATATACACTGCACCTCATAAATCTCTATTACAATGGTATGACATTGTAACTGCTTTATATGTGTACTTTACTAATTCTACTAATAATAGGCTATCTTAAAATTACAGGACCCTTTAAAAAAAAAAAAAAAAAAAAAATATATATATATATATATATATATATATATATATATATATATATATATATATATATATATATATATATATTTATTTATTATCACAATCCTATGTGTTTGTTGGTGTATACTAGCATTATATTCTATTGTCAACTATGATGAAACATTAACAGTTACAAATGGTTTATACATAACCAGTAAGCAATATGATATGATATTAATGATGTGCATAAAAAGACCATAGAATGTCAGTTTTTTTCTACGTACAAAATTCATAATATACAGTTAAACATATTAACATATTAACATATTTCAGAGACTGGAATACAAAAGGACATTGCTTGGAGAAAAGAAGAGCTGAGGGACAGAATAAAGGAGAGCGGGAAAGAGACTGGTGCAGGTCCTGCTCTGTTGAGCGTATGTCACTATCAAAACACGGCCCGATTGGTTGATGCGACGCAAATAGACGCAGAAAGTTCAGCATTTTTAATTTTGGTGAAGTCGCCACTTCATTCACATGCCCCTCCCATTTCACCCATTTGCGCGTCAATGCCAGATTTGCACAATCGCGCCGCTCAATTCACGTATTCACACTACCCAATTCGCTTCATTCGCGCCGCAGAACCGTTACTCGCGCATCAACGGGCCTTTACATAGGGTTAACATGTAAATCACTCGCCTTTGCCGCACCAGACGCTTTCAGTGGGAACAGGGCTTAAGAGAATCCCCATTGTGTAAACTTATTTGTGGAATGGTTTGTGGAGTGCCTTTGGTCATAAGCCATAAATCCTTGGGAGACACAAAATGTAGGCCGTTTAAGGTCTGACCTTCGAAGAGGACCAGTGTGGTCACAGTCAAATACAGATGTCCTTTCACACTTGTAAAACTGCTTACAGAGACACTATATTATCCTACTGTGTGCTGGGAATAGAGCTGCATTAGTCATGTAATTGTCATGAATCACTGCTTAAGACATATGTAATCTTCCTCAAGAAATAGTCCTTGCTCATCTGAACGTGTCACCATATTTCAGGAAGAAAACGTCCTCCTAAATTTAGCACATACTTTCAGCAGCAGATGTTGTGCCCTTTTTGATGCCGTGGGTAATAATCCTTAATATTCAAGCAGTTTGAAGCTAAATGAGGCTTTAATGCACTCTGATTCCATCTTCCAGCTCTCATTAATTGTTTTTTGAAAGTCCATAAATTATTTCTGTTGTTGTTTTTTGAGTTTGGCAAGAAGATAAACAGAAACTTTAAAGGATGAAATGGAGGTCTTAAATTCTGCCACAGTCTGTTTTCATTAGTGTTTCCATTTGAAATGTCATTGTGAGGAAAATTCACAGTGCTGCTCCTTGTAGCTGTGATTTTATTATTTTCACTGCTGAAGTTGACCTTGTCTGTTACTAACACTAAACATGGAGTCTCTTGGGAAACTTTGTACAGTGTCAGATTGTGTCTCTCTCCTCATTCCTTTATGCTGACTTTGTCCAGCTTTTAAAATTTGATGTCTTGGTTTTAAAAGTAAATTGTGTCTTTTCAGCATAAATATTTCCTCTATTTATTCTGTGTATTTTTTTCTCAATAATTCTAAAATTATGCAAACATATTTTTTTTAAAGAATGCAATTGTTTCTAATCTTTGGTTATTTTCTTTGCAGATGGTCACAAGAACAAAGAAAATATTTGTGGGAGGTTTGTCGGCAAACACAGTAGTGGAAGATGTGAAGCAGTATTTTGAACAGTTTGGAAAGGTAAGACTCTCTGTTTTGTTTTAACTTGGCTCGGTGCTCTGCTGGTGGAACTCCCTAGTTAACTTATGTGCTGTCATTTCCGCTAGCTCTCAGGTTAAGATTTCCTGGTAGGCAGTGGTGATTCTCATGTGTGGCTTGAGATCTGAATTGGTGCAGATGTAGCCCCGGTTAACAGTGTGCCAAAAGTGAGCGCTGAGCAGATGTGGATGTGTGAGGCAGGAGCTGCTCTGTGACATCACAAGGTCAGAGAAAAATGAGAGGCGCTGAGTCACACCACAGTCACAAAACCCCAGTCAAGATGTTGGCATATGCAGCAAGTAAACTTGTTTTGAAGCTTAAATAAGAGCCCTCTGAAAACTATGAGTACTTAGTCTCTACAAGACACTGTTTTCAAAAATTGTGTCGTTGAATTTTGACCAAGGACAACCAGAGTCCATTTGCTTAAGAATGATCATGCACTTTTGCACTGTTTATAATCACATAGGCATTAGGTTGTGTGGTTATAACAATTACACACCTACAGAAAATAAGTTGCATATTACACCATGCTTTATTGTAGAGATTGTAGTGTATCTTGTATGTAGTATATTGTTTATTGTAGGATTTAAAATGTGCAGCTCAAACTTTCAAGGCTAATCTGTGAAATAACAGAGGTTGTATGCGTACAACAGTAAATTATGGTGTCATGTCACTAGTGAGATTTATTTATTGTATATATGATGAACAATAGATTGTCATATATGTTGTCATAATATTGTGATACAGTATATACCATAAACATATTTCAAACATGTTCACACAAATAGTGTACAAGTTGTAATTTTCCATTTTGCCATGTGGCCAAGTCTTCCTGGTGTTCTAGTTGCCATGTGTCCGACAAGGATGTTATATTTTTATTTACAAACACAGGTCATTGACAAGCTGCATTGACTGATCACGGTTCATAATTTGTCATGGTACATGCGCCGGCGGGTGCACCAGTGACATTTCCATTCGTCTCCTTGTACACTAGCAGGGTGCATATGATATCACACCTGGAAATTGGCAGTGGGAAAATAGCCCCAAGCTCAACTGAATTGTTGGAGCTGTTGTTGCTTGGTCCTTATAGACCATTTAAGACAAATCTCCTCTATGGCAATTAAGCAACAGGAAACATGATTGCCTTGTTAACAGAATTCTTAATGCTGTCAGTCAGCGCAAGGATTAGAAAAACACATACAAAATTCAAAGTAAAATAAAAATGAACATGAGCCAGACAAGAATGCATGTTTCAATACATAAAATTTTGCAATGTTAAAGATATATCTCAAAACATTTTACTTCGCATTGTCTTCCTGCATCATCATAACTACAATTTTGAAACTGTGCAGCCCAATTGGACCCACCTTACCACATGAATTTCTTTATGTCAGTGTTACAAGGTCTTGAGTATGTCCCTTATGTAGAAGAACATAAGGCAAAAGAACTGAGCTATATAGTGCATTTAGCATCCTTATTTGGACTATGTGGCACCACTGCTTCTTATGTGCAATACCTCCAGCTGAGAGCTATGATCACCCACCCGCTCCCCCTCTCCTCCCTACCCTATCCTCTACAAGGACATGCATATGACACACATACACACCCGCTGAGTCCGGGCACGCGCACACACAAACAGCCTTTAATAGAGTGGCAGCGTTTCACAGATAATTTGCCCATGCTGAGCCGAGATCCATTTCCCTCATGTCATATTGCACATCAGTCAAGGTCACCTTCAGCTCATACAGTCCTCCAACATCAGCACTTGACCTTGAGTTTAAACAATTTCACTCCGGATGGATTTTCACGGGCACATGATGTACCTCGTCCTGAAGGAGACAAAAGAGCTGTTATAAATTAATCGAAAGTGTTTTTTTAGAGGCACTGACAATATGTAACTAGCTTTTTAAACCCTGTGTCATTTCCTTCGCTGGAAGACTACCAAGGTGAAGGAGGCTTTGTTTGCTATTTTTTTCCGGTACAAGTGGCACTGAAGACCTCACCATCGGCCCGGTCGGTTGTTTCCCATTTTTTAAAAAGATGGCTTATTTGCACAATAGAACGCAGCACGAAAATATTCCCAACGACTTTGCAATCACTGGATCCGAGCAAGGGCTTGAGATGATTTTGCGACTTGATTGAATGACATAATTGACTTGATTATACAAAGTTTTTTTCCCCCTCCTCAAGGAATCCTCAAATGCTTAGGAGGAAACAAACAAATCAGACTGATTGAGCCGTGATCCCGTGCATGCTTCTGTGTGTACTTTTATAGCCTACTTGTGCATGCTTGGATGTGTCTGAGGTACGACTCGCGCCCTGCTCCGGCGTGTCAGCGATTAAGTGTATTTATGTGGGAGCATGATTAGGTGTGCGCAGGTTTAAGTGTCTCACAGTGCACAGAAAAATGAGAACAGATACTGGTAGTGGGCAATGGCATAAGACAAGGAGCAGAAACAGGTATCCTTTACAGTTTTGTGCCTTTTACCCATTCCAGGATTTATTAAGTAACCTTCCTGTCAATGCAACCTACCATTACTGCAGCGCACACACAAGCACAGCCTTCAGGACTCAGCTGCAGGAGCAAGCACCAATTAATTCAGTTTCTTCTCCAAAGAATCTTACTGTCAGTGTGTCAGTCCGTCAACAGTCTGTGCCTCTGTCTGTGTGCGAGGCAAGAGGACATTAGCCAGCATGGTGGCAGGGAAGCTAGCACGACCGCTCAGAACCTTGTCAATATGTGCCACATCACAGGGCCAGCATTGTCAAGGAAATTATGACACGCTCAAGCTTCTTGCAACGCAATTCAGCATTTGTCAAGACCAGAAGAAGCTCGCCTAATGTACTTTGATTTGAGGATTCTCGGCAGCAAATCAAAGCAGGCACCTCGCTGGCAACCACAATCTGAAAATTACCCAGAAATGCTTCTTATTAAATCACAGATTTTAAAAGCAGCAGCGCAGTCCTAATGTCTGTAATGTGAACCTTTGAGAACAATAATTTCAGTAATTACATCTACAAAGGAACAAAAACATAGCATTAGCAAAATATTTTGTATTAGGAAATCTTGCTTTTTGGCTGCTCTTGCCACAGCAAAGGCACCAATCCTAGTCTGCAGTGATTGGCATTAAACCTACAGTATGAGATTTGGCTTTGCATAAAAACTTTGGTTTATAACCATGCATAGATGGATTCTCTTGGTTGTACTTTTTGTAAATATCAATCAATACAGTTATATCTGAGAAATTAGTGATTTATTGTGCATCTTTATTGAGCGTATTAATATAGGTTTTGAATGCAGTGCTGTGTAGATGGATAAAGCCTCAGTAGTATTTCAGCTTTGATCTGTAATAGGACAAACATCATTTATACAACATTACAGCTGTAAATGCTTTCTATTGGCCACTTCCCTGATATGTATTATCCTGCTGGGTGTGTAAAAGTGTGGGTGTGTGTTCAGCAGGCAGGCCAATTAGCAAGATGTGGTCCACAGAGGAGGCAGTGGTCGTGAGGCAGTGGAGGGGAAACATCTGGTGTGGCCACAATTGGGTCACAGGTTCTTGTGTGTAACCTCAGCACAGACCCCCACCCGAGCCCCCCGCCCTGTATCTATGCGCTGTCGGAGAGGGCTGGGGAAGAAGTGGCATTTATTACAGTGAGAGGCTGACAGCTCTCATGCACATCAGTCTCACTGGCACTCGGGTGGCCTCACCATTAGAACAGAGTGGCATGCCCGAGCCTGGCACCACTAGAGACGCTTTTTGTCACCTCAACAGAACACAGCCGAGGTGCATTTCCTCTGATGCTGACAGTCATTTGAATGGAATTGAAGTGTGGTTGTGTTTGACTGATTCTAATGCACCTCAGATGGATTCCATTACCTGCCTAATAGTAGCCACATCCTGTCGTCCATTTTTGTGCCTTCCTCCTCATGGGCAGCTCGGCGCGTCTTAGGCCGGTGAGCCAGATGAGACAATCTTATCTGCTCTGCCTGGCTTCCCTTTATATTCAAGGACTCTTAACCGGACTCTGCCGCTATTTCTGTCCCAGCAATAAAGTCAAATTAATCAGTGTGCTGTTTGTGTCATTGTGTGCTTTTTCCACACTTGGTAAATGGTAAGAAAAGACAATCGTTCCCTCTAGAGGTCAGCGGCTGTCCTCAGATGTGAGCACAGCCTGCATCGACAGTCTGTTTCCATTTCTGTCACATAATCTTGTTGCGCTTACGATCATTTTTAATGCATTTACGAATTGCTTCTTCCTTGCTTCTTTTGAGTCTTGTTTTTGAAGGCAGAATTGTGTCTAAAGATCAGTGCAAAGGTGAAAGCACTTAAACGATTGTATTGTGTTATTAGCCTTCTAGTTCCTTTGTATTTAGATCTTAGCTACAGACATTGAGGTCAAAGGTCAAAATGGTTAAAAATAGACTAAGGGTCTTGCTGATTTTAGTGTAACCAAAGGCACTGACAGCTGTGCATATCTCTTTCGCACTTTGAATGCGAGGTTAAACTTCTTGTACCTGCAAAAACATTAGATTTTTTATGACAGATAAAAATAAATGAGGTGAAATGACTTGATAATTTCCTTCGTGCCCTGACACTGCTTCATTAAATGTGCGAGGAGCCTGGGAGGAGTTGCATGTTCATTTCTGTCCTCTTGTATATTGGCACAAACTGGCCTTTTGTTTTCCAATAAATGAAACACCTGTTATCAAAACACCTAGGACAATGAGCCATTCCATTGAGGCGAACACTTCATTAAAGACAGCCGTTGGTGTGATCACACCTTATAAATTTGGATGTGACGTACACAGAGATCCCTGCCCAGGCATGAAAAGCACTCTCCCCGGTTACGGGCATAATTAGCTGGGGTGGCTAATGCTTCCTTATTGGTTTATTGTAATCGGCTTTGAGTGCCTCTCATAGTGCCCTTATTTGGTGGAGCTAAAACAACTTTGCATATTGTCTTGGTCCTACCCATTGGTTGTCTGTAGCTGTTCACTGTTGTCCCTTTATGTGGCGCTTGTCCTGGTTCTCATGCTTCACTGGTTGAGCACCAAATCCTATAGGTTTAAGTGAAAGGGATGACAGACAGACAGAGGCTTAACCAGTTCAGTGCCGCTGGGTTGAGTAGGGATATAGGGGTCATTGACTGGGTCAGCTTGACTCAGAAATCTCTCAGTATACACCATGTATATAGTATGTACACAAGTCTTTTCTGTACTCCAGTTTCAACAGGTATTGGCTTGTAGTTAAGACCAAAAATGTAAAAAGTAACACACAGAAAGTAGTGCCCACCATAGTCTAAAAAGAACATGGACTTGACATTGGCATAACAAAATCTCAGTTTGTTGCTCTATACATAACAAAGTGTAACTGCACAAAATACGGCCAAACTATGAAATACAGGCAATAATTGACATTCAAACATTCAGAATGAAAATTATTAATGTAGGAAGTATTTTTGCCAACAGTCTGAACAAAATCTTTGGGAAATACAGAGAAAGTAGTATTTTGATCAGGATCAGGCTTTGCTAACTAGCTTGCGATGTCTTGTTTATTAGGAGGGCTGGGCAATATCCCAATTTGTTTCCTCTTATTGGTTATGATTTTGGATGTAGATTTTGTCACACATGCGCACATGCTTTTATTGAGGGGACTGATTGTAGACCTCTCGATTAAAAGGCCCAAGCATATCATTGACAATTAGAAATGACTAAATCTTATTCCTGATTAAAATTCCAATAATTGCTCAGTCCCAATAATATGGACATTGGATATTGTCTGTGTAGCTATGAAATACAGTGACTGAAGAGACATGAGTGAAAAGGGACGATGCCTCTACACACTTGAAGAAAAGCTGTATAGGTCTGACATGATGGAGAGAGGTTTTGTCACAACTCAAAACCTCAGGCTAAAGGATGCTGTTACATTTTTGGACACCGGCACCGGGATCTTTTTTAGGCTTCTTGCTCCCAAAAGAAAGAGAAAGTTTGTACTCGAAGGCTCAGAAGAATAAAAAAGATTCCTTGCTTAGTGCATGAAATTTGTTCTGGGACTGTGGTAATCTAATACCACGGCTGACATTTAGTGCGGCCTTAGATTTTGTAAATGGCAGAAAAATAACTGCGTGTGACTGTCTGTAAAGAGTGACTGAATTCATTTCACATACCTGCCAAAGTGCACCAGCCTATCACAATGCCAGGGGTTTTTGGGTATGTGATGGAAAACAGCAGCCATTATCACAATTAAGATAATCACTGTAATGAACCGTTGGAAAATCTGTTTTGTTTTGCACTTTGGTGATGAAAAATATAAATTTGGACATTTTTAATTCCAATATTTATTAAATATTGGGGGTTTAATTGCTGTTTACTTCAGTGTACTTTAAGACCGCTGAATGGATGAGAGTTTAACAGATAATTTGTCTCAAAGAAGCTATTTCCTTATATTATGTTATCACTGCATTGCTACATAGGTTTCTTAGTGGCATTAACATTTATTGTTATTGTATCTAAATTGTGGTGCCTTGGTGTCTTTACAGATAAGGTAGATGGAATAAATCCAAGGGCCACGGGATTGTTTTGAATGTGTTAAAATGATCTCTGTTTTTCTTGTTTTTAGAACAATAAGAGTCTGGTGGGTGTCATGTTTCTTGGCACAGTTGGAGTTTAAAGTAGTTTACTGCTATCACCTCACTAAGAAAAAGTTGCCAGTTTTATTTTAGATGAAATTGAGGACTTTGGTAATATGGTCATTTTTTTAGACACCCTAGTCAGAAAATAATATTATTTTTCAGTAAAATTGATGTTTATTTACAGTAGGGGTGCAGCCAAATTACTGTTTTCATCCTAATATTCCTGAATTCTTAAAACAGAAAATTGCAACTTTCACGCATTTAACAGTGTGTGGTAAAATAATAAAATGCAACTGTCAAGTGTAATGGGATCGTTTCTCCTCCAGCCCACAGCTCGGACTTAATTTGACCTACCACTGCTTTAGTACTGACCATTTTAAGGTCAGTATGCATAGATATAGATTTAAATGGTCAATAATGTTCCTTGCATTATTATTGATTATGATCACTTTTATAGTTGAATTACATTTTACACAAGGCCACAGTGCACTCCAGCTCTTTCATTAACAGAGCATTTAGCAAACCCCAAAGGTGCATAGTAGATGCCTTTCAAACTTTTACTGAGGTTATGGGAGCCGCTCCAAAGACCACAGCCAAATACAAACCTGTTAAATGTCCATTCGCTGGCAGCAGTCGTACCAATGATTAATGCAGAAAAAATACACTGGATATGAGGCAAAGAGAGCTAATCAAAAGGCCACAGTCGCTCATTCCACTTCCGCGGCTGGGGCAGGTGCACATTTGCATGCCATTTACATTGGTCGCTCACAGTGACCAGTACTGGCCCACATTCGGGTGTCCATCATTTTCTGACATTTTGTGATTGTTTCTCGTGGGCCGTAGCTCGCCCAATCAGCTGAGGATATAGTGTGGTCCCAGTGATTATATGGAGTGATCAGAGCAGCAATGATGGAGCATGTGCCTTGCAGTGGAGATTTAGCCAGGGGCTTCAATCTCATTGCAGTCACTTGTAGTTAGTGAGTGAGACTAGCAGAGAGAAGGGCACGGCAATATAAATGAATTGGCTATGAATGTGAAAAGCGTCTGGGCTGCTGTGGGCTATGTACAATGGGAAAGGGCCAGTTAGACAAACTATTTCATATCCCCCTTGACCTTTATTTGCCCAGTGGTCCAGCAGCATTTCCAATAGCTTTTAAATGGCCACTGAAGAATGGCGGCATTCACTTCACACCATTTTTAAAGCTGTTAAACCAGAGTGAACTGTACTTGTGTTAATGCTAGTGTCTTTACCGAAGATTGCAGAATTCTACGTCCTGCTCGGGCCTTTACTTGAGTACATCTGTCGACTCTTTCTCAGCATCTCCTTCAAAAATCAAAATGCGTAGCCGTATACAGGGCTCACAAAAGAAAGCCGTGGATCAGCAGAGATTGACACCTTTTGGTAGGTCTGTAGCCTCATCTCCCGGCTGTCCCTCCTGAAATGGCTCCCCCGGGATAAGCTGGGATTGGCTTGATTGTGTTATCGGCGACTGATCGGGTCATTGAATGATGGAATTTTGAGCCCCTGTTCTGCTTAAAGAATGAAATGTTTAAAGAAGATTGACTGTGATTGGATCAGATCTAGCACCTGCTCAAAGGGGTCAATCAGGTGAAGGCTGGAGGCTGCAATCTCTGTGGTGCTATTGTGACTTGGACTGAGGGGAGGTGGGTGGGGGGATTAATGTGCGTGTTGTGGTGGGACAACGATGGTGGGCGGGAAAGAGGGGGGCATACAACAGGGAACTAGTTGAAAAATGTCATCAGAGGAAGTGTCATGAGTCATTTGCAGCGGCTCAGCATCAGACGGATGCGGAGGTGGACGCTGCACCTCCAGCTCCAGGGCTGCACACCTACACCTTAGCCCGTCTCCTGACTCTGGGAGACAAGGAGAACACATGTGTAGAACATTGTGTTCATTCAGCGTTCTCTGAAAAATGTGTGTGGAAATGGTCTCTATGTATGCTAAAAACAAAAACATGGTATGGGATTGTGTAGAATTGTGACTTGGAAAAGATTAGAATGAACATTTTTATTGAAGAAGAAGAATCCCAAAGCATTCTAACATACTCACTAAAGCGCTTTCACCCTTATTTTTTAAAATAAGAGGCTGTGTTTTGACATGTATTGATGGTCAAAAGCAGCCAAAGTAAGAAGCAAAAATTCTTATAGCAATTGCTTTATATAATTCATAACACCATCAGTACATCTAAAACAGGCCCCAAAAGTAACAAAATTGCATTATGTTTTTGTTTTGTTTTTGTTTTTTTTCAAGCTCAATAACTCAGTATTCAATCTTTGGAAATATATGGACATAATGTTTATTAGCCTTTATGCTATATAGGTAATTTAAACGTATTGCTGTGCAGACTAGAAAAGTCTGCTTGAGATTTTGCTATTAGCCAGTGTCCGCCAACGCCCATGCTGACCTGTGAGTGACAGACCTTATGTCTCTGTGTGTCACAGCCAAATGAGAAACAAAATGATGTTGTCAAATTCTTGCTCAGATCTCATGGGATTTAAAGCAGAGAATGTGAAACTTCTTTATTTCAGTCCAAATTACTTTTCCCCTCTCACTCTTATCTGTGTCTTTAACAGAGGCTTGCCCCCCCCCCCTTAGCGAGCACAAAGTATGACTCAGCACCACCTGCAGCTCGGACCACCTTTGGCACATAGGTGATGACAAATATATAGAAGAATTTTCTTTGTGCTCTGTAGAATACGTATATATATAATTCTAACACTGTGATATGGTATTCACCTGAGAGAAAAATGAAACACATACTATAAGTCCAATGCACTCCTCCAGCCACCTACGACAGTCGCGGCTCCTGAGTGCCTCCCACGCAGCACCTTCACAGAAAAATCACCAGCTTAAACGTTCTTAGGTGGAAATGTACACACTGTGCTGTCGCTGGATGTGAGAGGCTAATGAAGTCTCAAAGGTTTCACTTAAACTGCAATATTTTGTACAACAACTGTGTATAGGCCTGTCATGATAATTACTATATTGACTTATTGTTCAATAAATGTTAGATGGAATAATATTTTTTGGGGACCAATATTAATCATGGATAATTTTCTTTTGTACCAATGGGAGAATTTAGGTTATCTTTTGTACTACAATGATTTGAGTGTTGAATTATGAATTTCTATGACTCATTATACAAAACAACTACTCAAGTGTTGCATTCTGTTATGTATTTATTGTAGCTCATATTTTTTTTAACAGTATTGTAGATTTAGAATACTTTTTGGGGCATAATTCTGTTTTACGGTTTGCTTTCAATATTATCGTTTATTGCCTATATTTACTTTAACAGTATATACTTAAATCTGGTATTGTGACAGGCTTAACTGTGCATTAGGGCACCAAGATTAATTATAAATCGAAAATAATTTGAATGGACAAAATTAGCAACTCGCACAGGCTGCACGTTTTCAAAATATTCGGTTTTATTCTGCTTAAAAACTGCTACTCCTGTAGTTTAGATCTCAACATGCATGTTTTGAAATTAGTTTGTCAGTTTTTCGTCTTATTTCAGGCTTCATATCTTCATAATCAATTCTCCTAGACCCGTTTAAAATGTAAACATTGAACAGAATCCTATTATAGAAACAGAAATTGCAATCTCAATGCTTGTCAGAAAAAACAATATTTCTAGATATTTTTCCCTAATCGTTCGGCCCTGCTGAGCATTTGGAAATCCTTGCATTTGGCTTTAAAAGCTAATCCAGTTGTTTGCTTGTAGTTAGGTGCAACCTGAAAATGCAGCATGGATAGTGACAGAATCATTACACTTGGTAATATTTAGCTGGGCCACCGTAAGTAGGACAAACAAAATGAGGTAATTTCAGTGTTTCAGCAATACAAGTGCGACAAGCTGTGTTTTTCTAAATGTCTTTGTATGCGCCGCTCTTTTAAAAAAAAGATTCTGTTCTTGTTCCCACACTTTATGGTGATTTCAGCAGTTTTGTGTTCATGTTGAACATATAGAAATGTCTTATGAACACAGCTTTGACAAATGGAAAAGTACTAATTGGTGTTGCTCTTCATTAACAGTCATTGCTTGGTTAAGTAACGAGCTAATTTACTGACCACTTTAGTGTGTTTCTTATAGACCAGTACAGAAGCCAATTAGAACAGCCCCAGTCACATAATCACCATACACTTCTGACTCTGCAAGAGTCTTGTTGAATTGTATTTCAGTCACATTATTTAATAATTTAATAATACATTTTGTTTAACAGTGCTTTTCATGATACTCAATAACATTTTACAAAGGCTTTTAAAAAGACAAATAGAACAAGCAACACAGTACAGACAATGAGCAGTGATGTATAATTTATACTTGAAATGGTCAAAAATGAGCACGTTAATGTAAATGAAAGAATGGATGTTCATATGTATTAGATATTAGTCATGTTTGTTAATATACTCAAAATGTTTAGTGTCTGAATGGATATGGCAGTTTGGGCTTTGTGGAATTTGTAAAGCACTTGTATTTATAAAAAACAACAACCCCAAACCTTTTGATATAGTATTGATGGCTTGGTGGAGGTCTGACTTGTGGGATTGATTTTTAGTTCTTTTTCATTTTGGACTATCTCTCCTGTAGTCTAAACAAGTGGTATTTTACAAATATATTATCCCTATTGTGAGTCCTGTCAAAAAGCACTCCGCTTTACACTGAAAAAGGCTCCTTGAATGCCCACAATGCTATTGTTATCATTTCCTTTTTGTGAGCGATCACTTTCACATCATAAGCACATAAACACGACCATGTTTTATCCACTGGGCACTTTTACGTTCTTTAAACTGACACACTCACTTTCCCATGTTACAGTACAGCTTGTGTCATATTACTGTTATCAAGCCCTGATCACAAAGTCTATCAGATATCTGTGTGTACCACAAAAGAACCACCGTAATTAGGATTTAATCTGATCAAGTGCTTCAAAATACGGTTACCTGCTTCTTTTGATTTAATTTATGTCCTGGCTGCATTTTTCATCGAAGGCCTTTTCATACTGATTAAAGGCACACACACGCACACACACGCACACACACACACACACACACACACACACACACACACACACACACACACACACTTCTTTTGATACTAGACTATTTGTTCTTGAGTCACCCAGGCCACTCTCAGCATCTTACGGACAGCTTTTAAGGAACAAAAAACTTGCAAAAACATGCTAATTTAATGTTATTTGAAAGTACTGTCTCCACACTTTTAATCAATTAGAACGCCATTTATTTTTTAGTTGAATCTTTTATAGCGTATTCCATAGTGTTAATAAGATACACCCTTTGCGGAGAAATGCAAAAGGTGACATTTATATCAGAGGGAAATCACCATGGAATAATAATTTTCACGCAGTTTACTGACCTGAACAAAATTTCACCTTGACTCTCCCGAGGAGCTATGCTAATGCAATGGGGGCAGAGAATGGTAGGCAGAATAGTGTTTTCCCATTTTGTCTGTCAAAACTAATAGAGCAGACGGCTTTAAGCACTGATAGATAATGGAAAGGTAGCAAGTGCGTGTCTTTGTGTGAGGGGAAAGGGAAGTGGGAGCTGGATTTTTGTGAAATTGTACAACAAATTTTGTCTTGGGGATATAGTATGCATCAGGGAATAGAAAAGTAGATTTAGCTATGAATTTCTACATGCTTTTAGTCCAAACCTTTTTAGGGCCAATATTGTGCATTTTCTTATAATTGTCCAGAGGTTCAACAAGAATACTAAACTTATTCTTACCTTTACGAAAAGATATCTTATAATTTCATCTAAGTATTCAGAAAATAGTGAGAATTTTTTGCGACAGGTGTTTGGCTGGCAAGTTGAAAAAGCTTAAATCTGTAATAAATTAGATGTATTATGTACTATGCATGTTAACTTGGCGGACAATCTAAAATGTCACTTTTGTCACACTTTGGTCGGTTCAAAATAAGGAATTATGAAAATGTCCATTATAAAATAGCCTTGCAGTGTGCCTTAGCGTCTTCATTATACTCCTGTTTTCCTGTGCCTCCCTTTGCTTGACTGACCTTTGTGTTTAATGTTTAGCGCCTCTGTGTGGTTGTGCGTCCTAATCTTTCCTTGGGTCTAAGGGAGTAACGCTGCGAGGGAGTGGACATGCATACAATAGAGGAGAGTGACAACAGATCCTATCGCTGTTGCCATGCCATGAATAATCTTTAGCTTATTTTCCAAGGCTGGTATCTTGGGACTGTGGTCGAATTGTCTAAAAGCTAAATAAGTCTGCTTGATTGAACTAATGGCTCACAGCCAAGATCTTGAACCCAGCCCTGTCTCCCTTTAGCCTAATCTTTTGGTCACGGACACATTGACTTGCCTTTCACACACACAGACACGTGCACACACACAAACACTCACCGATACATCCGCTATTGCACCCTCCCATGCCACTTCCTGATCGGGAAACTTTGAACCCAACATGTGGGCCATAAGTCCTATCCACAGGTAATTAGGTTTGATGGTTAGTTGAGCAGAAACATGGATTTTATCCCTCTCCCCATCTCGCCTCCTGGTGCCTTGGCTCTACTTGTTTTTGATAAGCCCACTGCCAGCCCAGCATCAGTCTCTTTCAGCTGAACACACATTGTAAAAAGCCACCAAGAAGCAGTCAGGCCTTTTAAACTTGATTTACACACTTACAAAAACTAAAATACGCAAGTATTTTGAGTGACAATGCTCAGTTTTACTGTAATTAACATCAGCACATGCACAACACATATGCATCTGATTCATAATAATAATATACAGATAATACATAGCATGTTTTTCTCACATGTGGTTTAAATAAACTTTAGATACATATTTAAAATGTTCCATCCTTGTTATGTAGACAGTACAGTATAAGAAGGTACTTGATATTGGTGAGTTTTAACTGATCACATACTTTAATAAATAGTGATACTGTGCCAATAGTGAGACACTGCTTTGGGAGTACTGTTGTTACTTTGACAACATTAACATAACATAACCCATTAACATAACCCCAGAACCCCAGAACCCTCTAAAATATCCAGGGTCACCATGTTGTCAAAACAGCATCATCAGTAGGAAGAAGTGTACTCCTAGCCCTCTCTGTATTCCAGATGTTAACAGATGCTACTAGTGTTACTAGCATTTTCATTTTTTGTACACTGACTAGATCTAGACTTTTCTATATCCATGGTTATAGCTATTTAAATTTAGTCTAACTTTCTTTTGCTCAGTGGCATTCATGAATCGACTGTTGGTTTTCCTATTAAGTAACAGGAAGAATTACTGTAGTTGACTTAAAACATTGAACTGGCAGTTTAGAATCTCCTCCTTTAAGCAAACTGCGTCAAAGTATAAATGGGACTGCATGGAAGAGAGAGAGATACAGAGTGAGAGAAAGAGAGAGAGAGTTTGGCAGATTCAGAAACAGTTGCTGTGGCCCTCACTACTACTGTATAATGCAGATGGTGTGCACTGATTATAATGACATCCTTACAGTTGCCACGTGATTCTGCTGTTTGCGTTCTGTGTAAGTTTAGAAAGCAAACAGGCCCTGAAAAAATGTGTTATTTTGGCCATCTGCTTGAGAAATATGTACAGTGCAGCAGCTTAAAGATGTTGTTTTTTGAAACTTGGTACGAGATAAAGTAATCCAAAAACTACCCCTTTGGCGAATACAGACTTTTGGCTCAGGCTGCATTTCTTTCCAGTATTTTCCTCTCTGAGGTCACCTGTCCCTGTTGCCTTGTGAAGTTATTCACTGTCCAGTATAGGTTTTACTGTGCATCAGATGAACCTCGTGGCATCCAAACAATCAAATTAATTAAAAAGATGATTGAAATAGCCTTATAGCCCAGATGGGATTGTGGTATATGACGAATTATGATCTGTAAATGTGCTCGTCAGGTTTACCTAATCAGTTGTTTCTCTGAAGAGTTGAAATTAACACATGGTGGTTTGCCACTTGTGCTTTTGCCAGCAAATGGTATTTACACAGCAGGGCTCCGATCTCATTTTGTAGCAGATTTCAAACTGTAAAATGCCTTATACATCAGAGCGGCGTTTGCAAGTTGGTTTAATGTTTTGCTTGTGGAAACTCGAAAAGGGGATTTAGTTTATGGCGCCTATGTTCTTCTTTTAATTAGAAATCATTTAGAAAATTGCCACATTGCCATCTGCTTTGAGAATATAACACATGCAAAAGAGATTCGATAAGCCATTTACATAAAAACCCAAACTCGTCTCGCTGAATGTGTAAACCATGTTTGATAGAAATAGTTGTAGGCTACATCTCAATATGGTCACCCCATCCAACAGAAAAACACTCTCTGTATTCTTTGTATCTGTTACTAAACATATGTATTAATAAAGCATTTCAACAGTGATTCAGGCATGTGTTCATTATAAGCAGTATTCTCCCTGACACTCTCCACTGTGCTCCCACTGTCTGGCCGCCTGCCCAGTCATCGACGGCGGCCTCGCACATCTGGCCCAACTGTAAATCAGATTCAGACTTTTCCATTCAAGTGGCCCACTCAGGGGGATTGGGCTGGCCTTTATTCTGACCTTGTGGACCTCTTTATAGGCTTAGAAAAGAGCAACAGAAAGGAGATAGCTTCATGGTTCAGCCTGGAATGAAGCGCGCAGTGTCTCTTACCTTTGATTAAAATCTGACCTCGTGGCATTTCGGGAAAATTTGTGCATTTCAGGTTCAGCTATTTTGCAAGTGAAGCATTTGAGCGGCAGCCGGTGAAAATGCTGGGCCGTTTAAATATCATATTGGGGGTTTTGAATGCGGCCTTTGTGCGCCTCTCTCTTCAGCTGTATTCATATTGGAGTAGGCTCATGTTCAGCTCTTTGTCTCCACACAGCTGATGCTCTCAAGAGATTTTGTCACGGCTCAAGCTGCTCCTTCTCCTCCCCCTGCTCTATCTCTCCCCTCCATCACACCTGATTGCTTTTGACAAATGCCCCTATTGGCTCCATATCATCAGGTGCAGTGAAAGCAGCGTACAAGTATATTATTCAGCCAGTATATACCACATCTGGGCTCTGTCGTAGCCATGCCAAAACACTTGTGGTTCAAACTGGGCCAGTGGAGCAGCAGTATATGGAAAGGTTCCACAGGTCGTTCCTGATTGGATTGAACAGGCTTAGGGTGTCACTTCTAATCTCAGAGAGGGTGTGGTTCTGACCCAATGTACACACTGATTCATCACAAGACAGATCGTCTTAATAGTAGCTTAGAGCTGAGGTATTAGGCCCAACAGCACAAATGCAAGTTGACAAGCACTGGGCCAAGCTCCACAAAGGACACTAGTGATCTAGTAAAGTGTAATCAGGCCCTGTCCTTTTTATCATGAAAACATATCTACAGCTGCAGCTAATGTAAGTGGAGAGTTGTTGAAGTTTCTTTTTATAGATCAGTGAAGCAACAGCTTAATCAAAGCTGCACATTTCAAATACAAGTGTGTAAGAAAAAGGTACTTGACATTTCCACAACAAGGTTAAGAACACTTATTTATGAAATGGCAATTTATATTTTCTTAAGTATGGGCTTTTGTTTATTACTGTTAAAAATTAGTTAATAGGTTGGAGAATGCACTTAAGCTGACTCCTCTCGGTCACTTTAAGTCACAGGAAATGACGCTACTACAATAGAATTGTGAAAAGATTCTAAAAGTGTTTGTCAGATTGGCAGCCAGATACTGGACGCAATCACATGCAGATCATATAATAAAGCCTGATGTGTCTTGATTCTTCTTAGTCACATGTTCTGTCAATAGTCAGTTTGATCCAGGGTCAGTCCCTGTGGTTCACATGAGTTTAAAGGAAGAGAGAGCCAATCAAACACTGATGGCTACTCCACTTTTACACAGCTTGACCTGTGACACATTTTCCTACTTGCTGATTATTAAATACAGGATTTGAAAGTGACTTTGGGGAGATTTATATAGTAAAAAAAAGAAATAACTAAAGAGCAGTGCCTCCTACTAGGGCGGGATGCTGACGAACTGTCACAGGAAGCAGCTTATCAGCAGGAGCACCAGTAGGGCTGGTACAGTAGTCGCCATGTGGTGGCAAGGTTAGGGCACATCACTGCTGTACATCTGCATGGGGAGAAAGGCAGAGGCAGCACTGTGTGAAAAGACCATTTAAACTCTCTTGGGTTTTATGGTTGTGTATTGTAACTTCTAGCTGAGTTTTATTTTATTTAGGGATGGGAGATCTATGGGTATCGGTATCAGCTGATATTGATTATTTTACTGTATTGGTATTGGGTGATAACACGTTATATGGCTGTTTATTTACACAAACATGTAACAACTGATTTTATATTCCAGATAAATACAGTTTGTTATTATTTTTACGAAAGTGAAAAATGAATTTGTGATCTTTACTTCACCTAAGATAAATGTGTGCTAAAGATCGGCAGATATTGTTTATTGCCACTGAAGCAAGCCAAATATCGGATATCATATTAGCGTCCTAATCTAATACTAAATTATATTATAGTATTTACTTAAAGGTGCACTGCAACCTTTCTGGTGTGTTGGGTTTTTCACCTGCTTATCACCTTGGAATGTTTCACAGTATGACATTAAACTTGCATTTATTGGACTAGGTCTTATTAAAAACAAACTGTGAGCAGAGTGGTGCCATCTCCTTGTCTCCAGGGAGACAGATAATGCCATACAGTGGAACATTTCAGACAATTCAATAATATTGGCTTAGCGACAAGCAGTATATTGTTGTATTACAACGACTGAACCATTGTAAACACTGAAATAAGGCTAAACAGCAGTAGTTGGAATTATGTATGATCATGTGTCAGACCCATACTGGGAGTGCTGGGTGGTAATTGGAGGGCATCTTGGTTAAGGTGGCCACAGCTTTGTGTTGCCTCTGGGCCTCTTGAACAGTCTGAGCCTGCTCTAATTGGCACAGCATCCACAGCTCTCAGGGTCCGCTCACTTGGAATACACTTATGATGTATCAATTATCAGTGAACAGCCCCACTGCCTGAAGCAAACTGTGTAGGGAAAACATATATTTTTGTGCATGTTGTAAACAACAAAAATAGTTCTACATGTAGTTTGTCCTCAACAGCCTTGCCACTGGTTGAGCTCAAGTTACACCACACATATGCATCACAACTAAAGAAAATACAAAGGACAAATCAAGGACTAAACCAAGGAAAATGTCTAAAATCAATCAAATGAAGACATGTACTGTAACTGTTTCACAAAGGGGCATACTGCATGTAGTTTTATGTTATTTGAAATGATTCATGGCCACAGCATTTGTGGATGACCCTTTTCCATGTTTTAATCATTCATTTATTACTCTCTAGATTCTCTGCATTGAACAGAGACATATGCCAAATGACTTATTTAGGGAACCACACTTCAGCCATAAGCACCTGTGTCTTTGCTTTGTGGTTATATAGCAGTGCAGTGCCATTTCTCCCTGCCCACCCATTACAGTGAATAGGAGGGGGCCATGGCGCCATATGGTAGGTCCTTGACTGTGACAGACTGACACATTAGTCATTGATGGCTCACAGGCTCTCAGATGATAGGCAGTAGTTGAAAAGCTGACCTACAAACGCACAGCACTCCCAGCACTCACACTTAATTGATCTTCACATACTCCATAGCAGCAGTAAATATAGAGACATTTTTAACAAGGTCATATCAGTTTATCCAATTTGACATTAATGTCTTAGCTAAAATAGGGGAATGAGTAGCTGCGGTCGTCTGAGGAGAATAATCATGGCCTTGCCGGCTATGACCCCAAAATAACACCACTACGGATTGGTCCCTGTCCATTTGCTCTGCTAATTTCATGCAACATTGGGATATTGTGCATGTTATAAATTCAAGCACTAGCACTGATGGTGTGCTATTATTGGCACTCCAAACAAAGGAGATGATGTGTGATTGGTAAATTTTCTTTTTGCATGCCTAATTTATTACCACTGCCAGGCATATTATGTTTATGCCAGGGTTGGTTTGTCTTGTTTGTTTTAGCAGGCTAGCTCACAAACGAATGGCCGATTATCAACCAAAAATTTATTTATTTATTTATTTATTTATTTGTGTATTTGTTATATTTATTTACACATGTTTAGATCTGTACTACTGTACCATTTTCTTTTTCATGGACATTTTAACTCACCCAAACACACAAACCCCATAAGGGGTCATATGACTGTTGGGAATGACCTTTGTCATTGTAAGCCTTAAAGATACTCCACAATGATACTCTGAATTTATAGACTGTCATTCAAACTAAGCCTGTACATCCTTCTGGTTGAGATGGCCGCTACATCATTACATTTAAATCAGAATTATATGATACAATTGTTTTCAGTGTGATATCCTATTAAACTTTATGCGATGGAGTGGAGAAGCTGATGACAGATTTGTACGGTTATAATACTATGCTATGTTCCTGTAATGGCCCTTAGCAGAGGTGGGGGCAAATCAGAATCAGTGCTGTGGAGCCATAAGCCCTTGTCCCTCTTGTCTACTTGTACCTCTCCTGTACAGCACCTCGGCACTTGCACGTCCTGTTTGAAATGTGTCATCAGCTGTTCTGGCAGGTACGTCGCCACATAAACCTCGAATGTGACGGAGCTTCTTCCCCGGAAAAGGTCATCATAGGAGTGGGTTAAATGTCCCCCAGAGGAGAGAGGAGCCGCAAGCCAGACAGTCTGTGAGTGGTGCAAGTTTTACACCGCTGGAGCCCAGGCGCCTTCTCTTCGCGACCTTGACCGCTTGTCCCCTTTAGTTTTAACTTAGAAGTCAATCTTGGGGAAAAGTGTCTGGCCGCTGGGTGTCAGATTTGCCACTAGTCATTAGCCGAAGTCTGATTGGGAATCTGAAGAAATTAAAAAAGCCTGTCATTAGAGGTCAAGGCTGCACAACAACAACAACAAGAGACACACACACACACACACACACACACACACAGACAAACAAACAAACACAAACACACACAAAAAAAGCATCCTCTGTTTTAGTTTAATCCAATTAGACATCCACTGAAGCTTCAGTTGTTTTAGCCAAGCCTGATTAACTTTGTTGTGAAGAGCCGTGCTTGGTACCGCTCTTTTTCCTTTTTCTTGTGTTTGCTTAAGAGATAACGTCCTATCCACCCTTCACCCTGTTTCAGCTTACATTTTCTCCATTTTACACTAACTTTTACTAATACACATTCATACTTGTATTATGCTTACAAGTAAAATAAAAAAGGAAACATATTCTGGCATGTGCATATTAAAAAGTCAAATGGTGAATGGCATAGGGCAGAATTGTTACAAAAGTAATGTTTCTTCCTTAGGGATTGTATCTCAGTAGATACATATTGATATTATGACTTTTATCAAACGCTTTCAAGTCAAAGTGAAACAGCAACAGCAACTAATCAAGGTTTTACATGCATGTATTGTGTGGATTTCTCTTGACCTCATAGTTAATGTGTAAATTCTAATAAAATACAGAATGCATTTTCCTGACAAGTTACAGCATCTACAATAATAATTTGTGACACAAATAAACTCTCTGTATATTGACAACTTCAGCGACAGTGACTTTGTTAAAGGTAATCTGAGTTTGAGCACTATCAAAAGCTTATTTTTTATTTTACTCCATGTCCCAGTTTTATATTTCCCTTTATTTTATTTATCTCAGCCTTTTCCAAACAAATATCTCTGTGGGACATTATAATTTTGTCCATTCTCTAAACATAAACATCAGAATTATTGCTCAGCCTGTTCGTTGCCATTTAACGTGTGATTGTGGCTCCTTAATGACATGGCGTCTTGTAGCGTGCTCTTACTCAGATATGCTTTAATAGCACCCTAGTGAAGCATTACCTTCACCTGTTTATCTGGAGGCACTTTACTTTAATGTTCAATCAACTGCATTTTAGCGCGCCATCTGTCGACATTAACATCACATATTTAGCCAAAAAGGTGAACACCAGGGCACCGTTATTGGACCCTTTTGGCTTTAAGCTAAATGGACTACTTGAGGTGATTTGCGACAATGGCCACATTTACATGATATTTTTTTAATTCCGAATTAATTGTTCCAAATGAAATAGTTCAGAATTAAACTATTCTCCTTCGAGTTTACATGGAAATAATAATTCCAAATTGAGGTTTACATGGAAAACACATGAAATCGGCTTGATTTAATTCCGCTCAATGTCTTGGGGTCGGGAAGGGTTCAGATTGGACAGGGACACGAACGTATTTGCGTCTACCGGAAGAAAACACACAATCAGCTGCTACCGGCTTTTTGTCATCTCGGTTTGGTTAGTGTTTTTCTGTTTTCTGCCATCCACTCTTTTCATTATTTGTAGTTCTTCCAGCGTTCTTATTAGAAAAATTGTTTCGGTTCGAGACCACTGTTTGCTCCGGGCCGCCATCTCGCCGTGCGTCATCGCGTCAGAAGGGTGACCCAATGAGCATGCGCCAAACGACTGGAATAATTTTTAAGTGGAATAAACATTTACATGATCAAGGAATAAATTAATTCGGCTTTAAAATTGGAATAAACCACCCACTTAATTTGGAATTAAGTTTAATTCTGAATAATCATTTTCATTAGGAATTAAGTGTTTACATGGTCTTTTTAAAGCGGAATTCATTTTTATTCGGAATTAAATGACTTTTAATCAGAATTAAAGCTCTCATGTAAACTTGGCAAATGGGAAGTAAACAGTAACAAACAGTAACAGATCAACTTTTACTTGAGACTGTTTTTTTCTTTATCTAGGGCAATACAATGCCTTTCGAATTGAGGTTGTAATAAAATTTATAGTTTTGCGCACCGGAGACTGCTGCTGGTAGATCAATGCCAAGGTATGTGTGTATTAATAAGAAGCTTCAGAAAGTTTCCATGGCCTAAAAAATCTCCAGTCCTGTCAATTTTCACTTCCAGCTCCATCATTCGACATCCCACTGGGGCCAACATGTGGAACGGTCATCTCTCTGCGGTGCGGCTTGGAGCCTGAATACAGCGGATGATATGATGGCTGTGATTTACACTTCTCAGTCATATTCACACGGCTAAAATAGGAGTGCAGCCATCAATACCACCTCTCCGGCCTCTATGAAGGGCTGCTATTTAACGGCAAATGGTCAAAAGCAGCATGCATTCCATACAAATGAGGTCAGGTGCTGTTTCATGCCACTCGACTATGAATTAGTTTGTTTGTGATAATGATAATCGTTAGGCTCGTTTAGGAAAGGAGCTAAGAAATTGAGCGATCCTTCTCATATGCAGCAGCTCCTTTGAGAAATCTGATTTCGATGGCGACAGCGATGAAAACCAGTGGTGTAATTATTGAGAACAATTTCTTATTCTTCCAGATCTTTGTACAATATCTTCTGGGGCCACCATTGTAACAGGTCTCCATGGTGGGGTCTCCTTGTTTTTAAAGATGCCATTTAGAATTCATGAACAGGAGTCCGTATGCAGATTCTGAAAGGGCTTTGATTAAAGCTCTAACAAGCACTTGATGGTTGGGGATATCACATTTCCTTTTGTTTTAATGCACTCTGTTAGGCTCACTCACAGTTAATAAGTCACAATCAATCTACCTGCTGTACGCACTGAGGCTTTGTAAGAGCTTAACAGGACCCCAGAGAGAAGGAATAATTTCTCCTGTGAAACAGGCTGACGGTGAGCAGGTACGTGTTGTTTGTGGTGTGTAGGATCACAACTCTTTCTGTTGTATACTACTATAATCCTGTGTTTGAGCTTTAGAGGAAAGGGGAGTAGGGAAAGCCACTAAAAGCGATGCATGCTGTCTGCTCTTCATCTGCGCTTAAAAGTTTTGGTTGCGACTGCCTAAAGCTATCTATCAAATTTTATCAATCGCTCGTTCTGAGCTACTGCAAAAGAATGGCTCAACTTTTCAACATCTAGAGAAATGGCTTTTGTGTATTCTTTTGTCAAGACACAAAGCATTCTATCACAAGTTACGTTTCATGATTTTGACTTTTGTGCATCGTAAATAGCCAGAAAAATTGTTACAAATATGAAATCTATCATATTATGATCATATATCATAATATGTATTGCTTACTGTCGAGTACAATTTGAAAACCAATAATCAGATTTGAAATTTAAGTAGTACTCTTCTTGTCCAGTACAGTTAGTGTTGGTGAGACACTGGAGCTATAGCTTCTCCTGCTTCCAATTTTTTTTGTATAGCATTGCTATGAACCCTTAGGGAGTAAATTAAACCATACACCACCTTATTATCAGTTTTCACTTACATAGGAGTTTGTGCTACTTAAAAAAAAAAAAAAAAGTCATCATAGCTACAATAACTACAACAGACATCTTGCCTCAAGCTCATACTGCAGAGGGACTATACTTATAGCCTTTTTACAGGATTTTAGCCACACATATTTCTTTTTTTTCCCCTTTTAAAGTAAATAATAGACCATGCAGAGACAGCCAACTCACGCAGCGGAGTATCTGTGTGTTTGTTGTCATCCTGACACCCCGTTTGATCATGTGATGTTTTTGGTAGTCCTCCATGTGCTGAAAATCTTTCCTGAATACAGCAAGTGTCTTGCTGTCCTTCAAGATAAATAAATAAGCACTGCAAAATGTCTGGGGTCTATGTACTTTGTGTCACTTAAAATTGCAGATGATTTTAAAATCCTCTAATTTGTCCCCAACCAAAGTCATATCCACACAGTCTTACAAGTATCAATTGAATAAACATTTCTCGACCTTTGAAAGGCACGATAGATGGAAAATCTAAGTTCTTAAATGATACTGGATCCTGGATATGTATCTATTTGATTAAAATTATTATTCTATTATTATTATTAAGGTGCTGCTTTGCTTAGTTTACACTAAGGAATAAGTCCACTTGAGTAAATACTTTATAGTATAAATACTAGTTGTATCCTTGGCACTGCCATAGCAATGTCCTCTCCTCTTCATGTCTGCTCGGACATAAGGTCAGCGAGCATATTGTCATCTTCACAGAGCTATTACAGCCCCATCCTGCAATTACTTTACTATTCTGTTTATAATGACTTCTGAGGCATGAAGTGCAAGGCAAACACTTGCTTCTTTCTCTCCAGTGACATATTAAGCTGGCATTTTAACTGTTTTAAGCTTGATAGACTGTTTCATTAAATTCCGATTAGTTTCATTTGATTTGCTACAAGAGAAATATAGTAAAGGTGTTACAAAAATGGTATCATTCTGATTGTGCACGTATGTATATTTGGGAGGGATAATTAAAGTCTCATAGTTGGATAGGCTTGTACAAGCTGCTTTTATCTTCAAAATTGCTCACATTGTACTTTGCTACATGACAACACCCTCATGGGATTTTTCTGCGCTCTCTACACTATAACTTTCAATTAACTAACGCCTGGCTGACATTTCTGTGCATGATTTTTACTTCACAGTTCTCCAGCAGCTGAAAGATCTTGAGGACAAGTTTGTGTTATAACCTCATTTTCATCACCGTAGCCTGGGGTTCTGTAGCTTTGTGCTGCTTCTTAGGTTTTATTTACTATGAATTCCCTAAAAGTAACACCTGGGGCTAATTTAAATTTTTACAAACAATATATGAAGGCACAGTGTTTTTAATATAAGCTTAGAAATGCTGGTGGCTACAACAAAACTGTGATTTGAGTAAAGACAAAACTGTAATTATTTGGGTTAAATTGATGCAAGGACAAAGCAATCAATTTGAAATTAGACTTAGACAAACTTTATTGATCCACAAGGGAAATTATTTGGACACAGTAGCTCACACATCACAATATAATATAATAAGAAAGAGAAAAATATAAATGGTAATTATAAATTCTAAATAAGTAGCAAAAATAGCAAGAAACTGGTGTCATATACGGCATAATTGTATAAATGTATATATACAAGTAAAGTAAAAAATGGAAATATAATAATATAAATACATCTATAATTCTGTTTTGGTTTAAAACTCAACCCAACTCAGCAAATCAAAACAAATTGTTGTAATGGAAGGCAACTAAACACCTCCAAAACTAGCAAACATTTTTTGTCCTTTGTACCCTCACCACTACTTTGCCTACCATTTATTTTATTCACATTTCCCCCAGCGATTTTATTCTTCCTATCTGTAAGGTGCTGTTTTTCAAGCTTTTCATTCTAAATCTGCTTAAAATGTTCATCCTTTGAATTCCGTATGTAAATCTACTGTCATGGTCTGCTACGTCTTGGAAACTGGTCACTATAGTGCAAAAAAACGCGCTTTTTGTACATGTATCTTTGTGGGGATAAAATCTTGTTGGTGACTTTTGTACAAAATGCTGTTCACTTCAAAAGGCTGCACATTTCCACTGTCTGATGTTCTTGTCTGATCTTTCACTCAAAACACAAAGCGGCCAATTGCAACAGTGAGCAGGCTTTTTTTCCTCCCTTTCCATTGAGGAGAGATTAGAGGAACATGCATCTCTTTCTCTGAACTTACATTTCAAACCTTGGTCAAAAGTGGAAAACTCTGGCAGCTTATTCCTTATAGCGCCTACAGTAAATAGGATCATGCCGGATGGGGGAACTGTTTGTCTTCCATTTCCTCAGGTATTTGCTTCCACTATACAGTGCATTCTCACCTATATGCTTTACAAGTGAACCTCAAAACAACCATTGAAATCCTGCTGAGAAATACTTGTTTTTTTTCTAGTGTATCTGACAGTTTTCAACAGATTTTTTCCAGGATTTTGTTAGTAAAAGTTGAAACGTATATACCCTTAGCTTTATTTTGCAATGACTCAAATCTGTGTAGAAATTTCATAGCAGTAAAACAGATTGTCCCCTTGTCTTTATCTAGTAACAAACCAATACATTTGAGAGACCCGTGCTGTGCATCCTGTGCATTGTTGCGCTGAAAAAATATGGGAGGTTCATTTGCTTGTCAGAAAGGTTTTGTTGACAGCATGACAAGGAGAGGGCTTTGATGCAGACATGGACCTCTCGTAGATACAAAAAGCTCCTTATGCTTTCCTCCACAGTAAAGTGTGGAAGAGTATGTCCAGAACTTGAGAAGCCACAAGCCAGTTGTGCTATCTCCTTCCAGCACTACTCAGCTCTAAGTGACAAATTGACTGTTTTCTTAGAGGTGGAAATTTCTTCTTTTTGACTGAAATAATAGGACATTGTTTCCAAACTTGCAAATTTCTTGCTTGGAAAAGTATGAAAATTTACATGGCAGGAAGTCTTTCTTGCTCTTTTCCTTTGCTGTGTATTCACGGGCCACTCATGGGACCCATTTTAAAAGAACAAGTTTCAGCATCAAAACAAGTGCTGGAGATTAATTAAAAATGTAAGTCAATACGGGTTTGCACAGAATGTATACGAGCATTGGGAGTAGGGGGCACAAGACCCTTATGGTGAGATTTGGCCAAACGCCATTTCAAAGTTCTTGTTGTTGTTTGTTGAAACAAAGACAATAAATGTGGTCTGCTCCAAGTGGCTAATTAAAATCTAATATTGCTTCTATTTTGGTCCATTCTTTGAGCGGCAGGGCTGCTTTTCCTACTAGTACTTTATCCACAGTGGAACAAACTGACTTTATAATCAAAGTGTACATTGAACATTGCTGCTGATGGAAAGAAAGTTAAGTTACTCTAACAATAATACGATATACATTCTGGTATTGGGTTATTGTAACAGTTTTTCTTGCTACTTCGCTAGATCATTTGCAGAGAGCTGCCAGATTACATCACTTTCCTTTAGTGAGCTACAATTAGAGGCTCTGATTGGATTTGTGTGAGGAGCACGCCACACTCGAAGAAATTCTGTCTTTTTAAGAATTCTCTTAAGTCCCCGAACACCCCATCGGATTGCAGTGTGATCACATTGGGGCCGTGCAGAAATGGCTGAATTGGAATCTTATCTTCTTCCATCTTTCCCATTACCGGCAGATTGAAAGCCCTGCAGCGGTGCTCTGGCCTGGTCCCCAGTCAAGACCGCTTTTCAGACCACTATTTGACAGCTTCTAAAAATGTCACAGTTTGTTGTTAAGATGCACTGCCAAGCTCAGTGGTGTACATGCTGTGGCATCAGCACCAGTTGGGCTGTGAAGGCTGACTGACCTTCCCGTCACTCCTGGGCCTCACCCCTGGCACCGGCGCTCTCCTGGTGCCTCTGTGACATTATGAACTTGAAGAGCCTGATGGGTAGCAGTGGGCACACAGCCCCATTTCCACGCTTTGATCCCCTGACTCAGTAGATCGTGCCGCAAGGCAAAGTCAATATTTAGGGAAAGTTGACATTCTCTAAAAAGTTATGCTCACCATTTTCCACCAACTGGACTTTTAAATATGATCAAATGCATTAGATTCACTGATCTTTGGAATAGTTTATAACAAATAGATTAAAAATAATGCACTTTTAATTTACAGTATTTATTTATTATAATATTTATTTATTTGCACAATCCCAGGTTTCTTTTTTCTTTTATTACAATGTCATAGTAACAACAGCGGTTCAAATTTTTCTTGACAGATAACACATTCTGTGTGATGGGGTCTCTACAACTTTCTCAATTTCAGTCAAACTTGAGCAGGTTATGACGGTTTTATAGACTTTTGTTTATGATGCTTTGTATTTCTCAGCCTAATGATGTCTCTCTGGTATCTGTAACAAGTAACATTTTGTGCTTCACTTTGAAGAATCAAAAAGGATGGATCTGGTCTGTTCATGACCCACTTTGTTCTATATTTCAAAGCATCCATGTTTAGTAAGGTTATGCAGATTGTTTTTGGATGTTTTTTAATAATGACATCAGTTACAGTATTTTAACTTCTTTGATACAGTAGAAATTATAATGCAGCAGAAAACTGTAAATCTGCTTCATTTTCTTATACAAAAGTTGTTCTTGCAATTAAAAATTCTGTAATAAAATGCATATAAAAATTTTTATATGCAGAGTATTTCCAAAGTAGAAAATATAATATAAAATAGATTAAGTACAAATCCATTCTACCTCCTGTGCTGGTTAGCTTGGTTAATATAAAGATCCATGCCCCTGCTCCAGTCCTCCTCCCAGCGGGCATATGGGCCAGAGCTGCATCCCAGACACACTGAGGGGGGCAGCTCTTCACTGACATGGGAAGTGTGCTGGGGACCCCTGCTGTCCGCCATCTGGGCAAATGGCAGCTCTTTATGCCAGCATGGGAGCGTCTGAAGAAAGAGGGCACGGGGAGCATAGCAGGGAGCGGCACGGACAGACAGAGGGGTCCTAGCGCACATGGGTCATTCTTTCTGACTATAAGAGCCTCTCAGTAACACCTGTGCTCCTGCACCTCCTGTCAGAAAGCCCCTGCTCAGCACTTACTGCAGCCTCGCCGACAAAACACTCGGCAGCCTCAGCTAGAGCTGCATGTCAGTGAATAACAATCGCCACTTGATCAGCTATTCATATATTCATATATGTGTTCATATTTAGCCTTCGCTGTGAGGGTGATGAACAGCAGCGGGTTGTGAAGGCTGCATGGTGTTGACGGAGGCAGCGTTTGACTCCCTCCTCAAGAGTTTGGAGGTAGTTACTGTTTAAAAAGTGACAGAGCAAGTACTGGAGATGTGCTCGGACTTCAGAGTGGAGGTAATGAGCTGGAAGGGGGCAACTGGATCAAAAGTGTCATCTTAGTTACACAAACTGCTGATTCATGAGATCTGATGGAAAATACTACACCATGTTTGCATGGCTCTGATTTAGACATTAGTTTGTGGAACTTTGTAGCAGACAACAGACATTAACACCATGAGTGCACATATGGCTAGATCTTGAGGACAAAGATGACACATTACATTGTATAAATAGTAGAAAACATATTCCTAATCCATATAAACAAAGGTATTATACAAAGATAAATACACTATATTGCCAAAAGTATTTGCTCACCTGCCTTGACTCGCATATGAACTTAAGTAACATCCCATTCTTAATCCATAGGGTTTAATATGACGTTGGTTCACCCTTTGCAGCAATAACAGCTTCAACTCTTCTGGGAAGGCTGTCCATTTAGGAGTGTGTTTATGGGAATTTTTGACCACTCTTCCAGAAGCGCATTTGTGAGGTCACACACAAAGGTGTTCTTTTGGGTTGAGGTCAAGACTCTGTGCAGGCCAGTCAAGTTCATCCACACCAAACTCTCTCATCCATGTCTTTATGGACCATGCCTTGTGCACTGGTGCACAGCTGGAAGAGGAAGGGGCCATCTCCAAACTGTTCCCATAAAGTTGGGAGCATGGAATTGTCCAAAATCTCTTCCTTTCACTGAAACTAAGGGACCAAGCCCAGCTCCTGAAAAGCAGCCCCCACGCCATAATCCCTCCTCTACCAAACTTTACACTTGGCACAATGCAGTCAGACAAGTATCGTTCTCCTGGGAACCGCCAAACCCAGACTCACCCATCAGATTGCCAGATGGAGAAGTGCGATTCTTCACTCCAGAGAACGCATCTCCACTGCTCTAGAGTCCAGTGGCAGCATGCTTTACACCACTGTATCTGACGCTTTGCATTGCACTTGGTGATGTATGGTTTGGATGCAGCTGCTCAGCCATGGAAACCCATTCCATGAAGCTCTCTACGCACTGTTCATGAGCTAATCTGATGGTCACATGAAGTTTGGAGGTCTGTAGCGATTGACTCTGCAGAAAGTTGGTGACCGCTGCGCACTATGAGCCTCACCATCCCCCTGTCAGTTTATGTTATGTGCTTACCACTTAATGGCTGAGTTGCTATCGTTCCCAATCGCTTCCACTTTGTTATAATACCACTGACAGTTGACTATGGAATATTTAGGAGCGAGGAAATGTCACAACTGGACTTGTTGCACAGGAGGCATCCTATCACAGTACCACACTGGAATTCACTGAGCTCCTGAGAGCGAGCCATTCTTTCACAAATGTTTGTAGAAACTGTCTGCAGGCCAAGGTGCTTGATTTTATAAACCTGTGACCATAGAAGTGATTGGAACAACTGATTGCCATTATTTGGATGGGTGAGTGAATACTTTTGGCAATATAATGTATATTTTTGGAGTGAGATCCATTGTATGTTCAGTTGTTGCCCTTATATCCACAGATCTGGCAGCCGACACAACATCTGTTACAGGCTCCGAATGGAGAAGGGCAGAAGTCAGTATCTGGGCTGCCCTTGGGCTGCCCTGATAGGCTCGTCATTGAGGAGCTCACAGCCTCTTCGGTGGCAGCCAGACACTTCCAAAAGCTAATAGATACTCACATATTATTTGCTGGCCTGCTCCTCCCTCGAGAGCCTCCATGCCCATGCTCTGTAAAGCATTACATGGACATGTTCAACTCGCCGCTAAAAATCTCTCCCCCACGGCGATGGTCTCAGTGCACCCAATCCTTTCATCCTCGTATCTCTCAATCCAGGTAAAGCTTGGCTGGAGACTGCTGCTGTGGAGAAAAAGGGGCCCTTTTGGCTGCACAATCGATTTCTGTAAAGCAAGAATATACAGTAAGAGTGACCGTGTCAAGTGAAAATGTAAATGGAGCGAGCCGTGAAACCATCAGGCAGGTCGGGCGTGTGCGGGATCAGGGAGTATGTTAGCACGAGATAGCATTTACCCCTGGTTTTAACTAAAGCACTCAGACGTTCTCCTCTGTGCAGACTGTAATTCCCTCTGAGTGCCCCGTGTGAGAGCAAAGCACTGTTATCAGCCTCCACCAAACGCATTTAGACCTCCTCTGACCGCCCAAACAGACCTCCTCATTGTAGATCATTTCCGCTATACCTAGAATGGGGAAGAAGTTGTAAATTAGAATTAGAACTACATGGTCTCATGCCACCTAATGATTACTGTGCCCAAAAGTTTTCACCATGGCATCTTTACATTTTCAAACTTGGTGAATGATAACATCCTGGGACTTTACTGGTGGTTTTATCGTGGTAATAATGGATGCTGATGATGGGGTAGACTTCTCTATAGGCAATATGTAGAGGTTGAATCTTTTCAATATGAAGAGAGATGAATGAGGCCCAAATTGATGGGACTGGTCTAAAAGGTTTTTGGGGAAGTGTTTTCTTTCTGACACAAGTGCGAAATTTAATACACCATATGTGTTGAGTCTGTAACACACTGCTTCAATGTTTTTAAACATGAGACAAAAGATTGGGCACAGATTGCAGAGATTGTTTCACTGTTTGTTGCTATATTCTGATAGATTAATAGTTTAATCAGTGCATCTGGTATAAAAGGCCCTAATTCTGAACCCTACCCACAGTCGCATTTTAACATTTACATCCCATTTACCACTTCAGGATGATGTGGTCCAAGAAAACAATATCAGTTTTACATTAGTGTTTGACTTAAACCAGCTATTGCACATTTTACCTGAATGCTGATGGCTGTACACTTTTTTTTTCTCACCAAAACTATTATATTATGCTTCACTCTGCATCAGCTATTGACCACTTCATGCAATATGATTTTTTTTTAAAGCTTTGAATGCTCATTTCCCCCCCTCCCCATGCAAACACATCCAAAACAAAATAAACTACCTCCACACCTGTTTGAGTTGTATTGACAATGTGTTAAAGTGCAGAAAAAGGGTTATTTTCCCTATTGTAGAATGTGACAGTGATAAAAGTGGATTGCGGCAATAATGGCTGTCATGGATCAACACCTAGAAACATTTTACACTGCTGATGTGGACATGAATGGGATCCAAAGTCATGTCTCCCTCTGGCTGACTGCCAGGACCTTCACAGGAGCTTTAATAAATGGTTTGTACCAGCAGACGGTCCTTGGCCTGGGAGAGTGTGTTGTGCATGTGTCACACTCTGTGTGTGTTTATGTGCTATAGGGATTTTAATAAGGCCTAAGTGTGCCGGAACCCCCCTGAGAGGAAGAAAGACCAATAACCTACTGTACCGCACATGGAGCTACTAACAGGGATGAGCGGACACTGAAGGGGCGAGAGTGATGGTGCACAAGCTATTTATTCATGACACGAGGTGTGCATGAATTATTCAATGTGACATTTATTTATAATTAACTTTTAAATGGATAAATAAATAGACAAATGTGTTGCATAGAAGAGTGGATGTTAACGTGTTAACATAAAGATACATAAAGTAAGTTCAAGTAAAACAGTACATTTAAAATACAGCAAACCGGAGCCAAGGATTACTGGAGTGTACGGGTGGGTAAGTGATGCAGCGCAGCAGGGAGAAGGCAGAGAAATGGGTTCACTTGGTGGGTTGCCTCAGGCTCAGAGGTTGGCGCCGGGGTAACTTGCGAGAATGTAAGCGGTCAGCCCGAGGGTAGCACTCCAAGACCTTAAATGGACCAATATAGTGGACCTAGCTGAGATCAAGCATCCTGGGGAGAATACATGAACCCTGGTGCAAGGCTGGTACAATGTAAAAGCATATTTCTTGGAACCAAGGAAAATGTATTTTCTTTGTGGGTTTCTTCTGAGAAGGTTTGTACAAGGGAATATTTGTCTGAAATGTTTAACACAGAGATCAACTTAGCCAACATTAGTAATAAGGGGTCAGTATTTTAATTAATTTCCGTGGCTGTACAGCTCGGTGAGAGTCCGTGCTTTCTGAGTACCCCACAAGGCAACAAGCGAGGCTGTGGTTTACATTGTTCTTGTTTATATAGCAATGATGGGAGATTTGTGTTCTATTGTAGCCTTAATTTACTGAAAGTAAGCTTTTCCTATTGAGCCATTATGGAGCGCCACAATGGCTGCTATATCAATCATATTCCTAAATAGGCTGTATTGTATATGCACATAGAGGCGTCTTGTCTTTTCCGACGTTCAAATGAAGTCTTTTCATCATCTCATGCTTGACAGTGTTTGTTAGTCTTCATTTTCGTCACTGTCACAATGAATCACACAGTAGATTTCAGAGTATGTCACAAGTCGCCACTTGTTTCATTGTTTTTCATTATATCCCAGACAAACCCATTCTTTGAGATCACATATTCTTCTGTGAATATTATGTGCAAAATATACAAAATAAACTGACAAAATTGTTATTACCTGTATATACCTTGGATAATGATAATTCAAAATAAAAAAATATCAAATATACTAACATCACAATCCCCATATAAGGACTAATCTATTTACTGTTTAATCTTGGAAGACCCTAAGTGTTCAGTGAGTGACCACAGTGAGAACATGGGTGGTTGATGATGTTAAGCCTTAAAGGAAAATAAATATAGTGTTTTAAAAATAATTCTCACTGGACAAGTCACTGGAAACTGTATTAATGCTTGTCTTCATTAAAATGCCATTTGAGCCATTTCTGAGGGGGAATCTATTATGGACAGTTAGTGTATATCTCATTGTGATATTGTGTGTTGCATCTTAAATGTGTCTCCCACATTAATAACACTACTTAACTTGAGGGCATTCATTTAATTTGCTATAATTGCTTCCGTGCTCCTGTCTCCATGCCCTTCCCCTTCTCTATAGGGGCAACCTGTGTGTGTGAGCATTTTCACAATCTTATTTCTGGTTGTTGCATCTAAAGCATGAAGAAAGATCATGATTGTGCTCATATAAACCACTCAACAAAATTATTATTTTTCACCACTAACTTTGCCTGTAAGTGCATGTCTTTTTTTTCATGCAAGTCAGTGTAAGTCAAGTCTTCTGTTTGAAGTATGCCATAGTTCCTAAATTGGGCTCTGTAATCTGCCAGCGGTTATATGACGTCTGGGTGAAGGGCCCAAAATAGCTTGATCTCCATCCATCCCCTTCACACCCAATCCACCTCTGCAGCAACTCTATTGTGGATGATTGATTGCGATTCTGGTTATTTTTGTGGTAGGAGTTACATATTTTATAGGTTTTAGCATTGAGAGACAGCTATTTAATGAAACCTCCTGCCGCAGCGCACTCGGAAGTCATATTTCTTAGCTGATGGTATTGGATTTTCACCACGCGTTACGGTAGATATTGTAATAACAAATGGAGAAATCATAAAGCCAAAAGAAGATGCTGATCATGTCACGGGAGGGAACGGTTAACATGTTGGAGATGAGAGGAAGGCGGGTGGTTCCGGGCAGGTGTTGGGACTCCTTGGGGAGCTGGAGGTCGCATTACCATACAAAAGCCACTCTGCTGGGTAACCTTTCCAAGCGCTGCTCCCTAGCCAGGGGGCCAGCAGTCACACATTGGCACTGGCACAAGAGCCTCGCTAATGCACACTGTCGCATATACACAAATGTTCTGACACAAAACTGTTCCAGCCCCCCAGAATACCCCCTGTGCTCGCCGTGACACAAACATTGCTTGTATACTGACATAAAATATTTGCTCTCGGGGAACATAAATCATAGGGGACAGCTCTAAAGCAAAACAAATACTATGATATGGTCCATTGGCGTCATAATGCACACTAAAGGGAGAGGCATTCATGTGGAATTTAGATCCAAAGCCTAACATTTTATCTTCAGCGGCACTCGCTCAAATCAGCACCTTCTTTTTTCTTGCCTCTCCTTAAACCCCTACAAAAGCAAGGCTGTTGTCAT
Organism: Taenioides sp. WSHXM2023; assembly: GCA_029959045.1. Classification (NCBI taxonomy): domain Eukaryota; kingdom Metazoa; phylum Chordata; class Actinopteri; order Gobiiformes; family Gobiidae; genus Taenioides; species Taenioides sp. WSHXM2023. Next base: position 16,259,264 of record CM057098.1, on the reverse strand, counting down.
TTAAGCTCTACTCTATTTACAACTCCTTTATGTGAGCAGACACAACAGCGCGCAGCCAAAACACTGCACTGGCTCTGGGCAGCAACACATAGACTGTTTTATGTAGGTTTGTATGAGGTACCCCATGGTTAATATTAGAAATGAAAAACAGGAAAAAACATCTACTGTAATGTTGCTAGCTCATAGAAAAGTATATTTTTTCCTTCTTGAAATATGAATAGTATTACATATTTTTGCCTTTTTATTACTGTATTTTATTATTTTATTTGTATCAAAAATGTGGATTTTTACCTGGCCACTGTTAGAAATCTTGTGACATTGAGAGAAGCAAAAGTCACAGGTCAAACAATCTACCAGAAGAATTGTTACCTCTCTTTTGTTTGCTTTGTTTGAGACATGACAATAGAAACGTCTCAAAAAAAAAAAAAAAAAGACAGAATAGCAAGTTGGTGGATATAAAACATTTGTGGTAATATTTATTTTTTTGAAGGTCAACACCACAGCCTCAGTGTGAGTGCATGCAAATAATGTATAGTCTCTTGCAATTCAAGAATGACAATATCAGTCGCTGTAGTCTTTGTCTCAGTCCCAGCCACAGAGAAATAGAAGTTTCAAATCCATATTTAAATTGCTGCTCTGTGATTTTCTCTGACAATCCTGGAAGGAAATAAGTTATCTTGGAGTGCAGCATTGTGTTTGTTATTGCAGTGAAGCGTCAGATGTCATTCTGAAGATGGAGGCTGGAATGAGAGTGAGACAGTTTTGATGGACAGCAGCATAAGCAGAGGTTTAAGCAGCTGTTAGAGACGATGCAGGTCTAATATAAGAATGAGTTTTCACTTGTAAATGCTTTCAATTTGGAGAAGGAGACTAGCCAGTGGATATGGAGAAGCGAGGCATGGAGAAGCTGCTGGGCGCTTGTTCCACTCATTTCCACCGGGGCTGATTTTGAGTGACAGGTCATGGATGGAAAAATATGTGTTGCGCTGCTCATGTGTGTGAGTGTGAGTGTACCCCACAGGTAACACATGCGCACCATGTAATTATACTCATTACACGGCGGGCTGTGGATCTGCATGATCTGCTGGTAGAGGCTGAAAAATATCTGGATTGTTGACAGCATAGTGGCACAGTAGCTGTGACAGTCAACTACATTGTTTATGCTGCAATTACCAAGGCTGAATTCAATCAGTCAGGCCAATACACTTTTTTATTGCAATTATGCAAAAGACCCACTGACTCACTGTGTGGTGAGACGTGATGTGCACTAGCTTATATTGATTACTTTATTTGTAAAATTAAGTCTTAAAGAAGTCCCTGTCAGTCAGCCCTTACTGCATTCTGTATCACATGCAAGGACTGCACCCTCATGGAAATAATAACCCTTAATATAATTGATGTAATATGCCACACGCAACAATAAGGTATAACATCTAATCACGTTAAGTAGTCATTGCCAAGCTGTAATTAAACTGTTTGAGACAAGTGATTACCAGCCCTGATAGAGATGGTGAATTCATAATAGAGGTGTTATGAAAATGCTAATACCCCATAGCTCTAATTGAAATGTAATGTTTTGTTTGGTTTATTTCTCTCAATAAATAAAAAATGTGGGAAAATTAACAAGGGAAGGAACCACCTAATAGACTGCTGTGACAGTCTGGCATAAACCCTGTGGTTAAATCTGCTATAGACTATAATAGTATGTTTTTGTATCTCATCTGAACGGTTGGTAATTGTCTTATTCTTGCCACAATTCATTGGCAAATACTTGTAAATGTGTTTCCGGATTATAATTCAACAAAAAAAAAGAAAAACGAATTTTATCTATTGTCCAATGTCCACAGTAATATCAGAAATGTAATTCTTGCTAACAATGTTTGCTTTGTAAGCTTTAGTTCCCGACCATCCACATCGTGCTGAGATAGCTCCCAAATATGGCAAGATGGAGGCTCCTTCACTTGGTTATGCTTCACTACACAGTGTAATGTTAACAGAGGGGCCCTGTAGTCTGACTGGGCTAATGGTGTGCCATCCCATCAGGCCATGCGCCCAACCAGAACATGCAGAGAGATTGTTCACATCAAGCCTGTTGGCAAATTAGCCAACACGCATTAAGCTGTGGCATTATGCTAAAGCTGTCTAAATAGTACTATATGCTTAGTGGCCAGTGAATGATTGCTGAATCCCGCCTCCTCCTCTCCCTCAGCCCAGTGGGATGTGCTGTCCTCTCAAACTGGAGTAAGTGATAGAATTAGTTCTTCAGGCATGGCTGATTGTGAGTTAAAATGAGGCAGGCTTGTGAGACATACAGAAAACGCCAAAGTGCTGCTCCTTCTGCACTCAAAAAGCTGTTTTTTGGGGCTTGATAAATTCATGATATAGGTGTCACATTGTTTATCTTAATATTGGATGTAGTGACAGCTGGAACATTTACTGGCAATCAATAGATCTCTGCAGGGTGAGTATTTTTCACAGCGTGACGTGTGATCTGACAGACATTTTCCTTTCACTGTTGTAATTAATTTGGTCAGACTCCTACAGAGACAGTTTGCTCACTGACCAGTCCTTTTGTAAGAGGTGCCCTTGGCTTGTAGCAGCGACACACAGCCGCATACCTGTACTTTATATTCTGTCCCCCTGCCCCTGACCCTAATGAAGGGGTTAGAGTAGCTGATTGACACACAGCGTGACCTCTGACCTCTGCGGTATGACCTCTACGTTGGGTCAGCGCTGATGGGGGGGGCGGAAACATGTCAAAATTTCACAGAGTACTTCATGCTGCTTTTTCTTGTTCGACATTGAAAGATCAGCCTCTGTGGTCAAGGCAAGTTAGTTAACACTCATGGATCAGGAAATGAGGAAAGCAAATAAAGTGCCTGAACATTTTAGGGAAAAAAAAACACGAAATTAACTATTATTATATTCAGATATAACGATATTGATTTGACATGGTTTAACTTCTCTTCCTTTTACAATATAAGACTTGGTTACTGAGCTGCATGTTGGAGTAGTTCAACTTCAATATCCAATTAATTCTATCCACTTGAGGTTTGCAACAGTAAACAGCCTACAGGTACATATTAGCTTTAGTCAGAGTAATAATTGAATTTTAAGAAGTTTGCCATAAACAGCGTTTGCCCTATTGATTGTTGCTTTGACTCTAGTTATGACACTGTGCTTACATTATCACCCATTTAATTGAGTTATGGCGCTTCAAGAACTATCCCAGTGCACAAATCCAGTATGGTGAAAGGTCTGTATTTGCAGGTAACCAGTAAAACATCTCACTTAGTACCATGTGTATCATTGCCCTCAGTATAGAGGCTGGAAATGAAAAAGTAAAAGTTGATTATATATATAGAAGATGCAATAAATAAATAAATAGAATGAAACACTTACCGTATTTTCCGGACTATTGAGCGCACCTGAATATAAGCCGCATCAACTAAATTTTCAAAGAATTTTATTTTTGTACATATATAGGCCGCACCTGTCTATAAGCCGCAGGTGTCCACGTCTTCAAGAAGTTTTCAAGTTCCGAGCATCTGCTTGTATTGCCTCTGAAAGCTTTTGTCGTCTTTTTACATTGAGTCAGTTCGTCACGCTGCCGTCGCCAACGTCTCACCATCGACTCATCGATGCCGCGTTCACGTGCAGCAGCTGTTTCCTTCTTTGACAGATCAATTGTCTTTAACTTCAAAGCTGCATCATATGCATTTCTTCGTATGTTTTCCATGAGGAGGGTGTGTGCATGAAGCACAAAATAACTGTTCAAAACAAAATCAAACGAGCATCTTCCTCAGCACATCATCTCTTCACCTGTCTGTTTCGCTCATGCGCCCCGTCACTTGGCGCTCTACTGCGCATGTCTCCTGCAGAAAGAGCCGCTGTCCTGTCTGGGATCATGTCAGTGTCTTGTAGGATTTCAACAGGATTTCAGGCTCTACTTGGGGTCGGGGTTGTATCGATCATGTATGAGTGGATGTCCAGCTACTGAAGTTTGAGACGTTTCGTCTCGTCATTTACGCCTCACCTGCATTTAACACATACGGGTCATTAAGACGTATCCCACTCACTAATGTTCATTTAGCAGCAGAACTTATTTTATCACGCAGCGATAAACTGTTTTAGTGCTGACAACAGCGCTAGCGAGTGTTCTAACTAACCCTAACCCATGTTCACCGCACAGACAGCGGCGCTTTCTGCACTCAAGCTGCACGCGCATCCGCTGTGTTCATAGACGAATAATCCGTCCATATATGAGCCGCATCGGTGTATAAGCCGCAGGGTTCAAAGTGTGAGAAAAAAGTAGCGGCTTATAGTCCGGAAAATACGGTAAGTCATCATAAAACCTATGCAAATCTTATCAAATTATATAAAAGAGTTCCCCATGTGAAGAAAATGTACACACAATAAAATCATATTATTCCATTTATTATTTATTGAACTATAAGTCAGTATTTGTAGGCCTAATAACAGGAATGCATTCCTGTAAAGCCTAATTACTATATATGTGTGTGATTGCTCTTTTTAACCCTTAAATATGGTTCTTAGGGGGAGGCACTGGTCTCTCCAGTGGGGCTGATCTAAGTGTGGGCCCTGTAGATTGATGGTGCAGACGGTCACTGGAGCGAAGGAGGACTAGATGAAGCGAATCAAGGTTCTACCAGATTACACAAGCGTTGTCTAAGCTCGGGATTTCCTCTACTTTTTTGTTGTCAAACCTGGCTGTCGCATTTTTAGATCAAAGCTCCACTCGCTAAGCCTCACCTAGCGTCATTTACACATCTGTGAAGCAATACAAGCATAGAGAGGCGCTATGAAAGCCCTCCTGCGTGCATTAATGTGGAACTTCGACCAGGGACACAAAGGTGAGGTGGAGGACAGAAAATGGCCCCCTCTTTTGTCTGGGATGTTTGAGTATTCACAACCGCCTCATTAATTCCATTTCACTTTGAATATTGGTTATTTGCTTTCTTCTTTTTTACTCAGGCAAGCTCTCAATTCATTAGCCTGATCCACTATGAATGTATTATTCAATGGTAGATTGTCATTGGTGAGAGTGTTTACCATCGCTCATGAAATATGGATCTGAGAGTCTGTCCATGTAAGCCGCTGCCTCATATGGTCCTGATGAGAGGAGACCGTCCCTCATAGCCATGAAGCTTGATCACTGTAGATTGTCATTAAAGCTTTAATGTGCAGTGTAGATAAGAGTTGGCCTAAGGGGTGGGGGGACAAAGAGAGTCTTTTTTGTTTTGTTTTATTTTTCAAACATTTTGATCTTTTTTTTTTTAGGTATTTTCTTAAACATATAGAAAATCCATTACAATAGTCTGGAACATGCAGTGTTTTCATTAAGTTTTCCAAAAGTTCTGAATACTGGTTCAGACTGGTCTTTAGATTTATTACTCAATTGTCTGTTTTTTGGGGGAATTAGCTTCACATTCTCTTGACTGAACAGAACTAAATGAATTAACTAAATTAATCTAAATGACACAAGAGCAGGGAAAGTGAACATTTCCACTAATAGATAAATCAGAGCAAATAACATTGGAAATTTAGTGAGGCCAGTGTAGTGAGCCATTACAATGTACATGTTTTACTGTTTTCATTTACTGTTATTTTATAGTAAATTTGAGTAAAGTTGCTAAATATTTTGTGAACATGACCCATGTTTATAATTATCCTGAATTCTTGTTGTCATTCTCCTACTGCTGCTCTTGTATTTTTTCTTTGTAACACTGTTATTTCCTCATTATGGGACAAATACAGGTTCTCTTTAATTATTACTTATTGACAAATCTAATACACATTTGCCCTGTATCTGTGCTGTAAGCTCTATCTACTGAACTACAACCACTGAAGTGCTCATACTTGACTCAATTCAATACATTGCACAAGCCCAACAATGGCGTATGGTGAAATGCGCATTAGCAAAGAACTGGGACCAAAAAGCCCGTACTACATGTAAAATCAGAGACAGGAAGCAGACAGTGATATGATGGGACGTCAGCCATGGTCAACAAAATGGGCAGATTTGTTAAGGTAATGGCGAGGCGGGAGCACCCATAATGAGCTGTTTGCTAGATGTCAACCACAGTAATTATAAGTGAGCTGGCAGGGCTGAAGCCATATCGAGTGGCCCTAATGGTGTCTATGGAGGAAGCTCTGAGTAGGGGCCACTTTTTTGCCCTCAATGAAGTGGCTCGGCACAAAGATGAATGATTGCTTTCTCTGTGAACTTGCGGGCTCACGGGTTGATTTAATTGAGTTGAATTAAACCTAAGCCAGGTAGAAATGGAGACGGAGAGAAAATCTATGCTGTCGATCTATAAAAGCCTTTAGGGTTTCGATCTGGATTATGTAGATTATTTTCCTGTCTGGTCACAGTCACACTTCATTCCTAAGCCAAGAGTCTGTACTTTATAGTAACGTATTGGCATTGTTGAGGTGACGGTAGTTGAGATGGTTGGAGATGTCCTCAATGGCAGCGGGATGAAAAAATACTGTGGTGGATAGACTGTGTATAGGCTTCACTTTATAATCCCTGAGTAAACAATAGCCACAAACATGCGGGATTTCCACTGGATTATCATAAGGCTGAGCTGCAGTCAGGGTCAGAAGTTGACACACACCTGAATATATTCTTCTGCATTGCACTGAAAAAGAATTAAGAAAGTATATTAGTATCTATATTTGTATCTAGGAGGGATGGAGCGAGATCTCATGAGATCTAGCCATGAGACTGTGCAAACATGGGAAAAATTATCTCACAAGATTGTATCCTCCGTCTTTATGTTTGACACAGGCATGAAAGGGTTACGTGCCTTAAGATCTGGTAAATTGTGTATGTTTGAGGAGCGGTAGCTAAAAAACTTGTAGCTAACATATTCTGACAGACAACACTTTAAACTCTGTATTTATTTATTTGTAGTGATATCAACAGTATTGATGCAAAAAATAAATAAATAAATAATATGTTCGCACCTAATTCTGTCTAAAGTTTGTTTAAAGCTAAATGCATTTATTCTATTAAAAGCATATGATAAAATTACTTAATTTGGTAATTTTTATAGCTTTTTACATAAAAATAGAGTCACAACACAATATATAAGAAATGAAACAAATTAAAAATCATGTGACCAAGTTTGTGCATTGATCTCATTATTATATATATATGATGTATATAGTAAAAGTATTATTTTGGAGCCTATCGTCCAAAATAATAGATCAAGTTGAAGGCAGCCATTCACAGAGCCTCAGTAACAGACTCTTCCTGGAGCTGTTGTTATAGTCATCATGACTGCAGTAAAGATGTTATGGTTATGTAAAAAAAGAACAAATATCAATGGTATAAATCATTGGCCTACTGATACGTTATTTCTAATAATACATTTTATTGGTGGGATGGTGGAAAGTAACATATTTAACATTGTTTATTATGACCCATCTAAAATAATGGCACTCGAGGAATGCAAGAGCTGCAGTGCATGGAATACATTCGCATTTTGAAGCAAAGCCTAAAATACCTGCCCTCCACAACAATTCTAAACTATTAAGAGTTATGACATCACCAGAACATAACCTATTATTCAAAAATGGTATCACTCACTTAGAGCCATTACAAAACACATCACAAACAACTAAAACAGAAAGAAAATCAGCTTTTTGCAGCAACTAATAAGTGTTGGAGAAACCCATATAAACACTGAAGCCTGTAGCTCACTGCTGAACAGTTGATGATCTCATTAACTTTTGACACTCAGTCAGTCAAATCCTCTGCAGAATTGTTTTGAAAAGCTACAGCCGCCAGTTTGGCCGCAGATGGTCTACCTGGAGAAACGCACCCTAAAATGGTATCTTATGTGAAACACACACACACATTGGCATTGGACAATCTGTGAAAATATGTTATTTTGTTCTGGCAGACCCAGTGGAGACACCCCTGCTGCGCTGCTTCTGCCATACAGTGCATCTACTATAAATATAGCCTGCTGACTTGTAAAGTAATTTCATTGACGTAGTTGCCTAATATGGTAAATGCATCACTTCCAATACATGCTGGGAAGTTGCAGCACCCGGGAAGAAGGGCCAGGTGGAGACTGATTTGGCAATGGCCTCAAGAAAAGCACAAGGCCAATTTTTGTGATAGAGGACCTTTTTCTGTATATCAAGAACTGAAGGGAAGCACACATTTTAACTGTAGTTTCTTTAAAATTAGTTTATAAATCCTAAAGTTTCATAAATACTTAGAGCTTGTTTTAGCTAGTATTTTTCACCGTATGTTGTTAAGGTTGAATAGTAGCAAAGCAGCTGTCATTTGAACATTTAAAAAATACACAAGAAACCAGTCACTTCAGTTATTGATTCAGCCAGTTAGTTGGGGGTTTGCACTTTGCACTCAGAAGGAACACTTACAAGTTTACATGCAGTTTCTTTTCAAATAGAAAAAACTATATTAGATTTTTGCTGTTTCAAATTGATCTATCAAGAGGTTTCATTTGAAAATCTCAAATTCCAGTCCCAAAATGCCACTTCTAGCACTGCAGTTTCTTTTCACCCCTTGATTTACAGTCTCTGATCTGCAGCTCTTGTCCCATTGTGTGCTTTTTTTCCCCTTCTGTGATACAATCCAATGGTGTCAGATGGGAATAAAAAGCCATGTGGTAATTTAGTGATCAGCAGATGATTGTGGGGCATATGTTTGTGGCTGCCAGCAGACCAAGCCTGGGCTGCCAAATCTCTCTTAAAGGGACGCCTGAGAAAAGAGGACTTAGTATCTCCGTATGTTCCCCGTGCTTGGCCGTATGCACACTGAGGCGGGGGCGCGATCTCATACGTCTTTCTTGGTCTGTATTTGTCTCGCTGTCTTTATTGTGCGCCCCATGTGATCTTTCTTCTCCTCTTTCAGTCAGTTCACTGCTACATCCCGTCCATATAATGTATAATGCTACTTTTCCTATTGTCTGCCCATAGTGGGGTTGTCATCTTTTTAGAAATCCTGTCTAGTACTACTTCAGATGACACGCAGACTGAATAGTGTTGTCACAGACTTGATTTCAATACTGATTTTGATACCACAGTTCTAATAATAACACAGTTTGTAGGCAGTAATACAATGTAGTTTAAAACACAAAAATAATTGTAGTTACTAGTTCTAATATAAATCAAAATGTTTTCTAATACTGTTCAAGAGAAAGTCTAATCATTTTCTGTTTATGCCATTTTTTCAGTATCAATACTTGAAATAAGCATCTAGTTTCAATACTGTTTTTTTGTTTTTGCATCATTACTATCATTAGTATCGGAGTTTTGATACTTTTGGCAACCTCACTCCTGAAATTCTATGACTAACCAACATTGTTTAAGCTCTCCTTTGAGTACAGCTTGAAAATATGTAGGAGCCTGATTTTACTGTTGTTGCTGTGTAAAGAAAAAGTGTGTTCTATTCCATTATAAGTTCAAGCCATGCCATTGTTTGTCAGCCACTAAATGGAAATCGGCTTTGAATTGAACATATGCGTTACCTGCTGAACTTCCTCATCAAACAAAACATTACAGACTAATGTGGGTATCTATAATGTGCCTTTGTGTGAAATCACAGTGCAATTAAATAATGAATGTGCTGTGCCGGGTTCAGTGCAGGTGTCGCTCGGAGGATTGGTGATGCAGTCACAATCTTGTTGTGTTTAGATCCGTCTGAAAAAGCAACAGTTATGTGGAACAAAGGATACCTGAATTATGTGCAGATGTTGGCAGTTATCTTATGCTTTACTTGTCTTTAGGTAAAACAAAACTTGTTAAAACTATTCACTGTCTAATACCTACTTATGGTTTTCACTGGGAATTAGTTGTTTCCTAGTTGTCTGTGTAATCCTTGATTTGTGTTGGTGTATTCTATTGTTAAAAAATTTGGTCCAGTTTCTTTTTTTTATAATCTTTTTTTTATATATTTTTTATATTTTTTTTTTTCGTTCTCATTTAATACATTTGCGTTGTTATGCTATTGTTTTTATAATGCCTTCCTTACATTAAACAATTTTTGGGTTTTTTTCCATTTTGTAAACAAAGCTTGATTGCATATTTTTAATCACAGGATGTGACTATACTGTTAGAGATGAGGGTACTAATGCAGAATGTCTTACATCAGAGCAAACTTTGGTTTTGGTCACTTTGGCAAAAAGTAGCTTGAGGAGTCAGCCCATATATTTCAATAATTCAGCTCTCTCAAGTTTGTTAATAACCAACCTGGTGCATGTGCAGTGACTCATTCATGTTTGGAGGACTCGTAACATTCTGTTTGGAGGACTCGTAACATTCAGAACAAACTTTAAAGCTCCTTTAGCTTATAATTAACAGCGTTCATTTTTTTACTTGTTGAGTCATACTTGTATATTTACACTTATCCACAGGATGTAAAGCTGCATTCTCCAGCAACATTTTTTGGCCAATGCAGCACCTGTATGTGAATGGAAAGACCACAGTTTCTCCTGAGTTCAGCCTGGAGGAATGTGTAGATTCAAAAATAGTGTCTTTACTCATCTTGGCTCTTTCTCTGTGTACACGCTGGAGAGAAAAGACTCCACACAGTTGGATTTTATTGTGCACTTCTTCTAAAGTCAAGTCAAAATAAAATGTTGAACAATGTCCCGGAGGCCCCTGCCTGGCTCTGTTTTTGCTAATAAAGCTTTTAGCCAGTGCTGATCCACTGTTCCCTGCCCATTAGCGATGTAGGACTGTTTAAGGTAGCATTAGGTGGCTCCCTCTTTCTCCAAATTGGGCAATTAATGAGAACTGCTGATGAGCCACTTGGCTTTTAGCTTTTAGCCAGAGAACACTTCGGCACAAGTACTTAGTAATGAACAGAGCGTGGGGTAGAGATATCAGAGCATTTTCACAACATGGATTACAATTTGAAATAAGTATATGCAGAGACATATGCAGCACATGGAACTATCTTTGTTGGAATCAGACAGAGAATGAGAGTTTTCACTGCAGCTCTCCCAAGTGTAATGAACATCTTGTCTGTGGCAGCGGCTGCTAAATGGAGCCGTAAGTAATCAGTGATGTGCCGCTGGTTTGGTGATGACATAAGAATCAGATCTGAGGTGAAGAGGACTATACACACTTCTCTGCTGCATTCGACTAACTCTACAAAGGCTCCTTCTATTAATCTCATGCACTTCAGTAGACATTTTATTTGATGTATTTATTCAATGAATTACCATTAGACAATGGTTGGGACAGTGGTAATAGTTAAAAAGGGTATTTTGAACAGATTAAAGTAAACATGAGATGGAAATTATACTGATGTAATCCCTGAGCATATATGGAGAATGCCTCTGATGAGGATGTGTGCAGAAATGCAATGAACTCATCTGGTTTGAGTGCCTGTGACAGAGTTTCAAGTGTCTTTAGTTTGCATGCATGTGCGCACATTTGTGTATTTGTTTGTGTGCTGGCCTGTTTTACGTGTGTGCATGCTCCCAGAGGGGAAACAGGCTGTGTGGGGTGTTATCTGCTTCTGCAGAGGGTGACAGCTAATCACCAACCCTGACAAACACTGGGGTAGAGGAGGAGAGAGAGGGAGGAAGGAGAGGGGTGAGGGAGGAGAGGAAGAGATGATGTCGGTCGAGCAGATTGGCATTTGAATTCCACTGAGTAGCCTCAGAGTGCCTCGCTTCTGTCATCACAATCTCAGTATGGGTTTGGGCATGAGCAGGACCACCATGCTGCCTCCTACCTGGCCCACTGACAACTATTAATCCTATCTAAGACCATCTATGGACACAGATACCACACAAAACATGGAATAAAGTGTTGGATTTGTAGCACTTCTTAATCGTAGGCTCTATTACAAAGTATTTGTGACAGCAAGTTCCACCAGTGTCCCCCCCTCAGCCCTCCCATGTTGTATTTGATCACGTAAAAAAGAACCCTTAAAATATAAACTTTTCTAATCTAGTCCAGAGAAGAATACATTTAGAGTTTCTAATGGTCCCATTAGCTGCACTTGTGTATGCTTAGAGCATTTGTAAGGCTTTGGCCTGCAGATGGGCCGCTGCGTGCCCAGTCAGTGTGAGTGGCCTGTTGACACAGAGATCAGACGGCTGTGAGGGATGGTGCCTCACAGTCGTGAGATGGAGGCAGGCAGGTGGCACAGGGACAGAACAGCACAGACAACAGCCAGACAAGACACTCTTATGATTTACACAAGGCTATTTTCTACGGCTGGGCAAAACTGGGAAACATTGTTATCTTTTTATATGTTATTGTAAATCTTTGAAAGATACACATTTAAACAGCATACTGTCTGTAGAATTCCTCACATGTTGCTATGATAATGTTTTTCATAGACAACGGCTCTTTTCGATTGTCCATATTAGGAGCTGCCTTTGTGCTTGGTCCAGTGCTGTCTGTTGACTGGCTGCCAGGCAGAGCGGGTGTGGGTGGCTTTGGCTGCACCCGCAGGTGGCTCTGTGTGTGCCTGTCTGTCTGTGATGGGTGTCAGTGTGTGGGTGCTCCATATGGGGGACCCTCATCTGCTCACAGTGTCACAGATCTCAGCACTCTGCCCATCCTCTGACCCTGTCACCAGCCTGGACCCTCACCTCTCCAGGATGTGCAGAGGAGACTGGCAGACAGGGAGTGGGTGGCATCACGTTTTAGATACAGGCATCAGTGAAATCCCTACTAAATAAAATCAAAGATGGCTGTCAGATGCTTTTTATGGAGTGCACTGCTTGAGAGCACGCAAATGGCACTATCACTGAAGAAGTCAAAGGTCCATAGCTCCCCGCCAATTGAGGCTGTCATTCATCTTTTTAAGCACACATCTTCATGCAGTCTGCCTAACACCTGTACTCAGATTTCAGTGCTACCTAAAGGCACGGGACAGAGAAAATCCCTTCACAAAAAAATTAAATAAAATGCGATTAAAACTTAAACATTGTAGGGTTGCATTAGATTACATAAGACATGCTTTTTTCTGGTAGTATTAATGTATAACATATGTAAATCATCATTTTACTTTTTTTGATCAATAATAGTGGGACAGTTGACTCCTGATAAGAGCTATGGTGACAACAAACGGGAAATTTTGCTATCTAACATTCATCACGTCACGTGGTGGAACCGAACCAAGGTAAACACTCCCTCATTTCTGTTGATGGACTGTGCGCCCACTTCCTGATTTCAGTAGCCTCTCATAAATCCAACTTTTATTATTTTTGCCTATGCCCTTTATTTTGACTGTGCCCCGTCTATGACGTGATCACATCTTAATTTTGCACAAGATGTTCCAATACATGTCACTGTATATTTGTGTTGTTACTATAGTATTGTTAGTGATACTAATACATAAAATATCATACATTTTCAGTTTTCCCAATTTATGCTAATCAGACTTTTTGATCTTAAGTTTCCTCATCAATTCAGTTCAGTTTCCTCCTAAATGTGGTATTTTGTATACACACAGAGCAAATTCAAGAGTGTCAATCCAACTCGTATATTGTTAATTTTAACCCTTTGACCATGCCATATGGGATCCACACTAGAATGTGTTAAAACTACACTTTCCAAAGTGTAGAAGGCTCAACACTGGTAAAGTGATGTAACCACACTCCTCATAGTTGAATTTGAAACTGATTAAAATTTGATTTTTTTTAACCCTAGTGTACAGTGAAAAAGTAATAACACTGTATTGATATGTTTTAACACTTTATGAAGTAGAAATAATGTAGTGTTCTTCATGTTACACTATTCAATAGTAACTCTTTCATCACTAAATAGTGTCAATGCTGTGGTCATTCTAGTTCATAATCCCTTTTAAAAATGTAAAATAATGAAAACCACCACAAAATTCCATTTCAGATTAACTTGTATTAAAACAATGCACATCATACAATCAAGACAATTAATTTAAACAAGTCTTTTTACCTCAAGAGTCAGTCTTTCACTCTTGGGGTTTCTTTGACACATCCAACGTCCATATTGTAGACAGTTCTTTGAATAAAGGTGTAAAAATTTGTGAGAGTCTGAGGGCCAAGTGTGCCTTGAAGTGTTCATCAAATGCAGCCAGGTCAACGATGACATAAAAAACCTCTGTCCTTCCCACTTCAGTCACAGGTAGAAAGGCCGTCCAGGCTAAACCAGCAAGAAATGTGTCGATACCAATCTGTAAAATAAAATATAGAATAGAATAAATATAATGCGAATACAATGAATGAGTGAAGCCTCGAAGTGTGAAAAATATGGTGAAAACATGGAAGTATAAGAGCTAAGCTAACGAATGCTAACCTGCCCTTCACTTCAATATAGCAACCGGGGGTCCGTGTACGTTGCAGCCATTTGATTTTCATTTGGAAATGGGAACTCAGCACCGTGTGCAGCGCAGAGACAGAGCTGTATGAGGGTGTATGGATCTGGGCAGCGTGAGATTGTGGACATGCTGTCTCCTGTCCCCTCAAGACGGAGTTGAGGCTGATGGGTACTTACCTGGTTCAGGCGTATGCGGGGTGTCGGGTTAGAGCTGGTCAAGTCTGGGTTTAGTCCTTGTTTATAGAGACGATTCCACCTCCTCTGGTACCCAGTCCACTCAAGGCTACGGAGCGTGTACCCCGTACTCGCTGCCCTTGATGGTCAGCCTGCAGATTCTGGCCGGGAAACTCGACGAGTCAGCCGCAGTGCAACCGCTGAGGGCGCTCCCCAGCTCCACTTCAAGAGGCAGTGCGCTGCTCTGTCCAGCAGCCAGGAGCAGTGATCCCCACTCTGCCAATGTTCAAATAGGGTAATATGGTCACAGAAAGACAGCGTATCCATGATCTCACACTGTCAACATCCACCTCACCTGCCCGCGGCTTTGCCCTTGCGCAACACCCAGTAACCGGGTCCGGAAAGTGATAAGCTTCACGGGCACTTGTCACATGCTTTGAGGGCTGCTCTATGACAAAAACATGGACAAAAAAGAAATAGAATTTTGGCTTACAACAAAGTATTACAATCTT
Organism: Taenioides sp. WSHXM2023; assembly: GCA_029959045.1. Lineage (NCBI taxonomy): Eukaryota > Metazoa > Chordata > Actinopteri > Gobiiformes > Gobiidae > Taenioides > Taenioides sp. WSHXM2023. The sequence goes on along the minus strand of CM057098.1, from coordinate 16,244,253 downwards.
GAATTTCCCATTTCAAAACGAAAATCAAATGCAATGTACAATGACCCAAGAGCCCTGCATGAATGTCTGTCGTTTTAATGGTCACTACACTGTACTGTACACTGTACAGTCCTGTTAAATTCTAATTATTTTACACCTAACAGTATTATAAGTAGAAAGATGCTACAACACTGTCATATTTGAAATAACTCTTGACTATGTTGAAACATATCAGTATTTTCTTCACTCTACTCACAACAGCACCAACCCTGTTAATTTAACACTTTTGAATTTGCTGTGCAGAAACAAGTTTCAGTTAAGTTCACTTATTTTATATACATGCTGTTTTAAGCCATTTTAAATCTTAAATACCAGGACTAAGATGTTTATAAATAGTTCAAAGGCCTGACTAATACATAGGACATTTAGAAGTCAGTTTCCAAGTGTGATGGTGGTCCAGTTTGAGTGACCTAAAAGCAGCTGTGCTTCGTTCACTTGTTGGCTGCTAATGGCAGTTGGCATTTGGCCACTATCAGTGGATTGTTAATTAGTATTGAGAGGTTGGAGGAGAGGCACAGACCCCCCCTTTGCCCCCTCACAGATGTGGGTTTGATTCATAAACAGTCATTGTCCGACTGGAGCATGTGGCATGTAGTCTGTCCACTCAGCACAATGTATTGAACAGCTATAGATCTATCACAAAAACACAGCACAGAGGGCGCAGAGAGCAAACCCGCATCCCACTAATTAACCAAACTCTAAGTCAAAATGAGGTGCAGTCTCTCCTATAATGGCTGCCTCCTTGGTCTATGACCTGTTCTTCTGCGAAGTCTCATCATTTTGCTGACAGATTCAAACTAACTAAACATGCTAATGAAACACCTCTGGACGTGAGGCTGCATAATAAAGATTATAAACACGTTAAAAGAAAGGATGACCCACACTCTGTTGTGGTTAAATATTAATTTGCTTGATTAACACTTTATATTGCTATTGTTATTATTGCATATTTATATCCTTATACAAATATAATACTTTTATAGCATTATACATTATTTTAATGTTGTAAGATATGTAATATTTATCAAATCAAATCAAACTTTATTTATAAAGTGCTTTTCATACAAAAATGTAACACAAAGTGCTTTACAGTGATTAAAAACAACCCCACATTTAGTTTCAAATGGTTTGAAAGTTCAATCACTTCAGTTTAGCTTATAGCTCACAATCTAATCTTGGCTATGGGATTCTTTATTTTAATGGCAACCTTTAACAAATCTGTGCAAATGCACAGAGGCTGGAGTTAAACATTATCACAGCCAACATTAATGTCACAGCCTTTGTCTAAAGTTAATTGTAGTATAGTTGTCATGGAGGAATTGCTCCGTGACCTTTTAGTATTTTTTTTTTCTTCTGGCCATATATTTGCTAAGTGATGGTATTCAGGCTGATTAGCACACCCTCCGATCCTCACACATTTACAGACCAAATCACAGTCACACAGACACAATTACAAAACACAATGAATCCACTCCCCAGTACCCCACCACCATTGTTCTGCTTTATAAGACTGGGAAAGGAGCATCAGTCAAGTATATTAGCTGGATCCTATTACTGTCACCAGATTGCCTCTGTGAGCCATCTTAAAGAGCCCCCAGACAAAACTTCCTGTCATGTTAATCCAAGCTTTAATAAATAGAGGGATGTGTAACCATATTCAAATCGGGGCTCCTGTATTTGTGCTGACAAAGAGAGACGGCCTATCACGTCATGACAGATGAAAGCACTTTGCATGAAAAGGAAATCTTGAGGGGAGAAAAGTTTTTATCGCTGCTCATTGTATCGTGTACAGAGGAGAAATGTCAAATTATTGAAATGTGTTTTTTTTTTTTTTTAAGCTTAGTCTAATCTAACTAAAACACTGCAGGTATTAGGGATGGCCACCATTGTGTGCCAAATGAATGCTATTCAGCAGCTCGGCTAGAGGTTCATTTGATCCCCCTTGTTCACCTATTGATATCAAAGAATAAAACACACACGAGTCTGTGAAGAGATGTGTGTTCACCAGGTGCTAGCATCACTGAGCTGGTTTATGAATACCCCCCAGTCTGATTTGTGATATTGCAAAGGAAAAAAATTATTGTATATTACGTAAGATTGGAATTTACGTGAATAAATACATGCAAAGAATACTTTATTGATCCCCAGAAAGGGAAATTCAGGTGTCCATGTAGCTCAAGCTCATGTATTATTTTTGTGAAATTAATGTTAATCATATTTTTTTTAAAGAAAAAAATCTTTTATTTGTGCTTTTACTGACCCCTTAGGGACAGAATTGGTATGGTACATGGCTGAACTGATTTATAAATACTCAAAAGTCGGTTAGTCCATTTTATTCCTTGGACGATTATTCAAAGGTATATATTTTTCCCTTCCAGCGTCAGGAGTTCTTTGCATTCTGAAGCATTCCACTGTAACAAAGAGGAGCTGGAAATGACCCTCTTTACTTCCTGTCCATCTCTCCAAGATTCAAAAGCACTAGGGAAAAGAGCAAAGGCCCCATTTCACACAGAATGACATGCTCTTTATAAGGCGAGATTCCTGCTGCTTCAAAAACCAAATTTCAAAAAAGCTAAGCGGAATTTCACCATGAGACATCTGTATATTTTACTGTGTGGAGCAGCGGGGCTTTAGTGTTATTAAAAAGCTTATTGAATGTCTGTTCATTTCCTGCTCAAGCTGTGTCCTGGATATGTTTTAAAAGACTATTTACCTGACACCAGTGTATATCCAAGCATATTGTTTGCATGTTTTACACTTGGAGAGACTGAAAAGATAAAAGTATACATTTTGCAAAGTAGAGGTGGGTGTAGGGTTGCTGTGTATAAATCAAATACTAATTGATATTAAAACTAGTATCGAAACTAGATACTAATTTGAGTGAGCATTGATACAAAAAAAAGTCACATTAAAAGGACAGAAGTGAACCTTTCCTGTACAGCTTTAGAATGATCTGTATCAGAACAAGTATAAGACCACATAGACTAGTATACGACCACTACCGGTACAGTGGACAGATTTCACAGATATAAGACCACATGGTAATATAAAAGAAAGTACTATTATTTAATGTTGAAAATCATATTCTATTGTCTAAAGAAAGAGTGTATTTTATTATCATCATGGTATCAGAATTGGTGTTGAGTATTGAGTCTATTCTATGATATCGAAATTGAGTTTAAAATTTTAGCATTGTGACAACCCTAGGTGGGAGATACATTCAAAAAGTGTATCTCTTTACATGTATCTCTTTGCGTGAATAATTTGGCAATTGTTGTTCTGTAGATATACAATATCAAACCTCTAATTAAAACTATGTAAAATAACAGCAAAAAGAGACAATTAAACACACAATAAAAACAAATATCTAGTTTAATGTTCTAGTGTTAAAATATTGTCTGACTATTCTTATCGAGGTACTACAAACAATTATTGAGGCATTCGTTTTTATAAATATCGCCCATCCCTTTGTTGAAAAACAAAAAATCAATGCAAGATAAAAAACAGGTTTAGACAAATAAAGATGGTTGTAGAAGCAAAGGCACCCCACATGGAACCTGTGTCAAACCAGTCTGAATCTATCACACAAAATGAAAACACTAGAAGGAGGCTTGCTTTTGGGACCCTGGAAGGCAAAATCTGAAAAGGAGGAAGAAGAAAAAAGTTCAGAGATTCCAGATAGCTTCTAGCTATCAGTTCAGTGTGCGAAACTTTTTCATCCCAGCTTCAGTAAATCACATTTTATTTACATGTTTGTTGTTTATGCAGACTTAGTCAACCAAGAGATGCCATGTTGTTGTCTGGTTAATACTTGACTATGCTATTGAAGGATATAAGACAAATAAAATGTCCAACCTTGAAATAGTTAAGTATTAAACTAAGTAGCTGATTTCTGTGTTAAATTTAGGACAATTATTCAGAACCAATCAATTTTGTGCATATTTACATACAGTCTTGTGTACGCACATAGTAATGCAATAAACAATACAAACTTCAATAAGAATACACCCAACAATTTGACTTAGTAACCTCTTGAAATGAAAAATCTAAAAGAAAAATAAATGGGTGAATGATCTGAGCTAAAACTTGAGCAGCTTGTTTTTCCTGAACCACTGATGCGCTTCGACTCTCCCACGATGCCTATTTTGGGCTGTTGATTGTGACAAGCATTACAAAGGAAATAAATGTCCCAACCTCCAGCAGGTAGTGACAATTAAGCAAACATTCAATGCTTTGACTAAATAGTTCATAATAGACCATTGGGGGCTGTGTTAGGCTGATTAGAGCTGTTTCAACAGACTGTTTGCTTCAAATGAGTCTTACCATAGTGTGTGAGACACCAATAGAATGGGAAACTTTGACAAGGACAAAATGGAATCCTTTCTTATGTCATTTGTTGGTGGAGTGAAATATAACATAAAAAGCCTATTAAACAACATGATGCAAAATGGAATATATGATATAATTGTAAAAATATTCTTAACACTATTTCTATACAGACAGATCTGTGCTACTTCTTTCCTCTACTACATCTTGTTTTTTGAGTAAAGTGTTGCCATTATGTACTCTCTTTTAAACCTCTGAAAGTTCAGTGGTTGTTATGTTTTTGTTCTTTTTAAGTCCAAAGCCTAGTTTTGTCTAGTGTCTAGTTTCTTCAACTTTGTACAACCTCTTTGTTGTGGTAACCTATTTGCCATCAAAACAAATTGCATCCTGAGTGGCCTACTCCTCTGCCATCTTGTTTTCACACAGTATCCCCAGTCGTTTCAAAGAATGGCCTGACCTCTCCATGCCCTCAGTTATTGCTACTTGCCGCTATATTTACTGTTCATTAACAAGGAGGAGGGGGAGGCAGAGGAGGGTGGCGTGTGCAGAGCTCCCTATATACTTTATGTGTGTCTACTAACAGAGAAATCTGATTGGCTTTGCAAGCAGAAGGACATCATTTTAAATAAGTCCTCAATGTTAAACTGTTTGCTCTAGGGCTTAGGGATTGCTCACCTCTCCAAATGCTATTTTAGCTTGAAAGCACAATATTTCCCAGCAGCCGCTACGCTCACATGGGAGACTGAGGGAGGGACTGGTGCGCTGGTTTCATGGAGGTGGCTCGCAGGCATACTCCATTCTGACAGAATGAGGAGGCACTCGACGAGAGAGTGGCGGAGAGGAAAGGGGGCCTATTAATAAAATGACTCTATAATGGGTAGTTCCCTGCAGCTTGGAAAAGAAGACAGGCGGATTGATGGACGAGGCCAAGGCCCACTTCCTGAAGCACGGTGAGCTCAGTTATGTGGACATGTGTGAGAGAGGCCAAACCCAAGGCCATACCATCACAGCCTCCGCTCTTACTCATCGCTTCACCAAACTGTTTAGAAATGCATTAAAACAGGAGCCCCCGTCCCAACCAGCTTTTAAAGATTACCTTCAGAAATAAATGACACCGCATGCTGTTTAACTCTGATGGTGTGGAGAGGCAATCATGTAGAATTTAGTTTAATTGTAATTTTACCTCAAAGTGAATGCCAAGGTAAACATGGCTCCCTGGATGACGTTATTATGATTCTTTTGCAATTCTATAATCCATAATTGACATGACTTACGAGTAAAGCACCCATAAAATAGTATTTGGCAGACTGGCAGTTTGTTTACAAGGAAAGGTTGTCTTAATGCAGTGCTTTTTATAAACACTTTTATGTTTGAAGAGTCACTTGAGTGGGGATTTGAGATGAGCTAAGAAAATATTGTTTTGCCACAACAGTGGCTTCTAACAATAGAGCGGGCTCCTGAAGGCGTCACTCCATCATGCTTTCATTACATTTTTGTTACATTGATTAGAGTGGCCTCAGCATGACTGCCTTTTTAATTGTCTATTTGCTGATCTGAGAGCTGAGCCGAGTGCAGCTGTAGATTGTGTGCTAACCATTTCAACAATGCTCTGAGGCATTCTCTGACACGCAAAGTTCATTGTTAGAATATACATCAGTTTGTATCACCATAGCGACCTCCTTGGATGCTGAGCAGGGGACCTCATAAATATGTAATCCTGACAGATTTGAGGAATTGTCCTCCTCCAGTGTTTCTCTCAAGCCGTTTTGTTAATGTCAACATGAAGGAAAGTTAGTGCAATAAGTGTTGACATTCAGCCCATGGTGTATATCATTAATAATTGCATACATATGATTTTCAGTCAGATGACAGTTGAATCACATCCTTATTTTCAGATAATTAGATATAAAATATTGATATTGTACATGAAGAGCTAATGCTCACCGTGACCACATGGTCTGTATAAATACTAGATTAGACAGTGTGGTAAAGTGTGGTGTTTCATGGCTTTATTATAATCACCTGCCTTGTATTTAGGAGACATAGACTACTTGCAGGAGGTTAAATATGGCTGGCTTTGCTGCAGTTTAAATAGCTGCTCTATCTAAGCTTATAACAGTGCTACTTTGCCCCCCTTGTGTAATTGCGAGAGCTTATGGGGACCAAAAATGTTGCCCTCTGCTCCTCGTTAAAGCACCACTTGTAAACGCGCTGGAGCGTGGTTGCAGCACACTGCTGCCCGACGTTCCCAGACAATGATATAGATTTCCTCTACAGAAGAACAATGGGAAGGGTTGTCACAAATTTGTCCATTGTCGCTGGGTCGCTATCATTTCTCTGTTAATTGCCATCATTGTAATAGAATATTAGATGCTCCAGAATGTAAAGGGAGGGCTGATGAAGGGCTGGTGCCAGCAGAGTTTTCTCCTTGACCACAGCCCTTATCTGCTAATGATAATAATAATATGTGACACTTCATTGATCCTGGTAGACTTTTGTACCCTCCTTATCCCCTCCACAGTGAGGCAGCCTTGTGCGGGAAAGTGTGCCACTGAAGCTACATGCTCTCTCTATGGTGGATATTCACATAGCCGTATTACATTAGTTCTTAAAATCATTTGGACTTTTCAATCTATCCACTGTCTAAATAATTATTTTAGCCACTACTTTTGCAGGACATGATGTAAATGCAGTCCTGCTTTAATTTTAATCAAAGACAAACTCCTGTTGCATCGGCTCTATAAGCTGAGTCCTCCACTCTGGTCCCACATGTTGCTCTGAGCTTGGTCAAAAAGCTCAGGGCATGTGACTTTAGAATAAATTGGCTTTTCTGTTTTAGGACGTTGCATTTCAAAAGAAAACAAATATGCTTCACAAATACCAGTGACAACTGTATCCATATTAAAATTAAACAGATTGGCATTGTTTTGATGTTTATTTATTTATTTAAGGGACAAGTGCATATTAAAAACAAGGAAAAAAATGTATATACCTGTAAATATGCTCGATTGTAGCCAAAGCTAATTTCCATCCTTAGTCCCTGCTGGGCCAAAGCCAACCACATTAACCACACAATTCATAACACATGACAAAAGATACAAGAAATAACAGCCACACCTCACTCATACACTCTGAAACACAGGCATACTATAGCAAAGAATATCGTGTGTGTGTGTGTGTGTGTGTGCGTGCGTGCGTGCGTGTGTGTGTGTGTGTGCGCGTGCGCGCGCGTGTGTGTGTGTGTGTGTATATATATATATATATATATATATATATATATATATATATATATATATATATATATATATATATATATATATAAATAGAAGATAAAAAACTTAAGGGTTAGTATGCATTATAAATGTGCAGTATTTCATTATTCCAAAGACTAATCTCTGTCACATGACATAATACTGTATCTGAAGAATATCAGACCAGTGACTAGTGAGTTACCAAATGGATTTTCTAGTCAGATTTACGTTTTCATATGCTGTGAAATTCTGTAAGTACACAAGTGTTGTAAATCCACACATGTAAGTGCGCTGTATAAGGACAAATCCCTGTAATCCCTGACATCATGCGAGGAGCAGGCACATAGAGAGCAGGTGGAAGAGGTGAACTTTTGAACATGCATATTACACAGTCTCTTTTCATTTTATTTGTTAGTTATAATCAGTTCAAAATATTAAATGTGACAAATTTAGATCTGATGTAAAGACTTTTTATACTGCTATTCCTTCATCAAAAATAAGCCTGGTTGTTGTTTTTTAATCCTGAATATCTGGGGCGGTTCTAGTCTCATTCTTGACCTTTCAAAATGCTTTGTTGCACTGCTCAACATCATGGGGAGATGCTTTCTTCTCTAGGAAGTCCATTTGCTTGCACCTGACTCATAATAAATTGGTCCAGTTATTGATACTTGCAGCTGATGTCATCAACATTACCTGTGGTGTGATGCTAATGGAGGCACTGCTCTGTCTGAAGCTCTGTTGCTCAAGTTATATTTTAATCTGAGGTTTATTTAAATACAGTCTGACCCCAAAGAGCTCACTTAGCTGGAACTACAACAGGTGTTTTTTAAATCCATTTTGTATTTTTTTTTTTTTTTTACTTCACTTTTAAACTTTTTGGGCAGTGTTTGCTCATTATAATTCTAATATTTTTAAAAGCTGCAAAAAGAGCTGATTAAAAATAACGATAAAGAAAAAAACACATTGTAAACTTCTAAATAATGGTATGAAGTGGTATTTCTACATTAAGAAGATATTTTTGCACACTTGATTGACATTTTTGTCAGTATCACCTTACCTTAGGTTAAACATAACATTGCTAAAGTTACAGGTGCACTAGCCATATAGCAGCACCATGCTTATTTCTATCAACTTCTAGATTGGATATTTGCCTAATTGTATGCTTTGATACTCTTTGCCTGTCTGTAAGAAAGGCCAGTATAAAGTTGAAAGCTATTTTGATAAACAGAGCAACCTTATCCTGGCCGTCAGAGCAGAGACAGCTACAGACAGTCCCAGGTCAGCAGCGGTGTCTCAGTCCTCTATCCCTTTGCCATCACATATGATCTATATCAGTGTCACCCCAAATTGCAGGAGGGCTCGTCGGCTAGCTCTCCACCGTGATGCAAATGTAAATGCACATTTGACACCTATCTAAATCGCTGTCATAATTCATTTCCCCGGCTCTTAAATCTCCCCCTGTCACACCGCACCTCTGCTGTTTTCCTGTCCAAAACCCCAGCACATTAGCTTTTATTGATGCCTTTGTCCTTTGATACATAATTTATCAGGCAGCGACATTTTTCAGAATTATCATGTTTTTTTGACCAAAGCTTGTTCAAACATATGGATTTGTTGATATTGCTGATACAGACAAAGCAGGTCCGGAGCAATATGACAGCCGACATCTATTCCACAAGGTATTAAAGGAAAGTGCGATGGAGCTTCATTGTCTTGTGTTTCTTTGGAGGAAGAAAAATAAGATATGGATATTAGACAGCCACTGCAGAAATACTGAATAGCCATACAGCAACTAAGGCCAGATCAATTTGCAATTTTCTTTTACCTTTAGCCAGAAAATATGTTGTTGTCAATAAAAGGCATTTACTAATAAATACTGTAATACTGCAACTTTTGATTTAAATAACAATTTTCTCAAATTCCAAAAGAAATGCATATTTTGCCTTAGGGTTATGTAATGAATAACATTTTTATTGAATCAGTTATTTCTAATCATAAATGTTATGTTTAGGACTTAATTGAGAGGTCTACAGACAATCCTCTATCACTGAAAGCATGTGGTTTGGAGCTACCTGGGCACCAAAACCTGGTTTCAAGTAGGCACCGACCAAAAAGGTCCGGTACTGGCACCAAAAATCCTCCTTCTCTTTCCCAATAAAAGTATAATTCATTTAAGTATCAGTATCGAAAAGTGGGTATTGTTACTGGTACTGGTATCGAAAAAATAAAAACAGTGTTCAGCCCTATTTGGAGTTCAAACTTTGGAGGAAGACTTTTTTGGACAGTTTTTTGTTAATGGAAATGATTAAAAGTCTTTATTGTTTGAATGTTTTATTTTGCATTTTGCTCAGCCCTACTTAGCATGATCATTGTACAATGTGGCTCAACATTGTATATATATTTTCTATTCTATGAAAGCTCAATTTTTGGTCTGAAAATGTGGGTGCATGAGGAATTCAACCACATGTAGATTAGGCCCAAGACACTCGCACACTCAGACTCTGTTACCTTCACTACTGCCAGGTCTGACGAGTTTAAATTAGTATTGCTACTGCTACTACTACTGCTGTCAGGGCTACCCCACTCACACTGCCTGTTCAGTGGAGGAGTCAGACCTGTGTGTTTTACAAAGGTTTCACACCCGGATTTAATGAACAATTAAAACAGCTCACTTAACACTGGAACACTTCAATTCCAGGTAATTTTGAGACTTCACATCAGAATAAAAAAATATAATTCTAGCCTCTTGATTATCTGGAACAAAAGTCAAGTTACTGTTAGGGCAACATTTCACTCTCATAATCCACCGGCTCTGTGTTCAAGTGGGGGTTATGTGGTGAAGATGCGTTTAGTTAAAGAGCTGCTTGGCCTGCTGGCCTTGGACTGTCTACCCACAGCCTCCTCTTTTTAAATGGTCACGGCCTGTTCCAGTGCATATAGCACGGCCAAATAGACTTTTGCTCTTTTCTTCATTGTCACAAAAGGCCAGGCACTTGGTTGGAGTTCCCATTCCCTTTTTACATAGTGATAAGACAGCCATTATCCTTTGAACCTTTTCTTTTCAAGCAGGCCTGGAGAAAAGGAAGAGTGAAAGGGGAAGGAGGAGGAGGACAGAGAAAGATTTCTTCCCTGAGGTGAGCCCGGCCTCACCTCTGCGTGGCGGGCGTTTTTGTGAGCAGTGAAGAGGTCCTTAACCTTCTATCAGATGGAGGCACACAGTTGTGTTCTGCTTGAATAACTACATTGAAAAGGCCTGAAGCGCAGGAGATGGTTCTATAGACTGTGCGAGTGGCAGCGGCTCAGGCAGACAGTATTGTATGACCTGCTGGAGTGTGACCCTCACATCATGTGCACATTCTTTGTTAAAGTGGCCATCAGTGGTTCTCTGTGAATCTGTGTTCTTTGTTGTACAGCACAGGCTGACAGTGTGGCTATCCTCTAATAATGTCACAACAACACACTTCACACATTTCTATAATACACCGCCTTTAATAGACCTTGGCTCATTTTACAAAGTCTTTCTGCGCTCAGGCAGTAAATGGCTTTACAGCAGTAATACTATCAATATCACTGTACAAATATTTGAATGTCATATTATAAAGGGCTCACTGCTGTCTCCTCTGCTCTAATATTGCACGACTCAAAGCAGCTGCTTTAAGTCATTGGTAAAACAATATTGAAAGTCTGTCAAGTCTGGAGTGCAACATTTTTGTCTTGATTTGTAATTCCAGCTGCCATAATCCAATGATTTGAAAAAGCATGGTTAGAGCTAATGTTAGTTGATTTTATGTATGATTATATGTGTGAGAGATCTAACCATGTTAGTTGCCATTGTCCAGGGTTTCCTCCAATTTAAGCCAAAAGTGGTTGAGATAATCTCCAGTCTGATGAATGAGCTGACATTATTCTACATCTACCGAAACCATTTGGAACTCGTATAAGGAAATTTGTGAGGTGTCAATGGATACTCAGGTTGGCACTATACTCCATACTTCCCCCATACTGCATATCAGAAGGACATTCAGTTTCCCTCATGCCTCCTTTTACTTGTTGAGAATTTTTACATGTTGATAACTCTTCTTACTCTTGCATAACAGTAGCCTTTCCAAAACACTTCTAATGAAACTCAAGAGTTTTCCACCTCCTGTAGGCTATTTTAGTGCTGATTTTTACTCACATTAATGCAAGCAGACATTCCTTTTGGCTCTTCTAAAATATCTAACATCATTGGACAGCAGTTTAATGTCTCAAATTTTCCGTTGTGCATGTAAATGATCACACTGTGTCAGCCATGCTTGTCAAATGAAGCGTTAGCCATAGATGGTAAACATGGTGCTCCATCTCTGCCCCAGAGCTTTCACTGTGTTCTTTATTAACTGTTCCTGGTTTGATGTCAGGAAGGATCTTGGAGCAAAAGTTTTCTCTCAAACTAACTCCAGGGCATGTCAAATGATTCATAAGATTAACTGTTCCTGTTCCAATAAGGCTAATGCTCACCGAACTACAAATACCAGTTATCTACTCTCCTTTCAACTTAATTGGATTTTCTATAAACAGTCCGCTATGGTGCAGTCAGTTATGAGACATTACTAAGTTACAAAACTGTTATAGCTGGTAATATTGTCTGACAGTTTATTGTTGTACGCAATGTTCTTGTTTTAACTTACAACACACATCTCTCCAAATGTAATTTTATACTGCTTTTTGCTCATGGTTGTTCCTCTTGTAAGTTGCAAATACAAAATACACTGCCTTTTACAAGCCATTTCTTTATACCAAGCCTACTGTTGCAATACAAGTTTGTTTTTTATGGCTAAGAAGGCTGTTTGACCTGCTGTGGTTGGTAGTTGATATGTTTGTCAGTCAGCAATAAGCAATGTTAGTATTTATATAGGTAAGAAGAGTTCAATGGAGGATCTAAATTAAAATACATTTTTTGTTAATATAATTCCAAAATAAACATACCATCTCAAGTGGATTACATCATTAAAGTGAGTGGATTCTTTAGTTTCTCAGCATTTGCCATGTAGAATCAAGGGTCTACATTCAAATCTGCTATCTTGATTTGATATCCTGTTTAATTTTGCCCAAGTAATGTATAAAATGATGCTGTCAGGGCACACAATGTAGATATTCTCTTGCTGCACATAGTATCACCACCTACAGCTCTGGTTTGTGGCTCACTGTGCCAGTGCTGTTGCTGCCCACGTGAATGTAACTATTGCTTTGAATTCAACTGGATAATACCACCTGAAACTTTTTTTGTGACTACTTCTCTTACCATTATATGCTAAATACATAGTTCGGTTTTGCAGTTCTTTCGTAGGAGGTAGAGGATAAATTAAAAAAAAAATGTATAGATTTACTAACACCAATTAAGAGCAAGACATTCAACACTGAAAATAGTGACAACAATAAATGTAAATACCATCAATAAAGTCAATAAAATACATGAACACTCAAATAGGCAAGGGATGATATTGAAATTTGGTGTCACAGTTATGACAAAATTAACGATTCACAATTATATAACAAAAATTATTAAAGTTGACAGCAAAAAAAAAATGGATATGAATAATTATAATTTTAATATGAATAACAACTGTTGGAGAATTGTACTTTGTCATAAGTGAAAACAACAAAGATCTAGAAGGATAAGGATACGTCAAGGATAAGTAGCTTTTTCTGCATGATATAATGGTGATTATCTTTGTTGGTGATTCTTACGGTTATATAAAATGTCCCACGAACGATTATCTCCCCTTCTTATCACAATAAATGATATTCTTTTTTATTGTTCTATCCCTACACTCAAATCAATCAATCAGTCATGGAGTTAAGCGGTACAAGTTCTGAGGTAGGGTCTAATGTTTGGTGTGTTTGAGGACGATCATGTTCTGAAGGCTCTGCTGCTCCTGCCTGCTCCATTTGACCCTCGTTCCCAGTCTCGGCTAGGGCTTTCTCCATCTTTGTTGTCTGAATTTGAGGAGGCTGATTGGCTCTGAGCAAGAACATGGTTTGCCTTCTGTGGACCTGCCTCTTGTCCCCCTCTGTCTGCGTGGAGGTCTTTGACACTCTCTCCTTCGCTTCAAAGGTTCTCTATAACTTTCTTCAGGCTCTGGACCTCCTTATGTCTCAACCCCTGCTCCTCCAGCTCCTTCTCTGCTGTGAACAATTCCATCTCCAGTCCTGCATATTTTAGGTCCTTCTTGACATCTTGGCTCTTTCATATCCTTCTTCCTGACCTTTTGCACAGACTCATCCTAATCTTTCTTTGTTTTCATCACCTCTTTTTGGTTCTTTACGTTCTGCTTCTACATCTCCTCTGCTGTGGACAGTTCCTGGTTGTAGTTCTTTCATTCTTTTTTTTTTTTTTTTTTTTGGTTCCATCTCATCTCCATCTTCTTCTGTTCCAACTCTATCATTGAGTATGTGTAATCCCTTATTGCCCAGGAGTAGCGTTTTCTCTTTATTGGTGCTCTAAATCACCATAGCCTTGACCTCCCCCTGGTGATTCTCAATCTCCTTCTGCATTCCACTGATGATTAAATCTTTCTAATGCAGTTTTATGTTTTTCAAATTATTGTGGTCCATTTCATTTTCCTGAGCTTCTCCATGTTCTTGTCCAAAACATCTTTGTCTCTTCAGATGTTTTGCAGTCCTCCTCAATGGCCTGAACCTCCTCCCGGCTCTGCTCTTCTAGCTCTTTCATGGCTGTGGTCAGATTTATAGTCTTTTGTTCTCCTACTACTACTACTACTACCAAATACATGAGACAAGGTGTCAAGACACTCAATAAATATTTATCTCAAAAATATTGTTCATACATAGTTAATTGATCATAATTGTGACAGGCCTACTACCAGATGACATTTGTGTTAGACTGGTCTTTTACCTGTACTAGTAGTTTGTGTCAGCATTTGCTGCTTTAATCATTCTTCATTCATGAAATCACTGTGTACACATTTTTGGCTAACTCACTAGCAGTACTCCAGCTTCCATTCTCCATATAAATTGAAAATAAGCAGTAATAATTTAGTCCACACTGTTGTGCATTTGCTAAGCCTGTCATTTGGCCTGCCTTTAACCTCTGGTATATAATTAGATCCAGCGCATGGCGAAGGGGAAATAGGTGAATACTCGCCAATTTCTGCAGTAAAATAATTTACTGGTGCTGTTGCAGTGCTATCAGTGCCACAATGTTTTTAAAAGCCTCACATTACACAAGGCAGAGGCACTGCGTTGTTATGGTGACTTTTTGGCCTGCTGCAAAAACGTGTCAACACAACGTGCACAACACAATCATCGTTTCGTGACAATGTGCCTGTTGCCATAACCACGAGAAGCCAAAAAATAGTAATTAGAATTATATTACCAACCCTTACTGTCCCTTAGTGCTTGCATATGGGTTTTGATTCGGTGTAACTAGGAGCAGTATTTGGACATTTTTTGTGAAATGTTATTGTGAAGTGCGAGTGGAGTGCCTTTGAGCTGTGGCCTGTGAGCCGTGCAGTGAGTAACTGGGCTCTCAAAGCTGCGCCGGCGTCTCCTGTGCCAAAATGTGTGCCACCAAACCATGTGCCAGTGCAAGTCTGCCCGGCTGCCAGACACTTCTTTTTATCCAATCAGACGTTTCGAATGGAGCAAGACCCCTATTCTTCTCCTCCTCCTCCTCCCCTCGCCCAGAGTTTTGTCTCACAGGCTCCTCTTCACGTGGATGCCTCTTCCCTGTACTGCATGCAGCCTTACCTAGAGACCATAACCACTGAGCGAAGAGTGCACAGTGTTCCCCCTCTTGTCTCTGTCTACTGCCGTTCCACTTCTATGTACTTTTTATTATTCTCCGTGGACTAAACCACAGGCTAAGTGGGCCAACCTTACTCACGATTTTAGGGATTTCTATAGAGTAACAAAAGCAGAGTGCCTCTAGAGATGTGTTTTTCTGAGGCGGGTGAGAGGAAAGCTGTTGTCTGTCTGTGTGTGGCTTTATTGGACATGATGAGGGATGATATTATGGAGGATGCAGCAGCAGCGGTGGCAGCACAGAGATGAGGGAGAGATCCCATTTGTCTCACGCTCACTTATTGTAATATGTCTATCTGTCACTTCGGCTGAGGACGGACATCTGTGTTTGTTTATATCTATGACATTTATTTCCATGTGTATATTACCTATGCTAGAATGAAGAAAAGAAAAGCACATACAGTGTATCAGGATATATCTAAGCTTAGTTTGCTTCTCAGTGTTTTTATTTGGTTTTCAGAGGCTGTTGTATAGTACAGTGTATACACATGGGAACACATGGAAAGATTAAAAGTTATTACTCTATCACAGAACCCATGATCTTTTAAAGCATTTTTTTCTACTGACCTCTTGTGGCTAGAGTTAGTATTGTATACCCTATCTAACGAGGAATAACAAAACAAAACACTTTTTTGTGCAAATGTATTATAACAGTGCCAGTTTATGGGAACTTTACATACAGATCTATTATTTAAACTGCATTTCAGTTCTTAGTCTTGCATCTATATTCTCAGAGCAATAAAGGTGATAATACATTTTCAATAAAAAACCTGTGTCCTCATCATGACTGCATAAAAGAGACATGCCGAGAAAGAAAAACTATATCATAGGAATGTATAATCCATGAGTACTTACAGTGATTGGAATACGAATGACATTAGTCAGTGGTGAGAACATTACGTGATCTCCTTGCTAACTAGGCTAATGCTAACTCTGGTACTTCTCTTGTGTCTTTCAGGTTGACGACGCCATGCTAATGTTTGATAAGACTACTAACAGACATAGAGGTAAGCACACAACCTTTTATAACCCCCATATTTTTTCTGAAAGGTGGGAAAACAGTGATTGGATGTCCTTTCCCCATGAGCTACCACAGAACAGTTCCATTTCACATGATATTAGGTGTGCCATCTGTTGGACAATGGGAGCGTGTCGGAGTAATCAATAAGCTGGTTGGGTGTTTAGAATGTTTTTGAGCATTAGCTTGTCTGGCGTTAGCGCGCTGTGTCTGGGCACTGCTGATGGGCTGATGGTGTGAGTGTTTCAGAGAGGTGCTTAAAGGGTGTAAAGATGGCGCGATGGTGGGCGCTTGTGCAGTCAGATAACAGCAGCAGATAAGGCCCAGGAGAAGCACTGACTTTATCGGGCTCTCTCATCGGCTTCTTATCTCACATGGAGGGAGACGTCTCTCTCTCTCTCTCTCTCTCTTTTTCAAGCAGAGGACTTTCCAAAGACAGCTTTTCCTTCACAGTGCGGGTGGTTAAGCTAAAACTGCTAGCTTACACTTTTGGAGTTTTGAAAAGTTATGGTCTGAACAGTAGCTGTGTGGTGTAAATGCAGTGTGTTACTGGTAAAAGCAGCTGAGGAACCCTTCAGAGGCTTGTTTTGCTATATCTGATTAAGGCTTCCATATTCATTTTGACATTATTGCTACACCTATCCAGCTATTTCAACTTTTCTCTTAAATGTTTTCAGTAAGAAGCAGCAGACAAATTCTAGTGTTAAACATGGTACACTATAACATTTATCACATATGTATTTAAGGAGGAGGTTGGTTTAAATCAGTGGTTCCCAAAGTTGGCATAGAACTGGGGGTTGTGAGATAACTTTGAAGATGCAATTTTATAATTACGATAATGTATATATTTTGTTTTTTTGTTGTTGTTTTTTTTAAAAACAGTATATTGTAGTGGAATTAGGGGAACAAACTACTCACATAAACACAAGTAACCTGATTTTAAATGTATTACAACTTGAAATTATGACAGATATTTAATTTCATTTTGCTGTCAGGGTCCCAGGTTGGTTGCATGGTTACTTGGAGATTCTGGCCTGAAAAGTTTGGGAATTCCTGGTCTAAACTTAATCATGCCACAAACTTTCTGGCATGCTACTAATATCCACGTGCACAACTTTAGAGCAGCTTTTTCAAATGGCAACGCAAGGGGGACAGGCCAAGGACAGCCAACACACTCATCCCAGAATGCTTTACAATTAGATACAGGCTGTATGCAGTGGTCTAATTTAGTCACAGAGTGTCACCGTACGCCAATTTACAAGAAAAAAAAGCCAAATAAATAAATAAATACTGTGTGAATGAACTCACTTCCCATCCTATATGCCCCACTGCCCCACTGTTCCCACTATCCATTTATTTCGGCAAAATATTCCATATCTGGTCAGTTGTGTTTATTCAACTTTAGATTTTTTTTTTACTTTTCCATTATATCCCAAGTTCAATGTTATACTTACATACTTACTTAATAGATGATTTGACTGATGACTCTACATCTACTTACATCTACTTAAGCAGTAATATAAAAATGTATATCCTCTTTAAGCTCATTGCCATTTAGCACTGGCTCCTAGCTGCTGGCTGCTGTAGTAAAGTTTGGGAGACAGACTGTCCCTGGCTGTGTGTATGTCGCTACATCATGGCGTGCCTGAGAAGTCGACAGGCACTGACAGGTATTTTCAGTGGAAAAAGGAGCCGGCACTTCTCTGTTTGTCACACCAATCAGCTCGCTTGTACAGGGGAGCTGCCATACCACGTCTCCACTGCGCCTGGCTGAGTGCTGTTTTGCCATATAGATGTAAACATTTCCTCTCCTACCTGGATAAATGTTTAAGTGGATGGGATAGGATGCTGTATTTTGGAGTTAGTAATGTCTGCTTTACTCTCCCCTCTCTTCTCAATGTAACTGTCTGAGAGAGAGAAAGAGAGAGAGTGTGTGTGAGTGCGCCGAACCCTTTTAGAAGCTGGTAAACAGTCTCTAAGTGTGGAACATGTGAACTATAGTGGAAGTGATCTATGGCTTTGAGGGGATTTTGATCTGTAGTGACAGAACGCAGTGTGAGGTCTGCTTTGAGACACAGGCTTTTCCCTCAGCCTCTCTCTGCTGCTGTTCCTTTGTGTGCCTGCACTGAGGGCCTCTGAGGAACAGGAGGATGCCTCTGGGTTTACAAAATGTCCTTCAAATGGAGACTTTGATGGAGAAACAGGGGATCTGCTACTGGAAAATGAACAACTTTTATACATTCTGTGTAGTGTAAATAAAAATAAATGTATTGTGATGAAGAACTATTACATTTTTACACAATATAAAATACACACAGTCAAGCTTTGAAAGTGAAACAGTTTACTATGTCATGAAGATGACACCACCTCTTTTTCCTCAATGGAGAGTTTATTGATTTGCCTGGAATGTTCCACTTGGCAATCTTGCATTATTTTAATTTTACTATGTTTTATTACTAAAAAAATAAAAAATAAAATACCTAGAGAAACATTAATTCTTATGGTTTGACCTGGTGGCATCATAGCTTGTCACCCTTTGGAACAATCCTGGCAAACAATAATAAAAAGTACCAGTGCTTCTGTAGCTGAGAGGTATAGCAACAGAACAGCATTAGGGTTATTTTGCTGCAGATTATGTTTATTAGGAACATTGTATATTATGTTTATATAGGATTTATGGATGTAAAAGGAGTAAGGGAAAGGCAAAGACACAGTTATTATTGATCAGTTAACATTGCATTTGATGACCTTCATATTCCCACTGAAACAATTGTCTCCTCAGAAACAAGCCTATCCCAGTAACTTTGGGGTTTGAGTGTACAAAGTATTTCCTGATTTTCACAGAATGGTATTCAGGATGTGTCACCAAAGAGTGGTGCTTCCAACATCTTATTTTGATATTGTGTTCTTTTTGGATCACAACAGGTTTCCTAAATGAAGAGCCCAGGATATCTGGGAGGGCCAAAGAAAGGGTGAATAATTCATGGGAGTTAAACGAGCCGTTGGTGTGATTGTGTAATATTAATGCCCTAGCAGCCACACGACCACAGAGGAGCAGTGCAGATCATTGGGACCAGCCTTCCACTGCCTGCAGTGACAGTGATGGGGATCTGCAAGCCTGTGTCTAAATCAATTCCCCACCTGTGTTCATTTTTGTCCTGTGGATTGATTCATGAAAAAATAATTCCATATTTTTGTGCCCCGGTTGCAACATAAAAAATAATACATTTCTATAATTCTGTGCTTCAAATGTCCAAATGGCACAGTGTCCAGTTCTTTAGTTCTTTAAAAGCTTTTTGCTTATTCCACATTCGCCTGCCCCCATAATAAGTAGTTTCTAGTGCAGTACAAAGTACCATGGGAGAGGTTTTTCATTTTTTAGTAAATCTGTCACCACAGTTGTAACATATTGTAAAGCTCTGTTTCATAGGTGTAATCTGTATAACATTATACTTTATACAGGTACATAATTAGTTATGAGATATGCACTGTAATTACCCTTTGGACTAAATAAAGGTTATTTCATATGGGACACATATTTTTGTTGGCATCTTAATAATAGATCACAGATTAGGAGTTGAACGCGTAGACTTGACAAATGGAGGTGTAGCTGCGTAATTAAGTTAAAACAAATATTTTTAAAGATCAATTTATAATCATTAACAGCAACTGAGTTATCTCTCTCAAATATAGTAATAGAACACCACAGGACATAACCCTTCTCTCTCTGTTATGAATCCTTGTCATATAGTAAACATAACAACATGATGTGAAGTTAACTAAATAACACTTTTGCATTGCATTCAATGCATTGTCTTGCATTGAATTCAAAATACAGTTTCATAAAGCATAAGCATTTCCAATAATAGAATGGTAATCATCTATTTTGTAAACATTCTTGTGTAATGTCTCACTATGAAGGGAGAGCGATATTAACAAAAAATTAATATTGTGATATTTTTGGGAATAATCCTGATGATGATTTTCAATTGTGCCTGTAAATGTTGAGATTTCGAATATCAATCAAAACATGAAGAAAATGTCATTAGCCACAAAAGTGCAGAAATATCACTTTATAGTGTTTTAAAGATTATTACATTTGTTTCTATTGTACAGAATATACTCCATATATTTTGACATTTCTCCAAAACAACAATTGCGATATTATACATTTTTCATATATCACCCACCTCAACTCACCTATAAATATACACATAAGTACCAACAAAAAGTTGGTGCTACAACATTATATTGTTGTATTGTGGTAATGGGCCTGTGACACACCTTATATTGTCTTATATTTTTCCAGCAGCACTTAAGATGCAACAGAATATTGTGGTACCAGAGTGTGGTTGTGCTGGTGAGGGCATGATGGACACTTGATTGTAGTGTGCTTTCTCTGAGACTGTGGTGAATTGGTTGGAGGACAGACGTCACACTCCACTAGCAGCAGCATTGTCCTTTAGACGCTCCCTGTGTGCCACATTCTCTACTCTTTCCCTGCTTTTGTACCTCCTTTTGATTCACTCTAATTCTGTTTTTCTTTTACACTATTTCTGGACTGTTTTTGCTGTGCCACCATTGCTCTGGTGGCTCTGTCATTCCTGCTTGAAGGACACTGACTTTAAGCAAAGCTGCTCACAAAGGCACAAGCTGCACACCATCTCGCTGGCATTTAAAGACTAGTATAATTGTCCAATTGTGTTGGAAATTGAACTCTCCAAAGCCTTCCTTCCCAGTGCAGAGGCATTGTGGGTGCGCTGGGTGTCTTCAGTGAGCGGCGCCGGCTGTCCAGAGGTTGATGCCAGAGGGCGTCCATTGTTCCATGCTCCACTGCAGTGTGTCTCGTTCCCGCCTCTTTTCCACCTTCTATTTTTCTGCCTGACACTCATTTTCTGACAGAAAGACACTTACTAATGTGAGCATCTCTTCCATGACTTAGGTGTTTTTGCTCAGTAAAACTGCCTTTGCTCAGTAAAACTGCCTTGTGTACTAAATTGAATGAAAATATGTAGTTTATTATGTCACATATCCACAAGGGGGTTTCTGGTGCAACTAGTTTATCTACTTTAAATTCACATTTGCAGTATACAGTACTATTCCATTTATACTTAGATGCGTGTGTCTTTTAGAGATTATAGTAGAAAGAAAATTTGCATGGCGTCCATCTCAGATTACAGATCCAGATTCAGTTATTATCAATTTTACTTATCACATGTGGTTTTTATCACTATCAAAAGTGTCATATTTTTTATATTTTACTATTAGCCAATATTTGTTTACGTGTGAATACTGTCTTTGGCCATGTTCTGATTACCGTATTTTCCGGACTATAAGCCGCTACTTTTTTCTCACACTTTGAACCCTGCGGCTTATACACCGATGCGGCTCATATATGGACGGATTATTCTTCTATGAACACAGCGGATGCGCGCGCAGCTTGAGTGCAGAAAGCGCCGCTGTCTGTGCGGTGAACATGGGTTAGGGTTAGTTAGAACACTCGCTAGCGCTGTTGTCAGCACTAAAACAGTTTATCGCTGCGTGATAAAATACGTTCTGCTGCTAAATGAACATTAGTGAGTGGGATACGTCTTAATGACCCGTATGTGTTAAATGCAGGTGAGGCGTAAATGACGAGACGAAACGTCTCAAACTTCAGTAGCAGGACATCCACTCATACATGATCGATACAACTAACCCCGACCCCCGGGAGAGCCTCAAATCCTGTTGAAATCCTACAAGACACTGACATGATCCCAGACAGGACAGCGGCTCTTTCTGCTCGAGACATGCGCAGTAGAGCGCCAGAGCGACTCTGGCGCGTGACGAACTGACTCAATGCAAAAAGACGACAAAAGCTTTAGAGGCAATACAAGCAGATGCTCGGAACTTGAAAACTTCTTGAAGACGTGGACACCTGCGGCTTATAGACAGGTGCGGCCTATATATGTACAAAAATAAAATTCTTTGAAAATTTAGTTGATGCGGCTTATATTCAGGTGCGCTCAATAGTCCGGAAAATACGGTAATTTGAATTGATGAATGGCTTGATCTCCAAGCGGCCGGTGTAGCCTGTAGTCATTGATTCTCTGCTTTCACATCTATATGACATGATCCTAAGTATTTGACAGCAAAATACAGATACTTGGTCAAGGAAAGGGGGCACTGAAGAATATATTATGATTTATTTATTATGATCTTGTTGATGTAAAATGTAGCATTTTGAAAGAAAGGTGCAGCACATGTTAAATGATGCTACTTATGTTCATCTGCTACTTAAAGCCACACTTTATTAAGTGGTACTTTGCTATGCCATAATTTGTCTTCGGTCTCTTCTCTGCATCCCTCTACTCTGTATCATAATTCCACAATCCACATAGGATCCTTTCAAGTGGGACTATATACCATCTCTATACAATTACTCTGATTTGATTATTCACAGGTTGCTTCCCAGCATCCTAATCCACAAGAATTCAAAAAGATACAATGCAAATGAGTGCATTGCCATCCCAATGCTAAATGACTCTCCTACAATTAGAAGTAGCTGATTAATTGGGTCAAAACTGCATGCTACCGAGACTGCATGATTCAAGCTCTAGTTATACAGTTTTGTGGGTAAAAATGCCACATGTGTACCTGTTTGTCCTTGTTCACTCATTATCCCATTTAGAACGCTGATGTAAGTCCATGTAACTTGCTTTTATATTGTTTTACACTAGTTCAGACCAGACACTACCCATTATAGCAACTTCATAATTACTTTCTGACTGATTGTAAAGCTAAATATGTTTTTGAATGATGCAAGTATTAGTAATGTGCAACAGTAGTGAGGAGTGGATAAAGAGGGGAATTTTGCTGCTTATTACAGGAAGCATGTTCCTGGAGAAGCTTGGGATTCCTGGTTGTGTGTGTCTGAGGCCAAGGCTGTGTGCATTTGTGTATAGGCCTTTATGCAAGCTTAAAGGGCTGGTTTTCTTCTTGGCAGAGGAACAGAAGACTGCATTGTGTGTTTCTGTAATCTCTTTACCTGAATTGGCAGCAAAGCTAGCAAGTGAAGCTCCCAGTGTGGAATTGGCACTGAGAAGTCAATGTCACACTGAGAAAGCTGCCTTCCAAACAACTGCCTGTGTCTGTGAATGGCTGTGCACGCCAGTGACAGCATGCGGTTTTGAATGTGTTTGCCTTTGTGCATTTTCAAGGCACATTTTACAGTGCCGTGCTGTGCAATGTGGACATTAACAACAAAAATATTCAGCTCTGGGCTAACTTTAAAAGCACATTGTTTAGCATTTGCAGTGTCTTCGTCACACTCAAAAGTGCTTCATAAGCTCTGGCCCTAGGATACATAAGCTTAACCATAACAAAGACTTGAGTGGTATTAGGTGTCATTAAACCCCAACTATATGACATAAATGTACTTCTTTTGCCTTGCTGGGTGAGAAGAACAAAAATAATTGGCCTCATTATCTTTCATCTCCTTGGCATATTACATTCATTATTTCCTACAAAGAGTGCCAGTATGAATCGTGTAACCTGTGGAGGCGCCTGCACCTTCTAGGTTAACTGCTGCTCCCTGAAAAGCTCTGCTGTTTGACGTCACTACAATGGCTCATCAGCCACCGATGCTCGGGATTGAACATGGCCGGCTGAGCAGAGGATGTCTGTCTGCAAAGTGATTGCTGGCTCATTGACTGAGTAGGAGGGAAAAACGAGGAACAAGTACAGTGGAGGACAAGGGCTTTAGTACGGAGAAGTCGAATAAAAGGCTCGGCCAGGAAGAGAAAGAGGAGGAAATAAAGAGAAAGGAGCGCGCCTCAGTGGGACGCCTCCCCTGCTGGCTCCTTGGGCTTCAAAAGAGCGCCAGGCAGTCTAGGCCTCCGCTTCTAGCAATTAGAGATCACTCCAGCGGATGCCTCCTGGCCAGCCTGCAAATCCCTCAAAAATACCCTCTGATTACTACTGTAGGACACAGGCTGTTTACCAAATGGATCTAGCACTGCTGAGAGTGAGTTTGATAATGCTTTCTTTTGTTCGGGCAAGAGAGGGAGCTGGGTCATTTGAGTTTTAAAGATGGCCAGACTTCAGAGGTGTATTTGCACCAAGAGAAGAGAAGTTAACCAATCCTTTAATATCCAGTCCAAAAGCCTTCCAAACAAATGGCCAGTGCTGTTACTGCTGGAGAGAATTCAAATACAGTATCTACTCAGTAGCACATTTACAAGGCCAGGACTTTTTCTGATGGTAAAAAGCCTCCACTGCCAATCCCTTTTTAAACAGATGAATCCCTGTAGGTTGTGGCGCATTTGTAGTGTTTACAAATGGCAGTTCCGGTGTGTTCTCTGACTGGTGTATATGCATGACTGCAGCTTGTGTGCCTGCCTCACTTCACTGATTGACGAGGTCTACAAGTGGAAGCCCATATTCCCACACCTTTTCTAGCAATACTTCATCCTTTCCAACATTATCTGACAGACTGTGGGTTGTATCCTC
Source organism: Taenioides sp. WSHXM2023 (assembly GCA_029959045.1). Lineage (NCBI taxonomy): Eukaryota > Metazoa > Chordata > Actinopteri > Gobiiformes > Gobiidae > Taenioides > Taenioides sp. WSHXM2023. The sequence goes on along the minus strand of CM057098.1, from coordinate 16,219,326 downwards.
CCTCCTCGACAGACCTGATATTAGCGATTAGTGTGAATGTCAGTTAATGGCAGAGCTAATCATACGCTCTGGGTGTAGTTCCACCTGAGGCCCCATGCTTTAGCCTAATCACACTGACAATGGAAGTGACGTATTTAGCCACTCATAGTAAGTACTGCAGTTCATCAGGGTCCAGGCAGGCTGATGGCACGGCTGGCCTTCCCTGCACAGGAGAGCTGTAGAGGGGCATGCCCTGAACCTCTGGGACCAAGGTTTTGTCACCCACAGACTACATAAATGGATCAATGCAATAACCTCCTAATAAGAAAATATGACACGACAGCATGGTAATGGAACACAGAGCACAGAATTAACCTGTAGTACCAAAAATTGTCTAATTGATTTCTTATGTTCATGTTGTAATCTGTTTGCTCTTTAAGCAAAAGATAATGTCAGGACTTATATTTTGATGATTTATATATAGATTTACAATAAACAAAATGTAATATGAAGATCCATATATGTAATAGTTTAATACTAAATACTAATTAACATTTAATGGAAATGGTACTGGGAGCTTCTATATTCAGCTACTGTATTTCTTCCTGTCTATTCAGTAAATATGTAAATCTTGCTTGTGCGATTAGCCCAGTGGGATGCACTTGACAGTTTGGCAGCCGTCCGTCGCTCACATCTGCCACACTATCAACATCAGTGCAGCCTCGATTTTTTCAGATTCCAGTGCGGCCAATACGATGGGTAGGTTTGGTTTTGAATTAGACTCTGCTGGGCTAGCCCGGCATGACCACTGCATGAGGAGGCAGGATGAAGGCAAGAGATTGTGGAAGAAGGCCTGGGGTTTTAATCTCTTCCCCATGTTTATCTCACCACCAGGAGACAAACCCTATGCCATTAAAAACATCAGCTACTCCCAATGGTTTGCTGTACGGCTGCAACTTAGAAGACATTTGAAGGACAAAATGAAAGAAGCCAGAAATATGTGAGAAGCAGAGCGTATGTGTAGGCAAGAAATGGTGTGATTTTATGCATGTGTATTGATAGAGGAACCATATTTATTTGAATTTTCAATGGGAAACGTGACTGTGACCAAAAAGGTATGCAGTTTTTTACGCATTTCTGCGGTATGTACAGTATTCATCTGGGGAAAAAATATTGTATTTGAACAAAAATAAGCGAACATCTTTGTGGCCACAGCTGCCATGAGAAATCAGTCTTTTCAGGAAATGAAAATGCCAGCTTGGAATTGTCATCATATTGAAAGTTGGCCAACCTTTGACCTTGTAATACCAGCACGACTCGATTTGTGACCTGCTGGAGGCTCTTAGAAAGTGAAACCATCGGGGAGGATCTACTGCTCACATCATCATTCTCAGAAGACCTAATAGTGGATTTACCAAGGTTAAACCCCTGTGAGATTGCAGCCAGCATGACCTGCAACGCTGAGTTTACATCCACACAAATACACACTGAATAAAAGAATGTGTACACCACAGTGTCGAAACGACACACACACATTGGAAAAATACGATTCTTTGAAATTACTTTACTATATTCACAAGCTCAGCCAAATGTGGATTATGTAGTAAAAGTCAATGCATTTAAAAAGCAAAAGAGAGATCCATATTTCCATAGGTGCAGTATATAGCCATACAGGCGAATGAGCTAGTATTGTTCTCTCTGTTTACAGACAGATTGGTGCCCAGCCAGTCATCTCCTATCTCTGTAGCCAGGTGGCTCCTGTTGAAATAATGCTACTTCATCTTTTTGGAATATTTGTGAAAACATGTTAATTGCACCTTTTTCTTATTTTTGCAGCCATCGTTTCAAAAGGTTTGCCAAAAACATCCCTACCCCCTGCAGTTTCTCTGAGAATGACTTGTCAGAAAAATATGATTTTTAAAAGTATATGTAACAAAATGTGATATCTACTGCACAATCTCTACAGGCACATAACTCATAGATTTTCATCATTCGTGTCTGAACCACAAAATGCACAAAGTTGTTCTGAACAGATACTTATTGTTGTACTGTTGTTCCCAAGTCTTTCAACTTTGACATTGGTATGACCATGAAAAATATATACAAAATATAAGCTTAATAATATCGCCCAATTGAAGAAAATTGAACAGAAAACACTGACTTTATTATAAGGCATCAAGTTTTCTGTATAAAGCTCCTACTCGTCCCTCTTCATCTCAAGTGTAATCATATACTCCAACCCACATGCGTGAAAAAAGTCCAATCAGTGCGGTGCAACACAACAGAAATCATGTCTTACATCAGCGCCAGTCGACTCACCTCATTTTAGATTAAAAACTCTTTCATGTCTGCGTCTTTTGTCTCTTTATGGGTCAAACTTGGTGCTCTGGGCTGTTGTGAGTTTGTAAGTATTGCGTCTAAGCACCTCTCCTGTGCACTGTCCTGGCTGCCTGTTTATTTGGAGGAAACTTAACTGTGTTGGCCCTACTTGCTGCTGATTGGCCTCCTACTGCCCCGCTGGTTTACCACTTAAACAGTTGTAGGAAGCGCTTTTGAAGTCGAGGGCTTTTTATACGGGAGCAGCCAAAACAATCATAGCTCCACGGGGTACGTCTTGGCAGAGCCTCGGATGTTGCTCTACAAGATAGACTTGCTTTGTGTTTGTCTTTTGAAAGTACATCGCAGTAGCATGCAACAGAAAGTGCAATTTCTGTCCACAATAAACTAGAGTAATAAGTGACTATTCAAAAGGGCACATGGATTCTGGCCCCATATGCAACATCGGCCACCATGCTGCTTTATGTATTTGGAGGAGCTTGCCATGTCTCAAAGCGACACAAAAACACATAAAGCGTAATATGACAATTTCTCCTAAGGGACAATAAAAAGGCATTTTCATATGGTGGGCACTTTGCATCAAGAAGACTGGCTGTTATAACCTGGCCAGTTCAGAGCGCTCTGTGTGCTGGTGTCTTGGTGTGAGTAAGTGTGCTGCGGTGCTGTAATAAGGGTTGCCTAGCCAAGCGCAAGTGTCAGAGTGGAGATGCCTGGCTCATTAGGTTCTATGGCAGGATAATATATGAACAGAGCCTATGAGTGTTCGCACAGGTGAAGCGGGGGGAAGAGAAGCAGCAGCCATTGTTCTAATTCTTATTTTTGCCATAGTAACAGTGGGATAGATAAGGAATTTGCCATTGGTTTAATTGAATGGTATGGGTCATACAAAGCACATTATAGGGAAGTCTGGGGATGGGAGGGCATTGTCAGGAAGGTAGATTTTTCACTGCCCATAATTATTTTTTTCCCTAACTACAAAGGTAGTACAGTGACTGAGTGATCACTCATGCTTCATAGCTAGAAAAGCTTTTCTGTGCAGAGTTTGCATGTTTTTCCACATGATTGGGTGGGTATCCTCTGGGCATTCTGGTTTTCCCCATCAACCCAAAACATGCATAATTGGTTAAAATTCTCCACCTGAACTAGTTCTGACCAAGCAAGTGCTGTACCGCAGAGCCTCACTGTTCCTGCTTGGTTGCTCTAGTGGCACAGGCAGAAGGATGGGTCAAATGCAGAGAATTAAAACAGTTGAAATGTTCAATGAATGGATGTGAACCACAAAACATTATTTATCTGTGGAGATTTTAACATTGACCTACTAAATCCAGCTAAACTAAAAATAATAGATGACTTATCAGATACAATGTTCAGTATGTCCCTCTATCCCACGATAACTAAACCAAGTAGAATAACCTCACACAGTGCTACAGTTATTGATAATATCTTTACCAACATTATGGGGAATCAAATAACCAGCGGCCTCTTTATATGTGATATTTCTGACCATCTACCTGTTTTCATTGTTCTTGACTATGATCTCCAAAAAATCGAGAAGGGAAGAAAATTAATCTATAAACTAACAAAAACGGTCAGGTTTCCCAAATAAAACAAAAACTGCAAAAGTAATACCAATATTCAAGAGTGAGAACAAACATAGTTTCACAAACTACAGACCAATTTCGCTACTGCCACAGTTTTCAAAAATCCTTGAAAAACTCTTCAACTCACGCCTCGAAAAGTTTCTTGACAAACATCAAATAATAAATGAAGGACAATATGGGTTTAGGACACAAAGAACCACCTCAATGGTAATAATCGATGCAATAGAGGGAATCACAAATGCACTAAATAACAATAAATATGCTGCCGGTATTTTTATTGACCTTAAGAAAGCCTTTGATACTATCAATCACTCAATATTACTTCATAAACACGAACAATATGGTATTAGAGGGGTAGCTAGGAACTGGTTGAAAGCATTGCTTGTGGTGTCCCCCAGGGGTCTGTTTTGGAACCAAAACTGTTCAATATATACATAAATGATATATTTACTGTATCTCAGTCACTAAAACTTATATTCTTTGCAGATGACACCAGCATATTTTATAGCAGTCACAATTATAATGAACTCATGAGTACTCTAAATGAGGAGCTAAACAAAATAAAAAAAATTGATGGATATTAATAAATTGTCATTAAACTTGAATAAGACCAAGGCAATGATGTTTGGCAATCACAAGATTAACACATAGTTACCAATTCTGACTGAAGGTGTCCAAATTGAAAATGTAAATGAAAATAAATTCCTGGGAGTTATAATGGACAGTAAATTATCATGGAAAGCCCACATTAGACATATAAAAACAAAAAATTCCAAAAGTCTTGCTATAATAAACAAATCAAGTATTACCTTGATCAAAATGACCTTCGTACATTATACTGTTCATTGGTTCTCCCTTATTTCACATATTGTGTTGAAGTGTGGGGGAAATTTCAAATTGCCCAATGTTCAAACTACCCGTAAACGTATCTATGTGTCTATATCTGGTGTAAAACTCTGGAGCAGTCTGGATACACATCACAAGCAATGCCAAAATATCCATAAATTCAAGTTGTTATATAAACATATGGTCTGGTCACAGTATATAAAGAGTGGCTCTTAATATTAGAACAACACTGCCTTCTGTAGTGCTGGTTTATGCTTGTTGTTTCCGCACCATTGCTGATACGTTCTGTCCATTACAGTATCTGCTGTCTGTTACCATTGTTGGTATCCTTAATTTCTTTACCATTGTTGGTACTTGCAATATGATGATAGTTACGTTACCAAGCTATAACAGTGACTCATTGTCCTCACTTGTAAATAGTTCATATGGTCTAATATAAAATGTCTGAAGAATGCAAAAGAAAGCTCATTATGTTAAATTAGAAGAGGGGGTGGGATTAAATAAGTTTTCTTCTTCCCACTCCTTTTTGGGCAAATGTTTTTTATTGTTGTTATTTGCGTTATGATTGCACTTTTGTCATATGTATATGTAAAATAATGTAAATTGCTTACTTGCCCAAAATAAATAAATAAATAAATAAATAATAATAATAATAATAATAATAATAATAATAATGCATCATTCAGTTATTAATTGAATTGCTATTTAGGAGTAAAATATATTGGTATTTTTATTTAGAATTAATACATTTCTTGCTCAATTTATGACTTGTCCATACAAAAAAATCTGAGCTATAAATCTGACCATATTATATTAGATATTATATCAAGAAAAATGCTAACATTTGGTGAGGAGTTTTCGGTAATGAAAGAATAAATGTTTCATCTGATCTATTATCTGCTCATTTGTGTTTGTTTATGTGTTCCAAGGGAATTTTGGGCTCCTTGGCCAAAATACACCCCTTGTCTTCTGAAGCGAATCCGACAATGAAATTAGCCTTTTATTCCTAAATTAATTAATGTATTGGTTTATTAAATTGATTTCATTTTGATTCTTGTTTTGCTGCTCTGGGTACTCGATTGACAGGTTGCCAGTCATGCTAAGATCCCATATCCCATCGGTAGCGTCACGCTGCAGCACGTTGCTAATTGAGTTGAATGTGAGGCTTGTCTCTCCTCAGTGAATCCATCTGTTGCCGTCGTGTCGTGGGTTTGTTCTCACTTGACGGATTCTGAGTGCTTTCTTTGTGTGTTTAACCAAGCGCTCCCGCAAAGGTGTGCTATGTGTTTTTATATCAAATGGGTGGCTGCCTTGGGGCTTGTTTAGTGTGTGATATTTGCTTTGCCCGCTGTACTGTCCCAGGGAGAAGGAGCCACAGAACACCTCTGTTTGCCACACCATTATTTACAGTCAAACAAAACCTCTCTGGGGATATGTCAGTGGATATGCGTGGCTACCATAAATAATCATCTGCAGTCAAATACAGTTATGCAATTCTGTATAGATTTTTGGCACTGCAGACGAACCATGGCATCAGCTGATGATTTAAATCATTAAAACAAATCCAGTTACTACCTTCACTGTGTGATCCTAATAACACCTGCTGACCACCTATCTGTTTCATTAAATTAAAATACATAGATATTACAGACTCAGTGTTTTGGAGTGACTGGAACTGACCCTTCAACGTTTTCATGGTACAAGACCTCTTTGCTCTGCTTTCACGCTGTACCACTCAACAACAATATTATACAAATAAATAATGAAAATTATGTTGAATCAAAATTTTACTGCTGAGGATACATATTAACGTAAATTAGGGATGCATGGATGCTTATTTGCTTGATTTCAGGTGCTTGTGCTTGTATTTATCAATATGCTCCCAATATCACTTAACTGCATTGCGTCGTTTCTGGTTGATGCTCATGGCTCACCTCTCAATGAGCATATTCATGGTAGACGTACTGACATGGTTAGAGTAAAAAAAAAACCACACATTTATACTAAAGGTTGAAGGAGAAATTCAATTCTGTCAACTGGACAAAAGTTTTTTGATTGAATACATTTCACAGCTCATCCAAGCTGCTTCTTCAGTTCTGGTCAGATTACTGGTGGACACTGCCTTATATCTGCCTGAAGGGAGGAGCTAACTATATTGAAACTACTCTGAAACTAACCCATCTACTTGGGTTGTCCAGTTGACAAAATTGAATATGTCCTTTGCTATGGGTCATACCTGGACAACTGAGGGATTTTACGAACTAATGGTTGCAGCCAGCACGGAGTGCACATTGACATGATTTTCAAATTTACTTATACTTACAAATTAGTAGCCTATTTGAAGCAGCCTTCCTATAGTTTTTTTTTTTTTTTTTTTTTTGTAGAAACAAAGAACAAAAACTTAATAAGTGTTTAGGAAAAAAGTGTCATGAGTGCATTCCTAATGTAAAGGCTTGTATTTGTTTTGAGCTGTTCTCCACATCACCACACAAATAATGTACAGTAAATGTACCTTTACCTTCAGCGCCGCTCCACTTCATCTGTGCTCCCAGGATATCCCTACCCCTCCCTCACCCTCCCTCACCCTTTCTCACCTTCTCTCACTCTCCCCTACCCTCCCTCGCTCGAATCTACTCGCTCAAAGATAGAAGACAGCATGTCTGTATATGTGTGTGTGATGGCACTTCACACGTTGTAGAACGTCCTTTCTTTGATATGAATAAAGTCATGGTGCTGTTGAATGCGCAGGTATGAGACACTTCTATCTGTGAGCTCTGGGAAGGGAAAGACTTCGAAGGCCTTGACTGTTTGTTTGTGAGAGCTAAATTTATACAACACAAATGAGCAACTGCCTTATCATCAATGTCTTTCAAGCGCTTGTGAACTTTAGTTTCACAGATATCCATCTAACTAGACAATGACTTTTTGTTTGTATGGTTGCCTTCCTTCCTTCACATTTTTCTCATCGTGCTCAACTCCCTGAGATTTGTTATTGATGACTATAAGGGTAATCCTTCAAGGCTTAGGAAAAAGACAGGTTTTTGTTACCGAGTGTACCACAACAATAACTTTGAGAGATTTGAAAGAAAAATGTTTTATTTATGTTTTGGTATGACAGTAACATTTGCATGTGAACTTTCAGTCATCAAATCTCTCAGATTTTGCCTTATCAGCACCCGCCTCTCTTGACATTGCTGTTTCCTGCTCACCTTTACTTGCCACCTACACCCTCCTCTGAACACAAGTGATGCTTTTCTTACACATTCATCTCTTATTTCAGGAGAGTTCACTGCTTCTGCTGCTGCGGCCTCTTTTCTTTTCTTTTTCTGTGAAAGGCTGCCTAGATGGATTCATATCACTGGTTCTGCTCGGGCTCTGGTCTGTCCACCAAACAGCGAACCCCCTTCTCCTCTTCTCCACCACATCCAGATTCATCAGACGGCAGCAGGCAGCCTCACTGACTCCTGGCTCATTTCTCATAAATTAGTCTTACCTCGCGCACACTTCTTTCTCTTTTGTTTCGTGCGCCGACTCTTTCCATTCTCCCCATGCCCCCTTTGCCCGCCTCCAGTCTCTCCCTGGTCCTCACATTTCATTTTTCTTCCTACAAATGCCACACAGCAGTCCCTTAAGAAATGTCATTTCTGTCTTCTCCTTTTGTTCTGTAATTTCTCTATGTCCCTCCTTTTCTCCTGGGATTTCATTTCTGGTGTCCACGGCTCCCTCATATCTGTCTCACTGTCTCCTTGCTGCTGTCTGTCTCTCTGTCTTTGTCTCTTGCACTCGCTCACTCTATCCCCCTCTCTCTCGCACTTGTCTCCTCACCTCCACATACACCTACAGTGCAGTGAGTGGGAATTTGACATGCTATGTTGAAATCCATTGTAGCTCATGACAGGGACAAATCTTTTATTTATGAAGGCATGAGGATGACAAAAAGGCAAGACATCTTCTTTTAATCATTTGTACTCCAGAAAAGGTTGGGTGTCTAAGATATTTGGATAATTGGGGATATTTTTATTATTGGCTCATGTTCATTAACAATCCAGGATATGTAAAATAATATATCTTAACTGCTGCCTCTGTGAGGTGATTTTCATACATAGTTTTGTAGAGGACTAAAGAAGGCTAATCTAGATCAAAGATGTGCCAAGTATGCTCCCAAGTTCACAGTTCAACGCAGATGCATGTGTTTTCAATATGAATCATCACTAAGGATATATGCAAATCAGCGACTTTAACTATATTTTATACTGTATAACAACTGAAAGTCTAATCTTGAATTCCAGTGTTTCAGTCTTGGTTTGTATTCTTTTGGTGAGGGGCAAATCTCGGCACACTGCTCCCATGTGGTCCCCAACCCAATTTGTTAGAGCTCTGACAAGAGCCGTCTGGGCTATGAGAGCACACAGGTCTCAGTGCTCAGCTTAAAACGCATTTGCCACTTGTGTAGAGATTAAATATATTTACTTTATATTGTCCGGAACAGGACACATACAGCACTGTTTGATTAAGTTACATCTTGTTCCCTGAATCTGAGTCTTCAAAGTATAGAACTCCTCTCCTTAAGCCTGTTGTCTCTGTTTCATTCAAACCAGAAGTGATTCTGTCCCACTGACAGGATTTCACTGGAGAACACTTCTCTGGCGTGTAGGCTTGCAGGCACTTGTGTTCTATCAAAATGCTAATAATATCATCTGCAATATCCAGGACAATATTATTGTAGTGCTAATTGGTGGAAAAAAATGTTGATGGGAGCACCTGCCCACCCCACTACCCAATTATTTTTAATTACACTGGCTGTAATAAAAGGGAACAAATTGTGTAACGATGAGTGTTTCTTGGGCGAGGTGACAGTTGTGTTCATCTCGGCTTTAGCGTGTGTAGCTCATTTAGATGGCAAGGAGTCACTCCAAGGATTCTGCCCCCTCAGGAGAAAAACTTTTCTCCTCTAGGTTTTATGCTGCATGATTTATTCATAGCACCACATGTCTGTGGAAGTGGTCCTGGGCTGCTTCACATGTGCCGATATGTGTTGGCCCACACCTTCTTTTCACGCTCCACAAGTTCCCTCGTCATACATACGCGAGAGGAGGATGGATTCAGATGGAGGGATGAATTCAAGTCACACGAAAACAAAAACTGGTCTAGTAAGGAATCAAAATAAGTAAATAGTTATTATTTTAAAACAACCCCTGTCTCCCATATTGCCAAATTAACTTTTTGTGTAGCGGTGGCTTGTGAGAAGGGTAATTAATGATTTCTTTTGGGAAGTACTTTCCTTGTATGTGTCAGTTTTTCTGGCTGCCTTCAAAGTGATAATGCTCCCCGGCTGTTGCCCCCGGGGACTGCTCCATCTTATTAACTTGTCTGAGGAGACAGGCTGGAGCTGTGCTGCTGCTTTAAAGCCTTGAGGGACGGAGCAGGGCACTAAGTCCTCCCCTGTCTTCTTCTGCTGCCCCAAACATCACTTTTCTCTGTATGCCTTTGGACCCACTCGCGCACCAACTGGCAGATCATCTGACACAAAAAGGGAATAGTTTAGAGTGCAGGGACTGTGATAAAGTATAATCACTTATTCAGCGTGGCAGATCTCGCTGCGAGAGCGTTTGGCTTCGCCAGTTCACTAATGTGAGTTAAAGAGAGAGGATTCTGTTAAAGAAGGCTCCTAAGAAACTAGGATCAGGTTTGTGGTTCAGCTCACTGGCCTTCATACTGGCTGTCCTCTATAATAATCAAGAGTATCCTCACACTATTTTACACACAGGTTTATATTGTTTTTAGAAGCTGAATTTTGAACAAGAGAATGTGCAGATTAAGCCAGTAACTTAATTATATGTATCTGTTTCTTATTGTTTATCATGACACTTACCTGAAGTTGTGCTCTTAATTTGTCTGTGGTTTGTTGGTAAAGTCTACCCACTAATAATCCCTCAGCACTAATGACCCAATGCACTTGTAAATAATTAAGCCTTACCTTTAGAACACTGCCATAGTATGAGCAGCACCTCTTATATAAGACCTCAGCTGTAGGTTTTGAACATATTGTTGAGAGCAGAGTGACAGAGTGACAGGGTCCTTCCTCTTGAGTGTGCTCCAACTCTCCTCCAGCGTTGCCAGGACTGTCCTTGGAGCTTACCACTGCGTGCTACCTTTCTCCACCTCGGCAACACTTAATGGCTACCTTCACGCTGCTTTTGTGTTAGCTGTTGTCACAAGGAATAGGGTTATTTGCACAGGGAATAGGATTGACAGAGACAGAGGACATGACATGTGGACACAGCACCATTCGGGACATTTAAACAAAGTTACTGCCTTGTTTCATGCCACTCAGCTGTTAGGTACTTGATGCATCTTTTACAACAGTCCTAACTTGGATTTCAGGTCAAATTGGTCAGTTTAAATTTTAAGTATATCTTAAGTATAAGATTTTTTTTACATGTGTAATTAAAAGACAATTATTAGTTATTATGTATGCAGTAATGCAGTAGAATGGAGTCAGGAGAGATATTATGCAGAACAACAATAATATTTTCCTGTTTGAGCACAGAGTAAGGCATGTTAGCCTCATTGTTTACTCCAGTCACACTAATCTGGTTAATTGCAGTAGGAAGGGCATCTGGTGTAAAGATCTTCCAAATCATTTGCTTTGGGAACCTCTAACTATTCATATTGTTTCAAAAAGTACCCCAACTTATTCTTGCTCTGCCTCCTGTACCTCTCTCACCTCTCTTTTCATTATGGCTGATTGCTGGTCACTCCTGAAATGTCGTTCTACACATTTTAGTGCGTAATTCCACCATTCCATAAATCGTAATCTTATTACACCCTGTAAAATCCACATTGTAATAAAAATATTATAGTCATCACTTAGCCTCTTAAATGGCCGTTAAAGCTGAGGAGACAAAATCACCTGTAACACTCCAAACCATCCCAGTACACATCTAATTAAACCTGGTACTTCCAGAAAACAAAATCAATCCTAAACAGATTTACTAAATGTATACAATTTAGCTAGCATAAATTCGATTGAGCCGTTCCATTATGGCTGCTTCTCTGTGGAATGCAGTGGCATTATGGTGTCTTAATCATTTTTAACTGTATTATCATAAATGTAATCATGCCTTCATCCCTAAACACAACGAAGTCTCAGCACTCAAATACAAAGGACAGTTTCATTTTTGAGCACCAATGGATTTAACCTCACTTTGATCCTGTTTGAGCTCATTTTGCCTTGGACCTATGTTTTTGTCCCGTCTTTCATACATCAATAGATGGATTATTATACACCCCTATTTTGTAATTGAAGGGCAGGTTAGACAAGAAGCTAATTAAAATGGTTTCTCTTTTACCCGGGCTATTTTTTGTTACTGTCTTGACAAAGTGTGCGGTCGGATTTGTGTTGTGTGTTTGTTTTGTCCTCCTTTGTCCTCCAAGTTAATGTTGTTGATGTGGCACTTACGGAGGACATGCAGACCTGCTGACAAAAACACTGATAGCAACGCACTCACATCCTCGCTCAGGGAAGGGCCACTTATCTGACATACCAGATAGGCTGCTGGGCTTTTTATACTTGGTAGCACCATCAAACTGGTAGGTGATATGGCCCAGTGTTTAGATTATATGTTAATAGTATTGGAAGTGTCATTGCTAATTCATATATTGTTCAACCTTGTTCATTCCTATAGCAGTTAAATCACAAATTACTCTTGCCTTTATCAGTGTTTGTTGGTTTTATTGTTTATGATTAAAAGACAAATGATTTTTTTGTTTTGTTTTTGTGAGTGGGCACTGTCAGAAAATTGCATTTTTATGGTGATTCCCAATTTTGACCAGAATTGGTTTAAAATGGTTGTATTAAGGCACTTTAGGACAGTGAAAGAACGAGTATTTAGTTTTAGCTAAAATTGCATATAACTTTCTAAGTATTCTTAGTATTATCTTTCTTTCGAGTTTCATTTGATTAATCTGCACTGTGTTGGAAAGTAGTTGATCTTTCTCTTTATATATCTAAAACCTTGCATAGTAGATCCGTAACCACAAAAGTCTAATTGTTATATTTTTACTTTAACCCTCGCACATATTTTGGCCTGTTATGTTAACCCAATTGTTAACACACAAGGATTAGTGTGTCATGAGGAGAGTTTGCGGTTGCTGCTGAGATAATGCTAGGGCTCACACAAAGTACAATATTGTGTGGTGCGGCAGGTTGGTTCCCAGCTGGCAGAGGCTGACCACACCAGGATTGTAGTATTGCCTGAAGCCACAGGAAAATTGGAATGACTGTGGCAAAGTCATGGATCCGAGGTGCGAGCGAAAGCCATGTGTTTGTGTCTGCGGGTCTGCGGGCCAGTCCTCATTATAGCACCCAGTAAAATATTACAGTGAGCTGACAGTGTCTAAGTGAATTGTCCAGGGCAGGTTTGACAGGCAGGGGAAGGCAGGCAAGATTATGATGGATGATGACAACATGCGGGTGCAGAAAGGGCTCTGATGTGTTCTGTTGCTCATGCAGGAACTATTACGTACACCTAATGTGCAACAGTTTGGTGACACTGAGAGCACACACACAGACACAGAGACACACACGCACATAGACACACACAGCGGTGAGGATGCCTGATGGGGGATGTTAAAATGTTGTGTACAATGAGGCTGCCATTTTTCATACCTTCACAATTCATTCAGGAGGCTGTTGCAGGGCCCACATTTCTAATGACAATCAGCACCATTGTAATTGTGTTTGCGCCTTAAAATAAAATTACGTTATGTTTGTTTTTCCTATTTTTTTCCCCCATTTGTTTTGCAGTACAACATGTCACTTGAATTTTTGTGGACCATTTTAGTTAATTTGTACACTCTGTAGATACATTGCTTTGGTTCAGTTGGCCAATGCTCAACAATTAGCTTCCAATTTTTTCCATTTTTCTCCAAAGCCATTTTTATTTCATGGACATGAAATGCTCGCTGTAAAGGATTAATCAGCTGATTGATGAATGCTGATTGCACTTATTCAAAGCTCCGCTCCTTTTTCTCCAGATACAAAAAATGTTGAAAAATTGCTCTGCAACTTCAAAGCAGAAAAAATGTGTTTTTTCTGCACACACAACTGCTGGCCACAAAGAGGCTGAACTCTTAGAAGTCCTGCTGAAGTTACCTCCTTCACCTGTTTCTGCACACTGTGTGTATAAGAAGTAAAGGATGAGGATGTCCTTTGAAGAGCAGTATATAAACTGCACTGTCACTGCAAACCAAACAGAGGCCATGAGCAAAACTGTCTTTTATCCGATCGCTGCAGATATATTTAATACTGTGAGTGAGGGCCATCTTTTCGTACTCTCACAATATAAACTATTACCAATACTCACATTTCACTTGAACCAGATAAGCAATAAAACTATTGAGGTGCTGTTACCCACTTTTCCTGATTTTGTTCTTCATAACCATATTCAGTTTAGTGTTCTCCAATATTTGTCACCAAGCTGTGGTTAAAATGATTTTTTTATTGCAGAAGATTCAAGATCCTGTTATTGATTTTGTCCCATTTGAATCACAGCTCATTTATGCACACTCAGTCTGTGAGGTGGAATAATATTTGCAAGCTCAAACAGTGAATCATACCTGGTGGTGAGAAGGTGTGATGAAGCTTTCAGTGGGAAGCTCCAGGCCCTAAACTGTTAATCATAACCTAAGCCTAGCCCGAGTGGATCTGTTTTAACCCCTTGTAGGAAGTGTAAATCCAGCTTTAAGCTCTCTCTCTCTATCCACACCAATATTATATGTTCTTTCTCATCTCTCTTATTTCAAATGTGAATGTGTAAACACACCTCTTCAACTTTAAACCTGGACTATTTTTAAGGCATTGGATCTGTCTATAATATAATGTGAACACAACCTTTTTGTTTTTTTTGCTTTTGGCTTTTATGAAATAATTTTTTAGTAAACAAATGATCACTGATTATCTTCTATTCTTCATATACTTATATTCTGGAGTTTTATGCAGAGTGTGGGGTCAGTTACTGTAGCTTTTGCCTTTCCTCCCATTCCACTCATTAGAGCAGATGGGGCATGAAGAAGCATTCACCCCAAGGTTGGCTGGCTTCTCCTGCCACACTGCTGCATCTCCTGGCGGTTCCACTTCCGTCATTTATCCATCCCCTCTCAGCCTCTCTGCACTGGCCTTGTTCCTTCCCACATTTGACCACTGGGGGAGGTATGTGGCACTGGAGCAAGCATTATTGATAGAGCATCTGTTTAGACATGGTGTGGGTATGTGAAGCATGTGGGTGAGCAGCTGGGGGTGGGAGCATGGGCAACATTATGTCATATTACATATCGTGAGACGTCTCGTTCACTTGTAAGGGCGTCTGCTTTGCGTTCACACTCTCATGGACAACAAAAATCAACAATCTGAATGTGTTGTGTCTTTTTATTATTTATTAATTTGTTTTTGCAGACAAACAGACATAATAGTAGAGCCTTCTTCTATTATTATCTATGATCTATGAAGTTATTCTATTAATTTCAATTTTGCTACATAAGGCTATGCTACTAAGATGGCCACACTGTAGTTGTATGTGCTTGTAGTTAGAATGATTAAATAAATAACCCTTTTCTTATCTGTGGCAATATTGTCCCTTCTGATGCTGCAAGGTGGCACTTCAGTTCAGGAACTGGACCAGCAATGCCCTGATCCTGATCTAGAAAGAGATACCCACAAAACACCACCTTTTTATTTGTATTTTGAGTCTACTTCCTCTCATTGCATACTTTATTCTTTTAAGCAGGGTAAATTGTTTTACCAGTTTACCACACAGCCTTGAATTTAAGGCTTACTTGAGAGTGGGTACCTAAGGGCAGTTCTTTTGGCATGTAGTCCTGTTCAGGGGCAGAGCGGGAGCGGCTCTATTCACATAATCAGCACACATCTCTTCTAGATGGCCCAACTTGTCAGAGCTCACACAGGCTCTCCCAATAGATTTGTGTCCTTGACAGCTTATAAACCAAGAGGATTTCATGGAATTTTGCACTAAACAAAGCACTGTGCTTTTATGATGTCCAACGGAGGAGCTTGTCTTCTGGAAGTCACTATTTCTGCACATTGTATTTTTGGTCAGTGCTGTTGGTTTTTGGGGAATAAGTTGACCTTGCATAGGTTTAGCACAGCAAAATAATGGCTAAATAAGTTATCATTTAAAAGTAAACACTCGTTGCTTAAATGCCCCAAGGGTTTGTACCAACTTGCATTAAGTGTGCTGTTATTGAAGTGTGTTTATTCACACGCCTTCTGGTCATATATCTGACTAATTTGGCCTTTACTTATTCCTATATTAGCTTATGACCTCTGAGTTCACTTCTGCTTTATTTTTTACAGGATAGGTCATTCTGGCTGTATTTGCCTGTAACGACTGTATGACAAAGTCAAGATCTCTTATACTGCAAGTTGAACATATTAAATGAGAGCACCATGGCTTTTCATTTTAACTTAATAGGTTCAATTTTCCCCTCTTCATTTTGGTAGCATCTGGGTCTATATTATTGCAACTATAACATATCCACATTTTGCCTATGAGACTTTTAGAGGCAGTGCAGCGGTAAGCATGAGGAGCACCTGGACTAGCGCTGCTGTCATCATGTGCATTCTTTGCTTTATGTGAGAAAACATTGAACACAATGATGCAACAATACTCTAAAAACAGCAAGAAATGCATGTCTGCTGCCGTATCTGTACTTAAACTTCTAAAACACTGGGTATCTGATGCACAGGGGAACATTATTTGGTGAATTTCAGCATTTTTTTTTTTTTTTTTTTTTTTTACCATACTGAAGCAGATTCATACTGAATCTGTCGCCTGCTTCCTATTTTTGAAATGAAACAACTTTCACGGTTTAAATATGTAAATGGATGGGAGCGCACCTGATCTCTGCCACTCAGAGCAGACATCAGGTGTGCCCCATCATTTCATCAAATTGAAAAGATGTCATTTTAAGCAAACAGGATTCTCTGAAAAGATGCAGGTGCTGGTCCTCTCCCCATGCAGTCCCTGCTATATATCATCTAGCATATTTAATATTCATTCCACTCAGTTCTTCTAAAATTTGATGATGGTTTTTGTAATTGCTAATGGTTTTGAAAATTGGAGGTATCTCTTTCCAAAAGGCCTTGTAGTAATTCAAAGACAGTAATTGTTACTTTCAATAGGAAAGGTTTTTGCCATAAACTATGGCAAGAAGTCATGAAAAAGCTCTTTTCCACGAAAAATGACTACAGATAAATGACTGCGAATTGGCCACACAGGCATACAGTATGAAAGGAGCTGCAAGATAAGGTGCAGGATTAGCTGTTGAAAAACGTCTACATTACAGTGCTGGATAGAGGGTTGTGACCATAGCCGCTACTGTCTGAGCTCATTTTTCTTTTCAACAAATTAGCAACTTTAAAAGTTTTGAGTGACATTTTCACAGCCCTTGACAAACAGTGACAAACAATGCAGTTGTTAATGTTTTTTTGTCTAAACAGGGCACTCATACAAAAGAGCCTGGTGCTCTCATTGTATTCTCCCTGTATAAATAAAGATAAATGAAATGAAATGGAAAAACTGCAAAAGAATATTTCATTCCACTTATAAGATATAAAATCTGGATGTGCACTCTATTTGTATGTTTTGATTTGAAGACACACTCACTTGGGTTGTACATATTTAATAATTGTCAAGTATTTTGTAGGATAGTTTGGTCTAAGGCCAATTGCAATGACCAAACAGAATGCTCCACATAGCAGGGAGGGCTGAACTTGAATAGGCCTGCCCTGTTTAAGTGCCCTGGCCGCAGATGCATTTAGCGGTCAGCTGTGAGTTTATGGCTGGGGACAGCACTGTCTTCCATGCCATTTGTTGTGGCTGACCTTTAAGATGATGAAGCGCAGTGTGAGTGACCCCTGGCAGGGTTTGTTCAAAGAGCAGTCTCCCGTAATGGGGGGTCCAGAGCTTGGCAGCATGCTGTGGGATTGATCAGCCCCTCACTCAAAGGCCAAACACAGGCCGGCCTGAGCAGAGAAGGCCATGCAGGACGGAGCATCATCAGTGCCTTTGAAGCCTGCTCCAACACCTCAGCTGCTTCAGTGCATGAATAAACATGTGTCTGGGCCTAAGCTGCTCCTGTGTCTCCTCTCCTTCTGTTCTCCTGGAGCACGCCAGGGCTGGCAGCAAAACATCAGCAAGAGGACTCAACTTCTGTCTTTTAGTTGCTCTAAACCATTCCGCCATCTTTTTCTTCTCAGTTTCAGCCAGTGTCACAGCCTCTGCTGAACACTTTCCTGTGCTCGTCTAGTGTGGCAGGATTAAATCCACTCATTTAAAGCTTGCATTGCTTCCACAGATGTCAGCTTTGAGATTGAAATGAGCTCCCCTTCTGCAGGCACCGAGTTAAAAGGGAAATACAGAAAGGAAAAGAGAGACTAAACTCAAATGCTCCCACTTTTCAGAGGCACAAGAGCAGCTGTACCGCAAGTGTCTGAGAGCGTTTGACCACAGTATACACAGGGTTAGCATCCACACCTGCACACACATTGCAACTGCCAATCACAGGATATTCAACAAGTATTATGGATTCAACAAAAAAAAAAAATAGCAATGCTAAAACTACCAGTTATTAGACATAAAATAAACCATCAATATAAGGAAACTAGTTACCTACTATTCTCATTTTTGGGAATTCTTATGTTCATACGTATGCATGATTATTTTTACCGTCTACGTTAGCTTAAAACCTGTAACACCATCAAATGCATTTGGCTCTCCAACAGGATAGGTCATATGTCAACATACTATGCCACATTTCACTGTAATACTTCACAATGTGTTCTTTTGCAGTCAGTATAAAGACACAAAGAGGACTATCTTGACATTATTAAAGGAAATTCAGCAACTCCTTGACCTCATGATGCTCTTGAGTAGATTTGTCTGTGCCTTTGTAATTCCCACTGGACTTATGCTAATGTGAGCTCATGACCTTTGCTTACCCTTCCTCAGGTGTTCCTAGAACTGACATAAAAGAGCAACACAAATCAATCTGATGAATAACTTGAACAAAGCTGTAAATAAGCTACATTTAAGTCTCTCCACTGAGCTTTCTCTGCCATGATAATCCCTGCCCAAAGGCGTCCAATGAAAGGGTCTAACTATGAGGACGATTTGCTGTGGTCATGTTTGTGTTTGATTATATTCACAATTTAAGGGAGTATGCAATTAATTCATCCTGCCTGTTATAAACAACGCTGTAATCGGGGGAGCTTAAATTTTCATTCTTGCGGAGAGAAAGTGATGAAAGAGAGGCTCTCAAAATGTCTTTTCTGGTTATAAGGTCAGTGATATCTGAATAAAATCATCCCACACTGATTTAATAAGGCTGATTGTGGTGATGTCATGATTTGAGTTTGAGTCACATGGGAAGGGCTCTTGAAGGAAACAGTCTTTTCTCACTATCGCAACATAACAACATCCATAAAGTAAACACAAGTGGCAGTTCTGCCTCTGAGCATTTGGCTCACTCAATGAAAGCAATCTCTGCTAAATGGTAATGGGCCCGCATAAAGTGGCATCATCAGTGTTGTTCATTTCAGACGGAGCGCTCCCGTGTCACGCCTTCAAATACACCCCTTGCTTAAATATTAATAACAATCTGGCCCCAGCAGCAACAGGAGACCTAATTCACTTAAATCAATTTTACTTTGCAACCTCCTTGCACTTAATTCAGTGGTTCAAAGCCCAGTTGTTTGCAGAGGATTATCTTGATTAAATGCTTTTAGTTCCTGAGTGAAATCCCCTGTTGAGCAGCTGGTCGGAAACGCTGGCATCCACAACACCACACACACTTTGACTATTCATTCACAAAGTGCTCCCTGTGCACGAACTTCTGAGCCATCTGATATTTTCAATCCGGCACCATTCACCTACTTTTTCTTATTATTCCTCTTTTTACTTTTGTCAGGAATGAGAAATGCTAATTAAGTTTAATGAAATTGATATCTATATCAATAGGTCATGCAGCACAAAAGGTGGGTGTCTGCTTCTTTCATTCCCAAGTCCCATGTTAGCGCTCATCTCAAAAGAAATTCATCACATCGACTCAAAAGGCTTTTGGAGGGGACTGGTGACCTGTCCTCCCACCGCCCCCGCCCCACACGCTTGTTACTGTATGTGATAGAAATTGAGACATCTATTAAGCCCAGGCCTATTGCTCGCCACAAAAGAGTCTGACATTGGTGAAAGAAGGATCCTCTTGTGGTCCAAACCCATGGATCTCATTATAGCCATACTCCATTTGTACTAAAGAAATTCTATCACTGTGAGCAATTATGTCGACGATGGTTGCGCACACATTTCTAATTCTGTATTGGAAGCGCTTGCCTGTCTCATATAGTGAATGGTATTTACTCAACCTGCCTCCACTGTTTGCTTTAAGGCTCCTTGCTGCGTTTTAAGAAAGTCTAATGCTTTCTTAGCTGTGGTTGTGTTTGTCCATGGATTTGATTAGTGTTTTTTCAGTGTGTGTTTATTTGCACATCATAGCCAACAGAATCTGATTATTTCACAAGAGAGGACATTAATTTCCAAACACCTTGCGCAAAAGAGGTCACTTAATTAATTAGATTTTAAATTCTAAACTTAATTAGCTTATGTTTACATTAACATTGAGAGAGGCTATGTTAAAAAGTTATGAGGGGCAAATTTCTTGGACTTTTCAAGCAAGGAAAGTCATGGGAGTAGACACATGCATGTTGTAGCTGGACAAACAATACTACACCTTTCTTCCTTTATTTATTACCTTTATTTCATACATACCAGACAGTCCTATTTCTCACAATGAATGAATACACAAGCAACAGGCTAAAATATTTCTGTACTGTCCTCATGTGGCACAAATTAGTAAAGGTGTAATAAATTATTGCCTTTTAAAAACTATACACTTCAGATAAGAATAAACTACAACTCACACTCAATCAACTGCACATGCTACTTCATCATTCCACCTGACGAATGTTTTTGACTGACCTTGCTAACAAGCTAACAAACCAAGCAATGTCAGTGAGATCATAACCTCTTCAGTGGCAGCAATAAATCAGGACCAAGCCTCTTGAGATTGAGGTATTCATGTGACAGCACCACTGCTGTATATGATCACATTTTCATTAAATTTCTACTACCAAACTTGTGTCTCGCTAGCTTTCCCAATATGTATTAATGAAGCAAGAGGTTTGCCTTTGGACTCCAATTAGCTGCGAATTAGCTTCAGCCACTCTTTTGAGACCGTGATGTATCGTGGCTGTAATGTGTTGGTATTGCGCCCAGCATTACTCATGTGTTTCGGCACCTCTCCGGGAGCTCAGGGACCCTTGGTGTAGACCTGATTCCTCAGTGCTGTGTGGAATACACGCCATGTTTTCAGAAGTGTTAAAAGGGCCTCTATTTTTACGACACAGTCATCAGTGGAGCATGCTAGGTCATGTGTGCAAGGACAATGGGGGGGGTGCAGTGGCTGCTGTTGTGTTCGTAAAGGTGCGCTGTGCGAGGGGTAAAAGAGCTGGCTCCGACTAAATGTGAACGCTGCTACCTTGTGATTAATCATTATCCTCTGTGCCAGTAATGTTACTCGTCTCATAAATTTTAAGCAACTGTGCCAATTGCGGTGCACACTCCATGAAAATAGCTCACCAAATGGAGATGAATCTCTAAACCGGCTGCTCCGCATTGCAAAATAAAATTGTTTTGAAAGAAATGAATTGCAGTAACAGTAAGTCATATCCAGAGGTGGAATATCTTTTCTCATAAAAGTTGTGTTACTGATAATACAAATGCGTGACACCAATAGTACCACAAAATTATGGCTTCATTGTATTACTGTTATTGATGGGTTATTATGGTGAATGCTACTACAAACAACTAGTTTTGCAATTTGTTACTACTACTTCTACCCCTGGCAACTAGGGTGACCACCTGTTTGTATTTGATTGTTCTGCATACAGCCATTTAGGCCCCATCCCCTGTTGCATTTATTCAGCACATGAAATTTTAGAAATGATAATTTTTTCCTTAATGCCACATGAATTATGAAAACTGAGATTTACTTACATGAAATCAAGACATTTTGAGTGTACTAGCATGAAAGGTTGGAATATGTTTTCACCTTTTGCTATTCCAATCTCTGAATTACTATTGTTAAAAACTAAAAATCATGTTGTGTTATAGCAGTTATTATCTGATCTTAAATTTTCCAACTCTGTATGTCAATATCAGACCACATTCAACGTGTCCCTCTTTTACTTCAGTTCAAGGTGATCATCCTGACCGTTTACACCATAATCATAACTATGACTGCTACTACCAGTTCTGTAATAACAATTTCATGAGATGTTTTGTAAATGATGTGAGTAAAAGTGTGTAGTTATTGGCCCTCTCTCGGTGCAGGTGAGATAAAGCTGTTCCACCTGAGTGCAGTGCTGCTCAGAATGCTGCTCAAAGCCTGGGTCAGGTCCCAGGCTGGGGCCACTTTACAAAGGACACATGCTTTTGTCAGGCCTGACCAGGGGGCAGGGTTTTTTCACCTTCATGTAACATCAAACACTCCTGAACACTGCACCTGTCTGCAGCCAGCACACCACTGGTAAAAACACGTCTGGATTTCTACAATAGAAAGAAGCTGGAGGGAGGGCATACATGTATATTTTCCTTAATTTAGCAGAATCTAATTGATCTTTGTTAATTAATAACTAATTTAAATGTCTTATGTATGATTTGTAAAATGTTATCATTTTTTTGTTTATAACTCTCTTTACCTCATGGATTATTATTATTATTTGTGAATTTCTATGACCTTTTTGTTAGTCTTGAGATCATTATCTAATTTGCTCTGATCATTTAAGAGTTCAAATATCCATTGCAAAATATGTATAATGAGCAGTTATCTTATTTTTATGTCAATATGTCATCTGAAACAGGCCTTGCATCATCTTACTTTTTATAATTACAGGTCAAGATTAACTAAGGCTGTAGGTATTTTCTCTACACAAACTACTTAAAAATGCACAATATAGGCACTTTAATATACACACAATTGTAAGATGTTCTCACTAACTGCTACCAGAGAAAGAGTGTATGAAATCACTAGCTCAAAAAATGTATAAATGGATGACATTGGATATAGAATACAATATTTGTTTGTGAAAATACAAATATGGTATTCTATATATCTTTTAATTTCTCCCTTTTGCAAATCAAGTAGAAACAGAAAAGCAAAGTAACAAGTAAAGTTAAACTGGGTAATAAATAAGCAATACTGCCTATTAAAGATGAAACTGAATCTAGTTCACTGTCAGACCCATTCTCTTTGGAATATTGTTTCCCCTGGATACAGTCTTCTACAGCATCACTTCTCATTTGCTAATAAAACTTGGGGCAACTTTTTAAAGATGCAAGTCAAATGTGTTGGTAAACAAACAGTTGCCACCCCCGTAACACCACCTCGTGAGCACTGCTGGAGCTGTTCCAGGGCTGATATGTCTGACAGAATCAGCATGATGAGTTTTAATACAAGTAACTTTATTTTATTGTTGTATAAGAAGTGATTTGTCACAACTTTTAGTACATACATTTCTATTATATAAACAGAATTCACTTTTTATGAAATAATACATATTTTACTACTTGTTTCTGTGGCCTCTACTGGGATAGAATAAATAAGCCCTTCATGTAAGTGATGATAGTACAGTTGACAGTGTGCTCACAAACAGCAGTATTTTTTTATTTTATTATTTTTCTGCTGTACAATTTGAGACCTGTGAGGCTGACCAGGTTCACAGCTTGAAGGAGGAAACCCATTTGTAGTGCCTCCATTATTCCCTCAGTTACACCATTTGCTTCTTTAAAATACATGTATCAAATTTCTATATATTACGCTATTACGCTTCCCCTGCTCTCCATTCTCTAATGCCCCCTAAACCACCTTATGCTAAATGTTAGTCGCCTGCTGTCTTTTGCTGGGGTGCGCAGAGCTAGTTAGTCAACTTCTCTGTGGATAATTGCTTTGGTTCTATTGCTCAAGCAGCCGTGTGATCTTGTGAAAAAGGAGCAAAATTCACACTTATGGGCATATTGTTTGGCACTAATGAGAGTCTTTATTGAGTTCCAAAGTGTTTGAAGGTACATCGAAGAGGTGCTGAGAGCTGCCTTTATTTCGCAAGTACACACTTTGTATAGCAATTTAGAAGCACTTTACCTCTGACCCACATGTACACCAAGCAGGTATTGCTACAAATATAGCAATTAGAAGTATGTGTTTACTAAAGACTATTCTTTAGTCTGAGTGGCTAGGACACTCACCTCACAGCAAGAAGAGTCCAGACTCGACTTGGGTTTGGTTTCAGTGTGTTCTGTGTTTCTGTGTATTTGCATGCTTCTCCCTGTGTCTTACTATACTATACTTTTACTATAGGTAAAATCCTCTAGCTAAGGTAGTCCTGACCAAGCCTAGATCAGGAGCTGGAGATTGGTCCCTAACTTTCTGTTTATTGCCTTAAAAGGTGCTGTAGATAGTTCATACTTGGTTAAAACTGTCCATCAGTCACTCAGAGAACTGTGGAGGCTAGCCAGTAGGAGAAATGGCAGGGGGAAAGGGTTAGCATTAGGGAAAACTGAAAGGTCTAAGCAATCTAACAATCCAGGAACAAAAGCTACAATTGGCCTAAAACTCACAGTTTCTCTCAAGTCAACTCTATGAGCTTTCCATTCTGCTTCAAACAGATCCAGACGACTAAATTTCACAAGATTTCACCAACTAATGGATGATACAATGACGAATATTAGATGGATTCACCATCAGTGGATATAGTGTTGTGCTTTATCCTTGTTCACTGGCCTAATATCATGTAGCTTCAGTGCTGCACATTGGGTTGCTATGAATATCTGTCATTAAGGTATAAATTAGTCTCTTTCTACAAGCTCATTTATATGCAAACCCAATGCTGTAGAGTTGTGCTTGCCCATGCCTGCATGCTGTTGCTGTGTCTCTTTAAGTAGGACAGTAGAAATTGATGGCCAACTCTGAAAGCTGACCTACATAGAGGCACAAACAAAGTAGTCTCCTCAGCGTGCATGCAGGGCCCAGTTGCTCGGCAGAAAATGCAAAAGAAGCATATATATATTTTGTTATGGTGAATATGAAGGCAAAACAACAAGTGATCCGTCATTGTTCATCTCATGGTCATTTAGAAAGCAAGAAATAAAAGAGCAGTGCCTTTTCTTCCTATTATTAGCACACTGTTTAAGAAACATGAAGTATTGAATGGGTTAATTTTCATGATGCCTCAGGTTAATATATTATTCTATTGTTACATTCATTGCTTATGAAACTAACTCTGGCAACAAGGGCAGATAAAGAGCTTGTCTACCTATACTTCATTTGGTGTGTCTAGCTTTGAATCTTAAAATATGTTAAATGTTGGTATACGTCTGTACTGAACTTTTTTTTTTTTTCGGGTCATTAATTCCATGCTGTTTTATGGGCACAAATCTCCCAATGGTAAACATGCATTGTTAAGAACAATGGGTTACCACAGCAGAAACAAATGACATAATATCACCTTCCAGCTTTTTATTTACCTTGTTAACTGCAAGCCAAACAAAAACAAACATAATCACTGTAAAACACAAATACGTTCCATTGATGGCAATAATAATCTGAAATTCTGTCTGAAATCACAGTGTGCAACCACTGACCATAACCATGGTGGCTGTGTGGCTGTGTATTTGCAGCCTTCACTTTGCATGAATCACTGCATATGCATAACTGCAATGGTCTGAACAAAACCCTGCAAATATCAAACAAATGCATTTGAAGAGACAGATCCCAGCACAAAGGGCCACCACACGAGGACAAAGGCCAAGCGTGAAGCAAATAACAATCACATTGAAATCTAATTACATCAATTTTCAATCACACTGTTTGTGTCTGACTGTTCTGCGGCCTTGTGCTTTATTTCATACTCTTATTAAAATCCACTCGGTGACATTTTTCTCTAATCAATTGTGAGATGTCCTTTTAACTGTTGTCTCAACTAATAAATTCTAGCATTTAAAAGCCTCAGAGCCACTATTGAACTAACCTGATTCCCTTATGAGGTAATTGTTCAATCTTAAGTAGCATTTTTCAGGCAGCAGAGTCTTGGTTATGTGCACACCTCCATGTAATCACCACCTCATGTTTCCGTCTCACAAGGGCCTGACACTCAATCCAGACAGGACACCCAGACCTCTGCATTTTATCGGCTGCACAAGTGTTCCATTAGATCTGCGTTATGAACACTCCAGTTTCAGAGCACATCCAGGACATGTGTCTTCAGTCGTCCTTAGCCAACATTTGGCATTTCAGTAATTGTGCATTTGTTCAATATGGCACTGTATTGAAACGATTGTAACATTTGAAGTTGGGTTGCTAATAGGGGAAAATGACACTACTTTGTATGCATTTTTGTAAAGCTTTCGCAACTTATGAAACTGGAAATTATACTTGCAAATAAATGTGCTTGTCGTATGTACAGTATTGCATAGGAAAACAAAAGGTGCTATTCAAGAGACTGTACTTCTAACTATGGCTATTGGACATTTTCACTGCTTGCTGTAGCTAACCCAACCAAAATGTAGTTAAAGCACATATGACAAGGTTTTGATGATTCTCTAATTTTAACTTAATTTGGTGGGATAATATCTGTTGTAAATATAAATTATAATTTTGCACCAATCAAGAAACAATTTGCAAGAGAATTCAAACATATTGATGACATCACACTAGGGAGAATTCTATCCAAAAATTCAGGACAATTTACACAAAAGAAACACATTTTTTTCTGATACTTTAAGCATGATTTCAACAAAGTAAAGTTTTGTCTTTGTATTTGTCAGATAATACAAGTAATTTCTGTGTTCACTAGAGGAGTTTTGCTAGGTAGCAGTTATAGAATACCCTAGCGTGATGTCATGATTTCCAACCAAGAAGTAAAATTTTAAATAAAACTAGAAAAGCACTCAGAGAGCGCAGACCTCCGCCAAGCAGCTCAGTTTTCAAAGTGATCCAGAATCCAGGATTTCTTCTGGATCATCACCAAAATTTAATCATCTGTTGGATTTACCATTAGGAACATTTTCTGAAAATTTCATCAAGATCCGTCCATAACTTTTTGAGTTATCTTGCTAACTAACAAACAAACAAACAGACAGACTCAGGCGAAAACATAACCTCCTTAGCGGAGGTAAAAAACTGCCAAAGTAGACAAACAAGTGTCAGTGTTTTTTCACAAATCTTAAATATAACAATCTTAACTGTGTTTTAGTAAAATGAGTAGTCCAACCTGTCATAGGCACTTAAATAAAGTTATTACATTTCTCATTATACTAATTGGTCTAATTGGTCCTCCCATTTTACTTGCCATAAACATTTTAGCAAGTTCAGATCCTGAAATGTTATGATATAACGCTTGGTTTTTAAGTGGATTCACTGTGTAGATCTTATTTCAGCAGACATGTTTTTACCAATTTGTGGGCAAAATCAAAAGATCATACTTGCAAGTAAATCCTGTGTTTTCACAATTTACTAGCAGTTCCAGATCAAACCAGATTCTCCATACTACACCATATTACTTATAGTACAGCGCCCCAGGGAGTACACAGACATGCGTCTCTTCATAATCAAATGTTTTATGATGCTCTCTTCAAACTAAGCCCTGAATCTGTAACTGTAGCGCTGCTAGTGGCCCACTCCACAGCTACACATAGTAGATCCATCTTCCCCGTCTGTGCCAGCACTCCCCAAAGGCCCCCACACATAGAGGCAGTCACATTTATTTGTTTCTGACTTTACACGCGCTTGTGCTTTGACTTGCGATCTGGGAATCACCACTTTCCCATGGGACCTAAACTCACTCTGCGATTCATCTCTGTAAATTAACCAATAACATATATAGCATAACATGCTTTTTTATCGCTCTGCCTCTCTGTGAGTGTTTTTTCTTTTACAACCTAAATCTATTTTTTATGTGAAATGTGCCTGGTGCGGTTAGAGAGTGGAGCTGCTAACTGTATTAAACATGGGATTAACGCCCGGGGCTGTGGATCTCTGGTAATAGCAGACGGAAGTAGTGATCAAAGAGCTCTAAGTGTGCTGTGGGTGTTGGCGCGGCCTCTGTGCGCTGCTCTGCATTAGAAGACAGGCCTGGGAGGCTGCCGGGGCATGCTCGCCGCGTAGGCTTTCTATAGTCTCGCCTTTGATTGGACAGGTGAGCTTTTGATCAGGCTTAATCAGTCCAGGCTAAGCTATTCTGCTCAGGAAGTGGGAGAGCAGAGTAGAGGTATGATAGTAGAGCCTACAACTGGGAGGATCAATTCCCTTCCTTATTAAATGTTGGCAGAGTTTGCACTTGGAGCTGTTAAGGCAAAAGAAAATTGTCATTAAAGTCACTTTTAAATGATAGATTTCTAGAATGGATTTTGAGGTGAGGGCAAAAAATTTTAAGTGAAAAATATCAAATGCCACAGGCTACATTTATACCAATCTATTTTCATTCTAATGTGATAGATCAAAACTCAGGGGCAATTCAGCAATTAGAGGCTGTTGGAACTCAAACCTCTCTACCTTTATCTTTATCTTACCACAGTCTTGGCACATCAAACATCAAAATGTCATTTCTTCACTGTGAGATTTTTCAGTGATTATCTTCAACAAATATATTACTCTAATTGTTGGACTTTTGCTAATAATTGTGGCACCGTTTGGATTGGAATTTTGAATTTCTGAAATTTATATCATCATTCGAATAGTAGCTACCTTATCTACATTTAAACTTGCATAAAACACCTCTTGCGCTCTTCCTTTCCTTTACCCTCATTTATCTTTGGCCATTACCTGCAATGGTGTAGTTAATGAGCACTGTGTCTGCCATATATATCCATGACAATGCATAAGCTCAGTGCCTCAGTAGTATATTTAGCTGCAGTCATTAGGGAACCTGGGGTAGCCTGCCATAGACATAGTAGGTGTGCTCCACTTTTATTCAAGAGTGGTCCCCCTCCTCTAAAAGTTTAATTACTTTGTTAAGGAACAATACTCTGAAAAAGTTGATTAGTTGCTTACATGTCCTATAGTATTAATTCGTACATTATATATTTATCCTTTCATAATCCTGTAGTATAGAGGAATTTTACACATGTCGATTGTATTGCATGTTGAAAAGTACAATTGTAGTCATAAGAGGTCAGTTAATAAAAGTATTCAACATCTCTAGGACTAAATTTGGATCTGGACATCATAACATCATTCTGTAAAAGTCTGTATTCTCTAACTCCATTTATATTGTGTTTAACACTTGCTTATAAATCTTGTACTTTTTTTTTTTTTTTTACAGTTTTTTTATGAGACTTGAAATAACCTCTAAAGTTGCCAGGTTGTCTTTGTGGACACTCTGTTTGCAGCTGGGGAGGGCTCTGGAGTGTGTGCTGCTGAGAAACACCGGTGTACAGAAGCAGAAAACCTGCAATGAGTATGAAATAAAGAGGCAGAATGATGAAGCTGGTAAAGGGCCGTGAAAGTAGGCTCTCTGCCAATTTAGTGGAACGATGGGTTGGGGGCCGCACCCAGAGCTGGCTAATAAGTGTGAGCGAGTGTAGCCAAGAGGGCTGGAGCAAGTCCATCCACACAACACCTATTATCAACCTCACCATCAGACATCCTTGTGCCTCCATTTACAGCCTATTGTTTAAGCTGTAGGGAGGGTCTTCTCTGCCCGAGTGTTGACACCTTTTCCCCCTGTCCATCAGCGCTGACAGGCTTTAATAGTCTCATAGCGGTCAAACTCAATCCTTGCGTCTGGGAGAAAAATATGCTAGGATACAAGAGGACAAAGCCGGTTTTGTGCTGACATTCTGCAGTAAGAGTATGGCTCGGGTTGGTGCTATTTGGTGGCCTATAATTGTCCGTAAGGTCTGTAAAATGGGATAGCCAAGCAAG
Source organism: Taenioides sp. WSHXM2023 (assembly GCA_029959045.1). Taxonomy (NCBI): domain Eukaryota; kingdom Metazoa; phylum Chordata; class Actinopteri; order Gobiiformes; family Gobiidae; genus Taenioides; species Taenioides sp. WSHXM2023. The sequence continues at coordinate 16,189,513 of CM057098.1, read as the reverse complement.
AGGACCACAAGTTCAGACAGCCCACAGGGGGCGATTGTGAAGAGGGAGGGAGGAGAGAAAAACAAGGAGAAGTTTGCTTTTTGATGGCTATGGGACACATTCCAACTGCAGTTTACAGCCCCTGCAAAAATGTCCTTTCCGAGAAACAGAGAAAGAGAGCGATGGGATAAGGCGGAGAGCTGCTGCTGGTGGTAGGTGGTATCTGTGGCGTGGTCCAACCCTGACCCCACAGGATATAATGGTGCAGTGGAAAATGTCCTGTCAGTTGATGGAAGAGCCGCCCGTAGCAGCAGGGAAGGAGCCTGGCGACAGGGGCCATGTGTGTTAACCTCTTTCCTTGTCACTTTTTCTCTCTCCCCCAGTCTCCCATCTCAGCCCGCCCCACAGACTTTACTCCCCTCTCTACCCCGACACTTCTCCATGACAAATGACTCCTGGCGGTTGATTTGTTGGTTGTCAAAAGTGCTCCTTACGCTGGCATGAAGGTAGGGTGAGCGGAGGGCACATCTATCTATCTCGCGCTACCCTGTTTTTCCTGGCGTTGCATGTTCTCGCCCCAAGCCCAGCGTAGAGATGTCAGACATTGGGAAATTGATATTCTGTCTCCTAAGATCTTATTAGATGTTGTCCATGTTTAATCAGCTAAAGCATTAAGGTGCTAAGTCCTCCCTCAACGAATGTTCCGCTTTGAGGAGCATCCATTGTTACTTGAAGAAGAGTGACAGCGCTAACGGCACATCATTTAAGGACACTTAATATGCACACTTTCTCATTACTTTGGAAGAGGAGGAAATGTGTTTGCCTCTAAATAATAAATCAATCAGCTTGTATGAATAAAATATACTATACTTGTTATTTATGTTATTTTATATTCATATATCTATATAGCACTGGCAAAATCGATGTCGGGACATTTCAACTAACAATGCATCATATGTGGTAGAAGATAAAACCAAAAATGTTCATGTCATGGGTTCTTTTGTTGACGAAAAAGAAATAATATGCCGTAGTCAAAATTGTGTTGGTGATTTTATTTACAGAAGTGCGGAAAATAGTGAAAAATGAAAAAAAGATATATTACATAGCTCGGAGCTGGTGCCTGCGGTGCACACAGTTCTAACCCTCAACACGCACTGCCTCTGTGAAGATGGGAGGCCCTTTTTAAAGTACGAGGCTCCTTCCCCATATCAGTTAACAACGAAAAATGACTTTTTCTCCACAAATAGAAATGGATACATCCCCCCTTTAATACTGAAAAATCATAAAATTACCATAAACAAAAATACTCTAATAATAATCTCTAAGCACAGATAGGGAAAAAATATATATATTATTCATCACGAAACGGAAAAGTCACCCGACATTACTGGTGACGCAACAAAATGCGGAAGACAACGATGCTCGAGTTGGCCGACTGACACACGCACTGAGGGGCGGTGGACAAGGAGGAAAGTTTTGGAATGAAACAATGGCTATGGCAAGAGGAATGTTTATGCAGCAATCAAGTGTGCGCCCCTGACTGTTGCGATGGTTATGTGAGGAAACTCGGGGATAGCGGTAAACGGCCGGGTAAGTGAAACGCAGGTGTGCGTGTGCATGCATATCGACACCATGGCCTCCCCGCGCGGGCTGACGGGACTACTCCGTCACAGTCTGTTTGTGTATCTGCTAGCTTCATAGCATAATTGCCTTAGTAATTTTTCAAGTTTTTTGCAAAAATAAACTGCCTATGTCAATAAGATTTTTTAAAAGAAGGTTTGTAAAAATCTTTCTGCAGCAGGGTCTAGAGAGTAGAATGAGACAGAAAACTCAATTTGGCCTAAAAATGACACGGGCAGTAATGAAGTCAGTGATAAAAATCTTTTAACTTGTAGTTCCTGAGAGTCAATGTTGAAATTATTTTTGTTTTGAAAATATTTTGTGGCACTCCAAAATACAACTAAAGATACAAACACAGTCAACATGGTAACCAATGGTTTACTTTCAAGAAGTCTTTGTGTTGTCACTGATGTGCAAACTTTATGACTAGCTTAAATGATAAACAAGGGCAGCCACCCTTTCAACAGTCAGAGCAGTAGCAGCTCACCACTACCAAGTTCAACAGATGAGAGAATCAATAATGTACTAAATTGTAAAGCGACTTTGAGTGAACAGTGTAGCACAAAGTACAAGTTGTGGTTACATAAACTGTTCTAAGCGCTGTAGTGTCTCTATTGTATATCAGATAGTACATGTCCGCATTTACAAGAGGAAGTCAGATGGCGGGCTGTTTATATTGACTGGTGTTTAAGCTTTATCTGAAGTGATTTCAGTGCATCGTCTGGTGCTTTTTGTTAAAGAAACCCATCTTCTCGCAGCCATACTTGGTTTTTTATTCACTTGATGTGTTCCTATTGTGCCATTTTCTTCTTTTGCTGTAGTAATACAAGATCAGTTTTTCTTTCAGACCTCGACCACACAAGATGCTCAGTTGCGTTGTGCATCCCCATCAAAAAGCGTGTTAAAAAATCTGCAATCATCTTGTCTGTGTCTTTGTGTTAAAAGAGGGGTTAAGCTTTTATCCCATAAATATGGCGTAAAAAACCCACAGTCAATGACACATTCATTCTGAGTCCTACATTAACATAAAAACGAGGGCTTGTTATACAGTGAAATTTCAATAAAAAGAACACAAAATGCATTTAATGAAATTCAGATGCTGGGCCCTAGCTTAGTGAATCTCATTACAAAGCTTTGTGCTGTTTTTCCATCTTCTCGCTGCAGAAGAGGTCTTGGAGTGCCCTTAATAATGTGGCAGATTTCATCATATTCCTGATTTAAAGAGGACAATGTCTGTCTTGTGCACTTGTTCTTTTCAAGGCCCAAGCCAATCTACAAAAATGAACTTGCATAGTTTCTGAATCTGCTTGTGATAATAATAATCTATCTTTTTCTTTTGGAAGTTTTGTTGAAGCTAACTGTCTCTCTCTCTTTCCCCCTCCCCTCTGTTCTTCTCTGCATAGGATTTGGTTTCATAACTTTTGAGAGCGAGGACATCGTAGAGAAAGTCTGTGAAATTCATTTTCATGAAATCAATAACAAAATGGTAAGTCCACTCATATTTTTTTCAATTTCAGGTGTATGATGAGGGATTAATTTTTGATTTGGTCTTTTTCCCTCAGTCTTAATAGCAGAGTTGACTGTGCGGGTGGCGTCAGGTGGTTGGGTGGTTGGATGGGGAAGGCAGCGGCGTGTACTGCCCACAAAGCGTGAAATTGTGTGGCTGAGTTATGCCTGTCAGGCTGGAGGAGCGGGAGCCTGTCCTCTTCAGTGGCTCTAACCCTGGCACATACACACTCACCTAGGTGGAGGTGTTCAGGGAGGCCACAGCGGAAGCTACTGGCAGAGTTCATTAGTCAGGGATTAACACCCCACCTAGTGTGTCCCCGTGACACTGGTTTATACACACCCGTAATTCAGACACTTTACTGCTTCTACTGCTCCATAGCACAAAGGTGAAAGCAACAAATGATAAATACTCCAGCTGATTTATGTCACTTTTAAGGACTTTAAATTTATATGTAGTATGGTTTTAAATGGGTAATTTGATGTGTACTTCACTAATTTAAAACAATGTGTATTTGTGAACCACATTAATATTAAGGAGAAACTCCTCCACCCCTCCAGCTCCGCTTTTGAAGTCATCATTTCACCTCTGATAATTGACACAGAGTGACCTGGCTGCAGTGGCTGTGGCACCAGGTCCTCCTTGAGCTGTCCGGCCCTCTTAAGAGATGCTGCATCATTTGAGCAGTTCTGTGGATGGACTATGGGGAATACTTGTCTCAGTGCCTCCATCTCCTGGTGCCTGCCTATCTGTGTGTGTCCGCTGCCTCTCTGCCAGGCGCTCTGCTCCTGCCGCCTGCCTGCCCGAGTGACTGGCTGGCTGACTGACAGGATCAGTGTAGTAGAACCGTGTTCACCAGGGAGCACCCCGGGTCACGAATGACCTCAGTATACGCCCCCCACACTGCATTACACTCAGTGCTCAGGACGGCCCCCTGCAGTGCGCAACGTGACAGAAATAACTGTATGCGACCAGCCACTTCTGTCAAAATGAAATGTCGCCGATCCTCTGACATGTAGGCAACAGCAAGAGCAGAAACAACAAGTCTCACACAGCAGCACACAGAGCTGTTTATGAACGCACAGGGAAATAAGCACTGTCAGAGCACTTCATTCCTCTGCACATTGGCTTCGAAACTAATTACATGCTTAAGATCTAATACTCACTGAATCACATTGTACAAAGACTGTTAATTCGTATATCCAATCTTCTCTGCGATGAAAATTAGCCCATCTTAAAATGGACTGGTTAAAAGTACAAATTAGATAACAGCTGCATTAAATAAAACTAAAATCATTCAAAAGCCTCAAGAATTAAGGCTAAACATACACAAGTGGCTATATAAAAGCCTATATTATTTACTAGTATTGTTTAAATTCCCTCTTAAACCGGTGGTTTAGAAGTGGTAATAATTATCCCCCAAAACCAACATTTTACTATTTTAACCACAGTTTCTGTAGTTACCATAGTAACTTTCTCAGAATCAAATACGTACTGCACATTGCTGAGACATAGTTATGTTCTTCATCCCTCAGTCAAATGTCCATCTGCAGAGTGGACTGGTTAAAAGAACTAATTAGATAACAATTTCATAATAACAGTTAGTGCCACTTATTTGCAGTATTTAATGATGATTAACACTCCAGGGTGTGAATCATTTCATAATTTACTGTAGCTGTATTGCAGTTCAGAAGATTTTCAGTGTAAAACTCGTTTCTGCAGTCTATTCAGAATTGTGGTGATTGTGAACAGAAATCACAGTTCCATATGGGTTTTTGGGCACGATAACTCTGTAAGCTTGGAAATGTGTGGCATTTACACAATATTTAAACATTTTCTCCATTGTGTGTTTTTATATAGCATAGAACTCCTTGAAAGATTTTTCGCTCCCACTCCAGTGTACAGCGCTTTCAAAGTCGCTCAATATTGTGGAAATAGTTTTGACAAGGAAAAGTTATGATTTGCTGCTGCCGTCTGTCCCTTCTGAAGTGCTATGCTGTCACTACACACACTTGTCAGAGAATGCAGCAAGTGTTTCCTAAGTATACCTCTAGTTAAGTTATTGTTAGAGGGAAATAATACTTCAAATCCATGTAAGCAATCAGAAACTGGAAGCTGAATGACAAGCAGCGGTCTATTGTCAAAACCTTGGACACAGGCAAGTTTTCTTTTAAGGATTTGTCGCTGTTTGTTGAAGATCTACCTTTGATTTCTTTGCCAAGTGTGTTCTTTAGATCTTCTCGAAAGGACTGAAGAAAGACGCAAGAACATGGAGTGACTTAAGAGCCTTTTTCAAAGATGCTTCAGCTGCTACCAGCGCTACATAAAGTACCAGCAGAAAGAACTAGTTATATCCACCAGACACCAATGTAAAAAAAAAAACTCCTATGTTCCTTATGAAGTACTATACAGAAATAGACCTCATCCATCATCCCCTGCCAGTGTTATCTAAGATGGTTGCTGAATAATTGATGCAGACAGAAATTCCACCCCTCTTGGGAGGCTGTTGGGCGCACGCAGATTGGCCCACCTTGCCTGGTCCTCTTTCGAGACAGAGACCGAAGCTGAGGGTGGCCTGAATGTGACTGCACTGGACCTGGGAATCACTGGGTTGATCACTCCATGTTGAAGAGTGTGTCAAGACTTATTCTCAAGAGTGTGTAGCTATCCTTCATATATAATTAAAACTAAAGGGTGATGCTTAGCAAGAATCAGTGCTACTAGCTGTATGGACTTCTGGAGTATGATTCACCTCTGTGTGGCCTGCTTTAGTTAAAGCTTCACCCTTTTAAAAAATGCACTGTGCTCACTATGAGTGGGCTTGCATTTTTACAAACCTCAAAGCCTCCTGCTTGTCTTCATGGAAATGTTGTTCCTTCAGCTGTGGTATTCCACAGAATGCTATAAAAGTCAGCTAACTCTACAGAGGATGTTTCAAAGTATGGTTTTAAATTAAACTGGATTTACCTGGAGTCATGCAGGTGACATACCTGTTCCAGGAAATGTTACAATGGTGTAGAAAAGAATTATATTAACCCGGTGGAAGCTCTGGAAAGCTACAGAGGCACTGAGGAAATGGTGTTTTATTGGTTGCTTTTTCTCTTTGTTCTTTTTGGATGTAATTGCAGCTGTAATAGTTGCATTTGCAGAAATGTCAGATCAGGCCAAAACTCTATGTGAATTGGTAGTTTCCAAATGGTGCAATTTTATAAAAACTAAAGCAGAAACAAATGCTTGGTAGAATGACCATTCAAAAGATGTTATATCTTTTATTTCTACGTATCTATATTGCATTTGTTCAGTATTATTATTGCTGGCGAAGTCCCTTGAAAAACATGCATTCTTTCTGTGAGGGAGATTGCCTCCACAGATCTGTCCTCTGTACTATGTGGTAGATTCTTGGTGAACCAGTCATATCTCAGAGCAAAGAAGCAGGTTGCTGACACGGCCTCCACCATTAATGTTAGCGCACCTTTACTAAAAACTTCACTCATCACCCTCAAAATTCATATTTTATTTGTCTGTATAGGCGATCTTGTTCATGACCATGCCCATTGGTGATTAAAGAACCTATGGCAAGTTCAAATACTAATTAAAAAAGTGGTGTTTAGATTATTTTTTCTCTTTTCAAATGGCTGCCCTCAAGTGAAGTTAGTAAAACAATGGCGATTATTATCAGACTCTGTGCTCCTCCCCCACGCCCGACTCTGTCCTTATGCATGCGTATCTAATTCATAATAATACCTATCAAGTATGGGCTCTGATGAGCAGCTAGTGTGCCATTACAGACAACTCACAGTGTTTTACCCAGACGTTTCCAGGTAATGTGCTTTAATACGTCCTCTTTAATATTCATCAGTGGAGAAAGATCACAACAGGAATGGAGGGCTTCTTATAGTTGTCAGTTTCTCACCAAGACTTCTGTCACTATCAACCAATTACTGCATTTGTGTCTTTTCTAATGCAACAAGCCCTTTAACTATAGAACTTTTATGTCAAATTACTGTATATAGATGCTTGTTTACTGTCTGTGTTGATTCAGGTGGAGGTTGTATTAGAATATATTGCTGGCAGATGCACTTCTACATAAACAACACCTTAAATCTCTTTCAATTGTACAGACAATAGAGGCAGTAGAGCTGTAAAGGAGAGCGATTGCTGGTAGTAAAAACTAGAGATGCACAGATTCAGCTTTTTCAGTTCCGACACTGATTTCAGTATCTGTTGATAGCCAATAATTTCCCAATACCAAGGCAGAGACTGAAAACAGCATTTATTGCCTTTAAACAAAAATCACATATCCAAATGTGTTACTGTTAATTATCCATCGAGTAACTGCTGAAGAACTTTGTATAAATAAAAGTTTAAACAATAAGAGACTTTCTGGGCCAACTATGACCAGTAAATAGTTATTTTACATCAGTTTATATGTCCAAGCAGAATATCAGCAGAACTGATATTTCAAAGCCAATATCCAGCAGTTTTTTTCAGTATCAGCGCCGAGATCCGATACTAGTATTGGATGGATGCATCCCTAGTAAAAATTTAATATTATATATGGATGTTAATCATGGGCTTCAGTTTCCTGTTTTAAGCTGACATTTTAAGGACATTTTACCATTCAAAAGAAGCAATATTTTATTTTGAATGGTTAATTACTATGGAAACAGTACTAATTTTTAGCCCTCTAATGTTGACTCATGTGTATGTTTCTATGTCAAGTACTGGAGGAACTGAGGCGGTAATAAAAAGCTGCTACTTTATACACTACCTGAACTGCAAATTGAATAGTAGTAGTTAAAGTACTGGCCAAAAGTAATTCTATCAGTTATTTGTTACATTGATAGTGGTAGTTGAAGTCTTTGTTATCTTTCAGGACAAAAGCTTTTTTTGTCCTGCTTTTGCAAAATTTTCTTTTGTAATGGTAGCTGAAGCAATAGTATATTTTGTTGTGAAATTGCAAAGTACTTGTGTTAGTAGTTATTCTACTCTAGGAATACATGGTTACAAGTCTATCTTTGCCTGGGAAAGGAGTAATATTTGTATATGTATGTATATTTCTACTGAATATACATAAAATAAATATTTGAATATAATGTAAAACCTAAAACTTGTCAAAATGTAATTGAATCTGAGCTTAACTACATCATGCTGCTTTAAAGAAACATATTGAATTCCACATTGGCACTTAGGTCAGTATTTATTGTGAGAGGGCCAGGTTTTTCACCGGTCACCTGCCTACGAGGAGGATGACCCGCTCAGTCCCACATGCAGTGCCGCTTTACAAGTTTGTGCACTGTAAGTAATTGGATATTTACCCTCCATTGAAGACGAAGAGCTTGAGGGATGAAGGGGGCTGAAAATTACCTGGCTCTCTGCACTCCAGGACATCCCATGAAAGCTTGGTTATGTTCAGATGCTCAGACGGACCGGGGGGATTGAAGAAAACCATTTGACGCCAACTTGATGATCATGGCACCCCTTTGAATAGGCCAGAGTGCACATTATGATTTTAGGACCGTAACAAGGCCATAGAACCTACACAACAGGGGGCGCCACTTCTTTAAATGGCCTCATATGTTTGTTTTCCCATACAACCCAATGTCATTCATATCTGGAAAGAGCAGGGCATCATCATCGCATGAGATTGCTGGCTGTTAAAGGTACTTTGCTTTATGATAATATCCACGCAGAAAGGACCACAACATGATTTTATTACCTTAACCTGGATGGGGTCTCAATTTATGTACTATTTTTTATCGATGACCAATACACCCATCTGAGTATCAAGAAAACCTTTGAGAATAATGTTTGCCAACTGTACACTGCACACAACATAATTTCTATATGAAATGAATGCAAAATGTCATTGTCAGTAATATTTCTCTTGACTAAAAATATATTTTTGCACTTGAGATGAGAGGGAAACAAAAATACATTTTTCCCTGATATAGTCCAAATACGCAATTTTTTAAATTATTATTTAGTTAAAGATGCTCTGTGTAACTTTTCCGGTGGTGGGTTCGCTACCTGCTTGTTATTGCTTTGCACAGAATATTCCACAGTATGGCATTAATCTTATCTGTCTTGCATGTATTCAGTTACAGGTGTTTTTATTGCTTAAAATAAAAATAGATATATAAGAAGAGACATATATTGGAAAACATGCATTCTGGAGAAAAATAAGTAAAATGTTTAATTTCCTCGCACAACAATACAATTTCCAGGGAAAAATAAAGGCCCTTCCTCTGGAAACGGTCTATATATCACTCCTTTAAGATCATTGTCTTATCATACAAACTTGAACATTGCAAAGAATATAAAAGCTTTATTGGTCATACAGTGTAAAAGTCACACTGTCATCTCACCAAACCTGTTTCTAAGCCTCTTGTTTTGGCACAAACACCAGATGGCAAACACAGCATCAGTGATTAACCTGGGTCAGGGGCTGGTATATAATTAGACGGCCCCAAGTGGACAGCCCAGTCAGGGTGAGGAGGTCTCAGGATCCCACCTCTGGAGCTGCAGTCATTTTAAGTCTCTGCTGCTTTGATCTGGCTCTTTCCCTCAAAGTCTTCTTTTCACACAGGAAGGTTTGAACGCTCCCCATGGACTGTAAGAAGGTCGTTAGCCTTATAATTTATCACAAAATCTCATCTCAAATGGAGCGATCGATTGGACAACACATGCACTACATCTTAATAAGGATGTCCTGGTTAAGTAAGAACAGAAAAATGGAGTTGCTAAAAAAAATCAATGGGAGTTTTCGATGCATTCAAGTATTAGTGAGTTGGGTCTTAACATCGAGTGAAAATATCTTAACAAAAAGCAAGGTTTCAGGGAAGGAAGTCATAGACCTGCTTCTATTACTATGCCATTTGAGATATATTACAATATTGCAGTTTCCAATGAACAAACTATGTATGTGTGTAATATTAAATAAAAACCACTATACACTACCAGTCACCCTTTGCTTTGAACCCTGTTTGCACTTTTGGCATTTCTTGACCCTGTCAAGGCACACCTGTGAAGTAAAAATCATTTCAGGTGACTTCATCAAGAAGCTCACTGAGTCACTGAGAGAAGACCAAGGGCCAAAGCAAAGTGTGGCTACTTTGAGAATTTTAATATAAAAATATATATATATAAAAAACATTGTTGTTATTTTACTTTTTTCTTTGCTGTATTATTATATATATCTTACATCATATATTTGATGTCCTCCATATGTATAAAATGTTTGACTGGTAGTTTAGTGATTATGAGGGCCTGGGTACGTCATATTTTACATTGCAAGATTAGGGCCAATACTTAAGATGCATGCAAACAAGTATATTTTGCATTTGTAAATCAGCAGTTTATTTTTCACCTTATTTTAATGCATGACCTTGTTTTTATTTTTTAATTTAATTTATTTTTATTATTATTCTTTGTTTAATGTTGCACCATAATGCAAGTTCTTAGTTTGTGAATTTTGTTAACTGACAATGGCAATACATTTTTTCTGATTCTTACTGATGCTTCCCAAACATCTCAGCCTTAAATCTCAATTTTTATTCAGGTTGCTGCCAATACCAGGATCTTTAACAGTGGCTGAGCAGATCCATAGTCATTGGAAAGACATTTGCTGAAAATGACACTCAGGTCCCCCTCATTGTCTCTGTGGCCTTGTGGATCAAGTGTGAGCGCCGTGTACTGTGATTACATTTGTGACTGGAGCCAAGGTGCCCCTGCGTCTGATTAACAGGACAGGGGTTCAGCTGGGGTTATTAGCTCTTCACCAAGGCCCAGGTGTTGCTTTCTGCTCCTGTCAAGCTAACTGACACTGAGGCTTTCATGTGACGTCTTCTTCTGGATGTGTGGTTGTGCGTCTTGGCCCTGCCCAATCAGCCTCTTTGGTGAGGCCATGGAGGGGACTCTCTGAAGGGCCTGGGATACTCTGGAGCTTTGGTGGTGGGGGTGGAGGAGAAGGGGGGCTGGCCTGGCTCCTGCTCTGATTTACAGTGTTCGCCGAGCCGGGTGATGCTGACAACGTGCCAACTGGGCCCCAGCACACTGTTGTTGGCTTATGGTTGTTTGATGCCAAATCTCTTGTTAATAATCAGAGCTCATATCAGCCGGACTCCCAGATCCACTTTCCCTTGATGATGCTTTGAGGACTGTTTCAGCGTAATTAAAATGTATCGGGTTCTACAGTATCATTGTCGAGGGTGAGGCCAATAGGCAGATTTGCTTTAACATTTTCAAAATAGAGAAAGTCTTTGAAATGTGTCAGGCACTTATCAGCATAGCAGTCTTGTCTCAGCAAAAATGTTGTCCATGGTTCAAACTTAATTCAAGCTGACATGTTTGTTTGTGAGAAGTTTGAATTTTTCATGCATATCCTCTAAACTGAACCCCAGTGAAGGTCTGTACACCTGGGATTAACTAGACATTAAAAGGCCTGAATTTCACTGTTTTCTGATTAATGTTATAATGTTGTTTCCTCATCAAAAACATACCTGGAGCTGTGTTTCGTGTCAGTCACATGTTTAACACACAAACCCTGCATACTAAGGCTGAGTTCTTCTTTAAACAGTCTGTTCCACCTTGTGTTGTCACGTGGCAATACAGGAATTGCTCCCCTGTGTTTTAAACACCATACACCTTCACTAGACAGAATAATTTGGATGATTTCAGCCCTGGAATTGCCAATCTCTGCTGAATTTAAGATAAAAGGTAGCTGTTAACTAGAAAACTACCACTTAATGACATCACTAGGTGGAACAGAGCATTTTAAACCTTGGAGATGTAGACAGTAATAAAACATTACTCAAACGTGTGAAACAAAACACAACTCCAGGTATGTTTATGATGAGGCAACAACATTATAGCATGGCTTTTTTTTGCGTAATATGGGTCCACTTTCAACTTTTCTGCTGGAAGGTCCCCTACCTACTTGTCTCCATGGAGATGTTATTGCTTTCCCTGTAATATTCCATGTTATGACATTAAACATAAACATCTAGCATTTACTCATTACAGGTGTTTCTATTGCTCTCCTGTGATAAGGGTGACGCTCCACAGACCTGAATTGTAATGTAGCCTAGTGCTGTAACCTGCTTGTCTCCCTCGTGATAGATTAATCTATACTGTGTAACATTTTACACAAAGCAATAATATTTCCATGGAGACAAGCAGACGGTGGACCCTCTACTAGAAATGTTACGCAGTGCACCTTTTAAAGAGGTGTATCCATCTAAGTCCCATTGTTGTTAAAAGTGGAAAATTTGTGGAAAGCGCTCATAATTGTCTATTTAGTTTTATCTTACAAAAGAATTGTAATGAATTGTTAATGTAACCAAAAGAAGTCTGCATACTCACATTTCTCCACATTGGTTTGACTTATGAGCGGTTTCATTCCTTAAATAACCAACTTGTTAAACTGGCGCAAAAGCTTTCTCTCTCAAATGAATACGCTGCCCCACCATGGCTGACATTGTGCATTGAGAGCTCTGACATTTCCAAACTATTCAGTCTATGTGTTTTGACTGTTGAGCTGGGAGTGGGAGCCTGAGTAAATGAATCACACCGTTTCCTTTCTTCACTCTGCCAGTTTGTTGATTGAATCCATTCACTAGTGGAGCTAATAGTAGTGCTACATCTCCTCCTCCACTCTCTCTCTCTCACCCGCACACACACACACATACCACACACACACACACACACACACACACACAGGCAGACCAGGCTCATCCCTGAAGGACAGTCATTCCCGGTCCATCCTGCTCACACCTCCCCACTCCACCCACAAGGTTAATATGTACCGGAGATGTATTGAAAAGGTCATAACTGGGGAACACTCCACTCTGTTTCACGTGGGCAAAACAAAGCCTCTTGTTTGTCCGAGGCTTCATCATGGCGTTGTTCTACAGCTCACATGATCATTGGGTGCATGTCGGCAAATTATGTGAAACTTGTAAGACTGCATTCCCAGTTGTATGAGCCTCTAAATTATACTCACTGCGTTTATTCTGTTATTTTGTTTGAAAATGATGATAAGGCAATAAAAACGGAAAACAATAAAAAAAAATAAGTACTTGGTTAATGAATTCCTTTACTTATCAATCATTTTTGTAGAGAAAAATAAACTAATTTTGAAGTGTGGAAAAGTGTTTAGTGGATTCAGTTGGTTGTGCAGAAAGATTTTTTTCTTCTGATCGAACACACTTTGGGGATGAATGAGAAAGGAATATTGCAGAGTGGGCATCTGTCCCAGATTGAACTACTCGTGAAGAGTCTAATTTGTGAAGAGTCTAACACGCGTAGAAGTACATGCATTAAGAAATAAGTAAAAAAAAAAAAACAAGAACTGAGCCACACAAGTTGTGTTTTGGCTTTTATAAGTTCTGCTATTATTGACCTACTTTTATTGGTATTGGTCTTTGGATTTTTTGCTACCTACTTTAGTTAATAGTAAAAGCAGTTACTATAAAACACAGCGAAAAGATTACATCATATACTTAAGAGTTCAATACACATTTCTATTTATAAACTCACTCTTATAATTAAAATGTGTAATAGTATTTGTGTCACATATTTAACAGAACTGTGACTGACACATTCACACACAGTAAAAACATAAGCACATTAAATCAGCATTAACCAGCTCCTCTCTGATATCCTCCGGCTACAGCAAATGTCAACATCTGCTCTACCTTCACACACAGTCTCTGGGTCTTTTCCTCTGGGACGCCTGAATTACTTTACACTGCAGGTTGCTTGGACAAGATCCAGGACCACCCCCTTAATGCACTTGTATGCTAGACTGGAGTCACATATTTATTGCTCTTATCATTCACACTGACTATTACACAGTCTGAGTTGTCAAACAGAACATGCTACTTACATAGCATGACCATACCAGCTTGTCAAAGCCTGATCCCGTCAGATCTCAGAAGCTAAGCAAGACCGGGCCTGGTTAGTACTTGGATTGGAGACTGCTGGGAAAATCAGGTGCCACAAGGGAGTGCCAGTCGCAAAAAACTGCCGTTGTGTCCTTAGGCAAGGCACTTCATCCACATTGCCTAGTAGGAGAGGTGTGTGTGCGTGAGTGCTCTGTAAAGCGTCTAGAAAAGAGCTATATAAAACTGCATTATTATTATTATTATTTATCTTCCTCAAGCTGACATCACGCGAGTAGTTTAAACATATAGAAACATTCGTACTTCGGCTAGTGCTTTTATAGCATGTATTTTAATTTATTTATTTTTTTTACCTTGTTCTCACTGGCTGGGAGCTCAGAACAAACCTAAGATAAATGATCAATTGCAGTAAATCTGTGAAGAGGACATTCTGATGTAAATTAGATGGTGATTGTTTGATGAAATAACAACATTGTTGAAGTAGCTCATTATAAAAGGTTCACATTTTGTGGACATTTATGCGCAAGCTGATTTGGATTTTGGCAGACAAGGCTGGTCAGGTTAATAGGAGTGCTCCTTTACAAAAATCCCAGCACATTTTAATTTCTAGGGTCTAAATGTTAGAGTTTGCAGAGCAGGGTTCCTCTGCAGATGGCTTACAATGAAAGACAATACCTTACAGCAAAAAAGGTTTAGCCATGGGATAATTCAAATGTGTGCATTCAGTAGCATCCACCTCAGCAGAAGTACATTGTCATGTTAAGAATAATCTTGGTTCATAATGATTTAGCTGCCATTTCACTTTTTAGACCAAAGCTAAAATCTCATCCTTTCACTCGTCACACATCATAGTTAGGCCATGACTTAGGTTCACTTCTGATCCTGAGACTGAACCTGTCTTTGAATGTCACAGATCTGCATGGTAGCACATGTAGCATGTCTCAAGCCTCTTGGACATGTCAGAGTGCTGTGGATAGAGGCAGCGGTGATTGTCTTGTTAAGAGACTGTGTTCACTAGACATAGACTCTGGAGGAGGAGACTGTGGCAGAGACTGTGGCAGAGATGTGCCTGTGTCATGGCCTGTTCCGTCTGACGATATGAACATGTAACAGTGGTAGAAGCCCCCCTAACAGCGCCATTTGTCCCACCCAGTGCGTACCTTCGTGTTGGCGGTCATTCCCTGATGATAAGAGCCTGTGCTCTCCTCAGCACAATGTCAAAGCGTGCCAGGCAGCGCAGAGGGCAGAGGAGCTGTGACAGCTACAAAGTGGTTGAGGGGACTGTGTACTTTAGTTGGTCTGCTCCAAATGAAAGGGCTGCTAACAGCAACAAATCACAGCTCTGCAACGCAGCAACTTTCTTCTGTGATAGAAACCGTTTTCATTAGGGCTTCCTTTTACATTACTATCTGTCTGCTGGATACACACAGCTTGTTATTCTATTCATTTAGCCACAGCCATGCAAAGTTATTTCAACTTGCCAAGATGCAATAGCAGGTTGTGTCAGGTGGTGTGCATATGCGGGAGTGTGCATGAGTTGGTGTGTGAATAGTAATGTGCACCGATGGCCTGTCAGTGTTGCAAGCCTATTTGTATGGATGCCGGGCTATAGCCTGGTTGAGGTGTATACACAGCACTGGCATAGCACTAGGCTGTCTTGTGCAGCGGGCCAGGATGACATGTGAATCGCAGCAGCCGAGAAAGCCCCGCTTAAGTGGAGGCAGTAGGGAGAGGCAGGCAAGAGCCAGGAGGCAAACAGACAAACAGATGGACAGGCTGATGCCAAGCAGGCAGTGGAGCAAATAGATTGTGCAGTATGGTGAACAGACTCAGCCTACCAAAGAACAACCAACAGCACAAGAGCAGGCCACCCTCGTCGTGAGCTCATCCTCCTTTATAATTCATTGTGATGGGATAGATAGTAAATAGGACTCTCATCTTCCTCCTTCCTCCTCATCTGCCCCTGTCACATCCCTCATTTGATATGTGTTATGTAGGAGGAGGAGATGTCAGTCTTGCAGGATGGGAAATGAACAAAGCGCTATGTGTGAGAAGTGAAGTGAGAGGAGGGAACGCCGCCGAGAGATGTGTGCTGCAGGTGGAATTGGACTGTGAGACACTGGGGACTGGAGCCCAACAGACGCTCAGACACAATTCACAAAATAACACCCAGCTATAGCCATAAAAACAACTCGCTCAGTTTTAAAACACAACTTAAATCTCAAACAGCCAAAACAAAGGCTTGAAATAGACCTCTTTCATCTGGGGATGCAGTACATATTGGTTTTATACTGGTCTGATAATGTCTAAACTCTGTAATGATAGCATCACTTCACTGCACAAAACCTTTATAAAAGTAATGCAAAACTTCAACAATTTAGGCCATTATAAAAGTTTAAACCTAACTGTGTTGTGTGAGCAGTGAGGTCAATGGTTAGAGTACTCGTCCAACGAGATGGAGGGCCAAGTTCTCTTGTTTTGTCCTTAGGCAAGACACTTAACCCACCTTGCCTAGTATGAAAGTGGTGAGTGCAGGAGTGTTTGGTGGTCTTCAAAAGGGTCAGTTGTGCAGATTGACAGCCTCGTGGCTATATGTAGTTTACCACCATAGGGGGGAGTGGATGAATAATGACTACAATGTAGCTCTTTGAGAAGTTTCGACAAGTCTGTGAAGTGCATTGCATTATTATTATTAATGGTCACGTGTGATAAAATATAGTATATAAATATAGTAGTTTGTTTACAGATTAGAATAATCTCATTCAGGAACCAATTCCACATGCTTTATGACAATACCACCACTACTATATTTGATGCCCTTTGCTAATATTTAGGCTTATGATCACAGGTATTATCTCTGCAATGTTGCTGTTCTACAAATGGGGCCTTTTGTAAAGCGCCTGGACACATTGGCTCGCTGTGGGACTCTGGGTGTAGAACAAAGCGTCTCCTACCTTGATGCCTGCAGAACTGTTGGAAAGTATTTAGCTTGGATTTCCCTGAGGCCCACAGTATGCGCTCACTGGAGCAATAACCTTTGCTTTAATGCCGAAGGAGCATGATTGTTAGTTTCCCGTTGAGGCTTGGCTCTAAAATATGAGCTGTTCCCCTTGTCTCGGGCTTGTTTTTCTCTATGGAGAGCATGCAGCGCAGTGGAACACAAGATGCCTTAAAGAACTAAGACAGGCCCGTCAGAGCTGGCTGCCCACGTGCCTACAGAGACTAATGCTCTATCTGTGTCTATGTGTGTCTGTCTCCATAGGTAGAATGTAAGAAGGCCCAGCCCAAGGAGGTGATGTTCCCACCGGGCACACGAGGGAGAGCCCGGGGTCTGCCCTACACCATGGATGCCTTCATGCTGGGAATGGGCATGCTGAGTGAGTACCCAGAGACACGCACTAAAATAAACTCCTCACATACAAGGCACTTTCAAGGCATTTGGCTGAAACTATTTGAAGTGGAATAAATCTGAAAACTTCTTTTTGTATAGTTTTCCTGAACAGTGTATCGTATAGAGAGCTTATTGCATTGTTACATTACAGAACTTTGCGCTCTGTACTTTTCTTTTAATTATTTTACTGTCAATCATTACATTGCTGTGTGTGCAAACATTTGTTTACATATAATTATGTTAATGGTAGACCAATTCAAAGGTTTACACAGCCTGAGATATGAGAGACAAGCTCAAAATAAGCATGACTCATGTAAACACTGTCACACTTCAAATGGCTGTTTATTTCTGAGCAATTCTCAAATATTACTCAAAGAACGGGTAAATAATCCTTTGTTTCTCTGAGATAGAAAATCATTTTCAGGAACCAGGGGAGGAGTAGTCAAAGTGGCAGTCAAAATGATATTCCTGTTATAGGCTGTAGTGATTTAAGGATTTGGCTCAACAAGAATCATTAAAAGGAAGAGGAGGAGATGTAGATAAAGGATTTTTGTTACTGTTTATTTTCTGAATTTTAGTTTTCTTAACTCATGCTGCGCAAATGATCCACACTTAACTTTTTACCTACAACTCAAGTTCTGTAACCCTTTTAAAAGGAATCCTTTTTAATATCATAGACACTGATATTTCAACCTTACGCATAAATGCAATTCTCAAGTGTTAGACATTGTCTATTTGCATGAACTGTGTCAGACTGGTGTGTCATGCAGTCATCATCCATTTCTACCTGTTACAAAATGAACTTACCCAAACAGAGCTCCGGATAGCCCCATTCGCTGGGCACTGGCCCTAATTAGGCGGTGTGAAGGTGTGCCACTGGTGGCCACTGCCATCTATTTCTGGTGGAGTGTGGTGCCGGGCCGCCCCTGGGCATATAGGAGCAGACCAGCACATTAGCAGGCTAAATGAAGAGGAAAATTGGTGTAATGTCATATTAAGGATTCATCACTGTGCCCCCCTTAATGGGTAATGAAGGGGACACACATGTCAGTGAGAGATCTCATCTACAGGGACCTCAGCTGCTGCCCACCGCTCCTCATTACCATCCAGCCCCCACCCCAAGCCCTTTTATTTAACACTATTGCACTTTCCTCGTGCTGCATTCTGTCTCTCTGTCTATGCGATCTGTCTGTCTGCACCTGTCTCTCCTCCACCTTTCATTCATTCGGTGTCATTTGTATGTGCGACCCCCTCAAACGAATTTGCCCTCACTTAAAAGATTTATCAGTCGCTTCAAATGCAAAGGGAACGATGATAAAAGGCTCTTTTTACGTGTGAATAAGCTCCCCTCCTCCTTTCTTTGGTGGCAGGTGCAGCTTGGTCTGTCTCAGGTAATGGTACAAAGGCTTTGAAAATCAGGGGAGTGGACGAATTACGTATTTGTTGCATGTTTTACATTTTGTTTCTGTAAATGTACAAAAAACGAGAGAACAACTGGACTCTGAAATGTTTTTGTTGTTTTTTTTTTTTTTACAATAATAACCTCACAGCATTCTCCACAAAAGTCAGAATCCTTATTGTTAGCGGCCACAGGTGAGAGTGGGAGGGCTGTTACTCAGACAACAACAGTTTGGGCTAAAGAGGTAGCGTGTGCAATTTAATTTGATCTCAGAAGCTAAGCAAGATTAGGCCTAGTTAGTACTGGGAAGAGAGACCGCTGTGGTGGCATCAGCCATCCTGTATGGTGTGGTCTGCTGGAGCAGCAGCGTCACAGAGAGGGAGAAGAAGAAACTGGACAAGATCATCAAGAAGTCCAGCTCAGTCCTGGGCTGTCCTCTGGACTCGGTGCAGCAGGTGGGGGACAAGAGGGTCCTGGCTAAACTCATGTCTATGCTGGACCATGAGGGTCACCCCCTGCAGGACGCCCTGTCTGCTCTGGAGAGCAGCTTCAGTGACAGACTGATTCACCCTCGCTGTGTTAAGGAGAGATTTCGCAGGTCTTTCCTTCCTGCTGCTGTCAGACTGTATAATGATCAATGCTAGTCATGTGTCATTCCCATAGCAACCATGTGTCATCTCCATAGTAATAATAACAATGTGCAATATTATTTAAAGTCACTGTACCTGCTATTATTTATTTACCCACCACTGTCCATCACTGCAATGTACACAATCATCTCAGAATCAAAACACTTATTGTGCAATGTTCCTGTGCCTTTAGCTTAGCTTACAGTGTTGTGTTTTTTAGTTGATTGTAAATACTTATTATTATTTATCTTGATTTTGATGCATGCTCTTATTTCCTACTGTTTCTGTAACTTGCGTTGTGACACTGCAATTTCCCCATTGTGGGACAAATAAAGGATTATCTTATCTTATCTTATCTTAATATCAAGTGCCCTGGTGGAGTGACAATGGCTCAGCAGTTAGAGGACATTCTGTCTCTGTGTCCCTGGGCAAGACATTTCACCCATCTTACCTCCAGTGTTGATATCGATGTATGAATGAGAGTGTGGTTGTGAGAGTGACTGCAGCAACTGATAGCATTGAATTCACAACCTAATTTCTAACAGACGAGATCTAACCCACCCCTCACACCAGAATTCACATTCTGTATTGCATATCTTGCCAACAATACATTTGTTCACATTTAGTATGTCTTTTGAGTTTTCCTGTACTTAATTTCTGAATCTACATTACATCAGAAGTTAATAGTCTACTTGACCTTTCCATTGTTTGTGATCTAAGTGTTGCAAAGCCCTTTCGAATGCCTCTGTCAGCTCGATGTGAGTGTGCCACATCTCATCTGTTGGTTGTATTTAACAAGCACAGTGAACTTTTCCAGACTTATCGCCCCCTAATGCGTGTGTAGAGAGGCGCGCTCTCTTCTTCTCCACTGGGACACGACAGCACGGAGGCAGTGATGTGCTCATGTGAGAATATTAACCGCCAACTTGTTTGGAGACGCTCTTATCTAAATGAAATTGGAACAAGGACAGCAAAACATTCCTTTATATAATTTGCATTTGGAAAAAACAGGGCCCCCCGGCTCATTATTTAAGAAAGTGTAAGCTTCTTTTGTGCCAAATCTCATTAAAGCCATCCTTAGCCCCTTTGTTTACCACCTCTAATCGGGGCATTTATCTTTATTGTGTTGTGCTCGATGTATGTTTGCTGAAATTAATACACATTTGAGCCGCACGAGGTATGGCTGCAGCAGATGGATAATTGATTTTAAAGTGAATCAGAACTGTTGAGCCATAAAATAGGTACATTAGCATGCATATTAATAAGGCAATGGGAGCAGCACAAGGCCGTCACCAGGCCATACACAATAACAGGCTTATTTACAAACATGTTTGAAGAGCCTGGATTTGAATCATTCCTGCTTGCTCTTTTTTAATAACTCTTTATAAATATGTTCCCGTATTTACACTACTAAGATAGCAGAAGCTTAGTAAATACAACTTACTTATCTGAGTATGTCTCAATCTGCTCTTAACACTCTCCAAGTCCTCTCCCTTCAGACACTCACATCTGGCTGGGAATCCTTCATTCAGCACATGAGGTGCATTTTAATGCAAGTATCAGCGCAAGGAAATAGCTTTGAAATAAGAAGTA
Source organism: Taenioides sp. WSHXM2023 (assembly GCA_029959045.1). Classification (NCBI taxonomy): domain Eukaryota; kingdom Metazoa; phylum Chordata; class Actinopteri; order Gobiiformes; family Gobiidae; genus Taenioides; species Taenioides sp. WSHXM2023. The sequence continues at coordinate 16,168,491 of CM057098.1, read as the reverse complement.
TAAGGCTCTATACTCTATATAAGCCAACCATTTCAGCTGGGCATTACTGTGTTTGACTGTAAGACAGTACCAAACACATCATATCCAATATTTGGTGGTCTGTAATAGCTTTTCATCGTATCGGATAACAGTTCTTTTCAGGGCAAACAAACAGTAAAGGCTTTTGTGAAAGCTATCCATCTGTGGCTTCCTGGTGATGACTTCTCATCAGCGGCTGATGAAGATTTTATTTTTCGCTGTAGCCTCCATCGTACCCCATCCAGACCAGGTTACGCTCTCCTCGCTCAGCTCAGCCTCTCAGACGCACATTTCTTTTTGTCTGCGCGGGAGAGGCGAGAGGGTCTGAGAGAGGCATTTTCCCATTGGGTCAGGAATAAATTGAACTTTTTCATGGACAGCAAACACTGATTAGATATTTATGACCAAGGTCAACCTTTCTGATTCCAGCTGGCACAGGCTCTGAGGCATACAGAGTAGAGCATGCACACACATGCCACGTCCATCCACCATGCACAACACAATATAAGCCTCTGCATTCAAATGCGCTCAGGAAAACAATGGAAACAGCTGCTACTCATACACAGTTTCAGATTATGCATGTGATTGTAAGAAAAAAACAACAACATAATAATAATAATGGTATAGAGCGTAATGTATATCTATTTTTTATTTCACAAAATTAAAGAAACATAATATATCTAGTTTCTATGTACAGTGCATTAGCTAATCATTTTATTTCTAACCATGTCAACAAAAATAAATACATTATAGTTTGCAAGTTTAGAAATACAATGATTTAGCATTGATAGTTTCTATATTACTGTAGCTGCATATTTTTAGCTTTTACCTTTAACACCTTGTGGCTTATGTTTTAAATATTTTTTTAACAACTGGAATCATTTTTGTGACAGTATTTTACGCTCCATATATATTTTTGTATGGTAGTTTATAACAATCTAGACATTTCATTTTATATGTTGCTTTCATCCCATTTAGAAGTTTCCCAGGTCTGTTCCCTTTAAACCAGGTAGTGGCGGGTGTTGTCATTTACAGGCTCACATTCTGGAGTGCAGCGTTACCACAGGCGGAGGACTCTCTTTGGTTTTGGAGGTCACTTTTTCTTTTGTAGCTTAACTGTGTGAAAAAGAGGTATTATTGACTCTGGTGATTCATTACTCACATGAAACATTGCTCTTATTGCAAGTTTAACCGAGACTTGTTACTTCCAAATATGTAATAGCTCAAATAAGACTACAATAGGGCTGAGCAATTTAGGAAAAATATCTTACTATGATTTTTCTGACAAGCATTGTGATTTCGATTAGATTTGCAAGTTATGATTTAATAATAGGCTCATGTTCAAAGTTCACATTTTAAACTCGTACAGAAGAATCAACAAAAAGACTGAAATATCACCTGACAAACTAAAACAAGAATCACATTTCAGAACATGTTTGTAAACATCTAAACTACAGGGTTAACTGTTTTATGAAGAATAATTGTTGTTTGTTGAGGAAATTGTAGAACTTAAAGGTGCATTGTGTAACTTTTGTGGTGGTGATGTGTCAGATGCTTTTCTCCATGGAAATGTTATTGCTTTGTCTGGAATGCTTCACAGTATGGCAAACCTTTCTATCTTCATGGAGGTGAAACCAGACCAAGTTACAGGTCAGATTTGTGGAGAATTCAGAATTCAGGTATTTTTGATCTATAAAGCTACCTGTAATTGAATAATTGTAAGGTAGAGCTGTTTAATGTCATACTGTGGAACATTCCAGGCAGTGACATCTCCATAGAAACAAGCAGAAAGTTACACAGTGTACCTTTACATTTTTTTTTGCCTTTGCCTCCATTCAAATTGCAATTTCAATTCGATTGCAATTATATATATATTATATAATACAAGTAAAGAAGGAAATATGTTTATGACAATTATGGGATTAATTCTGTTTGGTTAATATCCACATTGTCACAGTTGTTCACTCAGATTTCAGAACTGAAGGCTCTTGCTGGCCACACGCTCACACCCTAGATCCCAATATGTCGCCCACAGCTGCTGGGGCCTGAAAAGTGTCCAGCTAATTAACTGCTGGGTCTGCACTTGTAATAAGAATCATGACAGCAGATGAACAATGCATCTGCTGCTCTTAAATTTTTCTAATGACACCAGATCCTCTATAGGCCTTCAGCTCATATGGGACAGTGTCAGCTATTATACAGGCAAGTTTAGATGTGCAAATCCTAAAACAGATTAGTGCTGAGTAGAGTAGCCAAAATGATACTCAAGTTAGAGTAACTTTACTTCAAACTAATTAATATTATTCAGGTAGAAGTACAAAGCAGTGGTCCAAGAAAATATTCAAATAAGAGAAGACAAGTATTTGGGTTAACAACTTTTCAAATAAGAATAATTAGGTAACAGTCTGGATGTCACATTATTATTTATAATTTGAAGTTGATTGGAAGGACAAAACATTCAACAATGCACATCTATTTTCAAAAGACAGACCACAAATATGAGAAAAACTAAATATCTGAAAGAGTGGTGCAAGAAACACACATAATTTAATATTGTCGACATAAAGCATTTGCCTCTTGTTGACTTAGTCAAAGTTTATGTACTAAACATTAACCAAATGTTTAGTACATAAATATAACTGACTACTACCACCTCTGCAGACTATTGAATACAGTTATTAACTTTTTTTCTCATTTCAACTTTGCTTAAAAAACTTACATTAAGCATACTGTATTAAATGCTTCAACTGTTAAACGAGATGTAATTTTATAGAAACTTTTTATAGATGTTGCATTTGATGCTTGTTTCTCACTGAACTTGTAGTGGTGAACAGCAAACCGGAAGCTGACTCAGATGCCTTTGTATATTTAGTACTCAGATGAGAATTCAAAACTGCAATGTGCCAGACAAAACTCTCACTCCTGCTATATCTATAGTGTAGAGTACTAAACCTTTTACATAACACTTCTGCTTTCAATATTTAAAGCTTTTCAATAAAAGACCTATTTATTTATTTAAGAGGGTGAAGATTTTCACAGAACCGTGTTTTTGTGTAAAACTGTTCTGAATAAAAAATCAGATATTAATTCCATTTGAGATGATATTGTCTTATTGTACATTTGCTCCTATGTGTCGATCTGCAAAAGAACAAGACATAAACAGACTCCAGCGTCACTATGCGGCGCCTGCCATAAAGTGTTATTATAGTGGGCTATAAAAACGTCCGACAACTTATGGTCGACTGAATTAAAATGAGTTACATCTAGACAGCCAAGATACTGTTTAGCTTTGTATTGAATTGTATAATTGTACTAATTAAGTATCTACTTTTGTATATACTACATTTAATTATATGGTTTAGCTCTTCAAAGTTAATCCTGATTTAAAGTGCACATTTACCTTTGTTTAAATGTTTACATTTGTTTAAATATTTATTATCTATACTCTCATTATCAGAAAAAAAAATCTGAAGATTTCTTTAGAGATGAAGCTATTGAAATAATTAGGGTTTGTTTTAGCTAAATCAAGTACTTGAATGACACAGAGTTTGTCATGTTTCTGTTATACAGTTCATGTAGTTACATTTGTACAATTCAAATTTTCTGCTCCACTGTAAGTTTTCTTAGTGATGTATATTGTGTTTATATCACATTTCTCATTTTTGCAGGTTATCCCAATATTGTGGCAACATACGGCCGTGGATACACTGGATTCACACCCAGCTACAGTTACCAGTTTCCTGGTAAGTGTTACTCTAAATTCATCAGAACTAATTCTTGTTCCAACTTTGCCACATATAAATGCACGTCAATCATCCAATAATCTGCTGCAGACTTGTACATATGCAGCACTTAAGATGTTTTGAAAATAACTTTACTTCATCCACACTAAAACCACCATGACCAAACAGCTGAAATGAGGCAACTTCTCGTCTGTCTCTGCTCCATGTATGCAAATTCAAGTGTGAAGAAACAGCGTCTTGTGTATATTTTATCTCATCCCCCTAATGGAAAATGAATGAAGTCATTTTGTGCATAAAAAGTGTTGATTGCGAGAGCAGCCCGCTTTAATGAGAGGCGTGCACAGTGGCTGGACCTGAGCAGCTGTACCTACACGGGCGTCCCTGCAATTTCATGCTTTATTTAAGGACTTTCCACATACTTTGTTTGCTGTGCCAGACATCATTCCCAGCGCTGATAAAACGGAATGGGAAATGTATGACAGCGCCTCAGATGTGGGTAATATCTTTGTGAAATAGATTCAGGAATGGTAAGATGCCACGTCCAGCTGTGACCACCCACCGATCAAAAATATGATCCATTTCTTCTTGACCACAGAGATGTTTGTTAGCACAGGGAGCCAGCATCTGCCTGTCACACTGCAGAATAGACACACAGTATGGACATTATGCTGTATGCATTGTTTTCATGTGCTGGTTAAAGCAAAACACATGTTCAAAAACAAAAGCTGCAAATAAGCGGTACAAAGAAACGTGTTCACATTAATCAAGCCTTGACGTCTGCACAAACTTTAGTAACTGAGAGCGATGAGGCTGAATTTAAAGAGAATGTTTAATGTTTCATTTATTCACGTATGTCTTTCTCCCAGCAACTATAGACCTTAGACAGGAGGCACCTGAGGCAATGGACTTTTAGTTAATACACCCTTCTCTGTCTCACATTTTCACGGTAGAGTTTCTATTCATGATCCCATTTAAGACAAACATAACTGGACACTGAAAGATGAGTCATACAACCAGAGCATTAAACCATCTTTTGTGCTTTTATGCTAATCATGCTCCAGTGCTGGCCCACTGTGGCTCAGGTGGCAGACCAGAGGGTTTACTGTTTGATCCCAGGTGCAACCAGTGTATACTGTAGTTGTGTCTTTGGGCAAGACATTTATCTTGCTGTGTGAATTTGATGTGGAGAGGCAGTTGGCACAGATTAGAAGCCACGTTAGTCAGCCCCAGGGCAGCTGTAGGTACAAAAGAGGCTTACCACCATCAAGTGGGAAGTGAATGAATTAGGTTGAGAAGCTGATCCTGTGTGTAACGTCTAATCAAGATCATTATTAATATTTAAGCCTTAAAAACGTATTTCTCCTATTTAAAACAAACATTAGTTAGTACATGTATTTTAAATGTTTACTCTTAGGACAGATTAGTGGGTATCACCTTCCCCCAGGCCAAATGTATGATCTTGTCCGTGTTCAACTCAATTTAAAGCCTTTGATAAAGCCGTGTGATTAAAGCTGCCTCCTCTGGGCACGCTCAGCTTTTGACAGGGTAATTGGAATTTTTAATGTATGAATCAAATTCGTTGTCCAAATTAAATAACCCTGGGCCAAATATTGACTACAGTCCTTTCTTAACCAAGATGTGTAAAGCTTTCCCAATTCCAGATCAAAGACACTATGCAACTCTCCCATAAATAAATGAGCGCTACACTGAGCCGGCTGGATACAAGAGTTATAAATTGTGGGCAGCACTTCAAGGCTTTTTTACACACAGAGAGCCTCAGGAGTCCAATGTTAGCCGAGTAAAACAGCTTAGGCAATTGTTCAATTGTCAAGATAAAACAGTGATAAAACATTGATCAGTGATGAAACAGTGAATTAAGTCTGAAAACTCAATAAGCCCCGCAGAGAAGCAAAGTAAACTAATGCTGACATGGTGTAACTGAGAGAAGTGAGATATACTCCGGCCCAGCCAAAAGGGATAAGCCCAGCTTTTGCTGTTACTGGTATGGTAACAGCAAAATGAAAAAAAAAATGGTATGGTAAGCAACCATCAGCCACAGAGGTGTAAAACTCTAACTGACAGGCCGACTTCATGGTCCCTGTAGCTCCGCCATTGATTAACACCCCAATCGATCACATGCAATATGTTTCCACGTCTGTTTGTGTGACATTAGCTGCGTACAAAATGAAGCCATCATAGGCGAGACATCATGACTATTTAATGCACTTTGAGGCGAGCTGTATTACTGATGTAAATGAGATCATTGCTCAAAATGAATGGGGCTGTGTGTCAGAGCGACTCCCAGAAGGACAAGCCCAGACACTTTGTAAGAAACACACAGAGATATGTGTTTGTGCTTTTGAGACTTTCTGCCCAATATTGAACATAATGCAATTACTGCAGGCTAATTCTTTCATTAAACAGAAACTGGTTAATGCAGTGTCACTTACTGGTTCTATTGTTATATTGGATAGAGGAAATATTTTCTCATTGTATTGGCTCATGTCAATAGAGATGAGTTTCTACTTCATTTATAGTAAATAAGCAACCTTCACCTACTGTGAAAAAATATGTACAAATTGAGGACAGAAACTAGTGGTATAGTATAGATGCTGTGTTTGCTGTTAATCAGAGCATCCGTTAACATCTCAATATTTTTTCCCAAAAGTCCCTGCGCACAAGGCAACTCTATATTGGTGTACTATTCCCTGTATATTTCACTGTATATTCCTTTTACAAATGAAGCCATTATGAGCCCAAATCTCCAGTTGTTCACAAGTGCATAGAACTAATCTCCACTTGTGTGGGAATCTAATTTAATCTTATGAGTATTTGTGCATTTTCCAGTCTAATAAAGACAAATGCATATGTAGTTAAAACTGTGCTATAAAGTGATTAAACAACAAACAAACAAATGTTTGTCTGTGTTCAGTATTGGCTCTTTACACTGTTATAATGTTTCCCTGTGTTTTTAGCGTCAGTCACGAGGAGCATGTTGATTAGAATTTCAAACGCCATAGTGCACAGTGCATGTGTAGTGACAATCAGGAAGACAGTGATGTTTAGTAGATGCGGGCTTGTTGCGGAGGTGGAACAAATACAAAGCAGCTTGCTACAAAAATGACTCCTCTTGTTTTAGGTTCATCAAAAGCAGTTTCTCTTTACAAACATTCAAACAACTTGATTGGTTCATATTTTCTTAATGAGAAAGTACTCTGAGCAATAGTTTGTTGCAGTTGTCTGTGTCTCAGATGACTCCTATAGACTGTGTACTGACAAAGGACTTTGATGGGCCTCTCTGAACACACTGCACTATAATCTATGCATACAAATGTAAGGGCTGATATGGAGCTCATGTACTTTGTCTTGTTGCAGTTGTCAGTGACAGGTCTCTTGTTACAGATTGAGACCTTTGGCCAGTCTAAAAGTGCTTCTTCTTCCTCAGCACAACAGAGAATATGTAGCCCATGTTTTGTGATTTGCAAATTGACTTTGCATTTAACAGCTGTGGTTCATAAAACTTTGTCAATTTACCCACATCCAGGACAGACACAAAGTGTAATACAATTTGTGTTATTATCAAATGAATAATGTCAGGTCTCACATCACCCCCACACACATTATAGGCAGGAGGAGATTTCCATGTTTTGTTTAGTTTTTTTTGCTGATGTTGTTTTTCGGTAGAGTCATGTAAAGATGTATTTGAACTTAAACAATATGTGAACACATTTAGTTGTAGAATTTACAACTTAACTTTCAGTTTTCATTTCTGTAATCTCCACACTTCATTGCCAGGGGAAGAACTGTTTGCTTTTGTCGAGTTCCAGTGAAAACAACATTAGCATTGCGCTGTATACAGTAGCACTCAGAGATTAGCACACTGTGGATCTGGATGCTAATAAGGATTTGTTATTTCTAGATCTGGCAGAATAAACAGATTGAAGATATTAGGAATAAAAATGTAAATAGAATCAATGAGTTGACAAAAGCATGATCAATTTAGCTGATAAGAATGTTAATCTCAGCCACTGCTTCATTTGAGGTTGTGTAATAATCATAAGTGACTGTCTTAATCCTTCAAATACACCTCAAGTGGTAAACAAAACCGAGATGGAGTTAACAGCTGTTTAAAATCTTCTCAGCCAAAGTGTGAAAATAATACATTTTGTTGGTCTTTCCCTATGAAAATAAATATGTGTAAGGGTTATTAGACTTAACAGATAATACTTATCAAATGGAATAGAAAATATGAAAATGAGGTACAGAAGTTCACTGCTTTGCCTCAGTGTGACTTCTTCAAATTTCTCTTCCCAAAACGGTCTGCACATTATGAATTGTGCAATTTATTTCTTTAGTCTTAGGTTTGATATTTATAATATGATTTATAGATCAAATAATGTTTCCAGACAGATAACCTTAACATGCCAGTTCATGAGTTTCGAGCTAAGGCAGCTATGTAACGTTCATGAGAGAGACAGTTCCTTGACTTGAACGGTTCAAACTGGATCACATTTTTGAAAAGAGACTAATCTTTTTCTATCTTTTTTTTCTCCAGTGTCACAGTAATTATGCACATTATATAAACATAATATATCTTTTAAATGGGGAAAAGTCCACAGACAAGCCAAAATGTGTAGCCAAAACCCATGACAATGGTTATTATTGGCTATAATTATTTTATTTTAATTGTCTTTGGCAAGCTAAGTCTTGCCATGTTGGCTGTGCATGTGTCAAAATGATCACTTGCAGATAGAGATTCCAATAAATCATTGTATTCTTGAGAGTCCATAAAATCCCTGTGGCATTAGAGAAGTTGCTGCTGTCTTGAAACACCCCTCTTACAGAGGAAGCGTAGGAAACATTACTGTACATTATTCCAGTTTCTACGCAACAGTCTAATTAGCATTAGCTGATAAATGTGCTATTGTATTATTCAAGTTGGAGCGCCCAGGGGAGCGTCCCAAGATGTGGTTCATTTAAAGCATGAGGTGCTTCATTTGGAGGATGTCACGTGACCAGGCCATTGAACCTAATCTGGAGAAAGTGCAAGGAAACATAACAGCTGTACAGAGCTCCAAGCACGTTGTTTTTAATATACCACAGGCTTGAGGATCCTACTGCTAAAACAAATGGCCGTAATGGAGGAGTGCAAGTGCGGCGCAGTTTATATAGTGTAATTTTACCCACACATAATTGCCATCAGTGGCAGGAAATATAAAAGAGCAGAGAGGTTTGGGGAATTGCGGGGTAGTCTGCATTGTGCATGTGAATAAGAAGCTTGGCCATGTGTGAGGCAAATGTAATTAAAAAGAAAAATAGTAGTATGGCAATGTGCACTCTTTATGCAGGAGGGAGCATCAATAGCATGTGCTCATATTGTCGCCTCTATTGTTAACCAGCCTTGTATTAGTTCTTTTTATTGCACACACATGATTGAACATACACACACCAAATTGGCATATTCATAGAAAGACAGAGATTGTTGTGCGGAGGGTTGGTGAGGGGGGTGGGGGGCATGATTTCCGCTGCACTGTTCCCCTGCACGTCCCCCTGCCTCTGCCGCCATGCCCCTGGAGCCTCCCCTGGCATAAATGACTATTATGGCTCCATTAGGGCCTCTACTAGGAGGTCATTACGGTAGACGCTGAAAAAACCAAGAGGATGAAGATGTTAGTGTGCTCCCATCCGGCCGGGTAGACGCACAGGCTGTGAGCGAGGGCAAGACATAACAGTCAGTCATCCAGGCTACTCCAGATGTCACAGCAGACAAACAGCCATCAGGGTCTGCCCAGCCAGTCTCTCAAAGCAGCAGGACAATGGAGGTAAGCATGATTAAGAGCAGAAAGAGCGGCAGGGCCTGAGGGTGTATGAGGATAGAGCACTCCGCTTAAAATATGACAATGCTGAAGTTAGGTAAATAAAGATTTGTTATGGCATACTTTCTATGTGCAGTTTTTAACTTTTGACATGTAACTTAAGGTCTCTTGTTGCTGTAATAGGACCCTGAAGCAACCTGGTATTTATGTTAAATAAAAGTAAAAGCTTGAAGAAAAAAAATATATATTTTTCAATTTTGTGGCGACCAGAAAAGAAATTTGGTCAATCGTCAAGGTATTATTTTTTTATTAAGACCTGAACAGAAAGAATGGAGTGCCTGCAAAGACAGTGGAGTGGACATTTTAAACTGTCACTAGTAGAAACTAGTAGCAAAACTATAAGCAAACTATAAACTTTATTTATGCAAGATGTTTATGCAAGATGTAAACCACAGACCGTCTTCCAGAAATGTATATTAAGCGGTAACTCAGATTTTATTCTTGGAGCATGGGTTCAATGGCGATGGGCAAATAACTACATTGTCAGTCTCTGTACATTCTCCATTTTGTTTGTTTTACATCTGTGTTTCTGTTTTCACACACTTTGTCTGTGTCAGGGCTCTGTGTGGTACGTGTGATGTGTGGCGTAGCTCGCTGGTGGTCTCCTGCTCCTGCATCTCCGACTCCAGCAGCCTTCCCTTAGACAGAACGGCACACTCAATCATAAGAGATGCAGAGTGGTTTTCAGAAGGGCTAAATCAGCGCTCTGTATATTTCTCTTTTTCATGCAGGTAAACAGGATGGAGCTCAGCAGGTAGACGTAGACTCCAAAGCTTCCTCTGTTTCAGAATATGAGAAGCAGCAGGAAAGACTGTTGGCTTTAGACTGCTCCATATGCACAAGATGAAGTCCTTGAGCGCCAAACTGTCCACATCTGCTCTTGTTTAGTTATGCACATCATTTGGGTCCTAACTAGTGTCCACTAAAGAATTGTGTTGTTTCATCTTTTGGGCCAAAGACTTGTGGTACAGGAAAGATTTTAGTGTGAAATGGGGTGAAGAGTGTAGAGAGACATTTTGCAAATTTACAAAGCTGGTAATCTTATCTTACCTGAGTCCTGCTCCATGTACTGCACGTCTGAACCCACAGGTTATTGTTAAGCAAGGAAAATACTCAATGCAAAGTACTTGTCTGTTACAAATAGCCTCTTTCACTGTATTATATATTATGGAGTTAAACCATCAGTTTAAATATTGGCGCTGAATGCACTCTATACAGGCTGCAGTACTATTTATTGAATGTTTCAGTGTGGGCGTGCCTCCAGTGAGCAAAGGTTAGGATGCAAACTTTTCTATCAAGTTAGAGTAAATTAAGAAATACTTTTGCAGCTATTATTGTGTTTGCACAATACATCATTAGGTTATGTGAAAACAGACATGCATTATAGGTCCAAATTTGGCATCATATTACATCATGATGTAAATGTAGGCCAGCAGACTTTGCTTTTCTTTCTCTAGACAGGTCCTTCTATAACATGTAGCTAATGGGCACAAATATATTCAGTGTCCTCTTTAACTTCATAGACCACACAGTTGGAAGGAATTCTCAGCCGGGCTGTGGGTCTGCAAGGTGCATCCTGCCTTCTGCGTCTTCCACTCATGTTGAAATGCAGGCCAGTGACTCGGTGACCCTTGTATTCCTCTGGGACACAGGCACAAAGGTACAAGGTGCAGCTGTCCTCCCTGTGTGTGGGATACAGAGAGGGCGAGCTGCTGACCTCTGGATCTGCTATGATAGGGGAGGTGCTTCAGGCTCGGGGAAATGGAGCAGAGCTATTGGAGCATATGCAACTGAGGCCACATGAGCGCACTGGCCTGAAACACCAGTTAACGTCTTGTGGCTTGGTCTAGAAGTATTAGCGACTTGTTGGCAGCAGTGCTGTTCTTCTTTTCTGAGTATAAACCAGCATTACCAAACATTTTTTCCTGTTTATTACAAAGGTCGCTGTTTGAATCTACATAAAAAACAAATTTCATACATCTAGTTGGACTCCTTTTTGCCTTGTGAGCAAGCAGTAGAGACATCATGTTCTAACTAGAGACAGTATTCACTAATTGAAAGTCTTCTCAACCTGTCGAGCAAACGTCTTTTTCTCCTCTGCTTCATTACCTCTCGCACACTCACGGCAGTAATTTGGGGGATGAGAATTGCAGTCAACAAAGGCAGACCCAGAGCTTTTTAAAATGTTTGATTCAATAACTTCTTGGCAACGTAACTACAGCAGGTGGAGGGAGAGAAAATGAGAGGAAAAAACAGAATGAGTGGCCTGGGGCAGTTGCGCGGTTTACCTGTGTCACGGGTGCACGCTACATTGTGTTCAGATCCCAGAGTACGTGTCTCGCTCATTAGAATCGGTGCTGGAGCGTTGCGGCTATTGGCAGAAACAGGTTGGTATATTGAAGTAGAATTTCAGGGCCAGACGGTTCTTTAGGTCCCATGACGGTCCGGGCGAGGCGAGTGAGCTGTGACCCCGATGAGTGGTCCCAGGGCAGCAGACAGATGGCCCCCCTGATGCCGCAGTCTCTCATATAACGCCTGTAATTTGCCAGTGCTGATAATTAGCCTGATGGGTCTGCAGAGGATAGGGTGCTTTATCACTGGACTTAGACTTAGACTCATAAGCAGTGGCATTTTGGGAACCTCGACCCAATACAATTCAAGGTTCTTTGTCATTCCAACATGTGAAACTGACTGAACGGAAGTTGTTTTTCAACGCCTAGTGATGCTTTTAAAAAGTATAAAAACAATAATAAATAAATACTTAAATACTAGTACTACTTAAAATTAGTACTAGACAATAGGGAAAGTAGGGGGTATGGTAGCATAAAGCAAAGAAATCTACTGTTCAGTGTATAACTAAATGGAATTATTTATGGTCATTGAAATCAATTCCAAACATTAAGTTCTTGTACCCACTGAAGAATCCTAATGTATGACATATTTTAGTTGATGTTTTATCCCTGTGGAATGAATTTATTGTAACTTTCTAGGATAAAGACTAAAGTGTATATTTTATTATGTATTATAGACCGAAACAGCTAGTTTAAACAAGGTTCGGTTGGATTGTAGCTTTTAGTAGTCAGTGAACAAATAGTAAGCTAATGTACATCAATACTGAGACATGAATTGTCTTTGGTAATTATCGCCTTCTTTTTACAAATGCCATAATTCAAACTGGTTTATTGCATTTCTTGTTTATCCTTTGTAATAGTCAAAAACAAGTGGAAGTGAGTCTACTCTGAGAATTGAGGCGCTTTGTGTGAGTAACTCAGTGTCTTGGCACATGAGCGTCATCCTCATGATCACACATCGAGAGTCCGCAGCTCCCCAGGTCTCCAGTCTATTCCCAGTGACAGCAGTGACTGTGACTGTGTGACGTCAGCGGACAGCTCTGTATGTCATGCCCCGTCTACTTCTGAGTGCAGTGTCGCTCCCGCCTCGTCCCAGCTCACACCTTAACTCAATTAATGGTGCTCTGTGGAACCTTTGCAGCAGATTTAGAGGAAGTGTGCTCACATTAATAGCTTTTATATTAGGCGCACAGTTTCAGGGGTGGCCTTGCTGTGGATAAATCTGATGTGGACAGTCAAGTGCTGCTGGAATTGCTGATTTTCAGACTGGAAAGGAGAAAGTATTTACATCTTTTAGGCAGCTAAACAGGCACACCCATTTCAGAGCAACGCACTCTCATTCCAACACTTTGTGGCGATACTGGGTTCTTCACTCTGGGTTTGCGATTGAAAACATCGTTCACAATTGGATGGAAATGGTGCACAGGCTTTTGATTTTGTCATCAAGTTCTGCTTTTTACATTATAATCTTGGGGGGGGGGGGATCTATATTTACTCATTTAAGAATAAAATAACAAATGAAAATCTTTTTTTTTTTTTTTTTTTAACTTTTTTAACGCTAAAGTAGTTATGTTTTTAGAGCTGAATTATACAAATAAACATGATACAGGTTTATTATTGTAAATGGAAAAAGTTGGAAATGTCTTGATTATTATAATTAGTTTGATTTCCTAATCACCATGGATATTTAGGCTGTACATGTCAATATAGATTCCACTTACTGACTCCTTTGGTTTATATTTATGGTCATCTCTCACCTGTCTTTCTGTGTAAACATAAAGTACAACAGGTGTAAGTTTTAGGCACAGAAAAGGAGCAAAGTCTCACCTTATTTGGCCAGGCGTCAGTTCACCGTGGGTTGGCGTGGCCATCCTCACTCACTAAAGAGGCAGCGGTGCGGCCTGGACCAAGGCTCCTGCAGAGAGGAAGATGAGCTGCTGCAAGAGGCAGAGTGGCAACACTAAAGCTCATTATGTTTTGACTGTTGAACCGCGGCTGTAGAAATGAAACTGGAGCTGTCCTGCCTGCTACATGGCAACCATAACTGGACACCGCTGAAAAGCAGCAGGACAAAGGAGGACGTGTGCGGCGCCAGGCCCGGCTGACGAGGGTTAGGTGTGTGTGTGTTTGTGCGCGCGTGTGTGTGTGCTTGTGTGCTAGTGTGTGTGTGTGTGCTCGCTGTCTGCTGCCTGTTGTTTTGATACCACCCACAGACCAACCGCTCCGAGCCCTGCCAGTTAGCTAGTATCTCGCTCTTTACCCGGCTGCCTCCTCCCTCGCCTCTATCCTTCAATCCTGGCCTCCTGCTGACTGTGCTAATAGCTCTCCAGTCGCTCACGTCCGCCCTTTTGCCTAATGCATGGACCTGCAAGTGCAAGTACAGTTATATATGTGAGAATGTTAACTGTCAGCCGTGTGCCCTTTAACACTAGCCTCCACTGCATTGAGGGGGCACTGTTTACAGCTCCAATCACCATGTGTGTGTGCGTGTGTGTGTGTGTGTGTGTGTGTGTTTGCCAGCAAGGGCTATTTTTGGGTCAGGGAACATTTACCCTACTTGCCCCCTCTATCTGGACTTGTGGGATTGTGTAATACTGGGCTGGCTGCTCTTTAATGAAGTCTGGAAGTGCATCAGCTTGGCTTTAAAACCATGTTTGTACAAGCTTCAGGCATCCCACTTTCTCTGATATTATCTGACCAGTATGCTGGGTTATGAATATTACCAAATCATAGTGAATCTGTCTTTAAATTAACCTAAATTCTGAATTGTGTTGAGCTTTTTATTATTATTATTATTATTATTATTATTATTATTATTATTATTATTATTATTATTATTATTTGTCTGTTTGTCTATTTATGCATTCAGTAGTCTGTATAGTCTTTATATTTATTATCTTTGTGCCATCTGAGATAAATTGAGAATCGTTTTGCAAATTATTGGCAATTAACTATATATATATATTTAAGTATGACAAAGACTAAATTATATTCGCTTTGCAGCTAATGTCACCAAGATTCCCTGGAGGTGTGAAGCTAACTGAAAGCACTACTTTGTTAGAAGCTCTATTACTCAAATTAGACTTAATCTGAGCAGAAAGAACTGAGTTAGCTGCAGGAGAGATGATTTGTGCTTTTAAACAAGTCTGTCTGAAATAGAATTAGAGTCACAACTAGTTACCATTAGCCAACAGTTTTTTAGTTAGTCACTCTCACCTTTTTGTTGAAAATCACACATCTAAACAGGACCATGAACGCTTGTATTAATCATAGGCTCCTGAAAATGTGCTGTTTAAATCCATTTAGGATTCTTTCTTGAGTTTTCAGACAATCTTAAAACTTATTTGGCTGTGTTTGCTGATGCATTATGTCCCCAGGGTAACAGGTGAATACTTCGCCAATACAAATACATACATCACTGCATACCATAAAAATTGTATAATATTTTAATTGATTTCTTTTTGGATGTGTTTTGTATGTATTTATTTTTCATTTTGACTCTACTAAACACCAATGACAGTGCTAGCGTTCCATTAGACTGACTGCTGATCATATATCACACCAGGAAAATGTCGCATAGTAAATTGCCTCATCCTCACTTAATAGTAGGGGGCCATGCGGTTGGAGTCCATCTATCTAATCCATGGTTCAAATGGCACAAATCATACATTTTACTGAATTGTGTAAAAGGGGACACTCACTTTCCTCTTGTACACAATCCTGAAATTACACCCCTACGTTCATCTGGCCCCCTTCACCCACCCAGCCGCACCACCAGAAATGGCCATTAAAATGCATCAAAAATTAAGGCTGTTTACTTGGACACTAATGAGAGGAGGCTTAAGTAGTCGAGTTTAATTAGTATGATTGGCTCCGTGGGGACAGGCCCATAACAAGCGATTCACTCTGAAACCTTTTCATAGTCTGATCTGGCGGAGAGGAGATTGCACTGCGGGGACATGTTGCCTTTTGCTGATCCCAGGTTGGAGCACTGCAGTTAAATGCACTCAAGCAGACCATTACATAAGCACCACTGCAAGGTCAGACATCTGCGTCCTTTCCGTCGCCTTCCTCTCTCTTAGTCACAAATTGCTAATAGAGCAACTGCACTAAATTGTATGTGGGAATTTTATCTACTCAGACCCAGCACATTACTAATTAGACTTCTTTTTAGTCTGCTTTTGGGGTTGCGCAGCAAGTTTAGCTCAGTTCCCTCTTCGCTGGAGCAGTTTTCTTCTTGTTGAAGTGCATGACAAAGAGCACAAAAGAGGAGGTCGAAAGTGCGGCTACACTTCAATAAAGAGCCTAGTTTGTCCTCTTTGATGCTACGCCGCCATGCACTCAAGCTACAAAGAAATGGCTCTAGTGTCACTGAGAACTGCACTAAGAGACATGGGCTTTTCTCACAGAACACACCTCTGTCAATGACACAGCTGTGTGTTGGGATGTTATTCACTTCAAGTCCTAAAATACAGGAAGGGAAAGGATTAGTTACTTTAGTGGCTTAATACATCAGAAGTCAGTTAAATTAATCTTATCCTGCTGGCAGACTTGATTAGAGTAATGGTGCACTTTATTTTTTAATGGCCCAGGTGATTGTATATTAATTGAAGTCCTGAATATTTTTAAATATATATAAAAAAAGAATTAGTTAGAAGTTAACTTAACCCAGTTGATTGTATTTGCTTGTTTTGTTAAATATTGTATTAATAATTCTAATAAAATTATGCAGCCACAGTACCACAGGATCTTTTGGCAGTTCAAGCTGGAGTGTCTTGGACTAAAAGCCTGTGTCCTCAGAGCGCTGGACAAGGTCAGTGTCCCCAGCTCCGTCACATCTGGAGTTTCAGGTGCACGCACTGGAAGTCTGTGTGAAGCTTCATCTGTTTATCATCTGTAGTGCTGCCTTTGAGTACACTGCGCTCTCCAGGGCATCAGGTTTATGAAGGCACAAAGCTGTTCTAAGCTGCCTATATATGCGAACAGATGATATGAGGCTATCATGTTCTCCATCGCAGCTCACTCCATTCTGCACACAGAGCTTCATTTGTGCACTTTTAATTCATGTTTTCCTTTGAAGGGATAAATTCCCCTGCAGTATGGGGCTATTTTGTCCAGTCCTCTAAGAGAGCGCCCCATCAAACTTTTATCAAATATATCTTCTTCTAGGCCTTTTTCGTTTACTTCAAAGCAATAAGATGTGTGCGCAATTACTAGCATAAAGCCAGGCTTTGCAATGCTTTCAGCTCAACCCACTTGTGCAATTGACTTTTTCTTTCTCCAATCAGAAGTCTTATTGCTGAAGGATCAGAGTGCCAAATGCTTTCATTACATACAGAAACCCTGTGTCTGAAAGAGGGACTTTGCTGTAGGAGAAATGCATGGGAAAGACAGAGAGTGGCAGAGACAGACACTACACCTACACACTGATGAAACCGCTCATTTTGAACCTTCAGCTGAAAATCTTGATCTCACTCACATTTCAAGATGAAATTTGAAATACTCTTAACAAATGTACGATTGTTCGCTCCTAAGCAGACCCAAGTACATTGGAAACTTAAGTACACATATAAAATCTTTATGTCTTCATAGTTTAAGTATGGTACAACTCATCAATAGTTGTATTATACTTAATGTGTAATATGTACTACAGTGATCCAGTTGCAGTCTATTTAGTGCTTTGACCTCTGCAGTGTGCAGCCAATCCAGCGGCCTTAAATAAAGCAGACATGCATCTGGCAACATTCATTTGAATGACTGACAAGCCGCTGAGCAGCGTTAATGAAGTTATGCTTACTGTGATTAGGGCTGTAATGCCACTACGATAACCTGGTTAAGGTTTTTACATGCCAGTTGCAATAATGGGAGTATTGCATTAGTCCCATTGTAATTGAATTATAGCTGTACATGTAAATGGGGCTCCCACACAAAGCTGTACAGGCCTTTGAGAAGGCTGCACTGTGGGTCTGCAAGATCACAGGAGAGGTGAGACAGGAACATGTGCTGCAGTTCATATGAAAGCACCTGGCTCTCCTCTGCTCTGTGATTTATGCCTTTGATAACAACAAGCCAGAGATGCTTTCAACAACAACAACAACAACAAAGTAGCTCTGAAGGATGATGACAATGGGACACTTGTCAGTCTGGAGATGAAAAGATGTCTTGCTAGGTGGCTCTTGCTTTTGTAACTTTGATATTTCTTTGTTTATTTGTCCCTATGTGTGTGTATGTCTTATCAAAGGTTATTGATGAAGCAGAATGTGAAGTGGAGTCACTTCTCCATCCCGGCTTGTGCGTGAGACGGCAGTGTGCCTCACTGCTCATAACATCTTTGACTTATCGAGATGTTTATTTCCGCTGTGTATTCTCCCTCTCTTGTGCTGACAGCAAAATGACAAAAACTCATAATTTGCATACTTGTAATAATATGAGACATATGCTTTGGATATCAGTTATACAAAAATATACACAAAGTTGCATTTAAGGAAAAAAAAATTTACTTATTTTGTCTGAAGTCTTGCTACCTCATCAAAAACATATCCAGAGTTGTGTTTTGTTTCATTCACACATGTCTGAGTAATGTTTATTATTAGTCCGTCTGCATCTCCAAAGCTCAAAATGCTCTGTTCCACCGTGTGATGTTACAAAGCAATAGTTTTCATGTTAACAGCTACCTTTAACCTTTTGTTCAGTAGAGATTGGCAATTCCATGGCTGAAACGATCCATTTGACACTAGTGAAGATGTATGCTGTTTAAAATCATAGTGGAGCGCTTCCTGTATTATCACATGACATCACAAGGTGGAACAGAGTGTTTTCTGTTTGAGAGAAGAACTAAATATCCAAGGTTTGTGTGTTAAACATGTGTGAATGAGACAAACACAACTCCAGGTATGACATAAATCTGAAAATACCGTAATATGGGCCCTTTAAAGCAACATTGTGTAACTTTCTGGAGGTGCATGAATCCAGGAAAATATAAAGTTTAAGGTTAAACCATACTTTGTAACATTGTCCCTAGAGGTAGATAAAGGAACCATGGAAAAAGCAGGAGGTAGCCCTTTAGAAGATGCTCTCCTGCACACAGTAAAATGAGAAAACAGTCAAATGAAAAAACATGCCTTTATTTTAGTCTGTTTTTTTTTTTGGTTTTTTGTTTTTTGTTTTTTTACTAAAAAGTTACAGTTGGGCTTTAATGTAGTACTTTCCATCAGAGTTCATTTATCTTCTGTATCTCTTGAAGGTGGTGGATAACTTAAACCAATCCAGTAACATCTGGTCCAAGGAGGGGTACATCAAATTAATTTCAATCATTTTCTACCATCCCTGCCCTGTGCTAACTTCCCTCTACAGTCTCATCCACCATCCTGATTTAGTGATGGTACTTAAGTTGAAGGTGTGGCTGTGGCATTTTGTTCTAAACATAGTATTATCTCATTCTCCCATTCATTTTTCTTCACCCAGGCATCTTCTAGAATGAATTGGACACCTGTGTCGTGAGCACTTTATCTACCTCTCCTCCTCATTCCCTTTGTTTTTTCTTTTTTCCACTGATATTGCAGCCGCAGAGCTTTCTCCATCCGTCTCACTCATCTCTGCTGCTCTTGGTGCATCGGTCTCTCTCTTCGTCTGCCCTTCCAATCGACTATAGCTGCGGGCTTGTCTTTTTTTCACCGTCCACCAAACCAAGGAAGTGTGGTAACCGGCTTAGCATGCATGCAGACTGTGAGCCAGGGCGTTAACCCTAGCTAATCGCACTTATACACTGGAATTATAAATAGGGGAGAAAATGAGTTTCTTGCATCTTTAGAATATATATTTTTTACTGTCCTGTTTTAAGATATCCCCTGAAAATAAAGCTGGTGGGAGGCTTTTAAGATGAAGTTGACTTTGGATGTGTGCAAGACTGATCTGTAGGGTCTTGGAAAAAGCCCTTTACTAGAGTTGACAGTCTTCATATTTTTATACTTGACTCTTGACAGCACAAGTCTTAACTGCTTGTACACACTAGATACCTTATTATGGGTGTTATACACTTAAGGCTGTTAATATGTGTTTTTAATTTTTAAGTTTCAATAATTGGTGATTAAAGCCCCACTGCATAACATTTAGCTAAAAAAAAAAGACAAAAATAAAAGTGTGTTTGTTTGTTTTTGTTTTGTTTTTATTGCAGAAACGTGTCCTTATCATGAGCTTTATTCTCCACAAACCTGCTTGTTCTCTATGGAGATATTCCTTTGGCTATAATATTTCATATACCTTGTATATCTGGAGAATGTTCTGAAGTATTGTTTTAACTTTCTATTTTCCTGGAATCATTCAGGTTATGTGCCACCTCCAGAAAGTTACGTGTGTTGCTTTAAAAAACTAAGTATTCAGTAAGTGTAACTACAGTATGTCACCAAATAGGGGAGTATTTATCCCTGAACTAGAAAAGTCAGTGGTTGACTTAAAAAATCTAAAAGTTAGATTACACCAGACAATTGCAATTGAGACATAAGGCTAATTTCAGACAAGAGAGCAATAACTGTTATATTACTAGACAAAGATAAGCCCCAAAGCAGAAGTTGTCTGGTTTAAAATTGGTCTGAACACTGTATTTTAACTATAACAATTCAGCACCTTGCAAATCTCATTCCACACTTTTTGTTTATTTATTTATTTATTTTTTCATCTTTTCAGCTTGTCCTTTTTTAGTTCTAGCTATCCTCTTGAACATAACGCTTATGGGCTGCTTTTAAGCTGTAGTTAAATTCAGATGCTCCATAGGGTCTTCGAAAAGCTCATATCCATCCCTGGGCTCCCTGTGTGCATTAAGGAGTTGACAGTCTTCTTAGTTGAAATAAGTGGAGTGCTCTGTGAATGATGGCTCTCCTTTGTCAGCGGCAGTTTGAGCTGTGCCTGGCAGTTTTGGGCCAAAGGAACAGCACAGATTACATTAACATCAGTCAAGCTGTTGTCAACCCGCTAGGACACAAATAGGACCTTATTGATGCATAATGTAACAACTTTTCATCAAATGGGCTTCGGGATAGTGACATGTGCGATGTAGGTAAGCCCTGTGCCAAAAATTATCTCCCAACCACAGAGTCACTCAACTGGCAAATATTGATCTATTCATGTGGTTTATTTTTACATTGAGGTGTATTATGGTAATCCATTTATTGGTTTTTGGGAAGAGAAATGCAAGATTTAATAAGTAGAGGTCAGTGGCAGAGTAGTTAGCAGCAGGCAAGGAGATTGTGACCTGAGCTGACTGCCAACCATCTTTCTGATTATTATTATTATTTATTTATTTATTTATTGTAGTACTTTTATAATCTTTTATTATAGTAGAGAAATTGTCCTCTGCATTTCACCCATCCTTTCAGGAACAGTGGGCAGCACATGGGGCGCCCGGGGACCCATCTCTGTGATCTTATTCCTAGGCTTGGTCAGGACCTCAGCTGGAGGATTTTTTACTTGCCCGGAGGAAACCGTCCAGCCACGGGAAGAACATGCAAACACACAGAAAGGCTCGGGCAACCCGGGATCAAATCCGGAACCTTCTTGCTGTGAGGTGTGAGTGGTAGCCACCGTGCCGCCAGTATTAGAGCCAGTATGTCCCTTTGATGTTAATCTGTTTTTTTGGGTACTCTAGATGCTCTGTTGTCCTTATAGAGGCAAATATAAGAGAAAATACTACCCATATCGCCCCCAGTGGTTGATTGAGTGTCTGCAAGTGTATGGCTGAAAGACCTGTGGCTCACCTGTGCTTTAAGAGGAAAGGTGTTTGTTGTTAAAGATGGAGTGTGTAACTTTTCTGGGGAGTGTCCTCCAACTGCTTGTCTTCATGGAGCTGTAATTGCGTTGTCTGGAAAGTTCTATAGTAAGTCCATGTGCATGAAGGTAAGCTGAAACGAAACTATAGGCCGAGCTACAGATCAGATTTGTGGAGAGGCATCTCAGTGTATCGTGAGAATGCTTGTTTTTCATATTTTAAACAATGTACAAAACACCTGTAAATGAATAAATGCAAAAGAGCCAAGTTGAATTTCGTACTGTGGAACATTCCAGGCAAAACAATCATATCCCCATGGAGACAAGCACGTGGTGGATGCTCTACCAGAAAAGTTACACAGTGCACCTTTAAGGGAGAGTGCAAGCATCCACAGCCAATAGCATAACACAAAAATGATATTATATTGAGGAGGGAAAAGCAATGTCATGTTGAAAGAAAAAAATAAATAAATATGTGTTATTGTTATTATTGTTTTAATACTATTTATTCATTTGCTGTATTTATTGTCTATTCTACTAGCTCTACAATCCAGTAAAGAAATAACAAAAAATAGATATGTAATTATAATTTCACCAGTAGCTTCAAAACCCACTTTGATTTTCACATGGTTGGTGTATTGACAATAAAGTGCAGGCTTATCTGTTAAGCCCTGGCTTGTAATGGTGCATTTGACTGTGCTGGATAATCATATATTGTAATGAGCGCCTGCCACACTGCCTTTTAATCATTGTGTTATTAGTGGCCACACACAGCAGCCATACAGTTCAGTGACACATTAGGCTGAATATTTCATGCTGCTGATGAGAGGGGCCCGGATGTGTTCTGACCAATCACCTCTTCTCTTTTTATCCACTTTAAAAGCACTGACACCCTGACAGTTGTGTAATAGAGAAAACAAAGCTTCTGACCTGGCCTATGCAAGCGGGCGGAACCAGACGGAGGGGAAAAAAATCTTAGAAAAACTATGACACAAAAATTGCACAGTGTGGTTTGATCACCGCTGACACTGCCCCACTGCGCCTCTCCTCCCACTTCAGTGCACTCAAGTTCACATAGACTGGGAAAATACAGGTGCAGTGAGGAACAAGGGGAGTGAAACCCAAGAAAACTGCATTTTACTGGAAGAAAGCACCTCCTCGTGATCTGCACCTTCACAGAGAATAGAGCCGGAAAGTTACACTTGTGTTGAGAGTTAAGTTTGTGCTCAGACTGATTGAGAAACCTATGCTTGACAGAACTAAATAAAACATGTTCTGCCCAAGGTAAAGATAAGCAAACTAGAAATGGTAGCAGTGATTTTTCTGCTACAGGGATAGAAATATAAGAAGTCATGTTGAAACATGAAGCTGCAATCAAAGTCTGGTCTACTAGCAGCAGAAAAGAACTCCTCCTTATAGCATCTGTCCTTGGCAATCTCACCTCTGAGTCTGAGCAGTGGGACACTATTCTTATAGAACAGTAACATTGTGGAATACATCCAAGTTCACTGCCTGTCTGCTGCATATAGTTTTGATTAATGATTAACTGAACATAAATATATGTTTATAGTATCACAAAAATATAAACAAGATAAACTAAATTAAAGACCAACCTCACTGACAGTGATGGCTGCCAGCCTTCATCTGCCTGTGCAAGTAACTGCCCTTTGAGCTGTTTTAAGTAGATTTGTATTGGTTTCCTATTGGTGAAGTGCAAAGACAAAGTGTTTTCCATGTGCAACAGTGTTTTGTCTCCTCTCGTGCTTACATGAGTGTGTGTGTGAGACAGGAGGAAAGGAGCTGGGGACAGTTCCCGGGAGTGCACACACCAAGCCCCCGGGCCTCTGCAGCTCATAAACAGATGTGTCCTTGTCCCCAGCCAAGCACAGCCACTCAAGTGGCAAAGCAGGGGCCCAATAATTGTGAAGAATTGAAAGCTAAATATTGGCTTTATCTCCTCAGTAATAAAAGGGCCATGAAATTGATTTAATGCTGCAGCGCTTCTCTTGGGTGGCTTTTTACAGTGTGAGCACAAAACAATGAGCAGCAGCCATCTATTAATTAACCCACCTAATCCTGCAAAGTTAATCTCTCACCACAACTTTGCTCGCAACTAACTTCCAAGCCACTGGGTCTGCTGTGGGTGTCATGGCAAAGGCAATGAGGGGAGCCCAGAAAGAGAGAGAGGGGAGGGCGTGACAGCATGAGGAAATGGACGATATTGTGGACATCATTAACATTGTGAGATGATTTGTGTTTTCACCAAAAGAAGCAGAGATATAATTTGAGCTGCTGGAAGTAGTGGTACGCAGCTGACTTTCATTGCTTTTTGTTGTCATTTGGATTCCTCGTGCCCTTTGAACATGCTGCCTCAGTCCCTTTTCTTCTGCTCCAAGCTGTTAGACAGTTGGGGAAAGTGGCATTTCTTTTTCTTCTTCACCTGGCTGGCAGTCACAGCGTGATGGCACCTCACATTCATGCTCATATTGTGTGGACAGACTTGTGAATTACCTCCTTCTCAAAGCCTGATGAAAAGCTCTGTTTTTCTCTTTGGCTGCGGCTGGGCTGACCCTGCCCTCTCACCTCCTCCTCTGCCTGCGCTCATCACTCTTTTGTGTGAGCCCCTTGTGGTGGAAGAGCTGTATAAGGCAGCCTCAGAAAATAGGTCACCCACTGGTGCTCCTCTCACCTCCACAGCATTCAAAAAATAATCCTCTAAGGTGTCCTGTGCCATTTTGTAATGTCTAAAGCACAGCCTCGGAAATCGGACCAAAGCACAAGTGAAACACACACAAGTGCACACACTTAGCTTAAAAAAACACGTCATATTCAAATGGAGGGAATCTGGTGAGGAAAGCATTTCCTGTGGAGATAATTTTAGGAGTCTGATTAGGCAGGGATGGTGTAAGGCCTAGAGTGAGGAATCTCATCACCAGCGCTAATGACATGCCATTCGTGTGCTGAGAGAGGAGCCAGGCCCAGGGCTTGGACAAGCCTCCGTCAGGCTACCTCCAGCTACCATGTTCATTAAGGCCAACATTGTAATTACAATTCACTGATACTGCTTTGGCTTAATTACTGAATGATTATTAGGCTGATATTTGTCGGAGTAATCGCATGCTTAAGATGGGGATTTATACTTGTACACTCTGAAACTCATTTGTCAAGGTTTCCTTTACATTAAACAGATGAACTAAAACCTATTTTAATAATAAATATTTAAACACACTATTTGTACAAAGGAACAAATATCACACTTGTTTGTGTAACTGCAGATCACTGTAAAACAAATCAATAGTAATTCCACAGATATCTATCTGATCTGTATGTCTTCTACTTAAATAGCTGGCCAGAGGGAGAGTTTAGAGCCTGGCGCATAACAGTGGCTGGTTTATATTTCATAGAAACTTGCACTAATTGGGATCAGTCTTGTACAAAAAGCAGGAAGAGTCCCCAGAGTTGGGACTATTATGCCGACGTCTTTGCAGCTGAGAAGTGGCCATAATCTTTCTTCCAAAGAATGTGACATAAACAGCCTCTGGAGCCGCACTGCTTTTCTCTAATCTAATCAGGGAATTTACAAAGACTGCAAAACTGTGGCCAAAATCACATTCTCTTGTTGTTTGTTGGCGAGGAAAATGTCATGATTGTTATTCATTGTGAATACAAAAAATACTTATTTTCTGTTATCTATCCTGTTCATGTCTGTAATCTAAAAAAGACTGTTTTAGTTTTCTACATGGTCTGTGTTTTTAAAACAGTCAACATTTTGTACTGTTTTGACTTCAAATAAAAACGTGCCCCACATCAGTGAGCAATGAAAGGTGATGCATTCCATGTAACTCCATTAAAGAGGTAGCTCCCACTTCCTGATCAGGGCCTGCTCAGTGGCTGAAGCCATAACTTTATGGTGCATTTAGGCCTGACGTTGAATTCATGTGTTTAAATGGCAGTACATTTGTGAGTGAATAAGTTCATATCACAGCATTGAACAGATAACAAACGTGGTTTTGATAGGATATTGCAAGTATGACTGGATATGGGCGTCTGTGTTCTTTTCATGAAGTTAAATGATCATCTCCATTTTAGAAGTTGGTAAGTTGTGTATTCAAAGCACAGTGACATTGGCACAGCACTGGCACAGTCTGTCAGGATTCCCCGTTTTCCAACATCTGTAGTAGAGTGTAAAGCTCGCTGAGTTGCTTGTGGCCATATTTGAGTCTGTGTGTGGATCAGTGGCTCTGCAGGGCTTTGGAATATCACAGTGGCTTCTGTAGCGTTGTGTGCTGATAGATGTCGCCCCTGACACCAGCCCCCGTCTTATGACAGCTATAGTTTCATCCTCTGCTCTGAGCGCTGCATCTCTGCTCTGGGATCCACTCATCCGTATGCCCCTCTGTACGTGTGTGTTTGTTCTAGGCTTCCCGGCGACGGCGTACGGACCGGTGGCGGCAGCGGCAGTAGCGGCGGCGCGTGGCTCAGGTAGGGGGGCCCGTGGAAGAGGCGGATACTTGGCGTACCCACAGAGCGCAGGGCCAGGTAAACGCTCTGTTCGTGTGCTGTGTGCAGGCTGCTGCTCTCTGCTTCTCCCCATAGACACCGTCCCCCAGGCCCCTGCACCACTGCTCCTAAAGACAGATAGACAGGGCAGCTCACACGGGCGGATACACAGTCTAATACAGTCTAATCTACAGGTTCAGTTTGAGAAAGATCTAAACTATTAATCATGATAAATCACCAGACTCCTACCTTCTGCCTCCTTGCGCTTATATCAAAACAAAAGCATTGCGTAAAACACATAGATAACAGACTAATGATATAGATGAACACAAATGATTCTAACACATTTTCTACTGACTACTAGTACTACTTGAATGGTCTGGTAATACTGATAGGAACTCTTTTGCCCATGTAACATTATGCATCAATTAAACCCATAGGTGGTCACACATATACTACTACACATGTTTTAAAGTACTGTAAAACTCCTATGAAAACCTTTTCTGTTAACTTTGAATTCCACGTACACTGATACAGTGTAATGTAATCTACTTCTTAGATGCACTGCAAAACTTTTCTGGTGGGAGGTCCTCCACCTGCTTGTCCCCATGGAGATGTTTTGCTTCACCTGAATATGCCCTACAGTATTAATTAAATGTATCTGTTTCCATGGAGACAATCAGGGGTCATCACAAGGCCAAGATACAAGTCAGCTCTGTGGAGAAGCTACCCCAGTCATTGTAAGAATGTATGTTTTTCATGGTATCTTTGGACACTAAATAAACCCATTATGGAATAACGTTAGACAGATAACTTTAATTATGTCTCCATGAAGTCAAGTAGGTGGTGAGCCATTCACCAGAAAAGTTACATAATGCACCTTTAAGTTCAGTTTGCGAAACACCTAAACTATTAATTATGAATAATCGCCACACGTCTAAGAATAGATAGCATATAGATTGCATATTAATGTGCATAGTATAAACAGATTCAAATGTTTTTAATACAATTTTTACTGAATACTACTACTTCAATTATTTGGTAATTCTGATATTAACTCATTTGTGCACATAGCATCAATACATGCTAACATTGTTTTGTATTGTTTGTATTATAGATGCACAACTCCACATATTAAAGTACAGTATGCTTGCAAACCCTTTCTATTATCTTTGAATTCGTTCACTCAATAGTAATAGTTCACTTAAATGTGTTCGTTTTCATCATATTGTTTGTACATGCACACATAGATTAGTCACCACATAGAAGTTAGTAACAATTTGATACAACATCCTATTTGACATGGTTTGAATGGTTCTGGTAGTTGTATAAGCTACTGCTAGTTGGTCCATCTCACACAATTAATTAGTGTTTTCAAAGATGCATTTGGATTCAGTAGGGAATTTGTCATTTTAGTTAGTTTTTTTTTTCTCTCAACTTGAATGAATGAGTGAGGCCCAAGACTTGAGTTTGAACTTAATACTAACACTAAATATTGCATACACTCACTGCATCACTGTGCTGACTTTATATTAGCAACTGTTGCATCTGGTGCCTTTCGAACACACTCTGGGGGAAATTATGAAGCCAAGTGAAATCTGGGTTTTAATATTAATTGCACTTTCACTTAATCACTTAACTTTAGAGGGTTCTCTCGTCTAAAAACCCCAGGTTATAATTAACATGCAGAAATATTACACAAGTGAACAGCCAGTTAATTCCACCTTTTAGCTTATTACACTTTTTAAATCATTTGTGTAATTTAGATGTGTATGTCTTAATATTGAGCCAGTCCAAAGTTGTACTGTGTGAAGTGGATCCAGGATGGTGTGATAGTCAAGAGAAAGATTTGGTTATGTATGCACTCATGTGCAACTTCGATTTGTTTTTCTATTACGTCAACGTTATAACTTCCTCAAAGCTGCAGTTTACGATGTGGGGTTTGTCACCTGTTCCTCTCAGAGGAGATGGTGTTATTTTGCCTGGAATATTCCTCAGTAAAGCATTAAACTATATTTATTTATGGGTTTCAGTTTATTGTTATAGGCAACATTTTGGGGGCTCTATACCATTCAAAAGACAGAAGTATTTTAAATTCTTTATTGTTATGGCAACTGTTTTTTCATCATTCTGAAACCTTGGATACGCACATGACGCCACCAGGCCAAATATAAAATTTGACATTTCGATTCCATGTGTCATATCAGAAAAAATGTAGGATATAACACTGAAATGAATAAATGCAAGATGTTGAGTTTAATGCTATACTTTGGAACATTCCTAGCAAAGCATTGTCATCTCCATGGAGACAAGCAGGTAGCTGTCCCTTCGTCAAAAAAGTTACATGCACCAAATTATTTTAGTCAAATTATAGCAAACTTTAACCTTAAACAGCTTTCTTAAGATCAGATGGTTTCAGAAAAATCTCTGCATAACTAATCCAGCCAGTACAAATAGTATCTTTGTGCCTGTTCCCACACAGACAAGAACAGTAGATGTGCACCAAAAGCACGATGCTGTTTCAGTGTCTTTAACTCAGCATTGATTGACTTGTTGGCTTCATTTGGAGCTGCAGCTTTTTCCACCTGTACAACTGTAAATCCAATAGCTGTCAATAAGAGTTTACTTGACTGCCTTATACAAGCATTGTCTCACTCACAAAGGAAAACAAAAAGATATAAACTGTAATAATGCCTGATACTGGTACATGCACCATGAAAAACGCTGGATACTGTGGAAAGTGTAATTAAAAATGAAAGGCATACTTCATTAACAGAAAGAATAAAAATGAAAACACATAATGGAAGCTATTACATTAAAACACATTTATTTTGATTGCAGTCGGAAATGGACTTTTTGAGTTTAACTTTTTATGTTTTACAATATTTTTACCAATGTTGAGTTATAACAAATATATACATTTATCACATTTTCTAATTATTTTCTAATTATATAACTTTCATGTCACATTTTTATTTAAATCCTCAATGGATCAGCTTTTTTCCGTACCTTTTTTACCTTTCTTGACCTTGAACTGAATAACAGTACAAGCTAAACATAAACTGGTACTTTGAGTCCTTACCATTTTAAGTACCTTATCTCAGTACTAACACTTTCATGTCCACGTGTAACTTTCCACAGTCCTCATTTGAACTTAAATCAAGTCAACCGGCCAATCAGATGCTCTTTTTCTCACTTCGGTCTCCACCATTGTACACTTTCAAAACAAACAATTTACTGGGAACAATTGCACTAAAACATCACTAAGGAGCAGGAATGTTGATTTGGGGGCTGGCATCATCGGCAACAGCCAGGAAGCAAGCAAGCCGTGATAGCAACCATTATGTACAGTTTAATTCTGACAGCTGCAAATGGAGGAAGAGACAAGTAAATGATTATGAACCGAGGGGCTTGGAGGAGGGTGACGAAGATGAAGGGTTAGACTGGTAAACACTGACATCATGGCCGCTTTTAGACTGTTTTAACAAAGCACTTTAAAATATATGGCTTGGTAATTTTCTTGCGCTGCCTCACGCTGTCTCAAAATAAGCTCAAATACAATGCATCTCAATACACCTATTAGCGTATTATGATGCTATTATTACCATTATTCCTAGTCATTAGCTCACTATTTCTTGTAGAGGCCTTCACAATATCTGCTTCACAATAGCCCGCCGCAGCTGCAGTCAATAGCTCTCAGCCCGGTGTATTTTTAGCCCATCAAAAATGATTGATTTAGATTTGCGGATGATTTATTGTAGTGTTTTCAATAGTGCTAATAGCATACTCCAAAGAGTGATGTGCTCAGCTCCGCTCTCCTCTCTGGTAGTGCCGTGTGCAGAACAGAGGACACAGACCATTTGACCTTCCTGTCTTGTCGTTTTGGGACGTCTCCGCACCTTGACGCTGTGAATTCATTTGTAGCGCGCGCCGGGCCCAAATCGGAGCACAGATAGGGAATGGAGAGGTCTGGATTGTGTGTCTGTCATTTAAAAGGTGATTTTAGAGGGAAATGAGGCACATGGGCAGGAGTGGGCTTTGACTCCACCTGCAGTTTTCACAGAGCAATAAGAATGTGGTAGACGGTTTTGGGTAGTAACTAAATACATGAACAGGAAATACGTATTCAACATAAAAATTTGAGTAACTGTATTCTGGTACTGTTACTCTTTTGTTTGGTTGTATTCAGAATACAGTTACTTTCTTCAAATCAAAGTAGTGCATTGTGGTACTTGTTCACGCAAATGAGGCTTTGAATGTCATGGTATGAGCGAGCTTTTGGCATGTGTGTTTTTACACTTGTGTTTCTTGTTTTTACACTTTACACTTGCTTTTACAATGCAACTTAAAATTAAAGTAAGTATTTGGAATACTGTACCGTGCACTGTACCACAATAATACTGTACTGTTAGAAAATACATGTTAAAGCAGGTTTTTAGTATTCTGGAAGTAAATACAATTTCAAGTATTCTTCCTAACATTGACGGTGTGATAGGTCTGCAAGTTTTTGCATTAACATTCAAATATACATTATATATTCCTTTGGTATTGATTTTAAATCATTACAGATAACATTATTTTTTATATATTATGTGATCTGCCCCAAGGTTACAAATATAATGTATAATTTTCCGTATAATAAAAGTAAAGAAGGAAAGTATATATATTGTACAAAATAAATGCCATCATGCCAACCAGAATAAATACATTTATGTAAATAAGCTTTAATAAAAAGCCCCCAGGTCACAAAATAAAATGTCAAGGGCTTTAATGAAAAAGGACAAGAGACACTACATTTTCAAGAAAATCCCTAAAGCCATTACCCCTCAATATTTTAAATTATACTATAATCATCAATTTAAAAACTTCTAACATTAGATAAAATTATGTACATATTTAGGTGCATAATGTGTCAATCTTATCAGTTTAATTGCTCATTTTGCAGTTATGAGGAGCTAATAAGACACAACAGACAAAGTAGCTTGCACCACATTAAAATCCTCATCCTATTTGTGCAATAGAGACATTTCTAAACAGTCCATAGTCCGCCTTCTTGTGCACCGTTTGTCACTGGTAAATGCACCAAGCTGCCTCTAAACCTGGGAGACATTTTGGCAGAGGGCACTTTGATTGCAGAGTCCAACAGATAAAATAACATCATGCTCCTTCTCTCTTTGCCTTACTCTCCTCTTTCTCTCTCTCTTTCCCTTACTTCATTCCCTACTTCTCATTCTATCTCCCTCTCTTTCCCTTATTCTCTTTATCACTCCTCCCTCTCTCTCCCTCCCCCCCTCTCTTCCTATCACTCCTCTCTTCCTCCTCTCTTTCCTTGCTCTCTTTCTCTCTTTACTCTTTCTCTCTCCCTCTTTCCCTCCCTCCTCTGATGGTCCAGCTCAGATGATGACAAGGTATATTTTGGACTCCTTTCTGTGGCACTACACCAGACAGGGCCTGAGCAGCGCGCCATAATAAGACAGCTTGCATCTTGCATCTTCAAATGCAGGCTCTCCACCAGCTTTTAAAGTTCTCTAGGGAAACTTGTATTGCTCATAGAGGCTGAATTGTCATTCGGGATCGCATTCAGTTTTTCATATTTTGGCAATTCATTTCTATAGTCATGCATAAATAATTTCTTCAGTTAATTTGACACATTTATTATACTTCAACATAATAATAATCTGAAATTATCATCATTACCAGTGTTTACAGATGGGACAAGATCTCATGTCACAAGATAAAATTGCCAAAATATTGTGCACACATTTGTGAGATTTTTTTTCCATGTGATGGGTTACAGTGATGAGAAAGTAGTTTCCAAAAGCAGTGCAATAATTACACCAAAAATATTAAATGAAATGAATCAATAACCACACAATTTATTTATTATAAATTACTTCAAAATGTGCCCTTTTTGTGAACCCAAGTTTGTGTCTCATCTTCTCCAATACCAGTGTTAATATGTTTTTTTTTTTTTTTTTTTTTTTTTTTTTTTGAGAAATCAAGAATATGCAGTACAGCTATAGGTACTTAAGGCCTGGCCTATTGTCTCAGAGAAATTAAAGCACATTTAATTAAGATGCATTTCCCCACAAGGACGTCACAAAACTGGACAAAAGTTATTCCTTACTGTAAACTAGGGGTTGTTGGTTTCACTGCTTTATATGTGCCTTCAGACAGATATAAGACAATGACTTACCAGTAACCTGTCAGAACTGAAAAAGCTTCTAGGATGAGTGGCCAAATGTATTCACTACAAAACCTAACTATATAAATTATAATATTTCAACCTGGTGAGAAGTAATAGTAGCTTTATTGAATTAGTTAACTTTGGCGTTCAGACCCTAGCAGAAGACATTGCAATGAAGGCCGTGGCTGATTAGATGACGTCTAGGAGATGTTTCCCCCTGGGGCCTGGACACTGGAGGTGATAGAGATGAGGTCGAGAAATGGGAATGATGAGAAGCTGAGGGAGTGCAAGGGAGGAGGTGGGGAGAAGCAGCCGTGCATCTGCAACTTGAAGGTTTAAATTGGTCAGGCTGGCCGCTGATTGGATGAGGAGGAGTATTTGGAGTGTGGTGATGAAGGCTGAGGAGCAGGTAAACTCTGGAGAAGTGGTGAGATAGACGGGAGCGAAGTTTTTCAGACTGAATTTACTCTAGCTCCATTTTTCCTGGATATTTCTCCTATGCATGCCTCGTGGTCTGTCCTCTGCAGCCTGCCAGCCCTCTCCATCTTGAGCACTCCTGACGTAGGCACTGTGTGCTTGTCAGATAAAAGGCAGCTATAAAATGCAGCTGATGCAGATGCAGGTGAGAGAGTGAACTTCACAGGTGTCAGTCCACTCGGCTGGAGTGTTCTGTGTCCCTGTGAGCTCCAGCACAGCTCAAATGTCACGCTTAGATGTGGGCCTTACCTGCAGTGTACACAGACACAGCCCATTCTGCCGCTTTTAGACTTCAGAGAGAAGGGGGTGGGGAGGAACGGAGAGAGGAAGAGCGAGGAGGGGGTGGGGGGCGGGGGGGACTCAGGTGTGCAATGCCTAAATTGGCTTCGGTCAGTCAGTGATGTGCACAAACTCAGCTGCTGGGGAAAATGTATGTGTGAGCTGCTTTTTAGCTGTTGGGCCCTGTAGTGTTTCTTTTTAACCATTTCTTCCCCAAGTTAAAGGAGGTGGGTAGTGATGAGTTCAGGGCTTGATTAAAAACACCAGTATTAACCAGCTTAAAGTATAAAAATGTAGGCCATGTTAGATTTGATCCCTGTCCAGACTTTTAAGCAATTTTAACTTAATAACTTGAACCCTGAGGTATACACTTTATTTCAAATGACAAACCAAAATACTCCAACCACTGTACACGTGAAATTAAAATCCTAAAAAGAAAAAAATCACAGAAAGCAAAAAAAATAAATAAAATTGCATAGTTTGCAATAATCCTCAAATGTTTATTTCTATTTTAATGATATATTAATTATAATAAGAACAATACAATGCACATGCAGTATATACATTTCCTATGTGATGTGAAGACAGTGTCCTCAGGTTTAGTATTACTGGATTTTATTCACTATTATTCCCTATTTTTCCACTATATTTTAGTTGAGTGAATATACAGTTTCTTAGTTTTACTTGTCATAGTAACAGATTTATTTAATAAACCTGTTTATTTTATTTTTTCATAATTTTTAATATTATGCTGCCACTCCTTAAAAATAAGACCACCAATACTACTAGTTAATATTAAACTTATTTTTACCATAGATTTCACTTAACTTAAAACAACAAAATACTCCAATGTCAGTGTTTGCCACTCAACCCACCTCTCCTTTGTTCTCCTCAAACTCGCTCCTCTCACTTATCTCTTTTCTCCTCTGAAAAAACACAGCGGCTCGTGTGACAGACATTTCCAAATTAAGATTATTATCAATGTAGACCAAATAAGGCGTGTGTGATGCCATGGTGCCTGGGAGCGTTGCGTCTGATTGGCTGCTGCTCTCAGATAGATCAATATGGCTCTTTGTCAGCTCAGGTCTATTTGTCCTGATGTTAATCTGTGCTCTGAGGCCACAAGTGCTCTACATGTACACGCCGGTCAAAAGTTTTACAACACCTCTGCTATTCCACTTATTCAGAGATTTATACAAGACACTATGAGAAAATCAAGTTATAAACCGATATTGTATAATCTGTTGGCAAATGTATCCATCCAATGCCCTTGTATGTCTGGTTTTGGCATTGGTTGGACAGGTCAGGATCTGTGTCCTTATTGTTCAGGCTGCCTCTCACTTTCAATCAAAATGGAAAAGTTTTAATATTTTGCTGTTATTATGGTATGTAGCAGTGTCTCACACACAGAACATGGTGCAGTGTTCTTAGAACTCACCTTTGCAGATTTTTAAAATGAAATGTTTTTGAAAAATTGAAAATGAAAACATGAGGGTGTTGTAGAACCTTTGATGTATTTAGTGTAACATCTTAAGCGAACGTGCCTAGCGTGTTCTGTGTGTGTGTGTGTTCCTTTGGAGAGGCGTGGTGCTCAGAGGGCAGCTTGTCCCTGTGCGCGGCCCAGGCTCAGCTCACAGCTGTGGGGAGCAGATGCTCCAGGCTGCAGCTCAGGCCTCAGGGACCAGAGCGCTGTGCCCTCCAGGGGACTACACTCTGTCTGTGGACAAACACACTGCAGTGTGTTTGTCACACGCTTAAGTAAGGTGACTGTCCCTCCTGCAACACCACAGCAAATCCTGAATCTTATTTAAATGCATTAGCAAATGTGCAAGTTAGGAAAATGGAAAATATCTTGTTTCAGTGACGATAAGGAAGTATTCTGAGTAATCTCTCTAAAACTTAAACAAGGCGATCACAGCCTATGCTTTGGCATAGATCAAAGTCAGAAGTGACTTCAAAAATAAGATCCATAGGTCTAAAAAAAAGATTGTATTCCCTCTTCAAATATAGTATTTAAATCTATACCTATATTAGGTATTTTGCATTCACAACCAGTGTAGTTAAATTCACAGTAAATGTGAGCATTTGCTAAATCCACATTGAAGTGATGAGTAAACTTTGATTATAAATGCTGTAGGAGAATACTGTAAACAAATCAGTTGTTGAGGCTCTGAGAAGAAGAGGAGGCAGCCCTGGCAGCAGCAGCACTGTTTATGGAGCTGAAGCACAGACATTTTGTGGGCACTGAGCCGATCAGGTGGATGTGCCGTAAGTACGACCATAATACCATGATGCAAGTCAGTGTAATGCACTATATGAGAGCCTGCTATCCTTAGAAATATTATTGGGTATATAAAACAGACTGTTTACAAGAAGTGTGGCTTTTCATCTTCTCACTTTTATGTACATTTATCAGTGATTGAAATATAAAATTGATTGTTCATTTTCATTGTTTTGCGTTTCATAGATTATTTGACAATGACGACTCATTCGTCTTTTGCATTGCATTTGTGCAAACTAAAAAAAAACTGTTCTGAGCCAATTTTTTTTTCACTATAGAGCCACGTAAAAAGGTTGTTTTACCATTTGCCAATATGTAAAGAGCTTATTGTTGTGTCTCCCTGGGACTGCATCAAAACTGAAACCGTTTTTTGCCCTTGCAGTTTGAAAGTTCACACTGTTGACCACAAGCAGGCTGTCAATAGTAATACTGCTGTCACTCTTTCTCATGGTACTTTTAGATCACCCCATTCTTTTCTCTTTTCTATGTCTCTATTGCATTATACTATTTTTAGCCTTTCAAAGATACTTGGTAAATTATTGATGTTAGGACTCACAATCACTAGTCTGTTTTACTTTGTCTTTATTTCAAAAAGTCACCTATAGCTAAAAATAATTTTCAAAAGTTACAATAGTTGAAGGAGATAACATGTGACTGAGAGATATTAGATAGAATTCACTGCGATCATTAAATGCTACCAGTGTCGCTTGTGGGCTCTTCTTCACTCTATGCGGGCTTGACCAGGCATGTCTGGGAAAAAAATGGTGTGTCCAAAACGAAAGGCCAGCGCTGTCAGCTGCGTGCCTCCTCACAATGGGATAATCTGGGGCGACTGTCGATAACTGCCTGGCCTTTCTGCGCTGGGCCGGAGGAAAGCCACACAGAGCCAAATCTGCATTCACGTCTCCGCAGCCCTGCACCTCTTCGCTTCTGAAGCAAATGAGTTGCACTGATTTACCACACTGTTGCATATTGTTCCAGTGTCAGTCCTTCACCCTGATGTAACTTCTCCTCAACCAATGCCCAGATAAGAACGTACAAATCAATATCTCTGTTCAGTTTGTCCATCAGTGAAGACGAGAAGGCATAAAATGAAAAGATAGACCATAATAAAAATTAAAAAACACAAGCGTGAGTATGGGTGTGTAAAAGCACAAAGAAATCATCTGTTAAAATTCATTAGCCAAGCTTCTGTGAACACAAAATGACAAGACATTAAATATGTATTATTTATGAAATGTCGGTGCTCTCTGAATAGGGTGTCTAGTGCTGTTAATTACTCAGCCATTCATTCAGAAAAGATTATTTCAAATGGAAAGTGAAGGCAAGGCTAGACAGCAAAAGAGCTGTTACTTCTTTCCCTTTCACGCCATTTTTAAATGACATTGGTGAAAATGGGGGAAAGCTAATTATGGTACAGCTCTAAGATTCGAAGCTAATTTGAGCAGCAGCCATGTCAGGTTTATTGACATCTTGTGTTGGAGTGATGTGGTTTGATGGCCTCCGAGGGGTTGGTGCGGAGATCGACGGGGGACTGACTTTCTCCATGCAGATATGAGAAAATCAACTGTTGGGAATAGATTTTTAGAAGAGCGTATTCCCAGGACGACTGGTTTGTTGACTGCCGAAAGCGCGGGCTAATTCATATGTATTCAGGGGGGCTGCTTTGTGGAGCATGTGAATGGATTAATCTGCCAGTTTTGTTAATACTATTGTTTGGATCACATGTGCTGCTTTTGTTATCCAGACTTTTTATTCTTGTATCAGTCAGATCATTTTCATTACGGGGAGGATTGTTAATAGAGGCAGATGAATTAAAGAATAAAACTGAAAGATGTAAAGGTATTGCAGAGTATTGTCATTTTACAAGAAGAAAGATAGGATTAGTGTAAAAATAATAAGAAAAGTATTAGATTTTTGTTAATTGGAGTTTGAGTAATCCTGCATTATTAGTCTACATCTCCAAAGATCAAAATGCTTCTTGTGATGTCAAGTTAAGACCTACTTTTTATCTTTTGTTCAGTAATAATTGGCTATTTCTGGGCTGAAATTGTCCAAATGATTCTAGTGAAGTTGTGTTGAGTTTAAAACACAACACAACACAGTGGAGCACTTCCTGTATTACCACATGACAACACAACAGTGTGTTTTCTGTTTGAGAAAGAACTAGAAGTTAAATATGCAGGGTTTGTGTGTTAAACTTATTTGAATGAAACAAAACAGAACTCTGGGTATTTGATGTTTTTGATGAAGAAACAACAGTATAACGTAGATCAGAAAATAGCATAATATGGGCAGTTTAACAACTAGCATGCTAATGTGCTCTATAGTCTGTAAATAGACAACATATAGATTAAATAGAATTGTCTATTTTTTGAAAACTTCAGGTTCCATATGTAAAATGATATAGATTAACATTTGTCATTAATGTAAATTGGATTTCTCTGTCAGTCATTTCTCAATATTCATTCAATCATGAAAAAGTTCAAATGTTAAACTTGTGTGTTCCACTGAATGTAAACAGATATATATCCTTTGCTCTTGCACTTTGAAAAAGAAAAACACATTTTGTCCCAAGCTGAGGAGTCAGATACATTGTAGAGAGTTGTTTAATGTATCTCAGTTGGAGGCAGTGAGCAGATGGTATTATCCGAAACACTGGTGGATCTTTCATGGTCATGACGCTGTAGTTGTGATTTTAGCGTTCAGAGCGCTGGAGTGTGTGCTGTGCCTCTGATACTGTCGAGTGTGAATAATTCGGAGAAACACCAGTCGCACTGTGTTACAAAAATAACTAGTCACAGCAGTAGAACAAGCTACTTCATTGATCCACAGCTTAAACTGCACTTTCTCTGACTTGTAGGAAGCGCGCAAGCCTTTGTTTCCAAAAGAACACTAATTAAAGGGTTTGAAAGTTATACTCATAGTGCTATTGGCAGTCCAGACACTTTATTTTGTCCATCCAATCAAACCTGTTCTTTATATATTTATCTTGTGGGTCTATCTTTATGCACCATGTTGACCCCAGTGTCTTGAATTGAACCTTCTCTGGACAAGGGCTATATTTGGGTTGTTTATATTCTCGTAGGAAAACACCACAACTAAGGCCGTCCCCCTCCCTTGCAATGTTATTGACCAGCATAACTTGCATCATGATCCAGTATTAAAATTTCCTGAAAAACTCACCAAAAGCTAACAATTGCACACAAATGTACATTATGTTATCCTTAAGGCTAGGAATACTGTATTTTATATATTATTTACTTGTATAGTTCTGTTGTTCATTGAGAATCTTTGGATTTACTTTAAAATGTCCTCAAACCTTGGATCAGTAACTGCACAAGTAAAAAAGTTGGTATTTTACAAACTTGCAAACTCCTGACCATATATTTAACCATTCGAGTCTCTCCAGGCCACTGTGCAGTGCTATATTTTATCATCAGCCTGATTAGTTTTATTTTCCAACTCGGAGCTAAACGGGAGCGGCAGTGCTTTCAAGCTCTGTGGATCCTCCTTAAAGGCAGTCACCTGGCAAAGTGGGACCCAGCTCGGGGCATTTATCCACTTAAAGAGTGCCACCCCGATGATGTCAGTAACAGATGACTGCGAGACACCCCCATTCTATTGCCACACTGCGGCTGTGGTCACCCAGGGCAGGAGGCAGTGGCGGCAGTGGGGGCATGGGCAGATAATTATCGGTATAAATGAAGCCCCGCGAACGATGCGCACTGTTGGGTCCCCTGATCTAGTCTCCAAGGCAACCTCAACACACTCATTTGTTGTGTAGATGAGTAATTACATCCAATTAGTGGCCAGTGAAAAAAAGGGAGTCCAAGAAAGGGCCATTGTTCTGGATAGATTGTGTGAATATTAATAGTAGGGCAGTGGGTGATATGATGGGTGATAGTGGTGCAGCTGTGAGGCTGCTCTGCCCGGTCCAGTCGTGCACACTGCATCAGGTGAGTGCTGATGAAAATATATGGCTCAGACAGAGACACAGAGACACTGATCCAGCTGCCTGCCTCCACACAAGCCAGCCACTTTTTACACAAGCCTGCCACAACACACCTGCAACTCACAAACTTTAGGAAAAAATGCATGAGGAAGGGATGGAGTGTAGGGAAATGTACAAGAAAAATATGTGCTTACGCTGCACCCAGATTTGGATGTTATAAAGCACAGTCAAATCATATCATTTCGTTCTTTCTGTTATATGAAACTAAAAAAAATCAATAATTTTATTTCTTGATGGCATGGGTTATTAAGTTTATTAGCTTGTGCTGTTCTTTCCGGAGTTATTTTTTATGGATAGTGATATTAACTTTAACTTTAACTTTACAGTGTATTTACAGTATTTCAAATTACAACATCAGATCAGTATTATTTACACATATTTATTAGGTAACTGACTTGCTATAGAGCATAATGATAATAGATATAATGCACAAAAAAGCTTGCATTTTGTGTGTGAATTTGGGGCTACACACATTTTTTCACTTAAATGTGGAGTATAATTCAGTATTGCAATATTACTTTACAGAGGGTTGGCATTCATAGTGTTATTGTCAGTGTTCTGAATTGAAATCCTTCTCCACAGCCTAATGCAGTCTGAAGTGTATATTCAGTATTATTAACTCTACATTATGTCAAATGAAACACTGAGTACAAATGTAAACGTGGCTGTGTAAATATTGTTATGGCAGCACTATTTCACTGCTGACAGCCCCTGGCTCCTGCCTCCGTGCTCCTCTGAACTGGTGACACATTTTGGATGGACTTCTCACATATTTCCAATAACACATCTTGTGCTGTTGTCAAATGTTTTTTCCCCCTTATTATAATTATTTGATTGATCCAGTTCTCCTCATTAGTGAGGCCAATCAATTTGCTTTGACATTTGTCTAAGTGAAGTAAATGCAATGATTGGTTCTCAGGCTTTGTTCAATGTGTCAGCCATTATGTGATGTTACGTGGGAAGCCTGCCGTATTTGGAGCCTATAATTTGATGAGTGGGCACGCGAAGATCAGAGTGACAAAAAGCACTGGCGTAGGGAGCGACGCGGCGCCGGCTTACGTTCCATTTGGCACAAGTGGACTGCCTCACTGTGAATGGGCGGAGGTGAAGTGCCTTTGAAAAGGGCTAATGCTCGCTCCAGGAACCAAATAAAAAACACACACAAAGCTAAAGGGAATCCCAGCTATGGTAAAGTCGCCAGTCTGAGTCAGCCCAAGTAGATTAGCTGTGTTATCAAAGAGGTACGGTGAGGGGGACGTTTTCTTTTAATTGCACTCCTTTATATGAGCAGCTTCTCTCAGATTAAGGGGGCGAGCAATAAATGTCGCCAAGATTTATTGCTGAATGACATTTGCTAAACTGTTGATAATCTGCCATCTGTGTCAAAGAAGGAATCTGTACAAAGAGGCCAGAGAAAACGCGCTCCCATCACTTAGGGCTCTCCTGTTATCAATAAATAACAATATCTACTGAGGCTGCTGGTCAGAATAAAGGCTTTAAATGGATTATTGATTGTTGCTTGGAGTCTCTTTGGTGCTAATTGACAGCTTTCTTCAGGAATGTTGTCCACAAATATAGCTTTGAAATGAGAAATATATTGAGCTGGATTTTAGTGTAGGGACAGGCTACGGTAAATCAAAATATAAGTCACATTAGGCCATTCACAACATGATCATTTTGGTACACACATACCACTTCCTGCATCTTTGAAATTAAAAGAGAATTTTACTTGCGCTTAAAAATATTTTCAATAATAGCTATTCATTTGTCTTTGATTTTGTATGCACACTTTTTTAATAGTTGAAAATATATATTTATTTATTTATTTATTTATTTATTTATTTATTTATTTATTTATTTATTATCATATTTCAATAAGCTGT
The DNA here is from genome assembly GCA_029959045.1 of Taenioides sp. WSHXM2023. Lineage (NCBI taxonomy): Eukaryota > Metazoa > Chordata > Actinopteri > Gobiiformes > Gobiidae > Taenioides > Taenioides sp. WSHXM2023. The sequence goes on along the minus strand of CM057098.1, from coordinate 16,127,122 downwards.
AGAACACTGTTTATTATTTAGTATTATATAGTGGACAATGATGTGATATTCTCTCCCTGTCTGCCCCCACCATAAATAAATACAAGTTACAATCTTTCATCAATACGTATCTATCTTTCTTTCTTCTTCTTCTTTCTATCTATCTATCTTAAAACACAGTGTTTCCATACCATGATGAAGTGATACATGTTAATATAAGTTAATACATTTGTAACTGCTCTCATTGTGTTGACTTTTGCCATTGACAGTGTTGCTTGTTTAAGCTTGTTTGTGTGTTCTTCTCAAGTATCACATACAGTATAGGGCTAATGGGGCAGGAGCTGCTGGGGGGAGGGCAGGGAGGGCTACATTCATGCACACTGTACATGGACCACCAGAGCGCTGGGACGCACCACTCAAACACTCAATTTGAACTCACTTGACTTGGACTGTTCAAAATAAAAAGTAAATACAAGAGTTGATTTCCCCAATGATGGAGTCCCTCCCTCCACCTCCCCTGTACCCTACTGTATCTCCCAGGCCTCCCCGATTATGGGTTTTACTCTGCGCCCAGTGACCAGAGGGGGGGGCCCTGCTCCTTTGCTGACTATGCCTCCCTGGGGCCCCAAGCGGCTCAGATGCTGCACAGTGAGCATGCCACCTCCGCCTGCAACTCCCCCCTCCAGCACCTACACAGCCCGGATCAGTTTAAGAACCCAGGTTTGTATCTGCACACCTGCGCATCACCTCTTTGGACTTACGTTTGACTCATGACATCTTCTAATATTCTTTTATTTTGACATTCTCCTCATTTTGTTCATAAACTAAACAACAGCCTTCAATATCTTACTGACAAACAGCACTGCATGATTCTTCTTTTCATTTCTGTGTTTCAGCCCCCTGCTTGCACTTTAGGGGCTGACACATACAGAATGTAATTTTTCATTTGCATGTGAACAAAATGGTGTCACAGAAAACTATATGTTTTACTGGTTACTTAAGAATACAATTGTAAACTAATCTGATGTCCTTAGATAACCTGTAGACATGCTTTAATATATTAACATTTTGTCTTAAAACATTTTCTCCATTTGTGTATGTCTTTGTCTACTCTGTCAAACTTGCCAGCTTTCTAAAACCAATAAGGAAGACTGTATACGGGTATTACTTTATTGGCATGCATTAGCAGTAGTTTTATATGTAGTAGGCTAGTTGCATTTCTGTACATTTTAGTTAAAAGGATCATGTAGTTTAGGTTGAAAACATGTGGGTGTGTTGACCTGTTAGTGTACTCAATATTACCACTAAACCACTGTTAAAAAGTTACTGTGGCTAATTCTGGCAACCATTCTCGGGTTGGCTCAACTTTTCCCAACTCATATATATTTGTGCTACTCTTGTCTAAGTATGTTACCTTTGCCTGCTAGCCACAGGAGTTGTCCAAAAGCACATGCCTTAAGGTCAAGCAGACATCTCTCTTTTGTTCCAAATGAGTTTCTGTTGTGCCTTTAGTCATGTGGCTGTGACTTTTGTATTTCTAGGCCACCCTTGTGGACTGTGGTTGCAAGTGGCTTTAAGCAGCGACCTCATTTTCACACTTAATATCAGAGTCAAATGGGTCATGTGTTTTGTCCAAAAACACTTTGGAACTTGCTACAAGTTATCTCTTCCTGGACACTCATATCCACCTCAGGCTTATGCACCTAAATCCTGCCAGAGCCTCTATTCAGCATGTGCCATTGTGTCCTCACCTCCAATTCAATGCCCTAATACTGAGAGAGAATATTGAAAGAGGGCTGCCCTTCACCCCCTTGGCTCCAAAAGACTGTCTGGGCTCTGTGCACTACACAATACTGGCCTTAGCAGCTCAAGGACAGGCCAGGCCCCTTCACGCTCCTAAAGTGGTGTCCAGCTGCCCAAGGCGTACGCTGCCATTTCAGCCACATCGTGTGCATTCACTCACAGAAGCACAACAACAAATCTTCAAGAGATTCAGGGAGAAATGTGATGATTAGGAAGAAATGTAAAGAGAGGGTTGAGTTTGCTGCGCTGGCTCCCTGTGTCAGCACTACAAATAATGTGAGCAGACTATACCCTCCACAAAAACCCAATATTTTGTGCAGTGAGACTCGTTGATGGACTCAACTCACCGCTCTAATGCAGGAAAAAATTGTTATACACAAAGTCTTATATTTGTGTTTTAATATTCATAGATAATGCAAAAATAATAATTAAACACTGTTGTGAGGTCTTGTCAGTAGAAAATATATTCTTTGTGCCAGTTTAAAGCCTGGGTAAATGAACCAGGAGGAGCATCTCTTCACACTGAGGAAGCCAATGAAAAGGCAAAAGATAAAACAGCATATTGTCTAAAATAGGTTCTATTCAAAATGACTGCGTATGTTGGTTGTACTAGTTTATATATAGTTTATTTACCCAGCCTCTCAATGGCGGCTGTATCTCGCTAGATTAAGTTGTCATTACTGCCAGTGGCTCGTTTTTTTGTATGTGCAGAGCAGCTTATCACAATAGCCCCCACAACTCAGAAGAAGCATAGTGTCTTTACACTTTCATTGTCATTGTCATTAAGAAGTGCTTTCCAAGCGTGCATTGCTCACGTCTGTGCTCAAGCTTGGCATTAATGTAAATCGGTGACATATTTTAGAGTAATTTATAGACATTTTGGAGGACGCACTCTGGCAGCTGTGCCAAATGTTCAGTATAAAGTGACATTCATTAATTCAGCTGCTCCATTTTCTTTTACAGAACTTCTCCCACGAGTCGTTTTATCCCAGTCTCCTCTGTCTCATACTCCCACTATATCAGTGAAGTATGGCCACATTACAAAACAGTAGTGTATTGATATATATACACCAATACAGCTTAATATTATGACACCAGTACTTAAGCCAATAACATTGACCTTGGTACCTTATAATGGATGACTGCAGATTAATTAACAAATTTCAATTCATCCATATTGTTGATTTGTTGTATAAAAGTGAAAAATGTGAAATAGAAGAAATTATTTGAGTTTGTTCACCAAAATTCTCATCATGGCAAGACAATCTGAGCATCCCCAAAACACCTGCTTTATAGTTGTTATTGCTGGTTACAGACTTGCATCTTTATTTAAAAAGGCAGGAAACAATGCTTGGAAGAAAAAAGAGTGCTAATAAAAAAAATCTCCTTGCCTAGAAAATGAGGAATGCCATTTCAAGTGGAAAAAAAACTTAATTATATAATAAGCCATCCTAGTGAGGGCTGTGCTGGCGAGATAAGCTCTGTTTAAAGTTCTTATAGTTTAACAGTGTCAACTCCACTAGATGTGTGTTTAGTGAGATGGCTTCATTTTTCTCGTGTACCTCACTAGAAAAAAGCACACAACCTGACTATGATAGATGAGGCAGCTATACATTTAAGCACAGGATAGCACACAGGTAAAGTCTGTCGCCTGCATTGTTAGGAACCAAAAACTAGCCATGCATCGTTCTGAAACTTTTCACACAAAGTACCATCTAAGAAAATATTTGGCTTTCTGAGGCCCTCCACGTCTAAACAAGAACTAAAACAGGATTATGTCAGATCAAGACTAAAACATGCATGAAATCAGACTAAACTATTGCTAAACTAGTTCTAAAAGAAGATTAACAAAAAGATGACAAAGAAATATGAGTAGATTAAACATATAATTTAAACATATATTAGAACTACAGAGTCCATGCGCAACCGATAGTGCACATACAACACTTTGAGAAACACTGCCTTAGCTATTTTTTCTTTTAAGCCCACTTGTGATTTTATCGGTGAGATCAAGGGTTACACAAAACAGACTTGTAAAAGATTGCGGCTAAGGAATCACGCTGGTACACAATATTTTTCTTGTATGGCGAGCGCTAGTGGCCTTTCAGCAGACATTTGGTTTGTCTAAGGACATTTTATTAGAACATGTTGCTCAGTCATCTGCACTATTTCTTTTATATTCCTCTAGATTGGGTCCCTGCGTATAAAGTCGGGTCAAACTTTTATAGTCCCCTTCATGCCATGGTTGCGCTTTATGCTGGGAGTCACAGGGCAGACCGCTGAATCACACCTCTGACATTGTTTTCAGCCACATTATTTTTAGTAGATTGGGGCTGGTTTCTATGACTCACTGGATCATATATGAAAGAAAAGAGTGTGAGCTGTAAAGCGACTACTGTTGTAGCTGGAAGTAGCGAGAGGGGTGATCATCCAAACTCACTGCTCCTAAAGATAGTTTGAATTTTGGATGTGGTTCTTTAAGAGGGACTATATTAAATTTCTAAAATATCATTGGATTAACAGACGGAGATGTACGCTGCAAAAAAACTGGATGTACGCAGAAATTACACACCAGTAATAGACCCAAAATACTTTCTGTTTAGATCTTAACAATGGCAAATACTAAAATAAAACCATATGGCTCATTACATATAACTAAAAACCATTTTCAAACAGAATTTAATATATTTTGTTATTCTGTAGTATGTTGTAGCAATTCTTCTGTGCTCATGTTTGTCTGTGTTTTGAATATTACTTGTAGACTGGTAACAAGGTTCCCCCTATAGGGCCACTCACATACTTTTGTATTGTTCTCTTCTGTCCAGTAGCAGTAGCTTTTGTAAATTCTCTACATTCTGCATGGCAATCGTAGAACATTACTAGTGTTTTAGCATGTTCAGACTATTACTGACAGAGTGCCTGTTTTATGTTATGCATGGATCTACAAAGTGAATGAACATAAAGCATGTAATTTATAACTGGAATATCATACTGGATTCATGCGTCGCCTCTTCTTGACCATAACCATTTTTAAAGACAATTCACAATGTATTTTCAGACGATAGCCAGAATCCAGTAATGTATTCTTTTACTTAAATTTGTCCATCATTGCTTGCCTTCTTTTGGGTGTGTTAGCAGGTTGTTTCTGAGTTGCTGTTGTGTTGCTGTGTTTGTATGCAGGCACCAACCCTTCGAGGCCTGGTGGTTTCCCAGGAGCCAACAGTCCCGGGCCAGTAGCTGACCTGTACGGCCCCAGCAGCCAGGACTCCGCCGTGGGGAATTACATCAGTGCTGCCAGCCCCCAGCCAGGGTCAGGCTTCGGCCCTAGCATCACAGTGAGTACTAGTACAGTCTCAGCTACTATCATTACGGTTAGATGTGTCGCAGAGCCATGCTAACGACAACTTAACATTCTGCATATGATCGTGGCCCTGTGTAAAGTGTAACATTTTAGCCTGGATTCTTGAGCTTACTAATGTTTGAATTACTCCTGAAATTAACCACAGATCCAGTTTTTACATTTGACAAGCAGATATACATGTATGGTAATTTGACTATTCTCAATCTGTTATATCTTTGTAGCAGATTTTGTTTTAGATATGAATATAATATATATGAATATGAATATGAATATACGTTGATACAAATTTCAAGTTTCCCCAGCAGCCCAAATATTATAACACAATTGGTGCCCAGGCTGTATGTAGTTTTTCGTGTAATCTGTGAAATTATTCCTGCTATTTGCAAAAGCTAATTCCCAAACCCCCTTAGCTCCCGCCCTGTCTCACCTTTATGGAACATTTCTGATATTTTTAGCCGTCCCTCCCTCCGCCCCAGTGCTGAGTTTTGCCCCGTCACTATAAAAAAAGGCGTGTGCGTCAGTGTCTTTGTCCAGGTGTTGTTGCCGGGCTGTGCAGGTGCTCCTTCATTTCCTCTGCTTGATCAGTTAGCGTTAGCTGCACATTGTCATATCAAGTCTTTAGTATAAGAGCATCTGCAGTGAAGAGGCTGTTTGTGTCCACTGTCCTCCGGCTTTTGTGGATGAACTCACAGTCTCGGCTCAGTGTCACTTCAGGGGACGCTCCGTTAATAACCTGCTCTGGTGTGAGGATCAGTCACTGTGGCCTTAAAAGTGAGATCCATGAACCCAGCTAGAAAACTAAATAGCCATGGGTTATAGAATGATGAGAAATTAGCAGTTTGACATAGCGATTAACCATTTATCTCTTTTGAATGAGAAAAAGTCCTCAAAATCTTACAAAGAGAGAGCTGAAATCCATCAATAAGTCCATAAATGTTTTCTCTGTGGCACTGTAAATGCAACAATTTAAATGAATATTATTTTTGTATTTATTACATTGATTTGTTTAGTTTTATTTTGTTATTTGGACTTATTCCAATGTATTTCTCAAAACTGTATTTCATATGATAACTTCTTTATAAATATTTAAACTTCTACAATTATGTATTATTACCGTTATCTGAATTCATTTAACCCATATATTGAGTTTTTACAAATAATATAGTTCCAAATTGTATCATAAAATTAGTATAATAATAGTACATCATTACTTAATTCACTTGTTTTGATGGCAAATAATTCTGGGCTAAATCCAGAGCCGTAGTAGTAGTAATAATAGTAGTAGTAGTAGTAGTAATAGTAGTAGTAGTAGTAGTAGTAGTAGTAGTAGACTGTTAGAGGTACTACATCTGATTAGCATCAGCCAAATGTGGTTGTTAGCAGCAATCATAACAGAAGTAGGTAGCACTTTTAATGACAAAAACACATTTGACCATATCTTGCTCTAAGTGTAACTTTCAGCAGCTGTTAGTAAATAATCTTAGTAATTTCTAGTATTGTTGTGTGTAGTAGTATTTGAGTACAGAATTTGAGTACTCTCTCCACCACATCTTATAATCCTTAACAACATTTGTAAGTCCCTCTTAGCTCATTGTTGTAAATAGCCCAGAGATCCATAGCAGCGCTCCGGACGTTTTGTTGTTTCCAACGGTCTGTGTTTGGCTCCAGCCTGGGCCTCACTGAATAATTAATCCACTCTTTTACCATCTGAGTTTTATGGCCCTTAGCAAGCAGCAACAGGGCACTTCTCTGAGCGGATGTACGGCCATGTTTGTACAGCTTTACATGACTGACCGACCCACAATACAGTTCAGAGGAGTAACTATTATGGTGCAGTTTAAGAATTAGTATTACAAGTTGAGAGGAGCCTCTCTGAACCTCACAGCCCACCTCCTCCTCTGCTTCATCCTGAGACTCCAGCCACTAAGATTCATTCCCGTCTGGTGTTTGTGTAATGCATTCTAATTAGCTGTATTTTTCTTGGCGTCTCTTTGGAGAATAGGGACATTCATCACTTTTTAGAGTACATTATATCAATCAGTGCGACTAAATGCAGCAATGAGATACTTATAACGGCAGTTATGCATCAGCAGTACAATCAGAGACAGAGCAGATAATGTGCAAACCGCTCATTTTAATTTTCAGAGCATCTCGGTAATTGATTTATGAGGCCCGAACAAAAGCAAAGCCAAACAGAAAACTACATTTTATTGGCTTTTTGCTTCCTAAGCAAAGCTGCTCTTATTAATTGTTTTAGGTCCACTGGCTATCTGCCATAATCTGTTGCTCTCAGTTTAGGAAGCAAAATATTTGTAATAAACGTCAGGGCTGGCTCCTTTTCAAAGCAGATTTACAGCAATGAAATGAGCCGATTTGCCTCTGCTATTTGTCGATTATTGTGGCTGTTTTGTTACCGGATTTTACCACAGGTATGAAACTATGTGAAATGTTCTTAATAACTAGGCATGATAACAATTCATGTAATCTATTTATTGATGTTTACTAAAAAAAATCAATTATTGTCTGTAAACCTTCTGAGGTCAGAAGGTTTTGTGGGTCCGATTACCCCTGAACTGTAAGAGGAGGTGTAGTGTGGAGACTACTGGGACATAAGAGTTCTGTTTTTATTTCTTGGTTCATTTTCAATGTTTTTAGTGAATGTAGAAATCAGTCTCCATGGAAATTCTTTTAACTATAATATTCCACAGTATGGCATAACACCTTAATTATCTCCATGGAGAATGTTCCGATGTATGGTTTTAAATCATTGTTTATTTTAAGACTTTTGGCCAGTGCTTTTGTAGTTCGAAAGTGCATTTTTCATGTAGTATCCTATTGCCTTCCCTACTGTGGGTTTTAGCCTGTGCCTCTTCCCACTGTAAATCCCATCCGCCACTAAATCAAAGCCAGTGCAATAAAGCCAAGACAAGACGCTGCAGTCCAAGAATTGATGGCTCCATTCAGCCCATTAAAACGCGGAAACAGTCAGACTCAAAACACACTTCTAATTCATATTTGCCTCGGCATGCTCTTGTACTGAACATTTGTAAGCGGTCACATGACATAAGCCCATAGAAAGCTCTCAGATCGAGCGATTTGTCCTTCGCTCTCACGCTCGGTGGCTTTTTATTAATCCCTTTAGCCAATATGAAAACAGTCGCTGTAAAGAAGAAGTAGTAATGAACTTAACTGCCTTTTTTCATGCCAGACAATTAGAGCACATTTAGCTGATGGAGGTGATAAAGGGAGCTAATCGTCGTTGCTAGTCTTTTCACTACTGCAGAATTGAAGGATTTCTCAGTGCCCTGACAACCGAGCAACAACACAGAACGCACTCTCAAAAGGCAGTATTTCTGATTGTACATGTTCAGATGAAATCATAGGTGTGGGGTTACCATAAATGGAGCTGCATGTGTATGCGTGCCCCTGGCTTCTGTAACCTGCCTGTATAATATATCACATGTTCTGGAGTTCTCTCACTCTATATGTGACTATTTAAGGCATCCTTTACCAATGAGTCCCGCTTCCTCTAGTCATTTATTTTCTCCTCCTACTGTGCTTGTACAGCCGCGGGCCCCCATTATCTGCTACAAGGGTATAACGCCAACCTGTAAAATATACAACAATAGCCCAGTGCTCCACTACTGATCAAAATGAATCAACAAGTACACATCAATGCTAGCTGCAAAAATGATATAGTACTCACTTTTCTTCTCTTTTGAATTGCATACTGACAAAAGCACTAACTGTACACTTTTAGGGCCCGTTGATTGCGACAGCTTTTACAAATGGATACCATTGAGCAGGTGGCGGGTTGCCATCTCATCAGAGGTATTGCATTTTATTTACTGTGCCTTTCTATTAGACTCTGTCTCTGTGTTTCTTGGTTCTCCTAATATGTGTTGAGCGCATTGTTTGTTGTGGTCCAAGTGGCAGAGCTGGTAGGGAGGTGCGAATGTGACAGATGGCGTTACTCTTCACAAGTCCACAGGCCCCTGCTGATTGTCTCCTGACTTATGCTTCAGTAACAAAACCAAAATGGACTGCACTTAGCATTTCAGGGGACTTGGAAGACATTATTGTCATTGTGCACACACTGCCAGCTCTGCCATCACACAAAATATTCCTCTGCACATCCCCCCGTCCCTCTCACCCAAATAGCTGCTAGTGTTGTTTGTATTTTACACATATAGACCTTCAAAATCGAGCTTCATTTGGGGGGGAAAAAAAAAAAAAAAAAGTCATCTCTTTATTTCTTCACTTCATGGCTAACATTGTGTACCCATGCAACCTCTTGTTAAATGGTCTGTGTGATTCACCTTGCATGTGTCTAATTATTACTGTATATTCCTGTATTTAGACTTGTCTGATCATTATATTATTATACATTATTATTATATTAGCATACAGGTGCTTGGACAAGAGCACAGTTACTAAATTAACCTGTTGACTGTTAATTATCTGTATTTTTCACCCACCCAGTCATTCACTGTAATCACATATCAATTATAAAGTACTGTACAAGGGTCAGCGGTCAAGTAGGGCTCTCTAATGCTTTTATTATTAGTGAATTAGTCTCAGTAGTTTTGGAGAAGCAGACAGGAGCACTCCTACAAAAGGCATGGAGATGGCTGTTTAAGGCCAGAAAAGAAGAAAAGCACGACGCCCCATAATACACAGACATTAGACTTAGACAAACTTTATTGATCCACAAGGGAAAGAGTAAAAAATATAAATGGTAATAATAAATTCTATATAAGTGGCAAAAAAGATAGCAAGAGACAGGTGTCAAATAAGACATAAATATGTAAATAAATGTATATGTACAAGTCAAAATAAAATAGAAAAATAAGTAATAAAAAAAGGTCTAATAGTTTAATAGTGTGTTTGGTAGAAAAAGTGTTGCCACACACGATGATTACAGTGGCAGAGGTTTTAACTAGTAATACTTGTCTTGTCAGTATCAGAAGTGCTTTATTTACAACTTTATTGTCAGTAAATGATATTCACTAGGTGACTATGTAGGCTGCACTACCTGATTGTCAAGCCATGAAAGGAGGAGAAATGTATCTAAATATATATATAACTATTCCTAAACTAATTCTTAAGCCCTTGTGCACATTGTTAATATTCACTTACATTAATTTTTAGACACATGCACGTCTTAAGAACAGCTTATTACATACAGCAAAGTGAAATATGGTTGACAGTCAATCCGAGCGTTGCTTACATCTTATATATGTAAAATATATTTTATAAGCAAACAGCTCAAAAAAGTGCTGTAAAAAAGACAAGCCATATGATTGAAAGATTAAAATACTTTAATCTTGTGTGAAAGTGTGTGAAGTAGCCTGATTTTGTCACAGAGTGCTGCACAATATCCTGTATGAGGGAAAACACAAAATATACCAATTTACATGGAAAAGCTGGGTATCCCAGTTATAATGTTGTTTCCCTATCAAAAACATGCCTGGAGTAGTGTTTTGTTTCAAACACTCAAATCCTGCATATTTAATCCTTCTCTCAAACAGAAAACACTCTGTTCCACCCTGTGATGTCATGAGGTAATGCAGGAAGTGCTCCGCTGTGTTTTAAAACTCCAGACACCTTCACTAAAATCATTTGGATAATTTCAGCCCTGGAATTGCCAATCTCTACTGAACAAAAGGTAAAAGACTAATAATAAAGGATTACTCAAACATGTGTGGATGAAACAAAACACAACTTGTATGTTTATGAAGAAGTAACAACATTATAACATGGCTTAAAGCTCATAAGAGTTAAATTTGCATAATATAGGACCTTTAAAAGTACCATAGCCAGCCAACAAGTAGAAACACTGCTCCTGTCTATATTCTCCAAAACTGTTATTCATTTTCAAATTTATTTCATTTTTTCATTTGTCTTAATCACTAAATGCCTCTTCTCTTGTGTCTTTGTTGCCCAGCAGAGTATATCTGGTGGCCCGGGAAAGACAGGACGAAGTTTCTAATTGGCTTTCTGTGCAGGTGACGCTCTTCAATTTCAACAAGCACTACAGCGTCACTCAGGCAAAAAATACCACCTACGAAGGGGTGAAAGCACGAAAAAATGAGAGAAAAGTCTCAGAAAAACCACACGAAGAAGAAGAAGAAGAAGAAAGGCAAATGTTTGTCATCTCATAAAAAGAAACAACTGCTGTACTATAATCCAAACCTCCTATACCTTTACAACCTGGTTTGGTCTGTTTCATTCACCAATACTTTTCCTCTGTTGTTAGCATTTTCAGTTTTAGCGATGTCGTTTTAGTTTCAATCCTTTTATTTTTGTGTCTCTTCATTTTATTGACTTTTTGTGTAAATGTTTGAGTTTGTTTTTTGGAGATTTTATGAAGTGGTTTTAGCCAAGAATATTTGCAAGGCATCTTTGTATTAAAAGATATTGGATGTTTAACCTGAGTCTGTCCACCAAAAAATGTTCAAAATGTGGAAAACTCAAAGAAAAAAATGAAAGAAAATTTCAAGAAGGTATCTAAGTAATAATCTTAGTAGCTGTTTTATTTCTTGTGATGTCTCATTGTTAACCATAATTACCTATTTTTGGGCAATACAAAGAGGACTTCAATATTTTTATGGTCCTTTTTTATAAGTGTTGTTTTTGTTGTTTAGAAATATATATATATGCTATAATGAAAATTTCATATACTACATTGTGAATTCAAACTTGAGAAAAAGAAATGTAGCTGTACATATTATTCCAAGTCACTGCATATAACCAACTCAGTGAGAAGAATAGCATATTTTTGTGATGGTCGTGTCAAAAAGAACATGTTATAGCGTGTGAATAGAAGAAAAAGCTGTAAAATTTATTAATCTACTGTTTTTTTGTTTTTCTTTTCTGCTGGAAGAACGGTATCTACTCCACAGACACACATAAACTTGCTGTAAATAGTTGTAAACGTCATTTTGCAAGTGTCATACCAGCAAATTTAAAAAACAAGATTGGTCTTTTTGTCTAACTGTTGCGATAACAAGGTTTAAAAAATCCAAAGCACACTGTAATGAGAGGGGAAGATTACAACTTGAAACATTTTTTGCAGTGCATCCTTTTATACTCTCAAGATTTTTTCACATCCTGCTTGTCGTCAAAACCATTCTGATTCTTTAGAAAAACAGTATATCTGGTCTATAAATCCGTTCTCTTTTTTATTTTTTATGACGTTTAAAACTTTTTGATGCCATACCTCAGCCTAGTGAGTTCATTCTTGGCAGGTATTAATTTATTCAATTTTTGAAACACTGAAATGGAAAGAAGCAAGATTTTCATTGCACTGTGAGTAGTCAAGTACAGGCCATTTTTCCTATTTGCACATTGTATATGTTGTCAAAAACTGGCTCTGTGCGCAAAGATAGTATGAAGGATTTCTATGGGGTGAAATAATGTATTCTTGAGTTGTATGGAAACAGCTAGGGGACAAAAAGTAGACCTGCAGGCATTGCCTTTAGATAGATCTTTATAGCCACATTCTGGTCTGGGGAGATGAATATTTATACAGGGTCACACACAATTTAAGTGGTTTGTGTGCTTGATAATTTTACTCTTTCAAACTATGATAATAATATTGAATGCTATCGTCCGCTTTATACAAAAATCACTTATGGAATGAATGGTCATCATTTTAATTTTTCATTTCAAACAACCAGGTAAAGAAATATGCTGGATACTTCTAATGGTAAAATGGAGATGATGATCAAGTAATAATTTTTAAAAAAAATACTATAAAAAAATCTTGTAATGTTGAAATGTAAAAGAAAAAAATACAAAACTATAAAAAATGAAAGATGCTTCTTTGCTGGTTTTAATCAAAGTTTTATTGATACTTTGTGGTTTATATATGAATAACTGTAAAATACTATTAAAATGTACTGTGCATCCATTGCTTTCTTCTCCTCTTCCATCCTCCCTCCCAAGATCTCCTAATCTTCTCTTCTTTTGGTTGGTCACTCATGTATTCATTAGTGTGTAAAAAGCCACAGTTAACTTGTAAACTCAGTGCTGTCTTTGATACCAGTGTAGTGATCTATGTTGTCCCCTCTCACTCTACCTCTCCTTCCTCTTTCTCTCTCTCGCGCCCTCCTCTTCCTCCTCTTCTATCTCCTGTAATTACAAGTAGATGTTAAATAGGACTCATTATATAATACTCGTAGTGAATAGTGGACTTAGGACCAGTCAAGATAATAGACCTTTCTCAAAACATGAGATTTGCAGACATTTTTTTATAGATCATTGTACTTTTTTTGTCACTCCCAATGTATGTTTTTTTTCATGTGGTCACAGCTAACCAAAGCTCTCATGGATGAACAATACAAGAAAAACTTTTTTGCTGTAAAGGTGGAATTGTACACAAGGCATTATTTGGATCCCCACCCTTGAATGTTTCCAAAAGGGGTGTGCCATACTACCTTAAATCCTGACGCTAGATATGCAAGTGGACATGTGCTTGTAATGTCACCAGCAAGTTTGAACCTCATTAACATCCATACATTTTCAAGCCTGCTGTGCTAGTCAGCGTGCTAATTTAAGCCAAGGTTGATTTCACGCTCACCGCCACGAGCTAAAATCAATCCGAACTATGAAATTACAGCAAAATACATGCCTAACACTATTAAAAATTATTGGTTGGATATTTTCCCTCAAGTGCTCCCCAGAGTCAGACCCCCTCTATACACTAAACACTACACAAAAACACTGTGCAAACTTCAGCAGCACATCAGCACATGGTTTGGCCTTTCAATTTCAATTAAATCTAATTCAGTCTCCTATCAGTTATTCAATTCAGTGCACCACATGGTGTCTTTAAATCCAATCTGCTCACATTAATAAACAGCATTAGTGTCCCTGTTTATAATTCTCCTTTAGTAAAAATGCCAAATGACAGTTTCAAAGATATAAACTATGGAGGTTAGGTTATTTCAAAAGCACCAATGTAAATACCCTGTGCAGGGCTTTCTGGGTGTCTGACAACCTTAATAAGGTTCAATTGTGCAAACAGTCAGGGACTATTTTGATGCTAATGTATAATGTCAACGCAACAACACATATTGAAAAGAGAAAAAGCTTATATTTTATTTTAATTAAATTATTTTAATTTAATTTTAAATCGATGTAAAAGGCAACTAGAGACCAATTATGTTTGCAGTGAAATAGTTTAATTATTTCAAGTTTGATGATTGATTATCCAAACATTAATTTAGTGATCATCAGAATCATTTTTTCCTTTACTCCCATTTAATAGAAAACTGATACACCAACCTCTTACCATACTTACTTTATTATTCAACATTTCCCTCCTTCTGCTGGTAGCATTTGAAAACATACTCATAAACCAGTCACATTATAAAGGTATGCATTTTATATTTGCTCACAAGCACTGTTGTTACACACTGGCGTCCACCGTGTTGCGCTTCGTAGCTGGGACTTTAAGGTGGCATGGCTCTGTTGCTGTAATTTAAGTTCCTCTCAAACTGACAGCAGTTTACAGCTGATGAATGTTACACATCTTAGTAGACTAGCTTAGCCATCTGGGGAGAGGGGGAGGGATCTGGGTTTAAGAAACATGAAAAAAGTCAAAAAAAGATAAAACGTCAACCTGGAAAGTGTTGACATTTGTAGTGTACTACCGTATCCATTTAAACTTGAATCTTGAGGCAAGTGCTAGGCAATGGCCACACCATTATAGAGCCCATTCATGTGTGGGAAAGTCCACCCTAAAACCCCTGTCGCTTTGGACCAGTCTTGTCAATATTAAAGATTTCGAGATTAGCAGAGTTTTTGTGGCAGGCATTTTTACCTGACCGAGCCTTAGTGTGGCCTTATCTCTGGGAGATACTGGACACTGTCACATGACCACAAGTGACTAGAGCTGTACTCTTAGCCCTTTTAGGAGCTTGCTCAAAGGCCACTTTCCAAAGCGACTCAGAGTAGATGTTGTTAGGTGGATTTCCTGTTCAGTCCAAATCATGCCATCCCACATTCATTGAAAACAGTTGCAATATATATGTGTGTACAGATTGGTATATATTTGCAATTTCATGCATTTGACAATACTACACTGGAGACCTCAGCTGTAAACCGTATGTGACACACCACCACACAGCTATCCCATCATGCTTAGCTTCACCGTGGCGTGTGTGGAGTTGGGAGCAGACCTCTAGAGGCCACCGTCGGCCCATTCCTAACACTTGCCCCTGTTTTTTTATGTTCACCAACTTTTTATGGCGAGAGACAGACAGACTTGACTGACATCTGAAAGCATCTTTCAGGTTATCATATGGCTTGCTCAAGCCCTGTTGTAAAATATACGAAAAAAAAAATAATAATGATAATAATAATATGGATGGGGGTCTCTCACATATCAAATGTGGAAAGTCTAATTTTATATTTGTATTTTCAAATAATAATATTGACAAAAAATGTCTGTGAAAGGTTTCCATCCTCTACTGTGGTCCAGAAATTGATGTGTCTGTCTGGAAAATAAATAAAATAAACTGAATTGTTATATGACTTGTTGTGACTGTGCTGTTGTATTTTTGCTATATGCACATGATATCTGAATGTTCCTCAGTAAACCCAATCACACGTATGTTGTTGCATGTTATTTCTTAGCGCGCGCACACACACGCACACACACACACACACACACACACACACACACACACACACACACACACACCGTAATAAGCTGATTACTCAGTATTTACTCAAAACACTGTCTTCCTCTCAGCACATATCCTTAGAGGTCACTCATAAGTCAGCAGGATTAATATGGAGCGTGGTGGATTTGAGGAACGTGGGAACAAACAGACTCTGCTGTGTACTTCTGCTGCCCCTCAGTGGTTCCAGCCAGCGCTTAAAAACTACACTCCAAAATCACTCCGCGTGATTCATTTACTGAAGGCGGGGGTAAGTAAACGGCAGACAGAATAGCCTGTGTAATCAAATATAAACAATTGTCTAGTTGTAAAGTAAGGTGTACGTACAGTCTAAGGTAAGTTTAGCGCCGGGTTGGGGATCAGAATTGGTAATGTGCTAGGGCTTGTCAGCGCGGAGCAACACTACGACAGCTTCATCAGTCATTCAGACAGAGTGATCTATAATTCTGACCCAGATCAATACAGCTCCCACCTCACTTTTTCAGCCTCCACTCCTCTCCTCTCACCACTCATTCTGTGTAATGGGCGCACTACAGACACCAGGACTGCGGGGTGGCACTGGGAATATAAGTCATTCAAACTTCATTAGATTCTCTCCCCCAGACAATACATTTTACATTTGGTAGTTTATATTGTAGGCAAGCAACAAATTTGTGATAAAATAACTATCCATGCAACACCTTATGGTCATTATTTGTGTCTCTACTGCTGAACAAAACTAAAGGCAATGGTATAGTTGTTGTACATGTTTAGCACCTCTTGAAAACGTCAACATATTACACATAACACATTTATTTATTATTTTTTTTTAAACTGTCACTTAAGTTCCATTGTTTCTAGTTGAGAAGCGCTTGCATTTCAAGGTCAAAGGTTCAAGCTGTTCTGATTGTTGGGTAAATTACAATTTTCGACACACTGAACATTTGTTTTTCAATGTTCCTAAATTTAAAAAGGAAATTGGACGTAAAGCATTTAAAATTAAAGCTCCTTATGATGGGAATAATCTTCCTACCTCACTCAGATCGATCACATCTTTTAATCTCTTCAAGATAGCTATTCGTAAATATTTTCATATCAATTGTTCCTGTTTCTGATTTAAGAAATGTATTATTTCCTTGTGTATTATATTTTCTTTTTTTTCTTTTTTTTTTTTTTTTTATACTTTCATGGCTATATTATGAGTGGCACATGGAATGTTATTTACTCATTTATTATTATTATTATTATTTATTTTATTTTTATTTTTTACTTCTGTGTATGAGGTACAAGGGCTATTATAACGGATTTGTTGTTGTGTGTATGACTGTTGCTGTTTGTGTTTTGTCTTGATTTGTTTTGTTTTTTTTGTGATTTACTTAATGTTTGTTATGTTCTGTGATGTTTTCTTTTCAGGACCCCCTCGCAAACGAGATGACACATCTCAAGGGGCTATCCTACTAATAAAATAAAATAAAATAAAGTAAACACATAGCCCCACACCTTTTGCACAAGACTGCTTTCATGTTACAATTTTGTCAATATAGATACCTCCCATTTTAGTATAGTGTAGCCTAGCATAAATATTTTTGCGGGATGTTGTTATTGGGGAAAACTGTTGTAGGAAAGCTTGAATTCATTTCAGATCCAGGTCTACAGGGGGGAAAAGGGTCTATTGCAACCTCATTAAAATGTTGGTACCCTCATTTAAGGTGTGCAAATTAAAAACACTTAATGGAAGAGTATTGTCTTTGCACCCCTTTGAAGCTCATGCACCCTCAGTCAGTTTGGTCTGCACCCAAGCCTGATTCATTTAAAGAAGAGATGTTTATGTTTTTTTCCAGGAGTAATAAAACTATTTATCATATTGTACATTTTGTTTGTTGTAAACTGATTGATTTAAAGCAATTTAATTAGGCTATTGATACAAGTCCATTCACTTATTGTTCAAGTTCAAACACAGGAAAAGTTTATTTACCAGCAACAACTCTGAGACATAAACCCCCAAGGCATTGTGATACTATTGTCCATTAAAGTCTAGTCCAGTCTGGTCTGGCTATGCATCAGTTATAGGGAGTATTATACCTCTGTTGATGATGCAAGCCAAGATAACAGACTGAAGTGGCAATGTGGGTCTAGCACATCCCAGAAATGTAATTTCTCCATTTATGTCCCTTTAAAAAAATACAAGCTATAATGATGAACATAGTTAACCTTTACTAAGATTGCTGTAGCCTTTCCCAGCTTCTATGGGCATAGATGGTGTGTATACCATGGCCATTGCAATTAAAATATGTAAGACTGCTAACCACTCTGCCACTCCAACACTACCCCTCGTAAGTCTCCCACCATTAACCTGTGCTGCTTGCCTATGTGTGTTTGTTGGTGCCGTCCATTTTATGTTTTTACTGGGACCACCTAACTAACTGACCTTTCCCATCCCCGTGCCTTAATGAAGTGCTCATTAACAAAGGCACGCCATCAGACACTTGTGGGCCTTAAGCACGGCTGCTGCAAACACAATCAGTGGTCATTACGTCAGCTAAATGTCAGCTCGCTCAACAACGCACACTAACTGGCCAGCATCAATAGTCAGTATAGAGAGGTTTAAAACACATACATGCACAGGCATCAGGTGCATGTGCTCCTGCTTGTATGTAATGTATAGGAACAAAGACTAAAAACTAATGCACTTACAGTTCTGTTGTTAATAACTTAAAACAACATAAAATCGATAGGCAACGGTTTTGATATGCAAGTCCCAAACCCGTATAAATAGACAAGAGTTGTTTTTAAGAAGATACCATGTAAACCATGCAATTGAGAAATTAAAAAGCGCTTTCATTTAGAGTAGTGGCAAAAAGAAAAGCTGAAAGGAAATCTTATAAATGCCTTCTTCTTATTGGTTTAGATTTGATCAGTCAGTCAGAAGATATTAAATCTATACAGAAGATATAAATATATTGATTAGAAATAAATTGAGTGTGATTTGATTAAAACTAGTATAGAAGTTTAATGCAACGGTGTTAGAAATAAGTCATATTACCCATAATGTGAGCTGGCCCAGTGTTTTCCTGTCTCTCCTGAATCCAGTCTGTGTGTCTGTGTGTACATTTCTGTGGAGCACCACTAACGGCTCAGTGCTAACACCGCTGTGACACGCGCTGTGGAGGAGGAGAGGCACCCACACTGTCTGCTCTGCTTCTATACCAACAAATGATCTGGAAAATAGCACTAGATTTTAACTTTTGTTTGTATTAGGGTTTGTTGTAAAGTCTACTTTTATTTTTAATCCAGAAATGCTACAGGAAAGGGTGTTTAGAAAGGGGAAAAAAACAGATGACCAGTCACTTAAAGAGGCACTATGAAACTTTTCTTGTGGAGGGTCCGCTACCTGCTTGTCTCCGTGGAGATACTGCTTGGGGTGTTCCACAGTATGGCAATACTTGCATCGGTATTGCAGTTATTCAGTTACAGGTGCTTTTACTGCATAAAAAATACCCTGACAAACAAGCATTCTTAGTGTGAGCAGCTTGTGTGTGAGCTCTCCACAGATCTGAACTGTAATTTGGTCTGATGATGTCACTTGTCTCCACTGAAATAAATATGTTTTATGCCATACTGTAGAACATTCTAGAGAAAGCAATAAGAATCCCTGCAGAGAAACAGATGATGTACTCTCGGCTAGAAAAGTTAGTGCACCATTGTGTTCTATACTTGTAAGTTAGAATAATTTGAGTTTTATATGCGTGTATTTCAGATGTTTTCTGCTTTGTGTCTTTACTGTAATGATGCGTCAGCGTCACTTATAGACAGACCTGACTGTGAGCTGTAAAGATGACTGGATACTGCTGCATACATATTCATGTGAGCAGCAGCGACCCACCAGGAAACCTCTGGGCCCCTCACCAGTTATTAACGCTAATTAAGAGCCAACCCGAGATGCTGGCATATTTAATTGCCAATTACAGGTGGGTTAGATATAGATGGAAATGACAGCTATTCATATACATCATTTAAAATCATCATGCTGTGTTTATAGCCTGCAAATAAAAGATGAGTAACGGTTTGGGAGGCATCCAGGATCGCAGCATTGTAAGAATACAAGAGCCATAATGAGCAATGTTGGATGGATATGCACTTAATTTTGTGCGCGTCACTAAATGATGTCCCCACACAGCCTTGTAATGCTTGCTCCTCTTGTGAAGCGTATCATTCTTTTGACAGAGCAGTGTAATAGAGTCAGTAGTATGTGGCTGTGGTGTCTGCAGATGAGGCTCTCAGGTGCAGGCTCTCACACTGGGCTAATGTAGCCTTTGGCATGGAAATTGACGTGACATTGATGGGCACTCGCCTGCCGGCAGAGTGGAGCACAGCACAGGCTTCCAATTCACTCATAATTGCTGATTAAAAACTAGTTAAGAGTCCATGAAAACTCAAATGTGCATTAACCAAATGACCTTCTGGGAATGGCAAATAGTCTGTTGCCAAACACCAACGACCATTCTGAACGTGAAACTGCCCCTGGCTCTTTGGGAGGAGGTGCAAATGGCATCAACACAGAGCTATCTTCACCCAGGCAGACTTCATTAAAATGTCTTTTGTCTTTTGACTTATTCACAGACAAGGCAGTAGCTACAGTCCACAGCTAATCAGCACGAGTGACTGAACAGGTGTTTGTTGTGCACAGTGTGTCTGAACATGAATTACTTCAACACCTTTAAAACTAAGTCACATTTGAAACCAAGTCTATTTTCATTGTACAGGTTCAGAATTTACAGGTCCTATATTATGCAAAAATTAGCTTTTAGCCATATAATCCTGTTACCTCACCAAAAACCCTACCCTGAGATGCATTTTGTTTCATTCACACATTTTTGAATTAATTATTATTATTATTAGTCTGTCTACATCTCCAAAGCTCAAAATGCTCTGTTCCACCTTGTGAGGTCATTAAGCGGTTGTTTTCAAGTTAACAGCTACGTTTTACCTTTTGTTCAGCAGAGATGGGCCATTTCAGAGCTGAAATCATGCAAATGATTCTATTCAAGGTGTATGGAGTAAAGAAAAACACAGTGGAGGACTTCCTGTATTACCACATGACATCACAAGGTGGAACAGAGTGTTTTCAGTTTGAGAGAATGAAACAAAACACAACTCCAGGTATGTTTGAGATGAGGAAACAACATTATAACATAGTAGAGTAATATGGGCCCTTTAAATAAGAAATATGTACATTTATATTGTAATATTGTTTTTCATGTGCCATTGTTATTGACTGTTCTGCAGTTGTTGATTTAATTTATACAAGTTTTCATGCATCCAAAATGTTCATATTTAAATTTTCCCATCACACATGTCCATTATTTGACCATTTATTTAATTAATTTTCTTCCTTTTGCAGGTATTGCCACAATAAAAGAGGCCTAGAGCACAGTCACAGTCAAAGAAATACTACAAACCAAACACAAACCACCAGCACCATCAAAGCCATAGTAGCTCTCTCCCCTGCTATAGTCTCCCACAGATGAGGTTTTCCACATTTACAAAGAACCTGACCCAGATCACAGAGGATGCAGCTGCCTGTTCATTGTTCATCATCATTGTCCTCATAGATTCCAGGCCTCAAAATCAATACGCGCCTTAGAGCAAACTAGAGGCAACAGAGTGTAGCGGCAGGTAGGAGCGGCCATTATAACCTGTGGACAAAGGCACATACACGCTGAATGCCAAGAGGGGAGGAGGTATGTTTGTTGATAGAATCATTACAGATGACCTAATGGTTTGAAGGCAGCAGCATTGCTCTTTAATCTAGAGAACTCCCAGTGTAGGAGATAATCTGTTTACTGTGAAGTGCTCAATAGCCCCACTAAATTTACTAGTAAATGTAGTGCTTCAGTCTCAGGTTGCAAGGTCATAACAATACAGTAGCTGTTTTGGGATTTTCTGTGCAGTCTGTCATTGATTCAGCATATACCTTGGAGATTGTTGATACGTTTTAAGTTAAAGGTTCTATATTACACAAAATTTAATCTTGTGAACTTTTAGCCATGTTCTAATGTTGTTACCTCCTCAAAAACATTCACACATGTTTGAGTAATCCTGCGTTATTAGTCTGTCTACATCTCTAAAGCTCAAATGCTCTGTTCCACCTTGTGACGTCATGAAGCGGTAGTTTTCAAGTTAACATCGGTCTTTTACCTTTAGTTTAGTAGAGTTTAGCCATTACAGAGCTGAAAGTATATCCAAATGATTCTAGTGAAGGTATATGGAGTTGAAAAACACAGTGGAGCACTTCCTGTATTACCACATGACATCACAAGGTGGAACAGAGTTTTCAGTTTGAGAGAAGAACTTGTATATGCAAGATTTGTGTTTCTTAAACATGTGTGAATGAAACAAAACAAAAACTCTAGATATGTTTTTGGTGAGGAAACAACATTATAACATAGATCAGAAAATAACCTATGGGCCTTTTAAAGGTGCACTTCTTGTGTCCAAGGAGATGTTGCTTTACCTGGAATGTTCCACAGTATTCATTAAACATATCAATCTCCACGGAGAGAAGTAGGTTAAGTTAAAGGTCAGATCTATGGAGAGGCAACCTTGCTTGCAGTAATAATGTATGTTTTTTAAAGATTTGTTGAGGGGGAAAAACAAAACACTTATAATTTTAAACAGCAAGATTAGTTTAATGCCATCTTGTGTAACATTCCAGGTTAAACAGTAACATCCCCATGGAGACAAGCAGGTGTTCACCTAATCACCTTTAAGTCACGCTATTTTGTAGCTGATATTGAAAAATGTATATTTATTTTCAAATAGATTTAAGGAACTTGTGCTAGATCCTGGTGTTTTTTTAATCATAGATTAATACAACAGTTTTAGTAATATAATAAATAGTACTGGGAGAGAAATTAGCATGAAAAAATAAACAAAATGTCCTTTACGAGGGTGGATCAGAATAACGGCCGGATGGTTAGTGTTTAAGTATAGTAGCTGGACTCCCACTCCCAGTCAAATATCAGGTAAATGATGAATAGAAAATGTGATCAAAAGTCTGGTCTGATCTTCGTTATGTTGTACATCGTACCTTTGCTCTGGTGTAATGATAAATTAACAAATATATATTTCAATTTCACACCAGTTTGACATGGAGACATTAGGTAAATACAGGAAATAAAAGTGTGAAGTAATTATCTGCTTCAAAAGATCATTTCTACATTTAAAAGGTAGTTCATTATTTATGTACCAACTCAGTGCTGGCATTTACACAGCAGAAGTCGAGCAGTCAGGGGCCACACACTCAAAGCCCACATCTGTGAGAAAACACATCCCT
The DNA here is from genome assembly GCA_029959045.1 of Taenioides sp. WSHXM2023. NCBI lineage: Eukaryota > Metazoa > Chordata > Actinopteri > Gobiiformes > Gobiidae > Taenioides > Taenioides sp. WSHXM2023. The sequence goes on along the minus strand of CM057098.1, from coordinate 16,103,973 downwards.
TTTTAATGGGATGGAAATGCATTTTCTGCAGATTTTTTCTCCAAAAGCTACATTAATGAAAAGTGTGACCTGTCACACCTGAGTAGGAACAAAATTATTCTGTATTACTCAACACACCATGGCGACGAAAGGTTGTCATCAGATAAAAGGTGATTTGTGCAAGATATCAGGTAATTTGTCACAATATCTGCATGTGAGGAAAAAGCACCCAAAATGAAATTGGGGAGAAAAATTGGATCAAAGCAAGGCCGGGCTCAAGGTCATTTTTATATCTTGCTGAGAGAAAAGTGTAAACAACATAGGCCTAGCGAAAACCCAATATACTGTATGGCAACGGAGACACAAAAGCTGCAGTTTTAAAGCACTTTTGTTGAGCCACGGGAATAAATAACAGTGCGGCGCTCACAGCAAATATTACAGAAAGAGGAGATAAGAGAAAACAGACTTGAATCCGTGTCGTTAACAGTGCGATGGAGCCGGAGAGGGAAACAATGATACGCTTTACATTTTTGTGGCTGGGCGATTCCTGCAGACATCGGCATGTGTCTGTGGCAGCCTGGACCACACACACTCTTATCAATCTCTGCACAATAACACACAAAACAATTTGCTAATGTTTTGAAAATAGCTTTCCCTTTCGCCTTGCTCCGGCATTGAGAGATGTATGCACAATTTCATAAATACAATCAGTGCGCTGAATGGAGGCACTGATATTCTGAAGGAAAAAAATCTCATTATTGTTCCTGAGCTATGGAAAAGCAGTCAGTGGCCCATATCACACCACTGCCTCCCTCCCTTTTCTCTCTTTTCCCTCTCTCTCTTTCTTCTTGCTCTCTCTTTTCGCATTCTTTCTCTCTCTTCTTTCTGCCTCTCTCATCCATGCCCTCTCTCTTCTTTGCCTCTCAGTTCTCTCTCACTCTTTTCTCTCTCTTTCTCTTACCTTTCTCTGTCTTTCGCATCTCTCTTTATCTCTCTTGCTCCCCTCTCTCCTTTTGTCTCTTCTCTTTCTCCTTTCTCTCTCGCTCTATCCCTCCTTCATCTCGTTTTCTCTCTCGCCTTGCTCTCTCTCCTTTCCCTCCTCTCTACCCTCTCCCTCCTTTCTCCCTCTCTCCTTTCTCTGTCTCCTTTCTCTCGCTCTTCTATCTTCTTTATCTCTGTCCTCTCTCTCTCCTTTCACTCTCCTCCCCTCAGTCTTCTTTCTCTCTCTCTCTTTTCCCTCCCTTCACACAAAGCCTAATTCTGCCGAGCACTAAACAATGTGCAGCAGTTTGCCCAGACAATATTATCGATGAGGAAAAAGAAGGCGTCAGCAGGACACATGGCACAGTGAAGAGAGGCTGTCCTCTGGAGTTCACCAATGGGTCACACTTTACAGTATTTACACTCTGAATAAACGTCATGAAGTACGTACAAAGACTTCCTGACTTCAAATCCTTTCTGATCAACTACTTGGTTAATATCCTAATCTTAAATCCTTAACTTAGCAGTACCTAAGCCTGAAACATTCTTAAGAAACTATTTGTTCATTATGAATTCAGGCTAAATAAGATGTAGTTTAATGCAACAACTGGCTCTGATCCAACCAAGGGGTGTAGGACAGACCTGTTTCCTGAATGATCCTCTCTCACTCATTAAAGGTGCTTTCATGTGTTAGTGCAGTGTACCAAAATAACAGTCTTTAGTTTATTTAGTTTATTTTACAGGGACCATGTCAAAGAAATATCTCTAGGAGCTAATTTCTAGTAGTTTGCAGTCCTTGAGACATGTAAAACACAAAATACAAAAAAATAACATAAAAATAATATAAATGCAATCTATATTCACATGTAGTCCAATAGTCATAATGAAAATGACTATAACATCCTACTCCCTCTGTGCCCTTAATCCAATAGATGATTTAGTTGTTAGTTATAAGTTGTTTTTTCTACATTTGGAAACGTAACAGTTTCAGTAATGCTGATACTTCTGTTTTGTTAAAAATAATAATAATAATAATAATAAAATAAATCTTAATTCCACACTAAACTTTTTGAAGTGCATAACTTTAACTGTATTGGTAGTTTGTTCCGTTCTGTCATAGTAGAAGACTGGAATGCTGATGTTGTTTTAGGTTTGTTTTAATCACAGTTCAATTTGTTGCATAATAACAGTGTCTATAAGGACTGTAAAAAATGATTAATCTTAATTAAAAATGAAGACGGACTTCATTTTATGTGGTTGAGAGATGTTTCCCTGTCTGCCTGTTATCTGTTGGTAAATTCAGTTTCACCACAAGATGGCACCAGTGTTTATCTGTACAGTGTTTTTATTGGCACAGTGGAAACGAGGTTACAGATTGATGCAGAACTTTTAACCTTTAAACGGAATTTATAGAATGAGAGCAATAGATAAACTACATATTCTAAATAATTAAAAGTAGCCTCCTGAAAAAGGATTTTAAATCATATTTGATATATATAATAATAACAATTGTAAATCCTGGAAGTAACTGCGACTGGATGAACTGAATAACCCTAACCTGAGGCTGAATTCACAGAGTACAAACTGCACTTTTAACATTTACAGATTAAAAGCTTTTGGAGCAAATGTTTTTGGCTAATCACATAAAAGTCTGCAACGATCTGGTTACAGGTGATATGTTCTAGGTTCAGAAGTGTGAATGGCATTACCGCTCTGGTTTATTTAGACTTAGACAAACTTTACTGATCCACAAGGGAAATTATTTGGGAAATTATTTAGACTGGACCAAGTTGGTGGATATGATTTTGCCACTGGAGATAGCCCTTCTCTTGGTCTTTTATTTGGGTGGACTTGCATTGCCTTTATACTCTATTTGAAACATTACAGATTTATTGCACATCTTTAGAGTTCTTCTTGTTGCTTTGTATTCCTGTTTATAGCCTATTTAAATGTGTTATTATTTGTATTTCTGCACATAGGCTTAACTATTTCCTTTGTTACTTTGCACTGTCAAATAGTTTGACCCTAAGGGAAGCAAAGAAAATCCAACTTTCCTCACTGATGTTGTCTGGAGTTATATTTTCAGTACCACCCTGTGTTCATCTTGTTCCTGTTGTCTTGAGCACTGATAAATTGTTGATACAAAGATCAACCCGGAGAGTGACCTGTGAGTACAGAACAATCTGCAGGCGTCCGGATAGAGCGCTCCATCAGCCCCATGTGGCCTGTTATGAAGGAGCTCCAGCGTAATCAAGGACAACACAAACACTGGGGCAATCCACAGACAAGATGGAGGTGCTGAAGGTGTGTCTCCCACTGAGACTGCCACTCACTGCAAAAACACACAGCTCATGGCATCAGAAAAGACTTTAGGATTCATAAGTTTAGTCTATTATTAACTAAATGGCTTTGAAATGTTTATATACCTACATTTTGGTGATTTCTGATTCAAATGATGCATAATTACATTTCTTTTCATTTAGGCTGTATTACATTCAGTCAGCACTGTACATATCTATACACAATAAAAAGATATTGAAAAAATGAATGTATGATAGAAAAATGGCCAGTCCACATATCAACAGTATTCAGTCCATCCAGTTTCTAGATTACTAAAAATGTGATATTCCAACAAATTTAGGCCCAATGATGGTTGAAATTATTTAACATGTGGAATTTGTGTCATCGTTGTCATTGATTATATAAAAAAAAACAAAAACACTAGTGCTTTGTTGAAATCTAGTTATGTCAAATACTGTATGTAACATGGATGTCTGTGCTTAGTTCTCTGGTGTTGTGTTGTAGCAACTCAACCACAAGAGGGCAACTTTGGACCACACTGGCGCTGGTCTTGGTCCACTTAGATTGGCCACATCATCATAGACTGTCTCTGTCTCATTTGATTTTATAAGCAGGCTGTAGGACAGTCACATCTAGGTCTTCCTCATACTGTATTAAAAGTGTTAAAGAGTTAAAAGGTTACACTATCACATGCTGATGAAACTGCTTTTCACACGATTTAAAGGAACTATATGTAAGATTTTGATTTTAAATTTCATAAACTTGACCTGTCTGAATCTCCAGATACGAGATAAATATTCAAATAAAATACATCTTTTACTAATAAAAATTATATTGTTGATTTATTCTTAATTTCACAAATATTGGTCAAGATGTCCCTTTTATTTATTGTTAGACAATTATCTAATCAGAAAGCAGAATGAGCCTCATGAGTTATCCATTTGGGTTGAAATCCGGTTGGTTTAAACCTAAGCGGACTCTCTGATCTGAATGGTTACTACCTAAACCCCAGAACCCACAGCCACATGAATCAGTGCTAGTGCAGCCTCTGCAGCTCAGTGAGTGATTTTGGAGGTTCTGAGCTTCATATGAGACATGGTCTGTTCATATACTGAGAATCAGAAAAGAACTTGTGTCCACTATCCATAGGTTTAGATACCAACAACACAGGTTCAGTTGTAAATGTAATTTTGAGCATGTTACATAGAGTTCCATACTTTAATCTTTGGCAACGAATTTACTTTACCTTTTACTTGAGTAACAATGTGTTGGTTGTTGAAGGTATTTTTGATCCAAATAAGAAACATTCTTAGCAATGACAGCAAAGAGAGTGAGGTTTATACAGTCAATGTGAACTGTGATATTCAATCATAATAACAATGTTTATAGGAGAATAATGACAAAACACCTTTTCATGAAAATTTAACATTTTAATGGAAACTAAAACTGTGAACACTGGAGGTTTTTCTTTTATTGAATCTATTACATTGTTTGGATTTGAGGGTTATTATTACCATGCTTTAGACAAATCAAAACCAAGACATTGTGACAATTCTGTTAAAATTCACAACAAAATTTCAAATTTCATAATCAAGACTTAACATAAATGTCAACCTGTAAGACATCTGAGAATCAACCATTATTTTAGGCCTTTGTGCGGCAGGAGGACAGTCACTGAGATGAGAATGAAAAACAAAGATGACAGTGCATCTCTTTAAAATGACTGTTAGTAGTGAAGTTGCCCTTGTCACTGTAAACTTTCTTGAATACTCCAACTATTTAAAAAAATCTGCACAAGTTGCCAGGACAATATATATATTTTTAAAGGAACAGCTTTAAGATGCACAAACACCAAAGTCCAGCATTTCCCTATTAGTTGACTGTTAACGGTTTTTAGCATGAGCTCAGACAAAACTAAAATAAAAGTCTTTATGAGCAGAAATGTTTAGGTGTTCCTTTGGTGAAATACGATCATCTTTTTTTCAACAACAAGGCAGATAAATAAAAGAAACACAATGAATTTTAAATGTCCTCGACAACAGAAATGTGTTGTAGTGATTTCTCAGCTGGCAAAAAAGCTAATCGGTGAAGCAAAATAAGCCTATAAGATTCAAATAATTAAAATCATCAAAAACTCATCAAGTGTGACGTCTTCCTTTTAGTTTCATCCTACTTGTGCATCTATGGATAAATTAGGTTAAAACTCAAAATAAACATAGTATTATAAACACATGGTTAAATACTAATTTGTTAACTCTGTTCAAATGTATGTGCTACTTTAGACATATCAAATAGGACTTGCACAAAGTCCATCACCACTGTTTTTGGCTTTAGGTCAAACGATTCCCAACACAAGCAGTGAACATTTTAAAATCAACAACAAAAGAAAAGAAAAACAACTCTCAGTGCTCTCAAGTTGTTTTTCACTTTTCAATGCAGGAGAGCAAACCAAAAGTGACCAAAAAAGAACATAAACATTACAGAATGGCACGGATATACGGAGGAAGCAGATTTTTAAACAATCAAAATTGCTGTTAATTTATCATAACATTTTCACACAGGCACCTGAACATGTAACAACAACAAAAGAGGGCGATGAGCTTAATTATACCAGAAACTTGCATATAAGAGGAAGAACTTGCTACGCGCCCGCTCAAACATCAAACTTACGACCTCAGCTGTGTTGGAAACGGCACCTACGATTTCAGACCAAACTTCTTTAATAAGTGTTTTACAATCTGAGCAGCAGATGTTGTATTACTTTAGCCAAATACCTGAGCCATTTCCAGCACAGCCTGCCCCAGCATCATGGAGGTGATTGCACATCCTGAAGAAAAGGTAAAGGAGGGGTAGGGACCACAAACTATTCAGTCTTATTCTGATGCATACACCTACAAACTCAACACACACATTAAATCCCTCACTGATTCAAAACAACTTGCCTTTTTGGTTTGTAGGCTACAACACTTTAACAGTTGTATCTTCATAAATGCATATTTCTGATCTTTTATAAGTGCTAATAAAGAGCAGTCTCCAGGTTGGGGAGTGTGGGTGATTCTCTGATTTCCCTTCCCAAGACTATCTCATCGTAAAAACATGTAAAAACAACAGTATTCATTGTAAGACTACAGTAACATCACATAAGTCTGTTTCACCCTGTTATACAGCCTACAGATGCTTCCCTGCCCTGTCACAACATTGGCAGCACAAGATGGCATTTGCCCTTAATGGGTTTCAATGGTACATTTTTGAGAATTGTTAGCATTAGGGAGGCAGTGTACATAATACAGGGAAAAGATGCTAACCAATATCTGGTTATACTTTGGATCAGGATCCAAATGAACAAAATAACATTGCTTTGTTGATAAACAAAGTCTGTACATTACAGTTTGACCAGAATTGTGTGGCTGTAAAATACAGCTGCACGGCTCAGAGTGAAACAAACTAAACTCATAAAACAGCTCAAAGTATGCACTTTTAAACAGGGAAAATGACAGAAAAAAAAACTATTTAAATTATTTGGTGTCTTAAATAAAGCTCAAATGAGCAGTTACCAAATTGGGATTATCATCCATAGATGGGCCACTACACAAGAAAATGTTCAACATAGTCATGGCTTATCAACACTACCTGAGTTGCATAATAATTCTGTATTTTATCTTCTCGGAAAAATAACAGCCCAAAGCCATTCTTTCAAAGAGTATTGAGTGAGTATAGAACTCCAGTAATTAAAAGATAAATGCAATTCGTTTACATAAAGTGCTATTAATCCACATAAATCAAATCTGTTGTAGGAATTGAACTCAGATAATCCCTTTGTTACGGACATAAAGACCACCTTGAATTAGAGAATGAAGTGAAAAAGCCACACAAAGCAGTCATTTTCAGATGATGCCTGTGAACAGTTTAGAACTGGAGGGCACACCAGCATCTCAACTAAATTGTAATTACGGATCATGTCATGTACGCAAATTACAATGTTATTGCACATAGATTTGTAAATTATAAAAGGTTTTCAACAGTAGAAGATATAACAAACCTCCAAATACCAATACATTTTGTCAATACAAGTGGCTCGTCAGGGCTCTTCGATAGTATTGCGATATTTTTTGTTACTGCCATCTTAATGTGGTAATGAAGTCTGATTTATTTCCACAAGTACACATGCAACAACAAAAAAGACAGAAATCATAAATCTAGTCCCAATCAGAGAAAATAAAACCAGCAAAAAGCCAATTTTTTTTTTACCATTGATATAAAATTCAGAAATAAAAACCTGTGGTCATACTGCAGAAAAACAGTGCAGAAGACCAAACATGTCTCTTAAATTAATTTGTTCTAAAACCTTTAGGTAAAAGTGAATTCAACAAACACTATAATAAGAAGCATGAAATGTGTGAAAGCTTAAAATCACAAGAATTGCTGTTAAAATATTGTTTTAAATTAAAGGGGAGGGCCATTGCTTTCCTTCCAGTCTTGCACCTGTTTGAATATTGTTGGGCATACTGCAGTGCAGCACACATTTATAAGAAAAAAGGATAGAAAAAAAACATTATGCTTTCCCTCTAAATGTTTAAGACAAGGCTCTTCTTCCTGAAGGGTGTCTGGAGCGCCCCCTGGGCTTACAGTTTGAACAGGAAGATGATAATGCCACCACTTCAAGGCATTGTTTTCTTAAGTGTGTTCATGTTTTCAAGCTTGCACTCAGACGTGCACATATGACGTCTAACATATCACATTGAACTCATAAGAACGCGCTGAGAAAGAATAGCTGAGGCATCCCATAATAATCACACTGACGACTGCTGTAGTTGAACAGGATAAAGGCTTGGGAGGCAGTCGGACATGATCTTAACAGCCCTCACAACCCAAAGCCGCACGTGTCCATTCATGTAGAGGCACCAGTCGACTCCTTTAGCACAGCCCTCCAAAAGGTTTGTGTCAAAGTCAATTCGTCACAAGTCTGTTGCTCCATTTTTGAGTCCAAAGGAAATCATTCATGCTAAACTATCAATAGTTTCACAGTTGTTACTTTAGTTATCCAACAGGATTTCCAAAGACATTTGACTGCAGATGGTCTTCCTCACTGGTCAGGTCCATCCCTGGACCCACTATAAACCACTACTCTTTTTGGATCTGAAAAACAAGGAAAGACGTGTGGATGAGACGAACACATTTATGAATTAAAAACTGCACAGTGTAACCTTCTTACCTTGTTTTTGCAAGTTTAAAATAATTTCCATCTCTGTTGAAAAAACAATATAGTGTTAAATTGAGGACAATAGACATTTCTCTGTGCATTATGCTTATTATCAGACACATCAATAACATACATCATAATATGTGTTGTATGTATGTATGTACCTTTAGTGTGATACATGACAGCAGCTTTTATATCAAAGGAGCCCCAGCTACACCTCCTGCCATTGTCTTTAAAGTGAGCTGACTCTTTGACAGAGCCGAACAGCACAGTGGTCACAGGGCCCTGGGCACATTTAGCACCGGTATCTTTCCCCAGGCCCACAGCAGAGCAAGCAGCCTTGGCCTCCTCTTTTGTCTTGTCCTGACCATCCTGCTGGAGTTTGCCCTCTTTGTTAGAGACACAGACAGGAGAGGAAGAAGTGTGAGTCCTTTTCTCGGAGTCCTGGGCCAACATGGCTGGATCAGAGAGCAAGGAGGTGTTTTCAAAGCAGGGCTGGCACTGGCTTTGAGTCACAGACACAGAGGAGTCTTCCTCTGCAGGCACCTGTCCACTTCCTCCGTCTGGACCCAAATTGGGCTCATTGATAAAGGAGAGCCCCCACTGATTCTGGAAGATGTCTCCTAAGGCTTTCTGATTTGTCTGAGCAGCTGGCGGGTCAAGGTGGCGAGCACTAGGGAGCACAGGTTGCATATTTAAAGGGTAAATTAAAAGAGTACATTTTCTAATATCATACATGTCTCCATCTATAGGACTACTTGTAGAGCTACAATTACTTTCCAGAGAAAATGCTACATTCTCGCCACCTGGGACAGATGGGGCTGGTGGAATACTATTAGCAGCAGGAGTAAAGAAGGTGCCCACAGAAGGACAACTATTCCCAGAAACAGGACCATTAGTAAAGCTAGCTGAGGTGATAGTTTTCATAGCAGACATGGGGACCTGGGACAGTCGAACAGGAGGAGGAAGTCCCTCTCCTGAAGACTGAGCTACTTTGTTGAGGTTTTCTTTTACTTTACTTGCATAACTGATCTTAGGAACAATTTTAGCACTACTATTGTCCACAGGAAATACTGGAGGGGGCTTAAACAAAGTCCAAGAGTCCTCTTTTGAAGGGGAGGACAGTTTGGCTTTATGCCTTTCCTCAGTCTTTTTACTAAAGGTGCCAACTGATTTACTATCAACATTTTTCCTCTGTGATTCTCCCACTAGAGCATCCGAGGAAACAGCCCTCCGAGCAGCAGCAGGAGCTTTGACTGTCTCTAGTCTAGTGACCAACTTCTCATTTGAGTCCAGACTAAAAGCCCCGGGCTCCTGCATGCTACTGGCTTGTTGCATGTCCTTTTCACGTGTCACATTGTCAGTGCTCTTGACATTGTTACATCTGGCCTTCCGCTTCTTGGGAGTTGTATATCCACCATCAGAGCCGCTGCCATCATTGTCCTTGCTAGAATACCCATTTGTAAGAATGCCACAATTTACAATGCCATTTTGAAGCAACACAGCGTCTTTTTTATCAACAGATTGGTCATCATGATGATTTAATTCCAAGGCCTTGTCATTTTTAAGGTCCATATTTCTCTTGTGATCCAAAGGTTTGCTGCTTGTTTTGGGGACAGTCATATACAGCCTCTGTGATGATTTCTGCTTCACAGTTACAGTACTCGCAAGTCTGCTACCATTGCCGTTGGTGGGCTGGGACATGCCAACAATATCAGATGAGTAAAGATTCTTCCCGCTTTCCTCGTTTCCGTTTAATTTTGTATATCCTAAAAGACAAAAAGTATTTCAGTCAAAATAGTCAAATAGTCAAAAATACACATTTCTTGAGAATCGCACAAAATGCTTTGTCTGCTGTCTGAGGCAAGAACTGTTTTGTTTTCAAAACAAATCCTTGGTTAGAACTGTGCATTAGTGCTCCAGTTTACATTGCAATTATGATGCCGATTTTTGCATTATATTGCCATACACTAAACTGCCAATTTGTAGAATATCTAGTTAAAACCAAATCGTTTGCCTTAACAACAAATTGCATAAGGAGCTCCAACCCTGAACTGATCTTTTAGGCACTAAAAAGCTCCAGAATCCAATAGAAATAAATATGGGCTTGTTGTGGACCATAAATGGATGTATGCATAATGCATGCATAGCACACTGTCAACGTGGAACACTGCATATCAGCAGCACCCTAGATCTGTGGTCAAAGCACATGTCCACGTTGTTTACGCTTCGGGCAATAGACTACGAATGACAAGTTGTACAAATATAGAGGATCGTGGTTTTGGTAAAATCACTGTCAACCTGCTGCGTGGCTTGAAATGAACATGCAACAGGCCTGTCAAAGCTAGCTTTAGCCTGCGCTACTCTCAACTTCGCTGTTATAGGTTTGCTCACACTGTACAAATCTTGACACAGTTCACCTCAACGTGAGTTTACACACATGCAGGAAATAAACACATCAATGCCATTTTTGCACGATGCTGTCTTGTAATCCTAACTAGCCTGGTTAGCATTAGCTTTGAGTGATGTTGTAACATGGCCGACAGGAAACGGGAGGCAGCTCAGAACATTCCAGTGGAGCCGGCTCGTTTTCATGAACGCAGGCAAACTCAAATGAATCAGACTGAACTATAGCCATTCTGCAAGGCCTGTCCTCACGCAATCATGTGCAGCTCCGTCTAGGCATACCTGACATTTATAAAGGTATGATCGGGTACATTTTCCTTACATTTACTGCTGAAAATGGGTGGCGAAACCGGCGCACACAAGGTCAATCCCCGATATGTCAAAGCACTGCCAACAACTACAGTCAGCCAGATATCCCTCCACCTCCAATCTGGTTTGACAGTCCTCGGGCTAAACGTATGGATAGATATACTGCTCGTCTGCAGCTGAAATAGGAGGTTAAGTGTAGTTTAAAGCTCGCCTGGACTCATGCTCGAGTCTGTGCTAGTTAGCAACAGCTCCTAAGCTCATTGACATTAGCTGAGTAAGGCTAGCCCGCGTTAGCTAACTTCTACGGATGGCCCAACCTGTTTTCTTCGTGTGCGTTTCCTGATGCTGGCGCTGGATGTGGCTCTGATCATGTTTTAAACCAGCTGTGTGTTGAATTGACTGTCTGTCCACGCCGTGATGGGGATATAGTTTGTCTTGTGCCCGATCTCTGGGCTGTTCCTCCATTGAAGTGTAGAGTGTCGGACTTGATCAGCCAAAGTGTGCTAGCCCTGGTAAGTACAGCAGTCCAATCACAACCAGTGCAAAACGGAAGCTATTTGAAGCCACTGTAAACGTCAGCACTCAATGGCTAAAAATGGCACTATTTTGGGTGGTCATTGCTTCTGAATTCACGTGCTCTATTTTTACATCGCGGGACGTAGAGTAATCTGCATTTATTGTAGTTAGTGCTATCTTTTGCACTGTCATTAGATGACAGGATGGTATAATGTAAATGTTTGAAGGGTGGGCAACACTGGGGTGGGGTTCCCTAATCATATGACCGGAGGCTCTGCCACGTCTCCAGGCTGTGTGGATAGGCTTTGGTTAAGACAGGCATACTTTCCCCGCTCCTAAAATGGAAAGTCAACATTCTCAGAGAACTTGTCCAAAGGATATACTGCGCTCACCTGTCAACAAATATATAAAGATACACTTACCATTTACTGTCATCAAATGTTTGTGCGTTTTTCAGTAATTAAAAACAAAATAAGCTGCACCCACTGTATTTGTCATTTCATAATAAGCTATAGATACGGAAATTATTGTTTCATTAACCAACATCTTAGTGAAGCATAAACCTAATAAGCCTTAGACGTTGAATGTATTTGTTATGACAAAATATTTGACTCCTGTGTAGTTCTTCAGTGTCATTTAGAACCTTTAAAGAAATCCATGCATGAATAAACTCCACTTTTTCCCTTACCCCCTTATCAGGTAGTGTGCCCTTCAGGAGGCTTACAGCTCCCTCTTGTGGTGCCTGACGGGAGGCATTTTGATATAGTTACAGCATTTGTTTGAACCATTTACAGTCTATAATTTGATTTTCATATCGCCTAGGTCCATGCTATAGACCTGGCAAAGATAACAAACTTGGTAAGCAGAATCAGGTCAACAACTCTTTTATAGATGGGCTTTGTCAAGCATCAGTGGAGAATTTGTAAAAGATAAATCTTTACATGCAATCTATTGTCAAGAATGACAATTTGACCTTAGCATATGTGAAATACATTACATAAAAAAAAACAGGCCTATTTATATTTCAAGTTATTGATAATAAAACCCCACAAAATAACGTTAGCCATACTCTAGCCTTTTGCTTTGAAGATTGAAAACACTTGAAAATATCAGCACCACCATACATTAACAGTGATCCTTCCATGGGATATGTTGATATGCATATTAAAATCCCTATAAATAGCCTCAAGCCTTTTAGTTTATCGAGCTGACTGAGAAAAACTGACATAATGTATAAAGGTTCCGTGCTTTCAGAAAGTGCATTTCCTGGAAAGTATTAAAAATTTAAATAAAGCAATGGACTTCTTCATGTCTTGTAATTCCCTTGGTGCTGGACATGTAGTCACCATGTACAGATTGTACGCAGCATGGTGCCCACAGAGTCTGATCAAGTAAATCTTTTATTACAGAACAGGAGGTATTCATTGTCTTCAAGTGTCACAGAAGGTTTTGAATGTCTTCATGCCGTAAGACTTTGTAGGTCAGCCAGTAAAGAACATTAAACATTAGAAAGCTCATAGGGAAAAGGGCTCGGGAGATGGTATCAATCCTTTTAGCCCGCTCCACAAAGCGCCTGCGAATGTCATAGAAACCTAATCCAGGAGGTAAATCGGCAAAGACAGGTGTTGCATCCATTTCAGCTGGACCTGCCGACAGTGCAAATCTGTAGCTTTGGTAGAGTAAGCCTTGCTGTGCTAATTCCTCTTCCTAAATGAAATAAAACACAATCAGTCTAAGTTTTTATTTTCTGTAACATTGTATGGAGTGATTAGTGTGACCTAGTGACCTCACAGTATAACGTACCCGGGCACAGGCGCTGCACTGTTGAGACGGGTTTCCATGGGGAGTATTGTTGCCTGACAGGTTGTTTCCTTTTGCCTTACTGTCACTTCCCTGCAAGAGATAAAAGAACCATCAACAAAGCATAGCATATTACAATGCACAGAACAAATGGAATATAACAGACAAATCTTTATTAATATGAAGAAAACAAAAAGTAAATGGATTTTGCATATATTTTTGACTTATGTTATAAATATTAAAACTGTGTGCAAAAAGCCTCAAGACAGAAAACTCATCCAAGTGATGAACAAGGTGGTACTTGAATTAATTACAGGTCATTTCAGCGCATGCTTGTCAGCTGTACACAACATGCAGCAGAGATGGGGCGGCTTAGGCAGGGCTGAGTGCAGGGAACAGCCGATGACAGCTGCCCCAGGGGCAGAGTGGGTGGGTCGCACTCACAGATCTCTGCCGCTGCTGCTCCTTCTGCTTCTTCCTTAGTCTGAAGAACTCCTTGTGTTGCCGTGAAACAAAGTTAACAGCAGCATATTCCAGCAGTGCAGCAAACACAAATAGTAGACATACTGCCATCCAGATGTCTATGGCTTTCACATAAGACACCTAAGAGACAACGTGAGACACTGTACATTATAAATGGCAGTAAAAGATTTGATCTATGGTTAACAAAACAAAATAAAATCTGGCCTTATTTATATAGCTAAGTTCCAAGTGAGTGAGATGGATATCTTCTTATGTAAAATGCAGACAAAAAGGTGGGTAACCTTTGGCAATGACGCTCTGGAGCCCGAGCTCTGGGTGGTCATAGTGAGCACCGTGGTGATGCCCAGTCCGACTCGGGCTGGGGCTGCATCCATGTTGATCCAGAAAGAAACCCAGGACAGGATCACCGTCAGTAGGCTCGGGATGTACATCTGGATCAGGTAGTAGCCCATCTGTCGCTCCAGGTGAAACTTCACCTCTATGCAGGTAAACTTACCTAGATGCCAATGGCAGTGTTTTAATATATTGTACAAAGCAATTCTAACCTTATGTTTAGTACCTGTGTTATAGTGCTTGGTGCAGTAACCTAGGCCCTTTTCCTCCTTTAGCACAAACTGTGGCAACTGCAGATCATCAGCGACTTGCACGGCCCCAACATCCAGCCATTCAAAGATTAAGTCATTCATTGTGTAGCCAACTGGGAAAAGGATGCAGTTCAGTAGGATTAGTCACACAAGCAAAACCACACCGGTTTTCTAGGAAAACTAATTCATCTACAATATTATAGCTCACTTGTACAACAATCATAATCTATGTATCTGTTCTATCACATAAAGTAATGTAGTAGGAGTAGTAGTAATTGTCATAGCTGCTTCATGAAAGTTTCAATTCAATCATAGACTTGCTGATTACTGGCTCTATCTAGCAATGCTGTAGAAACATTAAACCCAAGTTAATATGAAAAGAAAGAGGTTACCAGCTATTGTTCATTACTAAAGAACATTCAAATATGTCAATAAAGGTTTTGACTGTCACATGCTAATCACAGTATTTACAGTCCCTGAAGCTACTTTTCATTTCTTTTTTTTGTAATCAGTTTGTTAGTCAGTTACAGTGACCTTGATGTTTATGCATGCTCCTTACAGCTTTCCAGTTGCATTGTGCAGGTCTGGCTGTCCATGGGGAAGTTCTTGAGATCCATAGGACAGGAGAGGATAAGAGTTAATCTAGACAAACACACAAAAACAAACAGGTGATCGTCTGGTGGCAGACGGCTGGGGAGAAGCTGCTGCAGTCAACTGTAAAATGGAAGATGACATTTCTCATGCTTTCTCCTCCCAGCGTTGAATGTCCAGGTAGAGTACCCGGACCTCTAAAGCGTAATGTCACTCAAGTCTTTTAGCACTCTGGGCCAACGTTTAAGGTCATGTCAAATAGATACAACCTTTATTGCACCAGTCCTACCTTTTTTCTGTAATACTTCAGAACAGCCACACAAAGAAAACAAGTGATGACAGACAATATGTCACCTATCAAGGAGAAACGGCCTGGGAACATTGTCTATAAAAGTCCTTTCATCTTCCAAAGAAAAACAAGACATGTGGTTTCACAGCTGACACACTTTCTGCACTGAGTCATAAGAAGTATCACTGATTATGCTACATTTGACTTTGTTCTGGTGCGGACATTGAAGCATCATGGTTGAGTAGTGACTTTTCCACATCTATATGACCTTGTTCTAGTGGCCGCATAGTCATGCTGTATTTTATGCCCTGAGGTTATAGGTCACTGCGTTCATTGAGCATCAGAATCACAGTCTATTGGTTAAACTGAAACGGAAATACTGCTTTAAAACAATTCTAATTATAACTCCGCCACTTCACGCTACAGTAAATTCTTGCCTTGGCACCACACTACTGACCTGATTTTGCTTTACCCTGCAGATATTGTTCAACTTTTTTCTCATTAGGAACACTGGACTATTGCAAGTGAACTTATTTAAAATAAATAACAATAGAGGTCATGTCATGTAAACTTTGGTTGTCAAAAACAGTTCCTGTATGTCAAACTATAATGTGATGTGTGTGATTTCTGCTTTGAAATAAACAATTACTATTTGATGATGGACCCCACATGGGCTATTTACCTCTAGTCAACAGTGTTTAATACATTTAAAGTGATTTAACTGTGAAGATATAGTTTGCTGTTACTTTATTATGTTGGTCTGGGCATAGGCATCACAAATTTCTAAAATGTAGTTATATTTCTTGCACATTTTGTGAACTAATATTTGGAAATAAAAGGAATGTAACACAGTTCCAGTATACATATACTAGATTCATGTAACTAAACCACCTGTTAAAAATAATAATACATTTATATATGCCTGTAAATCTCCCAATTTATTTGAACTTGGGACCAAAACAATATAAATGCACAGGCTAAGTGACTTATGCTTTGTGGCAGGATATATTATTATTATATATTATGTATATTATTAGTTTATTTGGTTAATTTCCATCTAATGTCCCACTTTTGTTCGCACATTTTAATTTATACATCAGTGAACATAGACACTGGAGGCAAGGCAGGTGAAATGCCTTGCCCAAGGACACAAGGTCACAATGACAGCCCTGGTCTGAGCGTATGAATAATGTACCTTCAGGGTGGTGGACAACCACTGAGCCAATACTAACTAATATTTAAAAATAAAGATTACTACATTTGGTCTTTCATTTACATCATATACTGTATGTGTGTCATGAGGAATGGGTTAGTAGTTTCTACTCCATTGAACACACCCTGTTTGAACAGGTTTGTGTTGGTGTTATGTTTAACTGGGTCAGAATCTGGTGACTATGAAGGTCAGGGTGTATGATTCAGATGCTTGTCTAACTCACATGAGTCCTCAGTGAGCTCTGGTGCCCTGTGGTTAAGGCCATTGTCGTATCAGACAAGTCCACATCCATAAGATCCCTCTGTAAATACAATACCTGCCTATGCACCTTTGCTTTTGACTTTATCAATACCTGATGCTGTAGAGAACATTCCCATTCTGAAAGATCCGCAGCAGTTTGTTGTCTGTGGTAACCTCATGGAAGTTTGCCCCCTTCTCATTGGCAAAAAACAGATCCGGTTTCCAAATGGAGTCTAACATAGAAGGGTCCAAGTCCAGTGAGTCGTCTGGGTACTCCTTGTAGGCCAGTCGAGGGTCATTCCACTGCTGCCGTAAAAATACATTAAGCCGGTAATCCTGGAGAACAACAATTAAAAGAAGAATGACAAAAACCATATAATTATTTTATTTAAAAAAACTCAAGTAGGTTATTACAGTCAAACAGTGATCTCAGATTACATATTGTATATCATATGTAGATACATTGAATCCTTGCATAAAAACTTAGCATAACTGGTTTTCTATTACAAATATATATATATATTCTAAACTACAGCGAAAACAAATTAAGTGATTAGTCGCTACTACTCAGTTATTGAAATAATTGGCAATTAGCTAGGCTGCCAATCTGCTCCATGGACCTACACCAACAACAGTTTTTGCCACTGCGATCTCTCATCCAAGAACTAACCAAGCCCAGCCCTGCTTTGCTTCTGAGATCTGATAGGATCAGGTATGGCCGCAAAGCTAGTTGCAGCCCTATTCCAAAGTCTACTGAAGCTGCAGGTATGTAAATGAAAAAATAATAAATAAACTAATAAACTGTCAAAGAAGTTAAACTGTATACAATTAAATGATGTAACTTACAAAGATTACGTTATATACACTATATTAGAAAACATTAAGTCAGTGAACAGAGCTACTATGCAACAGCAAAATCCACATAAAACTCTGTTAAATTATACTTTAAGATATCTACTACTATTCTGGTATTGTTTTAAAAGACATCCTAAAATAGAGATTGTCCAAACACATTTTCATTGGACCTCATCAATAAGTAATACTATCACTTATATTCAATTGATATTGTAACATGACATTATCCAACATACAAGACTGTGTTTACAATTGTAATATTGCTCATACTGGGAGGACACACATCAGCTAAGTTGCTCCAAATGGCCTTGACATATAAATACACAGGGACTGTCAGGCAGACTTTCTGTAGATAGAAGAGATGAATTACGAAGAGTACACAGCTTTTGAATAAATTAAAATCAGACATTGTAATTACTCTAGTCCCTTTTTAACAGAAGTGAATTGTACAATGTACCTACTCTCTTCTTACCATGGTAGTTTCTGTGATAGATCCAAAGCTGTTTATGAAGATGTTACAGGTGACATTAACTGGAGGGCCTGCCAAACAACATATACAGTTAAAAATGGTAGTCACACATTGTCTCAAGACGGCCTGTTACGACAATTACTATATCAGCTTATCGTTCATATCGTATTGTTGTTGGATGGGACAGTATTTTTTGTGTGTTATTTTTTATTATAAGATTTGAGCTGTTGGAGGGTCAAATAAGTAACTTCTCTAGTTTATTATAGAGTCAAACTAACTACTTTTAATTGGTCTGTGCCCAAAGTATAATTCATTTTCATTTCAAATTATCCTGCTTCATTGTTTAAATATCAATATCATTGTTTATCATGATATAACACACTTCAGAATTTTTTTTTATCATGGTCTAGTCACAAGCCAATGTACTCTTTGAGCCAGTTCCAAGCATGGATACATTTTGAGCAAATCACTGCACCTGACAAGTCAAAAGGAACATTTTAAGACTTATAAGGCTGCACACTTGCACACTAAGTTGTATTGTGTGTTTTTGCAGAAACTGCAGTCTAACATTGCTTTGTCGTTCCCATTAGCACGGTCCAGCTGTCAACTTTCGTAACCTTAAATATTTCAGTGGGAGGCAATAATTTATTGATTCTCCTTTAGTTACATTAGAGTATTTATAGATAATCAGCCGGGGATTTACCCAGTGTGCACTTGACAGGGATGTGGAACAAGTATGAAAAATGGATAAAACGCGACCCCCCAGAGTCAGGGGGAAGTATGTCAGAAAGAATATGGCTTCACTCACTAAGAGATGGAGATAGGGCACCAACAGGGCCTATGGGGTAACTACAAGTGAGGGCTACTTTGACAAAAAACACTTGTGAAAGAAGCCAACGTGAAAATGTATTTACCTAAGGGTGTGGGTCAGTAAGAGCAGTAATGACAAATGGCATAATAAGAAAGCAGGAGGATGCCATGTGTGAAAACGCCGCTGCCTCCCGGCCTGTCACACTAGAGCACCATCTGCGAGTGATTTGCACTGTGTAAATACTTGTGCAAATATCTCTGCAGGGGAAAGTACCTTTAAAGTTGGGGCGGATGCGAGCGTCATACCCAGATGTACGGCCCATCAGTTTGTCCAGAAAGTCTGAGGGAGAAGGGGGTCTGGGTGCTTTGCTGCTAGTCAACTTCATCTCTTTACAGGACACTAACCTGCCACAGTATTAGACACACAGTTAGGGGGTGCATAATGATAGAGATGTGTTTCTTTCATACAAGGCAGTCGGCAGTATAGCTATATTAAGATACATATTAATGATAGAGGACAAAATGCTAATACTAATACACTTTTTGAATCAAAGTCCAAGAAATGTCTCACTAACTATTTGATACCTTTTTTGTGTTAGCACCACTTTAAAACTACACCTTAACTGGCCTTAATAGACTTAAAGACTTAATTTATAATGAAGAAATAGTATATTAGGAATGTTTCAGATTTAGTAACTTAAGTAATTGGTTAGAGTTAGAAGTTAGGGTTAGGATATTAATTAAAAGTAGTTACTAAGCCTGAATCTGAATAAACTATTTGATCATTATGAAATAAGTATTTGATACTTTATTAAGGCTGCTAAAAGTGTAGTGAAGCTAAGTATAGTTGTGATACTGTTTTTAACCAAATGTAACCAACTTTTAATATTAACTACAATTATATAAATATAAAATGCAAAATAATTTGGCTAACCTAGTAGGCCTGCTTTAAAATATGAAAATGAATTATAATTATACAATTTCGGGTTCATAAACAATGTACAATCAAAAATAGTCTCTCCCTTTATTTCAATTGCATCAAGAAGAAATAATATGTGGAAAATTGTGGAAATGTTTTCGAAAATGTGCACGATCACTTCACACAATCCCCTTGAATGCTTATAGAAAAAAAACAAAACAAAAAAACTTGAAACGCAGTTCTTACCTTTGTTGAAGAATAAAGACAAATGAAGCCCAGATAATATAAATATTGTCCAAAAGCATTCTTAAAGGCTCAAAAACAGGAGTAAAGCGAAGAGAACAAAAGTGGAAAACTGCAGAGAACTTTTGACGCTTCCCTGTTGGACTTGTGCGGGCGATGAGCGTCTTTCCTCCGCCTCTCCCCTCCTTACTCCGGGCAGGTGTACCACTGGAGGATGCTCTGCTCCGAATGCCACTGCTACTGTTGCTGCCGCTTCTGTATTATTAAAAATCCACACACAAGATTTTTTTTCTTCTTTATTCTTTCCTCTGGGTTGTGTTTGTGTGGGTGACTACTGCTCGATCTCTCTTTCATAGCCATATGCATGCTTGACAAATTACAGGAGGAATATTTAAAGAGACAGCGTCGTTAATTCAGAATGTGGTCCATCTCCATCTCTCTATAAGAAACTTGGAGCATATTTTAATAAATAAATATATCACTATACACATGTTTTATGCATATGAATTCTCATTTATTAATCTTATGTAACAATTTGTCTCCATTTCAGAAACAATAACGTAATATTTTCATTCACATATTGAGTAGTGACCAGTAAAGTCAAGCTATTTATTTACCACATTTATAATTAACAGACTGAAATAAAAGAAAACACAAAACATATTAGAAGTGTGCAACATAGACTGTATTTATATAGTGCAATAATAAATTGTAAACCAATTTTAATACCAATGGCCATTTTGAAAAAAGATTTATTAGTCTCAAAGTAAAGGAGAACCAATATCCTTTTGCAGTGTTATTTTGTTCGCTGTTGGCCAGTCTTTCTGGTCTAATTATTCCATCCTCAGACTGCCAGATAAATTGTGATAGGAATGGAGAAAGCCTGTTTATTCTTCCATGCAGAAGTTGGCAGAGGGAGGCGGCAGTGCAGCCATTTACTCATGTAAAATTAATGTCACACAGAGAAGGAAGGTTATGGCAGCACGTGCTTGGCTCCACACTTGGGAGACCCTGTTGGAGACCACACTGTCAGATAAGATCAGTAATGTGTGAATATACAAACTATGAACACCACCAATAACATGAGGCTCACTGTAGGGTAAGGTTTCTGCTTGCTTGAGCTTCTTCTCCTCTGTAGAGCTGAAGTAGGCCAAGTTGTGATTAATGTTGTTTAGTTGAGAACAAAATATTTTTCTCTATATTGACAAGGCAAAGCAAAAATGTACAATTATGAAAACATACACCCACTGAATGATTAAACTGCAGACTTAAATTTAAAAATACACTTTATTGCAGAATTGTACATGGCAGGCTGCTTGGCTCACACAGAAAAGAATTCATGCTGAACATATTCAGAGGAGGACACATTCACACCATGAAAAAGCAAAACCAAAGGCGGATACAACGAGATGAAACATTTGACAAACAAAACATACGGTGCTGCAGCAAATAGAAATTTCAAATATGAAAATAGTTTAGCAACATGAAATAATTTACAGTGATTCTTAAATGTTGATCAGCCTTTACAGTAAGTGCTTTACTTAATCCTCATGAATGTTAAACAGCTTCGCCACTTCGTTCAAATCTGCATGCTCCTCTCCATCCTTGATTATCTGCAAAAACAGGTGAAACCCCATTAGCTTCATTTATAATAAGAGGTAAAACACAACAGGTCCCTCTTGAAAATGAGACATTAAAATTCATATGGCAGGTTAGACTATTCACTCACTACTTCCTTATCATTGACATAATTATATTTAAGAAGTTTCAAAATATTTTACCCATATTTTCGCAGTTTTTTTTAAAAATACAACTTCCTGGTTATACATGGGCGTCAATAGTTATGATTAGACAAGAAAAACAGCACCATCTATATGGCAAATATTTATCCCTGCGATTTGGGTGGAACTTCCAGTGTTGACATAGGTAGAAGTATTCTCTTTTAGAACTCGGCACTGCTTCCTGTATTTTTGTACTTTTCCACAAACTGCCACTTAATTGATTTAAAACTATGATATTTACCACAGGTACTATCCCACCAAACCAAGTAATAATTAGACTAACATGAAAAGCTGCCATTTGCACTTGCAAGTCTCAAGAGGATAACCTGTACAGAAAATGGATGAATAAACACCTTTCGGGCGATGGGCATCCGATTGAAGACGTTCCACAGGATGATCCCCACCACCACTTTGTCCCTCAGGTAAAAGATGACCCCTTTGCCGTATTCGTCCTTGTGCTCCACAACAGGTGCTGGTGTGGATGAAGCTACAGGACTGATGGCTGTGGCCTCAGTTTCACTTTCAGAGCGTATCCCAGTTCCTGAAGAATTGAGAACTCATTTTTATGCCTTTGTACAAATTATGTAAAGTGGCAACACCAAGATAAAACAATTACATTACATACCCGACTGCTCTGTAGCTGCTTTAGGGGTGTCCTTTGAGGTCGCTTTGGCAAATACTCCCACTGTTGGTAAACTGCTGTCAACAATCCCAATGGCTTCATAGCCTACATCTGGGCCGAGGTCACTCCTGTAACACATATGCATCAAATGACACCACTGTACGTGCAGTACAAGTAATATTAATATAGGACATTGGGAACACTTTAAATGATATTTCTTTAAATATAAACACATTCAACTCATTTAAAATTGGCTTTCAGACTGCAGACATAGTCCCAAGGTGGTTAGTTAAACCCTTTTTGGCAGTCACCCAGAAGCAGAGATTTGAATGTTGTACTGTAAAAATAGCTTCAAACAAACAGGGAACAGAGGGCACTTGTAAAAAATTTAGCGGTGTACCAGCTCCTACAGCCTTGCAGGCTACTTAAAAGGCCAGAGGAAATATCAGAGCAAGTTCTGCAAAATCACCACTGATATTTTTCTATTAATCTGAAATACACATTTGACATGTTTTAGCTAAAGCAACTATGCATTGTCATGTTTTGGTTTGTAACTTAATAAAAAAAAACCTATAGGAAAATACCAGGATGTCTGTAAGGGGTCAAAATAGTTTTGACCCTGATATTGTGATGATTTTAGTGGCCCTGATGTCAGCGAGGTGTTTCCTTTCACCAGCTGTTAAATTCAGTTATAATTGGCATAAAAATGTAGCTGACACTCAACTAAACTCAACCTGTGCTGGGTCAGATTCCCCAGCAATGGCCTTGTGAAAGCACTTTAAAGTTTAATACAGAACAGTTAGGAGGTCACAACAGGCATCAATTGTTAATGGTTTAAAGTCGGTGTAAAAATGTAAATGCATGACAGTTTATTCATAGTTTTAAGTACACATAGTTAACATAATATTTAAGATTTTATTTAAACTTCTGACTAGTTTATTTATTTATTTATTTAGTCAACGTTAATTTTATTTATTAATTTTTCTTTTCACCTTTTTTCTACACACTGCCACTTAACTGATGTACAATTATGATAAATATTTACCACAGGCACTAAACCACTAAACCAGTAATTAGAAAAACATGAAAAACTGTCATATGCACTTGTTCTGCACATTTGCGTGCTACAGTGCACTTTGGCTCAGTCTTGTGCTCTGGAGGAGCAGCTTCAGTACTGACCAGAACATAGACTGATGCCAGTAGGGTTTGTTCGCCCCCGTCATGTTCTCTCCGGCCAAACGTCCACTCACAACTGCGTGGTCATGGTGCTCTACCCGCCTGCGGCCCAGTCGGATGTCATAGAAGCACGCAGCATCTCCAGCCTCGACAGTGGAGAACAGTGGTTGAAATTGTTTTGAGTAAAATTCATATTTATGGACACAGATGATGATGAGGTGATGCTTATAACGCATTTTATAAAACTATCAACAACTTACCACCCAAATGTTTGATCTGGCCTGTAGCTCTGCATTGACCCTGAATCCCCCAAAGTCAGAGTCCACCTCCAGACCTGCTGACTTGGCAAGGTCAACATTGGGCTCCAGTCCAACAGCTGCAACTATGTGATCAGTTTTCACCTGCAACAGTGTGTCCCATCAATGAATTACACATTTCTCTGAATTATATTAATTATTATATATTAGTGTAGCCATACCTGACGTCCATCCTTCAAACGGATTTCTAATTTATCGTCTTTGAAAACCACAGATTTGACCAAAGCCTCTGGAACTATCCTCACACCCTCTGAAAATATAGGTCAAAATCACATGAGTGGACTTGAAAATAGATCATAAGAATAGTAAGCAGTAATCAGACAGTAACCTTTCTTGACTTTCTCAGTGGTCCAGTTGCTCAGATACTCCGGCAGCACTTTTCCCATATTGCCTTTCTCTGGGAACATCTGGATGACCTCAAGGTCAGTCTCCGAGGCTAAATAAGACACACAAACGCAAAAAATAATAATTCATCTTACAAAT
Source organism: Taenioides sp. WSHXM2023 (assembly GCA_029959045.1). Classification (NCBI taxonomy): domain Eukaryota; kingdom Metazoa; phylum Chordata; class Actinopteri; order Gobiiformes; family Gobiidae; genus Taenioides; species Taenioides sp. WSHXM2023. The sequence goes on along the minus strand of CM057098.1, from coordinate 16,079,406 downwards.
GGCTACAACTCAATGTTCTTAATTAAAGCCTACTCACATCGTCGACCTAGGGCACAGGCGAGTTCACTGCCCAAGAAGCCGCCACCAATTATTGTAATGGATTTGACATTTCTGGAGACGTTGTCCAAAGATTTAAAATCCTCAATCTGTCCAGAAAGAAAAGAATTAAACTCTATACCAATTTCATATCATAATGATACTAAAAATATTATTTTCTTTTCTTTTCAATTTAATGTAATTGTTGGCACAAAATAGTAGCAGTTTCTTTTGACTTACCATGTGGTCTTATACTAATTTTGAAATAAGTCATCCAGAACTATGCAGGAAATGTCCAATTTTATCAAATTAATTAGATTTTTTTCAGTATCAATACCAGATTCAATACTGGTTTTAGCATCAATTAGTATATTGTTTTTAGCAACTATAGTTCATATATTATATTACTATATGAACTGACATTTTTTCTGTAACAAAGCTACTGCCCTCTAGTGGTCATTTACCAACCTTGCGAAATAGAGTTGTCCTCTTCATCACCTCATCTCCTGCTTTTTCAATGACCTGAAGATTTCTTGGCACACCACCTAAATACACATAACATTATATTTAGAATTTTAGTAAAGCTGCATTTGAAAATGTGTAGACAATATTAAACTTACCTGTGGCTATCAAGCATTTGTCATATGAGATTTCAGTATCATCGTCCAGTTTTACTTTATTTCCTCTCACATCCATTTGGATAACCTAGAGCAAAAATGTGAACGTGTAAAAATAAGCTCTGAGAAGTTATGTTGCAGTTATTGTCATTTTATGCATGAATGAATGTACCTTTTTCCCAGTAAGAACAGCTACTCCTCCATTTTCTGCACTGGTCAGTTCTTCAGGCTTGACATAAAATGAAGATGGCTGGAAGAAGATGCTGCAAAACAATTAGGTAATGTTAATAAATGCTTCAATGTAATGATGTAAAAAACATCAGCCACTGTTCTCCTTACTACAAATATTTTCTATTCTAAAGTGTAGCCCAATAAGCTAAAACTGTAAAAATGTCAAAGAAAAATTGGAAAATCTAATCTCTAATCTAATAGAGGACAAATATAAATCTCATTAAATGTTACCTTCTCTCTTTTCCATTCCACTGTTTGAAGCGCAGAGTTTCAGTCACACTGGGGTCGTCTGAAAACCACAGCTCTTTGGACAGAGGTGGTCTCATGTACGGGAGGTCGGGCTCATCAGTCACAATCAGTACCTTCAACAAATATATTATAGCAAATACAATGCCTGGTATTAGGACCAATGGAAAAAAGTGCATTATCCAAAGGAAGCCAGTTACCTTTGCACCTGGATCTCGGGCTCGAATTGAACGGGCAGCAGCAAAAGAGGCGGTACCACCACCAATAAGAAGGTAGGGGGCGTGGGAGGGGATTGTAAGCGGGGCTGATAATAAACAAGATGTAAAAATACAAAATTATGGATGAATAATAATGTACATTTTACATAGAATACATTACAAAATCCAAAAGAGTTCCAAAAGGGTTCTGATACAGTTCTTCCAGTAATCCCACTTAAGCACATTTTTTCAAAATACTTTACACCAAAATAATTTTTATCTTAACTAATTAAATAAATGACATACAATTTTATCATGTTACATATTGGAGAATATTCTGTTAATGACTTTAAACTTTAAACATCTTAAACCTTTACAAACTGTCGCGGCAAAAAAAAAAGGAGAAAATTGACAATTTACAAATTGTCATTAATTATGAAGGAGTAGCACTAGACAGTGATTTAATGTGCTTAACATTGGTCTTACCGGCCTCAGGTGCAGCTGTAGGCTCGGCCTCTGGGGGGCTCTCGACTGCAGGTTCAGCTGGTGCCTCTGTCGGTGAAACACGGACAGTCAGACTAAATGCACTGAAAAGTCAACTCGACTTGTTAGTTATTCAAAATAGGAGCATCCAATCTACAATGACATTATCACTGACTATATATAGTAAAGGTTCCTCTGATTTTAAGGGTCTCACCTTGGACTGCTTCAGGTTCAGCAGTGGGAGGGGCTTCGGTTACAGGCTCCTCAGCTGCTGAAACAAACCACACTCTGGATTAACTAAGCACATTTAAAAGCAACCAATGACACCTGCCCATATTTGATGATGAGACATGCACAAAAGATAAGAGTCAAAACTGTCCCATTCCATCACAAACCAAGTGCCTATAAAGGAACATTATGAAAATAAAATATAAAGGGTTATTTGAGTTAGAAAACACAAATGTAAGAAGGGAAAGGGGCGGGGTGCAATCATGTAAACAATATGTAGAAGTGTACACCTAGCATCAAAGTTGTTAGGGCAGGCAAAAAGGTTAAACTGTTAAACGTTAAGATTACTTGGGGAAAAACATTAATAACATACTGTTGTCCAAATGGGTGAAATTGTTATTTTCTCAAGAGAAAATACACACACGCAATAAAACACTCACACTGTCACACTCTTATGCTACAGAAAACTAGTGAATCAACCAATTAACTAGTGAGTGCAACAATTATCGTCTTTAGCAGATTGTTACACACAGCTCCTTACCACTCTCTACAGCGGCTGGGGGAGCCTCTAAAACTTCAGCTTGTGACTCAGTGGGAGCTGATGATTCTGCCACCACTTCAATGTAAAAACAATTATGCAAAAACAACATCTTATCAATGCTCACATGATAATTATATTCACCATGCACATCATCTCCCCTTTGTCTTACCCTCCTCTATTACAGGAGGAGCCTCTTCTGCTGCCTCTGGGGGGACCTCTACAACTGGTTCTGCTGTGGAGGAAATCCACAGTCCAATATTAAATAAGCCATATATTTATTATTTAAATGGTAAACTCAATATAAAACTGGAGGATACATATGGGAAGCATTTTAGAACTTTTGTGAAATTTAAGTTACATTTTGACCATAGTGCAGCGAAGATCAACTTCCAATGACATGTAGTATTCCTTTTAACAAACTTAACTGTGCATTAGGTCAGAACCACGAGAGCTGCGACAACTGAAGGCAATGTTTCAGTAAAACCCTATAATAAATAAATTAAAGGAAATTTCATTACTAAACTGCACATCCCACATCGAAAAAAAAAAAAGTACATTGTACAGATGGCTTGAGGGACTGTGATTAAACATTTAGACTAAGGCTGGGTATCATTAAGAATTTGCCGATATGATACATACCTCGATACATGGGCCACGATACATATCTCGATACATTGAGCTTTCGATTTGATATGATTCAGTACAATATATTTCAAATCAATTTGATACAATTCAATAAAAAATAAAGGCTAAATCATGGCTGTAATGAAACACATGAATTTTAATCAGAAAAACAGTGAAAATGTCAAATGTGCTGCAAAAACGAGTTTCCTTCCACTGAACAAGCAACAAAACTGTAGCCCTGTAACAAAATAATTTAGTAAAATATACCAAAAATACTCTTGGCGATATATCGATGCAGCAGCCCACAATATCGATACTGTATCAGCACATTAAATGAAATGAGATCGATATTTTTGCACATCCCTAATTTAGACATCTCTTTCTTACCCTCCGCTAAAACAGGAGCAGCTTGTTCTGCTGCTTTTGCAGGGGTCTCTGTGACTGGTTCTTCTGTTACTGTGGAAATCCGCACAACACATTGTATTGATGATTACTTGTGTAAAAACCCAGTGTGCATAACGCATTTGATTGAAGTAGACACATAATCCACAGTTAATCATGAACACATAACAGTATTTAAGAAGAAAAAACTCAAAGTTAATCTCAGGTTTACTTAAAGCTACCAACTGTAATTAGATTGGCCGACCCAGCCCTGTTGTATTCTCACATACTAGATGCCATTTGTGTTACTTCTGTCTGATAATGTGCCAGCTCCAAATCAAATAAACGTACAGATAGTAGCTTTAAGAACAAAACATGAAGAATATATTATGAAGATGACAAAATACTACGAATCCATGCATGTGTTCAAATGTTCTATTCTTATTGTAATGACATTAGAAAAAAAGGCACCACCGTAAATTACCTCATACAAATAGACATTGTTAGTAATTTAGTGTAATATTCTATCACCAGGCAATTAACAACTAAGACAAATCTGACGTGTTTTGAATGTTAACAAAGTGAAGCAGTGAATCATGCACAGGTCAGGCTGAAGCTTACCACTTTCGAGAGCAGCTGGAGGAGGCTCTGACAGTATGGCCTCCGGCTCAGAGGGAGCAGGTGGCTCTGTTATCACAGTGTAAAATGTACTTTAACTTTAAATGTGTCATTAAAAGATGCAATGATGAATGATCGAAAATGTGACAAGAGACTAGAGAGGGTTACAATTGGGAGTTGTTTGTTCATATCATATATACATGTTCAACCTCTAACCCTTGCAAATGTACAGTCTTCGAATACACCCGCAATGTGTAGTACAGCTATTTATAATGTCCATGAAAACTGTACACTTTTCAGGAGCTGCACCGATTGTGATCAGATATATGGATTGGGTATCTGTGCAGAATATCAGTTAAGGGCTAAAGCAAAAAGTAGTTAATGAATGTATTGAAATAGATGAGTAGAGTTACTGATATAAAGCATTATTGGAATAAATTTGTTTTATGTACCTTAGTATCAAAATTGGGAGAGGGGAAGGTGGATAAGTGTATGATACATTTTTAATGAAATTCATTTAATCGCATTTCATACATCTTCAACATCATCATGTTGTTCTTACCCTCCTCTACAACAGGAGCAGCTGGTTCTGCAAGGGCTTCTGTCACAGGCTCTTCTGCTGTTAGGAGGTTCACACTCAGGGTTAACGCTGCATGTGAATGTTAGTGCGCCACATTCCTGTGCATGCATATGCCCACTGCCCATACTGGGTTAATAGAGAAACCAACAGGAGGCCAAACACTGTGAGAAATAGCCTCAAATGAATCCTCTTGAGACAACTGCAGAATGCTGATTTACGATTTTGAAAGGTATCAGAATAATTAACAAAAAACTGTTGCTTTTTTTTGACAAGAGTAACACAAAAAAATCTGTACCCACAACAAGTGACATTTAAAAAAAAATTGGTAATGATTACCAACACAACATGCACAATAACACAATACCCCATCAAACAAACACATAAAAAAATAAAAAGTGCCTCTTGTATAAAGCGTCATAGGAATTCATGAAAACCAGAGAAAAATAGCAGCCCAAGACGCTAAAATCTGATATGTGCTCTAACCTCATTTGACCAGCAGGTGTCAACGTTCCTCATTACATCAGAAAAGATCATTTAACATCTACTTCAGTCTAATGCTTTTTTATTTTGTTTGTATTCGTCAGTTTTTTTCACTTTGACAGTTTACACAGTAGGCACATGTATTTATAGAAAAGCGGACTACCTGAGGCTGACTCTGTTTCACCAGGAGGTTCAGCAGCAGGAATGGACTCCTCACTGTCCGCAGCTTCCTCCTCTGGTTCTGGGGAAACTACAGGAAAATAAGGTTTCAGACAGTATAGAGAGAGTAGGAAATAATGGCTTTTTCCCAGTGCATCAATTGTTTGTTTGTTGTTTGTTTTATTTGATTCTTTGATTACCTGGAGGCTGTGATTCTGGGGATGGTTTTGATGATCTGGATGAAATTTCTGAAATACGCTCCTCGTACCTTTTACTGTCTCCTTTTACTGTCATGTAGGCCTGGGGGCAGAATGCAACATTTATTAGCACCACTCAATAAGCTGTGTTCAGTGACATAACATTCTAAATTGTTCATAGTTTAAAATTGAGCTGGAGGACAGGTCAGAAGAATACTACAGTGGAATATGCCATCTGTGAGATTGCTAATGTTTTAACCTGGTTTATGATTAATAATATCTCTGAATACACGAGCTCCATGTGAAACAAAAATGGGAACAAAATTAAACATCTTCTTTGCCAGCATAAAATAAAAAGGCAAAATATTTTATCACAATTGCTTCAAAAATTTGTGCTGTTATTCAACCCCAAAATGACTGTTAAACAGTTAAAAAGGACAATATAGAATGTTTGTGGATATTTCTTTCAAAAACAATGAATCCCCCAGTGTCAGAAAGGCCCCTACACTTTATCTGAAAGAATGACATCATCATATTCTAAAACATTAATCCACCCTATCCTCTGTAACTCATGTTACCTCTTAAAACTTGTAATGAAGAGGATACTCACATAGGCACCACCTCCTAAACAGGCCGCTCCGACCAGCACCACATAAATAGCATTTTCACTGCCTCCACCTCCTGCTGGCCCTGTTGACATGTGTATCGCAGGTACAAGAGCCTGTGTTCTGCCATTGTTCAAAGCTGCAAAAAAGGCACAGCATTAATATCATATCATAATTTCTGTAGCTGGTATTCCCAGTGGTCTCCCATCTAACCGGTCCCAAATATGTTTTATATACCTATAAAAATTAGGTTTGCTACACACTGGTGTTAGAGGAAATGTACTGTCTATATTAATAGACCCCAGGAAGAATAGTTGGGGTGTAGTCAACTAAAGAAATTCTTGGTCTACCAAAGACATGCCCTGTCGATTAATTAGTTGACTAAAAAGGTGGTGTGGCAAAACTATTATCTCTATGTATCTAACCCAAACTCCACTCACAAGACTACACACTGTATGGGAGTTCATGCTGAAACAACAATTTACGCAGAAAAAAATTAAATGGTTACTTGACTAATACAAATTTTGGTTGACTAAGACTCCATTGACTGGTCAGTCGACTAAACAACTAAAGGTCTGCAGCCCTACAGAATAGCAATAACCTGTCTGTGCTGATGGGGATCCTCAATAAATACTACAAAGGCAACAGCAGCTTGTGCTCCACTGTGCCTGGACTTATTCTTGTTGAATTAAAAAAATGAGAAAAAAAACTAAAAAGACAATATTTAAAGGCCACAGTACATAACTTCTTTAGCCAAAACTGAAAACGTATATCTTTACTGTGAACAGCTTGCATCTCCACAAATCTGACTCTTATTTGGCCTGGTAGATGGCATAGAATCATCCAGAAAGTCACATACCTACGTACCTTTAAAGACCTAATTTAAACAAATGTTCCCACATTAATGTTCTCTTCAAAATTTGCCAAAGCCTACATTACCATCTACTTTTGTGTAATTTCAAGGCAGCTGTTCTTAAAATGCCAACAGTGTCTTAAAATGTCAACAATGGTATGAACCTATCAATTAAAATCAGTCCATCAATGTTGTTGATGCACAACAACGCAACTTTACGTCTTTAGCAATATGTTACAATAAAGTTATTCAAACACGTTACTTTTTTGTGACGACCTTTAACACAATTGGGTCGGCTAAAAACGTCCAAAAGCCATGCATGTTCCCAAAACTGATTTCCACTTCACAATGTTCATTATTAAAGAAAGCTTGCATTTACTGATTTGCTTATGCAAAGTAATTACCCATTACTTCCTTACAAACACGTTAACTTTAACAAATACTGAGTTAGCTTAAAAGAACCAATAGAGGTCATAGCATTTTTGGGGAGCATACTGGGACCATTTCGTGCCATGTAACATTGTACATTGACATAGCTTAGGCAATAAATAACTGATGGGACGAGTGCCAGCGAGCACACTTAGTTTAGTTTGACACTTTACCTGTGCTTTTTACATTATGCCGGCATACTGTAGATGCGGATCGAGTGAGAGGTGCTAGCTTCCTCCAGAGAGCCCTACATTTCAACATTGTGCCTGGACTGTAGCTGTAACAGACTCGGTTAAATAGTGAATTTGTCGAACGGAAAAGCGGTCTTGGTGCCCTTCTAAATTATCCCCAGAGTGCACAACGAGCACTAGCCACACGCTGCACAGCAAGGCCAGAGCAGGTCATACATTGCAGAGGAGACATGGGTAATGCCAAAGACTATTTCCAGCGAGAGATTTGTTAATGTCATCAAACTGAAACAACGACTTGCGGCATAAGAGGAATTTACTTACGATCAACACAAGTTTTTTGATTAAGGATTTATTTAGATACAGTCTATTAAAGCAATTTCTAGGTATGCACCTTTATTTAATTGTTGAAGTGAGTGGCGCTGAGGTGAGTTTCTCGCTCTTAAAAGGATCTCTGGTGTCAAATCTGTGCTTCTTTCTTTAATAGACCTGTAGTATCAATGTACTAATGCTGCAGTGCTGCCCCTTACTGGCTACACGAGTGACGTGAAAAGATGCTCAACTTTTTTCATAATTAATAAATTGACATAGACGCACACTAATTGTTAATGCTATTGCGACACGTATTTCTATGACTTTAGATTTTAATGTCGCCTAAGTAGCCTCGAACAATTCGCCTAAATAATAGGCAAATTAACCATATTTTTTTCTCTTCCAAAAAGAGCACAAAAGGCTTAAAAGCGCCTTTCTAATATAAATTCAAAGCACACTAAAATGCGTCTGTCGTCGTAATTTATGATTCGGAATAAGTAATTTTATTAATAAAACTAGGTCAGCCATAGCGGCTCCCAGTGGACGCAGATTTAGTAAATTACTGAAGACGTGAGCTAATCTAAGATTTGTTTTATCCACTCAAGAATATGTATTTGTGTTTGTTCTATATTCTTCCTGAATATCGTGGAAGATGGAATGTGGTCAAGAAAGACAACAGTAAGATGATATATGTTTCTTATTACAAATATATTTTATACCTATGCCGATAGATTGGGCCTGAATGAAGATAGGCCTAATAAAATACTACTGTACTAATAGGTTATTACATGACTGCCTGTTACTAGGCTTAATATAGTACATTGTTTTTCATAAGGCAGGCTGTTTTATTGGTAAGCAGCAGGATATGTAAGGCAGATCAGATGGTATCAGTTCTGTGACTAAAGCCACTTCTGGTTTTAGAGAAATTGATCTGAAAACAAACAAAACCGCCAAGCCACCATATATGTGACTTAATAGAAAACACCACATTTAAATTTGAAATGTTTGATAAAACAAAATTAGAATTAAACAAACAATCAATTGTTGTAGAGCAGTGCTAAGCCATTGCAATAAAATGTAAACATTATTTTTAACATTGGGCCAATGTAAATTGAGATGCAGTAGTAGAAGCAGTAATCATATATTAGTAGAAGTAGTGGTGGTTGTTGTAATCTAGCCCCACTGGGACACAGGCCATAATCTAGTCTATAGGTTCTACAGTGGGTACACATCACTGATTTTCTGTGACAATTCCAGAATTGAAAAGCTAAAAGAGGTGATTAAAATGATTACATATCACTTTAACATGCTGCCTTCACTAGCCCACTCATGCTGGCGTCATCATCTAAAATATTCCTCTGCTCTCACTCCTCCACAGGACAACACAGCTCCATCACTTTGGTGGTGCCCTTGAGAAAATACACCCCCTCCCTCCTCCACTCTTTCCCTCCCTCCCTCCCTCTCTCTCTCTGTTAGTGTGATCATTTTCTTGACTTCCTCCTTTTGGACTGGCTGCCTATTCTGAATAGCAGAGCACAGGATATGCAGTCCCAGACAGCCCTCCCAGCTACAGCAGCAGTATTAGCAGCAGCAGTTGTGGAGGTGGTAGCCGTAGCATCAACCGCCTGCGTCCAACAGTGAGGAGGACACCACACACACTCTCTCTCTCTCTCTCTGCAGTCAACATGAGTGCTGGCGACGTGGTCTGCACCGGCTGGCTCATCAAATCTCCCCCTGAGAAGAAACTCAAGAGATTTGTAAGTAGCCATGCACACACAGACACCACTTGTTTACGTCCTGTCATTGTCCATTTTGCCCCTGCTCTTGAATGCCTGCTTCGAGCGTTCATAATGAGACACTATGTGGTGGCCATAGTGTGCTTTTTGTCAGTTTGAACCAGACCAAAAGCAGTTAAAATTCCTAGTCCCCTGTTTCCATGAATAATGGTTTGCATGGTTTTATCTCATTAGTACCAGCAACCAGCAATCTCAACTGTATTCTGTTGACTTGGAGCCAAATGTAAAATGGTGATAAACAACATATAGACCTTACTGTTGTGTGGTTGCTGGAGTCATGTGATAATGCTGGGCTAGCCACTTACATGAGCTAAAAGTGTGTGTGTGTGTGTGTGTGTGTGTGTGTGTGTGCGTGTGTCTGTGTGTGTCTGTGTGTGTGCGCGCGCGATGTCTATTGTGAAACATGGGAAGTCATGTCAGCAGCAATCAAAAACACTTAAACGACAAACAGAAATAGTCCAGTTTGCAGTTCCCCCTCAAAGTTGATTCCAGACGAATTAAACTTGTCAACAAGGCTGCTTGGAAAAACTTAACTTCTGTTTTGTTGGGTGTAGAGGCAATGTTTTGGACAACCATGCAAACTGGGCTAAGGCAATTCAATATGTAAAACCCTGTGTGCTCATTTATTCAAATGACCAGCCAGATACACATCAGTTTGTGCTTGTCTGGAGCAAACCAAAATACTATACTACTACAAATAAGAATTATTTTAGTAGTTGACTAACCAGATAAAGGTTGAAATATTAAGGCTTGTACTTATAGGAATTATAGTTATAGGAAATTAAAATTTTTTGGCTTTTGATTTAATAATGCCAATGTTAATGATTACGATTAATACAATTATTCTGATTAATTGTTGCAACCCTAAAGAATATGTACAGATTTTTTGTTTTGTTTAATAGTACCGTTTACCACACAATGAATTATAAACACACAAACATCATCTGATTTATTAAGTTATGTTTTTGTAAACTAAACAGTGCTATGTCATAATGATGAACTGAAACTGAGTATTAAAAATACTATTTCTGTGTAAGCAGGTCTAAGCAAAACTCTTTGGAAAGTCCATTGTTTTATTTTCCACCTCCTTCTAGTTCAAGGTTCATGTGTGGTCATGTATTTCAGATTCACTTTTCAGTACAAAGAGGGCTAAACTTCCATCCTTTTTGTGTCATAGAACATTTTACAGTACCATATATGAAATTAAATGACTTTAGTGATCATTAGAATACCTGGTAAAAGTGGTATGCAATAAATTATAACCTTATAACATCAAAATTCAATCAGTACTAAATAATACCTGATCAAGCCACTTCAAGTACTATTTCTTACCATACTACTATACTTTACTCTACTACAAAGTTGAAACTTGAAACTATATCACAACTGCAACAAACAATCCTCTGCACCACAAGTGGCGATTATTAATAATTTTGGTCAATAGAGTAGATGAGCAATCATCACATTTGTCTGTGGGGGTATATTACTGTATAACTAGTTATTTTACAAAGTATTGTGCTGTGGTTTGACATTTTAGCCCTGCAACATCAAAGCTATGTTGTGTCTCTGTTATGGGAAATACAAGAAAAATGGACATTTACAACATCTTGTGGAAGAGCTGACAACATACACAGAAAAATCCCAAGCTCTTTCACATTACACCTCAAAAATAGCAGTAGCCGAAACTGACATGCTGCTCCAAACATGCATTCAGATAACCACAACCCAAGAATGAAATGGTGTCAAAGTGTGATATACCACTTTCAATACCCAACTGTTGAAATTTTCACAAAATAATAATATAATTCTATAGTGCTATAATTCTATTAAGTCCAATAAAATCAAATTCAGTTTCTTGGAGATATAAGTCAACAACACTTCTCTCAACATATTAGTCATTTTACTTTAATTCAGGCAGGTTCCTCTTCTCTGTGCTTCTGGGAAATTTGTGCTCAAGTTCCGCCCACTGAACATTTGAGAAGAAAAAAGAAGTTTGAGAAGGAGCGCATCTGTATCTGAACAGTGTCATTATTATTTGTTTGTTTTGTTTGTTTTCAGTCAATATGAGGATGTAGAGCACTAAATGAATAACTAAGCACACACATGTTGCTTTTTTATTAGATTGATTGATTTGTTTTTATTTCACAGAGAAAAAAAGAAAAAATGCATAATTTACATAATTACATATTCTAAACAACAGGAGCTGTGATGTAGCTCATCAAATACCCTAAATATTCTGCACACATCAGATGTATGCCAGCGGCGTTTTAAAAAAGAGGCTTGTGTTGGCCCATGCATGTACAGTATGTATATGGATTACAAACACTGTTTTTTCTTAAAGTGGGCTGTCAAAAATGACATGACATTTTAATTATTTCAAAAATAAAACCCCATTTTATAGTTTTCTCAAATATGTCTGCATAAAATGCTCTTGTGCAAAAGTTACTACTTCAGACTGCACCAGTGCTGAAGATTTTAAGTGTGCCACCTTTCAGTATTGGTCTGTTGAAGGGGGAAGCATTTTTAAGGTTAAGTAATTATGGATGTTTCTCATTTTATGCAGCTTTGAGAAAGTGGCATGGACAAAGAACATAATTTTGTCTATTAAAATATCACAATGTCAAGAAATCCAGCTTGATGGTCTTAACTAAGCCGAGCTCAAGGTCTGGATGGATCAAATGCAGAGAATGAATTAATAAAGTATACGTTAAATTAAATGCACTTAAAAATAATAGAATGTTATTTTTTCTGTCTCAGGCCTGGAGGAAACGCTGGTTTGTGCTGCGTCGAGGCCGTATGAGCGGGAACCCTGATGTGCTGGAGTACTATCAGAGTAAGAACTCCAAAAAGCCCATCCGCACCATCGACCTGAAGGAGTGCGAAGTGGAGATGTTGGACGGACAGCTCAGGATCAAGAGGGACTTTCACGGGAAGCACCTGTTTGTGGTGAAGACCTCCTCCCGAATCTTTTACCTGGTGGCTAAAACCGAGGAAGAAATGAATGGCTGGATTGACAACATCAATCAAATCTGCCACTTTGGGACCCTGGAAGATGCTGGTTAGTTAGTCGAAAACACTTTTGTGGTCTATTTTCACTTGTTCTACAGGAAACGACAGGGTTGTGGTCTAGTGCAAGTAGGTGTGTCTGTTGAAAGTAATAAGCAATATTTACTTATTTACTTATTTACTTATTTAGTGTATTCACCTTAACTGTTTTGTGTAATTAAGACTAATCAAATACTGGCTTTGAATATGATGTACTACTTTTAAATCCTGCCTGCTCTACGATTTAGTAATGAAACAATTATTAGGTCTATATTTTAATGAAGATCCACAGCCCACCAGAAGTGGAGCAAAGCCTTACTGTTAAAAGGGAGATGTTTTGAACTTAGTCACATTGCCTGTTGGATAGGTATTGAATTTAGTTAGTTTAAGTTATTTGACAAATGATTTGTGATTCCTTTTGATACAGAAAGAAATGCATACTCAGATGATTCAGATTGGCTGATTTGATGTGGCACCCGTGGCTTTCTTGCATCTCGTAGCACAGTACTACAGTGGAGGCTAGCTGTAATCTGCAGCGGATAATGCATGCAACTGTAAAATTCTGACCTTTTTTTTGCATTTACAGTGAACAGTCGCAGATGTTTTATGAGCAGAAGATTTTTTCCCTCGTAGCAGACCCTCTTGTGTGGCTGTGTAGGACTAGCCTTGACTTTGGCCTTGAGATAATTGGAATGAAAGACATTTGTGAGCGCAGGCCAACCTGACTAAAGAATCTAAAAAATATGTAAACAATGGAAAGAGCAGACAGAAATTAAATGTGTCTAACTTAATGTTATTCGTGCAATAAAGTAATCTTGTTTAAAGAAAGTTACTGACCTCGCACTACAGCATCATTACATTAAGGTTTAGGCTATAATTTTACATCACATATTTGGTACACTAAAATACATTTAGACCCTCTTCTCTTAAGTCAGTTAAACCTGCAATAGTTCTGTCTTATCTTGTGTCTGACTAATGCTCACCTGTTCAAGTCTCTCACATCAGGTGCATTGTCTTCCACAGAGAGCTCCGAGGACGGGTTCCCCCACACGCCCACCTCTCTGCAGCCCTCTCCTGATGGCTCTGACGCAGCCTCTGTGGTCAGTCAAGTGGACAGTACTTACCCCCCAGACTACCTCTTCCTCTCTCAGTGCGAGACAGGGAGTGTCAGCATCAGCAGGTCTGTCCAGTGGTGTCTCTGTTAAAGGGCACATATTACGTTATTTTCTGATCTATATTATAATGTTGTTTCCTCATCACACACCTACAGTACCTGGAGTTGTGTTTTGTTTCATTCACATATGTTTAACACACAAGCCCTGCATATTTAGACTGAGTTCTTCTCTGAAGTGAAAAACAGTGAAGTCATGCAGTTTTTAAAATCCATACACCTTCACTAGAATAACTTGGATAATTTCAGCCCTGAAGGTGCCGATCTCTACTGAACTAAAGGTAAAAGGAGCTGTTAAAGTTGAAAATTACCGCTTCATGACATCTGAAGGTGGAACAGAGCGTTTTGATTTTTGGAGATTAATAATGCAGGGTTACTCGGACATGTGTGAATGAGACAAAACACAACTCAAGTGTTAGTGTGGAGGTAACAGCATTGTAACATGGCTACAAGCTCACAGGAGTCAATTTTGTGTAATATAGGACCTTTAAACTGTACATATGTGTATTATAAAATATCTATGCACATTTTTGCACTTTTAGATTGTGCGGAGGAATGAATGTATGTAGGTTTTGCTGTGATTGTATAATGAGGTGCTGCTACAAAATAATTTCCTAAAAAGGTTTAATAATTTATCTATCTATCTGTCTTACTGTATTCATTCAGACAGGAGAGCTTCAACTCAGACTACTCCCTGGAGCAGAGGTCTTCTGAGGACACACACAGAGACATTGTGCCTTCCCCTCTTTACACAGACTCCTTTTCGTCCCTGTCCTACCCCAGTGCCAGCCCCTGTGTCTTCAGTCACTGTAGGTTGTCCCATCCACCTTTCAGCGCTCCCTGTCCCTCTATGGTCCTGCCCTGCTCCTCCTCATCCCCTCTTCGGCGTCACTGTGCAGCAAGTGTCTTCCAGTTTGACACAGCTTTTGATACAGCCTCTGAAAGACTAACGCCCCCTCCACTGCCCCCAAAACCCTGCAATGTCCCGGAGCAGCCCAGTGAGACGGGCCCCCATCGACCACGAGCCTTGAGCGCTCGCCATATCGCCGGCCACAGTGCCCTGTTCTCTAGAAGAACTTCTGTGTCCAGCTTAGACCACTTCAGACCAGGTACACTCCGAAAGCAACAGCACAACTATATACAAATATAACTAGGTAGATATCAGTGCAAAGCTTCTTGCATGAATTTCCATATAAAAAAAAAACCCCAACTTGTTCTCAAAAGAAAGATATTTGTGTCACTTGCTACCCATTTTCTCCAGCTAAATAACTGTAGTGCTAATATCCTACAGAGATATTACCCTAATAAATAAATATCATATCTGTGCTGTACACTCAGAGAATAACAATATACTGTACTGAACTATACCATACCTATACCAATTTTTCATACATATTTTTTTTAGTATTCACAGAATGACTGGTCTTACAGAAATGTGAACTGTGTTTTAGGGGATATTGAAAGCAGAATGTTAAGAGACAGGAGACAAAGTTTAAATTTGGTAAGAAAACCTTAAATGTACTTTTTTTTATTTGTATGTTCTCTACTGACCCCATGTGGCGATTTTATGAATAACGAAAGCTGATTAAAATACAGCTTTCGTTATTCATAAAATCATAAAATCAGTGATGCACAAATGTTTGATCTATGTATGAATCTGTCTCTCTTTCTCACTTTCTCTGCCACACTCTGAATGGTGCTGTTTATTGTTTATCAGATCTAGGGGGGCAGATAACATAAAATTACTCTTCTTTCTGCTCCTTTTCATTCATTTCTTGTATGTTTAATATTAGGACACTGTTAATGTATTTTTTATATTATGAATTAAACAAACAAACAAATAAATAAATAAATAAATAAATAAATCTAATGATGCTCTCTTTCTCTTTAGCCTTTAAATACCACCAGAGTTCAGACATACCAAGAAGAGTCCTATGTCCCCATGTCCTCTCCCACGGTCGCCGTTAGCAACACTGATGGTGATGGGTACATCCCCATGAGTCCCAGAGCCTGTGGAGACACGGAATCCCCTCCAAATCTCAGCTCCCTCATGTCCCAGCTTGGAGAAATCGCCCCTCCGCCCATTAACCGTCATCTCAAGCCAAGATTAAGGAGAGGTGAGAGATAATATCACTCTACTGTGAAATATAATGAAATGGAGAAAGGATATGTGGACATAAAGTAATTATGATAAGCAGTTATTGACACACTGACTGTTTCCAGCTCGACCTCCTCCACTTGACTTGAGAGGCCTCTCCACTATCACAGAATGTCCTACACATCTTGCTTTGAGTAGAACAATGACTGACACATGGTAAATATCTTTTATGTAGAGATGCTTTGAGTAATCCTTATTGACATTTTTGAAATTGCACTTCAAAAGTTTAAATATTCACTATTAATATTTTTTTTTTTCCAAATTACAGCTTTATGACAAATGGTGACATCACACATGCTCAAGACACTGGATGCACTAATGTAATTTCACTTTATATATGTTATATATGACCTTTTCCTGTGGGATTTATTCATGTATATGTATATATATATATATATATATATATATATATATATATATATATATATATATATATATATATATATATATATATAAGGAAGGAGGCCGAGGACTAGTGAGTGTGGGAACCACTGTCCAGGATGAAACAGTCAAAATCCATAAGTACATCAAGGATAAGGCCCAAACAGATGATGTGCTCAGGGAATGCCTCGGACAGTGGAGGTCAGAGGAAGAGGTGCTGGAGGGACCATCATGGCAGGACAAGCCCCTACATGGGGCGTACCACCGAAACATAACTGAAGTGGCTGATATCAAGAAATCCTACCAATGGCTGGAGAGGGCTGGTCTGAAGGACAGCACAGAGGCCCTCATCCTGGCTGCACAGGAGCAGGCCTTGAGCACCCGAGCAATAGAGGCCCAGATCTACCACACCAGACAAGACCCAAGGTGTAGGTTGTGCAAAGAGGCTCCTGAGACAGTCCAGCACATAACTGCAGGGTGTAAGATGCTGGCAGGGAAAGCATACATGGAGCAACACAACCAAGTGGCGAGCATAGTGTACAGAAACATCTGTGCAGAGTACGGGCTGGAGACCCCAAGGTCAAGGTGGGGAACTCCCCCAAAGGTTGTGGAGAATGAGCGTGCCAAGGTCCTGTGGGACTTCCAGATACAGACTGACAGAATGATGATGGCGAACCAACCAGACATAGTGGTGGTGGATAAGCAACAGAACAAAGCCGTGGTGGTGGACATTGCAATACCAAGCGATGGTAATATCAGGAAAAAGGAACATGAGAAACTAGAGAAATACCAGGGGCTCAAGGAAGAGCTGGAGAAGGCCTGGAAGGTGAAGGCATCAGTGGTGCCTGTGGTGATCGGAGCACTCAGAGCTGTAACCCCCAAACTGGAGGAGTGGCTCAAGCAGATACCAGGAAAAACATCAGACATCTCAGTCCAGAAAAGTGCAGTACTAGGAACAGCAAAAATACTGCGCAGAACTCTCAAGCTCCCAGGACTCTGGTAGAGGGCCCGAGCTGATGAGGGTGAGAGGGACCAACCACCGTGGAAGGTGAAGAAACACATTTTTTTTTTTTTTTAATATAAAATGTGTTCCTCACCTTGGTTGGTCTCTCTCACCCTCATCAGCTCGGGCCCTCTACCAGAGGCCTGGGAGCTTGAGAGTTCTGCGCAGTATTTTTGCTGTTCCTAATACTGCACTTTTCTGGACTGAGATGTCTGATGTTTTTCCTGGGATCTGCTGGAGCCACTCCCCGAGTGCTCCGATCACCACGGGCCTTCCAGGCCTTCTCCAGCTCTTCCTTGAGCCCCTGGTATTTCTCTAGTTTCTCGTGTTCCTTTTTCCTGATATTACTATCGCGTGGTATTGCAATGTCCACCACCATGGCTTTGTTCTGTTGCTTATCCATCACCACTATGTCTGGTTGGTTCACCATCATCATTCTGTCAGTCTGTATCTGGAAGTCCCACAGGATCATTCTCCGCAACCTTCGGGGGTGTTTCCCACCTTGACCTTGGGGTCTCCAGCCCGTACTCTGCACAGATGTTTCTGTACATTATGCCCGCCACTTGGTTGTGTCGCTCCATGTATGCTTTCCCTGCCAGCATCTTACACCCTGCAGTTATGTGCTGGACTGTCTCAGGAGCCTCTTTGCACAACCTACACCTTGGATCTTGTCTGGTGTGGTAGATCTGGGCCTCTATTGCTCGGGTGCTCAAGGCCTGCTCCTGTGCAGCCAGGATGAGGGCCTCTGTGCTGTCCTTCAGACCAGCCCTCTCCAGCCATTGGTAGGATTTCTTGATATCAGCCACTTCAGTTATGTTTCGGTGGTATGCCCCATGTAGGGGCTTGTCCTGCCATGATGGTCCCTCCAGCACCTTTTCCTTTGAGCTCCACTGTCTGAGGCATTCCCTGAGCACATCATCTGTTGGGGCCTTGTCCTTGATGTACTTATGGATTTTGACTGTTTCATCCTGGACAGTGGTTCCCACACTCACTAGTCCTCGGCCTCCTTCCTTCCGGCTTGCGTACAGTCTCAGGGTGCATGGAACCCTCCGTGCATATATATATATATATATATATATATATATATATATATATATATATATATATATATATATATATATATATATATATATATATATATATATATATATATATATATATATATATATATACACACACACACACACACACACCCACACACACACACACACGCGCACACACACACACACACACACACGAGGCTATGATAATCCAACATATACTTTTTGTTACAGGAGTCAAGACACTCTTTCTTCCACAGCATTGACAGTGCAGTGCTGCCACCAGCGAGAAAATCCAACCTTGACTATTTATCACTAGATTTTAACTCTGCGTCACCATCTCCAGTGCAAAAGGTGTGTTCAGTCTACAGCATTACACACAGTCAACTGTGCTGTAGAACTAGATTTATTAACCCAAATAACAACCATGTCTAACAATAAATAATATGCATCTTTAAATAGTGACAAGCAATGCATGTATGTCTATGTGTTTTACAGAAACCATTTTTGTCAGATGAACACCGTGTAGACTATGTGCAAGTGGATGAGAAGAAGACCCAGGCACTGCAAAACACCAAAATGGAGTGGACAGATACCAGGCAATCCAAAACATGAGGACATAAAGAAAATGCCATTGTTATATAAAACAATGACGATACAAGCAGACATTCTTTGAAACACTGTGAGCGCTTTGATGTGTAACAAAAGTCAGACTAATCATAGCGATGTGAAATTGATATGTGAAATTATTGCATTTCTGTGATATATGCTTGAATAAAAGTTTAATTATATATTGATTTATATAATGAGTACGTCAATATAGCTATTTTAGCTGTGTGTTGGTGACACATTAATACATTAGTACATTAATACATTTTTTTAGAAAGAGGGAAAGAGAGAAGAGGGAAAGAGGGAAAGAGGGGCCGGGGGTTTAACGCGTACACGTGTTGCGTCACTAACGTGCGCCGACAGCACCACGAAAGGATTTGGGTAAATTTACCTGAGAAGCAACTTCGCCACCTATTTTAACACTGCCTTTGCTTGTTCGATGTTTATTAATGCGAGAATATAATTCAATGCATGATACTTTTTGTATTATCTGTTGGAGGACTTTTCCACAGTCTTTGCGGTAAAAATCCAAGTTACCTGCGTCGTTAGCAGCTGTCTGTATCCGTTTACAAACTGCTGTGCGTTGTTAGCGGAGCCGCGGCTAGCTGTGGCTGCAAACAAATGAAACCTTATTTACACGACGTCGGTGGACAGAGTACGGATTTTAGGATAAACTAAATAAAGTTAAGCCCCAAGATAATTAGTTGTTGGCCATTTTCAGTGATTGGTTAGTCTAGAAAAGCCTGTTCTCATCACTACCAGCTAGCGAAAGACTTCTTGTGGCCGATGTTGGTAAGTTTGTTTACTTTCTGGACTGATTAGTTAGACATATGTTATGTGCAATTTGTCATATTCATGTATACTCTTTACACGAATTCAATTACTTGAATATTTAATGTACGCTAAAAACAATGGTGTGATGCTTAATTATCAGTAATTATGTGGCATTTAGGCTGTAAGTGAATGCAAACATTTTAATTCATGATTTTAAAGAATTTTCCTTTGGGGATGAACCAAAATATATTTGAATGACTCCATTTTGTCCAAATGTCCACCACCACTTCAAAACCCGACTTAAATGTACACATGAATTAGCTGCTTCGTCTTATGTGTGCCTGTATTTTTCTGTTTGTAGGAAAAGGAAAATAAACTGAATATCAAGGTTTATTGAACCTAATGGATACATGGAGCAAGAAGAGTCTAATCCACACTGATCATTCAAAACATTTTCCAAAGGTAATGGCCTTAAAGTTCTTAAATCTAATCACTAAACCTTCAAAGGGTCATGTGTTTCACTGAGACCATGTAATGCTTATTGCATTGTTCTCTTAAAGAGATAAGGAGGTTTTCTCAACAATTTCTCATTCTGACAATTACAAACACTACACAAATTGAAATGTGAGTTCCTTTGACTAACAATAAAACGACTGTTGACTGAGCTTGTAGAACGGTGTTTGTACTTGGTGTACCTTGAGTAGTAGTTAACAAGTTGTGCAATAGGATTTTAAATTCTACTGTGAAGGGAACCCATTTAGATTTGTAAAAAAAATGTGTACTTTCACTTGTATCTCTCTGTCTTCACAAATGGCAAATTATTAACTAAAATAACTGATCATTTAAAAACTGTTTTACAGGGGGAGTTGTAATTTAATGCTGATCATCTGATAACATGCCCACTCTTTGAGGCGTGTTAAGAGTGATGGCTATGGCTTCCTCAATCACTGATGAAAAACTGAGTGACTCCAAGGAATCTCCCTCTGATCAATTGTCACGCTGTCCGCCTGATGAAATCACAGAGGAACTCCAGGCCAGTGAATCAAACACGACTGTGAAAGCTCAAAAGTCTGGAAAGTTTAGGAGAACTGCCTTGACCTTTTTTGGTGTTCGTAAAACAATCTGCATCTTGCCCAGCTTTTTTGTGGGGAGAAGTAAAAATCTGAGTAAGTGGTCTTCTAAAAAAGCCATCTTCAAAAGCAAAACACATGATGGGCTCAGTAAAGTTTGCCATGATGACAATCACAGAGGTGGCTATGCCTCTGCTGGAGCCTTTGTGTATGACAGCCACAGGGATGTTGCAGATGATCTCCACAGCTGTTGTCACAGTAAATTAAGCCCTTCCTCAGCTGATCAGAAATCTCTGAGCCTCCCCCGACAGAAAAGAGGGTTAAGGAGTCTCTTACAAAGCATAAAACAGCACAGAAACAACAGAAATGGGATAGATAAAGGAGAAATGTTTGCAACACAGAGTGAAACCCAGGTGCCTATTGTCCAGAGCTACACTGAACAGCGTCTTACAGAGTGCCTGGGATCTGAACCAGATGTGCCTGACTTTGATAACACTGTCGGTCCTCAGTGCACAGAAGCCGAAGATTTGGAGGAGCACGTATTAATGGAAAATAGCCCAAAATCAGAGTTTATTCATGAGCTAAATGATAATCAAATAGATGAGATTAACCCAGTAGCACTAGGTTCTAACAATTATGAGGACTTGTCCAGAGTGCAGAGTGACCCATGTTTAAAGTTGGAAATGGTGCCTGAACCTATGCTCAAGTTGGAAGCCACTGCCGGTTCATGTGAGCAACTGAATGTAATGTTTGAAGATGTAGCCTCATTAAAGAGCTTTGACTCACTCACAGGCTGTGGAGACATAATTGCAGATCAAGAAGATGACAGCATCACAGAGAGTACTGTTTCTGGGGAGCGCAGTCGAAATGGGGGCAAGAGGGCTTCCTGCTATCTAACTTATCAGGGAGGTGGCGAAGATATGGCCTGTCCTGAAGATTTGGGTGAAGAGTATCCAGACAATATGTGGGTAAACGATGCGTCAGAGGAAATGTGCTGTGCTTGTAACCAGGATCTCACTGATTTGAGCACTGAACTGACAGGATCTCATAATATGGACTTGATGAACAGCAATAGTGCACAGCAGGGAGCTGACAGCTCCACTGCAGATGTGTTGACTCCTCAGAGTGAACATCAAGAGTCCGTCCCAAACAGCGATGAAGGCTATTATGACTCAACTACTCCAGGGCCAGAGGAGGGTCAAGAAAAGGCAGAGAGTTTGCAGCCAGATAGATTACCCCGGGACAGCTACAGTGGTGATGCCCTCTATGAACTTTTTGCACCAGATGAAAGTCTCATCAGTCCGCATTATGAAAAGAAGTCACTGCTCTCTGGTTCAGACGAGAGTGAGTATTTAAATAAGCCAGTGGAATTCACAGACCCTGCCTTTCTCCCTGACATAAATGATTTAAAACTAGGTGATTCACTGTATGAAGCTCACAGTTTTCTAGAAATGTCATGCAGTAAACCCCCAGAGCTTAGACAAAACCCAGTTGATCTGCATGAACCACAGGCCTTTGTTAACAAGAATATGAAAACAAGTGCTTCTGCTAGAAAATCTCCAGATGCTGAGTATGTGAAACGACACAGTGCTATATCCTTTGGTAGCACATCTGACCCAGATTTTGAAACCTTCTGTGAGCCTAAAGAACAACTTCTTGAAGAAAACAAGCCAGTAGCTTTACCATACAGAAACATTAAAACTCACTGTACAGAGGTTAGCGATGATGTGGACAATGAACAAACTGTATGTTTCTCACAAGCACTTGAAGATTT
Source organism: Taenioides sp. WSHXM2023 (assembly GCA_029959045.1). Lineage (NCBI taxonomy): Eukaryota > Metazoa > Chordata > Actinopteri > Gobiiformes > Gobiidae > Taenioides > Taenioides sp. WSHXM2023. The sequence goes on along the minus strand of CM057098.1, from coordinate 16,056,580 downwards.
CACTAAACGCACTCAGATGATGAGTAACTTGCACAACCATATGGATAGTTTGGAGACGAGTCCAGCCTTCATTCCTAACATGGAGGCCTTACCCGCCATTGTCACGTTTGATGTGGTGGATATGCACAATGAGGGGGAATATGATGAACAGATACAGATGGACATGGAGGAGGAGCTTTCCTCTCCATATCAAGAGTTTGAAGAAAGTTACCTGCAAAAGGATGCATTTGCTGAATGCGACTATCAAACATTAGATCTTTATGAACAGAACCTTCTAAGTAATACATGGGCAATAGCAAGTCTGCCTCGACATCTGGGCCTTACTAAAGTGAGCCAATTTTTACCTGCCCCGCTGTCTCAGGACAGAAGAAGTAGATCTTTGGACACTGAAGACTTGGACTTAAACATGCCTGACAAATGCACAAACCACAGAGGTGCTTTGCCCTCGTGCTTTTTGATGGAAAGGGAGAGAGGATCCTCATCTCACAAAAGTCTGCATGTACCCCTGAAAGATGGCAGCATTACATCACCATGGCAAACAAAGTCTGAAGTGGCTTTGAGTCTTTGTTCTTCGACCATGCCCATACCTGTAAAAACCTGTAAAAGTATGACTCAAACCCAACTTGATACCAAAACCTCTGTTACACTGAACACTGATAGCACTAAATCACTGCGTCTTTACTCCAGTACATCCGACAGTGCATCTTCTGAATTATTTTCAAGTCCAGAACTTTACAACAGACAGTGTCATCTTCCTTTGCAGACAGATTCTTGTTTACCTCACACCTCCCTTTATTACAGTGAAATGATGGAAGATGGGTCACTGTTAAATGATCAAGAAGAACATCTCTTTGATAAAGCTGCTGTTAGCACGTCTTATAATCCATCTAGAGAGGGTATTTCTCAACTCAATTCAGCCCTCTCCATTGATCAAACTAAGTATAACTAAATTCTACTCTAATTTGCCAGGTATTTTGCGGAGTGTGCCTATATAAGTATGTTACAATGGAAAGACTAATTGTTGTATGTGCTTGTCTCTGTTTTTAACACAAAGAACTGAAATGTTATATACTGTGATAAAACTTGTTCTTAAATTATGTGATTCTACCACATTATTATTATTATTATTATTGTTGGTAATTCTCTGAGATAGAGGGTTTTTTTTTTCTCTGTATTACTACATAACATAAACATAGTATTTGTGATTTGTTTTTCAGGAGTTTTACAAAAATGTTAGTTTCAGGAAACTGATCTCCACTGTTTTATAAAACCTCCTTGCCTTGAATGGCATTTTGATGCTTGGTTTCCAAAAAAAGAAAATACTGGCTGAACAACCATCCTTGGGGCTGGGTTAATCATTTTTTTGCACGTTTGGAATTGTATGCCACTTGTCTCAGTCATTGTTTACTGTTCTCTGAACTTGCGTTGGACACTACAAATAGCTTTTTTTTTTTAGCAATTTAGTTGCAAATGAATATAGTACATTGCTTAGCTAGTTTGTGTAAATTAGCTTTGCCTTATTTGGTGTTTTCACCCTTTATCTTGGTTTTATAACGATGTTTGGAGTTTGGCAAAACATAAAATTTTGCATTTTTATTTTGGTTGCAACAGAGTTTTAGCAGCAAATGTATTTTTTATATCGTGTAAGTTACTTCTATTTGCACATTGTATTGTAATCAGAGTGAATGCAATTAGACTATAATGAAATTGATGATTTCCTTGAAATCTGTTACTATTTTGCCATTGTAAAACACTGCCTTACACACAATAAACTTTATAAACTCATCAAAATGGATTATTATCTGTCAACTCTGACAATTTCTGGCACTTTTGTCTTTGTAGCAGATTGTATAGAAGTACCACCTTTGGTTTTTATACACGACCTTATTTCTATAACCTTGATTTTAGAGCAAGAAATGTAGGCTACAGTGGTGGAGTTGAGAGGTTATGTTATTTTGACCTCGGGGTCCCAGGATCGACAATCTGTCAAAGTGTGCCTTCTTGGTTTGGGTCCCAGCAAGGCGAATAAATGCCTTTTAGTTTAAATTGGGGTTAAATAGGGTTTAGAATAAATGTATTCAAAGTACACAACAGTAGAAAAACATTGAAAGGTGTAAAGTCAAACTTGGATGTATAAAAAATATCGTGTTAATGCTAAAGATGTATAGAACTACACTGTAATATTTTCGTGACCCTGGTATTTTTATACGGCAGCGCACACTTGTTTTCTGTTGGTATCTGGCAACCCTGAGCAAACTGCGACAGCGCCAATGGCAGCAAAACATAAATGTAACAAGAGGAGAGGATGACAAGGTGAGCTCAGCATCGTTTCAAGTTCGTGATGCAAGATTTTTCTTTGCATCTGACGTTGCTAACATTCTTCATTGTGTTACTTTGGCATGTTTTTATCGATAATGTCGCCATCAACTTTTACGGCAAGTTACTATCATGTTCCGGAAGAATATTAGCCACGCGTAGCTGCTAACATAGCAACCTCACGCTTCACTGCCCGATTTGTGTCAGGCACGCCGCGCTCCACAGGGCGATCAGCATCACTAAAAATATACTTGACCATCTCATTCGGTACATTTTTAACTTATTGAACCCTAGTGTGTTTGTATTTGTCCAGTAACTACACAAAATTGCCCATCGTTTGGTTTCTCGAGTTTTAGCGTAACTTGACGTTAATTGTTTTAATACATCAATTTTAACTGCTGAAACAATTATACCGAAACATCACGTGAATGTAAAAATATAATTATATCAATACGAAGTCTAATAAACGATGGCCATAACGTTGTTTGTCAGTGTAGCGTTGCCGTATCCAACATGGCAGACTCAGATGCGCAGGCGCAAACTACTTTTGATTCCAATCGGGTAACGACGCAAATTAGGTTGAAACTGTTGCTAATATTATTGTAAATCAGCCACTCCACTAAGACGAAGATTTGATGACAAGACTATACGGAGATACCCCTTCATATGGGTAATGTTATTTACTAGTGACTGACTTGATCTGTTGGTTGATAGTCTATCATCTGCTGCAAAATGAAACTGATAGCTAGCTTGGAGTTGATCACCCCGTTACTTGAGGCCCAGTGTTGTCAAACGTGTTGTTAATGAGCTCAAATGTTAGTAATATGGCATTGTTTAAGCCTCAAACCAGAATAACTACTTTTATATGTTAGGGGCTGTCTTATAATTTCACCTTTGATTGTGTCACTAAGTCAGTAGGATGGTACTGATGGTGGTTTGGTGTTTGTTTTGACGTGGTCGATGTTTCAAGCTACAATATCATAAAGTGGAAGTCTGTCTATTAAGCTGGCAGTGATCCTTAACCAAACAATTCAAGACATGTCCTATTAAAGAATATCACTGAAATTTAATACAAGTTAAATGTTTTAGTAGTTAAATGTTGTTGCCCACCACTCGCATTATATTCAGTCTAAGGTTTGAAAAGAGGAACTGAAATGGAGTAAATCAGCAGTCCTCTGTGTATATTAATCTTTACAGCAACAAATAAAGCAGCACCTTTCTTTTAAGGGCATACATAGTTGTAGTGTTACTGAGCAGTTGCCACTATTTGATTGGAAAAATGTCTTGCTTTTGTTTTCCCACATTAGTCAATCATGCTTTTGTCCATAACTGTCCGTAGTTTGACTCGGTACTGGGCATTAGGGTCAGTAAAACCTGACTGGAGCAGGAACCTGGTCCACTTGTTGCTATGAGACAGTGCCACATGGGCCTGTGCATGCTCACAGTCTGGAGGCCTCGCTTTGTCAGTGCCTGTGATCTGGAGGTGGGAGAGGAAGGACTGCATTCTGCCTCCTTAAACATGTAATGCAGTATTAAATGCCAAGGGGTCGTGTGGACCTACCAACTGTATCAGCAGTGCTTTTTGTATTGTTGATTTTGAATTAATATGTTGCAAAGAATATGTGTGTTGAGCATTGCTTGACCTTCAAAACACTGCAGTTTTGCGGTCTCCTGGCAAAAAAAGTAATGTAATTTTCATATTTTAATGAGTAATTATGCCCAATAAAAATATATTTACAATTTCAAAAGCACTGTATGAATCCAGTCAATCAGGTGTGTTCCTAGAGTTGTGTTGTATAGTTGTAGATTTGCAATGTTTAGCTTTGGTGGCTGCCTGAAGAGGCTATGAGCATGTTTGTGTTAGTCGTGACTGGTAAAAAGGAGTTAGCCGATGACAAGGCTGTGTTGCTTAGCAACCAACATCATGGGCTGCACCTCTTGAAGCGCAGTGCTGGATGCATTTACCCTCTGTAAGACTGGAGGCATATGCCATCTTCTCCTTCTCTGCATTTTTGTATGATTTGTTTTTTACATTTAAAAAAATAGCTTGAAATGTTTTCAGTGGCCTCTCAACTGTTTCCTGAAGAAACTGTGTTTAATACAGTCTTTGAAAGGCCTGGAGGTACTGGGTGCAGTGCACGACCCACATGCCTCAGGTTTTTTATTTGTCGCTCACTCAAGTACGTATAGCTCTGTGTTAATATATGATGTATTAGTGATAGAGATGGTATCTAGTTGGGTAGCAGACTGCACTGCTGTATAATTATGTTTATTTCATTGTTGCTGCCAAAAATTAAATTTCCTTCGGTATCAATAAAGTATTTATCTATTTATCTATGTATTTGAGGTAAACAATAATAAAATATATATAATTAAAAAATGGGATAATAAATAATAATCTACTGTGTTTTTCAGGTTTTTGTAGCTTGATCCTAAGCCTGCCGCAGAGGCCCCCGGTTCAGAGCCTGTAAAATCCAGCGCTGAGTATGGTTCCCTGGTTTTGGTGGAGGTTCGGAAACATGGGGTGGAAGTGTGAGGTGTCGAGGCGAACGTGATGACAGCATGGTCCATGGTGGTGAAGCTCAAAATGGAAAAACACCCATGCAGGGAGGACAACATTGACTCAACTGAGACCCAGCTTGCCACTGACGAGTCAGAGGATGGGAGCAGCTCAGAGAGTGAATCTGAGGGCCAGCAGTGCCCCCAGGTTCAGGTGAACAACAGCAGCTGTAGAAAGAGAGACCCGCTCGCAGTCACCAAGCCTCATCGCCAACTCTGCCGCTCACCATGCCTCGACCGACCCAGTTTTTCCCAGAGTAGTACGATACAAGATGTCCGTGAGGATGACACAAGCAACACTGTACCAGGATTTAAATCTGTTGGTGAAAAGGAGTATCAAGCCAAGAAGGAGTTTGCTTTAAAACTAGGTTATTCGGGTGAACAAGTGGAGGCTGTGCTCAACAAGTTAGGTGCTGCTGCTCTGATTAACGATATTTTGGCTGAATTAGTAAGGCTTGGGAACAAGGTGGATCCTGAAGTTCAGACTTGCACTAATCTATCAACTTTGGTATCACGCTCTCCATGTGTCAAAGAAAATGCCAGTCCAGAGGTGTCCTTGGAAGAAGAATCAGTAGACACCTATGACAACCTTAGGCCCATTGTGATTGATGGCTCAAATGTTGCAATGAGGTAAAAAAAAAAAATAAAAAAATCTATAAATTACTGCTGTGCATTGGTTAAATATGTATTTTTTTTATATTTTTGTGTTTAGCCATGGAAACAAGGAAGTGTTCTCCTGCCGTGGGATTCAACTTGCTGTTGAATGGTTTAGAGAAAAAGGCCACAAAGACATCACTGTTTTTGTCCCAGCCTGGAGAAAGGAACAGTCAAGGCCAGACGCTCTCATTACAGGTAAGGTGATGTGATTTATGTCAGATGTTCAGTTTCTGTTGTTATAAATGATATGACAAATTTGACGTATTTGTTTGTTTATTATAGATCAAGAAATATTACGACGGCTGGAGAAAGAAAAGATACTGGTTTTTACCCCATCCCGGAGAGTTCAAGGCAGGAGAGTGGTGTGCTATGACGATCGCTTCATAGTGAAGCTGGCTTATGATTCTGATGGAATTATTGTGTCAAATGACAACTACCGGGACTTGCAAAATGAAAAACCTGAATGGAAGAAGTTTATAGAGGAGCGTCTCCTTATGTACTCATTTGTCAATGACAAGTTAGTAAACATGGATTGTATAAAGACCATTTCATTTTGAAGTACCTTTATACCTCGCTTTTCTAAATATTGTAATAGTTACTTTATTTACTACTTGCTGAAATTGTGTTTATGACTTTTAGATTTATGCCACCCGATGATCCTTTGGGAAGACATGGTCCAAGCTTAGAAAATTTTCTTCGGAAACGGCCAGTTGTTCCAGAGCACAAAAAACAGCCCTGTCCTTATGGTGAGTTTCTTTCTCAATGTAATACAGCTGTACTTGTAATAAAAATATAACTCTGCCTTTCTTTAAAAAGGTAAAAAGTGCACATATGGACACAAGTGCAAGTACTATCATCCTGAGCGTGTGAATCAGCCTGTACGCTCAGTGGCTGATGAACTTCGGGCCTTTGCTAAACTGTCAGCAGTGAAGACAATGAGTGAAGGTGCTTTGGTCAAATGTGGTGCAGCGGCTCAGAAGGGCGAGGGCAGCTCTGAGGCCAAACGCGTGGCACCCAAACGCCAGTCGGACCCCAGCATTCGCTCTGTGGCCTGTGAGCCTCCAGAGACGCTGTCTGTGGCCAGGAAGTCAGAGACTAATTCGGTGCCTTCTCTTGTGACTGCTCTCAGTGTTCCCACAATGCAACCAGCCAAGAGCCACGCAGCTGGGGCCTTGAACACCCGCTCTGCCAGCAGTCCAGTGCCTGGCTCTTTGCAGTTTGGGCGCAGCTCTTTGGAGCACACGTCCAGCGTACAGTATCCACCTATACTGGTCACAAACAGTCACGGAGCGTCTATGACCTACTCAGACCAGTTCCCAAAGTTTGACTCGGTGGTCAGTGACCACGGTTATTATTCACTGCACAGTGACTTCTCAAACATGAGCATGAGCAGCATGCATAATGTCGACAGTTTCTGTAGCATGGAGCATGATCATGGCGTCTATCAGAGAAATCTCAGCCACTGCCCTGAATCCTGCCTCAGTCACTCAAACAGTGATTCTTTCTCGTCCTATGGAGACATGTTCCAGAGCTCGGTGGACAGCAGTCTGGACGACAGTCTGAAGGGGTTGCCGCAGTCGTCAGCACAAAGCAGAATGCAGGCGTTTGCCCACGGCTTTCGTCATGAGGCTCTGACCAGGGTTCAGAGTTATGGACCAGAGGATCCCAAGCAAAGTCCATGTAAGCCACAAGCGGCTCATCTGGCACCCCATATCCAACATGCTGCAGTGGGAGCTAGGTCCAGCTGTCCCGGAGACTACCCTCTAACTCAGACGTCACTCCCCCCTCTCTCCTCACAGCCCACACGCTCCCTCGGCATGACCCGCATGGACAGCATTTCAGATTCCAGGTTGTACGACAGCAATCCTCTGAGACAAAGACGGCCCCCGCTGTGTCGTGAGCAGCATGCGAGCTGGGACCCTCTGCCTTGTGGGAATGAGTCCTTCGGGTATCACTCATACCCACTGAGTAATAGCTTGATGCCATGTTGTGAGAGGGTGATGGTCCGCAGTATGCCTGACAAAATGGAGCAAATTTGGAACTCTCCCTGGGAAACGGCCTCTGTGGCGGAGCACCAGGAGCGATACGTCATCCCAGACCACCAGTATCAAACATATCGAAACCTTTGTAACATCTTTCCTGCTTATATTGTTCACTCTGTCATGGAGAAGAACCCACATCTTACAGACCCACAACAACTCGCTGCAGTCATAGTCACAAAGTTGAGGTCTTGCAACTAATGTCACTAAATTATATATGAACAATTATTTTAAAACGAAATTATCATTTCAAACATAGGCACTTATTTGTTGTTGCTGCATGTGCAACAATTGCCCTCAGGAGTTAAGATTCATCAACATAAATCTTCAATAAGAGGAATTAGATTTAGAATTAGATTCACTGAATAGTGACATTACAGTGTAATACTCACTGTAGATATCTACATTTTATATGAAGGATAATGCACTTGTTGTAACATAACACGGTTGAGTAAACGGCATAAAATCACTATCACAAGAACTGAACCAGAGCCTTACAGAAGTTAATCTAGTTCTAAAAACCAGAAAGTTCGCTCAGAGTATTCATTGGAAGTACTAGTATTGCATTGTGCCCAATCTCTTACCTGACTTTTAACAACATTAACAGTGTTAGGTCCACTTGAGCACAACTTGCTTTGAAGTATTTGCCTTACTGTTTTGTCCACTGTCTTTTCTGAATCACTTCTTCTGTAAAACTCTAGTTCAGATCTTGTGACTGTTATAAACAGCATTTGAAGATTTTTTTTTTAACTTAACTGGTTTAGATCTGCCTCTGCTGTAAATAAGATGAAGGAGGTGAGGAGGAGGTGTGTGTACCTCACAGCATGAACCACGACATTAATGGCCTTATATCTGAATGACCTCACACAGTTGTGTCATCAGTTTCAGTGAAAATCTGTGTAGCTGAAGCTCCACACTTTCAAATGTAAAGCACTATATCATTATCTAAAGATATATTTTCTCAACATCGTTTAACAAAAGTATTTTAGTAAAGGGTGCACAAAACAAGCCAAAAACAGAGATTTGACTTGTGACGTGTACGTGTGCACATATTTATGTACATATAATCACACAAAAGCCATTATTTCAGTGTCATTTTAAAGCTGCTAAATAATGCCAAAAAATAATTTTTATCAGTATTTCACACGGCAACATTTTAGTTCACTGAATTGATTATATTGATACGTAAGGTGTTAAAATGAGTACATATAGTACAGTTATTGTATTTTAAATTTTTACTAAGGAGTATTTATTTGTTGTGCTAGCTATTGTAAAATATTCAAAGCAATTTTACTAGTACTGTTGGACTCACTGATGTTGGCTGAGCATTTTTAGAATATGGTTAACTTATGGGACTGCTTTTGTGTAGTCTGGCACCAGTGTTGTGCTATATTTAACAGACTTGTTCTGTTAAATAGATGGATGATTGCATGATTCGATGTAGGCATTTCTGGTAAGAGCAAGAGATTAAAGTTGGTTAAAGTCGCTTTATTTTACTTTACAGTCCATTGAAATATGACATGTCTACATGCAACACCACAGGCTTAGTTTTTAAGCATTGGACCTTGATTTATAGTCCTAGACGTCCATTTGTGAGGAAGCATCAGTAAAAATTTGTCTGTGTTGGGATGATGATGGAAATCACCACTTTGCACAACAATCCTGCATTGTACTGAATGCTTTATTTAGCAGGCTGTGGAGTGTTTATGGGTGACTTCAGTGGGTGAATGAATTCTGACTTTTATGTCAGTGATATTTACTGTGTGACAAAAGCATGTTTTCAGATTACGGTTATGGCCTTTTCCAGGGGCTTGTTTGCTCAAATAGAAGAAAATGCAGTGTTTGTAGATTTTTAGGGGTTTGGGCTGTGCCTTGCAGCGAATTGCTCTCAGGATGATTTGTTTTGTAATTTACACAATTTACTTGCCAAACCCACAAGAAAAAAAAAAATTAAACATATAGTAATTTAAATATAATGTGTACAGTTGAGATGTAGAAATACCTAAAGTTAAGTGTTTGCTCTGTACATTATTCATATCAGTCTTGGCATCCCAGCCGAATATGATCAGTGCTTTACATCACAGGCTGAACATTGGGGGCTGGGGGTAGCCTACCAACAAAGGAAGGAATTTGAGGTTTGAGCAGATTTACTGCTCTTTTCTAAAGGTGGGAGATATTTTCAAAAATCTTTACATCATCGCAATATTGAGTATACTGTGTATGATGGAAAATATTTAATAAAAATGATGAGGGACCTAAAAATGTTAGCACATTTCTGATGACTGAATCTGTGATCGTTAGAATAATTTTTACAAGACATTCATATTTGTCAATATTGCCCACCTATGCTGTTCCCTTCACAACCAGCTGTACAAAATTACACATTGGATACAAAATATAGCAGAATGTCATGTGAAGTTAACTTGAAATTGAGAAAGTGAAACTTTTGCACATTCTACTTTTTATGATAATTTACACTGAAAACACAAAGCTTGTTTAGTACTAAATAGGCTCTTGTTGATATTTTTATGGGAAGTGTTTGTGTGTTATATTTCATTTTTAATTCTATCTCAGCATTGTCTCATTAGTGATTCTCAATTGTATTTAGGTTCAACCTTAGTATATGAGCATATATAATATACAGACTATACAATGTTTGAATGTGTTCTGCCCAAAGGTATTTTGGGCTTTGCTGACTTTGTTTTTTTCATGAAAAAAGACACGGCTGGACTTGGCCAACTGTCTGTTCATGAGAAGGTGAAACAAACTGCCTAAATGTTTCGACATGTGAAACAATCAGATTGCAAGGCTGCTGTCAAGGTTGTTTCTGGCATTTGGCTTAAGGTTTGCGTGCCGTTCTATTCAGCTCTACCCTGAAATTGTTGCAAGAAACTGCAAACTAAAAATATTTAGGCACATTAGTGCTTTGATTCTTAAAATTGGAGTAGTCTGATACCCTGGGGAAAGCAGAGTGCATTTACTATATAAAAAATGTGACATGTCGAATGCCTCAATAAAGTAATGGCCATCATTACTCAGTAAATTGTAAAGAATAGTGTTAGACAGCATTTCTTTGCCAAGGACATTCTTGACATCATGATACTGTTATAAGGCAATGCCATTATGGCACCGTTGTTTGCCTGGGCAGTGGACTACTTCCAGCCTCTAATCCAACTGAAGCCTTGCAGTGTCTATTATTTGACTCCTTATCTATACAGCCACTAAAGTGGTTTGTTGTCCTCAGATTTCATGGTAAGTGCCGCAAACAACTAAGCCACAAATGTCAAGAATTGACTATTGCTTGTTGATACAAATTGTATCTATACCTTGAATGTAACAAACTATAAATGTAAAATATCAATATAGTTTTATTTAACTAAAGGGGGAAAAAACAATGCCATAATGTTTGTGACACTGTGTGTCACTGGGAGTAGCCCACTGGTATGTATTTATTATTACTGGGTACAGTAGTTCTTTACAGGGACTTTATGTGCTGCGAGAGCACTCCTCCCTGAGTACAGCGGTAAGCATGTCCTCTTTGTACATAGGACCACCGGAGTGTACATAAAACTATCCTGTAAACTAACTTAGTATGTTGTTCAATACTGTGTTGTTATCTGTGCACCTTTGGTAAACTGCGATGTCTGCTTTATTCTATTTTAATGGGAGTTTCAATAGTTTTAAAATATTTTGCATAAAAATATGCCAAAGTTATTGTTGGATGACGTATCAAATAAGTAACCTAGAGGAAAACGTGGATTGTTATCAGAGTCCTGAACTATACATTTCCTGCCAGATGGGGTCGCTGTGCTGCTCTTAAGGCACACTGCAGTGAAATCTTTCTGGCGTAATGACTGCACTGTGTGATCAGGTCCTATTCAGCTGTAATTTTACGCCACTGTAAGTTATGTAATGAACCATAGATTTGGCTTGATACAAAACTGTGATTAAATCCTGGCTTTATTTAAGGTGTAAATTAAAGTAAACATAATATTAAACTCTTAATTGAGAATATTTGCTTTGAGTAATAGTTTGGAGTAATCTTTGTACAGATTTCACAGACCTGTTCACGTAATCGGATTTTGAAACAGTTGTGGTCTAGTCATTGTCCACCTCTTGAGTCTGTGGTAATGTTGATGTGTAGTGTCAAAATTGTAAAATCTGGAGGTGCATTTTGAACACGATCTTGCCTACTCAGGTTAACTCAACAACTGTTAAAAGTTTAAATAAAGTTGGTTAACATGTTTAGTAGACCATAATCTAAAAGTGTGCTGTATTGTAAATCTGACTGGAAACGATCTTTTATAGACCAAAATATACAAACGTGCTGAAATAGAGAATTTTGAGTCTGAAGACTCAAACAAAATGTAAGTCTTAATGACAAAATTGTTTCTCTCCATTAATAAAGCAATGTTATGGTCAAACTGTATGGAAACATTTTTTCCCCAATATAGGCCTAATATACATATGTTTTTGCAATAAAAATAAATGGGCACTTTTCTTATTATATTAGACCTTACATCTCCAATCTTCTTGGTTAATTTTAAGCCTTTGACAGTTCAATGGAAAATTTAATTGTGTGTTCTCAATACAGCAGTCATTGTTTCCTACAGGAAGCTGCGCAATAGAGAGAATTGTAATACCTCACTGTCAGGTCTACACCCATACCTTTAAATAGGCTACTTTGTGTAGAATGCCTACATGTTTTGTTCCATTAAGGGACATCCACGATAGACCAATTTAATAGACTATCTGAGACCGGATCATTATGCCCCATAGTAATACGTTTTAAGGTTGACCGCTCATCATTTTAGCTCTAGTCAGGACCTACTGTACCTAGGCATAATTTTCTTACTGTGAGTAGCCCACTCATGTACCTCCTCACACTAGGCCTAGTCGCCGCGCCAGCCTGTGGTCTCTATTTGCGGCTGCAGCCATGATGGCGGTGATGCGCGCGGGCGGAGCCTCAGCCTCCTGTCCTGCCATCGCTCTGGGTGTGGTTTTGCAGTCGGGGGTACCGTTAGCAGGAAATAAGCTCCAGTCCATTTTTACCAGGTCGAACAAAGAACAAACACCCACCCGGCAGCGCAAAGCAGTGAAAGCAGCTTTTTGGAGAGGTACAAAACGCCTGAAAGCCCTCAGCGACGTGGGAGGTGTCAGACTGGCGCCGTTGTTCTGATGGGAAAAAGTTTTCTTCCAGTATCATAACTGGTCCTCACTTTTACTAACTTTTCTAAACTTCATTTGGACTCAAAGACGCAAAGATGCCGAAGACGGTAAGACGCACGTTTAACTATTTCGCATCATTATCGTGCCTTTTGTCTGTTTGCTTTGTGCGTAACGCTGCGTCTGTGATTTTCCTTCGGGGCAGACCGCTCTACGCTCATCTTTTGTGACTGTCCCGGGCCTGCTCTTTTTCCCCATCCCAGAGTTGGCTGCTCTACTGTAGGATGAGTGACTAGCCCATATGAGCCACATCCCAAAGTCAGAGTATTCACTGGTTTAGCCACTTTCCGTTATGTGCGTGTGTGCGCGCGGTCCCGCCTCTGTGTCTGCCGCCAGGACAGCGTTGCATCAGCTCGTTTTGCTCCATCAGATTATTATATTCATTGCTCTTGTTGTTAGTGGGAGGGTTGTTAATCACATTTAGGACGGAGTTAGTGGCAGAAGTTGCAGTGGGAGTAGGTTAGCTGCTCCACAGGCCTCTGTTCTATTCACTCAGGTCTGACCAGCGCCAAACAACGAGGCATTTCAAGTGTCATAGGCCAGCTGCCCCGAACTGCTCTAAATGGAGGCAAAGTTAGGACCGGGAGGGAGAGAGGAAGTGCATATTACACTGTTAGCACCCATATGAGAAGGCTACATTGTCCCTTTACGCACTGTTGAAAAGATGTCTCACGTATGCTACAACAAAACGAGTGGCCACAGACAAAGACCACTCTTCATTCTCCTCATCTCTTTATAGGTTATATAAAATCACAACATTTAGTCAACATTTAGGTCAACTGGGAGTGTTTTAATCTATATTTTGCAACATACAAAGCAGGGCTGTGATTTAACCTATCCATGGCTTTCAGAGAAATTAGGGCCATTGCCACAGTGGTTAACAATGCAAACTGAAATATTTGCCTATATTTTTTTAATGTGAAAGTCCTCAAAATGTTGTATATAACAGGAAGTCGAATCCCATGGATAGAATGGTCATATAGGCGTTATAAGATACGTTAATTTGTTCATTTGGTCTTCCTGTCATTTGGCTATTGTTCTTGTCCATTGTCTTGTCTCTAATTTGGTTTAGGTCATCTGTTCAGTGTGTGGTAGGCCTATAGTAAAGTGGTATCGCAGGTAGGTTTGATGATATTATGGTAAATTTGTTCAGTTGACTGTCACTAAACCAGTGCAATGGGCTGTGGTTTTAGTTGTTACATTAAAGGAGAACCTCTTGGGAACATAATAGCTGGTCAGAGGAAGGTGAGAGGTTTTCCTTAAATAAACACAAAGTGAAGTCAGGAAATGGCTGCCGTGCGTTTCACAATGAAGCAATGCACTATTTTCAGAATAATCTTATGTTATGATCAGTGAATCTTATGATCCCTTATTCTGAAATCAACTTATGCAGAGAAGTGCAAGAACATCTCTGGTGAAAGTTGACTCTGCTACAATACAATGTCATGGAAAGTTTCAAGTATAATTTTACAGTTACATAATTATTATTTATACTAAATAAGACAATTTTCTGGATTACACACTGTCACTGCTTGGACTTATTCTGGCTCTGTTTCCCAAGGAAGTAGAGCCGTGAGTCAAGGTTTCTGTGCTTACATCAGTTCCTTTCTGGTAATTTCCTCGTCTGCAGCCTTATATGGACTTTCACATCACGCTTCGGCCCTCTCTCCTCCCAGTCTCCCCTCAGCGGGCTGCTCAGATATGCCATGGTTCACTTTGAAAACCAACTACCACAGTCCAACATGCTTCTCCACTCACTGCACACACAAATGAACCTATTTAGTTTTTATAGTGGAAGCATAAAACATTATATTCTGTTTTCTTATATATATATTTTTTGTGTTACTAATTTAGTTTGAACTGTCAGGATACTCAAATTTTAAACTTGATTTTGATACTAAGGAAAAGGCTACTTGATTCTAATTTTGAGGCCACAATATGCAAAAACACTTTTTAGAATTTAGTTTTCACAACAAAATAAAATAACTGTATTTAATACAGTGCAGTATTATACTAGTTCTCATAAATGAAAACTGTCTAAATCTAACCAATGTATGTGATTTCTTTCAGTATTGATACTTCAAATTATTTAATACTAGTTTTAATGTGATTTTATTTGACCTAAATTTTATTATCAAGCAGTTTACTTAGTCCACATATAGTACTATGTTATACAGGTGATATACAGTCCAGTCTTGTGTGTGTGTTCTTGGTTGTGCAAATTAATAAAAGTGGTAATGCAGAAATGGAAAGAGCTGGAGGTATGTAAGAGGGGGATTTAAGTGGACTGTAGTTCACATAGCAGAGCAGATTAACAATTTGTAAGCAGGAGGCGCTTTACAAACTACAAAACGGCACCGGAGCTATAGACATTTCCAGCAAAAAGACCTGTAAGTAATCAAATAATTTCCAATTTATCTTTTAGAAAACGCATTTAAAAAGGTTTGATTTGCTAGTTTGATGAGTATTGTAAAGTTGAAAACGATATGTGCCCCTAATGGTAACGCTATGGCAATGCTCTTTAAAGTAGGTAATAGGCAATTTAGGTATTAATAAACGGGTCATTTATTGATAACAATTTAATCGATCAGTTACATCTGCTTAACTGATAATATTTTGATTTTGATATTTGTTGGAGTAGAGATTTGATTTCTTTGTCAGTAGTTCTGTCAGATAAGACTGACCTGTTTTTGAACGCTTTTTCGGTTAGTACCAGCTATTGCCCCACACCAAATAAACAGCAATGTGCTCGTTTCTAGTCTAAACATCTCACCTCTTTAGTAAATTAAGAGTTTAATCAAGCCTCTGTTGTTATTTAATCTGGTTTTGTGCGCCCAGGCTGAAGAATTAAGCACAAATCAAAGCTGCATATAAAATACAGACAGTGGAATGTCCTCTGCAGATAACAAAATATCCTCTCTGAAATGCATGGAATTAATATAGTAGAGCACTCATTATTTCAGTGTTTGTACTGAAAAAGTTAATTTACATTGACTATAAAAATGTGCACCGAATGTTTATTTTAAAATATGCAAATCTTATCATTGCAACATTTGGCAAAAATAAAATTAGATAAACGTTGTCAGAATAATCAGTACCCACATATTCTGAATAATGTTGATTGGTCTTGATTGACATTAGAACTTGTATAAGTGTGCTAAAACAAAAAATAAAATGATTTTGTAAGGGAAATACCTAAAAATATTGTATTTAATCATCATAGTGATAAAGATAAAAGACTTTGATTTGAATTGAATAAATAATAGTTCAAAGGTTTTTTGAGTTTTTTATGTCCAACCACCACTGAGTCCATTGAAATGATCTGCCTGTAGGAACAGTATTGTGGGGATATGTCCATTGTACCTCACCTAACTAACTAGTTTATGATTAATCAACTTTTTTTTTTATATTCTCATGAGTGCAGAATAATGATAGGTCACAAAACTATAGGATGTCATTGAGGTTTGTGGCCTACCCTGACGGAGACACTGAAGTAGTTTCCCGTTGTCCTGACAACCACACAATATAGACAAAACTCCAGGAAGTAGCAGTAAAGGAATCTTTTAAAAGGCGTTAAGCACACGACCATAGAGTGTAGGGCAATCGGGGGCTGGTGAACACAAAAATGCGTGATCAAAACAGGACTTAGTGAGCCTTTTATGTCAAATAGTTTGTTCGGGTTATCTAATCTTCCACCACTAATATTTATCCACTTGAGTAGATATGATTGTTGACCTGCCCAAGTCTCAAGTTTGCACATGATGTTCTCTGTAAGATGCCTTCAGTGGATAATATGGCTCTTGTACTGATAAAAAGTACTGAACAGTAATATGTCATAAATAAACATGCATTCTCCAGCCCTGTCATGGTTAATAAAGATGTCTCGAAAAGATATAAACATACTTATTGGCTTCTGCTGATGTTGATACAAACAAAGGCTTATACTTTGTGCTCTTTGTGTAATATATGCCATTAAGTTTTTCTAAATAGTGTTATTCCAATCAGTTTGCAGTAGTTTTCTGGCTGTGTAGCTAAAATGAATATTGTGTGGTAACTTTGAAATATTTAACGCAATTAAGAGGGGTTTCTTGTAATGATGAAATTGAAGGGGGTTTTCCTCAAGGATACTTTTTACCATATAGAAGTGAGGCTGTGGCTGTGCTAGAGGTTGTAAGAATTTCACTTCGCTTTTCTGGTAAAGTTAGCGGTTGGTTTCTCACAGTGCACTTCTCTTTTGTTATTTTAATTATTAGGTTTGAAATTTCAGTGACCTTAAATACAGGTTGGACAACCAGCAATACAATACTTGTCCAGTTACTCTCTATTACTGCTTTACTACCTAACTACCCTGCTACAACTAATAAAAAAAACTGTAAAAAAGTGTAACATAATCAAAGCATAATGCAACGTTTTGTGGTATTTATGGTCATATTTAGGGCTGTAGTCCTTTAGTTAAGTCCATTAACCAGTTTATGGTGAGGACCAAATATTTTATTAGTTGAATAATTATTATTTCATTAGGATTGTAAGGATTTATTTAGGCCACATCAGAAAGGAAAAAGCATGGGCTGAGTTTGATTTACCTGGAGTTTTTGGAGTGACTGGACTCTTTAATTTGTCTTTTCACTTTAACATTTGAGATTTTCTAGTACTTCTAGTCTTCCTGTATATTTTGTTCTTTTTGTGTGAGATTGCTACCACACCATGCCCACTTTTAATCCACTAACTGATGCACGCACAGGAATTTGTTTAGTCATAGTACACACATTGGAGTTCACATGGCAAAACCTGGCAATACTGTACCTTGGGTTGTTTAGACCAGAGACCATAAATTGAAATTGTGCACTATATAATATAAATGGTTAATATTCTCTTGGTGTTAAGTTGAACAGTTTTTTGGATTGGCTTTAAGCTTAACTCAGATCCAGAGCCTTGTGAATAATAGGCTATGACACAGCGGTCTGAGAAGGGTGTTGTAGAGCTGTGGAGCTAATAATAGTCTTTTCTGAATCCTGCCTGTAGCGGACACACCCTAACAAGACTCACATTTATGGCTGTAGTTCCCTTTTCATGCCGCATTAGCTACTTTGGCAGAGGAAATTAAATCTTTAATTTTGTTCTTTCTATGTGAATGTTGGTTAATCTGCTGTCTTTTAATATACCAATAACTAGTTTCACTGATTGATAACTTTCTGTTAGTTAAATCAACCGTTCGTCCTCTTTGAATTATGTCTGTTCTGAGATACAGAGGTTTGAAGTTCTGATTAATCATACAGCACAATGGAATGGAAATCTGTTTTTGCTCTTATAAACCTCAAAAAATACCCAAAATCTTGTTAAGCGTGTACAGAAAGGCATTCATTAACAAAACATATGAATGACTCCAGTAGCTCAGTTCAGTTTATTTGCCATTTGCAGTATAAAAAAACACATTGGAAAAAGGCTGTGAGAAGCCCAGAGTGCACAGCATTCATACACTCATTCAAACAGACAAATTAAAACATATTAAAAACACAAACCACAAAATATAAACACGAGTCAAAGACAGCAAAACATCATTAGCAAGAATCAGCAAAAATGTCACCTAAACCTTATAATTCTAAGGAGAAACATTTGTGAAGTATTGAGTTCTACAAAAAGAAATTTTACTATGGGAAATATGTTTTTAATTTCCTTAGTTGTGGTGGGGGTCAAAACCACTCTGTAGTTTCACTTTTAACACTGACTGCTGCTGATGACAGGATGTGACAGAGGTGCAAGTGTCCTGTGCCGTGAAATAGGGTCCTGCTGACATGAACGGGAAAGAACGCAACTCTAATCAGCCCCGCAACCAGGACATAATGCACACCATTGTTGTGGAGGTCAGGCGTGGGCTCCAGTGTGCACAGTTAAGTCCCCATAGACATGTACGCTGCCCGCTGTTATCTCAAAAATACAGAAAACACTAAAAAGAATGAGTTCTGTGGCCTTCTTATGTTAAAGTGCATATGACAGGTTAGACTACATTTATATAGTTATATTTAAGATTTTTACAAAGATTTTTCTACAGTTTTTTGGTGAAGTTTCTAATTTTACTTTCTGGTTGAACACAGGCAACTGACATTCATTACCTAGCAAACATAGTGTTAACAAGGTCATAACTTGTCTAAATTGTACAATAGTAAAGTGTTAAGACTAATAAAAATAAGTGCCAGTATTTTATTAAATTAATGTTTAAACTGCCAGAAATTGCCTTCCTTGCTTATAATTGTCTCTGCATTTTGGAAGTTGTTGATGACATAGGAAGAGGTATCCTCCATTTTAGATTGGAACCACTTTTTTGTACTTTTTTCCTCAACTATTCTCCACTAACTGCCACTTAAATTATGTAAAACTATGATACTAACCCACCAAACCAACTAATAATTAGAAAAAGTTGGAAGGCTGTCATGTGCACTTTAAGTTTGTTGCTGTGGTGAAACAACAGAATGATTTCATCTGTCTGCTTACATTGAGTGAGATAACCGGGTAGAAAAGCTGACATGTTGTTTGATACATAGCAGGATGTAAGGACCCTCCCCAGAGCTCAGAGTTTAGCAGTCGAAGAGGAGGCTCATAGGGCCCAGCCACCAGAGGATGTGGTTACTTCCTGTAGATAAATTCGCTGCACAGCCTAAGCCAGATTGGCACGTCTGCTGTACAAACGTTTAGGGCTAAAGGCCTTATCAGTGTTTTAAAAAGTAATTAACAGTCAAATCCCCTTTAAAGTGGGCTAAGTGGGTGTTCACCGATACTCTGATATGTTTTGAACTGCAATATTTCACAGTTATTTCAGCAATTGATTGTTGATTTAATTGTGACATTTCCCTTAAGATACAATTCTTTAAATTATAGAGCTTTTTACAGTTTAGAGTTATCCCAAATCAACTTTCTCATTATCTTTCTACCATTTTGTAATTGTCACAATCAAAGAGATGCATTTTTTTATTTTATTTTATTTTAAAATTGCTTGTAAAATAGGTTTCTTGTAGAGAAGTACTGAAAACTTAAGACATTAAAAATAAATAAATGCTCATAATGTGCCAATAAACATAAATAGTCAGTGTTTTGGACTATATTACTGGCAAATAAAAATGTAAAAATAGAATTTAGAAATATTTTATATGGCTGTCCTCTTGTCTTTACAGATCAGTGTAAGAGTCACCACCATGGATGCTGAACTGGAGTTTGCCATTCAGCCAAATACAACAGGAAAGCAACTCTTTGACCAAGTATGTCATCAGTATTATTATTCATCTATATGTGTGCATTCAGTGCAATGTATGTTAATTATTATTTATTTATTTTCAAGGTGGTTAAAACCATTGGACTACGGGAAGTTTGGTATTTTGGCCTCCAGTATCAGGACACAAAGGGTTTCTCAACATGGCTAAAGCTAAACAAAAAGGTAACATTGACTTTAAATAACACTTCTGCTGCAAATCACTGCAGATGGAAACTAGCTATATAGCGGAACATATTAAATTAGCTTAATAGCTCTGTACATTGTCCTTTCAAATAAAGACTAGACTAACTAACTCTTTATAAAGATCAGATGTCGTTGATAACTTGTGTTTTTTGTCCAGGTGACAGCACAGGATGTGAGGAAGGAGAGCCCCCTGCTGTTTAAGTTTCGGGCTAAGTTCTTCCCTGAGGATGTGTCTGAGGAGCTGATCCAGGATGCCACACAGAGACTGTTCTTCCTGCAGGTGAAGGAGGGAATCCTCAATGATGATATCTACTGCCCCCCGGAGACCGCTGTGCTCCTGGCCTCGTACGCAGTGCAGGCCAAGTATGCTGACTACAACAAGGAGGTCCACACACCAGGATACCTGTCCAGTGAGAATCTGCTCCCTCAGAGGTAACCTACACCGTCTTTGTTATAGGGGTGCATGTGGCTTTAGTTAAATATCCTAATATTCTTGGAGCCAGAATTACGATTCATACACTTTGCTATTGCCTTTAAAGGTCCTATATGTTATGTGAAATTGACTCTTGTGAGCTTTAAGACATGTTAGAATGTGATTACCTCCTCAAAAACATACCTGAAGTTGTGTTTTGTTTCATTCACACAAGTCTAAGTCTAAATATGCTGGGTTTGTGTGTTAAATATATAAATGAAACAAAAGACAACTCCCTGTATGTTCTTGATGAGCAACATTAGAGCAAAGATCAGAAAATAGCATAATATGGGCCCTTTAAGTCATCTGCTTCTTCACTGTAATTTGAATCCAGCTGTCACTCGCTTAGAGCCTTAAAAAAGTCTAACCAATAAAACATGGGTAGGAAAAAGTGTCTGCAGTGTGTGCATTAGAGAGAAATTATGAACCATAATATAAAGATTTCAACAAAGTGGCAGAAATCAGATCACGACTGATTTTTATCATCATATCGCCCAGCCCTATATGTACTATTGTTGTATTTTTATTGTAAATTGTGTCTTTCTGTCAAACAAGGCAAGTATTTTGGTATTGATTACACTGTATAATTCTTATGAGAATTATATCTATTAAATATATATATATAGCCAGCTCCTTCACAACATTTTGAGATAAACATTAGACATTGACAATTATACATTAAAGGCCAGTGGCTGCAGTTCAGATGACCTCACTCATGACACAGAGCGATAAAAAGTTTAACAAAATATATCTTTGCACCAATTGAAATGATCGACATACAGAGATTTTCTTTTAGGGTAATTCTTGTGAAAATACAGTATAATCAAAAGAGAAAACTGGTTCTTGCCCTTCATCAGGGAGTAGGACATTATCACAATCTAGAATGGGAAAGCCACAAATAGGATGCAGTGATTTGAAACTCAGTGAAAAGTAAAACAATGTGGGTTTTTTTTCTTTTCTAGAGTACTGGACCAGCACAAACTTAACAAGGAACAGTGGGAAGAAAGGATTCAAGTCTGGCATGAGGAACACAAGAGCATGCTAAGGTAACAATGATGCACATTTTTTATTCTTTTCTTCTTTCATTTGAGCTTATTTATTGTACTTTTTGTTTTCCCAGTTACAGCCTTTGAGATGGAGTTTGTTTTCTCATGTAGAAAATAATCATTTTTGTCTCATCCACAGAGAGGAGTCCATGATGGAGTATTTAAAGATTGCTCAGGATCTTGAGATGTACGGAGTCAACTATTTCAGCATCAAAAACAAGAAAGGAACAGAGCTGTGGCTGGGAGTGGACGCTTTGGGACTCAACATTTATGAACAGAACGACAAGTTAGTAAAAATATAGAATTTGATCTAGAATTACATCATAATTTCAGATGCAGGGCGAGGAATTAAAAGAAGCCTATGATCTACAAATGCTTAAAGTCCTTTCAAGTGACTACAACCATATCTTTAGGGTTTAATAAAGGCACCTCTTTCTGAAGCTATTGTGAAAAAAATAATTACAATTTTGTTTATTTAGGTTGACCGAGAAGACATTGAAATTTGTTGCAGTTTCTGTTTGGTGTGGATAGGCCCAGTTGTTATAGAGATAATAATCATAAACCAGGTCAACAGATCAGATAGATCAACAGTTAAACAGCAGATTTCTGACCCATTCTCCATGTTAATTTTAAACTATAGAGATTATCGTATTTTGTCATGTGAACTCAACCAGTTAATGTAATTTTAAGTATGAAAATGTCATAATAATATTCAAATCTCTTGTGTTTTGTCTCCAAAAGAATGACACCAAAAATTGGATTTCCATGGAGTGAAATAAGGAACATCTCCTTCAATGACAAGAAGTTCGTAATTAAACCAATTGACAAGAAAGCACCTGTAAGTACATTTTCAGTTGATATTCCACAGTTACTCATTAATACCGATACCAAAAGTGACTTGTATTTTCTGCTTGTCTTCAGGACTTTGTGTTTTACGCTCCGAGACTGCGTATTAACAAGCGTATCCTGGCTCTGTGCATGGGCAACCACGAGCTGTACATGCGCCGCCGCAAGCCTGACACCATTGAAGTCCAGCAGATGAAGGCCCAGGCCAGAGAGGAGAAGAACCTCAAGAAAATGGAGCGGTAAGGCTAACACATGGGTTTAAGAATGATAAGAAACATGTAGTTACCATAGCAATTAACAATTTAAAGCAACAAATTCTATCATGAATGGGGAAAAACGGCTAATGTTGCATATAACAGGAAACTGAAACCCATGAGTAAATAAATAAATAAACTGTTAATAAAATTTGTTCATGATCATGTTTCTGGAGTTAATCAGATTATTGAAATTTCCTGTCCAACAGGTTCATCTGATGTTTGTAATCTCATTTCTTTGTGATTGTTCACACCTTTAAAATTATAAAAGGGCAACTCATTTTGCTTTTCTTTCTAATACAACAGTTACTCAAAAAAAATATTTGATTAATTGACATGTTACCGGGGGTTTTTGTTGTTTGTTACCTGAATCATCCACACCAAGCGTTATATTTTTACTGGCCATATACATGTACGTAAGTATGCAATAATTTATCATTTTTGTCCCAGGGCTCTGCTCGAGAATGAAAAACGGAAAAGAGAAGTTGCAGAAAAGGAAAAAGAAAAAATTGAAAAGGAGAAGGAGGAGCTCATGGAGAGGCTGAGACAGATCGAGGAGCAGACCAGGAAGGCCCAGCAAGGTGGGAGCCCTGTACAATGGCGCTGCCTGTTTACTCACACAATGCTGCCTATGTTTAGAGTGCGTTATTTAAGTGGGCGGGTTTTTATTACATTGTGGGCACTAAAATCAGTTTATGGGGCTCTGCCTCCCTTAAGAGGACAAAAATCAGGTCCCCATGACATCAATTCTTTATTAGTAGATCAACAACAATATTTAAAGTTAAGATATGGGTTAAAATTTGAGATGAGAAGTATACTGAAAACTTTATAGCAAAATAATCTTTGTTTTTGAGATATGCAAAATGGCATTTAGAATTATAAGTACATTGTTTCTAATTAAAACTATTTAAAATGTCAACAAAAAGATGTATTCTTCAATACAAATTAATTTCTGCACTTTGAATTTTATGGCCCATTCATGTTTTGTGCAATACTTGAACTTCAACCAAGACATTTACAAGTACAGTTCCTGATGCATTGTTAAAATATTGTGTAAAAAGTTAAAATAGGTTAGGGGTTTAGGTTAAGGTGTGTTAAGTGTTGAGGTTAGGTTCAGTCTCCAGGAAATGAATGCAAGTCAATCTAATGTCCACAAACAGTAATGGACGTGTGTGTGTGCGTGCGTGTGCGTGTGTGTGGGTGTGTGTGTGTGTGTGTCTGTGTGCAGAGCTGGAGGAACAGACACACAAGGCCCTGGAGCTGGAGCAAGAGAGGAAGAGGGCTCAAGAAGAGGCTGAGCGACTGGAGACAGACCTGAGGAGGGCAGAGGAGGCCAAACTCGCCCTCTTGCAACAGTCCCAAAACCAGATGAAGAACCAAGAACACCTGGTCTGCCGCAAATCCACTCTCTATGTTCTTATGAGGAGTAATGAACTTTTGTATTGATGTAGTTTTGCTGTTTGTTTTTTCAGGCCACAGAGTTAGCAGATCTGACGTCAAAGATTTCTCTCCTGGAAGATGCAAAGAAGAAGAAGGAAGAAGAGGCTAGTGAGTGGCAACAGAAGGTCAGTGAATTCAACATCAACATGCATTAACTATATTGAATTACCAAATTGTTACTGAAAGAAAACTACCTTTCCCAAGGTTTGAGTTTTCAAAACCCCAAATTAACCACTGATTTGTTGCATAAAGTGACATCACCTTTTTATGAATAATTGCTTTTATTGATTTGTAGTTGTGATCAGTTTAAACTCTGTTGAAAGTCCCCCCTCTTCCTGAACAATTTCAGAGAGTGCTATTCCAGATCAATATTACAGAGCAAACCTTATTAGAATGTGATATCAAGTCTGGCTTACACCAGGTCACTAAAACCTTATATTTTGGTAATCATACCCCTTCTCTGGTCCAACTGGAAAATGATTCTGTCTACATTTTTGTGGAGTGCCCTTACATGATATTGTTACACTGTAATTATAATAATAATCCAGTCATGATATATTGAGCAGCCAGGGAAAGTCAGTTTTAGTTTTGGTATTTGCTGTCGACTACAGGGCTAATTCCTGGTAACTGGATGTGCCCTGTGTTTTAGGGGGAGGGTTGAAGCCTCACATCTTATTTTGGTCAAAGCCATATGTGCCAGCCCACTGTGACTCATGCGTTTGCCTTTGTGCAGAGGAAATCCTGTTCTCCCTCATTATGATGCTGGATTGTGGAAAGCTTCGAGTGATAAACTGTGATTTCCATGTGGTGCATTTTTTTGGCATCCTGATCACATTCCACTGTGACTCAAAGGCTAATTTTGTACAGTATGAACCATATATCAGACAAACTTCTAATAAGTTTGAAAGGTTAAAGCCAAAGTGTCCAACTTTGACATAAGTAAAGCATGTTTCACTTTTATTGCACTAAAAACTTGCACGAAAAACATGCATCCTTATTATGAGTAGGCTTGCATTTCCACAAACCTGACTCTTATTTGGCCTTAAGGAGGGCCTCCTCCTGCTTGTTTTCATTACACATGTTCCATTGGCTATATTGTGTGTAGAATACCCTCATCCAGGTAGAATCCATGGCAAAAGGAGAAATTCAATTTGTCAACTAGCTCCTCCCTTCAGGCAGATATGAGGCAGTGTCCACCAGCGTCTGATCAGAACTGAAGATGCAGCTTGGATGAGCTGCGAAACGTATTCAACCAAATAAACTTTTGTCCAGTTGACAAATTGAATTTCTTCTTTTGCCACTGGCTATATTTTTCCAGTAGGGCATAAAACTGATCTAGAGTAGAGAACGTTAGAAGTATGGCTTTAACTTTTTATTTCCATGGAATCCTGAAGGTGATGCCACCTGAGAATCTTACTTATTGTACCTTTAGTTAG
Source organism: Taenioides sp. WSHXM2023 (assembly GCA_029959045.1). Lineage (NCBI taxonomy): Eukaryota > Metazoa > Chordata > Actinopteri > Gobiiformes > Gobiidae > Taenioides > Taenioides sp. WSHXM2023. The sequence goes on along the minus strand of CM057098.1, from coordinate 16,030,842 downwards.
TTAGTCCTATATAGCGCTTTATCCACCTCACACAGTGGGATACTAACACTCATTGTACAGAAAATCATCACATGCTTTGGGGTTTTCTTCTTGTTCTGCTTATAAGATAATTATTGCAGTCGGTGCACAAGGCGATCCATTCTGAGACATACAAACTCCTATATACCTTCCAAGACCACTTCTTAAGCAGAATCTGTTGTGTTGTGGCAAAGACATTTAAAAATTTACAGTGTGTTACCTGGTTTCTAACGTGTCCTTGTCTGTTATTTGACTCAGGCCACATTGGTGCAGGAGGACCTGGAGAAGACCAAAGAAGAGCTGAAGAACAAAGTACTGACCGCTCATGTCCAGGAGCCAGAGAACGACCATGATGAGAATGACGAGAGCAGCGCAGAGGCCAGCGCAGAGTTCTCCTCTGCAGTCACCTACAAAGACCGCAGCGAGGAGGAGCGCATGACCGAGGCCGAGAAGAACGAGAGGCTGCAGAAGCATCTCCTGGTGAGGGTTTCATTTAACTACACATCACAAAAATGGCGCACATAATTCATAATTACTTAATTTGATAGTTATCGAATAAACTCTTACACTAGCACTATGTGTCCTCAGGCTTTGAGTTCAGAGCTGGCCAACGCTCGAGACGAGAGTAAGAAGACGGCGAATGACATGATCCACGCCGAGAACGTGAAGGCGGGACGGGACAAGTACAAGACCCTCAGACAGATCCGCTCTGGAAATACTAAGCAGCGCATCGATGAGTTTGAGTGCATGTGATATGCACCTGCTTTGCCTGGATTGCAGTCCTGCCTCCTCCCCACATATCAGATCAACAACAACATGTGGCCACACATCTCCACAGCAATGTACAAATATGGATCTGAAATATTCTGTTATCATTCCACTGTCTGAAGTTAGGCGAGTCACTGTTTGAAAAGGGACATACTGTGTGTCATTCCTCCTTTGGGGTTTGTGTAGCATTTTAGTGCTTGGCCTACACCATTATTTAAAAACATAAAACAATTAAAACACATTTTTTAATCAAACCAAATTATGTCAAAAAGTGTGTTGCCAGTCTTCTGCTGTAAATATTGAATTTGAATTAACTTTCTGGATAAACCATTTCGGCACGTGTCCCAGAATCAAACCTCATTCACTGTATTTCACATAAGACACTGACCTAAATACGGACATATGTGGAGACCTAGGCAATATATTAGATCTCATTTATTTTATTTTTCTGATTGTAGCCACAGTCTGTCACGAACCATACAGTATTTAAATCCTTGTCACAAAGTGACATTAAAGCTTCAGTTAGCTCTATTTCTGTATGTTTTATTGTTTTATCATTAGCTACATTTCATTGTGCACTTCAGTGTTAGACCTTCAAATGTCAAGAAATTAACCAAATAATCTGGCATACCCAATGTCTTTAATCCCATTTTTAATATGTTCATTTTATAATTAAGGATGACATAATCATTTAGCCATGACGGATAATCAGAGATAATGTGAAAGAAACATTTAGAGTAAAATAGTGGCCATGTTTAAGTCAGAAATTAGGTCAAAGGTTCAAGATGCAGATTTTGGAGATGCACTGGAAAAGCCTGTTAACGTATATTAACTCAAAAATAGACAAGGGCAGATTTATTATGGATTTAGCTAAAACAGTATTTCTACATTTGAAATATTCAGTTATAAAATATAACTGGCTGTTTTGTATGAGAAAAAATAAAAGCCACTTGCATTTGAACTGGTTTTATTATCCTGGATCATGAACAGTTTGGTTTCAGTATTAGCATCAATTCAGTGCTCCTTTGGGGTGTGACGAAGGAACCAGGTTTTGCACATTCAGTGATATTTTGTATATGTGAAAATAACTTTTCAAGTTTCAAACAAAGGCATATGGTGAGAAATATTTTGAGAAATATTGTACTATATTTTTCTATCTCAAAAGAAACATTTTGGTAGACAATGAATATCATGCCCTGCTGTTAAAATTTACAGATGTGTTGTAGATTTGATAAGAAAAAATAGTGCCTATAAGAATAGCCAAAATAAATTTCAAATGGACATTGTAGCATTGTACACTAGACTGTAATATACAGTGCCTCAATGATTTTGTTTTTTACCATTCCTTCTGCTTTCTCTCATTGAATAAAAGACATATTTGCTAATTTGTCCTGAACCTGCCTCGTCTTTTGTTATAACTGATTGACACACTACAGTACTCTTAAAGTTACATTCACAAACATTCATAAAAAATCATAAATTGCAGCTCAGTACTTAACCACAAGGTGGCATTCCAACACCATGTTTTGTGCTCTATTTTAAATTGGGGCTCCAGTCTCACGCTGAACACTGCAGCTTCATATAATACTGCACTTTTGTCTCTGATATGGCCAAACCATTACAGACAAATAAGTTGACGAAAACTTTAAAGCAATGACTGAAAAAAATGTTAGAATTAGAAATTCTCTGTTTGCAAACGGAAAGTTTTACTTAAAGGTGAATTTAAGTACTGGTTGAGAGTCTGCTATACCTGCTTGTCTCCAAGGAGATGTTATGTATGTTTTACAGTATGGCATTAATCATATCTATCTACATATAGCTAAGTTGCAAGTCAGATCTGTTGACAGGCAACCCCAGACACAATAGTTTTTCATGATATTTGTAAGCTATAAAAACATCTGTATTTGAAAAGCCTAAATGCAAGATAGATAAGTTTAATAATATGCCATGGAACATTCCAATTAAAGCAATAACATCTCCATAGAAACAGCAGGTGGCAGACCCATCACTGGTTGTTGCACCTTTAGGACAGTTGCAGGTCCATTTGTGTCATCGCCTACTTCTGCTTAATGTTGTGACCTTAAACTGTTAAAATTGTTCACCAGTATTTTAACTGTCACAATGTGACAACACAACCGGGGCGTGTCTTGCATCACAAAAAGAGAGCACAACTTCTCAGTAAAAGTTAAACTGACAGTCTTACACCAAACAGACAAAAAGGTACTATCAAACCCTTGGTTGTGTGAAACATCATTGGAAAGCTCATATTTCCTGTCATCAATCTGAAAAGCATCAATATTAATTTGAACACCCAACACGCCAATATAAATAAAACCACACATTTGTTTGTAGTCCAGCGGTTTGAGAAACAGATTTAATTTTATTTGAAGGATTACAAATCAAAATGATGGTTTGTTAACTCGTCTGCAGGGCTCCACAGGCCCTGACTGCTGAGGGGAACACTGGATCTTCATCTAGGGCTAAAGGGGACGGATGGAGAGGAACACAAGGAGAGTTGAGATGGATCTATGGGCGACAATAGTAAAATCTCTGAGCTGTGTTTGCTCAAAAAGAATTTTATGGTATAATTGGATGCATTATTTGAAATATGTTGGACTAAATAAAACTGCCACTGCCACATAGTTTTATAGTTTTAGCTCAAATACTCTGTTGCTCTCTACTCAAGGTTCACCTCTGTAAAACTACAAAAAGAGGTTTAAAAAATCTATCATTTTGAACCATTTTAATATATGCTCATCATTAGGCTATTTCATGCGAAACCACAGTCAGTCCTTTTTAAGGTTTTTACATAAATATTACAAACACAAGTTAGGAATAACTATGAACTTTATCAAATATATGTGTTTATTTAATACCTGAGACCTAAATTTTCTTTTACTGGCAGCAAAATGGTATAGAAGCAGAATAGCACAGACTAACTTTGATCATAAAACAAAGTGTCGTTTAATGAGGGAAGCTCAGTTGCATTGTTTGGGCAGAGGGAAGTCCACAGTGAGATTCACACTCAAAAACAAAAAAACAAAAAAACATGAGAGGAAGTAACCTAACGTGGAACAATGGCACTGGCAAGAAATAGTCTTTTCATATTGCCAAATTTGTACCATGTACAAAGTGGGTTAGTAGCCAGTAAATGTGTTCTATTGCTTTAAGACTAGTTTGATTAATGGAGTGTTTATTTTATTATTATATTATTATGATTACTATTACTGTGTATTTGTGCAGCACTTTGGAAACTGTCTGTTTATGAAATGTGCTATATTAATCAAGTGAATTAGATTGCATTAGAAGATATCAAAATACTGACTTTTCTACACACTTTTTTAATGCAATACTGTGTTATCTCTGCTTAACACTGGGCCTATATTTATATTTTTAGATATTCTTAGACAACACCAAAGTATGAACATTGACCAGGTCTACAGAAGGGACTTGCTTATCTCTCAAAGTGCGAGGTGTGAAAGGCTTCAGCAGCATTTCACAAGCATGACTTGATGACACTTTATTTCCACATATTTCCTGAGAGCTAGCTTTGCACTTATCTTCCTTGTTTTGACTTCCTCTTTGCACGGCTGAGGCACAGTGGTCAAACGGACTGTCTCCTACACACTGTCATTGTCAACGCAGAAGCCTGAACAAGAACCCGCTCTGAACAAGATAAAGTTCAGCTGTAAGTGGTATTGTCAATGATTGTTTTAAAGTTGAATATGTCTTATTGATTCTTTATTTTGCAGGTAAATCTCCATTCCTTTGCTGTACCAGGCCCCTCACTTAGTGTATTTGGCAAGCTGAGTTGGACACTGTGCATCATTGAGTGTCAGTTTGTCAAATACACCAAGTGAGGAGTTACTCATCAACAAATTAAATTACCATTATAGGACATCAATAGTGTCGTTATGGAGATTTGATGAGTTCTGGTAGACCCATGTAACATTATGCAGCAACAGTAATTTACAACATTATTGAATCTGTGATTGTTGGTTAATCTGTTTGCTTGTTATTGACCAAACACTGTTAAATTGTTTGATTTTCTAACTTTTCTCATTTCCAACAGTTTTGTGAAGGCAACTGCTATTGTGATTTGGGGCTATACAAAAATAAATGGAATATTGCATGGAGTAATTGAATATGATGCACGCTGTTTAACTGTATGTTTCACTATATGTTTTGCAGGTTTTTCAGGTTATTTGTTTGTAGGTGATGAGTAAAATTTAGGCAGTGACTAAACCATCTGCTTTATCTTCTAGTGTGGAGATGCTAAGGCCGAATCCCCAGACGCTTTGAACAGTGTTTTTGTCATTGTTCAAGGAAAGGTGGTTAAAGTTTGTATAATTGTAACACTTTACTGCTTGACACTATTTGGAGGTTTTATCATTTAAACTTAACAGTGGAGTAACATTATCTCTTTGCTCACATTTCCTGTTTCTGTCTTTGTAAAGTTGATGTTTGAGAAGACATTTTGGTAACACTTTAACCACCCCTTAATCCCTTAATTAGCCTCAATAAAATATGGGAAAAGACTTAATTCATGATGAACAAATGCTTTTTGTTATTCAGGTTTATTAACTCTTTCTATTTGTGAGTTGGGATATTAATGAAGTGGTTAATAGTTAATATGTCAATGTTACACATGCATGTAACATCTGTGGTACAGATAGAATAGACAATGTGCAAGTAAAGTGTCTTGCTTAAAGGTCAGGGCAGGAATTAAAACACCAACCTCAGTTTAGAGTTTTACAATTTTTGTCTTTATATTGTATTGTCATTATTCAGTTGAACCACTAGATGATACAGAAACTCCTCTATTTATACCATGAAAAATGCACTTTTGGAAACTTTGCAAACAGATCACTTTGTCATAAAACAAAAGAGACTAAATGTCATTATAAATTTGTAAAATAAATTGTGATGTCTGAATCCATTCAAGAAAATATTATTGTAGAATAGTATTGGTCCAAAAAGTTCACACAAAAGTTCACTAACATTTCAACTTGATGATACATACATAAGGCACCTGTGTTAAATACATTATCAGAAAATGAAATTGCATAGATTTTAGAAATAGAAAAACAAAAACAAAAACAAAACAAAAACTCTTTTCAACATTTACACAAGCCAGAGCTCTCTTTAAGTGAGCTACCAGGAGGATGGAAATGTCACCCATTTTCACGCATGTTTATGGCACAAACAGCTCCGAAAAGCAATCAGTAAAACTCAAGTGCAGCCTGTCGAATGTGGTTTATGCCCAAGCAAACAGCAGATGTCAGTTTTCTTTAGCTATGTCTGTTGTGCAGCTGTGAACATCCAGCTAAGACGCTATAAGTGGTTTTACACAGAGAGAAAGAGGAAATGCTATGCTTCCTATGCGTCCTGACATGTGAATAATGATGCCATATAAGCAGAAGCTGGTCCCAGAGCAGCGTGACCCTGCTCAGTGTAGATGTCACCCTGACTCCTGCTTTGAGGAGCCACGCAGCTTTTTTGGAAGGGATTGTTAATTGATTGAGAAACATGCTTGAAGGAGGATTACTTGTTCCCGGGTCTGATACTAAAAAAGTCATTCAAATAAAAACATCTCTCAAGCTCACATAATTACTTTTCTGTCACTGTTCACTTACTTTTTGATGAGACGTAATTAAGATTGGGTGTTTTGGTAGATCAATTCTTGTACTCTGCACTTTATTGTAGTAGCAACAAGGTAAGTTTACAGTAGATTTTGTAGTAGCTGTAGTATTAAATAAATTATTATGAAATAGTCATATTTTCCAGTGCACACACAATCCCATCACAGAGCAGTGATGACTGTCACTTCAGTTTTGTTATGCTTTGAACTAGCTACGCTCTTGGGAATATGAAATAGGCTCATTATGTAATCACAAAGGCTCACAATGATGAAATATTCAACTTATTTTCAACATTGAGTTAACCATAAACACACATTAAAGACACACGTTGTATGATATAATATTTTATTGCTTGAAATACACGCATCATTTAAGCGGAGTTGCCTCTCCATAGATCTGACCTGTAATTTGGCCTGGTTACACAAGTTACATAGTGCACCTTCAAGCAACCAGATACTGTCAAAGCTAAGAAAATGAAAACTGGTCTTCACTGACTGCTGCTTCACTGACCAGCCAAATCTAAAATAATAAATGTATCATTCATTTTCTCAGGCTGAGTTTGCACATTTGATCTGTGACCTGTCTTTGTCACAGCCTCTGTCTCTATGCAGATCTGTCCGTGTTCAAAGTGACTAACCTCTGAAATACAACTTCAAATCACACTCAAACTCTAGTCTCTGTCACTGCAGGAGCAATTAGCACCAATCCCTTCAGCACACCACGTTTTGTTTTTTTGTTTTCTAATGCAGGAATTCACCATTTTATAAAAAACATATAAATACAATCAAACTATTTTAATGTTTACAATTATGGACATGGTTGGACTGGCAATGACAAATGTTGATGGTCTCTTGTGGTTGGAGTTAACATGTTGATATTGATATCTTCACGTTTTGGTTACATTTCATTACAATTCCAGCTTTATACAAATCCTATTCAATATTTATCTATAAGACTGATGTCGTCAACAGTCAAACCAACGAACTGGAAAACATATGTATAAAAAGAATGTTACTCATCTATTTGAACACCCTCTCCGAAATAACTTCCACATTGTTCAGGGTTGGAAGCCAAAACGCAAGCCACAATCTGACATGATTTCGCTTTTTGTTGATCAATATTTACTTTTGCATCTCATTTGTGAACAGAAACCGTCTGCAGTGAATTATGTTTCAGAAATAGGCTGGAGATCCCAACCCAAGTCAGCCAAGGAAGTATCAGTGTTATACAGTACCAGATGTTTTGATACACTTCAAACCACAAGCAAAGTATAAAACACTTTGAACTAGGCCTTTGAGGGAAAAACGCGATATAAAAGGAGTGCATTTCCTTTTTACACACAAAAGAGTAAAGGTCAGAGCAGACTGTTGGGCTGTTTTGCCTAATGCATTATAATCACCTCAAGATTGTCCTAATCACTTCTGTCTGCGACTAGGCCACACAAAAATGACAGCTGTTATCCACACACAACTACATTCAATTTATAACATGCGTAAGTCCTAACTATGTAGAGACTCATATCTCAGAATGGTGAAGAAGTAGGCCCCCAGGACTTGAACAGTGTAAAGTTCAGGGATGGATGCTCTATTGAGAAAGTAATCGCAAACTAATGCAGAAAACAAATCTTGTTCCTGAATGTATACCTAAAATCATTATCAGATCACTGATCATGATTGTAATGATCAGCTTAAGGCTTTTTACTAAACATCAGACAAACCTGTGGCAGTGACAGCATAGGGTGTGGAGCAGAGTTTAGATTTCAGAGGAATATAGAAGAGATGGGCGCATACTTATTGTGAAATAAAATCTATATATGAAGTCACTTTATGGTAAGACAATGTCATGTCCCAAAAAAGTATGTATGTGCAAATAGCACTGAGTAAAACTCTATATTATATGTTCAAATAGGTGTGGTAGTCTCAGAGTAATTTCAGTGTAGTTAGCTCCTCCCTGTAGGCAGATATAAAGCAGTGTCCACCAGCGTCTGACCAGAACTGAAGAAGCAGCTTGGATGAGCTGCGAAACGTATTCAACCAAATAAACTTCTGTCCACCTGACAAACTGAATTTCTCCTTTTGCCATGGATTCTACCTGGACGACTGAGGGATTTTACACAGTTGTTCATGGACCTTAAACTTAATCTTAAGGCATATTTATTTATGTATTTGGTGTGAATAAGAAAATAAAACTGTATCAAAAAATATGATCGATCAAAGTTTATTTATTTATTTATTTTTGCTTCATTACCTTGCTCTACCTTTGACACAGAAGTAATATGTTGCTGAATCCCATTTCCTCTTATTTCCCACCACCCCCTATTTTGTTAATTTTTGGCTATTTCTAAATGTTCATAGGAGAACTGAAACAGTCAAGACATAATACGGCCAAAGTGAGTGACATAAATATTGATAATGGGGATGACAGATGGCCCTGGTGTAGTCTACGTGCGCCGAAGGATTTGTCAGGAGTCTGGATCTGTAAAACAAATCTGGCCAGAGCCATGCAACCACATCTTCTTTCTATGGAGAGATGTCATTTAAAGATGACAGACCTTTACATTGTCTGTGTTTTGACTGTCCAGATGCGCCTTAATATCACACAAATATTGTACATATAGCAGCTGGCACCTGTCACCAAAGTAAACTGCATGATAGCAGCACTAATGCTGGCTTTTGTCAAAGAAAATGAAAGATGATTTTGAAAAAGTGCAGCGCTGCCAAATATTCAGTTTGACCGATATCTAATTGTGTTTACTACTGGGCTGCATTCCTCTCCAAGTCAAAATGACCTGACCTGCTTAAACTAACTGTCTTTATTCAAGGAATTTGACAAAGAAATATTCCTCTGAAAAAAGACCAGACCACAGTAAGGCCTTTACAGTAATGAAGGATTTGATCACTTATGAATTCATTTCAGCTTCCTGTGATCTGCAACATTTTAATGACATTTTCATTCATTCAGAAGATATAATATTCTGTTTTAAATTGCCAATCGCTATGGCAATGGCAAAACTAATCTTTGTATTGCTAACTGATGTCTGATCAGAAATGATTCTGAGGTCACTGATACATTTGACCTAAGACAGCAGTTCCACCATGTTTGTTTGATGATTTCAAGGGCCCATGCAAAAACATCATAACAGTACAGTTTAGTTAGCAGTGAAATGCCTGTTACAGCCCAGCTCTGCTAGGGATAGGGGAAGTAACATTCTCATGTCTTTTGAGAGGATCCAGAGTAAATTATGCTTGTTGTGATTATTTTCATGAAGGACATAAGGAAAGATTAAGAATCAAAGACGTGTTATTTCTGATAAAAGCCTAATAATGCTTTTTAAAACGTTATCCTTTGAAACTTTTTTTTAAATACCAAAATACTTTGTAAAATGAATAATGCACCACTAAATGTCAGTCTCTCTTCCAAGGTATTTGTGTTCTGTTGCTAGGTTTTATATTTAATACAGATGACAGATTATTGCCAAAGTGAAAACTTTCATTGTTCGAGTCACTAATAAGGATAACCAGGTTCAACATTTGTGAATTCACCTTTTGGATATTTCGTATGAGAAAACTGTACGATATAATCATTAGAGAAATCTGCGGAATACGAAATCATCACATTCATGAATCTAAAAACCACCAGCTGTTCAATTGTCTTTATAAATCAACACATTCTGTTTTGTATGTTCATGTTATTTAAATATTTGACTGACTTACACTATATGCATTATGTGAGGGGCTCAGATGAGTTTATCCATAAAAAGGGAAATTAATGCAGATTTCCTTAAGCGCTTATCCAATTACATGAAGTTGTATCTGGCTCTTGGTGCTTCATAACTGGCATGCCTTTTACAATCATCTCTGCATTCTTCGTACTTAAATGACCTGTCTCCATGATAGATTCCCCTCGCTGGCATCTGCTCATCTAGTTATCTCAGAAAAACTCCCACTTCCCTTCAGAGATCCACCTTGATTTTAAGATCCCGCTCTCTCTCTCGTTGCAGAAACTCAATCCAGTGTGCTTGATTTGAGTTTGGAAAGACGGCTTGGACACCAGATTAGCAGATAACAGGTTAGCGCTGCAAATAAAAATATTTTGTCTAACTGAAATAGTTACAATCAAATTTAATTATATATTTTATCGCCCTGTGTGGTCTTACACATTTGACAAAGTAAACATAAAACTACGACCCCCTAAAGCAGGCATGTCCAAACTATGCCACCCTCAGACCAGTTTTTCTTGGCCCCCACGCTTCCAGGTGAATTGGCCCAAATTATCTTAGTTTTAGTAAGTTTTTGGAATGTCTACCCTGATAAAGCCATTATCAAATATTTAGTGTACTCTTGAGAGCTGTAAGCCATGTTAGAATGTTGTATGCAAACAAACCTGTAGTTGTAGTTTTGGTTTATTCACACACATTTGAGTAATCCTTTATTATTAGTCTGTCTACAACTCCTAAAGTCAAAAGCTTGTGATGTCAAGGAGCTATAGTTTTCTGTTTGAGAGAAGAACTCAAGCCTAAATATGCAGGGTTTGTGTGTTAAACAAATGTGAATGATAGAAAACATAACTCCTGGTATGTTTTTGATGAGGAAACAACATTATAACATAGATCAGAAAATAGTGTAATATGGGCCCTTTAAATTATTTTATATTTCAGCTGTATTGAGCACCAGTCTGCGTTTGTGGTGACTCTTGATGAAAAAAACTGTAGACACCACTGCCCTAAAGTAATTTGATTTGTTCTGATTTTGAAATTTCCTCTGTGATGATTATGACTAAATACAACTGATGAGGGCACAACCTCCTAATAATCTGTACTTGTAAAAAGACTTGGTACCCCACACAATACAAAAATATCCTCTTATTCTTCTATTCCTGGTTATTTGTCAAGGATGTGCCTGGAGTGCAGAGCTGGTGTGACCACTCCAAAAGAGTTGAGTTTTAGTAGAGCTCGGCAGCATGAAGGCCGTGAAATACTGCCAGACCAAAAATGTCTGTGATAAGAAGCTGACAGAAACATTTAGCACCTGCATTAGTGCTTTCTGATGCTGTAGCCTTGATCAAGTCAAGTTGAGCCTGCCCACTCTTAAAACAATGTAGTAATGAAGCTTTACATAATGGACAAAGAGAATTTTATATATGTAATCAGGGCTACGACAAGTACACAGATTTGAAATATAAAATTTAATATAATAATAAAAACCTTGTCCAGACTACACTACAAAACTTCTCCAGAAAAATCAAAACCAAGAACTTACCAAGATAGAGTAATAACTGAGTACTCAAAACAGAATATAGATATGTATTTAAGATACAGTATTTTCTGGTACAGTATAAGAAATCTCAGTCACAACTTTTAAATATTAAGCACAAAACATCTTTGAGTGTTTCCTTTAGCCTGCCGCCCACCCAGCTCCAGGCACTTAGGCCAAGGATTGCTGCTTTTGATCCCCTTACCCTTGAAGGAAGTGAGCAATGACCTGTAATTTTTCAGATAAACCTATAGTTCATCTGAAACCTTGAGGATGAAACATAACCTACATTTGTATTTAGTTTGCACTTACAGTAGTCCTTTGTACTTAGTTCATTTGGGTTCAGGTCAGACTAGGAGATCTGTGACACTCCAGAGTTTTAACCTTGAGTTTTCACTTTTGCAGATTTCCAAGTTATTCGGAGGAAGAAGGTCTAATATCTCAGCCTTGGCACTTTGCCTCTGAAAACCTTGCTTTTCCCTTGCTGCTCTCCCACACATTCCCGTCTGAGTCCCCGCCTTCTTCCAGCTTTACTGTACCTCACATGTAAAACTCTATGGGGACCTAAAAGCCATCGTATGCGCACTGACAGCCGGCTGCTTCTGTGCAACTTAGCCAAATATTTATGCAATGAAGATGTAATTTATGTGTCACTGTGCAGCTTAGGAGGTCTAGCCACAGTGGAATATTTTAAGGCTTGGTGCTGTCTCCTTAGATCAGACTTTTCGCTTTGAACAACCTTTTAGCATAAGCGCTTTTCAAATAATGCACCAATTTGAATTCTGTTAAGCTTTCTGTAGCCGTTACCCTCTTGCTTTGTGGAGTATTGGCTCAACATCTCGTCTTAAACAAAAACACTGACAAAGAACTTAAACTTTTCAATTGTTTCATGCTGTGTCCAAAACCATTGTAACCGACTGGGGATGATTTTTTTCTTGTTTCACCACTGAACGTTTTCCACTTGAAATGTGAAACTTTGGCATTAAAAACCAAAGCTGTGTGATGCGAGCCAGTGAAGTGATAGACACACTCACAGACAGAGCTTAGATGGTACATGGGACATCCCAACACGAAGCACCACCGTGTCTGTGGACAGAGACAGCCTATGACTCATCCTCTCCTCATAGCTCACGCTAAAATGCTCTGATAAGGGGGCTATAAAATACACTTAGTCAAGGTTATTATGAAATAACAAGCCAGCTTTCGTAAAAGGAGAAATACATAATTTATATATGGCAGTAATGAGGCACAAAGTAGACCAAGGAGAAGATTATTTCATTTTTCTGTTTCATAAGTAGCTATTGATGCTGGTGTATCTGTTGAAGTATGTTTTTTTTATAAACCTTAAAGAGGACATTTTATGAGCTTTTAACCCTGTTGATGATTTTCCTTCATCGTTGTATTTCAGTTGACTGATGCATGTTTGAGTAATCCTTTATTGTTCTGCATTCGAAGCTTGAGTGCTATATGAAAATTTCTGTTTTCATCTTCCCTATCCCACCTTTTCTGTACGTATTTGTGATTGTTAAAAAATAAAAAATAAAATCAGTTTCCGGATTATACCTGTAGAGTTAAAATTTGTCACATTTTCTAACAGTAAAAATGCGTAAATAAAAATTAGCTGTTTGCTACAGTGAAATGCCACTATAATACTTATTGGTTCTGTAGTTTTGAACAGGACGTAATTGGATCCATTTCTATTCCTAAACTGTTTTAGATCAATATTGAAGTTTGTAATTAACAGAATATAATATCACAATCTACATACTGTAGATTAGTAGTAGATAGTTTAATAATAAATATTTAGGAAAAAATACAAGATGTCTTCTTTAATAGGAACATTTTAACCCCTGCCTGGTGCCTTTATTGGTTCACACATGTTTACAACATAATGGCTACATGAATACTGATAGAAGCTGTGAGTCTACGGCAAATAATGTGTTTGACACTTTCAGTCTGGGCCATCATTAACTGGATATTGTTTGTTAAGACTGCAGTTTTGAGATGCTTTGAGCCAGCTTTATAGCCACCATTATTTGTTCCTTGTCAAATTGTCACATTTAGCCATTTGGTTGCAAAATCTTCCCTCAGGTGGTAGAATCTGGTCATAGTGTGATAAGTTTGTTTTAAAGTCACATGAAATTAACACATAAATAAAAGGCTATTTCTGACCTATAGTTGACTGTATGTCACTATAAACAAAATGGCTACCTGAACTTCTCCTTTCAGATTGAAACTATTTAAGAAATCAGTCTTGCATAAGTTTACATTGTGGAAATTTGCAAAAATAAAGAGTAACACTGCAAATCAGCCGTGATAGTCCAGTGCCGCTGTAAGGGGTATAATATGAAACACCCATTACATAGTAAGTATCAGGAAACAACAAAGTGCCCGCCTCATGGTTCAAGAGTTTAAAAGTTGTATAATGTTTTTTTAAATTTCCTAAAAAAAGACTTTTCCCGGGGGATCTGGAGACACATAACGGGTGTTTAGAGCGCTCTTAAAAAATGCAGCATCTGTTTTGCAGACACATCACTCACACAGCACCTCACTAAAAACACACGTTTAATAACCTGTGCACATTAGGAGGTGCTTCAAGGATCTCAATTTCTTATGTTGTTTAGGAGCACATAAATATGGCAGTTAAACCATCTCGTTAAAACAGTAAATTATACTTTTAGAGGAGCTGTATGTGACGGGCATCCTCTTTTTGGATTTCACTAAATAATTTGACTTGAGACCACCAGGTTCTGTTGTTTGGTTCTGTAGATGGAAAAATCTGAATAGCTGGATCAAACTTAATCAACCTTTGACTTATGGTTATGTGAGGTTGTGTAGACACCATGTTAAGTTTTGGTAGATTAGCCAAAAATTACAAATCAGCTAATTTAAACACACAAAATAATACACACAAATGGGCCAAAGGGAGAAAGACATTAGCCCTAAGAGATCAATGATTGAATTGTAGGCTTTACAGTTTTTCTCTGTAAAAATATTTCTAAAGGTGCTTTTGCCATTTCCATCAGATACCTCGCCTTAATTCACACATCCACAGAAATCAGACCCCCCAAAAAAAGACATCCATAAATGATGTTTTGTTTAATAATGTGATGACGTGGACTTTTAGTCATACTATACTTATATCTTAATCTTACTAAGATGTGTATTAGGCCTACTTTAGGCATTATTATTCATAACAGAACACAATGACTCCTGATGTCACAGGCTACTTGAGGACTCCATTGACATGATACTTTCATAATGGGAATATTGCATCATGCAGACAGTTCTCGCTTGGAGGAAACAGTCTATATTTTGGAGCAAGTATTCTAGAATAAGATACTTGCTGTGAATAGCTTTAAACTTACACAGTGGTTAAATAATTGCTATTAAAATTGTGCTAAATTAAAATATTTTAAATTATCTAATGATTCCTGGTTCCTCTTTTTCTTCTTTTTTACAAGTACTGCAAATTGACCTTGTATGACCTAGCTGATTATTTTTGGTAGGCCTAATCAGTAGGCTAGTTTCTGCTCCAAAGCACTGTGATAGAAACACTGGATTTTCAAACAATGTGAATGTGAAATTAGACCTAAAAGCTGCTGGCACACCTATTTCTGACTACGAGCTAATAGGCCCTTTCTTCATCCAATAAAAAGATGCGTTGTCAAACGCGCCATTCTGCTCCTGGTTTAATCCATGTGAGCTTTAACAGATAGGCCTGAATCAGAGCGCGTGCAGTGACTGAGAGGATGCAAGTTTAGGAGGAGTTAGAGTCTCCTGTTGCTCTTCTTCCTACGTCTTTTTTCTTTCCAAACGCTTTTCCCATATCCAGAGTAGGACTGCGCGCACGCTGACAATCACTTGGACCCGTGCAGAGACTTTCTTGTCCTGCTAAAGTTCGCCTGTTCTGACAAAGTAAACAGATTCTGGGAAATGAGCCAAACTAACCGACAGTTATCTTGTAGCGCTTTGTGGCCAAGAGGAGAGAAAATAAAGACAGACTGCGGAGTGCGCGATCCCGGCATGGCGCTGAAAACTGAGGAAAGTCGTCTGTATCTGAGCTCAAAGTCGAGGGGAAGCAGGTTCAAAGAGAGGGAGAATACCGACACGGATGGATACGGACCCGGGCATGTCTCTGTGCGAACCTGTGACATGGAAAAGCAGTGGTCCCCATTCCAGGCAGCTGTTACGCACCAAGACGACCTCCTGAAGCCGGAGTGCTCCTTTTCTGCCTGCGCCACTATCTCAGAAACCGCCCGGGAGCTGTGCAACGCCGTGTCCGTGTCTCTGGGTCTCACCATGGAGTCCTGTGGAGATACTAGCGACGCAGAGCCTGCTCTGCTCCCGTCTACAGCAAGCGAACAGCGGAGCTCGGACTATTTATTCAACGGGCAGCATGCTGTGGCTGACTACAGGTGTCAGGGGAAGCCAGTGATCTACAAAACTTCTGAAAACACGGCTCAAATGCACCACGTCGATTCTTCACGGATCCCGAGCAACGAGTCAAACTTTTCCGTCTGTGAATCTAGAAATGACTTAACTTCTAAAGACACTCTGGAGAGTACGCTCGCCATCCCGTGTCCATATGCGCCCATCATGCCCGATAACTTCGGGCACAGAGCGATAGAGAGATCATGCAGAGGTTACAAGCTCCCAGGCGATGCCAGCAGCCGCGGCGGGTACCACGCGGAGGACTATGTCAGAGTCAAGTCTGAGAACATGTGGGTTGGATCCTACAGCTACAGCGACAAGAGTCTGTGGGCACCGCGGCAGCGCACCATGAGCACGCCGCCCTCTGCAGCTGCAAACCCGGCATTCCTCTGCAGCCCGGAGCAGTGGTACTCTGCAGGCGGAGTGTTCAGGACCACCTACCCCAGCTCCAGCTACATGAAGCCCGAGGTGGGAGAGTGGCTGGACGTGGCATACAACGAGACCAGGTAGCATAAACTCAATAAAACAATAATTTATTGTTAGCAATGATTTCAAGTTCCTGCTTCCCACACAGTAAAGTAAGTTGAAATGAGAGCTGAAACTAAACACCAGACAGTGAGTGTTCCCAGTGCTCCAGCTCAGTTCCTGTGAGTAAATCACAACTTTATAACCACACTTTTGTATTGTTTTTATTACACAATGTGCAGAGAACATTTACCCTAGACTAACATTATCATTATACAAATGGCACCATAACTTTATTGTCAAAACATTCCAAAGCTAAACTGAGAAAAAAACACTGGTCAAGGTTTTATCAAATAATTATCAAAAACAAACAACAAAAATGAAGTGCAAATTAAACAATTTGTAAAGAGCAACCCTTCAGTGTAAAATAGTGCAGAATACAGTATACTTCATTAGCCTTGACAGCTACACACATAGGTTAAATTATCCTATTTTTCCAGATTGGAGTAAACTGTGTCTGTGATGTCTGTGCAGATCAAGATAAAAAATGTCTTCAAAAATCTACTCCACAAACTTTGCAGTGATTTCCCTCTATTAAGGTGAGCGCCATAAATGTCAACAGCCAGGAAAATAAACAATAAAATCTCAAGTACCTTGTTAAATCTCTTTCCTTTTTTTTTTTATCCATTTTGCCCTTTTCGAGTTTTCACCTGCTTGTAACATTTGAACAGTCAAAGAAAAGTGCATCATTAAAATAGCTCATTATTTCCTCTCTGATGACTTTTATGCAATTTCTGTTCGAGTCATTGTCAATAGTTTTATAGCAGACTTGTTTTGTGGCAAGAACAGACACACATGAGTGCATTTTAAAAGGCTATTAAGAAGTTGAAGAAAATATAAAATATGTCTCAGCAAATTTTTCTCATTTTTGTCTTGTATTTTAAAAACTGTGATTTTTAATGAATATGAGCACCTTTTTGGAAACAGTGCTTTTTGCACAGTGACCTTCAGACCAGAAATAGTTAAAGTTGTTTGGCCATAACCTGTCCCCAAGGCCACACGCTTCAACCAGGGCAGGGCGGTTTGTATCGTAAAATGGTCATTTTTTTTAATGGTGCATTTTTACATACAAATATTATTATTTTTCTAGATCTGGTGAGATTCACACATTTTACTAAGTAAGTTGAAACATAAATTATTGAACTACCCTCTTAAAGTTTTTAAGTCATGGTTGACCATCTACTATTGCAATGTTAATTCTGTTTTGCATCAAATCATTATGAAAGCTGTGATTGTGCAGCCACTAAAGTCTTAAGTAAAGCCCTGTTTTTAATGCCGGCATATATTTTTGCATTAGTTTAATATTATCTTGCACTGACCACGTCATTGTGAGTTGTTTACAGTTGCTACACGATGCAGCGTGCTTCCAGTGTGAACCCCATGAACCCACAAAGACATTGAAAAACTGGGTGTTTCCTCAAGCCCCCTCCTCACAGAATTTCTAAATATTTTGAACTTGTCTGTTTAGTTAGTGTGGATACTCGGCAGGTCTGTTCATGAAAACCTTAGATGAATTATTTCCATCTGTCTTTCACAAACAAAACATGCACTGTACCCAAAACAAAGTCAGCAACTGTACATATTCCTAGTGCTGCTTTTGGCATGCGAAATTAATCCAAAATCAGTAATACTCAAGTCAGTCTTAAGGTGTTTAAGGCGTCCACTTTAACAACCATTTATTATTGGGGAAAAAAAGGAAGGCTCCTACACCACCTGGCTCTTGATTTCATAGTTTAACTTTACATGCTTTATTTATAATTTTATATTTTCTGTTTAATACTGTCAGTAAAAGCATGTGGTTTAGAGCAAAATTTGGAAGAATACATTTAACTTTTGTGTAACTATTTGTCATGAAATTATGACATTAAAACATGTATTTGTTTTTAATATAGCTCTAATTTATCATTTATTAATATATCAATGCTACCACTATTAAGTAGGTAAGAAAAATATAAAGTACAACTGTTCCAAGACTTTCATTATGTACATAGCAGATTAGTTTCTTCTGCTACACCACTGAACAACATAAATTTTCTAAATCAATAAACTTTTACTGTTACTGTATTATTCTCCTTAATGCTGAAATCTGTTAGATGCTGCATGAGGTACAGTAAGTGAGTAAAGTATAGAGTTAAAAGGATCTCTTTAAATTAACAAAGATATTATGGAAATTAAAATATATCATCTGTTTTTTGTTTACATTGCGACCTTGGGGCATTAAGTGTTTCTTGAGTTCCTCTTCACTGTTTGTGCTGAGTTTTGTGGCCATGAGCCTCTTTTATACATTTTCCTCCTTTCTGACTGTTCGCACTCACCATTCAGAGTCCTGACAACAGATTGGTCCAAATACGATGGAATTTGTAATTTATTTCCTGTGATGTCCAGATTTAAACACAAATTGAACACAACTCAAATGAACATGACATTTTTAAAGCTGCAAGAGAGATGGAAATATTCTGTGTCAAAGTGGGGTTTGGAGGTGACCACAATTTCCACATTTCAAAAGATTTATCAGTAAAGTAGAGAAGTTATTCACAAAACCATGAAATCATCTTAAAGATTAAAAATGCATTATAAATGTATGATTGATATTGTTGACATTTCAATTCATAGTAATTAGGTCTGTCACTATAATTAATATAACTAACTACTACAGTGTTTCTCTCTGCTATTTATTTATAGCACCTCATGTATTTTAACAATATTGTACATTTAGAATATATATATATATATATATATATATATATATATATATATATATATATATATATATATATATATATATATATATATTATATAATTGTGCTTCAAGGTTATTGTGTCAGTGCCATAAATTAGTTTCAATATTTTCATTTACTGAGTGACATCACTGTTTGATCTAAATAGACTATGATTCAAGTATTTACTGCACCATTAAGGTTTAGGCGAGAAGAAATCATTTTAAAAAATGTAGTAATTGCATGCTGTAGTCCAAGACAAATTTTTGAACAGAGCAGAACACATCCAGGTGCAACATGAGGCAATTGTAGCTGATGTTTATTGGCCGTGCTAAATCCACAGGGTTTTTATTTTATATAACAAAAAAGAAAAGTTTACTTCACCAAAACTAATATATTCTCAACCATCGTGAGGAGAGCTTTTCCCCTTGAGCTAAAAGAAACTGGCTTTAGTTTTACCACTGTGGCATTTAAGTAAATGGGAGTGTATGGTCTGGAAGAGCTGATACTGTGCTTTGATGTGTGACTATTGTGACTACACAGTACTGTACATCTGCCTTTGTTTTTGGCCTTCAAATACATTTTTACAACTTCCCTTTAATTGAATTAGTTATAAAACGCTTGTTTTAACAAAGTTCTTGTTTACTGGTTACTGCACTTTGATACAAGCACAAGTGCGTTGGATGCGTCACCTCCTGGAATTGTTCTACTTGTAAGTTTCTAATCATTATAACTATCTTGGTGGTCCTGAAAACATCTGACTGAGCAAACACACTGTTGAATGTATTTTAATATGGGTCGGGGGCTGTTTTTAAGTTGTGCTGCTGCTGAATAGAGCACCAGGAGACGGTACTTTGTTTGGCTGCAATGTGAATTCTTTTTCATGTTTGTGGAGGGAAACAAATTTCCAGAGAGAAGTGAATGCAAAACTATTGACAGTGGAGGTAAACTGTAGTATTTCCCACAGCTGAGAACCTCACTCCAACAAACAGCAATCTTATTAAAAGTCTTCCATATTTTAAACATGACATTAAAACATGATTCAAAGCCTGTTTATAATTAGGTGTATCATCTATATATTAATGTATAATTAATATGGCCTCTCGTACTATTATCAATTAAAACAACATTACAACATACACACCATAGGCAGGGTCAGAGAAGACAACCAAAGACACACTAGTTGTAGAAATTGCTTTGCCAAGTTTTTAATGGAAAAAGACCTCCAACTTACTGCAGTCTTTTTCTTCTAGTTTATTGATCTTGACATCTGACTTTGGACATGGTTCATTTAAATAGTCCGTTGTAAATGAAGGGGAGAGGTCTGTGTATGTTTCTCTGTCAGCAATTGTTTTCCCGCCTCAGGCGTATTGAAGTAGAAATGATTACAAAACAGTTACTTTTTTTCAACATCTGTCAAAGTGCCAAAGTTGTAAATCAAACCTAGCCTGTGCTCCAATCTTTTCACCCTCTAAATTGACTCCAGGTCACAAGAGCAGATCCTCTTAGATTTTCTGCAAACAAACCCCATTTTTGACAAACAGTTGTTTTGTTTGTGATGAGATACTCTCAGAAAACCATCAGCAGCCTCTGTCAGCATGTTACCTGCACCTGTAGTGCTCCTTCTGTAGGAGAGGGGCCTGAATAATGCATGACAAAATGTACTGCTTTGAAATGGCAATAGGTCCTGTAACTGACCTTCGAAACTCTCAGAGACCTGAGAAAATTTGATAGGGACTTCCCCATATGGATTATTCAAGATGATACCAATACTGATCAAACTAAAATATTGAGTATATTGTTTTTAATAATACAAACTGCTAAAAGAGCTGATTTAAAATTAAAATAAAACTTACAATGTAGCCCTTTGATACATTTCCATATAGTTGTATCACTGCAATTTTGTGGTTAATTTTACAGTTATTTCTGTTTTTGTGCAATACAACCTCAATCAAGACAGACCAAGATATAGCAGAATTTCGAGACCAAAAAAAAGAGAGAAAAAGTCACATACATCTTTTTTTACATTCTAAATGTATCAGCTTATATCTACACTTTTCAATTACAATTCAATTACAGCATAAAGAATCAACTTGGAGCAAAAGTCAAACCATAAATAACACGAAAAATAAACCCCCTAAAAGGGAATTTCACAGTGATTTTTATAGGAAATGTGTGTACCATCATGGAGCTGTCTCTGTTTCACCAATAAAACCAGCTCAAATGTGGACACACAGTGAATCAAAACAGAACATATTGTAGTGCTGATTGGATTACTGCTGCCCCACTGGTTTTAACAGTGCAGGCCTACAACTGCAGAATAAAATGCTTTACACAAAGGCACAAATCATTAGGAGATGAGTTAAATGTGGATTAAAATACTCTTTAGCGAGGTGTAAATTGTGGCAGGAGCTGTACTTGGATTAGAAGCTGCTAGACACTCTATAAAACCCAGAGCCTGAGCCAGGGTCCCATTCAGGAGGGGCTGAAGGATTTGAGGGTTGTGCATATTTTAATTTAAAACTCTTTCAATTGAGCCACAATATATTTTCAATTCAGTTTATATACTGCAATATCTACTAATCTACTTTTCTTTATACCAATGATTTGGTGTGAGTTATTGAATTAGGTGGGGATCTAGTTAAAGGTACACTGTGCAGCTTTTCTGGTGGAGTGTCTGTCTCCTTTTTGTTTCCTTGGGGATAAACTGTGATGAGGAGACTCTGCACATAATAAGAATGCATGTTTTCCATCTCCATGAAGACAAGCAGAAAAGTTACATTGTGCACCTTTAAGTTGGTGTCCTAAAATCTTTAAAAATGGAAATCCAGACAGTAATCTAAATAGAAGCTAAACCAGTCACCTTGTCTTTGACCTGTTATGTAAGTTATTAAAGCCCACCAGCCTGTACCAGTAACCTGCATACTAGTGTAATGCACATAGTAATATTTTGTCTTTAATGACTTTCCAGACAGAGCCAGACATCTGTGGAGGTAACATGTCTGAAACACGTCCAGTCTGAGTCCAAGGCTGAAGATGTCTGCACTCCCTTCTCCTTCTCGAATCTTTCCCACAAAATCCCACATTCTCACTCTTTCCCCACGCCTATCCCTCACAGGGAGGCTGCACTATTCCAAGGAGTGTTCAGCTTAGTGGTTACAATTTGGATTTTACTGAACATGTTACAAAGCAATTACTGACTTTCTACTGGTGCGTAATATGTCAGATTTGGGCTTGTTTTGCCTCATAAAGTACATTTAGTTACAACCATAAAAGAAAGAGAAACTAATGATGAACCAATAACTTTGCAATAACTTGAGAAGTACATTGGGCTTATGTGTAACTGTTTTTGTGTGCTTGATGTTGACAGGTTTGAAGGGGGCAGAGAGCATATGTTCCCCATGGAGTTCTTCTTTCCCCCTCAGAGGACCTGCCTGATCTGCTCCGATGAGGCGTCCGGCTGCCACTATGGGGCGCTCACCTGTGGAAGCTGCAAGGTCTTCTTCAAAAGGGCAGCAGAAGGTAAACATATGTACATCTTTGGCACAGATTGTAACTGTTGTCTAATAAGGACATTTCATTGTTGTATAAGCAATGTCAATAAACAGTAGCAGCAGGATATTAAAAGAATAGGTAGAATGAAATACAGTAATATAAGAATACTAAAACCTATAATGCTATAAACTATGATGTACAAGTTATGACTGTGGGTATGAACAGAATATGAAAAATGGCTCTTAAGGTATATTGACAGAGCCAACTTATTCTGTATTAGCCTCTCGTGGGGGTAAAGTCATTGTCAGTGTCAGAGTTCAAGGACCCTTCTCCAGACCCGGAGTTCTGCTAGGTCCATTGTGGGTTATGAGTGTTTGGCTATCACCCAAACACTGAAAAAAATAACCAGTTTGTTAAACATGTCTTGTTTATAACAGGTAAGAGGTAAAAAGGTGTCAAGCAAATACACAGAGTACACAAATGAATCAGATTCAGATTCAAATAAGAACAAAAAGGTAAGACAGGATCATGCAAACAACTGGACTTTAGCATGCATCATTGAAACTGCTGCAAGTCTCATGTTATATTAGAGATATGTAAATGTATAGGGTAAAGTTTTAGAGTCTTTTATTTGAATGTTGTAGGCAAACAGAAGTACCTCTGTGCCAGTAAAAACGACTGCACGATCGACAAACTCAGGAGGAAGAACTGTCCCTCATGTCGTCTGAAGAAGTGTTTCGAGGCCGGGATGACACTGGGAGGTAGAACTGTAGAATGTTATATTTATTACGACTGTTCATTGTGTGCCTAATCACACATATCATTTCTCTGTGGGAGCTCCCTCTTTGCTTTGGTAAGTGGCTCCGAATATATTTAAAGCATACCCACTTGTATATATAACCAGCACACAGCACATACACTTTCAACAAGCAGAAAAGTCCTAAAAGTAAAACTATTAATGGTTTCCCCAGACCAAGTACTCTATTCTTTTTGCACTGCACATCTAGGCTGGCTCTCTTCAATTGGCGCATCATCACAATGGGGGATGTTACTGATAATCAAGCCCCTGACTGAGCTGCCATGCAATTTAGACCTCTCCCATTCACTTCTCCTTACTGTCACCCAGACCTGCTCCGTATTAGGCTGTAAAGATTGACATGTAGTGGACTAATTTTAGTCTTGTGTTCAATTTTCACTTTCTTCCATTTTCTCATTCTGTTAACGGTGAAAATTGTACTGGAAGCACAAAGCTGACATGAGACATGTGAATTAAAGCAGGAGACATGCTGGTAATTTTGCCACCAGTCTCTGACAAACCCATGGCGGGAAGATGTGATCTAATGCTGTGATTGTCAGTAAAAGGCACACCTTTCCAGTTGTGGCCAAAAAGAGCCCTTTTCACTTATGTTCTCATCATAGACATGTAATTCACCTGCGGCATTTTACAAGCAAATTTATGCCAATTTGTCCATGTAAAAGAAAAAAGTGGGTCTTAATATGCCGTATTCCTTCATACTTGCAAGACCAGAGATATTAATAATGCTCCCACTAGAAATGCATTAAATGTGCAAATAATCGTTCTTAATAAATTTGAAATAGCTGTTCACTGGGAGCATCTGTTTGAGATTATTGTACATTATCATTTCCCATCAGTCCTCAATTTTACAAGAGGAATTTTAATTGAACTCTCAAATATAGGCTGGTCATCATTTCATAGAGGAAGTTTGATCTGCAGTCCTCTGACGTGTGTCACTCATTGCTCACTCTGCTTTCCTGAGTATGGTCTATTTGTCTAAATGACCACCTGGCTCCCGCTGTATGCCTCTAGTACTTTCTGTTGGCAGATCAACTGAAGCGCAGAATGCAAACGTTATGATTGGAGTGGCAATGGGGCTGCAGATCCTTGACAAACTCAGACTTTAACCCCGGGATCGCACTTTTCATCATGGCTTCAGAACAAACTGTGCTTCTGAGTCAAATTCTGCACTTTGACACAAATCGACAGAGATACAGAAAGTTAAATATTTTTTAAGTTTCCTGTATGATTGACTGCTAAACTTGTCTCAGAAGCCAGTGAGGAGTTACTTGTAAGTAATGTGTGCCTCAGTGACATCTCACGTCTTTGTCCAACTTTTAACAGAATGAGGGAAATGACCACTATTTGGTGTAACATGGCTCCGTATATTATTTCTGCTGCTCAAATTTCCCCCATTTCCAGGCCAGCAATAGCGGATAGAGCCTTGTAATATGTCCTCAGTGCTTTAGACCAGATCAGATGGATCTCAAAAAGAATTTCTTCTGCGCTTCTGCACTGTCATCGAATACATGCTGGAAATACTTAGTACATCCAGTCTGGAGAAGGTGAGGTGTGACTGCACCCATGGGACACTACAGTTACACTATATAAATCTAATGGGAGGCCAGCACTTACCTCTGAAGAAGAAGGGCAGTATTTACTAAAACATAAACAAATATTAGGCACTTTTGAAGAGTACATCAGTCATGCCAAATATTAAAGTTGGCAGTCGTTAATGGTAAAGAGATAAAACAAACAAAACATTGTGTACATTTGTCTTAAACTGCTTACACACTATTGAAATTAAAATGCATGAAATGAAAATCTGTGTTAAATATATTTACTCTACGTTCTACTATTAACCTTTCCTCCGTGATCAAATTCATCCTTGTTTACAGGACTTGTTACATGACTAAACAGCCTGCAGTATATTTATATAACACATTATTCTCACTACACATCAGGGCCAATTGAATGTTATTTATTACATTAATAAATTTTACAATTCTCCTGTTTTACATAAACGTAGACCTCATCTAATTTATAAATCAAATGATTCTTTGTATCATGTGTTCTTTAAAGAGCACTGAAGTGTGAATAGCTGTGTGTTTTTCAGTGGCACAGCGGTCAGTGACCGAAAAAGTGAATGTCTAACCCTGGTTATAAATCTATTCAGTCCACACATGTAAATGTACCACAAGCTTGCACTCGCCATTATTCACTGTCTGAATCTCTAAATATTACATCAGTCAATATTATCGTTAAGTACCTGGTTTTGACAGGTTAATCTTATGACCATTTTAAAGTAATTGTTGGGTTTAGAATGAATGGCAAATTAGCCCTATTCCCTTTGTGTCCATCTGTCAAACACGTCATTTTGTGAAACTGACTTTAAATTGGCGAGCCAATCGTGTAATGACATCTGAAACCTGGACACTGATAATAAAATAGCTTTTCAAAGCGCACACTTTTCAGCAGAGAGGAGAGCAGAGCATTGACTCTGTATTCATAAGGTGTTTCCTGTCTGTCGATTCGGGTAAATGGTGAATATTTCTATAATATGATGATTGAGAGATGGTCTTAGTAACATTTTTGTTGCATGTGTAGTCAATAGCATCAAGTATGCGAGTAGCCAAAAACTGAACTCAAGTTCAAGTATAGTAAAATGAATAACTGATCCATTTCATTACTCAGTTTGTCGATAAAGCCACTGATTAATATGATTTATATTTAAATGTCTATAATTTAATATAGACACAGCAGAGACTTCGCAGTGATATCCGTTTGGGTCATATTCACTTGTCTTAATGAAGAGAAAAGCTATGAGGATGACTTGGGTTCACTGTTTGAATGTGTGCTGTGTTTATATTAGGTTCATGTCAGATCCTAAGGTTAGCTCAACCCCACGTGTTTACCCTGTTCACTCTGCAAAGATCAAGAGCCTGCCACTGTGAGTCAAAGATGAGTAATCCCAGGAGAGGGAACCTTTAATTAACCATTTGTATCTGAAATGTTTGCTGTGCGCTCACCAGTGTTGGGCCTCCATAATGATACATCTTATATAATGTGCTATTTTCCACTGTACTGTTCTGAGAAACCTTAGGACAGGTCTGAAACAGGTGGAGTGATATTTTGAAAAGTGGATGGAAACTTGAGCAGTTTTAATGAGATATTCTCTCACTCACAGAACACACATTACCCTCATGTAACAATTAGGAGACTCTTATAATTTGGAAAGAAGTAGTTTTCTAATTATTTTTAAGGGAGAAAATTGATGTAAGGTTTTGGTTGGGAGTCTGTGACCTGCTTGTTTATTTGTGTGTGTGTGTGTGTGTGTGTGTGTGTGTGTGTATATATATATATATATATATATATATATATATATATATATACATATATATATATATATATATATATATATACACACCTTACAAGGAATATATATACAAATTCTAAATAAAATATATAAGTATATAAGGATGGTTTCTAACAATAAAAATGTAGCTATTATAGGTTGCTGCCTCGCCAAAATGATTGTCATTGAAAGTGATTTCAGTTTTTTTCATCTGTCAGTTGCTGCCATCATGGCTGTCAGTGTAAAATTACAGGTCTGGTTTAATTTACAGCATCATCTAAAAACTCTGAAATCTGCATTAGTCACAACTGTGGAATGTGACTGTGGAAGCTGCACACTAACTTTATACCTGATGAGTGTATCTTACAGTAATTGCTCCCATTTGTTGCATTGGGTCTGGCTGTACAGTCCGTGTGGAGCTGAGGCAGGCTACAGTGGAGTTTGTAAGTGCAGGTTGTCATGTGGAGCAGCTGCCTCAGGGCTTTCAGCGTTTGTGAAAGGAAATTCAGAGCTTTGTTATTCCCGACCACTGGGGACCGCTGGCTTTGTTTGTCTTGTTGTCTCATATCTACAAAAGGAATTACTATTCGGTTTGTGGTCTATTA
The DNA here is from genome assembly GCA_029959045.1 of Taenioides sp. WSHXM2023. Taxonomy (NCBI): domain Eukaryota; kingdom Metazoa; phylum Chordata; class Actinopteri; order Gobiiformes; family Gobiidae; genus Taenioides; species Taenioides sp. WSHXM2023. The sequence goes on along the minus strand of CM057098.1, from coordinate 16,003,235 downwards.
TCTTGGATCAGTTGAATATTGGTTATAAAGATAAAAACCCCTTTCTCATCTATTATTGAAATGATTATGGCATTTATGTGGTTCAATTCAGTTCCATTGAATGCATTATATACCTGCACAGAAAACAAACAGGCCTCCTAGTATTAAAAGAGCACTGCGTAATATTTCTAGTGGAGGGTCTGCCACCTGCTTGTCTCCATGGAAATGTTATTGCTTTGTCTCTAGATTGTTCCACAGTAGGTTACAACACTACAGTAATTACAATTCAGATCTGTGGAGACTCCCATCCAAAAACATCCAAGATGGCGTACTTCCAGTTTGGCTGCCCAGGCCAACACACCCTCCACCAGAAAAATTACATAGTGCACCTTTAAATTTTTTTTTAGAAGTCTTTGCGCCCCCTGCTGGGCCAACTGTGAAAAATGCCCCATGGCCGTAATTTATGTTTTCATAGAATTTAATTCCCAAATTTGGTGCAGATCCGATAATGTTGACGTTTCATGTCTATAGAGTTTTCCAGGTGGCGCAGTGTCGCCATTTTTTCATGCCAATGCCGATATTTTAACCTTTATTTTATAAAAAATGTTGGCACTTTTGAATTTTGGGCAAAGTTTGGTGAGTTTTTGAGTGGGTTTAGAGCTTTTTGAGCAGGTTTAGAATTAGAGCTCAAAGAGCAGAATAATAATAAAAAAAATAATAATAATAATTTGAGCAAAAACAATATATCCATAACATGGGAACAGCATATTATGTTTTTTAAAAGCTCTTGACCTTCCCCACACCACGGTGGGGTCATTAATGAATGATGGGTGTGTCAGCACCATCTCATAAGGGTCATCCCCTGACATCCCATTGACTTCCATTCATTTTAGCAGTTATAAATATGGCCCAGGCCTTGGGGGTGGGTTACAGGGGTAGTGCGGTTCATGCAGGGGGCGACCGAGAGGATGAAGTTGCACAATGTCCTCTTGCATATGCCCATGCGCTCATCGTTGCCCATGCGCTCATCGTTGCCCATGCGCTCATCGTTGCCCATGCGCTCATCGTTGCCCATGCGCTCATCGTTGCCCATGCACTCATCGTTGCCTATGTGCTCACTGTAGCAAAAGCAATAGGTCCTATGCCCTGTAGGGCTCAGGCCTAATAATCAATAAATTCTAGATGGAAATGTTTAGCGTCATACCATTAACATTCCAAGCTAAGCAATAACATTTCCACAGAGACAAAAAGGTGGTGGACCTCCAACAGAAAACATTGTGCAATGGATTTTACTGTCATGAATCTTTCTACCAAATAACTCTACATAACCAGTATTTAAGCGAGCATGAAACAGCATTGGATTAATCATATTTATAGTTCAATTTCTTATGCAGACAGTTACCTTGCAAAATCAAACCAGTAGATGTCACAAACAAGCATGATTTATGTAGGCCCCAAGCCAACTTATTCAGCACATCATACCATTTTGCTCATCACACCTGGCTTGGAGTCAGATGATTTCTGGTAGCAACCACAAGTTAAAAGCCACGGATTGAGTAACAAATGCCATCTCTTCATAGCTCGTAAACTGAAGAAGATTGGGCAGCAGAAGAGCACAGAGGAGGAGGGTTCAGGCCAGGACACAGCTGAAAACCTCCCCAACATCTCGCCCAAGTCTGACCTGAGCTTCAGTTCTCAGATGGTCTTCGTGAACATCCTGGAGTCAATTGAGCCGGAGGTGGTGAACGCAGGGCACGACTGCGGACAGCCTGACTCGGCGGCGTCGCTCCTGACTAGCCTGAATGAGCTTGGAGAGAGGCAGCTGGTCAAAGTGGTGAAGTGGGCCAAAGGGCTGCCAGGTGGGGCACTGTGACTCCACTACAATCAAACTTCAGAGTACAGAAAAGTCTTAATAACTTTTGATGTGTGGTGATACTTTTTTGTTTCAAACAGGGGGCTTTTAAGAATTCACTGACATTTCTTTTGTTTGAAATTTTCATAAATCATTTGAAAAGTGTCGCTGGCTCAGAGACACAATGTGACAGAATACAGTACATACATGAATCCAGGAAGGATTGAAGTTTGTATTAGAGCCTGTTTTCCATTGGAACTTTTGAGATAATAGTAGCTTGCAGCTGAAAAAGTATTTATAGATAATAACCGTACAGTCCCTCCTCACTACAGAGCCCTCCTCATGAGGTTGTCTAGTGGTTAGCCAAAAAATTCAAGAATCAGAATATTCTTGGGGACAGATTACGAATTCGATTTTATTACATGTCATGAAAAATATTTGTATCTTTATATTGCCTTGAAGAGGTAACTAAAGTGATCTACTTCTTCTGAAAGTTCACGATTCATTGAAATTAAATCTTACGCTATTGTCTGATCTGTTATAATGTTGTCTCTCATTAAGAACATACCTAGAGTTGTGTTTTGTTTCATTCACATATGTTTAACACACAAACTCTCCATATTTAGGCAGAGTTCTTCTCTCAAACAGAAAACAGTGTATTCCACCTTGTGATGTCATGTGGTAATACAGGAAGTGCTCCACTGTGTTTTTCAACTCTATAATTCATACCGTACTTTATACCATCTTCACTAGAATCATTTGGATACTTTCAGCCCTGGAATTGCTAAGCTCTACTGAACTTAAGGTAAACGGTAGCTGTTAACTTAAAAACTACCGCTTCATTACATCACAAGGTGGAACAGAGCATTCTGAGCTTTGGAGATGTAGACAGACTAATCATAAAGGATTACTCAAACATGTGGGAATGAAACAAAACACAACTCCAGGTATGTTTTTTGACATTATATAACATTATAACATGGCTTAAAACTCATAAGAGTCAATTTTGTGTAATATAGGACCTTTAAACCTGTCCAGGTTTAGATGTGGTAGTACACAGAAAGCCAAGCATTATCTTAGATGATACTTGGTGTGAAAAGTACAGTAGCTTCTGTAGATTGACTGTTGCCTCCCTGTACACTGATGATGTCTTTGTGTAGGCTTCAGAAACCTGCACGTAGATGACCAGATGACTGTGATCCAACAGTCGTGGATGGGGGTCATGGTATTTGCTTTGGGCTGGAGGTCGTACAAGAACGCTAATGGCCGGATGCTTTACTTCGCTCCTGATCTGATTTTCAATGAGTATGTATCACCAAAATGATTACTATTCAGTTAGCGTCATGGTAAGTGGGGTGGCCCTCCGCTGTACTCCAGACAACACTAGCTTCTGTCTTCCTCTGTGTCTATCAGTCTCTCTGGCTCAAAGGAGTGCCTATAATCTCGTAAATATAAAGTAGCAGTAGCTGGTGCATGCTCATCTAGTTTCCTCCCTTTTGTTCTTTTGTTACTGGGAGATTAAAATGACGAACAATGGGCCAGAGCTTTCACAGGCGTGTAGTCCTGGTGAGAGAAAATGATTCAGGTCTCATATTACTCATGACAGACAACAGCACTGGTGGGATTATTAATATTAATGCTCATAGACACTGAATGGAGGCACATTTGTGGACTTTCAGAGACATGCATTGGGCTGCAGTATAACTATTGAAATTCCCATAAAAGTAATAGCATAGCAATAACATAGCAATAGTGGAGACACAATGGATTTTTTTTTTTTTTTTTTAATCGATTATGGTACTTTATTTTTTATGTATTTAGTTTATTTATGAGACAGGCACAGTGCACAATATACATTAACCTTAAAAAGAGAGATGCTTTGTGCCAGGTTGTAGCACTAGAGCTAATTTCCACCTGTAGTCCCTGGTGCACGTTTTTTAGGTTTGATGGGGGAAACCGGAGTGCCTGGTAAATGTATACATCCTTATTTTGGCTTACCAGATTGATGACCCAACCTAAAGATAGACATAAATATTCATAATTCAATATATACATTTCTTTGAGGAAAAGTGACCCTTGGACTACCTAAGTAAAAAACTGTAGACGTGGCCTTGCATCCATTTGAGACTGACACACAAAGTTCAAGGTTTGGGGGAAAACTTATGCATTACTCTAGTGAAGTGATCAGTTTAAATAATTTATAGCTGATAAATTTGTAGAAATTTGTCCGAGATAATGTGTTTGTGTCACAGAAATGGAACCGTGATTATAACCAGTGTGGGCACCATGTCTAGGGCTTCATCTATTCATGCTGCATAGCACATTTGGTTGTAATGGATCCAATTGTGCAGCCGGAGCTGATATTTCATTAAAAGGCAGAAAATCCATCAGAAGCCTGAGAGAATCCATTATGATCCAGACACAAGTCTTGGAGGCTCAAAAACCTGCACCAAAACCCCACAAAACTCAAACGCTGCCTCCTCAGCTTGCACACGCTCGTATTAACATAATGAAATGAGAAGATACTCGGGATTACTCTGTTGCTTTTTAAATTAGACAGTGCAGCAGGGTTAAGCTGTAGAGTGAATAGTAACTGTGCCACTTAAAGACATACCGAAGTCTCCCTTTATACGCTGTGGGGTCAGTAAAATAGTGCCTTAAAAGGATAATAACTTTGATCAAACACCAGAGTTTGGTTGTCATTCGTGTTTATCTGTGGCTCTCTGTAAGGCCACTCATATTGTACTGTATTGCATTGTGTCTATGAGCAAACACTTTCGCACATCCAAAATATTGACATTCAGTAGCACATTTATTTGAACTCCAATCTTTGTTCCTAGAAAGTCTAAAAACTATTTTAAAAACATTGCATTTCAATAATAATTGAAATGAACCAGCGTGTTCTGGTGGAAAACAGCACAATCATAAAGAGCAACTAAAACAATTTCAAATCCTTTATCCAACAAACATGAGGCATTTAAGTAGAGTAATTGTCAAAGATTTGGTTTTGGGCTAATATTAGATCGCCTTGTACTTCCTGAAAGATCTTATTCAAATATTAGACTGATTGAAATGTTTTATGATTGTGTACTCTGTACGTGCCCCATTTTAAGTTGGCCTAAACAGTTTCCTCTGAATGTCCACATTTACAAGTAACCCTTTTTGACTGGACCTAATTTGGGCTCAGCTTGAGGCAGTATAGGTTTTTGAAAGGAAGGAGGTGACGACTAGGCAGTGGGAACAAAGGTTTCTTTATTTAAAAATGATCTTAGAGCACATTGTTCAGCCCATAGCCTATGAATTAAACAAATACACACATAATAATAATAATAATAATAATAATAATAATAATAATAATAATAATAATAATAATACTATATCTTATAGAAGACATATATAGTTTTGGGGGTATTTAGTATGAAACTATAACATGTAGATCATTGTTTAACTGAGGCCACCACCTATGGCACTTCACTGTAGCAAGCAACAGATTTACATTTACGGCTTGTCTCAGAGAAGTTTATTGCTATAGTATGTAACATTTAGAAATCTATCAGGCAGGCAGGAGGGGACCCTCCTCTGGGGAATTTACATAGTGCACTTCATATGTCAGTGAATTATTGAGGCTTGTCTCATTTGAACTGTTCAAGTTTACGCCCGGCTTTAGATAATCAGAGATCCTTCAAGCACGGGTTCACACAGCACCAGAAAGCAGAGGTTACTGTCTCCTTGCAGTCTGTAAGGGTGATTTTAGAATAAACAATGCTCTATCATGGACTGTCTACAATTCTTTATCTTAAACACATGTTTCAAGTCTAAGTGGCCCTATCTCTTTTCATTTTTATTTCCAATGAAGCTAAATAAACTGCAGTCTTATGCCTGATTCGTAATGAAGGAACAATGATTTGGCATCAGTGAGACAGATCAGATCTGATGGTTATTGAAACACCTGAGACAGGGAAACTGTTATTATAAACTATAGTTTGAAAGGATGACCCTGAGCCTGGGCTGAGTGACCACGTTATCATAGACAGAATTACAGTCCACAGTACACTATAATGATATGGATATGCCCTGTGCTCTTTGCTTTGATGGCAGCGTTAAAGACTAAGTGAGTGTCCGCTGTGTGATCTGAACGTACTCGCCCTTTAGTTCTCGTCTTGACCTTTTGCGTCTCTGCAGACACCGGATGCACATCTCCAGTATGTACGAGCACTGTATCCGCATGAGGCACATGTCCCAGGAGTTTGTGCTGCTGCAGATCACTCAGGAGGAGTTTCTGTGCATGAAGGCCCTGCTCCTTTTCAGCATCAGTGAGTTCATCTACTCTCCATGGATATTAAACTAGTACAGTACAAACTTTTACAAACTTATAAATGTGTAAACATATCCTGACACTGTGTCCCTTGTGCGTCCAGTTCCAGTGGAGGGCTTGAAGAGTCAGAAATACTTTGATGAGCTGCGTCTCACCTACATCAACGAACTCGACCGAGTCATTAACTATCAAATGTCCAACAACTGTTCTCAGCGCTTCTACCAGCTCACACGTCTTCTCGACTCCCTGCAGATGGTGAGAGATACAGCATGAGACTTTTTTTTCAATAAGCCCAAAGGTTAAAGCAAGATTACAAATATCACTTCAGTATATAGACATACATTTTAAAGGAGGATTGGGAGATGACCAAGGTGGATGTGAGGACTTTAAAGGATAATCCTGTTTTAATTGATGATAATTTTATATGTAATAATTATAATGTGGTATATAAAAGGAAATAACTGTCAAATCAATTTTAATACAGCAAATCATGTTAAGTAACAGCAGACGAGAGATGCTCCTTTGTGAAAAATATGTGCAGACATTCTACATGTCATAATATCATCTGTAATGTGGTACATCAGAGACCTTTTCCATTGAAGCTCACATTCACTGTTGTGTTTCAGACGGTGAAGAAGCTGCACCAGTTCACCTTTGACCTTTTCGTCCAGGCGCAGTCGCTGCCCACAAAGGTCAGCTTCCCCGAGATGATTGGAGAGATCATCTCCGTACATGTACCAAAGATCTTGGCAGGTTTGGCCAAGCCGATCTTATTTCATGAGTAGAGGAACTCTGCTATCATCTGAAGTGACTCATCCTTCGTAAACTTTAATGATGGCTTTGTACTGTTTGCTACATCTTCAATCTAATCGCTCTGAGTGTTGTTTTGCAATTATTCCAGTGCTCTTTTCCATTTGGTCATAATTGAGATGGTTTGTTTAAGCTTTTATCTGAAGTGCTGCGAGGCCTCACCTGCTCCCACTGAAGCTGGAGGCACACTTCATGTACACAGTAACCTGCCCACTGTCAGCAGGGTTAAATACATGGCTGCCATTTACAACACATTTGTCAAATCACATCATGTTTTAAATAATAAGGACAGGCCAGAACAATTCAGACACAGCTCTACAATATACGTTTGATATAATTGCTGCCTTCTGGTGCTCTTTTTAGGCAACATTTAACAACAATGCAAAAACATTTAACAACAATATGTGATTGTTATGAGTCCTCCTTATATCCACGCTTGGGCTGGAGAAGCATCCGACTCCTTCTCTCTGGTTTTGAGTTCTCATTTAACTTTCATATTTTATACAGTCTGACCTGTAAATAACTTTATTGTCAGTGGTGGATCTGATAAAACCCTTTCAGATTCATTTGTATTGTACATATAGCTGATGTCCTGTAACTTTTAGTTAGGATATAAGCTGTGCATAGGCTTCTTGTCATATTTACTCTTATTCATTTTGAAATCACGATTAAATGTTGGGACTTAAACAATCACAACATTAACCACAGCAGAGGCAGCATTTACAATTTATTACATTTTATCAGTAAAGTTTTTCAAGACACAACATATTATAACAGGAAGTGGGTGGAGCCTTGTAGCAGCCATACAACTAAAACCTCACATTGTATCTTCTGACTTGGTTTATTCTGTTATATTCAGTGTAACTGTCTGGTATTCGTGTTAAGCCATGTATGATTTCAAATATGACTTTGAGATCAAGTGCTTCGTCTTCAACACGATTTGCCTTTAAAGTTCTCCCTGTTGGACTGAGCCAGAGACACATGCTTACTGACCCAAACAGCACACACATTGCACTGGCATATATGAAGAATTACTGTAGTTTACACAAATCTAGTGTAACATTATAACCACTGGCTTCTTATGTTGGATCTATTCTCTAATCATATTTATGGTGAGACACTGTCCAGTGTTCACCTAAAGAAGTCTCATTATTATTTAATTTAATCTACTTGGATCCATAAATTTATATGGGACCTTGTAACTTCAGATGCAAAGATTTTTAAATATGCATTTTACACCCTTCAAAGATGAACCTGTGTACACCAAACTTTTCAGTTTTGTACTTATTAAAATTTTAACAGAGCATGCAGAAGGATTTGTTCATATCTAATTCCATTAATTGAAATTAGAATTTTTGCTCTAATCCAAAATCTCCCTCTGTAGTTTTTGTCAACAAAATGAAGCAAGAAATTGCATTTTTTTTACACATAAAATAAATTGTTTCTACATGAAAACATTACATGATAAAACATTTTCTTTTTCTTACATTTATGTAAACAAACTTTAGAAGAGGTTTAAACTGATATCTCTAAATTTAAGATTTTTTCCTATTCACCTGCAGTTTTTCGCCTTAATTCAACACAAACTACAGCAGCCACCACAAATAATTGGCAAGGGCCCATAATGTTATGCTTCATAAAGTTAAGGTCACTTTAGGTATAATTTAGGTGCTCAGTTAGTTAAAGCTACTAAATATAAAACAACTCAAATAAACATTTAGTATTTGTACATTATCTTATAGTGCTTTCTGGTGATTTAGATGTAACACTTTAAGACCAGGGGTGAACATTTTCTTGGTCCGGTGCCTTGAATTATATATTTCATGTGTTTTTGCATTTGTCATTTTGGTGGTTCAACTTGAGAAATTCAAAGCTGTTTAGACAAAGGATGAATTGATGAGGGCTACTACTGCTTGATTAGTCTAAGCGGTGTTGATGGAGTCGTGGCTTTGGGAGGGAAAAGAGAGAGAGGTGCTTTGAGGAGGGATGCAGCGTGTTTTGGCTGCCAAGGGACTTCGATTAGGGCAGCCCCTCTGTGCCAACGGGACCCGTCCTGCCAACTTCAGGACTGGAACAACTTCAGTGTAAAACGTCTTGAGTGAAGCAGCCAAAAGTGAAGAAATCTGAGAAATGTTTCGCAGATACCAACAAAAATGAACAAATCTTTTGAGTTTCATTTAAAATTGTAATATTTTATTTAATCAGGAAGACATTTCAAAAAAGGGAACTTGAGGCATGTGCATACAAACTTGGACAACCACAGGACTGTCTTTTGTACATTAGCAAAAAATAAGAAAACAACAAAAATCTACAGCTTGTTTAGCATCACACTGGGATGTTTCTATCTCCTCGTAACAAAGCCAAGCTCGTAGTTGCATGCATTGTGCTTGTTTAACTCTGTGTGTACTGATAACTGTACTGTACTGGACACCATTTTACTCTTTATACAGGACAGGAGTATTGTCATTTGTTTGAGGCAGATATTTTGTGGAAGATTGTTACGGTCAGTGGTTCTCAAACTGTCGTCCATGTACAGCTGGTCTTACGCAACAATGTGAACTACTCTGGCCAATATTTAACAGTTATTAAACTGAATATTTGTCCTTTCATACCGGATTCATCTGTATTCATATCAATTTTAAGTCATGTTTAGTGTTTTAAGTATTTATGCATTCACCCTTCAGTGCTTTTTGGAACTGCACTTGTTATAAGAAAAAGTAAAAAATGTGAGATGTACTTACAAAATGGGAGCTGTAAACAAAAGTATGAGAACCACTGATCCAACAGATGTTTCTTGTAACACTGTAAAATCAAACTGAAATCATTGTCCATGAACATACCGAAAAAATGATAAATCAATCAACAGATGCAATGTTTAATGTGAAATCCATTGTGCAAATCTCAAATGCCTTTGCCTTTTTGCATTCCCTAATTGCACTAGAAATGGCTGTTCATATTTTAAATGAATGCTTTTTGATGCTGTTGTATTTTTATGCATTGCACTGGGAGACCATTTGGACACACGTCCAGCTGCCCTTTTGTGCCTGGTGAACTGCATATCTGCTGCCGTATAGCTGTATATATTGATCAGTGTCTATTTTGATGTCCAAACTTGACTTTCAAAGACATTTCTTGTATGATTTCTAACTTTGTGACTTGTGTCTTTTACAATGTTTGTTTGTTTGTTTGTTTTTAAAGGTATACAAGCTGGATCATCTTTTAAACACAATAAAAGTGAACTTCTTTAATCTGAGTTTTACCAAGGGACACTATGAGTGAATATCAGCTGTGTGGTCATACATGTGGTCTTGTAATGTGTCATAATATAATCATTTTTGTGATCCTATAATTGTCAGTTGTAAAAAGCCATCCATGATTTACATCAACTGACAAATTATGAAAACACTACTAACATTTAGATTTTGGTCATTTCAGCTTTTTTTCCCCTTTTTTTTTAAGATCACTCGACAGCTGGGATGTGCCACTGGGAACACAAATTCCATTGTTCCTGCGTAGGCTCCCTTTAGTCTTGTGTTTGTTGCATGTTAATTCACCAAGGATCAAGGTCACATGAACTGACCCCAAATCTGAAGGGAAATTCCACTGTTTAATATGGACCATTGTAACTACAGATCCTGATGGCATTGGTTATAAAGTAAAAACACCACAAGTCAAAAGTAACCAGTGTGTAATTATACATTTGGGTTTCACAATTTCTAGAAAGTTATTAGTCTTATCGGCTTATATCAAATATGGACAAATTGCTCGGGGAAAAACTTCATGTATGTGTTTTTATTAGATTATCTGAAAATGTTTTGAATGAACAGACAACAACTTTTATGAGCTTTCATTAATATAGTATAATATATAATAATACAATATAACAATATTATTGTCCTGCATTTGAGTGCTCTGAAAATGTTTTCAGTGGGCTTACCCTCTATCTCTGTCCACTGTCTTGTACGTATTTTTGATTGTTAAAAAAAAGTCCCTCACTCTCCACTTTGATTTTTCAACAGTAAAAAGACAAATCCAATGCACTGTTTGCTACAGTGAAATGCCATTATGAAGAGGCAGGGCATCTCAGTTACAAAGTTCTGAACAAGAAGTCTGGATCTTTTTAATCCATTTTATGATTCACATTGTGGTTTACAATGAACAAATGATAAAATAATGATTTATGTATGTTATAGTTTAATATTACATACATTTTTTTATTCAATAAAAATTGCAGTTATGTAAACATGATGCTTATTACTTCAGGACCTTTACCATGCTGGATAGTAGCTATTGTGTTGCATGCTACAGTCTGAAGTTACTGATAGTGATTCTCAAGCAAGACAACAATGGATGGACACAAATAAAGATGATCTACTGAGCAATATAGACCGTTCACTTTTTACAGCAGGGAGAAGCTCGTGGTCTGATATAAGGTCTAATTGAAAGCATTTAGGACAGTGGACATAACAATTTCCAGAAGCCAGCTGTATTAATTGAGTCTGGGAAAAAAGGTTGATGACAATGTTTTCAAGACAACTAATGAAATGTTTTATTAATTGCCACAGAAACATCACACATCACAGAAAGACAATGTTGGCTCTAAAATATTCATTCCTGCATACATAACAAGTGAGCCGTCTTCATAATGTCTGATCACAGATACATTTACACATGTGGGTAGTGTTAATACTAGCTGTCACGAGGAATACAAGCAATATGAGCCTGTCACATTCATGTATTTATTTTGGACATTCACAAACAAGTAAAATACATGTACAGTAGTTCACTACAGTAACACTGTAAAACGTTGGGAGTGCCATTTTAAAACTGAACAGTCCTTCAGTTGCATATTTGACCTACTTTTTAAGGCTTTGAGTTTCAGGTAAAATTGTCTTAAAATGTCGGACACGGAGACAGTCTCATTAGTGTTGGCCCAAAGGGAATGTAAAGTGAGTAGAACACAGAATGATCCATTGACTCCTAATCAAAGCAACACCAGTCAAAATCATTTAGTGCTTCTCATATGCACTAGAAACCAAATGATTCTGTCTAAAATACTGTTCACATGGATTTGTAAAGGCTTCTGGGATTGTTATCATTTAGAATTATAATGCAGCATACAGTTTAGAACTATAATCTACTATTTCAAATGTTCAAATCAAATAGTAATTTGTATTGCATAGAGACAGTTCTGAAATCAATACCAGCCACAGTAAATATGGGTTTTTAAATACCTTCATAGGAACTCATAGGAAATTGTAATAATTTATACTGTGAGAATAATGACCAAATATTGAAATGGATGATAAGAAAGATGATTTAAATATGATTTTGTGGCTGTGCTCTTCAAACACATTCACTATAATTAAAACAACTTCTCTAAACCCATAAATCCAAGCTTTTATCTGAGGCACTTTTGAGTGGAGTCCTGCGCCCAGTGCACCCATGATACAAGCAAAGGGCGCCATGTTGAGTTCTATGAAAACATCCCAAACACTGGTTAGCAAAAAGTGCAAATACAAAATGTATAGATCTTTATTACCAATCTCATCTCTTTCCTCGCTGAGGACTTTTGAGGAATTGCTTAGCTAAAAAACAAACAGAAAATGTAATTAATGCATTCTAATAAGAAAAACAAACTGGAAGATTATGTAATGGTATAATAGAAAGACATACCTTCCACCTTGTTTGGAGGCATTCTCAAAAAACTTTGCTTTAGAGGCAACACTGCAGAGGCAACAAGACAGAGAGCTCACATTACATTTGTCAAAGCCAGCAACTCTTCATTAAATATTTCAAATAGTAAAATCAGCAATGGCTACACATCACACACAAATGACAGCTCCACCATGACCCATCTCACTCTGACATACAACAGATCATCTATCATCATGGTTAATGTTAATTAGTTACACGTCTACCATTCTCCACAGACCTGCCGGAGTAACTATTCCTCCAGATCACAAGAAGTCTATTATCTTTTGGGGAAAAAAACAAGCCGTTTTTGGGGATAACAAGATAATTAACCCATTATCACCTGTAAAAAGTGTCATAATTGGCCCACAGATGGCTGCTCTTCAGACAACATTACTTCCAAAGTACCAGCAGACCAGTGAAAATGGATCATATTAACTTGTTTTATGATAAATGCGGTACTGTTGGCCTGCTGTCATTGACCAAGTGATGGATTGCAGTGGTCTGGTTATGTCCACCTTCATTACACAGCGGTTTTGTAGATTACAGTAAGACAACACAGTTGCGATGGAATTTGTTGGAGCTCATTTAAATGTCTTGATCTATACAATGAGGAGATGGGGGAATGCTTTTCACTTCTTAAACCTGTGTCATTTGCATCTGACTGAGGGATGTGCCAAAGGGGCTTTTGTGAGACTGAGGAGGACTTACTAGGACGTGGCGGTGGGCTCAGAGTGGACGAGGACTGGACTCTTTTGTGGAGCGGGGAGTCGGCTCGGGGGCTCGGGAGGGCGCACTGGTGGTCTACAGATGGCAGGCTTTTCTGTCAATCTAACCCCCTCTGCAAAACAAAGCCATAAATATGAAGTAGGGATGGGCAATATTTCATCCCTTACATTGATCAATTTTTATTCGATTTCCTCTTCACAGACTCTGTGAAGGCTCCTCCTGCACTGAATCCTAGCCAAGTACCCTTTTTGATCTCCTCCTGCGTCATGCACAAAGAACATGGGACATAGTAGTGGGATATCATTTCTGCCCAGGTGGGGCACAGGGCGTGCCTGAAATCTGATTGGCTCACCACACACAAAGAGGCTGTATATTGGAAACATACTTTTTGTGTAATTTTATTTAAGAAATTACACAAAATTATCACACACAAAAAAAACATTTCTTATTCTTAATATGTATAATTATTATAAAATAATTTTCCCAAGATAATGTAAGTGTTAAATGCACAAAGCCAAAGACTTGAGCAGGCCCTGGTGTCCCAACTGTAACAGTGATGTTAATCTTAAAAAAGAGATGATGCACCTCAGGGAAATATTCAAAATAAATAAATAAATTGTATGAATATACTACAATACTATAACATGTAACTTTGCAATGTCAGACAGTAGTGAAGAGATGCAATGGAACCATACCTTTAGGAGGTCGTCTGTTTTGGAAAGATGGGGTCCGGTTTACAGTGACTGGGATCTCTCCATTTGAGAAGGAGGAGGATTCAGGGGAGTCTGAGGAGCGGTCCTGGCGGTTTGAGGGGACAGGTTTGGGCATCAGAGGTATCCGTGGAGGAGGGTCTCTGGGAGGGAGAGGTTTGGTCCGCTGTAGGGGAGTGGGGCTTAAAACAGAGCCATGTTTCTGACCATCTGCCACAGAGCAACAACACAATTAATGTGAAAGGGACAGCCCATTCGCAAGACAAGTAAAAATTGAAAAGATTAGATGGTTAAAATGTTACTCAGTGGGGCTTCTTAGGCATACCATTTTAACAAAAAGTCAAATTTTACATAGAGTTATCACAAAGTCAAATCAGACTTTTCATGCTATTAGGAATATTTATTTTTGACTATTAAAAGACAAACAAAGGAATGGGGTCATGCTACTAACAATGACATAACAAAAATGCTCAAATGAGAACAAATGAACAAAAAGGTTTATTTTTTAACTTGATGGTTTAAAAGCATCATAAGAGACAACCATTAAAATTACAGATAAAAGATAATGAAGTACAAATGACATGAATGATGGAGACATAGACTAGCAATTGATGAGAGTTAAAGGGAAATGTTAGCCATCACTTAGGATAATGATGATGGCGAGAAGGTGCTGGTGGCAGTGGGACTACAGAGGAGGATAATTACTCTCTGAATGAAAGTGCTCGGGACTCAGAGCTGTGTAGACGCGCGCCGGCCGTTTGGATATCGTGATTGGCTGTCGCGTTCGGGGAGTGATTCGAGGGGGAGGGACAGGTCGGGCACTGTTGTCCTCCGGGAGACTGCAGAAGATCTGAAAGTGGAGAAACAGTGATAAAGTTGTGGTGTTTGACCAAATACAGCCTCATGGTCATGGCATATTAATTCACATCTGAAGACATTAAATGAATAAAATCAAAGTGGAATAAAGAACAAAATGCAGTTGGGTTCTGGAGTGTTGTTTTTAGAGGTGGGCAGGTTATCTAAATGTTAATACTATTTTGAACATTGTTTTCAAATATGCAAAATTAGAATGTTGAGCATATCATTTATAATAAATAAATTTGCAAAAATGAAATGAAAATTAAATAGAGTCATCTGTAAATTTCTGAATAAGGATATTACATGATATTTCATAATATTGTCTAAATATTCTTTTTGTGATAATCCAGTGGTGTAAATTTCTGTTCAAATATTTAATTAAACTTGGAACTTGTGGTACTAGATTTAAATCAGAAACAAACACAGTGGCACATAAAATGTCAAAAAGAGCTACTGAACCCTGTGTAGTGATTTTAGTGCCATAAAATACCAATACTTTATATGACAATGGATGTAATTATACCTTTTTGTATTCTTCAATGAGGATCTCCACAACAATATTCTGAAACTTGATGTCCAACATAGCAGCGACAGTCTCCTCCTGTGCCCTCATGAGAGTGGGTCCAAATATCACCGCCATATTGGAAGGGGTCATCCGGTTTTCGTTACTATGGCCACATACGCTGGTAACAAACAAAAACAGGTGAGTCAAATATAACCACCAACAGAATTCCAATCAGATATTAACAAAAACAAGAAAGGGAACAATCCAATAATGGCCAGTGCAAAAATGTGACAATAAAAAAGTTATTGGCAGTGCTTACTTGACCAAATGTTTAATCAGCATCTCCAGCATCTCTCGATTTTTTTCTGGTAGTTTGTAGACAAGGGTATGGATTTCACTGAGTCGAAAGTCCAAATTGTCAGACTCTGGGAGGAAAAAGTAAAACAAAGAAAGTAAAAAGGACAGTCAAAAATGGCGACATTAAAATTGCAGTCTGGCCTTAAGGTGGATATAAAAATTTCTCTGAAATCTCTATTGCAAAAACAGGTGGCCACCGAACATTTCCTCTGATTAGTAACAACACCTGGCATCTGGATTGTTATAAAAAGGATATTTGAGCTTGTTTTGCAGAGACATAATAATACAAAGCAAGATAATGAAATGGAAAGATGAGAAGAGTCATCACCATTATTATAACTTAATTGTGGTGGCTTCACATAACAAAATTATATAAAAAGTAAAAAAAAATTACAAAAGCAGCAACATACGCCTAACTGCAATGTACAGTACAGACTCATAAAAAACAATTCTAACCCAAGTAATTTCTATTCAAATTTAAATAAACAAAAGCTGAGAAAAAAAACAAAACAAAAAACAATTTGATTTGATGATTGATAGGTACAAATTCTAAACAGTTTTATTATTACTAGTAAAACTAACTTTTTAATAAAAGCCTGCAGCTATTTGTTGAAAATAAATATTACTTTTAATAAGGTTGTCATCATTTGAAATTCAATAACTGCTTTCCCTAACCAGGTTTCCGATAATGCCACTGTATTAGGTTGTGTTTGACTACCCACAATTCACAGATGATTGAAATCTTAATGTCGTGTGATACCTGTAATAATAGAATAAACAAGTCCAAATCCATTTATATTGTAACAAAGGTATCTGAATAAAGGGTGGGTTCGCAGATGGAAAATAGTGTATATGAGTTGATGGTTTCCTTAGTAACTGCATCAGTGACATTTGGTGTGATTTAACGCAATATATAAAACAGACCGATATCATTTTATCAGTTTTTAGAATATCCAAATAACACACTAGCTTGGTGATCTTATAAAATAGACAACACAATCTTCTACAGCTGGACTATTTAATCACAAAATAACAGCATTTCCAGGAAACTTAAGTCACTGATTGTTTAAACTTTACTCTTGACATCCTGAAAGTATAAGGTTGATGCTATTAAAAGTATTGTATTTTACAGTAATGCAAGCTATAAAAGTAAAAAGGGAGTCACATTTCCTATTGCTTTTAGATGAATTGCTGAACCAGCACTATCCTCTCTACCATGCTGTCGTTTGGATTTATAAGTTGGTAAATTTACTCAGTTTGAGTAAGAATACTTATTGACAGACTGTGATGATTTGGTAAAACTTACTTGCAGCAGACATGAGATCCCTGTGCAGAGTGTAGGTCATGAGGGGTTCAGACAGGCTCCTGTACAGAAACACAGACACTCGTAAATTGTAGTAACCACCAGGCGAGTTCAAGTTACCAGTTCAAGCCAAGACACAAGGCAGCAGTTTTAGAAAACCCATGTAATCATTCAATTTGGAAAATGTATGCGTATTGCCAGTCACAACAAAGATACATTTAATATTGGGGAGATTTTATTGTGAGTCATATTATTAAAAGGATAAATGGGCTCATAGTGTATAATTAGTTACCATTTATGCATGTAACCAAATTATACTGTGAGAATAATGACCAAACTCTAACCAAATCTAAAAATGTGTCTTCAAATTCAGTATAAAATAGAAAGTCAGTGGTCTTCTATGGAGGTAACATAGGGCATACCCACCTTAGATAAAACTTTAATGCACTTGTTATAGTTTTCTCATCCCAGTCTGTGTTCTGCAAGTCCACATCTCCAGGGTTCATTTGACCTAAGAAGAGACAAAAGAAAGACGACTTACACACTATCACATATTTTTCTATCTTTGTTATTATATTGTAATTTGTGAGCAATGTGTGAGTGAGTAATTTCCTTTGTGGTTTGTGTTGCCACGATACTAAAATTTAAAACTTGATTTTGATACTAAGGAATAAACTTGATATTCAATACAGATACCTCAATGATAGAAAAAAATAAAAACACTCTTTATTTAAACAATTGGATGTGGTCAACATTAAATAATAGTACTTTATTTTATATTACCATGTGGCCTTATATCTTTTTTGAGAATTGATACCTGCTCAAATGAGTATCTAGTTTTGATACTAGTTTTAGTATCAATTAGTATCTGATTTTTGATAATGTCTAAATCTAATACTATATTTTTTGTCTGATGGTGGCAAGCGCACTGCTGTACTGTCATTTTACTCATTCGGGTGCTAATATTTTCTAAACAGAACATTTTTTTTTTTTTGCAGTTCTCTTAAAATGGGTACAAGCAAATATGTTTTAATAGGTGGTGTCCATAGTGACTCAACTTTCACTAAACAAAACCAGGCATACCTGTTGGATCAGGTCAGATAATCAGGCAGCAGCCAATCACTACACAGAAAAGAGCACGGACAGAGGAAGCACGCGTTTTACGGGCTTAGTGCCTTACCAAAGAAGGCATTTAAAAGCTTCTGCACTTGGATGTTGCTGCCAACTGTTCGGTAAACTCCTTCTTGTGTGACTGCTGTGGAGAGACAAAGAGAAGGAGATGGTTTTGAAATGAAGGGCAGGAGGCTGGAGGGAGGCAGTGGAAATATACTGCACAGTTTACTTCATAGACTGGTGAGGACATACAGATGTGGTTTAAAGATTATGAAACTGCATCAGAAAGTGACTAGGCCAGACCGATATGCAGTGAATGTGGAACTTTAAATTTTATTCAACCAAATTATAGGTATTTGGGAAAAAATGAATGAAAAATTGTTAAAATGTTTAATACCGTACAAAATATGAATAGTTTAGTTGTTTTTAAAGACATAATTACAACAATTTTAAAGTATGTTCCTCTTCAAAGGGAATGTCAGCTCAAAACCGTGAGTGCAGCCTGCAACTCAACTACGCCCCCTAAAGAAATACTTGCATGCTTACACAGATCTAACACAAACACTAACCTTTAGTTTCTATGTAGTTGATGCATCTTCTCACAAACTTAAATCCAGTTTCATTCAATTCCACTGCAAAAGAAAATATACTACAAATTAGTTCACACATCTTGATGTTGAACAAAAGACCTCAGATTGTATTTTGTGCAAGAGTAGCTTACTTTCAGCTTGTTTTTGAATTGGGGAATGGTAGATCTGAAATGAAAAATGTAAAACAAAAAAAAAAAAAAAAAGAAAAGAAAGAAAACAGCTGTAAAAGCACTGCCCCAGTTGGTCTTACGTAATTAATGACATGAAATAAATAGTTTATGAAATGGAAAGAAATACTGAGTAAATCTTTCAAGAAGGCACAAGGACACACAGTCTAAAGAGATGGCTGGAAAAATCATTGACCAGATACACAAGTGTATTGGAGCATTTGTCTTTTGATTTGGCCCTTAACTTTTAATGACAGTTAGATTTTAAAATGGGAACTGTTTATACACAATTCTGGCATGACCCAAAAATAAAAAAGCACCTAGACTATTATGGTAATAAAGCCCCTAACTCCTCAGTAAAAACTAAACTATAATGAAAAGTATCAGTAGGGTTGTAGGGTAAGGTTTATATTTGTGTTGGAAACATGTGTGCATGACCTGAACATAAGCGTCTTAAGGCCAGTGGTGGAAGGTAACAAAGTACACATAGTAAAGTACTGTACTTAGACTTTTTAGGTATCTGTACTTTACTTAAGTCAATTTTAAAGTGGATACTTTTTACTTTTATTTCATTACATTTGAGAGCGGGTATCTGTGCGTTCTGTTTTCTCAAATTTTTCATATGATTTTATGGGGTTTTGCCTTTTTGTGGTACCGCCCTGTCTAAAAGGTTTTAAGTTGGGCTTTCAGCAAACAAAAATAAATACACAAAATTCATGAGAAAAAATAAGAAACTGATTCATACAGCAACAGTTAACCAAAATATATATCTTTTTTAACAGTATCACTACATTTTAATAAATTAACACTTGCGTGAAATACTTTGATTTTTTAATCTTAAAGTACATTTTTAAACTGGTTCTTTAATACTTTTATTGAGGTTGATTTTTTCATGTGATACTTTTGCTTGAGTATCTTTTGCCTTGGTATCTTAAGTAACAAAACTGAGTACTTCATCCACCACTGCTTAAGGCACTGGCTGTTAATGAATAACCAAAGTCAATTTTTCTTAGGGTTAGTCTGAATGTTTGAAGTTTCAGCAGTGATCCTAGTCATATTTTAACCTGACAAAGTCTAAGAGAGTTTGCAGATATACTGAAGCGTAGAGTGAATGAGGAAGTAATGCAGGAAGTGGTTATTTTAAAAGTGTGTCCTCTGCGTCTTTCACATCCTCTGGTCAAAGCCAAGCCCTATCTATTCTTTCCACAACTGACAGAGCCACAGCTACCATTTACTGTGCTGTGCCTAAGAGTCTTTAATGTCTCATAAAAAAAGGATATCCACTATACAGGTTTACAATTTAATATGTTGTTAATAAAGAATAGAACACTGGAAAATTTAGATATCTCCCTTTAGGGCATTCAAAGTGTATCGTCTCAAAAATTATCCCTTATAATAATTTAAATGCATTCACGTTAAAATTATGTTTTGTAAAATATAGCCATACTGATTTCATTTGTAGAAACTGAGTGTCCGTTTATTTGGTTGATTACATTATGCAGGTGTTATGTAGGAGATAACAACATTATCTTATTTATTAATTTACTCACAGGTTCTTTTCCATCCATGGCCTCCATCCACAGCTTCCTCTCAGCCTCTGAAGGAGCTTGGAAAGTGACAGCAGCATTTCTATGGGAACAGTAACAACATGCACAGGTTAGCATTCAGGTAGAAATGGACAGCTTGCCATTTAATTTAACTCTTTTTTTTCCTTTTTTTTTGGGTCAGGATTTTAGTATCAAAAACCACATTAACAAAGTATAAAGTATATCTCAAATTCGATAAAATTTTACAGGAGATATTAAGTCAAGAGCCAATTTGTATGTTTCATAGGAAGGCCATTTAACAAATAGTAAAAACAGCAACTGTTAAAACCCAGTTTGTGCCATCTGCAGATGTGTTGTACTCTATTGATTTTAAAAAATGTCTGGTATGGTCCAATATTTGGATGAATATAAAAAATGTAAAAAAAATATATATATATATATATATATATATATATATATATATATATATATATATATATATATATATATATATATATATATATATATATATATATATAATACCAAGATTATTACAGCATTTGTGGGTAGGAGAGATCTGCAGTGAGGAGAGGAAAAAGGAAAATAAACCTGTTTGGTTTGGTTTTTCGTGTTGCAAATTAAAATATACTTAAAGCAGGACAATTGTGATTCAAATGTAAAACTGTTAAAAAATAGTTTTATTTGACATTGCTGAGTTGGGTTCATCATCCAACTAATTCCTCATTATGTTGCCCAGTTCACACCAGCAGCAAATTAGGTGCTCATTCAGAGACATTTTCAAGCACTTAATGCATAATTCAGGCACCTCTGAAAGCTTTAAAAGACCCCATCAACATTCAAGCATTTTCAAAGATTTCAAGAAACTGCCCCTAAATATGACATGGCCACCTGTGGCTTTAGTGTCTTTTGGGGGGGAAAAAAATCACTTTGTACCAAACAGCCTACTTATAAAACCATGAAGTGTTCATTATTTTGAATTTAGAAATCTGCCACCTGTTTCTAGCTCTATGCCAATGTTCTGGGATTGTTTGGGCTACAGTCCATTTACCCCTCACATCATGTCCTTGTAAGCCACCTGTTCACCTCGCCATTACAACCTTCATACCCTACAAGGTCTAAGTGACTCCACATTCTCCTTTCTCAGAGTCACACTCACCTCTCCACTGCCTCCACGTCAAAGCAGAAACGCTTGTCTATGGAGTCTGACTTTCGGCGAAAGCAAGACTTCAATGTGAGCTGTGTATTTGGCTGTAAGAAAATCACAAGAACAGCAGCAATATGAGTTAATCTACAAGAACAATGGGTATAGGAATGCTAGTTTGTTCATATACAATATAAACCTGTTTGACTGTAGTCTTTTGGTCACAGGAAATCATAAATAATTGTCGCCTCTCCTTGTGATACTTGCAGTAGTATTTCACCCATGTGACACCCAAAGCCCCTAAAAAAGAAAAATAGTTCTGGTTTTACTGTTGCTCGCCAATGCATCGTGCAGAGCAATATTAAGAACTTGTGTTAATAATAAGGTATAACACAGTGGTGCTAAACTTTTTTCCTCGGAGGGCCAAATCAAATACATAAAAGCTTTGCTTTGTCACATTTTTCACGTAAAAGGGTACATTTGTCAATAAATTGCTTTTAATTGTTGTGCTTCTTAGGGCAATAGTCTGGTACGGGCTCCCTTTCATCTCTTGACAGTCTTTTCTGCACAAAATGTAATCAGAATAGATCCTTCTTAGAAAGCTCATCAGATCCTCATGGGCAAAATGAGGGCCACGTTAGCCCCATGAGCCTCACTTTGGACACCCCTGGTGTAACATATGCAGGTGGGTTTGTCAATATAGCTGGGTTCTATAAACCCGTACACACAAACACATTTGGGGTGCATGAATAAAATGTACACTTACACTTTTCTTGACAGTACAAGTATCCCTCCATGGGAAGTAAACTGTGCATCTGAATAACTTTGGTTGGGCTGGTCATCCTCTTCATGAGCTCCTCCAGCTCCTCACAAGTGCTCTCATAGTGGTTTCTGGTCTGCAAACCGTAACAGAGAGAAAAGCTATATCACAATATCACAGTGCACTATAGCCTTAAAATACAGAACCAACATTTTGCAGGCTCAGCTGCAGCTCCTGTTTGTAGGGCATGAAATCCTGAGTCATTTCCACCGTCAGATTATTGAGTGTCAAAATGCTGTGAAGAAATGCCAGGACCTGTCCCAACAAAACAAAAGCAGTATAAAGCTACATTATGTGACATTTAAATGCTATTGGACATTATTTGTGAGGTGGGTTAGCTGAAGTGTGTTTCTTGACTCCTGGAGAGGTGTAGAAGAACAGTGGGTAATAACTCACGGGTTCAACAACATCAAACTTCTTCCGGTCCTGAACCTGGTGGATTTGGTAAACATACTCCACTGAAGCTTCATAGAAGTTTACACGCTCCTTGTCAAGCTGTTCATCAGCCTGCCAAAAACATTAATAATTTATTAATAAAGTACATTAAGAACATTTTATGTACTCATAATTGTTTTACTGACCTTTATTTAACCATGAAAACATAACTGGTCTGAATTAAAAGACATTAACACACAATTTACTGACCTCCTGAAGTTGATTTTCCTTCTTCTTTGAAGAAAGACTTAAGTGTTTTTCTAACTGCGAGTAATATTTTTCACTTTCTTTCTCAAACTTCTTTTTCTTCTCCTGAAAAAAAGTATTAGTATTTATAAGCAACTATAACATTTATGCAATAATTATACAGTACACAGAATGCATGTGTAATATATGTATGTAGAATGAGTGAAACATAATTTGTCTCCCAATATTAAGTTAACAAGAGTGACAATGTGAAAGGTATACTTCTAATGCATGTGCTTTACAGAAGTTAAAAAAGCAGCCCCCTGTTGTCACACAGGTGAGTATGTCATAAACAGGCTTCAGGAAGTAGCCTGTTGTGTCCTGTCTTTGTGTGCAACTCAGGAAGACGATGCATCCGCAATGTTTTTAAACTAGCCCTCATTCTGAAACATACAATAGGTCTGAGCTTTTAAGAGAGCATAGGGCAGCTGGCACTTACTTTAGTTGCTCCTATTTGGTCCTTTCTGAACTTCTCCAAAGGTTTAATGAGCAAATCAGATGCATTTTGAACCTGTATTGAAAACAAATTGAACACGTTTTAGTACTTTTTATTAAAGAAGTGATTATTAAACATTAAATGTAAGGTAATAATGAATATCACTGTATGTTTATAAAGTCCATTCTCCATACAGACAGCTGCATTACAACATTAAATGGATTCTATAACTATCATCACTATATGCCATTTTCACACAGTCCCTTTACATGAGGTGTTGGATCTGGAAAACCCAGTCAAACAAGAAGTACTTCATTCCTAGAATCTACAGAACTCAACTTAAAATGGACAGAGGTAATTACTTTTCTACAGTGAAAAACAGAACAAGAGACAAATAATGTGAAACCAAACAGCGGATTTGCAACCCAGAACAAATAAGAAAAACAGGAAACATATTAAAGGAACTGAGAGCAATATATCAAATAAGAGTATTATTTGATTCCAACTAACCAACACAATTAGTACACATGTATATTGAATGACAAATTAAACAAGAACAAACAGAAACTTTATCCCACATGCAGCCTACAGGAAGTGCTTGAGGTTTCTAATATCTAATAATGAGGGAACATTGGGGAAAGCTGATAACTCACCAGCATCATCCTGTCATCCTCTACTTCCTGCAAGAGTCCAGCAAACTCCTGAAAGGACTGAGCTGCAATAGAAAAACATCTGTGTAGTTCTCTATGCATGTCAAAGCTTGAAACACCATGGGCTTAAAGATACTGTTATGACGGCCTTAACATGTATCATCAAGTCAGGATTAGTATGTAGAAAAAAAATTAAAAATAGGTAAAGCACAAGAATGTGAGAAAGACATACACAGCCAGTCAAAAGTTTTTTTGTTTAATGTTTTTTCCTTTATCTTCCCGACACTGTAGTCAGTCATTCTTGAAGAAAGCCACCCTTTGTTTTGATCACTACTTTGCACTCTTGGCATTTCCACTAATGAAACGTGACAAGGCATAACTGTGAAGTAAAAACTATTTCAAGAGACTTCATCATGAAGCTCACTGAGAGTCAACAAAGCAAAGGGTGGCAAGATTGAGGAATGTGAATGTAAAATATAAAATATTTAGACATAGTTCACTTTTTTGGCTACATAATTCCGTAGATCTTGCTCGCATGTATGGTCTTGCATATATTTGATGCCCTTCAGTATGTTTTTACAATGTAGAAAGTGGTAAACAAAGAAAAAATTTTGAATGAGAAGATGTGTCCACATTTTGACTGGTATATACTGTAAAATAAATGTCTAGCTTCAATCAAGTCTATATCTTGAATGAATATTAAAAAGAGTGTGGGGAGGATATCATCTTACCAATGTTAATCTCATCATCTGTCAAACAGTCACCGATGAAGTCAAACTGAAATGTGTTGAGGGTCTGGGAAAACTTCTGAACAGCAACGGAATATGCTGCAACATAAAGATAAGACAATGGGGGAATTAAAGGGTTGCAATGGAAAGTTTAAGAACACCAAGAGGATAGGAAACAGGCAATAAGAATCAAGATAATTGAATTAGAATACTTAATAGACACAGAATGAAACACAGCACTGCCAGCAGAGTAAAGCTAGGCTACAAAAACAATCAAAACAATACAATGAGTGGATATGGCCATAGTTATGTACAGGTGGATGACACATGTCCAGGGCTAGCAGTGTAAAATATATAGTATTGTGTAGGGGCCTTTAAAATCCTTTAGGAGCATTTTTGTCTTTAGCATATAAATGTCATGTGTGCTGACATCCAAAAGGCGGTATGTGGTATTGGAGCAGAAAGCCTATGTAATACATCACCCCTGTACCGCCTGGTCTGCATTAGGAAAAAACAAAACAGAGCCAAGAGGAGCACAGTTTTCAACCCGAAGATCTGGCAAAGAGCAAATATAGTCTTTATAGTTAAAAATTATCTGTCTTAAGGTGCTTTCTGGTTAAATTGTATGTTACTAAATAATAATTAAACAACATCTTAACAAGATTTCGGAGAGATTATGATTTTTTCCATTTATCTAGATGGAAAACACAGTATTTGGCACTGATACAGCCTCAACAATGACTATTTGTGTTTGCATTTGGATGACAGAACCACATCAGAGTGATCCAAACAAAACTGACAGTGTGCCCTCATAGATGTCATCCAAAATAGAAGTGCTCGACTTTAGTTGTGCCTATGGGGCTTTTTTATTATAACTGAGCTTTTCTAGACCTGAACACGTGACAAGTGAGGCTATAAAGAGGAAGCACTACAGCACCTGGATCAATGCAAATGGTTTAAAATATCAGTGATTCTTCTGGCACATCTGCTTCTTCCGCCTGGCCCTTTTCAGTGGGCTGCGTCTCCCAGGGGACCACTAGCACCTCCCCATGCCTATCCCACCCACACCAATATTGTAGACCCCTAAATGGCCCCATTGATACTCAAACATCAACTACACTAGCCTTTTACACAATATGAAATCCACAGTATTAACCTGCAACCGTGTATTAAAGTGTACCCATACCCTTGATTGTTGCGATGACATTAACGCCATCCTTGATCAAATCTTTGAGGAATTTGCTGGTTTTCTCCACCTCCGACTCGTAGCATTTGAGAGTCTCCCTGAACTCGGGACTGTCCAGATAGCAGGCACTAAACTCCAGAGGAGGGTGGCCCATCTTGCAGACAGCAGCAGAAGAGTTCTTTGAGTAGAAGCGGACAGAGCCACGCAGGCTTCTACGGCACTACGCACGGGTCATTTCAGCTCAAGAGCTGCACACTGGACAGATGAGAAGCGCGGACCATAGTGGCCGTGGGAGCCTGTTACAAAATACCGATAACAACAGCACAAGGTTTATGATTACGTCCACTTCCTAATAACGTGTCCACCGTAGAAACAGAAATCCCTCTCGTAAGCGCTACTTTTTCCTAGTTGCGGTGTGAAGAGGAGCGCGGGGCTGGTGCCATTCCAAAGGGTTGTTAGCTGTCAATACCACAGAGTCCGCTTCTTCTGTCTGTGCGTCTTTACAACAGCGCACACATAATCCACGTCAACAAAAACGTATATACGTATAAAATGCTTTACATAAAAATGTATTTGCTAATAACTTATTCCTTTAATAAACTGCACCGTTTGACAAAGAGCGTAAAACAAAGCTAAAGGGCCCATGCCAATTGGCTACACAGTCGCTCTTTACTCCCACCCAGGAGTTTCTTAAAGGGGCCACTCCTCCTCAGCACTCTATGATATCAGCCATAGGCAGTAGATTTGGTCTCAGCTTGTACCTCATAGTCTCAATTAGGCATGTGATAGATAGAATGTCTGGCAAGGCTATATCAACAGATGGGGCCCCAACAAAGCAAAATCCTACAAAATAATTGAAATGGAGTGACATCTCATGGCACACCTGCACGTGACTGGGTGTGTCTCAATAACTCAAGTCCATTTACTTTCTCGTTCAACCACATTCAACTAGAAGGCCTACAGGCGTACTTATGTGTGACTCTGCTCAATAGATTAGCCTATCCCACAACTATGTGCCAACATTCTATTGTTCACACATTTCAGTCCAGTGTGTGATAAAGCCACTTGTTTACTGTGAATATTCCAATCACTTAATTATCCCAAAGATTTCTATTCTAATTCTATTTCTATCTTAATATCCACAATGAACTAGTTTATAATGACCTCTCACATATTGTAATAGCTCCAAATTACCTCCAGATGTCATCCTTTAGGCTGTGTTGAGACAGGACACTTTGTGCAGTAGGTGTATGTTGATATACTGGACAAAAAGTTTGACATTTTATAGATTACAGATGACTAACAGTTATTTTATGTAGTAGGCTATACATAATTCCAGTGTACTGAAAATCATATTTACCTGTACAACCATTTCACAAATTTAACAGCAGACCTTATATTTTCAAATATTCATCCTCCACTTTGCTTTATTAAAAGCTTCCCCTCTAAATCACTACATGCATTATTCATGTCTGAAAAAAACAAGCTTTGTATCCATCTCTCCAAATTATAGTTTTATTTTATTTTTTTAAATAAAAAAAATTGCACATAGTCCACATTTTTACTAAGGCTTAATATGCCATATTCGTCTTAACCAATGAAGTGGATATTTTAAAGTAATTATGGCAGTCATGGGTGGCTTTTTAGCCAGTTCATCAGTTATAAATAAACTGATAAATATGAATTTAAGCATGTTTGACAAAGGCCTATTTGTGATGACTACACGCATCCAGAAAACCCTCACTACATGTAGACCTAAAGCTTCTTACAATTAAACTGAACTGGTGACTCTCTGGTTGGTGTGTATTACTTAACCCACTGAGCCCAAAC
This sequence comes from Taenioides sp. WSHXM2023, assembly GCA_029959045.1. Classification (NCBI taxonomy): domain Eukaryota; kingdom Metazoa; phylum Chordata; class Actinopteri; order Gobiiformes; family Gobiidae; genus Taenioides; species Taenioides sp. WSHXM2023. Next base: position 15,975,234 of record CM057098.1, on the reverse strand, counting down.
TGTTTCATATCGTCGTCAGTATGAGCCGCATCAATGATTTGATGGGATGATAAAAACCTCCACTGAACTTTCGTCATTCTTTGTTTCAGGCCATTCTTGTGGTCTCCAGTCATGTGTCAGACTGCCCTTTGCTTCCTCTCCCTGACCCTGCACAACAAGGCCAGTGCCCCCACTCAGATTCCTCAGATGAAAACGTTTGATGGGATTTCTATTGCTGGTTGTTTGGCCGCACTAAATGGCTCTGTTGTATGCAAATGCTGAAGCACATGACCCCGCAAGTGCTGGGCAGCGGCTAGCGTGACAGGAATCATTAGCAATGCAAAGCCATGGCACTCTGAGACTCTAATTTGGACTATTTTGTTAAAAGTCAATAACCACAGCAGAAGGTAAGTTCATAGTGATAAAATATTCATAACGAGAGATTAAGACTGAAATTGATTTGGTTTGTGTAATACTTACTAATTACAGCAGATAAACTATGTACTGTTTTGACAATCAAGTAACTTTTTTATTCTTTATCATTTGTATTATTTGTTATATTAAATGTAGAACTGTACAATATTAAGTTACATGATATTCCAGAAACAATCATACAGTCAGTATTCTGATCTGTGTGGCATTGGTTAAACTGTGTCACATGACGTGTGGTACCAGACCTTGGTGTTTTGGTCTTAAATGGAGTGCCAACCGCTGAGGGGGCACATGGACTGTTTGTCTTGGGATTCACTTTGATGCCAAAGCTTTGCCTCATTATCATCGTCTACACATCTTTCTATGACTCTGAAGCCTCCTGCTGAGCCCGGTAACCACTGAATTTTAGTTTAGCCTAGGGCATTAAAGTCAATATCAGCCACAACTACACTGAAATAAAAAATATTTTTAGGGCAATTATTTAAGTAAGTAAAGTAGTATTTAGGTTTAAAAGGTCTACTTATGTGTCTGGACAACACTACTTTCTCTTCATTAGATCATTATTGATTATTATAAAGATTGCAGTGTTTAAAATCAACACAAACTTTCTGGCATAAATTTGTACAAATCACTGGTTGTTTAGTGTTCTCATTTGAAATTTGGATCAGTTACAACCCATAGCAGATACTGTGTTCAATTGATACACATTTGATACACATTCTAAAAGGTGTATGTTATTTTTTTCTTTCAGAGCTGGAACCAAAGATGAACTGGGCTTCCTTCTACACTGTGATTAGCGGGATCAACAGACACTCCACTGGCATCGGGCGAATCTGGCTCTCTGTCCTGTTTATATTTCGTATTTTGGTGCTTGTGGTTGCCGCAGAGACAGTGTGGGGTGATGAGAAGTCTGGGTTTACCTGTAACACTCAACAGCCCGGGTGTGATAGTGTCTGCTATGACCACTTTTTCCCCATCTCTCATATCCGCTTGTGGGCACTTCAGCTTATCCTTGTTTCCACACCTGCCCTGTTGGTTGCAATGCACGTAGCTCACCGTCGCCATATTGACAAAAGGATCTGCAAACTGTCTGGAAAGACCAGTCCCAAAGACCTGGAACAGATAAAAACACAAAAGATGAAGATCACAGGAGCACTATGGTGGACCTATGTCATCAGCCTGCTGTTTAGGATCATACTTGAAGTAACTTTTATGTATTTGTTTTACATGATTTACCCAGGATATAAGATGATACGGCTAGTGAAGTGTGACTCATACCCCTGTCCCAACACGGTGGATTGCTTCGTGTCCCGTCCCATGGAGAAAACTGTCTTCACCGTCTTTATGTTAGCCGTATCAGGGCTGTGTATCCTGCTCAACATCGCAGAGGTAGTTTTCCTAATGGCAAAAGCCTACAGTAAGTATTTAGGTAACAATGGGGAAACAAGCATAGGAGATTGGTTACGCCACAAATCCTAAACAAAATCGGTGAAAAGTTAAAAGTTAACTTAAAGGTGCACTGTGTAACATTTCTGGGAGGTCTCCATGGACATGTGGATAATGGCTTTGTCCATAACTTGAATATATGCATGATAGTTTTTTATCATTATAAAAATATAAGAAAAAACATGCATTTGTACAGTTACTGGGGTCGACTCTCAACAGATGCGACCTGTAAACTGGCCTGGGGATGCCACTTTTTTGTCTCTGTGGAGATAGTCAAGTTTAATACCATACTGTTAGAAAATCAAGGCAAAATATTAACATAACTATGCAGACAAGAAGATGGCAGACCATTCACCAGAAAAGTTACACAGTGCATCTTTAAAACAAATAGCGTTGTTTGAATATACTGTAGCTTCAGTGTGGTTTAACCCTGGTCATGCATCAATAAATAACAAACCTATTCAGTGAAGTGTATAAAGCTTTTTTATAATGTGGCTTTTAGAACAAAGACTTCACACTTACTCCATCACATAACAGTCCTAAAAGTCACAAAATGCTTCAGGTAAAAAGGTATTTTACTGATACAATTCTTTTTTTTTAGATGGGACTAAATTGAAAGAATAAATGCTGTCGTTTTTGTGTGGTAATATCTGCATGTACAGATCTTAAGGAAAATGCAATGTGTCTGGAATTTTTAAATTGCTGGTGATCCTTAAAAGTGTAGAGCACAAAATGTTGAAATGAGTTAGATCAAGATTCAATTTATTTAATGGGGGAGAATGTTGCTTGTGAGGGGATTCTGGGAATGTCGAGTGGTGAGAAGGGGTCTGTTACCGAGCAGTGACATAGCTCTGGTTTATACTTGTCTACAACCGTTTGAGTTTTTGTGTTTAAGTCATTGCCTTTGAGTTTATGACTTTAGAGTCCTCACTGTTTATGTTTATGCTATTTTTGTTTTGTTAATTTAACAAATTAACAAAACAAGATTCAGTCCATTAAAGGTTGTGTTATAAAATCATGTATTTTATGCTGGTGCCAACAGTGAGGATTTACTTTTATTTTTGTGTAATAAACCAATGATAAAACTATACATTTTTATTTTAAGGTGTATGCTAATTTATTAACTTTCAAATGTTTAAATGTCAAATTTAAAAACTATTTCTAGTTTGTTTCAATCAAAGCATAAGTTCTAATGAGCATTATAAACTTTTGAAGACACCTGCCCAAGCAGTTAATCTGCTGACATAACATATAGTAAATCAGTGGAGTAGCATTTCTGCTTTGAAACAATTTAAGCCACAGTCGTGCCGGAGCCTGTGAGTGATTCTTCTCAGCTGTCTGCAGAGGTATGAACACAGACGGAAAACGTGATGAAACGTCACATCACACAGTGGCAGCACGGCCATCTTTAGCTAGGGTCTACAGTGGTCCGCGGTGGTCCACGGAGCCGATCAGCCACCTGTGCACAAACGTCTCAGGCATAGTTATAAAGTCCTTCTTTCCAGGCCAGAGTGCATAGTTTATCAATAGCCTCATCATGTACGGGTCAATGTAAGGTGACAATAGTGACCCACTGGACAGCTGAACATGCTGTGGCACAGCATGAGGGCACTTTTTATGGAACACATCAAAACTACTAATACTAATCATTCCTGTTGGATAAGAGAAGCAAAATAACTAAATAAATCTATAATTTATATACATATATATATATATATATATATATATATATATATATATATATATATAGAGAGAGAGAGAGAGAGAGAGAGAGAGAGAGAGAGAGAGAGAGAGAGAGAGAGAGAGAGAGAGAGAGAGAGAGAGAGAGAGAGAGATTTAGTTATTTAGTTTCTCTAAATAGTTTCTCTAAATATATATTTATATATATATATTTATATATAAAGATGTTCTAGGACCTCACACTCATCAAGTGTATTGAACTATGAAAACATTAGCAATGTAAAAACAATAGAGTGATGCAGAAGTCACAAGTCATCACAGGAATCTTAAAAACACCTCAACTAATGGATTATAATTTGAATAAGTATGTTTTTTTCTTTTATTTTGAAATGCTTTTATTATTCTGATTCCTAAGTGTTCAGACCAATTAGTTTAATTACCTAGTGTGTCCCAGGACTGAGTAATAATATTAAAAAATGAAGAAATAATAGAACATTGTGAAAACATTTTATACAACTGTAGTAAACGTAACATACAGGAAAGCTTGACACAGAGTATTTTGGGGTCAGGTCACTAAAGCTCAGAGACCACGACAGAGACAACAGAACCACTCCTCCCAACATCAACTCTATTTAAAGCTTGCTGACTTGAAGACTGCTCTGCTCTTTGACTGGACACTCCAGCTGCCACTCAGAGACAAGTTACACCTCTTGAGTACTGGGCTTTATAATATTCCTCAGGAGGGAACTTTTTCAGCTGTGTCCTGGACTCGTCTCAAAGGAACTTTTAGTTTTAGTACTTTAGACAACTCAACAGGTCGGATCTTAAATTAAGATTTTTTTTTTCTGCTTTTTGCTTTGGACATTTGTCCTCTCTATACAGAGGTGGACAGTGAATCGGCTTTTGCTTGGATATGAACATTAGCAGGTATGTTTTCATATGAAATCACAACATAAGATATTTTATCCAGAACTTTCCCTTATACCATAGTTGTGCCAATTTTCAAATCTTGGGCCCTGTATGAAACAGGTGCTCTTCCACTTTACCTCTTAAAAACAATCTCCACTATTTTTAAAGGTACGATCTGGCATGCAGTAATGAATATGGCTGAATATTTTAAACTAGAAACCTAAATCTAGTGTCAGTGTTGCAGCAGTGCTGGTAATGTGTCACAAGATCCATAGAGGCTCCCCAGCCTGCTGCAGGGCTTTCTCTCACACAGCAATCTGTGTCCTGGGCCTTTTTATCAGCCAACAGTGGATAGGTCACAACCTTTCAGAGCACAAACAGTGGATTCATGATTATTTACTGATTGAGATGGGCTTTTGGAAGTGTGGCAGCTTTAATGAGGCGTGTCTGATAGATAACATAAAAGATTTTTTGGAAAGGCTTTCACAGATTGAAATGTAATTATAGTCTTTGTTTGATTTTTGAAATATTAATCAAAAAGAGAATGCCTACTACTTAAAGATGATCATTAATCTTTTAATTGTTTGTATCTCCACAGACAGCTGTCCTGGTTTTCCCGATAAACTTGTGTGGTTATTTGAGGCAGTATGGGGGACTGGAACTCCCTGGGGAAGCTGCTGGAGAGTGCGCAGGAGCACTCCACTGTAGTGGGGAAAGTGTGGCTGACAGTGCTGTTTATCTTCCGGATCCTGGTTTTGGGCACAGCGGCGGAGAAGGTGTGGGGAGATGAGCAGTCTGGATTCACGTGTGACACCAAACAGCCCGGTTGTCAAAACGTCTGCTACGACAAAACTTTCCCCATCTCACACATTCGCTTCTGGGTCATGCAGATCATCTTTGTGTCCACTCCCACACTGATTTACCTGGGCCACATCCTGCATCTTGTGCGCATGGAAGAAAAGGAAAAACAAAAGGAGAAGGAGCTTGCACTGCAGAGTGAAAAACAGCAGCAGTTAATGGGCACAAAAGCCAAAAAGGCCCCAATCAAAGACAACCAGGGCCATGTGCGTTTACAGGGTGCACTACTTCGGACCTATGTCTTCAATATTATTTTCAAAACTTTGTTTGAAGTGGCATTTATTATAGCTCAGTACTTTTTGTATGGCTTTCAGTTAAAGCCCATGTACACCTGTGACCGCTGGCCATGTCCCAATGTAGTAAACTGTTACATTTCTCGACCCACTGAAAAGACCGTGTTCATCCTGTTTATGCTGGCAGTGGCCTGCGTCTCTCTGCTGCTCAACCTGGTGGAAATGTACCACCTCGGTTTCACTAAATGTCATCAGGGCCTCCGCTACAGACGCAACAAGGCCCGGCTCGACGCAGCCAAGCCCCTAAGTGACAGTGTGATTCCATATGTGCATGGCTATAACTACTATGGAGGCCACAGCGCGCCTGAGCCCTTCGCTCCAGAGCCCAAGTACAGCCTACAAGAGCCTTCTGCTGCTTACAGCCCATACAACAGCAAAGCAGTCTACAAACAAAACAGAGACAATTTGGCAGTAGAGAAGAGAGGCAAAACTGAAGATGACAGATATGAGAGATACGAGAGAAAACCATCCAATGCAGGTTTAGAGTTATTGCTACTGGAACAACAGAGAAGAAACAGTGTGTCCAGCAAACCCAGTACCACCAAGAGCAGGATGGATGACCTGCAGATCTGAGGACTTAACTAACAAACTCTGCTGCTGTTACGGTACCACTTTATAATAACAAGACTTTAATTCATCTTAATAAAACATGAATACAGACTAAATTATAAATAAACAAATAGTTTATTAAGAATGTTTCAGGCTTGGCAACTACTTAATTATGGGGTTAGGAGTTCGGATTAAGGTATTAAGAAGTTACTAAGCCTGAATAATTTAAATCATAATAATAAGCTTTAATAAACTTGTTCATTATGAATTAAGTTTTATTCATGCTTTATTAAGGATATTAAAAGTGCAGTTATAAAGTGTCACCACTGACCTAAACTGCACTGAAATGGCAAGAGCCAAACAACTTGAATGTCATAAATGACCATCAATCTTTTGGTGACAGATCCCAGATGACTTGAGAATGTTTTTGTTTACATATTGTTTTTCAATATAATATGATATAAAAGAATGTGAATACTTGGTTTTAAATTTCAAAAGATGTGACTGATTTACCGGATAAAATTGAGGTCTCGTTGTCTTTTTTGTTGTTGGACGGACAGACATCAGGCAATATTTTTAATTTATTTAGAAGACCTAAATTTTTACTTGAAATAAGCTTACTTAAATGTTGCTTTAATGTACATTTTGTTATTTAAATTATTTGTTTAAATAAAGTGATTATATTATTATGTTACTATTCTTAATCCTTAATTATGGTAACAAAATACTCACTTGGTTTTCAGTGATCAGTGTATTAAGGTAATTAAAAACTTACCTTATATTTTGCCAGATGATGTTGAATGGCAGGACAATACCAGTGTGATCTCAGCAGTGCATCTATGACCTGCTCTGCAAAAAGATTAAGATAAAAAAAAAAAGAAAACTTAAATTCTGTCAACTTGACAAAAGTTTTAGAGTGAAGACATCTTCACTCTAAAACTCCAATGGGACTTCTCTGTAATTACTCGTACAGACTTTAGTTTAGTTAACCATTCATGACTGAATGGGGGTAGGTTTTTTTTTTTTTTTGTTTGTTTTTTTTGTTTTTTTTAAATATAGCCTAAACTCTTGGTTATAGTCTTGATTAGCATGACAGAGGGCTGGAAATTGGAAATGGTAAATTATTTGTTAAAATTAAACCACCTGGTCAAATGAATTTGCTGTGTAGAGATAGGCTACAATGCCCACAGTTATTACACTTTAATAAGATAAATAACATATTTGTCTACTTTATACTTATCCTTAGATATCTAACAAACTGCTAAAGTTGAGTAAATATTCCTGTAAACTCAGCCACTGTCCTCTGCACTGACCTGCTTCCAGGCCTCCAAACGTCCAAGGCCCTGCTGTCTTCCGCTGCTGACAGGACAAGGCTGCAAAATGAACCAAAAACAGGTGACAGGTTAAAGGTCATGAACCCTCGGGTAGTGCATGCGTAACCAAATCGCTGGGCCAAAATAGTTTAGGTGCTCTACCCGAATGTATCTTTCCCAGTGCCCCAGACTGTGCCGTCCATAAATCAGCCGGACGTGGTGCACACTTGGGGTGCGTCAAAGCACGCAGGTTTAGTGCCACTGATGGTATTCCGACTATTTATGTAGCTCAGTATTGTCAGTAAGTGACAGATTACCACCCTTGTCCACAGGTCACTGCAGTGACTCCAACTGGCTGTTTATCCTGCAGATCATGGGCAATTATTAGCCTATATTACAAGCAAAGCTACTGTAAAAGTGACCTATTTACTTACTACTCTAGTAGTTACTTGAGTCCTACCATGAAGAAAAGAAAAAAAGACTTGAAAACTACCAATGACCCCAATTTTACATTTAGGGTCACAAAAATGTTACGCTGCATAGCCTACTTCTTATGGTCTACAACATCAACCTGCAAAAACTGTTTCTCTGTCAAAAGATCATGAAAATCCAAACTTAATTTGAAAGATCTGAGAGGAAGACTATATTTATATTGCAGCATAAACTGCAAGTGATCCATAAATGTTTTATTTTGATACATTTACAGAAAAAAACAAAGAGTCAGGCACATGAAGAAAATTGACAACTAAGATTTCACTGTGAAGCTACAGACTATGAAAGCTGTAGTCAAAATTGCACATAAAAGACTTGATTAATAATACACTAATGCACCACCAGAACATTGTCCATGCCCACAGTACGCACTCATGCTTAATGGCAAAACTGACCGCATGCCAGGAGGATTTCCAACTCTCTTTTCCTGCACCGCTTCAACTGTCCTTTCATAAAAAGGATACAGTAAAATTAAAAACCTTCAAGTTGAAGAACAAACTGTCTAAAATATGCCCAAAATGATGCACAGTTTGGAAATCGAACAGCAATTATTCTTGTCTTATTTAACTTTGGAACATATTTGAAACAAAAAGATTACATCAAAACAATAAGAATAACATGCATCAACTAAAATAAAACATACAATATAGTCTTCAAGAATGATATGCCAAGAGTTATGTCAGAACTTGAAGTATGTCAAGTGAGTAACAGTCTAGTATTAGTCTAGGATTAGTTATATAGATACACATCATGATATAGTGCATACCTTATACTATATGCGATAAAACAGTGGATGAGGTTCTTTGTTGAAATGCTGCAGCTTTTTGTCCTTATGGCTTAGTTTATGTCTCAGATGTTGCTTTGGATTCATATATGACAGCAAAGATATATATACTTATATTTTAGATTATTTTGGGCATGAATGCTACCAAACATTAGTGTTTTTTTTTGTTTTTTTTGTGTGTGTGTGCCTCAAATCAAATCAAAATCTAGAATGCATTAATGGAATAAAAGTAGGGGAAGGAAATACATCAGCAATAAACAATAGTAAAAAGATAATGTACTTTCAGTACACAAGCTTCTTAAGTAGAAATACAGTGCTCTATAAATGTGTATTTGGCCCCTAAAGAATATTAACTGCAGCTGCCCTGGGTAGGACTTCTCTCAATGAAATGCCTCTTGAGTCTTTTCAAGAGGCACCATAAGTATTTACCAACACAGAAGCAAAATGCAGAAATAAAGGGTGAAGATGAATTCAAACACTAAATCAGTTTGGCATTTGAAGCAAGCAGTTCTATAAAGGCAAGGTGACATTTACTATGCTACACATTTTCTATAATTAGGATTACTGACTAAACGCTTGCCATGTTAAAGTCAGATATCTACCAGATATGTTCTAGGTCCAAAAATATCCCTTTATCCTTTTATTTTTCACAAATCATACCCTGAGAGTTCAATAAGCATGTCATTCAAGTTGTATGAACTATGTCAACTTACTAATTATTCCAAATAATTACGATAATTATAGAAGTGTATATTTAAACCTTAACATCTACGTATATCTACTAAACTGGCCTTTAAGACACGTGTACAATACAGTACTGTCACTAGAGTATTTCATATATGACAAACAAAAGCAAACAGCACTTAACCGATTACATCAGAGAGCTAATAGACTGCACACAGTTTAGTTTGAACTCCGCTAACAACCATAGAAAGCACATATATAGATACATGTTAGCATTTTACAATTTTAAAGACTCTAACAAATGTGGCAGTATGGCATTCTCCCATATATGTTATTGCAAATGTCATACCAAAATCAGTGCTATTTGCCTTCTGTTATACTTGTAGCATATCAGTATATATATATATATATATATATATATATATATATATATATATATATATATATATCAAGAACAAGTTTCCGCTCTCTGTTTGCTGAATGAATAGCTGGTTTTATCACACAGCCAAAACATAGTCACAGGACATGTTAGCATGTACACTATGTTTACAGCAGCCACAATCAATCAAAGAACAAATGAACAAGGACATCCTTAGAGAGACTAAGGGAATTATTTTCTTGTGTGTTTAAATACAGACAAATGAACTGTATGTCCATTACACAATACAAAACTATACTCTTATTTTGATATAGAGCCTGCTTGAAGAAATAGAAACTTATTAGCAGGATTATAAATGCATCCGAAATGTTGTGCAAAAATAAAAAGTAAAGAGCCAAAATTATCAGCAATGACAGTGGAAATCCACAGTTGATCAGTGAATGAAGTATGCAATGCCTTAAAACCTCACATCACCACAGCAATGCAGTCCAGCTAATCCAAACTCAACTGCCACACTTACAAAGTGCATCCCACATTTGGATATTACACGTCCCCTTTAAAATATTCAAACCACTTCAACAACAATCTGCCTCAAGAAACCATAAAGTAAATTCATGCAGCTGTCACTTTTGTATGTTGAGCTTCAGCTGAGCAGCTTTGGCTTGTCCCAGTTTTGAGTGAATGTCCACATGTCTTTCAAAGAAGCTGACAATGGCAGGCTCATTTAACAGTGATGCTATGACCTGCTCAAATGAAAAAGACCACTCCACTTCAGACAGCTCAGAGCCTGGTGTGTCCTGGCTGGTCTGGGAGCTGCTAGTGTCTGTGCTGTCAGGGGAGGTGGTGGTGTCATCAGCAGGTGAGGCCTCTGTGGAGGTGGGGGCAGCTTTGGAGGAGGGTGAGGGGCTGGTGGGCTCCTGCAGTTTACGTCCGACCTCCTCCATTCTCAACAGGAGACTGGTTACGTGGGCTACAGCGCGATACAAGGACTCCTCCTCTGGGTCGCCATGGAAAATGTTGTACAGCGTCTTGGAGAACTGGATGAATTGAGCCTGAGAAAAAAATTAAAAAGTACATTATACTTTGAATTGACATCCATACCACCATAACATGCATAGGCTTTAAGTAGTGTTGTCAAAAGGGAAAGGCTCAAAACCACAATAATAAAAAATTTATTTTCTTATGTAATACACAGTAATTTTCAGCAAAAAATATATTACACTTACACTGCTGATATAGAAACTAAGACCAAAACTATTCAGATCGATCAGTTTAAATGAGTATCTAGCTTTGATACTAGATTAGTATCAATTAATATCTGTTTTAATGGGCTTTAAGATCAATAGGTGAACAAACACCACCAACTAGGAGGAACAATTAGAGTAACAGGCAGGGCAGTAGACAGGAGGGACAAAGGGGTCTGTTGTCCCAGGCACCAGGGTTTTAGGGGCCCAGCATTGGACCTTCTTCATAATTTGAATTTAATTTAAATTAGAGGGGAGCCCCTGAGCCCCCAAATTTCTGTAGACAGGCCTGCTAACAGGTGTAGTAATTAACCTTTAGACAAGAATGCATGAACCAGTATTGAAAAGGCTGTGATTTTAATGTATGCCAATTATTGTCAAACCTCATAACATCATGTTTTGAATGTTATCTGATTTACCTGGTTGATCCTTGGCAGATCTTTAATTGTTTCTTCTTTCTTGAGTATTTCATTTTGCCATTGTTTCAAATAAGCCTGCAGGTCCACTTTTCCTCTACCTGTTAATCATATGCAAATTTGTACATTAATGAATAATATAACATTCCTAATACTTATATGAACTGTGATATTCTAATATTACCTCTTTCAGGACTTTTCTTAATCACACCATCTTCATGAAGTTCAAAAGCTAAAAAAAAATTAAACACATTATAAGAATCAAATGGGCAAATGTTAGTGATAAGTAGAGAAAAAAGGTAGTCCACATTTAGAAATAGGAGGAAAGAGGCTAACCAGTGCGTATATTCTTATGAGGAGAGTCTTCAGAGAGAGAGAAGTGCATTCTTTGTTTCTGTGTGTGCAAAGGGCTTCCTGTGTAAGCTGTTTATAAGGGAAAGGAAAGAATAAAGGAAATTAGTAGTACAGTAAGAAAACAGTAGGAATAGTAAGTATGGTGAGCATGTCACATTTAAAAAGTGTAGGGGTTGGGTTAGGGTTACATTGAATATATTTGTTAAATTAACACATTTAAATAAACACTTTGGTATGCTGCATGTGTGAAACAAGTACACACCACGTGTCCATGCTGATTACAGTATTACTGTTGTCAGGGCATTCAGTGGCTTCTTTCACCTGTTTGTGCCTTTTAAAACGGTTAATATAAACGCATGTCTAACATAGATGATGGAGATGACATTTATGGCTGTTTTTAATCAGCAGGGGACACACTCAAGTAGTTATATGCTATTGTCACACCAAATTACCACAATTATGGAGCATAACTAATGACTGTCATGTCTTGTTGATTACTGAATGGAAAGTGAAAAGTCAGACTGAACCGTTGATATCTCGATAAACTTATTCTAGTATTATGCTATAGACATTGCACACTACTATTTGTTCTATGTAAAACTTTTATGTCTGGGAGCAAAAATACTACAGTCAGTGTTTAAAGCTTCCGTCATGTTATATTTAGCTCAAAATATAGTGTTTCTACATACTTCCTTCAGTTATGCAGATGAGTCATGAAGCGGAGAGCATGCACATTGTGTACAAGTCACTTCCCAGCAGAAGTCCCACATTAGTGTGTTGGAGTGCAATCAGCTGCTGTCTTTTTTCCTTATGTTTTAATGCGATGATCAATGAACTGTAGTTGTGTTATTTGATCTGGGACACAGGGGCAGGACCTGTCCTTGGTGCTGAAGCAATGTGAACTCCTCTCAGTCATAACTCATGCTGTATGTGAGTCATGTTCTGCTGCCTTCTTTATCCCTAACTAACTCTCTCAGCTGTAATTCACACACTTCCTCTTGGCGAATCCCAGAGACACTACTTCACTACAGACTGTGCTCTCGGCTCCTCACACCCATCGTTGCCATGGCAAAGTCATTTCACACCACACATTGGCTATTCTTACTCTGTCTTCAAACAGCAAGCGCCTAATGATGCAAAAATGAGGCACATATTCAAGGAGAGTTTCTTTTCCGGGGCAATGTGCTCATGTGACTGAGGAAAATAGAAATGTTCACTGAAAAACCTATTCCTGCTTTGTCAGCTGCAAACAGGAATGTAAACACACTTATTGCGGGACACTGCTCATTACTTCTATGTGTAATTGTTCCGTGTAGTATTTGTTGGCTTTTAGAATCACTGCAAGGAGATATTTCTAAAATGTCCAATATAGTTGTTTACAAACAGTTGCTGCATTTGAACTTTGAACTCTCTAAGCCAACTATTATCGCAGGTATGAAAAGGGTCAAAGTCAAAAGATCACTTTCAGTTTAACACGTGCCCATTTGGGACAATACATACTGTAATATGCTCACCTGGAGGGAGATGTAGCTTGAAAAGAAACTTCAGCTTGTTTGTGAAGGATCCCCCATACAATGTATCTGCAGGTGAAATGCAGCATTAAGGAAATAGGAGTCACATTACGTAATGTATTTAATCACATACCAAGGGTACAGCAGAACTCTTTAAAGTTGACGAGGCCGTCCTGGTTTTCGTCAATGAGGCGGAAGACCCACAGGGACAGAGTGCTTTTGACTGGGCAAAAGGCCCATGGCTCCAGCAGAAAGAAGAGCGTGCTGAACTGCTGAAAGCCCAGCTGATACTGCTCCAGATAGGCCAAGCTTGGGTCATGGTGGAGCAAGGCTGGACTGTTCATGGTCCAGTAACAGCTCAGGAAATGCTGCCTCTGAAACAAAGAATACAAAGTGTTTTGTTATTATTTTCATTATTTTCTGGGTGACATTTTAACAGAATTTGTTGTCTTACTTTGAATAAATAATAAAGTTCATCAAGCTGAGAGGCAGTAAATCTGACCTCCTGTGATACCACCCGAATCTAAAAAGGTGGAAATGTACAGAATAATACAACAATATAATTGGGCATCACTGTTTTATCAACATTATTATCCTGACTAACTTACAACATTCTGCTTGGTTGTGTCCTCCAATGTCTGTATGACGTAAAGTTTATTTCTTTTCCGAGAGCTTTCAACTTCTTCAGAACGTAAATGTCCATATTTCTACAATAAAAAAGTTTAATAAAATCACAGCTGGAATAAGTGGATAAACTGTGTGATCTATAGGACTCCATACCTCGTATGCTTCTCGGATCAGTTCACTGATATCCACACCAAAATGAGATGATTTGTCATTGGTCCCCAGTGAAGCCTGCTGAACGGTTGGGGGCAATGGACTGTCCTTGTTTGTCACACTATCAAAGAATCTAAACAAGAAATGACAATACATTTTCTAACAGTTCTTTTCTATTCATGTGTTTTAGCATCCTGTTATATGCGACATCACCATTCAAAAGATTTAATATTTTGCTTTGAATGGTTCAATACAATGGCAACAATCCTTCAATTTTTTATCATTTTGAAAACCATTGATAGTCAGTGAGAAGCCAGTTATAGCTCATAAACACATACAGTGGAGGAAATAAGTATTTGATCCCTTGGTGATTTTGTAGGTTTGCCAACTGACAAAGAAATGAACAGTCTATAATATTAATGGTAGGTTTATTTTTACATTGAGAGACAGAATATCAAAAAGAAAATCCAGAAAATCACATTATAGAAACAATATTTAATGATTTGTATTTCATTTACTTATTTCAAATAAGAATTTGATCCCCTATCAACCATTAAGAGCTCTGGCTCCCACAGACCAGTTAGACACTCCTAATCAACTCGTCACCTGAATTAGACTCCTGTTTTAACTAGTCACCTGTATAAAAGATCCCCGTCCACAGAATCAGTCAATCCATCAGACTCCAAACTCTCCAACATGGGAAAGACCAAAGAGCTGTCAAAGGATGTCAGGGACAAGATTGTAGACCTGCACAAGGCTGGAATGGGCTACAAAACCATAAGCAAGAAGCTCAATGTTAAGGAGACAACTGTTGGTGCAATTGTTCAAAAATTTAAGAAATACAAAATGACCATCAATTGACCTCGGTCTGGGGCTCCACACAAGATCTCACCTCGTGGGGTTTCAGTGATCATGAGAACAGTGAGAAATCAGTCTAGAACTACATGGGAGGAGCTAGTCAATGATCTCAAGGCAGCTGGGACCACAGTCACTAAGAAAACCATTGGTAACACTTTACACCACAATGGATTAAAATCTTGCAGTGTTCACAAGGTCCCGCTGCTTAAGAAGACACATGTGTAGGGGCCCGTCTGAAGTTTGCCAGTGAACACCTGAATGATTTAGAGAGTAACTGGGAGAAGATGCTGTGGTCAGATGAGACTAAAATCGAGCTCTTTGGCATTAACTCAACTCGCTGTGTTTGGAGGAAGAAAAATGCTGCCTATGACCCCAAGAACACCATCCCCACCGTCAAGCATGGAGGTGGAAACATTATGCTTTGGGGGTGTTTTTCTGCCAAGGGCACAGAACAACTTCACTGCGTCAACGGGAGGATGGACGGAGTCATGTACCGTTAAAATCCTGAGTGACAACCTCCTTCCCTCCACCAGGAAACTGAAAATGGGTCGTGGATGGGTCTTCCAACACGACAATGACCCAAAAAATACAGCCAAGGCAACGAGGGAGTGGCTCAAGAAGAAGCACATTAAGGTAACGTAGTGGTCCACCCAGTCTCTGGACCTTAACCTTATAGAAAACCTATGGAAGGAGCTGAAGCTCTGAGTTGCCAAGCGACAACCACGAAACCTTAATAGAGATGATCTGCAAAGAAGAGTGGACCAAAATTCCTTCTGATATGTGCGCAAACCTGGTCATCAACTACAAGAAACGTCTGACCTCTGTGCTGCAAACAAGGGTTTTGCCACCAAGTACTGTCTTTTTTGGCTAGAGGGTTCAAATACTTATTTCACTCAATGAAATGCAAATCAGTTTATATATTTTTGTTTATATATTTTCTTTAAAATTATTTCCTAGATTTTCTTTTTGATATTCATAACATTCTCTCAATGTTAAAATAAACCTACCATTAAAATTATAGACTCTTCATTTCTTTGTCAGTGGGCAAACGTAAAAAAATCAGCAAGGTATCAAATATTATTTAACTTATTTTCTCCACTGTACCTATTGAGAATAGTGACAGCCTCTGCGTCATCATGGCAGCTGATCAGGGCATCCATGTTGTAGTCGAGCACAGCCAACCCGAGCTGCAGAATCGCTTTGATGCCGTCGTAGAAGAAGCAGTCGACCACATTGACTGCACTCTCAATAGGCAGAACGCTGATGAAGAGAGTGAGGAACCAGGATAGGGACACAGACGAGAAGAAGCTCAGGTCGGTCATGTGCTCCACCAGCTGCGGCAGGTTCTCGCGAATCAGGTCTTCAAACACTGCTTGGTCAACCAATGCACCTGGACATATGGCAGTTTAAATAATATTTTTTTTTCTTTTTAACCCTCAGCCTAAAATGGTTCTTAATTTTTTTCATATCCAATAGTTTAGTTACAAACTCCATTAAAATTTTTACTTACCAATAATTCTGCGGTTGAAATAATCTGGCAGCATCCTTTCACAAACAGCCACTAAAAGCCAGAAAGCCTCTTCTTCTTTTGCATAAAGAAGCAGCACTGAAGTGAGAATGTTCATGGCCTGAAAAGACATACATATAAAATAATAAATTATGTTCTAAAAAATGTAAACAAACTAAATAAAAAAAGTACATTTTTAGTATTTAAAAGACATAAAAATACCAAAAAATACCACCATTATTCCTTGGCTAGCTTCAAAATTATGGGAAATTAGGATCGCTGCCATACAATTTAAAACAAAATACTATACCCTTTGACTCAGAAAAAGTTAAATGTTGCATTTAACAAGAAGCCTAAACCCATGAGTAATTACCTGACAATAGCCAATTTTGGGGTTCCTGTAGGCATAGGCTGTGAGGACTCTGCGCAGAGCTGAGATCCCAGTGTCACTCTGAAAGGCGGGGTGCTCGGGCAGAGAGCGATGCAGGTCCCTCTCAATCTCATCTGTGGCCAATGTGCTGGTGCCCAGAGACTGCTCCACCAGCTCAGTGTAATAGCCTGGGTGAGTGGCCATGTCATTCACAGCTCCTACAGGGAAAAACCAAAATAGAGCAACAATGTGCATACGCCAAGATGTTTCTCTTAATTATTTATGCTGGATGAATAGACTAGCCAAGGAAGTCTTAGCCAATACACCCTTTGATGCTGCCAGCTCTATTATAATTTTAAATGATGGACATAGGCCGGTCACAATAACAAATTTTGATGTGCACAATTACCCTGAAGCAGGATTTTCCCCAGAAAACAGTCTACATGTATAATACTGATGAAAAACTACAATAAAACAACTGCAATAAATAAATAAATAGCAGAAAGAAACACTTGAGTAGTTAGTTTGCATCAGTAAAGAGTGATATAATGTGTATTAGATCCTCCTTTTTTTATAGTAGAGAAAAATAACACCACGTTCTCTGCTAGTTTAAAAGCATACACAGAATAAATATTGAACCTTGACCTCTAAAATTATTGTTCCAGGTATCATATATTGAATGGCAAGTCGATATACTAAGAGCCCATGTCAGTGTATAGATACCTGAGAAAAGCATCCACAGCTCTCCTCTCAGAGCTTCAGGGACGCCACGCACAATCAGATCTCGAGTCTTCTTTGTGAAAAACATACTTGTACCACGTCCGTATTCAGAGAAATGTATGTTCCAAGACTGTTCTTTCATCTTCTCTTTAAGCTACACAAAACATATGACATAATGTCACCAATTAGTGCAGGCAACATATGTTTACATGCACTGATTTATATTCTATGTGTTATCAGATTATACATAATATTATAATAGTTATTATATAATAATTATATAATAGTGGCCTTGTTCACATGCACACCAAAATTTGATTAGAATCTGATTTCCGACCTACAAACTAACTGTACAATCTGCTTTAAGTAATCAGTAATGATTTTGCTGTTAATTTAATTTTTTATTGAGCTCTAAAAATCTGATAATAATCAGATTTTGTGGGTGAATGTATCCGCAGCCAGTGAGTAATCTGATTTCTATCTGATTCTTCACACCTGTGTAGATTTTGACAAGGAATGTTTTGCCAAAAAAAAAAAAAAAAAGTGTTTCAAAGATAGAAAATTTAAAGAGAAAATATAAAAAATTCAGTATACTGTTACAATTACACGTGTCAAATTTATTTTGTGCATATAAACACAAACCAAACAAGCATTGTGAAATAGATAGCTACCATTTTGGGGTCAAGGTTTTCCATGTCTTGTGGGTGAAATACTGTCATGAGGGCCTCGGTGCTCACGGCCTTGGCACTGCCTTTCTGCCCGACCATCAGGGTCACATCCTCCGGGTTATCCTCAAAATGATTGATGAGTGACTGACATTCCCCTCGGATTGCCTAAAATCAAGTGCAATCATATTAAAAGATGACTGTATTAAAATATGTGTAATGAGATTGGGATGCCATTAGGAGTTACCTCAGATGAGGCGGAGTGCAGAGGACTGGCACTAATCCCACATCTGCTGCGTATGGAGTTGGCGAGACGTTGATAGTCGCGCACTTCAGAGAAACGCAGTGCCCTCTTCCCACGCACACAAACGGTCAAAGCCCTGCTGCCAGAGTCTGGCTTCTCAACATTAACAACCTGAACAAAAATGGATGGTTTAATTCTGGCTATTTTAAAGTGATATCATAAAGATAAATAAATTACCTCACGCATTGGGATGATGACATGACACTGGCTTCCATCCTGACTGGCGAAACAAAGGTAGTTTTCAGAAAGACATACTTTGCCAAGTGTGTTAAAGTGGCTGAAGGGCACCCAGAGAAAGCTTTCATGAACTTCTAATAAGTTCTCTTCTTTAGGAAGCCTAAAAAATGTCCGAAACTGTTCACTCTTTGCATGAGCTTCTAGACCTCTGAAAGAAAGAGAAAATACAATAGGACAATTATGATAAACTTATATAAAAATAAATATATATTTATATTTATATTTATAAAGATTTTCTTCATTAGGTCTTGTATTTAATCTACACACATCTTGTATTTAATGTATCATTGATTATGAAAAAAACAGGAGACAGGAGGTAAACTGTACCTCTTTGTGATCTGCAGGGGGTCACGAAGCATTGGCTCCTTTTGGAAAGCTTCTTTGTCAAACAGACGCTTAATGGAGTAATCTGCCAGTTGTTCCATAATGACAAATGTCTCATTGAGGTGTAGCAACATCGAGAAGTAATGATCCTCACCATGAGCCAAAACATGGATACTTTCAGTCAGAATGACATTTGAAGTTTTCTCCAGCCTCCATATCTCATCCCAGGAGATGACCAGCTTCACTACATGGAGACGGAAAGTTTAAAACAAAATAACACAATTATTTTTACTTGCACTTTTCTCAGCAAGTAATAAGATGCTTTGTTCAAACTCTTCAATTTTATGATGAATGGCAGCTAAAGTA
The DNA here is from genome assembly GCA_029959045.1 of Taenioides sp. WSHXM2023. Classification (NCBI taxonomy): domain Eukaryota; kingdom Metazoa; phylum Chordata; class Actinopteri; order Gobiiformes; family Gobiidae; genus Taenioides; species Taenioides sp. WSHXM2023. Next base: position 15,955,783 of record CM057098.1, on the reverse strand, counting down.
TATTGAAGGCCAGGCTGACTCACCCTCTGCTCCCAGCAGGTATGAATAGAAGCAGAGGAAGTTGGTGCTGAGGTAGAGCCAGCCCTGGCATGGCACTTTGCCTTTCCAGTAGCTGCATGAGTAATAAGTCACCAGCTTCTCCTCTGGAGGCAGCTCAAACCACTTCTCAAACCTCAGAAGAGCCTCTCGGAACTTCTCTGGATCATCCTCAAGAACCAGAGATGATTTGCCTTCCTCAGCAATCAGACCCTTCACCAAAAATAACATCAGGTAATTTAGTAGGGAATGTACTATGAAAGTTTTGTTAGGGAAATGTAAGTACAGTAAGGACACATTACAATAAAGATAAACCCTTACTCTAATCTTGCCCTGCACAAAGCTGGTGATGTCTTCACTTGAGTCAAAAACTGAGAGTGTCCTCATGATGTTCTGCTGTAGCCACTCCCAGTGTTGAAAGATTTCCTCTTTGGTCACACCTGAGCAAAGATTAATTAAATTGTTTAAATTCCATCTATCAGTATCTTTACATGATTATTCAAATAATAACTAAAGAAACTGTCACCTCAAAGATGACAACTTACCACAGGCTATTGACCAATAGATCTGTGAGTCTGGTGTGTGATGCAGAATGCGATAGGGGGCAACTTTAGATGTTGAGTCCAACACAGTGTCTAATGTGCCCACAAGGAGCCCTGTAAGTTAAAGGCAGTTCATTAATATGCTTCATTAGTAAGCACATGTTGCTGTGTTATAAGCTTTGAAGTTCAGAGGAGTTCTTGCTCCTAGTGAGCCTTAAGAAATGCATAAAAACACTCTCTTAGGGGATAACAAATTTAAAGCTAAAAGCACTGGATCCAACTCTGAAATGAAAGCAAAAATCTCTCTGCTCAATATTTCAACTGGTAGTATAATATATGTGTGTACATAGAACATCCAACTAACGGTTAAATTATTGACTGATCTTGGAAAAATTACAGGTAGAAATTCAGTGAAAAATGTGTTTTGCAAAGGGTCTAACAGGACTAAATGTGAGCCTGGATAGTTGCTTGTCAGTGTCTCTGAGAATAACGCTGCAATTAACTGGTGATTGTCCTGCAGCAGCCGGCTCATGACAATAAAGGCTTGGATAGGTCTCTATAACGAAGTAGTAGAGGATTAATGAATGGATAATGAGACATAAAAGTAACATATTCTTCTAAAGGTTAGTTAGTGGTCCAGGAGACAGTCTTTGGGCTTAAAGATATTTATGTTAATGCTCTCCAACATTATACAGGAATGGATGAGATCATGAAAAATTATACATTTGCATACATAATCTTGATACATATAAAGAAAGATAAACATTTTTTTCCCTTTTTTTGTTGTGTAATAATTAAAAGTGAGTGCCATATTTGATCAAAGCCACTGAAATTAACAAAATACCTATCCAACTGTCTGACATGTCCTCCATGAATAATTAACCAGAGTGCAGAGAAACCACACGTTCAGCATCAGCACAGCACACACGGCCGAAGAGCAGCGGCTAAAGGATCAAATACTGGTGACATTACCCTGGTTTGAATACAGTAACAATAACACACACTATACACAGCTCTCCTCTCAGAGACAAACAGCTCTTATTGTGGAGTGGACTTTAAGTGTAACATGCATCATCAACATCATGTCGCCCATCAGTAGCTTTCTCTTCCACTACATTTTCATTAATGATCTGTTAATTAGGCTACTTTAACAGCTGACATGTATAACAGAGTGTTACAGGTAAAATGACAGTAAACCTATGTGCCATTGGCTTCTGTGCTGAGTAGGTGAAAGTCACTTTTGACAGTTACTATATATAGCTCTGCCAATGAGAAATCAAGACTAGCAGGGACATGGATTTTATAAACATTCTGTGCACATTGCACAATATTTATCTGTATTAGGTCTACTAATAGTGCCATTTTGCAAAGCTTTTGTTGTCATTAGGATCACTGAGGTGTCATGAAAACAGCGCTGCTGCCTCTGGCATAGTAAGGGTTTGGAAAATTGAAATCTTATGACAAAAGGTTAAACAGCATGAACCCAAAAAGATGGGTAATTCTGAACTCACTTCAGGGTGTTCACTGATCTTGTGCCGCTCACAGTTACAACATATTTGTAAGCAAACATCATAGGTTTAACACAAGCAGTGAAGTCAGCACAGCTGATAAAAGACTGAACTACAACACGTGTCAATGTACAGATGTTGGGTGTATTGTCAGCGTTCACCACTGCGCTTTTAACACTACATAAGCCAATAAACTGACACGTATGCTTAAGCCAGCACGACCTTTGCAAACTCACTGTTAGTGTCATAATAAAAGTGGCTCTGCCGTCTCGTACTAGTGAGATTTTGAAGCTAGACTCAAACCTGTTGCAGTAAGGATCAGTAATGGAAGCAGACTGTGACTGTAGGCTGCATACGCCCATGGTTCAGAAAAATATGGACGTTATATATATATATTATATAAGATAAAAGAAGTGATCATATGCAAACATGCCTCTAGTGTACATTTGCGGAAGAGAACATTTTGTCAACATTGATATCTTACCTGTCAACCCTCCGCCACCTTCTCCATACCCTCGCCTCCGTTGCAGAATGAAGTACTCGTTATCCTTCTCGGTGACCCATAATTTGAAAGCGTTTTTCAGCAAAATCTCTTCAGGCTTGAGCCACATGTTTCACAGGTCATTGAGTTGTCTGTAAAATCTGTCTGACATGTCACAGTTGGCTGTAATGTAGCCAATATTAAATCTACGGACATTTGTTTGTGTCCGAATCCCTCCCTTCCCACGTCGACAAGAAATTCTGCCAAAGTTGCAAGGCATGATGGGATTGTAGTTTCTAACAAGAAGGCGGCGCATACGTCATTTCATGTGTCAGTCAGAAAAAAAAAATGTTTTTGTAACCAAACGTTACAATTATAAAAATGAGAATTACATTTATGTCTGTGTCTTTGTCAGTCTGTGTGTACTTCAAGACTGAACTTTATTAGGTATGGATCTAGACAGTTCTAGTAATAAATTGTATTATATAATAATAATTTAGTCTTGCATACATATACACTCATATTACAAAACAAAAAATATACTTTTCCATTCGGATACGTTAGCTATGTAGTATTTTTTGTGAACAGCAGCGGTCATCAAACATTGTATACATCCTTACATTGAATTTTGTATTATTCTAACCATTTTAAAGAGTTGCTAATAATTATCAATCAATTAACCAAGTGACTGATAGACAATTAATCAATTAGCTAATTAACTACATAATTAACTACATCACGTTTTGAAACTACAACATCGTCGCACTGCCTACGTCATCAACACCCGCCTTATCTTCACTGAGCGCCGAAATCAAACAACGGTGAGCTTTCTATTTCTCCGACTGCAATTAGTTCAGAGCTCGCATTTTACATATGTACTGTTTGTATACGCTTTCAGAAAATTACTGTGGATAGTTCTTCCCCCTCAAACCTAAGCTTCGAGGTGGGTGTCCCGCTCTGGAGTGACGTGAAATCCTGTGTTTTCCTGTAACGCCTACGTTAGTCTAATCTTTATAAAAAAAAAAGTCGTCACAACTGGCTATTTTGTAATGTCTTGACAGACAACTAAACATTAGAGTCGATGTATTTGGTGTCATTAGTCATCCACCTCAGAGTTGATTTCACGAACTTATGGCTAACGCTAAGCTAACACGCTAACAAAATAATGGAGGAAAGCTCATCGCCTCCTTCAAGTGCCAGCCGTATTTCTGGAGAATCTTTTCTACAGAAGATTTTGGAGCGGCTGTGTATCACCCAGTCTCTAAAACTGCAAGCAGAAAATACATCTGTCACTGTAGTAGGTCTCCATCGGTACTTGTCTGACTCTGAAGAGCCGCAGCAGCAGGATGACAGCTACAGCTACGATGTGACGGTCACAGACGGAGTGTGGAGAGCAAAGTGTTTCCTCCACACCAGTTTAAATCATGTGGTGCATAAAAACACTCTGAGGACTGGCACAGACATCAGCATAACGAAATGCTCTTTTGTTTACAACGAGAGGAGACTGGGGCACGGTTATCTCTCCATTGAGGGCCTCACGTGTAGGACAGATACCTGTACTGTACGGGCAAATGACAAAGATATCAGTGCACTTCCTATACTGGTCAAGCCTGGCATGGAGAGGAGCATTTCTTTGCAAAGTGATGTGCCACTTCAGTTGAGCCGTAAGCACTACCTCCCCCTCTGGAATAATGATGACCCGGATGGAGAGATGTGGGCCTCTGAGCCCCTCTCAGAGAACACTGTGCTTGATGGTAAGTCTGAGGAGAAAAATATTCTTAGTATACAGACAGCACTCATACATGCCTAAAGCCATTTCTGCTGTTAATAATTCTTGTAAACAGTGTCCAAGATCACTTTTCTGTGTAATCTGGAAGGACAGTTTCAAAATCTACAGAAACCATTCCCTCTTCTTGTAAAAATAATACATAAATCGAGACTGAGATACTATGGAAAATATGGGCTCAACATTGACTATCCTTATCAGGTGGGTTTGAGTTTAATTTTCAATGTACAACTTTTATTATTAGTCAAACTTTCCTTTCTGGTTGTGACTCCTCTGTCTTTTCTATGATATTGCAGGCCTATTTTGAGGTGGCCGATCAGAGTGGCACTATGTCCCTGGTGCTGTGGAATGACCTTTGTCCTGAGTTTTACCAAAGACTTCATGTAGGAACAGTGCTGTACCTCCAAAATTACACTCTGAAGAGGAGTTATCTGAACAGGTCGCGCCCACACATGGACCATTACAGAATGAAGGCTTTTAACTCTGTGGGTATGTAGCCAAGGAGGAAGGGGTTCTCTAAAATCCCTTCATCTTATTGTTCATTTAAAATGTTAACTCGGTTTTGTTTTATACAACAATTAGGACCTGTCTTTTACATCACACTTTTTTATTTCTTCAGAAATCTGCCTCAACCCACGCAAACCAGCCTCAGTTATAACTATAATTTCACCAAAAAGTGTACTGCCGCAGTGGGGATTACCTGAAGTTTCATACCAGTTCATAACTAGGTTACACTGACATTGCCTTTTTATTTGGGTCATGATAAAATATCTTATATATTTACCATATATGTTTGTTGTAGGTCAGAGCTGAATCAACTATCAGACAATTCAGCTTGTGACATTATTGGTTTGGTAACATTTGTGGGACGTGTGGAGAGAGTAAAATGTAAAACCAACAAAGGTATGCCGTTTGTAACACTAAAACTTTATTCAATGAATACTGATTTAGAAATTCAGTTGTTTCTGTTGTCTTTAGGTCTTCCTGAGAAATACTGGACTTATCGATGGATTCATGCAGTAGATGGCACATCTGCTCTCCCTTTTATCATTGAAATTTTTTCATCTTCTCAGCCAGAAATATTTACACACATTTGCCCAAGTATGACACAAATTATTATTTAACTCCACCATAGCCTTTTTATAGTGTTGCATGTTCAACCTAATATAGTGTATGCAATATTTCTCTCATTTTTGCAGTGACCTACCTGGTTTGCACCCAGATGAGACTGTGTCATGTTGATGGGGGGTTGCCTTACCTCACAAGTAGCTGCGAGACACAGATGTTCATAACAGGTTAGTGCAAGTACATCTCTTTTATGGTGTTTAATTTCCTAAAAGCTTTTGATGTTCTGTTTTGTGGTGTGTCAGGTTACCACAAAGGGCAGCCATATGTGAGTGACCCCAAAGTAAAAAGCTTCATTCAGTGGACCAAGACTCTAAAAGACAACGTCATCCTCCAGAAAACCACACTTGGAGGATATTATAGCTATCCTCGAGCTCCTAAAATATTCACACAGTCAGTGGAAGATACATCAGGTGACAATAATAAAGATATTGAAATATAATACTGTTTTGTCAAATTAACTCTTGTATTACCGTGCCGTAAATGCATTTATAGGACAAGTTCCACTAGTTGCAGTGGCCGACCTAAAGAAAGAGTTGGAGATGCTACAGTACAGGGAACATAAAAGAATTGCGATCCAAGGACAGATCATGGCTGTGCTCTTTATAAAACACCAAACACCAGGCAAGAGTCCATGTCTAACAGAAGAGCCACAGGTAGTAAATAAGGTCTAATATTTCATTAATTGCTACAGTACATTTAATTTAGATTTTTTTTTTTTTTCATCAGGGTCCTGTAGTTTTGACCCAATCGTATGAAGAAATGCAAGATGCCAGCACTGACCATGATTCTGTCTCTACGGATGCAAATTTGACTCAAATCAACACAAGGAAAAGAAGATATCGAGTAAGGTATTACAAATAACTAGGATTAAAACTTTACCTATAAGAAGTTGTTGAGTTTCCTGAATCACTGTATTAAAATCTTTTAGTAGAGATGGAAAACAGTCTTCAGAAGATGTTACACCAACTAAAAGGTAACCACAATTATTGAACAGTTTTTTTTTCTTATATTTTCCAGTTGTTGTGTACTGTATGTGCAGTTTTGAATGAGAACTGGGTGCCACTGTTTCAATATTGTACATTAGTTTTATGCTGCTCTTTTAGAAGCATCAGACATGAAAATACAGTGGCAGAACAGAAAGAGAATAAGACTGACAATTCATCAGAGGAGAATTTCCATAGTCAAGGTATAAAAAAAAAAGGATTGTTTTTACTATTATACTATTATATTTGGAGAGCTTATGCTTTAGTTTTGTTACAGAATCTGGTGCCACATCCTGGGAAAGCAGTGATTGGCTGACGCAAAAGCTGAGCGTTTCAGAACATTTACATCACGGCATCTTGTATGAAGACAGCATTTCACGAAGATTCACTTTTGAGGAGAAAAATTCTCTTTTGCAGTGGAGCAACCTTCACCCAGCACGGTGTACCCCAGAGCACTCCACAGACCCCATCCCACCTGTGGCTTGCCCTGGTTACTACAGAATTACCATTTTAGGTACACATAATACACTGCCTCTTAGCCAATGTATATTTGTTTACATGTTATTGTTTCCTAAATGCCCTTTCCTTCTATGAATAACTATTTCATTGGACAAATAATGCTGTCCTACAGGGTAATTGTAAAACTGTGGTAACCTACTTTCTGTATTTGAGTCACTGTTGAGTCATATCGAGGTGGAGGCCAGTTTTTTTTTTTTTTTGTACGCCATTTTGTACCGTCACAGGAATACAATGTTTTTTATGGTTGAAATCAAAGCAGTCAATAATATTTTCTTAAACTTTGCTGCAGAAAACTATTAACAATACTATAAATGCGTTTGGCGTAAATTTAATATGAACTTATAATTGGTAGATTCTCTAGTTAATAAATTGTGGAGTTCTTATATTCTCACATTGTATCTTAACATTGTATTTCCTTTTCAGTATACTCGATTGAATAAGTCTCTAAACAACAATCATGCAATCATAAATAATACATGCTATAGATAATGGACTTGTATGCTCTAATTATCGCTCCACATACACATCAGCCTGACCAGACTAACTAAATAATTTATTCATTATTGGTTGCCATACATTAATCTGAGCTGTATGTGTTAATATTTCATAGGGGTAAACAGGCAGTTAGCTGTAGACGCTGCCTATGTTCCTGTAGTGCACCCTGATGAGCCTTGTGCAGTGGGGCTGTTACAGAGTCCCCACGGCAACACCATGCTGTCCTGCCTCTCCTCCGGCTTCCTGTGCCCCCTCAGCGCTGATACAAGTCAATCAATACATCCACAGCCAGGTACTAGTCAACACATTCATATTGCTACACATTGATTAATTAGATGTTCCATTCAATCTGAATATATTTTTAGAGGAGATTTTGGAAACAGCCGGAGAGTTGGAGGGTTTACATGTGGTGTGTGTTCTGGACCTGTGTCATCTCGGGGGAGACAATGTAGAAATGCTCATCAACAAAGTGTACAAAGTAACTGAGGTTTCTCTCCAATAGACTTAGTTTACGGACATATAAATCATGTTTGTCAAATTGTGTTAGTATTTTTGTGTAAAAGATTTCTGCCATTCTCATTAAATTATTAAAGACTCATTCAAATATTGTTTAACTTAAAAATGTACAGAGCCTCTCTTAGTTTTCCAGGACATGGACCATAGCAAAGAGTAGCAAAGAGGCTTTTTAATATAGTGGATTTTATAGTGCACCCAAATACGTTTTTTTTTGTGTTCATATGCATAAAAATCTTTTAAATTAATTTATGTAGTCTCATTTGGTTAGAATAACCATACATGTTTGAAATATTTATTTTTCATTTCACAATATTCAGGTTGAAATTTAGCATTTCGTGGGTAAACTGTTGTATTTTAAAACATAAATATCTTTAAAGCTGATTTTGATTGTAAATAAACATGAAAATTAAACAATACATACAATACATGAGACTGTGCCAAGTTTTTACCTCTTCTAATAAGACACTTCATTATCTGTTACAAAATTACTTTAATTTCAGAATCATTAACATACATATCTATTAAACATATAAAATAAACCACTATAATATAGTCTCAACTTTGTACATTCTATTTTACAATATCCTTATTCCTGCACTGAAACTGCAGAATGAACTGTCTTGGTGAACTAATTTCACATACTTTCTAAAATGGTTACACCAAAAATCAAGGCCATTTTTACTCTGTGGCAGAATCTACAGACAGACTATAAACACAAAGATTCACAAAACAGATGCAACAGAAAAATTCAAACTAAAGCTGAACTACACGCAGAGTAAAAAGAAACATGAACTATTGCAATGTCACTCAGCAAATAATTTTATTTTCCATCTTTCTAGGACAGTGTGCAAGAGGTTTACTCCACAGCAAAGAGTAATGGGAGGTTAAGTAACTAAATGAGTTGAAGATGGTCTCTACAATGTCTTTGGGTTTTTTCAAAACAATGACCACGGACGGGTAAATGATTTGATCTATGGCACCTCTAAGTTTTTTACTGAACTGAGTGAAAAAGGAAAGTGACTGGATTGATGCAATGATAAACCTTAAAACCATCGTCTAAATGAAATGAAGAATTGCACTTTAAACAAATGTGTTGAAATATTTTTTTCCTTCAGATAATTTACAAATATGGCATTTGAGTGAGTTACTATCAAGACAACTTCTCAGTGAAGTCATTCAGGCAAATAGAATAACAATAAAAAGATCTGGACAAGGGACCTATTAATACCTCATCAATCACTAACATTAATATCCTAAATTTCTTAATTTTGTAATTTGTTTTAAATCTTGAGAAACACAGATTGGACATGTATACCTTTTGAAAACTGCTGCTGGATTTAAGGAATGTAATAATATTTTAATTAGAAAAATACTTCCATATAAATTACATGGTAGCATGGCTTATTATACACATCTATATACATATGCAACACAGAGTTTACAGTAAATTACAATAAAAAACATTCTTCTCAAGTTGAAATTGCACATAGTAAAGTGTCAGACGGCACTGAACATACACACTCGTAGTGGTCTGAAAATCAGCAGCAGTTTTCCAGGACTACGGTTAGCGTTAATGCTAAGAACTGGTAAAGGGTGTGTCAAAAATGAAAAACTAGATTTCTCTTTGTAATAACTTTGCTTGAGTTGTAGATGTAGAAAACAGCATTAGGAGCTGTCATTAGTCAATAAATATGTATTTACTTCTGTATTCACAAGGAATGACTGAGTGCAGACATATGCACTTGTCCTTCAAAAAACCAACAGAGTTTCCACTGAAACAAAAGTACGACGTTCAATGTGTTACAGTACTGAGAATGAGCTGTAGAACATTTAGCACATTGTATCAGGGTAAATGTTTGTATTTAGCAAATATATTTATCAATAGCTAAATATTTTTTCAAAATTAAATTAAAACTGCTAATAGATGCAAATGAGCAAGCATACACATCTGTAACAGTTTTCACAATCACAAACATTACGACACTTAGCTGTGGTGACCTTTCAATGTGTAAATGAATACATAGCCAGACACCTTATGTATCATGTATATAATGAAAGTATGTTTTTCATGACTGAAGTGAGTAGTTGAACTTAGTCTTTTCTAAATGGGACATGTGAAGGCAGTAAATAACAGATAATTTTCAATATAAATCTATTGTTTGATTCAGGTTTGTAAAACAATAAATTATGACCTATGAAAATATAACTTTGTATCCCAAATGGACCTGAGCTGAATTTTTAAAGCCGTAATCAGATTAAACCATCAAACTTTTACCATGGACAGACCATAGTTAAAGGCACAGTTTGACCCTGTTTTACTGCAAAGCTGTAAAGAAAGCTTTCTGTGATAAAAGAGGGAAACAGGAGCCCCATTATTTCTTATGACAGACTGAGGCTTAAAAAAAAATCTGAAAAATGTTTCTGCTGACAATGTTTTAAACTGTACATTGGTTAAATTGTAAGATATGATTGCGATTACAATTCTTGTCAAACTAGGTGCATGGTTTTCAGTTACTGGGATTGAGGTTGAAAGATTTTATAGTTGAAAGATTATTATTGGTAGGAACAATAATTATATTCCCAATTTTGGTTAAGAGTGGTACCAGAGTGCGGACACACACCTGACTGAAAATCCTTTCTTGGATGAAACCTTTCCATCTGATCACACATGAGAGATACTTCCTCTCACCTGTCACCATTAGTTGCACCACTGACCACAGCTGGAGCCCTGGGCCCAGATCTAAGCTGTGGCTCTGGTCCTGTCCAGACCTGGCCCTGCAGGTGACCTCCATCTTCTGCTGTAGATGCACTAACCAGTCCATTTGACTGGGTTTCTACAACATGCACTTTTACTTCCAAAAAGTGGCAGTCCTAACCAGACCAGTCTCAGTGCTACCGAGTCAGCATGTTGCGGAAGTCACTGGGGCTCTGGTTTTGTGAATGTGGGTATTGCCTCTGCTGTTGCTGCTGTTGCTGTTGCTGCGTTGGCTGCTGCTGAATGTATCCCACAGTGCTTTGCTGTGGAACATTTGTGGTGTGCAAGAATGCAGAAGTAGATCCAAGTCCTTGAGTCATCTGCAGAGAAAATAAAATGCTACTTTAAAATGGGTCTTCCTTTTCCAGGTGCTCTTTATGTTAACTTACATTTTACATGTCGTCTTATGACCTTATAAGTCCCCACTGACTGGAGATGATTGAGCGGATTAAATTAGCAGGTATTATAATACAATGTAATATCTGCTAACCGAGCAAGATTTTGTCTAGTGTATAAACTGGTGTTTCTGAATGAATAGCAATAGAAAACTGAAGTCTGGACTACCTGGACAACTGAGAGATAAACTGAGGGATAACACATATTTCTGAATGAACGGTAATGACTTATTTTCAGTAGTAATAAGTACGAATTACGCTGATGCTTGTTTCTGTGGCAACTACCCTCTCAGAATCTGCAAATGGATGTGATGTAAATAATAAATAAATATATTCAATATTTAGTTCACCTGTAGTCTGTTTATTGTTATTCACAAGTTGTCCCACTCCTCTCTGGGCAGTGCAACTGTTTTAGATGCACCTGGCTGCCGACTGCCTCAGTGATGACTGAACCTTGGAGTGTTTCCTTACTGAGAAGGAGGGTCTAAAAACAGTTATTTAAGTTATTTATTTCTTGTGAATGTTGGTTAATCTAATTGTCTTGCCCAATGATGTTTGGTTATATCAACAGGTGACTGCAGTTGCGATTTTGGGCTCTTTAAAAATACATTGAACTGAATTTAATTAATGGTGTGTATTATACAGTGGCCCTTAAACAGGAGCATACCAGCTGATAACTACAGCACAGAGTTTACATGTACCTGAAAGAACTGCTGAGGCTGCTGTAGCTGCAGTGAGTGGCGTGGAGCCTGCGGTTGGGGGTGGTAGGCTGAGTGCGACTGATGTGAGATAAAACTGTTGTGAGGGATCATGACGGGAGACGTGAACACCGGAGAGGGCACAAGCACCGCGTTACAGTTCACCTGCGGCATGGAGAATGAAGGCGCAATAATCTGTTGCTCTAATGTGTAACTGTGGGAAAGAATAAAATGCGTTAAATGTGTTAAAATCAAATAAATATGCCCAGACAAAAATCTTACATAGTCTGGGGGAGGCCCATGTTGCACTGTGAAGACTGTGAGGAGACACTGCTGGTTGGGACAAGGGTCTGCATTGGCTGGTTCAGAAGCATGCTGTGGGCGATAATATGTTTTAGAGGAAAGGCCTAATACAGTGGGTACATTGGAATGGCCAGTAAAAATCAGATACCTAGAATAATCTGATAACAAAATGATTAGATCTGATTTTTGCTGTGAGATTAGATAATCTAATCCATAGATTTTTAGAGTAACAATTTGAAAAAAAAAACATTTTGTCCTTGTCAAAACCCGCACAGCTGTGAACAATCACAAAGAAATCACGGACATCATGTTTACAAGACATTTCAATAATCTGATAACTCCAGAAATAAGACTTTGGCTTCACGTAAACGTAGCCAGTGTTGTAGAAGAACATTTAAATTGTCACAGTCTGTCATTTCTTTTATTTTAAATCATCATAAACTAAGGTATGTTTGACAGTGCATTCTGTTCTGAAAATAATGGCTTCTAACCAAACAAACCTGTACACATTAAACTGCTTTGTATGAATGTAGCAACATGATTTATATATAGTGTATGTATGTGATGACTGATATTGAGGCGAAAACTGTATTGTGATTCTTACCGTAGCTGTCCGTCTTGACTGAACTCGTTATCAGAGGGTCTTTGGTTTGCGTCCTGCAGAGGTCTTGTATTGGTCTGGGAGAACATCATGGGGTTACTATAAAAGGGCATGGTGAAGCTGGTGTTTGTCTGCACGGGTACACTCACAGCCTGGACCTGCCCGCTGCGCCCAATCCTCGGCTGCACACAAAACAACAAAAACAGACATCAGACGACAATTTACAGACAGAAACAGCACAATCCTTTTAGCAGGCGGTTCACATTAATCATTAATTGTGATTAAGCAAAACCTTATTATTATTTTGCTGCTGACACTTAAATACTGCCAGTCTGACAACAGCAAATAATACTCAAATGTCAGACTCCCAAAGAATATTTAATATAAATACAAACTCCTCTTCAGTCATCATCCTCACCTTTGGCAAAATACACAATACACAACGGATAAACGTCCTTTTTCTACATACTATTCATACTAGAAATTACAGAGCACATTAAATATATTGTCATGTCAATGGTTGTGTAAGGTAATTTGCTACATTGCTACTACATTTTAATTCAATTTATTGCCTGTTTAATGAACAGAAAATTGCCTTGTACATACACTCTTTCATGACCATTAAAATGCACTTTAAAACCCCACTTGATAAAATTTCATAAACAATCTACAGGTCACTATGCCTTATTTACAAGTACAACAGCAGTGATATTATAGACATTTTTTGCCTGGCTCTTGAGTTCAGTTTGTTCAATTATTTTATTATTATTTTTTTTCCACTTTATTATTTAATTAGGAGTTGTTTCGGTAAAAAGGTGTGAGTACCTGTGCTGATGGAGAGCTGTTTTCTCTCATGAGTGAGTGAGGTGAAGAGCTGTGAGCGCCACAGGCCTGTGGTTTGGGATGTGCGGCATGCTGCCTGATGACCCCTGACCCCTGGCTCTGGGGGGCTGGCCTCCCTGGACCCTGCTGTTGAGGGGGCTGCTCTTGGCCAAAGTCATTGTGGATCGGCTGCTGTAACAACATCTGTAACAAATTAAAAACACATTTCAAAATCATAAATAACTGTAAGATCCCTGCTGCCATGGCAACTTCCTTAAGTGTAATAGAAATGAATCAGCTGATTATTTAAGATGTTAAAATGGGTTGACTTGAATTTTGTATTTTTGCTTCTACTCTCTTAGGGCTGCACTCAGAACCAAATTATTTCTGTCCACTTACAAAAAGGATCTCCAAGTCCTACAGAGTGAAATTACTATGGGTGGCCTCTTGGTGGGGCCAGACATCTGTTTCTGAGCCTAAAGCAGTATGTGGTTTATACAATAATTTCTATCACAACATATTCTTTTATCTGTTATTCCTGAGAGAATACAATGAAAAATTACATTAACATGACCAAAACTAAACTGTCCTCACATGTGCCCTGTCTAGACCCAGGGAATCTCAGCTTGACTGCTCACCTGCAGATTAGCCAAGTGAAGCTTCTCTTTAATGTCATGGAGCTCTTGCTGTTGAGTCTTGATGTCAGCCTGCAGGATGCGCGTGCGCTCCTCCAGCTGCTCCTTGAGCTGGGTCATCACCCCGAGCTGAGGCTGTGGGAGCTGGTACAACGGAGAGGGCTGAGGGGGCTGTGGGGGGGCTGGCTGCTGAAACAACGGAGAACAAAAATTAGGTTTTAATTACAGATTTTAATGTAACTTTTGATTGAATAACTACAGATTTACAATTGTAATGTTCTATCTGTATTCTGGGTAGTTCTGACCAATCATAAAGCACAAAGGAATGTGTTTTTGCTCATATAAACCAAAGAAATGTGACTTTTGATTGAGTGACTTCTAGGCCTGTCATCGTAACAAATTTTGATTGATAGATTGCAAGAGAAAACAGTGTGTTAAAAGATAATATTGAAACCACAGACGCAATAACCACAAAACATGATGCTCCTTAAAAACTACATGTACAATAGTAAATAAAAAGAGCAATGAAACACACACTTGTGTCAAATAATAAGTCATAGCCCTAACCCTAACCCTATAGTTACTTATGTCACTCTTTATAGCTCAAAACTTTAAAAATATTTTTTAAAAATTAATGTTAAATATGTTACAATGTATATGTTTATTCTATATAAATTAGGTCACTATGAAACTTTTCTGGTCTGCGATCTGCTTTTCTCCAATGAGATGTTATTGCTTTGACTAGAATAATGTTACATAGTATGGCTTTAAACATATATATCTTCATGGAGACAAGCAAGTGATGTTACCAGGCCAAGTTAAATGTCAGATCAATTAATTTGTGAGCAATAAATAGACTTTTAATTAACTAAATGCAAGATGGATCATGCTGTGGAACATTTTAGACAAAGCAATAACATCTCCAAGGAGACCAGCAGGTGACAGGCCTGATAAATGATTTCCCAAAATATGTGCAATTTGTGAGAATTTGATTTAGATTACAACAAATAACTTCATATCCTAACACAGTTTTACCAGGCCTAACAAGTAAATAGTGCAAATACAAAGGGTTAAAGGGAAGGGGGAGGGTAGCACCAACCATGCCGGAGTGCTTGCTGCAGGTAGGAGACACAGGGAGGCTCAGTTGGGGAACGAGGTCAAAGGAATTTTGTCTCTGTACCAAATTCTACAGGAGGAAATGACAAAAGTGTTCAGCACAATCACGAACATGTTTTTGTGGCAACTTTGTGCAACATTTTCAAACTGGACATTTTTCTTCAAAGAATGAGAAGAAGCAAACACAAGCCTTATTTGAGCAGACCTTTGAACTGCTGGGTTGCAGTCTGGTTGTCTTCTCTGTTCCGATGGAGGAGGGCTGCCATGACGGGGTGCAGGCCTCAGTGTAGCTGTTAGCTGCTGCAGGAAAGCATCAACACAGTCAATACTACTACTCTCTACCACTGCAAGGACTTTAGTTTTATTATTTTATCATGATAGTGACAATTCTATGATTTTAACATGTTTTAATATACATAACCTAGACTCATTTTAGGATGCAACTATAGAGCACCTTTAAAAAATAATCTAATGTAAAAATAAGTAAATATTTAAATGATGCAATAGTAGTAATTATAAAAGTTGTATTTTTGCTTAAGAATGCACGTTGGTGCTTTTAAAAATAATAAAATAATATAATAACAAGCTAACATATCCTTTAGACATCATGGCAAAAGGAGAAATTCAATAAGAGGGAAAATGCAGGCACTAGTTTCAACTGAGTCAGTGGATTATTCAGTAAATAGAAATACAGCCAACTGGGGTCACAAGTGTGGGTGTATTTATAATGCACCAAAGCTATGTCAAACGGAGAGGGTTGAATTAAGAATGGCAACACCACAATATGGTGTAATATACACCAAAGTCAGTGAAAGCTAGCACACATTACAAAGAGTAAAAATGATTTTTTAAAAGTGACTCACAAGCTGCAACAACACAAGGGCTCAAAACATTGGAAAAGAACATTTGTAAAAAATAGAAACTATAATATAAAAAATATTGGTCGAAATGGCAATCATAACCAATACTTTATCTATTTGTAAAAGATTGGTTGCGTTACTGATAATACCTTCCCCTCACTTCACACCTATGGTTTCTGTTCACAGCACTGACAATAAAAAGGACTCACAAGCAGAGTCTGACAGCACCGTGCGGGATGACTTTCGAGAGCTATGGGACGATACTGAATGCGCAACGCTGTTCCTGTCCCGCGGAGGGTCTAGCGTAGAGCAGATGTCCAAGTACAGCTCCTGCGCCTGAGACACAGAGTAACACTGTTCAGCTGTCAGGCTTTACACATCAGAACTGACCTTGTACGGGACATTTTAACCCCTACCTTAACTGATGAGGGGGCTATCTCAGGAGGAGACAGATCCTCAAGGCCAAACGCTCGCCTCCGCTCAGCTCGGACCTCTGCATAACTGTATGAGTGCAACAAAGACTATCTGTGAGAAATAAAGTATGTGTAATGTTACAAGTAATGTACGGATACAAACCTGACTACTGTGTGTGTGCAGACGATGAACTCAGGTTTGGAGTTCCACTGGTGATAGGTGATGTAATAATGTGTCTGCAGCCATATCCACTGCTGCCCTTTGGTGAGGAAACGGTAGTAGCACGACTTGCCTTTTCCAAACTGCATCACTAAAAAAATAAAGATGCTTTTGAGCACATAATACTATTTACCAGTTACACATATGTGCTATAGAATCGTCATAGGAATACTAAATCATAAAGCTACATACTAACTTACATTGCCTGTGACACTGAGCTATTAGTTCCAAGTCATCCACATGATAGTAATCATAACCTGAGGTGCCAAGAACCTCAAATGGTAAATAGCCAATGATTGGTGAAGCCCTGAAATAAAGCCAGGGTTAAAGAATGTAATAGAAATGTAACATGTAACATATTTTAGTCAGAACAGAACTCTACCTGTGATCTAAGAACAAGAACTTCCATTCAAGGCTGTGTCTCGAGGTGAACTCATCACAAGCGTCTTCCACATTACATAAATCCTTTGGAAAGCAGAAATAAACAGGTATTACTTTGAAAATGAAATGAGAAACATACCATACATACTTTGTTTGAATGCAATGTTAAATTAGGAAGAAAAATTCTAATCTACATTACGCCATTTGTGTAATATCTAAGCAAGGACACCCAAACTCAAGTTATTTTGATTATGTATATGTACTAATCGCACCTTTAAGAACTGAGGAGTGACCAATCGTACAGTAGCGATGAGGCAGACCTGTTCCTCCAGCGACGACTGCAGAGTTCGGGGTAAAGTCAACTCCAAACCGTTACAAGAAGACGTAGGCACTGTGAGCAGAGAACATTCAATTCTGTTTTATAGCACTGGCACCAGTATTAAAAATATAATATTAAAATGCTTACCATTGTTTTGAAACTTGAAATCTCCCACAAACTTCACATACTCATACACAGGTGGCTCTTTAGGGTCAATGTTCCCTCTGGCCAGATGACAGCAAAATTCAATATGTGTCTCACCTAAACATCAGATGGTCGTATTATTTTCCAGAGGACAGTTTAGACTTAGACAAACTTTATTGATCCACAAGGGAAATTATTTGGACACAGTAGCTCACTCATCACAATATAATATAATAACAAAGAGTAAAAAGTAAATTGTAATAATAAATTCTAAATAAGTAGCAAAAAAGATAGCAAGAGACAGGTGTTAAATAAGACATAATTATATGTCAAAATAAAATAAAAAATAAAAAAGTAATAAAATCTAAAATCACAGCTGTATACAAGAGACAAGAAAGGCAGTGCAATGATATGATGATTGAAAGGACATAAGGTTATTCGTTACTTAAGATTGAGTTGTTGTACAGTTGTAGGGAGTATTATCTGTTACATAAGGGTGAGTTGTTGTACAACTGTATGGAGTATTGTATGAATGTAGTCTTGTATCTCTCACTGTTTGAGTTGAGCTGTAGGAGCCTGTTGGAGAATGAGCTCCTCTGTCCCTCTATAGTCTGGTGCAGTGGGTGAGTTGTTGTACAGTTGTAGGGAGTATTATCTGCTCTGTCCCTCTATAGTCTGGTGCAGTGGGTGAGCTGTTGTACAGTTGTAGGGAGTATTATCTCCTCTGTCCCTCTATAGTCTGGTGCAGTGGGTGAGCAGGAGTGTCCATGATGGAGCACAGTTTGTCCAGTGTCCTCCTGTGCCTCACTGTGACAAATGTCTCCAGCTCACAGCTGATCACATAACCACTTTTACGGATCAGTTTATCAAACCGCCTATTGTCCCTTTTACTGGTGCCGCTCCCCCAGCAGACCACAGCGAAGTACAGGGCACTGGCCTCCACAGACTGGTTGAAGATCTCCAGTAACTTGCTGCACACGTTGAAAGCCTTGAGCTTTCTCAGGAAGTAGAGTCTATTCATGCCCTTCTTGTACACAGCCTTTCAGTTGCCCCTCGAGTCCAAACTGTTGTTCATATGGACGCCAAGGTACTTGTAGCAGTCCACTATTTCCACTACTATGGTTTGCCTGGGACCACTCCACAAAATTTGCAGTCAGTGTCCTGTACTCCAACTCCTGTCTATCTCTAATACACCCTACTACTGCAGAGTCATCAGAGAGCCTCTGCAGATGGCAGGACCCGGAGCTATACTGGAAATTAGAGGTGTACAAAGTGAACAGGAACAAAGACAGGACTGTACCCTGGGGGCCTCCTTCATTACTGACCACAGTGTCAGACAGGGTGGTCCCCAGTCGCACATACTGAGGCCTGCCTGACAGGTAGTCAGTAATCCAGGAGACAATGAAGGAGCTGACACCCGTCCTGAGCAGCTTCTCACTCATCAGAAAGGGCTGGATTGGGTTAAAGGCACTGGATAAATCAAAAAATAATATCTTCACAGAGCCCTTAACACTATCCAGGTGAGAGTGAGCCCGCTGCAGAAGATAGATTAAAACATCATCCACACTAATGTGGGCCTGATAGGCAAACTGTAGAGGGAGGATCCAGGGATGGTGCCACCAGGGGTCTGAGCTGAGCCAGAACAAGACTCTCAAACACTTTCATGACATGAGACGTCAAAGCAACTGGTCTGAAGTCATTAAGTCCAGACTGGATAGGCTTCTTGGGCACTGGCACAATGCAGCAGGTCTTCCATAGCACCGGTATCCTTTCAAGCTTCAAACTCGGTGTGAAGAGAATGTGCAGGATCCCAGTGAGCTGTGCAGCACTTGTCCTCAGCACTCGGGGGCTGACTTGGTCTGATCCAGGAGACTTGTTTTGGTGAACTTTCTCCAACTTTCTCCAACTTTCTCTTGCAACTATTAAAGAACCTGGTGTTTGAGCTATATAGGATAGATTTAAAAATTCCACACCAAAACAAACTAATTGAAAGATGATGTGTTGAAATAATGAGTTATATAATTATCCATTGGTTTGAGAATGATGACAAAGTAGGACTGTTTCCATAGAGATGACCAATTTAAACAAAACATAACATCTTTTGAATGGGAAAAAGTCCTTGAAATATAACAGGAAGCCGAAACCCATAAATGTGTATGTGAACAAGCTATGAACACTGCCCTCCTTTTCTGTCCAAATTATGTATTACCCCTATATTATGTAATCTCTGTGTTGCAGTGACGTGCGGTGAGGTTGACAGCTGGGGAGGCACTAACGCTTTTAGCGTCAGATTTACAAATGCAAATGCAAAAAAAATTCATCATTTGATAGACAACAACTATATATTATATGCAGCAGTGCAGCAGACTTACTTACACCAGGGCTTTTCTATATTCTTAATTCAAAAGAACAAAAACTTCAATTAAAAAAAAGGAAAAATAAAATATGATTGTTGTTCAGTATTTCAAAACTGGGAACAAGGTATTTTTTGTAATAAATAGACTAATTTATATGCTTTTTAGCAAAGCAGCTCCTGCGCGCGCTCTGTAGCTGTGCATTTATGCGTAACGTGGACGCGTCATATTTGGATTTTTTGTATCTTGCCTGAAATCTCCAAATCACTCATGAAAAACACGCTTTTTAAGAAAGTTTGTGAATAAATAAGCATGGATCATGCTGGGAGTCTGCCTGTGTCATCGTGAGCGCACCCTCATCTCTCCTGTGCACTGCAGCAGGTGAAAACAAATCCATGAAGGCACGCACTTTATTTCTCTTCTCTTCCTCAAGTTGCGCTTTTAGCGATCCGCGGGTCCTGGGTCAACTCGCGCATATCGTGAGCAGGACTTTTAATTTCATTTAGGCTAAATCAACATAAAGCACGTCTCAAAGAAAATTGTTCCACTGTTTACAATCCCTCTGCACATTGGTGGACTTTGTCATCAAAGACACAGGTGTCCCAATGCAATATAAAAAAGAACGAAGAAGATGATGTAGTTGTTTCGGCGCATAGCGGCGGCAGGCCAAGAATCTCTGTGCTCACAAGCGCCCTCTATGTTGAGGCACGAGTACTGTTTGCCTCCCCTGGTGAGCTTTTTACTGAGGTTTTATGATTGATCTGCGAGCCTGAACACATTACAGAAATACATTTCATACATTATAAAGATTCCGGAAAGACAGAGCAAATAATCAGAGAGTTTGAGGGCCATTTATCGGCAATATACAGTGGGTTAGCCAACTTAGCCACTTTGCTAGGGATCGAGCGGCTGGAGGCACTGGAGGCTGGTGCCTCACGGCGCACCTTCTCCTTGCATTTGAACGGGACAAACGAAAATTCTGCCATATTCAATTACTGAAACAAGAAAAAAAACATTTTTTGGACTGGAGAAGGGGTTAATAATAAATACATACAAGCTGATAATTATTATTTTTTATTTGAATTTATAATAAATCCTTTCTTCTTTTCATGATTAACAAGGGAGGCACTGCCTCCCCTGCCTCCTCTGACCGCACGTCACTGCTGTGTTGTGATGTGTGTCCTTTGAAATTGTGTTCCTTTTTAAATGTAAAAAAACAAAAACAAAACAAAACTGAAAACAAATTTCTAGTAACTAACTAACTATTATATATATCTAACAATGTATAAATGTGATCATGTAATTCAGAGACCCGATCAGACCAGGGCAAAGGAACAGACTGGTGTTTGGCCTTTTACACTGAGCTGCCTGCTCTGCCACCTCTTGTTCTCACATAAGCTCAATAGTGGCACGGATTAAGGTCAGCATCTTGAGTCCCAGATACAACATCACTGCACGGGATTATACTGTTAACATAACACTGATTTAAAGCCTTAAGTATCATACTAAGCTTGTTTCTATTATTAGCTAAAAATGCTAATCATAGATACAGGCTAATGAGAAATCCAATAATCTAGGAGACCTATTTGGTAACTTGTCTATATATGGCAAACTTCTGTATTCAGTATGTAAATGTAATAGAAAATGAAAAATAAACTGTGCTATCACCAGTCTGGGAAAACCTCATTACATAAATATGTTTAATATGTATGTGGAAATGGGCTTTGATGGTTGAATTCCCAGACGTATTGGCAGGTAGAGCAGTGCTTGTGTAATGAAGTAGACAGCGCAAAGAGCTGCTAGAGGACACTCACTGTCTAGAAAGTCAGCAGCAATGGGGTCAGTCATCAGCATGTGGGATGACAGCAGCTTATAGACCTCCCCATGTTCACGCTCCGGGAGGAAGTTCAAGATATTTTGGTCCACCATATCTGACTGGTGCAAGAGACAGGGCATGGTCAGTGTTTTGTAGACGATTTGAAGAGATCATAGCAGACATAATCACATGATGTTAACTACGAGGGCTAATGCACGACTCAAAATGGGATTGTTAGTTTTTATTTTATACAAGATTGTGGAGCAACAATTAGGCCTGTCACGATAGTTACTATATCGTCTTATCGTTTAAGATGGAATCATTTTTGGGGGGCAATATTGGATACTTTTTTACTTTTTGTTTGTACTAGTGAGGAAATGTTGGTTATTTTTGTGTA
Organism: Taenioides sp. WSHXM2023; assembly: GCA_029959045.1. Classification (NCBI taxonomy): domain Eukaryota; kingdom Metazoa; phylum Chordata; class Actinopteri; order Gobiiformes; family Gobiidae; genus Taenioides; species Taenioides sp. WSHXM2023. Next base: position 15,933,560 of record CM057098.1, on the reverse strand, counting down.
CTAAAATGAGATTTGAGCTGTTGAAGGTTGAATTATGACCTTCTATGGCTCATTACAGATGCAAACTATGTAAGTGTTATTTATTTATTATGACTACCGTATTTTCCGGACTATAAGCCGCTACTTTTTTCTCACACTTTGAACCCTGCGGCTTATACAACGATGCGGCTAATATATGGACGGATTATTTGTCTATGAACACAGCGGATGCGCGCGCAGCTTGAGTGCAGAAAGCGCCGCTGTCTGTGCGGTGAACATGGGTTAGGGTTAGTTAGAACACTCGCTAGCGCTGTTGTCAGCACTAAAACAGTTTATCGCTGCGTGATAAAATAAGTTCTGCTGCTAAATGAACATTAGTGAGTGGGATACGTCTTAATGACCTGTATGTGTTAAATGCAGGTGAGGCGTAAATGACGAGACGAAACATCTCAAACTTCAGTAGCTGGACATCCGCTCATACATGATCGATACAACTAACCCTGACCCCCCGGGAGAGCCTGAAATCCTGTTGAAATCCTACAAGACACTGACATGATACAAGACAGGACAGCGGCTCTTTCTGCTCGAGACATGCGCTGTAGAGCGCCAAGTGACGGGGCGCAAGAGCGAAACAGACAGGTGAAGAGATGATGTGCTGAGGAAGATGCTCGTTTGATTTTGTTTTAAACAGTTAGTTTGTGCTTCATGCACACACCCTCCTCATGGAAAACATACAAAGAAATGCATATGATGCAGCTTTGAAGTTAAAGGCAACTGATCTGTCTGTCAAAGAAGGAAACAGAGCTGCTGCACATGAGCGCGGCATCGATGAGTCGATGGTGAGACGCTGGCGACGGCAGCGTGACGAACTGACTCAATGCAAAAAGACGACAAAAGCTTTCAGAGGCAATACAAGCAGATGCTCCGAACTTGAAAACTACTTGAAGACGTGGACACCTGCGGCTTATAGACAGGTGCGGCCTATATATGTACAAAAATATAATTCTTTGAAAATTTAGTTGATGCGGCTTATATTCAGGTGCGCTCAATAGTCCGGAAATTACGGTACATTTTTAACAATATCGTATATTTAGAATACTTTGTAGGGGATAATTCTGCTTTATGTTTTGGTTTCAATATTATCTTCTATTGTCTATATTTACTTATAAATATATACAATATATCGCTCTTCAAAATTTATTATCATGACAAACCTAGCAACAATTTAACTATTTAATGAAAGTCTTGTGTTATGTTTTTAACTTACCGGTAAATGACCAATAAGTGAAGACACACTGTCAGATACATAAATTATGTTTCCATCTGTAGTTAATGCCACCAAGAAACCATCCAGGGCCTGAAATATAAGAATTAAGATTAATCATTTACCTTGCACTATCAGGACCAACAATGTAAAGTCTGTTTATCTGTTCCATTATTGCCAATTATTCAGTTAACTCACCTCCAACATCAGCTGCGTAAACTCCTCGTTACTAAGAAAAGAGGGTTTCCAATCCTGTTTTACATCACAGGTTTCGTTTTGGGCAGTGATGTCTGAAAACGATAAGAGGTTTGAGTTTGAGTAAAGACAAGCATATATCTTGTGTTACCAGTATGTTAAAATCTGAATACAAAAGTACATTGGATTCTAGAAATTTGACCAAATAAATAAATATATTACACACACATTTCTTACCTTTCTGTTTCTGTAGGAAGTCAATCGTTCTCTGTAAAATGGTGGACTTGTCCATCTTGCGTGGATGGCCCTGACCCTGCAGCATGGTGCATAGTTCTTTGATGAGCATATTGAATTGGTCTCTTCTTTTCTTTTCTGATTTGTTTCTGGACGCCCTTAGAGAAGCAACAGATGAAACACATTTATCATGAATCAATCATTACATGTAGAACAAACCAAGAAACCAAAGCTTACACAGTTGCTTAGCAATATTCATTAAATGTAATAAAGGCATTAACAACCTACACAGTTATGAAATCTGTACATAGTGAACTGTAATGTACAGTGGTGGTACCTTTTTGCCCTGTCCTTCTCATCCTCGTCCATCAAATCTTCCACACAGCTGCTGGTGCTGTAAAATGTATAAGTTTATAAGTAAAAGTTTTAAAGGGAGTTTTTAAAAGAACTGTTTTTTATGAATCTAGGTCACATTCCTCATTGTTGAGTCAAGTTATGGCTTATGCATTGAGCAGACAGATTAAGAACTGGTTAAGAAATGTTTTAAGTGTGCATTTTCTATTTTTTCTCTCTTTTCTCACTGAAAGAGGAGAAATCAAATATGTAAAAATCTAGTATGAATGTTAAACAAGATATAAGCTTTTTTATGGTACTGTGCATTGAACTATAACATAAGTAGAACATGATTTTACATTGTGTTTCTAGAAAACTGCAATATTGATCTTAATAATTGACTTCCTGTTCAAAACCGCAGAGCTCTTCAAGCCTCTTGTTTAACCACATAAATTCTCCTGACAACAAAGTCACTTTGCTTTACATTATTCATTCACTCTGCATACTAGGTGTGAGCGTCTACATTAGCCACAGATGCCCTAGAACTGACAAATGTAGCAGTTTGTGACAACTGTCTTATCACAAACATTTCACCCTGAAACGGAGCATTGCGTCTCCCTTCAGACAGATGAAACACCCTCAAATTGCACTGCCCTGTTCTGGTCCCATGTAAAAGGGGCATATGTCTCTTGACTGGCCTGAGAACGCCTTGGGGGAAGTGTTTGGGCTCAGGGAAGTCTGGGAGTCCCTGCTGAGACAGTGGCAATAACCCACCCACAGACAAGCAAAAGAAGATGGATAACTGGAACTGGATCTGTAAATTGACAGTGGGACACTTCGCCTGCCTTGGTTCATATTTGTAACTGAGAGCAAATCTGGGACAACAAATGGAAATAATCCCATAACTACAACCCAGTGTGTTTACATGCATGTGCATCAAGCAACAAGCACTGTCCAATAAGCAAACAGAAAACAAACTATGCAATACTTACTCCCATTCCCTGTGTGTGGATGCACAGGAGCCACTGTAGTCGGCTAGGTTGTCCATGCTCACTCCAGTTCCCAGCCAGGCCCTCTCTGCAGTCTTATCTGGCCCATCCGCACTGACTGTGTCCCAAAACTCAACAGCAAAAACCTACTGTAGATGCACCTCTCTCCACTGCTTAGAGGTCACCCAAAAGACAGCAAATCCTGCAACACAAAAGAAAAACAGTGAGTCATATTGCCTGTCTTGTCTAAAAGAAATAAGTACTGATGTAACCATTCATTCTTCAGGTTTTGTAAGGCCAGTATTTTAACAGTGAAGATGCATTTGCAGTGAAGGAGCTCTCCTGACCCAGAAAAATGTCTCAAGTACAAAGCGCTTATGATACCCACCATGTAACCTTATTCACCTCTACCTGAATAAAAGATAGCTTAGACAGACAGCAGCACATCTGAGGTCAAATCTCTCAGAAAATTGCAGACATATGTGCCAGACAAAATAAATAAATATGTGGATAAACTTTTTAACCATATTGTAAATAATGAAAATATTTTCTTCACAGGCCATAGGGTTAATGTCTTTGGGTTAGTCTATGTTTGAAGGCATAAGTCAGACATAGTACTGGCCTAGAGAAAGTATAGCATACATTTTGAACACAAAGCAGGTGTAACTTTACATCTGATACTGTACCACTCTGTGCATTCCTTAAACCTACTTAAACCTACTGACCCACTGTGAAAACTTTGTCATTACATTGCCTTGGGTTAGACCTGTGCAATAAATCAAATTTTAATCAAGATTGAAATTCAGCCATTTGCAGTTGTCAATGATATTTATGGTTCTTTTTAAGCAAGAGGTCTACAGCCAGTCTTCTGTCAGTAAAAGCATGTGGTTTGAAGCAGAGCTCCAACTTTGTGTTAAATGTTTTTTGTGTTAAATGGCAATAATTACAAGTCTGTATTGTTCAGGAAATTAATACTGAAAGGCATTTATTTGTTATTATTAAGAAGAAAATTATAATAATATTAAAAATGGTGATCAATCAATTATTTTGTCATATGGCTTAGTCCTACTAGGGGTATAAGAGAAATCAAAACATTAGCATAGTAGTGTTTCAGTTAGTGTGGGAATTTTGAAAAATATTAATATGTATTAATAACATCATTCTGCTCGCATTTTAAACACAGGAGCATTTTACACATAATAACAGGGGTCATTTAGTAGTTTACAAATGGAATTGCCACCATTCAAATTGTGATTTTAAATTGATTGTGATCAAACTTGCAGCCCCACCAAGAAGTCAACAGTCACAAATTATGCAGTGTCTACATGGGGGGCTGGGTAAAGTGAAACCACATCAACCTGCATTCTTTAAATGTATTGAGGTTAAACCACACCTTACTAGTTTAACAGCTTAAAAACACCAGAGTCTGGTTACAAGGGGGCCTCAGGAGACAGTAAAGCTTCAAACCAGCAACTTGAACTCCTGCTGCAAGTCAAGTTCAAGTTCAAATCAAACTAAGTGCACAACTATGAAGAAGAAATGTGTTAACTCCCCTTATAATTACCACATTATCAATAACATTGTGCATCTTTAATATGTCCTGCAATATATATAGTCTGACCCCTGTCTTGAAGGCCCAAAATGCTCCCCCCACACTGATATCATCAAGTGATAATCTATGAAGCTCCTCCATGTTTTTGGGTTCTCATCATTTGCTAAAATCGCCTCCACTACACACTATACATTGCTTTCGACCTCGGTTTGCACTGCATGATTTTGGATAAAAATCGAATTAAAAAGTATGTTTAGAAAATGTTGTCTTTTTTTATAGCAAGCTTTGTGTTTTCTTCAATCTTTCAAAAATATTGAAAAAGTTTATTAGAACACAAAGTTCCAATTGAGAAGTATTGTGATGAAATATGCAAATTATGTTTTCAATTAGAGATTCACAGTTTACATTGCATTTACATTTTAAACATCCATGAGCAGTAATATCTGAGAGAAGACTGAATTATGAGCTGATAAACTAATATAGGGATCCCATATATTTTACAGCTTGTGAAGGTTTAAACTTCAGGGTAAACATGTTCACCCTAAATAGAAAAGATATTTTATTTGTAGTGGACATTCAATTCACAAGAAATTGCAATCTCTGCAATCTGTTAATTCATATTGCCCTACTTCATGCTGCCATTTCAATTTGGTTGTGGTATATTATGCAGCCCTACTCCTACAGCTGAAGTCTTCGTACCCTCTGTTTTGTTCCTTGAGAGAACCTTATCAAGTTATCATTATTATTTTCTACCACTGATTTGTCCCCATCACTGAGTAAAACAAACCACAGCTATTCAGCCTCAATATTACCACTGCACAAATACATGCCCATTGTGTTGTCAAAAAACATCAACATACAGTATAGGAATGTTTGCATAGGGCCTAATAGTAGACCAATGACTGTTTTAAGAAACAAACAACAAACTATAGTTCAGACTAAAGTACTGATGCTGTAGTTCACGTTCTGTTTGTTTAGGCTAATTGTGTTCCTGACAATAAGCTAATGAACTCTTCCTAATATCCTTCTAACACCAAACAGATTTAATACATTTCAACTTTGTGGTCATACTGGACAAGTACATATATTTATAACTAAGAAATAGTTAGCAACAAACAAATAGAATTGTGTAGAATTACATACTGAAGGGCATTTTTCATTCAGCTCGTACACAAATGAGGACTTTAATGTGAAAAACAATATTCACCTCCAGAAACCAGACAGCCTAGTCATTTCCAGACAGTTGTTTCCTTTTACAATTTTCCCTCATCCCTGCAGCCTAAATATACTGGGCGTCTCAGCCATTCATCAAGAATAAAGAAATCCATGTGAGGAGTGCCGTCATGCATAGGCCAAGTCTACTGTCACTTTTTAGTTAACCACCAAACAGGTTGTCGAAGATGATCACACTTTCTGGCTTAGACACAGATGAACCATAGTATATGTTGTGCATAGCTGCTAAATCAAAATCAGTGAATGGCATCAGTTATTGGGGTGTGGCCAAAACACACAAAGCTGACAAATGTGACCCATTTAGATCCTGTGAGCTACTGTTTCCAGTTATATCAGTCTTAAAAATCTATCTTGTGATGTGGGAGGGATCATCAAAAAGGATTATATCACATTGTTGTTCAGTTAATATGCAAAATTTGAATAACAAGTTTATCATCTATGATTAAAACAATTTAAAATGACCACAAAAAAAGGATTATAAATAAAATGAATAGAAGCTCTGATGTAATCTTTCAAACAATTATTATGTCTGCATGTTTGTGGTTAATTATAGCCCATTTGCATTATACCTGAATCTCAACCAAGACATTTACGGACACATTTTAGTGTATTCCCGACGCATAGTTAAACTATAGATAAAGATAGACAGAAAAAAGATAGATAATGCAACCATATTGGGATATTTTTTTTTTTATATCAAACTAACATAAAAGAATGCTATTTGAGTATGCTTATGGGGTCAGTCATTTCAGGTCAGCTCCAATACTAAGGAGATCATTATAAACTGAAGCTAAGATGACTAACTCAAGCAAGGCTATTTTTTCCCAGCCATTATTACATATCAGACAGAGAAAAGAAACATTTTTTTTTTGTCACAGTTTCATTTTGAAACAGTTAAAGGTATTGGCCTATCCTAAATTACCACTAAAGTTTATCTTTATTGAAACAGTCAACCGACTGAAAATAAATTCAGATACACATATGTCATATATGTGTATCTGAAAGATGGTCATGTATGTGTATTTTGATTATACAAATGTTTTTAATATATTTCAAAACCATTTGGTCTAATTTGAAGCTATTACATTTGCTTCAAATCAGACCAAGGTGTTTATTGATGTACTTACTAATCACTATCTACTATTTAATAAATAATAAATAATCTAGTAAGCAATAAATACCTTGTAAACTTGTTATCAGTGGAAGGTTTTGCGGCAGAGTTCAGCAAGCTCAAGTATGCAGTGTAACAAACAATGTGTAGTAGCAGAGACATTGTTTGAGCATTTTTGTTGCTCTTATGGTGATGGATGTATTACAAGATTGTCAGACTAGGTCAACAACTCATCTCAACAGACTTTAACAGATTTAAATGAATGTGCAAAATGAATGTAAAATAATGGCATAAAATATTTATGTAATGTGTTATTACAAAATATAACAGTATAAAACATATCACACATACAGTATATCCACAAAAGCTATAGAGCAGGAAGAGATGATAGAAATGTCCCACTCTTTAATTTGAAACAAACAAATTAAGAGAACATTAACTGAGCATTCCAGCCAGCAAGGTCAGCACTGTCTTTTTTTGCTCTAATTTAGGCACATCTCTTAACTGCATTGGAGCAAACAATGAATGAAATTAATGAAAGATTCACTCCATTACACTACTACACAGCCAGAAACTAATAAACAATATTTTGAAACTATGAGTAGGTTACTGAATTCCAACATTCAACTGATACTGATCTATTGCAATTCAATCTTTCCCACTTCATCAAAATCAATTCAGTGCATGAAACATCTAGCCTCTTTGATTATATGGGCCATTCATTTCTGTGTTGTGATTGTTGTTGGATGTATAAGCCAGAGGTGATAAGGAAACAGGAAGCACTACAACTGGACAAATGCCCACTATGATAGAAACAGGGGGGGTAGAGAGCGCACTCAGTGACCCCTTTAAGCACCTAGGTGTATGCATGTGCATAGTAACATAGTAATTACGCAACAAGCAATTAAGGTTAAACTGAGAATTGCTGTAATATTTAAAAAACACATGAAAACAAAGAGTGACCCAAAAAAACAAACAAGGTATCATAACTACATGACACAGGGCGTGCTACAGGCTAAGAAGGAAAATAAACATAACAGAAATACAGTGTACCAGAATTGCTATTAGGAAAATATGAAAATCTCTGTGTAGTGATGTCAGCAGCAATGGAAAATAGGTTATTTTTCAGCCTTGTAACCAGGGCACTTGCTGTCTGAGACCTCGAAACGTGTAAGCAACGTTCAAGAGCGTCTAGTAAACCCAAGTCTGATATCTCAAATGCTCTGGGACATTATTGAGGGGTCTGGTAGAACAATGATTAACTGACTCCACAAGTAGGCTAATCATATCGGCGTGCCTGTGAACTTTGACGATGAAAATATGGCATAAGATTACAACAATGTCTCCACTTACACGAAAGAAAACGCTTCATAAATCCACACATACCTTGAAAACTGGTCTTCAGCAGCAATGCGCACTTCAGCACTACTTTCTTTTTAATTTCAGTCATTTTATCAAACTAGCAGCCGTGCGTAAAGTCGCTGGCAACAGACTCGTTAAATTGCATAACCACTATTTAAGTTATCTAAGCACCGCAAATAATCCGCCAGTGGAGGTACAAATATCGAGTATGCGCGATAAAATTTCCCATTCGAGGATTTGGTTGCGACTCGCGATGTCCGTGTATTTTCCAGGCACTGTACTCCACATCCTCCGCTGGCAGTGGCTTGTAAACAGGGCTGTGTGGTTGAGGGCTGAGAAAGTAGGTCAACTGGGAGAGAGCTCGGGCGACAGCATAAGCAGCGCTATGAGCACAACTCCGAGCTGTAGTCGCCGTTTTGAGGGGCACTGTAATCTTTAACACGTGCTCAATGCAAAACCCCCACAAGTGTAGGAAAGGGAACTGTTTATGTGCGAGTTTAGACTTTAAAGGTGACTGATATCACGGCAATGGCGTTACGCAGCTGTTGTCTTAATAGTGTCATGTGTCCGTGAAGCAGGTTTTAATCTGACGGGTTACGTCGACTATTAGACGATGAAATAACACGCTGATTATCTAAAAAAAAAAATAATAATAATAATAATAATAATAATAATAATAATAATAATAATAATAATAAAATAAAATAAAATAAAGATCACAGCCAGAGGCGTGGCTACAGGATACAAGTGCAATGCATAACTACAAAGTAGTATTGGAAACATGTCGTTTGTCAACATTCATTCAATTCAACGCAAAAATCATTTCAAGGCATAGCCTAGAGATCAGAATCTGTATAATAGACTAGGCTAAATAAAATGCTCACGTATTTTGCAGGTCATCGGCCTATTAGGTAGCCTAATTAACACAAAGCATCTAAATTATCTGTTGCATTGTGCAAAGTAGAAGTTATTTGTTTATTATAGAGTAGGTGTGCTTTCAGTTTTGTTCTATTTTAAGCCTAATGCCTTTATCCACCATCAGTTGAGTAACTGACATAAAAGGCTGGCCTACCAAAGGTCACCAAGGTATGCTGTTTGAAAAATCAATCTGTCATGTCCAAAGTGTACCATAATTAAACAATTATGTTAAAATGACCATGGTAGAACTATATGGCAGTAGTGTTCCAATGCAAAAATAAAACCATGCCAAGATTTTGCATTGCTCTTTGACTAATACAAGTACAGACATTCACTCATGGCATTGGATCGATTAAACTCTTGTTTCTCCTGTAACAAACAGATGACACTTCCAGCCTCAAGAAAAACAAAACACTTCATGCTTTTGTTTTTTGTCTTGAAGTACTTCCTCCTTTACTTCCTATGCTTTGTTTACAACTCACAGATTTCCCTTTCCACCAGCTGAGGTCTCAAATGTGGGTCAGCAGTCTGCATGACAGTTAGGTCAAAAGGTGAAACATTTGGCATCTCCCAACATATAAAAAGGTAATTGCTTATGATAACAATAGCCAAGATATTTCTCATTACATTATTGCTTATATTATGACAACTGTGGATGTGCCTGTTTGCCCACAAATCAATGACAATCATGATGACAGATTAAATGACTTCTAAGTTAATCCAGTTCTACGTAGGCTAATGTACTATCATGATCAACAAGAATAACGAGGATTCAGTTGTCAGTTATAGATTTAGGCTATACTTTTTTCATTTTACTACGTGGTATCAGTATCACTAGTGGTGGTTGATTTCTGAAAAAAGACTGAATAAAAGTAATATTGAATGGATGTCTGTCTCTCTGACTAATGGGCCAAGATTGTACTCCTCACCCTAAGGCCCATAGTAACTTGGACCTGCCCAGTTTTCAGGAACCCAAACAGAAACAGAACTTAAATAAATGAATGAGGACATTTTTATTGAAGGATTTTTACTTTACTTTAAACATTAATTACATTGTCATGGTTAATGGTTATATTTGAGCATATTTACTTCCCATACTCTTCTGGACCCTCTTAACCCAATGTTTTGGCTCTCTCGGCACACCCTAATCTCAATTTGTTGTCTTCATCTCTAGCCCTGAACTTTGAATGACATTTCCAAGTGGCTTTAGTGCTGTGTACAATGCTGCTTAGGGCTAGTACCTCTCAGCTCAGAGTATATTCATCTTTCCTTTTATTGTATGCCTTTACAATACAGTGGAGGAGGATTATTAATATTGCAAAAACCCACTTCTCACGAGCATGAGAGCCCAGACAAGACAGCATTTGCAAGATGGAGTTCTACATGTTTTTTCAATGATTACTCAGTATGACAAACTATAATACACATCAGTGCATAGACTAGTAAAATACATTTCAAAATATTAAGATGGATGGATTTTCAGTTATGTTTCAGGAAATCTTGTAAGGAGGACAGTAATACAGTACAATAAAAGGACAAAAATAGGTCACAATAACACAGCGTATTTAGTGTAAAAATAAAACTAATCCAGTGACATTGCATGTATTGTAGGTCCATCAGTGCCACTTCCTTTCCTAAAATAACAATGTCTATTTTCAAGGCTTGGGACTGGCATACATAATCTTTTGACGACATGGAGAAGATCACATAAACTTATAATTATTGTACAAAACTGTTGTACATCATAATGCAATATGTAATCATTACACTTGTACCTGTAAGTGCTCAGACCTTTATGAATAAAAGCATTCAACATTCAACACACAAAAACAGGAGTAAACAAAACAAAATTACAAAATTACAGAGCAGGCAGACTATAAATAAACCAATTCCACTATAGCCATTAAAGGTCCTATTTTATACAACATTTACTCTTGTGAGCTTTTAGCCATGTTATAATGTTGTTACCTCCTCCTGCTTTGTTTCATTCACACATGTTTAAGTAATCCTTTATTATTAGTCTGTCTACATCTGCAAAGCTCAAAATGCTCTGTTCCACCTTGTGATGTCATGAAGCTGTAGTTGTCGAGTTAACAGCTTTCTTTCACCTTTAGTTCAGTAAATTCCAGGACTGAAATCATCATCCAAATTATTCTAGTGGAGATGTATGGAGTTTAAAAACAGTGTGGAGCATTTCCTGTATTACCAAATGACATAAACATATATGAATGAAACAAAACACCACTCCAGGTATGTTTCTGATGAGGAAACAACATTATCACATAGATCAGAAAATAGTGTAATATAGGCCTCCTTAAGTAATGCTTGAAAATACTGACCTTCACCAAGATCAGGTAACTGCATGTCACTAAATTGCCTAAATGCAGCTGTGTGTACCAGCCTGTCTGCTCCGAGATGGCTCTATAACTATAAAGATGAACACTGAAAGATGAGGCAGGCTTTCATTTTTATTGAAAGCCTGCATTATTTCCAAGATGACTTTAATATATTGTGTGTTCATGGGTTGGCAGATTGAAGCTAATGAATTTGCCCCCATTATTTGTCTGTTTACAGAGAGTTTGTACAGTACACGTAACATTTTTGGAGTCAGAAATCCATGTCAAGAGAGTGAGGCCAGAAAAGTGCTCAGTGTGATGTAATAACCTATATACCAAGGGTGTCCAAACTATGGCCTGGGGGCTAAATGTGGCCTTCAGACCAACAAAAAACGGTCCTCAGTCTTCCTGTTGATTAATCCCAAATGATCAAGTACTTTATACAGCTACTTTGAGGAACTATTCTACCCTCTAAGAAATATTTTGGTGTGGATAGACTTGTTACAGTTCTAAGCCTAAATAAACACAGACAGAATATTAATAACATTTACCTGCTTTAAACGGATGAGAATGACACTGTTTGCTACCTTTGTGAGGGGCTCCTCCCTGCACTGGGCCCTGGATAGTCCAATGCTCCTGTTTGTAAACAATGTAGCTTACATGAATAGCTCCACAACACAATACAAGAATTAGCATGAGCTTCATATATCTGACAATATGAATAATTGACATGGTTTTGAAAACCAGGTCAAAACCAGCAGCTGTGGGGAATAGCCAACTGAGTCAGGGGCCTCTGGTCTGGATGCAAGTCAAGCTGAACAAGTTGTTGCCAAGCCAGCGCCCAACAAGTGGCTGCAAGCCTATAAGAATCATACAGATCCTCCACAATTCCCTGCATTATTCAGCATCCGCCTACATAGAGATTAGTTCCGCTCTTTTATGTAGGTCATGCTATTGGATAATGAGATGGCATTTATGGCCTGTGAGCACTGCAGGGTCAATTATAACTGCTGTGTGTTGGTTTTACTCATCTTACGCTAACATCCAGGCCTTGAACCTTAGCGGAAATTTGGTAATTCAGTTTTCTTTGTGACGCTAAGCTGTGTCGTGGCTGGTTATGTCTGTGATGGTGTATCGGTGATGTCATGAAGGCTCTGGATGTTGTTAATTAGACAGTGTTGAGCTTGTTCACTGTTCCCATGGTAACAATGTGTCCTTTCCTTTCCACCAATAACATCTAAATGTCCATCAAGGTTTCAGTCTGGAGTGGTGGAAGATTCGTCAAACTGCTGTAATTTGTCAGTCTGGTCAATGTTAATAGCCCAGAGTAATGTATGCCTTGATTTTTCATTATTAAATCCTTCACAGAGGAGGCATGATTTAGTACAATACATTTAAGAAAAGAGAAATTAAACTAGATTTGAGAATTAAAAGTCTAAGAAAGAAACTATTCATTAATGACACAGAGGCAGATCTTCATGGTCTGATCATAAAATGACACATGCTACTTACATTTTTCAAACAATGCTTTGTGGGACATTGGCTCTTAACCATAAATATTTTCAAAAAACTTCACCTATGCTCTAACCTTACTCTTAATTAACACTCAACAACCATGTTGTTTATCTAATATTGAAGGATTTACTCATGTGGATGTGATCTCTCGTTCTCACAAAGCAAAAAGGCACTTGAAGTGATGCGATTTCAGTCCTTACAATGTGATACCTGCACACTGAAAACAGTGTTTTATTTGTAGACTTGAATCATCAATCTTAATTCAGGGGTATATCCGATACGACAAACAAACTGAATAACAAACTGAAACAAAGAAACTCAATTTAAGTCTGATTCGTCTCCGGCAGTTGAACAATGGTGTAATTAACATTAAAGCTCCCTGATAGAAAAAGAATGTTAAGCTCTCCAAGCTCTGCCACATTCCACTTGGATGTGTTTTTTGTTTTGTTTTGTTTTGGGGTTTTTTAGCAAGAACTGATGTAATCAATGATAGCTTAAATCTTAAGAGAAAAAAGCAATTTGTCTAAAACTAAATTCTGTATTATTTATAGTTTAGCAAATGCAGAATAGAGAAGCATTTTTCATTTATCTTTCTGCTAGCTTTAGGGATGATTTACCCAAACGTACCTTGTAAGTACACATTTAAGTACAGGTCCAGTGCGGGTGGCCGGTCTGCTTCAATGCAACATGAGTCCTGAAACCTAAACATCCTTTCAACAGGTAGATCTTCAACCTAACTGTTTCTCATAATTATACTCTTGAAAAAATCCTAATGAATGACAGAATTATTGCAGTAGTCCTGTTATTGTCTAAAACTTGCAATTACCCAGTGTGATGTGTGAGCGAGTATGTGGGTCAGGATTTCAGGGCAGGGCTTGGATGGAAGGGCCAATATGGCTTTGTTTCACATCTCAAGATCAGGGGTAGAGGTTACATCCGCTTACATCCTCAGATAGAAAAACAGATGAAGAACAATGTTCAGTGCTTTAATTTTTGTGGATGGCACATGTTTAGTCAACCCTGAAGTACCAAACACAGCACAAATATTTTGGAATTGGAAAATTACACAATGTCCTAATGTTTTCAGGCTATGATTTGGTGGTATAATTTGGCTAGGATTTGTTTTCAAAATATGATAATCCTAACCTGGAAATATAATTTGAATTTTGACTGTACTGTACATTTTGGATGCAAGCATGCAGTCACATAATCTGAGTATTGCCATTGCCACTATGTACATCCCCCAAAGTCGCTATGTGTCGTGTTCTAGACTCCGAGTCAGTGTGTTAAAACTGCTCCTCACGGTTTAATCCTACATATACTCCTGGATACAGAAAAAAAAAAAAAAAAACTTTTAACAACATAAACAAAATAATAAGCCTTAGATCATTGCCATTTCTGTCTCACCCCAATCTCATTAAGAATGTTATGCTATCAATAAAACTGTAAAGATGTATGACATTCATCAATGAGTGCTTTCAAAGCCACAAGCATTACTCTCATGTGCCAGTGATTTAAAATGCCTTTTGCAAATACTCGGTGGAAAATATGACGCTATGTCTCCATTCCTATCTGTTACGACTTCTTTTTTCCTTTATACGAAACAGTGTCTTCCACTGTTATAGAGTTTGATCTCAACAGCAGTGTGCACAGAATGGAAAGCATTCATCTCTCCAGAAGGCTACAGGTTAAAAATTAGCTGCCGAGAGACATTTCAACTGCCGAAATAGGGCTATTACTTATAACAACAGAAGCCGAGCATTTTATCACTTGTCAGAGGAAAAATTTGCTTGCACGTAAACACATAGATGTCTCCCCGGGAAAGTGGGATAATAACATCTACATTTTTAATGGCGTAACTTCACATTGTTAGACTGAAAACATTATTGATGACAACTTCAGTCTTCACACAAACACACAGTAATAGCTGCATAGATTAGCACTGACTTAGTAACACTTTTAGAAGGCCATAATATTCAAAAAATGGCAGTGGTAGTGGTCTGTAGTACATTCTCTGTATTTTCTTCATGAATTATCCCTGAGCTAACATTAAATTAACAAATGCATTTGCCACACAGGCCTTGTTCTCATTCTGAATCATACATCTAGTGCTCGATCTTTTTATTTTATTAACTTTGGAGACATCTGTGGAACCATTTGTACCAACTATAAATGGCAAACACAGATAATGCATTACCAACAACATATCACACTTTTTGTTCCTACTTCTTGGCCAAAGTATTGAAGATCTCTACTTTAAGGTTTTGCAGCGAATGCCTACGCCCCTCTTGGAACTAGTACTAGAAAAGACAGTGGCTTGTGGCCCCATGGTTAAACTCAACTTTAAGGAAGATGGTTCCAATCACTTGAATATGTTCCTCTTATTTTAAGGGAACATATTATGCAAATATATGTCCCCTTTATACTTTTATTGACTTTTTTTATTGACATCATTAGTTTGCTCAAAGTTGTATTTCAATTGATTCATGCATGTTTGAGTAATCCTGTATTGTCCTGCATTTGAGGCTTGAGTGCTATACTGTACTCTGCCTACTGTTATTGTATTACTCAAAAATATCTGAGCCATACATGAAGGATTATAAAGATCTATAATAGTTTAGCTAGTTATTACAGCTTAATACTAAATACTTGGAAAAATAAGCTCTCTTTAACATTTTACAGGGGCAAAACATAATTAAAGCAAATTATGTTTCTTGGTCAAAGTGAAATTGTTTGTTTTCTGTCACTGGAGATAAAAACTGACCCGCTGAACATCAAAAGCAGCATCTGCAAGCACTCCTTTCATTTAGACACCACACATGAGTAAGACATTTCTAATGTTGTAGAGTTTACAGCACAAAGACAAACAGTAACGCACATGAAGCCAGCTCCCCAAGTCGCATCTAGGTCACACACAGGGGCCGGGCCACACATACTGTGAAAACATTTATTCCCCCTGTAATACTATTGGACCACACCTAATAAGAGTCAAGAGCTGAGCACAAGCTCTGCACTGGATAAATGACATCATAATTCACATTCAGTACATATTCAGACATATTATACAACTTCTATGTGTTTTACAGCTGGTACTGAGGAGCATGAGAAAGCTGTGATGTCATCAGGATAGTGTGACTGAGAAGCCAATGTAGAGGCTACAGGCGTGTCGAGATAAACATCAAACATAATCTTTTTCATGTGGCTACAGCATAAGACAGCCCCATTGACATGTCAAAGGACGAGAAATAGCAAATTGTATAAAAGTGGCTAAATGTCTATGTCGTTGCCTGGAGGAGCTGTGCCCAAAGCTACAGAGTACAATGACTGTGTGCTTTGGAGCAGGAAATCAGCTACAGCAATGAGAACTATGACGTCTGTAGGGACAGTTATATAACTGCAGCTGAACATTTTGTCTGCCACAGTCAGAGGGTTAAGAGGGCTAATGTGAATATTTAATATTCTATTATGTTGAAATGATGGACTATAATAAAACACATAGAGGCTGATAAATGAGGGTCAGTGTTTGAGGGAAGCAGTGAATTGACTGTGAGTCAAAAAGGCAAGAACAGATAAAACAGTCAAATCAGTGAAGAAACTGATCATTTGAGAATAGTTCAATACAGCAAACTCATAGAGTGAACTCTGGACAGGAGCGATGGATAGACTAACAGACCAGACACAAGGAAAATACACAACTCATAACCGTACAATATACATCTCTGTTAGACAATTCCTTCCCATTTAACGGTATAATAAGCACTTATTACCTGGAATTAGAATAGCTATCATGACTAGTAATAAAGTTATATTTAGTCTGTGCTTAAAATATGTAAAGGCTTTGTCAACTTGAAGTGCACACCTGATGAAAATAGGCTATCTGAGGGGTATATAGGTAAATGGGGTATCTGACAAAAAGATAATGCCTCTGACATACAAGGGAACTAGGTCCCAGTAATTTGCAACCTGTGACGTGAGCCAACCTGTTGTCAGATTTCACACCATTTCTGTGTGTTTGAGGAGAAACGATGGTCTGGACATTCAACATTTATTCTATGTGGAGCAGCGCTCTCTTTTCTTAAAGAGACAGAAAGCCACAGCGCTGCCTTCACCGCCGCACAGCCCTGAACCATTTGTGCATGCCCAGTCACACTAAGCAGCTCTAGCAATACTCAGACTAGCGTTCAGTTTAAGCTTGCAGGACATGGCCCAGTAACCTACTTTCCCCACAACATGCGCTGTAACATCAGAGATGGAGCTCTGTGTCATCAGTTAACTAACCTTCAAAGTCCAAATTCAGCTCAAAACTCAGAAAATGAATACACAGCACAAATTCTGCAAAATGACGAATAAGAATACAACAGATGATATGTCTTTGCGATAACAACTAATTTATCACGACAAGGAAAAGGAGGGACAAAGTAAAGTAATAAACGATATTTCAACTTTTTTTTTTTATTTTATAATGAAGACTGGTGGTTTGTAAGGGTGGGAACCATTAAAATGTTTTCTACCAGTAGTAAACAAAAGATCCAAACAAGACAGCTTGAATTATATAATAAGGAGATTGATAAATGACAAAAATTTAGGTAGGAGAGGGAAGCTGCCATTGCCACTGGATCCGCAGGTAAATCTGGGGTGGTTGTGAACCACTGTAAAATCTATAATTAGAATACTGGATTAAGCCTTGTCATTTTTAGTTTTTTATATTGATCATCACAATTTTCAATAAAATAAAAAAAATCCAGACTTTTATTGATTGCCAATTAACACAAAAAACTGTGTTTAAACTCCAAACCACATGTTTTTACTAACAGAGGACTGGCAGTAGGCCTCTGGATTAAAATGACAATTTGAGATGACTGAATCTTGATCTCAAATTTGATTCATTCCCAAAACGGGAGACAACCTTAGTGACTGAGGTGTTTTTAATTGCCTTGATTAAAATGCTCTTTACAAAAGGGGAAAATATTGCATGTAGAATGAATCATGAGACAGACCCAAATGTTTAGCAGCGTGATGTAAGAGGAGCATATGGTGCAGTGAACACCCCGGTTCAGTCAGAGAACAGCCCATCCTGTCCCCCTCAGCTGTCAACCCACAACCTCATGACTATTCATGTTAATGCTAACCCAACCTTCACACTGACAATCAAGCAAACGCATCACACATAAGAACAAAGCTATTAGGGTAATTTTATATTTTATTTGATTCTGATATTTACTTGAAAGGGTAAGGTCCTGTTTAATGTAACCAGAGAGAAAACCACCAACTTCGTATTAGTTTGAGAAAATGGCTCTCAGTGCACAACTTGTTCTAAGGGTTTAAGAAAGACAATCTTTTTGAAGGCCTTTTCTCAACAGGTTATATTGACTGACTGCGTTAACGTATGGTTTAACCCTAATGAAACATGGCATAGGTCTACAGTCACACAGCTTGACCTTTATCATTTTTTACCATCATTTTTAGTCTATTTAGCCCTCTATAAAGTCTGGGTCTGACCTCAATAACAACTGTTTGAATGAATCATTTGCTATCACAAATAATATTGAACATGTCCACTGTCACTGTGTAGAGTTGTTTTGCCAATTAGTCCCGCAGTGCACAAACTTGGACTTTCACGCAACTTTACATGATCTTTATCTTGTCATGACTTCTAAACTGCCCCATCTCATTCCAGTCACAACGTTTGGTTTGAACAAGTAGACTGACTTACCTCGTTTCAGTGCTGGTCAGACTGATAAAAACAGTAACATATGGGGCTTTGCGAGCCGGAACACGTCCTGTAATCCAAAAGTTTTAGATGAAACTGGGTCTAGTGCGCAGAGACTTTAGCGGAGATAGGCCCATTGGTGCAGACCGGTGATAGAAAGGTTCCGCTGCAATGTAGTCCAACCTTATACCTCATTGGTCCAAACATACCGGCGTTTTGAATGTTTATACATTAGTAATAATGAAGCAGTGATTGATGCCCAGTGACGCTGTATGGACAGATCGCACGCAGTGCGCGTCCACAGCACTGGCCCCGCCCACCGGATGACGCGGCATGGGTCTGAGTGACAGCACTGTTAAAACTTTTGATATAATGAGTTATCAATATGATGACAGCCAAACAGAATATTGTAAGGTCATCTTTGAAGACTATATTAATAATCTAGCCGTGTGCAAACGTTTAAACATATTCTGTAAATATAAAAATCTTAATCTGTATGAACAAACAAATAAAATGCAACAGCGTCACCCATCGGCTATGAAGAGTATCTTAGCTGAAGATTTCCCAATTCCTGTTCTAGTATTGAAACACTATTGTGTTTCCCAGTAAGGGGTGACCAAGCCAGGGTCCAAATGCTGCCCTCAGACAAAATTCTGTTGACCCTCAGACCTTCCAGCCATAGACTGTATGGTTCCAATCATATATCCATACAGCAAAGATAGTTTTAACTTTTTATTGCAAGTGTAAAAGATAATATAATCATAATTTCGATAATAATAACAAATTGTTTGACGTGAGACTGACTTCACATAAACCTGAATTAAGGTTGTGAGGCAGAAAGGCTGTAAAACATTATTATCTGCATTGACCGGTCAGTCTGGTCCACCATTTTCTATATTCTCAATGTACTACAATTTTTAAAGCCAACGCTAAAATGACATTATGAATTGACAGCAACCAAATGAATCACAGCTGCCTTACACTTTAAATAAATACACAAAATCCCAAGCTAACACACAAATTGACTGAATCTTACAATATGTTATTATCAGTGCAATATTCCTTTCCATTAAATTGATCAACTGAAACTGTAACCTGCATGTCAACCTTGTACATTAACTGTACATTAACTTGACATTAACTTTAAAATGAATGTCGAAATAGCATTTTGAATTGACATTGACATGTTCAATTTGAATAAAATAGTCCATGTGGTGATGTGTGTGGAGGAGGCATCACATGCAATTTTAAGGGAGATATTTAATGAGAGGATTATTTTACATAGACACACACATTATATAATTGTAATTGGGACTTGGTAAAATGTACATTTTGTAAAATGTTAATCTTCTAAAAAAGTTAAGTTTTTTAAGTGGGGATTTGCTTTTGCCCAGCCAACATTATTTAGTGGAGTCCACATGGGTGCTCTATGGATTTATATGGCTTATATATACAGTCCCAGATGAGTTGGTCCATACCATGGGTAGGTGGGTATCATGTGGGCAAACCTGGAGAGAGCCCACATGGTGCCCCACATGGTGCCCATGGGCCTGTAGTATACTGTTGGCTGGGTGCTACAGTTTGAAGAGACAGAAACACAAAGGAACCACTAGAGCACATGTTTTGTAAACAGACATGTTTAATTTAAGTGGTAAACAAACACGTATGTACATTATGTACATTCAGTTTAGTGCACTGGTTTTAGACTCATGTTAAGAACAATATTCGCTGGAGGGCGCTACACCTCCTCTGCAGCTGCACAACTGGAGAAAGGAGGAGGCCACTCACTTAGCCTGTTTTAGCTAAAACACACAGCTAGCTAGCCGGTGGCTAACGAGTAGGCTACGGCATCTGTTTGCCTTAATGTCGTCCCTTATCAAGTCATGGCCCGAGACCAATGTTCACAAATCGAAGCGGGTAAGCACAAAAATACACGTATATACATATATTTATTTCGTTACAGTAATTACTTGCCTTGGCTTGCAAGCTAAGTAGACGAGCAAAGCCGAAGGGGGTAGCCGAAGTTAGCACAACGAGCCATAACAAAGTAATATTCACTTTTGTCTTTCCAGAACTATATTACCTCATTGCCAGATTCCTGCAGTCCGGACCATGTAAAAAATCAGCACAGGTAACATGGAAAAACCACACTGTAGTTAATAATGTACAATATTAGAGGAGCTAGCCGTTAATGCTAATGCTAACCGTGTCTGTGTTGTTAGATTCTGGTGGAGGAGCTGGAGGAGTATGAGGTAACTTCAGCTGCACCTTTCTCTTTTTATTCTCATGTGTGGCTTCCGTAACTATGCCAAAGTTGTCAACATGACAAAATTCTTCTTTAATCTGTATTTATGGTCTAATGAAACCGTGCCGTGGAGTCGGTAACAGATAGACGTGTTGTAATTTTTGTAAAATAGTTTTTTATATTTTAGTTGATTCCAGAGCGGTGGAGTTGGGACGGGAAGAAATACAAACGCAACTTTGAAGACTGGGTAGGTGTATTAAATCTAAATTAGCGTAGTGCCAACAAATGATGTTATCTTCACTTCTATTGAAACATATGTTCTGTTGTACAATTATGTAACTAATCGTTAACAATTGACCTGGTGTCAATATTATTTTTTTTGTTTATAAAGCAAATTAGTTGCATTTTTGTATAGGCCTCCTCATAATACATTCGCCGTTGCTTTTGTGTAGTCCAGGGGCGGAGAAAATGGACTGAAGTGTTACCATTGGCTGAAACTGAACCAGGGACCTTTCAATATATTTTTCAGCCAATCAGAACACAGATTCTTCCGGAAGTCATGTTTTTTTCAGCATTGTGATTTCTGTTTTTGTTTTCTGACCCTCCCCTTGCTTTCCCTGTCTCACCGGGATTTTTGTTATAACAAATATATTTTTAAAATAATATAACATTTTACTATAAATGTATGAGCATTCTGTCTTTCATTTCTAGGTGATTCTGAATCAACACATTCCTGATGATTATTTGCTCCAGATCTGCAAAAGAATTGGCCCTCTTATAGAGAAGGAAATCCCACCTAGTGTCCCTGGTGTACAAACTCTCCTTGGCCTTGGAAAACAATCCTTGCTTCGCACCACCAAAAGTCAGCAAATTTTATATAATGTTCCTCCTGAGTTGTAGCTTTGCTATATTTGTGTTGATGGTGTGTTGGTTTATTGTTAAATGTAGGTTGTAGCCATAAAGTCTGTAGTGGTTCTGCAGTTGCTGCTCTTCATCGAGGCAGGCCTCCTGAACCTCCCGTGGTCAATGGAACTGCTCCTAATGTTGGTGGGTATAGCCTCTATCTGTTGCATTATATCTGATAGTTTAAATATGATTTGTTAAAATTGTTCTTCATCACTAGTGTCTATTGTGGGAACTCGTCAGGCCACCGGCGTTGCTCGATTTAGTCAGGCCTTCCCATCTTCATCATATCAACACATGAAGATTCACAAGCGCATTCTGGGACACCTCTCGTCTGTTTACTGTATAGCCTTTGATCGCACTGGTCATCGGATATTCACGGTAAAATTGTTGCTCTCAGTATGAGTGTGAAATGCAGTTAGGTTAGTTGCATTGAGTCCCTTTATATATTTATTTACAATCTATCTCCTGTATTTTAGGGTTCGGATGATTGCCTTGTGAAAATCTGGGCCACTGAGGATGGCCGTCTATTGGCAACACTTCGAGGCCACTCTGCAGAGATTTGTGATATGACAGTCAATTATGAGAATACTCTGCTGGCCTCAGCCAGCTGTGATAAGGTCCTACGAGTGTGGTGCCTCCGGACATGTGCCCCCATATCTGTTCTACAGGCTCACCAGGCCTCCATTACCGCTATACAAGTGAGTATACCTTTTATGGGTTTTTTTTCTTTTACTGAGTTAAGTTTTATGCCAATAACTACTAATTATTTCTATCATGCAGTTTTGCCCTGCTGTTAAAGGACCAATGAGGTACCTTGCATCTACAGGTGCAGATGGCATGGTGTGTTTTTGGAAGTGGCACTCGGAGACCCTAAAATTCAAGTAACCACTAAAGATAATAAGACAAGATAATAAGTCATAATTTATAGAAATTCTTGAGTTCTAAAAATTTCCTCCTTTAGTGATCAGCCGACCAAATTTGAACGTTCCCGTCCAGGTGTGCAGGTGTCCACATCTTCTTTCAGTGGTGGTAAGTAAATCCTGCTCCCAGTCAGTAGGAATTACTGTATTAATATTTTGAGTACAATGACTCAAAAATATTAATACGGCAGTATATTGTGATAGCAACCCACATATCAAGAGATGCCATACTTTTAAATAATGACACCAACTTCCTGTTGACTATAGCATGGAGGCTTAAGCTACTGGGACGAAAAAATTAGTTATTCATAAATCAATAAGAGCATTGTGAACATAAAATTCCAATGCATTCCAAGCCCACCAAGCACAAGAAAATTATCAATTTAACAAATGTTTTAGAACCTTTTTTAGGGTTATGCATGTTCCAGGATGCATATCTTATTTTGAGGTTCTTGACAATACTCATCCCTAGCTCATAAAGAGCTGTACCTGGAAATAAATAAAATAAAACATGCAGAGTATTTATTTTTGCAAACCACCCACATTTTCTTTTCTTTTTATAGGCGGTATGTTTATGGCAACTGGTGGCACTGATTATATGGTCCGGATCTACTATCTTGGGGCTGAAACGCCCACAAAAGTGTCTGAAATTGATGGTCATACAGTAAGTTTATTGAGGTTCGTACTTGAAGCTAATACTGTTTTTAACCATGCATTAATGCTTGTTTTAATCTTTTTTTACAGGACAAAGTTGTTGTAGTGCAATTCAGCAATAACAGTGACAGGTGTGTATGCTCTGTTTTATGTTATCATGCATTGGTGATGCTAAATGTGCTAACTGTGCTCTTGTCTCCAGCCTCAGATTTGTAAGTGGCAGTCGTGATGGCACAGCCAGAATATGGCATTATCAGCAACAGGAATGGAAGAGCATTACTTTAGACATGACCACTAAGATGCCGGGGTTAGTGAAGTTGCATTTGATTGTTAATTGAAAATGTAAATGTAATTTAGCAAAACATTGTACTTTTCAGGAGTAGTGCAACTAACGGAGAGGAAAAAGTAAAACTTGTCGTGACAATGGTGGCCTGGGACCGGGCAGATCGTACAGTCATCACAGCTGTGTCAAACTACCTGCTCAAAGTGTGGAACGCAACTACTGGGCAACTGCTGCACAATCTGTGTGTAAGTAACTGTACCTATTCTTTGAAAACATTAAGTATACTGCAAGGTACTATTTATTTGTTTTGCTGTTTAGGGCCATGATGATGAAGTGTTTGTTCTGGAATCCCACCCTACTGATTCCCGTATATTACTCTCCGCTGGTCACGATGGGAACATTTACATGTGGGACCTTACAAAGGGAGTCAAGATCCGCAACTTTTTCAACATGGTACATCAAAATATAATAATGATTTTACTTAAGTAGGATTTCTTTTGTTGTGTCCTCTTTTACCTTTGGTACTTTGTGAACAGATTGAAGGACAAGGACATGGTGCTATTTATGACTGCAAATTCTCTGCTGATGGACAGCATTTTGCCGGCACTGACTCACATGGTCATTTGCTCATCTTTGGCTTTGGATGCAGTAGACCCTATGAAAAGGTAAGACACAACAGAAACTGAGGTTTGTTTTTAATTAAGACTGTTTCTTAATCATTATTTGATTCCAGATTCCAGACCAGATGTTCTTCCATACAGACTACAGACCACTTATCCGGGATTCTAATAACTATGTCCTGGATGAGCAGACCCAGCAGGCCCCGCACCTCATGCCTCCACCTTTTTTAGTTGATGTTGATGGAAATCCTCACCCCCCTCAGTACCAGCGCCTTGTACCAGGAAGGGAAAACTGCAAGGAGGATCAGCTCATACCTCAGATTGGTTACGTTGCTAATGGTAATGGCCTTTTTTATAATGTCACAACATATAGATATCTATAGTGACTGACAGAAATGTTTTGCCTAGGTGACGGGGAGTTAGTTGAGCAGGTCATTGGCCAACAAACAGAAAATGGAGAAAGTATATTGGACAGTCTTATACGGCAACTACAAAATGAACAAGATGAGCGTCAAAATGCACAGCCCGCAGCAGAAGAGGACCAGAGAGGAGGTTAAACTTGTTCATTAATCAGTGTTTTGCTTATTTAAAGTTATTTGTTGTTATAAAACTTTGCTCTTTTAGGTAATGAAGCAGCAGAAGGTGAGAATTCTTCCCCAGCCGCACAGCTACGCAGAAGTGGTCAGGTTGATGGGGTGTGGCAAATGCAGCACAATAATCTACGCAGCCAAGTGGCCACCGAAAGGGACCTGCTGGCCTGGAGTCGCAGAGTGGTGGTCAATGAAGTGCCACAAGCAATGTATAGGTGAGCAAGTCATAATGTAATAAAGTGTTACATAAAAAGATTAATACCTGTATGCTTTGATCAGAATTTTAGAGGAGTGCAGACAAGCCAAAGGTGACATAGAGTGTGCGCTGTACAACGCTGAGCGTCGAAAGAAGCCTTTACTATTCCAGCCCCAGGTTTATATTCACAATACATCAGTTTCATCTATGTTTTACATTCTTTCAGTCGGCTGAAATAGATGTGTGGTTTTATTTTCTCTAGACTGAGCCCCTGGGATCTCAGCGCACTCTCCGGCCAACAAAGAAGCAGAAGCAAAAACATGCCTATCAGACGCGCTCCGCACAAGTGCGCCGTGTGGGGAGCAGACGAAGGTCCAGCACGCGTCGTACTTCTGACAGCCAACTTGAATCAGAGAGTGATGGAGAGGTAAAATGTGCCACAGTTTGATATCATTAAATAAGTAAAAGCAGTGTTGTAGTATAAATTGTAATACCCTGAGAGTTGAAGAGAAGAGGCATGATGCTGGAGTTCTAATGCAGGAGAAGTTTATCATCAGTACGAGACCTAGCTGCCTGTGCTTCTGTTGTCGGTAGCATTATACCTCTGACGTGGACCAAGATAAGAAGGACAGAGATGGCAGTGAGTGCCCTCAGTATAGCACAGAAATGAAATTTCACTAACAGGCAACATAATTTAATAATGGGATATACTGCCTAAATATGAATATAAATTACTCCTGATAAATACTTGAAATTGCCATCAAATCTTTAAGACATATTTTTACATAACAGGCGGCTGAACAAGGAGATGCTAGTGATGCATCTTCAGATGAAGATCAATGGCAAAGTGAGAGCAGCTCAAGGTAAAGTTATATTCTTGCTATATTCAGAGTTTTTAAATTTCTACATATATAGACTTTGCTTAAAACTGCTAGAGGCCTAAAGTTGCTTTCTTTTGTTCACTTCAATTTGCCTAGTGACTCGTCCAGTGAATATTCAGACTGGACTGCTGATGCTGGGATCAACCTCCAGCCGCCAAAACGTTCATCAAGGAGGCCTGCGCCTCCTGCTGGTTACAGCAGCACTGACGATGAAGGAGGGGAGGATAAAAACGCTGAGCCGAAAAAGGACAGTGAAGAACAGAAGAAACCCAAACAAACCAAACAGGTTGGGAAAAAAACATTTTGTCCAAAATGTCAAGAGTTTAACGAAGAATATAACAACATAAACCTTTTGTGTTTATAGAAACCAACATCATCTCTCGGTGGTCGAAATGCAGAAGAGTGGCTTCCACCATCTTGGATAATGGAAACCATCCCACGGCGGTCTCCCTTTGTCCCACAGATGGGTGACGAGGTAAGCACAAGTTCTTAAAATGTAATTTTATATTGTCAGAGTTTGGATAAAATTCATAGGATCTGGGTTCACAATATGACATGGTGTTTATGGCTGTGTTTATCCAATCATTTTGTGTCTGGTAGCTGATCTACTTCAAACAGGGCCATCAGGCCTATGTGAGGGCTGTCCGCAGGGCTAAGGCCTACAGCATTAACCCCCAGAAACAGCCATGGAACAGACTTAACCTCAGGGTAAGTTAGGAATTTATGTGTCTGTATCTTTAATTTTATTTGTTTTCATAATACATTTACATTTACTATGTGTGTGCTTCTGTTTAAGGACCAGGAATCAGTTAAGGTAGTAGGGATTAAATATGAAGTCGGACCTCCCACTCTTTGCTGCCTAAAACTGGCCTTCTTAGATCCGGTCTCAGGGAAAATGACAAATGACTCTTTCTCTTTAAAGTGAGCTTGAATGACACTTACTTGATATAATACGTAGCAAACTTGTCAAACTGTTTTTATTATGATATTTCTGTTGTTTTATCCCCAGGTACCATGACATGCCCGACGTGATTGATTTTCTTGTCCTTCAACAGTTT
This sequence comes from Taenioides sp. WSHXM2023, assembly GCA_029959045.1. Classification (NCBI taxonomy): domain Eukaryota; kingdom Metazoa; phylum Chordata; class Actinopteri; order Gobiiformes; family Gobiidae; genus Taenioides; species Taenioides sp. WSHXM2023. Next base: position 15,906,476 of record CM057098.1, on the reverse strand, counting down.
TACAATGAGGCTCGAGAGCATAACTGGCAGCCAGGTTAGACTTTTTAATGTTTCCATTTTTGAAAGCCCAAATGTTCCTACTTGTGATATGTATTCAAATGCATGTTTCTCTTGTGCAGGTATGAGGTTCCGCAGCATAATTGATGATGCTTGGTGGTTTGGCACTATTGAAGACCAGGAGCCTCTGCAGTTGGAGTATCCAGACAGCCTCTTTCAGTGCTTTGCAGTAAAGTAAGTCAGTTGCAGAGGACACATGACTTGTTACCTCATTTCAAAACATCATAATGAATCCCCAAAATGCGTGACCTTTTGAACTTATGTTTTATTTGATCAGATGGGACAATGGGGAGTGCGAGAAGATGAGTCCATGGGACATGGAGCCAATACCTGAGGAAGGCAAGTAAAATTTGCCTGTTATTGACCTCATGCCACTCTATTGGCTGCTGATTTCACTAGTCAATAAGTTGTATAAAGACTACAAAACTGTTTACAAACCACCCAGCGAAAGTGTGCACTGTTGACTTATTGACATTTTACACAAATCAACCAATTTTATATACTATTTTAGCAGTGAGACATTTCTGTTTCTCCATTCAAATGAATTGGATTTGTGCTTAACCTGAAGTACTAACCACAGTGGAAATGTGGGTTAGTAGCAGTCAGAAACAAAAGGGGGTAGGGCAGAATAAGGTGGATGCATCAGACAGATTTTTAAAATATTGTAACTCTCATCCAGTGTTGTTTTGGCCTCCACAGCTGCACTGCCAGAGCAGGTTGGGGATGGCACACCAGTGGCTGAAGAAGAGTTGACTGCTCTGCTTTACAAACCTCAGGAAGGAGAGTGGGGCGCTCACACACGAGATGAAGAGTGTGAACGGGTTTTACAAGGCATTGTTGACCTCCTGACACTGGGTATGTCCCTAGCACTCTGAATCATAAGGATGAAAATGAATGGGTGAATTGTTTTGCAGTAATCTGCTCTCCTTTTATTTTATAGATGTAGCGAAAGCTTTTGCATCGCCTGTAAATCTGCAAGTCTATCCTCTATACTGCACTGTGGTGGCTTACCCGACTGACCTTAGCACCATCCGCAAAAGACTGGAAAACCGATTTTACAGGTGCAGAGAACATAAAAAATATAAACGAATCCAATATTGCTACAACCAAAGTCAGCATCAGGTATGTTAACTACAGGAGTGTCTTGTGTTTTGTTGTAGGCGGATTTCTGCATTAATGTGGGAGGTACGTTACATTGAACATAACGCACGCACTTTCAATGAGCCACAGAGCCCCATAGTAGCAGCAGCAAAGATAGTGACTGATGTGCTCCTCCATTTCATTGGGTGCGTACTTCTAATGACTCAAACAGCAATGCTTCTTGTGATCATCAATGAAACTGATCAAATAATGCATCTTTGGCTCCACCAGAGACCAGAGTTGTACAGACATTCTCGATCTGTATCACAAATTAAAGTTTGAGGTCAGCAGTGGAGATGAAGGAGAGGTGAGATAACGATGAACGTTATAGTTATTTAGTTGTTTTTATTATGTTAATCCCCATCTTTATTACTTCGTAGGTTGATGTGGACATAGATTCTGATACCCCAGGGACTTCTACGGGACGCCGGGTAAGACAGTTTCAGTAAAAGTTTTAGTAGCTGCCGTTTTGAGTCACTACATTGATCACTGGCATGTCAGGATGATTACTATATCAATCTATCGTTCAAAACATGATAACTGGAACAGTATATTTATGTGTGTTAATTTTCTGTGCACTAATGGGGACATTTTTGGTATTATTGTTATTTTGGTATGATACTTTAATTTACAGAACAAGCAAAAGACCCGTGGTGTGGCACTAGACGCCAAAGCCTGGAGAGGGCAGTGTAGAGAGTTACTTCGACGAATGGCGGTTTCTCCTGATTCAGAACCTTTCAGGCAGCCTGTGGATCTATTTGAATACCCGGTAAGGCTCTTTGTCACTTTCATTTATAAAATAAGAAAACACATGGTGAATATATTTTATTATTCAAAATTTCTCTTTTCTGTTTAGGACTATCGTGACATAATTGACACTCCTATGGATCTGGGTACTGTGTCTGAGACTCTGCTGGCAGGAAATTATGAAAACCCAATGGAATTTGCTAAAGACATTCGCCTCATTTTTAGCAACTCAAGAGCATACACGCCAAACAAGAAATCAAAGGTAAGAAATGTCTATGTAAAATAATTTAGAAAGTGTTAATGTGCAGAAAAGAAAAGACAAATTGCATACCTGTAGAGACGTATTTCAAGGTTTTATTTGTCAATCCACTTACTGCTATACAGTCAAACAGTGCATTTTGAGATTTTAATAAACCATGGTAGCTTGCAAGTTGTAACTAAGGAAAATACAACTTCCAGCAATACAGTTAAAATCTTACTATTTTTTAATCATTTAACGTGGGTTCATTACTTTTTTTGCTTAGATTTACACCATGACGCTCAGTTTATCAGCCTTCTTTGAAACAAATATCATCTCCATCATCTCTGATTACAAGTCAGCAATTCAGAATGAACGCAGAACTCGTCAAAGACAGAGTTACAGAGACCAACTGCAAAATGGAGGAGGCTCCCCCACACTCAGCCCCTCTCCAAGGTAAGACGTTTACATATTTATTAATCACAATAGACCCAAACTAAGGCACATGGTGTTTTTAAATACAAAAACAAATCCATAATGTCAAGTTAAGTAATTTAGCCATTATATATTTTATACTGTTGTACCTAATCTTTTTTTCTCAGTCCTAAAGGGAAGCACAAATCGTGTAAGGGGTCCAAGCCAAAAAAATCCCAGTCCTCAATAAAAAAGTCTGGACTAAGATCACATCAAGGTAGTTACATGGATTTGCAAGAGTCAGTCAGACTATTTATTTAAAACTGTATTTTTCATTTGTTTGGTTGCAGCTGTAGCAGACGTGGACATTGAACCGTCTTCCCCAAGTTCAGGGATGAGTAGCAACAGCAGAAGTCAAGACTCTCGAACAACTCACACCAAAGCCTCGCGTAGATCAGGTATTTAATGCATACACTGTCTAAAACAAGAGCTCAAATGAGGGCTTCAGTTGGAAGTTTGGATGTTAAAATTGAAGAACTAAAAAGTTATACTTGTGAGAATTTTAGAAGCAAAAAGAAGTAATTTAAAGTAGTCTAAAAAGTGCTGTTTGTCACATTAACTACTTTTAAATTAGAATGTGTGTGAACAGCTTTATAAAAAATATATGTAAATGAATGAAATTATGGATTTTATTGTTGTTTGGGTGAATTATTGTTAAATATGTTTAAATTCTTTGACAGGCCACCAGCGTAGAAGGACGGGTGAGCAGCAGGTTGAACAGTCAGACAATGACGCCTCGGGTTCCAATAGCTCCTCTTCAGACTCCTCCTCTTCATCATCTTCAACATCCTCTTCATCGTCTTCGGACAGCTCAGACTCGGAGATGGAGCAGTTTGTGGAAGGAGGAGATCATGACTATAGCAAGGCCTCCTGCCGGTCAGCACGGCCCTCTGCAAAGGGCAAAGAGGTCCTCTCAGGGAAACGTAGACACAAGGAGGAAGAGGCATCAAATCAGAGGCCAAAACGAGCCAGAGTTCAACTTCAGGTGCAGGAGGAAGAAGATGATGAAGAGGAAGAGGAGGAGGAGGAGGAGGAGGAAGTATTGCTGCAGCCCATAGCTATAAGTCACCATGACGATGAGGAAGAGGAGCCAGAGGAGGAAGAGGAGGAGCTAGAGGAAGACAATGAGGTGGAAGAGGACGAAGAAGAAGAAGAGGAGGAGGATGATGAAGAGGATGACGACAACTCAGAGCCTCAAGCAGCAGCCAAAAGCACCAGGGTCAACCAGCTGAAGTCTCAAAGGGTGAGCACTCGAAATCAGGGCCGCAGGACGGTGGTGTATAGAGATGGAGACTCAGAGGACGAGGCTTCCAAACAGGACCCACTGAACCTGGGCATGTCCCGCTCTGGACGGGTGCGCCGCATGACTGAGAAGGCCCGTGTCAGCCACCTTATGGGCTGGGGGGGGCATTGAAGAACTCTAAGAAATCTGTTGAAATAAGGAATACTTCAGGGATTTTTGCATTGTACACGTGTGTATATATTAAATATATATAGAGAGACATGTTTTTATCTGAGACTACTAATGACAGGTGCTCATATCTGTTGCCAAGGATTTTTCCCTGGTCAACTGGACTTGCTGTTCAGCTCACCTCTGCCTTATCGATCAGGAGAGGATTGCCACTTCTTCCTCTTTGTCCTGTTTCTTTTATGCCCACAAGTCTCACTTCTTCATACTCGTTCTGTGACCTCTTTCTCTCCTAGTCACCAAAGATGGATTCACAAATGCCAAAAATGGTGCTCATATTTTAATTCTCAAGAATTATTTTTTCCACAGTTTTTGAGACACGTACAGCATTAAGATTACTGATGTCAGTTTTTTGTCACAACTTGTGTTTTCATGACCACATCAGCCTCCTTTTGCCCCATTGCCTTCTCTGTATATGACTGTGGTACTAACTATAGATACAGTTTGAAGGATTGTTGAATACAACTTGGTGGATTTAGGATTTTAAACTACAAAACCTTTTTATTAATGTAACTACAGCCTCTTTGTATTCACACACTCCAACTTTCTTTTACAGGGCTCAACAATATGTTTGGATTGGGGGCTTTACAAGAAAATACTGTTGCTTAGTTTAATTTACAATTTGGTGTGTGTATGGTGCATTTAGGCAGATTTTCAGCCAGAGCAAAGGCTCCTCTGGGCAGCCTTCTTCCACTTTTTATTTCATTTAGTTTAGTTTTCTACATTGTATTAATATACAATTTCATGGTAATGCTGGGGATTAGGATGAAAAAAACATTTGCACATTTATCCACATGGCAGCTGATATCTTATATTTTTGTTTATGAATGTTTAAATTGTACTTGTGTACTGTCTCTTAGAGTTTAAAAATGGAATCAACAAGGAACCTCCCTGTGCCTGAGTTTGAAGGCAAAAGCATTTGACTACATCATGAGGTCTATCCACTCAAAACATCTTTGTATTTTGTGCCAACCTCCACTTTTATTTTTCTTTTAAGTTCAGATGGTAACACATTATTGCACAGTCCAGTGTTTTACAATAAGATGATCAAACTTTCTTGAGTTCACTTGGTTATGAGAATTGTCCAACTTAATCAGCATTTGAATACTGGTGCTCTAATCATGAACTCCCAAATGATGATGAGGTCAGGATTTCCTAAAGCTTGTGTATTTGCAGTAGGACAAGTTTCAAGTTGGTTGGCAACAATTACTGATGGCAAAAGGAGAAATTTAATTTGTCAACTGGACAGAGTTTATTTGGTCGAATACGTTTCGCAGCTCATCCAAGCTGCTTCCTCAGTTCTTGGATGAGCTGCGAAACGTATTCGACCAAATAAACTCTGTCCAGTTGACAAATTAAATTTCTCCTTTTGCCATGGATTCTACCTGGATGACTGAGGGATTCTACAAACAATTACTGATGTTTCTGGTTTCTTGTGGTCAAAATAAGATCCACAATTTAAGATTTACATATTCTGTGTTGCTGTTAGTCCTGCCGCTAAGCATCACTTTAGTAATAATAATCTCAAATAAGTGGAATTGGATAATGTGACTGTCTTTTATGTACAATGTTTTGATGGTGTGTGCTTTTTAATAAATAGACTTTCTCCTAACATTGTGTTTTTCGATCACTGTATTTTGAGGTCTTGAAGACTGTCTGGGAAGTTGTCATTGCCATGATAACGCAACTGTACATTTATGACATCTAACTGGATGAACGTGCTGAAGGCTGGGTGAGTCAGACAAGGAACAAACAAGGTTGAGCTGTGACGCACACCTCCGCCACACCTAGAAACTGCAGACAGTGGATCAATACATGGGGGAAACGCAGGGCTAAAGGTCATTCTTAAAATGTGATGTAATTATTGTATTACATACACTTATGTGGGGGGTTGTATTTACAAACAGAATGCTTCCAAAGACGGGTTATAGATTTTAATGTTTCACTGACAAAATAGAACACAATCAACTTGACATGTTTTAATGGACAGGATCAGGATTGATTACATCAAAAAGGCTTTATTATTACATACTAAAGCTACTTGACTTCAAACTGTCACACAGAACGGCAGTTACATTGTGCTCAAGTCCACACACTGCATATCAAGTGCTTTTGCTTCAGACTAAATACATGTAGCTAGATACCTACACTGTGAGAAATATGAACACATTATTCTAATGTATACACACATTTTGGCACGTACATTTATGCAAACTACAACAAATAATTTACAAAACATCATCCCTTAGGGAAGGGGATAGCCTGTCATGTCTGAACAAGTGGGGACCTAAATGTGCGGAAAACCGCATCCAGCAAAGATGATGGAAGCCTTCAACACTCATTGTTTTGGTATCGCACCCTTCTCTCCCCTCCTTCACTACTAATTCACATTTACAAATACAGTGTTGACAATATGGAGGCACCACAGGAAATATTTGCTGATGTTTCTATAGCTCCATACAGGGAGTTTTAAAGTCACATACTGAAATCCACTGCACATAACAATGAACTCAGAACATTGTTTCACAAAACAGCTACACAGGTATAAACCCACTAAAATACCATGATTTAAACCTTATCATTTCAAGATTTAACAGATATATTAGGTACGTTTTGCCATAAAGAGCAATCACATGACTCATAGCTGCAACAGAGCAGATCCTCGCCTGTCCTTCCATTTCCCTTCAACTGTCTCACAATGTGAACCCCATTGCTCCTTTTCGAAAGTATGTCCTGCTCCACTGACTCTCTGGTCTCCAATGACTTGCAGTATTTTAAAGCATCAGACAATGCTCTTTAAGTGCATTTGTACGCTCATTTGCAGTGCACCATGCGTATAGTCACAACATGCCATACTGATGCCCTATTGCTAGACCAGGCCAGACTGCAGGTGCACATGTAAAGGGTAGGGGTGGTAGACGAGGGGCGGCTGGGCCTGGCTGATGAAGTAGCTGTTGTACATGGGCTCAGTCACGTATGGAGCGGGCTGATAGAAGCAGGTGACATTTGCCGTGTTTGGGATGGCGTTTTGTTCTCCCAAAACCCTCAAGGCAAGGACTGTAATCATGTTCAGAGTCTGTCGCCTCTCATGGCCCATTAAGCACACAGTGCTCTCGTCAATCACGCGCCGTAGCGTCATCAGATAATCATATTTGCTGGCCTCGTCACTGCCAATATAGTGGCACTGTAGATAGGCTTCAATCTTGCGCTGTTGTTCACTCACATCTGAAAAGTCTATAAAAAAGCGTGAGCACATGTAGCGCTCCAAAGATTTGATCTCTGTGTCACTGGCTGGACGAAAGTCTCGGACCAACAGGTCGCTGTATTTGAGCAGCCCACCTCCCCGGATCTCCTCTGGGTGGTGGGTTGCAATGAGGCGGTTTTGGAGGTGGTGCAGGGCCTGTTGAAAGTCCCCGTACATGCACTCTGCCTCCACAGTGATGGTGGTTTCAACAGATGACCCAGTCCACAGGTTAGGTGACCCTAAGTTGCCTGGCACCACCTCTGAAGGCTCAGGTTTCTGTGATTCTGGGTGGGGCGAAATGTCGATTACACAAGTCTCTATGTCTGGGGGCTTCTTTGACTGTTTGGGCTTCACGCTTAAGTCATTGGTTGCACTCCCCTCATGAAAAGCAGTGTCTTTTTTATCTACAGGGGCAATGAGAGTTTTGCCTGAACCTTCTAAAGTCTCTGTAGTTACGTTTTGTACATTGTCCATCAAAGCAGGTGTTTGTTGCTGTGGTTTTGGTATTTCAATAGGAGGAAAAAGCTGTGTTGTCAGATCTGACAGGTCAGGCAGCAGAGACCACTTCTCAGGGAGCTGTTGTTTAGTGATCAATTTTCTAGACATTTTGCGCTGTAATTTAGGAGAAGGGCAAGTGTCTGGCGGTACAATTTCCAGTGAAGTGCTGCAGGATTTCTTAGCTGGTGGTGGAAAAGCGTATTCAAGAAGTGAATTTGTTGAGCCTGAAGTTGTGTTTGTGTCATCTGTCCTCTGGAAAACGGGCTTCACTTTAAACTGGGAAATCTCTTCTTTGTGATCTGTTTCCTTTGAGGCAGTCTGTGCTGGTTGCTCTAAAGACGTTGTCTGAGTGGAAAGTGATTCACAGGGGTCATTATTACTCTGCAGCTTTAAGCATGAATGTGTTACCAGCAAATCTTCTGCATACAGAGCTTTAGAAGAAGAAGCTAAAGGGAAGTCTTTATGAAATTGGCATTTGTCTTCAACATTTTCTTTGGATAACACAATGTCAGTCACTTCTTCTGATGGAGAGCTCAAATGCACATCACTGTTTTCAGGCACCAAAACCTGCTCTTTCTCGCAGTCGCTTTTATTGGCATCAGCCTCTGTCTTGGTTTGTCCTTTGCAGGGATTATCTTCACTGGATGACTTGGCCTGCTCTCTCAGGTCTAACTCAACTTTTGGAGCAGCAGAATATTCCTCTTGTTCTTTACTTCCATTAACACTTTTAGTCATATTTTTGACAGCTGCTGTCATTTGTCCATTCTGTCTTCTTTCACTTTCCCAGTAAGACTCAAGCATTCGGTCTAAAATGATCTGGAAGGAGTCAACACTGAACTCAAAATGTCTTCGGAGGGAGCTCACAAACCTCAGGCCAACAGTTTTGGCCCTGTTGTTTGATAGAGATATCAGACTCCACCTGTCATGTTCATTGAACACTTTCACCATCTTTTGCACATAAGCCTCTTTCATGGTCAGACAGGTGATCTTTCTCCGGTTCACGCCACAAGGGAGGAGGTCTCGTAGACTGCCCAGCACCACCTCCTTGATCACTTGGAAGTCCTCCTGTCTGGGCAAATCCAAACCAAAAATGATATCTAAATCTTTGTAGCCCAAACCATTGTCTCTTACCAGAACATGGCTTGCTGTGGCACCATTGAGACGTATATCTTTAACAAGGATATCTCGCTCCATCAGACGGTCCTTCACCACTCGTATTATATCTTTGGCTCGGACTTGCAGCGTGGGGAAGTTTCCTCTCCCATAAATGGGAATCACCTCTGTCAAGACTTTATCCAAAGCCTGAATTTGTTCAAGAGTCAAGTTCTGGAAACGCTTTTCTGTTTGAAGCTCCATCTGCTTCTCCTGTGAAAAGATAAATAAAGAAAAACAAAAGACATTATTCACTGAACTGAACAAACACAGGCACACATACATCTAGCCTTCATGACCTTTGTCTGAGCCATTTTGAAATAGCAAATCAAAACCGTCAGTTTCCTTTTCTATTGGCCTTCTATGCTTGCTCCTTGCTAAACAATATTTTATATATTTACTTGATGTTTTATTTTTTCTTCACATAACTATTTAAAACAGATGGAGAGGGTGACATTATTCACATAGCGGTGCCTGTTAAGAGGTCTGTGTTGAGATGTAGTGGTTTTGCTGATAGGGGCATGTTAGCAGGATGGACAACATGCATTGAAAACATTAATTTAAAGTGAGCTACTGCCAGGTATTTCCACTCCATTGTAGGCAGAATTGGGCAGAAATGTGTCTGTCAAATAAAATCACTTTGGTCTTAAGAGTGTGAACATGCTCTCACTGAGCAGATGTGACTCATTCACTGAATTTAGGAGTGAGCTTTAGAGCACTCTCACAGAGCACTGCCCTAAAAGAGACATTGTTCCTACATTTCAAGGACAAAGTGAATGACATCAGCTGTTTATAATGTCAGCCTATGTGTAGGACATGGGTGTTCAATAGTTGTGCAAAAACATTTAGTCGATAATTACTGTTTAGGCATGTCATTATACAGTGTTGTCTAAAAGTAAGCTGTTTTCCTACAACCTGACCTTGAACAGCATTGTATACAGCGTGTGCAGCATATGTAAACATGTCTGATACACTTTTGGACAGTAAACTCGTGGCCCAGTGTTAAACGTGATCCACAGCAGCCTCTAGTGCACCTCTTGTGTTACATCGCCCTGGTCCTGCAGCAGGACCGCTCTTCTGTCACTTGGCTTCTTTATAGATAAGACTATATGACTCATACAGCTACTGAATGTAGCATCAAATGGTTTTTCAGTGCAGAAAACAACCGAAACGCAGCCCTGACCTGACGCTTATGCTGCATGACACTTTGGATAAAAGTGCGTGTTGTAATATTGGAATACAGGCGTGGAAAATGAGTCGTAAAATTCTATCATTCTAAACTACAATAATGTTTCTATATCATTAATGCAATGTTTGACTAAAAACACTGCTCAAAACGATTTTATAAAAATATAATCCATATAGCAACGAAAAGTAGCAATTCTTTAAAAAAACAAAACAAAAAAACAAAAAACAACTCACCTGCTGTGACGTTAAAAGCGAATTCAGAACAAGCTGCAGAAGATGAATGGTGACAGGTACAACAGGTTTATTCCAGCTCTTTGTAAAGGCTGATGTTGAAGTTAATACGGATTGTTTCCTCTCAGTACAGCAGCACTGTTTCCATGGCAATAAGGCGTCACGAAATATACGGTAAATCACGACGCCCTCGCCTCCTCATCAACAAAGTGGTACCCTCTCAAGTTTGCAATAAAAGCTGCTTCCTCGTGTGTTTGGACCTATATTTAGTTTGTAAAGTTTGTCTGACTGTTTTCCTGTGCTCCTATAAGGAGATATGATGAAAAACGGCGTGCCACCGCACTGCCGAGCTGATGCGGGGTGAACATCACATCAGACGGAGTGAGTCATCCTCTCTCCCCGCCGTGATCCACCGTAAATCTAATCATCAACCGCGCTTTCACCGCCCACAAGCGACTTCCTCGCTCAGTTTTCACTGCTTAACATGCTCCAAAGGATAAAACGTTTCACCTGCAACAAAGTGTAATGACTCTAATATTTTAAAGTTGAATACATTTTAATCTATTGTTTGCAGCAGAGGGAGGGGCTGATCACTCGTGACGTTGAATGGAATACCACCACCACGTGACGTTGACGTCATTCATATTTTGGTAAGAGACCCGGAAGTGCGGAAGACGACGGAGAGCGAAGCTCGAAGGATTGAAGTTTACTTGGTAAATTCCATCTTCAATTTGCTTCTTTTTCAGCAGCTGTTTGGACGGTTGGATTTCTACGCCCTTGAATTCACTTATAGTCGTATCACGATGCCTAAAATTGAACGTATCCTTTGAAATTGAGTGAGAAAAACAGTTCGCTGTGGTGTGGTGACAGTATGTTGCTTAAATTTATAACGTCCCTTTCTTCATTTTGCGGGTCATAAGTAAGCTAGAAACGTAAGAAGTTAAGTTAGCAAATCGCCTGACTAATTTACTAGACATTTTTTAAATATGAATACAACTATTTCAAGACGACGTATCGTTACAGACGAAGGCCTTTAAACTTAGCTTGCTACTTTCTTACTAGGTTTATACCTTTATAATAGATCCATGGCGTACCCAGAGTGGTTTACCGACTGAAAAATAGCCTTAAGAATAATACCACGTGATGCATTTGTGGGGGCCACAGTTTTGGAATGAGAGTGGGGGCTTTAGGGATCCGATAACAACGGGGGGGCGACATTGTATAGTTGTTTATTTGAGGTGATTGAGGTTATGGGTGATGGTAGCTTATGACTTTTGTTGTTACCGTAAACTATGGCTGTATGGGACAAATCAACAACCTTAAGTGAAACCCAACCCTGGTCTGCTTGGCCCAGGAGGCATCCGTTAAGGGCCCATATTACGCTATTTTCTGATCTGTTATGTTTCCTCATCAAAAACATGCCTGGAGTTTTGTTTCATTCACACATGTCTAGCACACGAACCCTGCATATTTAGACTGAGTTCTTCTGTCAAAGAGAAAATACTCTGTTCCACCTTGTGACGTCATGTGGTAATACAGGAAGTGCTCCAGTGTTTTTAAACTCCATACACCTTTACTACAATCATTTGAATGATTTCAGCCTTGGAATTGCCAATCTCTACTAAAAAAAAGGTCACTTCATGCCGTCACAAGATTGAACAGAGTATTTTCAGATTTGGAGATGTAAACAGACAGTAATGAAGGGTTACTCAAACGTGGATGTGAATGAAACAAAACACAACTCTAGGTATTTTTTGATGAGGTAATAACATTTTAAAATGGGTAAAAGTGCAATCACAAGAGTCAATGTAAAATGTATTGACCATCAATAAGGGGCAATTAAAGCAAAATGAGCATGACCCACAGAGGACAGGAGGACTGGCTAGTGTGTGTTTTTCTTTAACTCCACTCCACAGAACATCTTTTTAATTTAAAGTTTGCTGCCAAAGAACTCCAAAGAAATGCCAAAAAATGTGACAAAGAAGAAAAGACAGAAAAGGCAAAAGTCAAAAAAGTAAGTAGAACAGTAAGATTTTCATAGCTGTTTTCAGTGTTGGATTTGTTAACCTATCAGTACCCTTTTTCTTTAGGCTATTCAGAAAGGGAATATGGAAGTAGCGAGAATTCATGCTGAAAATGCCATCAGACAGAAGAACCAGTCTGTGAATTTTCTGAGAATGAGTGCTCGAGTGGATGCCGTGGCAGCCAAAGTCCAAAGCGCTGTTACAATGAACCAGGTACTCATACTAAAGTGTTATGAATCTTTAAGATGCTTTGTTAAATTTGTATCTTCAGTTTCATAGTATTTCCTCAATTCCTGCTCTAGTCAAATTGAAGCCTAAAATAACAGATGATGACAGAGAAAAATAAAATCATATATTCAAAATATACAATTAACTGAATTTTTGTCAATGTTATATAGGTCACAAAATCCATGGCTGGTGTAGTTAAGGGGATGGATGCTACTCTAAAGAGTATGAACCTGGAAAAGGCAAGTGAAACAAGAAATCTATTTCTATAGAAATTCTAAAATAACTAATAACAACAATATTGTATTGTTGTGTTTAGATTTCCGGCCTTATGGACAAGTTTGAGCAACAGTTTGAAACCTTGGATGTTCAGACAGCCCAAATGGAGGACACCATGAGCAGTACCACCACACTGACAACACCACAGGTACATTTTTGTGGTTTGTCACTACATTATATCATTTTTAATCAACATTAAAATAAATAAATAAGTATGATTACTGTTTTTCAGAACCAAGTGGAATCACTGCTGCATGAAATGGCAGATGAAGCAGGGTAAGACTTTACACCGCAATCTATATTTTTAAAGTTACAAAAATGCATCATTTTGATGATCTGGCTGTTATTTCAGTTTGGACCTGAACATGGAGCTTCCCCAGGGCCAGACTGGATCAGTGGGGACCAGTGTGGCTTCTGCTGAACAGGTTCCTAATCCTTCTTATCTTACTTTACAATGAGATTGCATGGCTTCTTTTGTGACTATGACTATATTTTCTTTTTAAGGATGAGCTATCTCAAAGGCTTGCTAGACTTCGAGATCAAGTATAAATGTGGATTAATCTTGACTGCAACCTTCAAGCTTTGACACACTGTACACTACCTGATTATAAACTCCCAACCACCTCACATTAATCTCTCATGTCTCAAGATACTAATGTCTTTGTCAGGTTATGGTGGTGTGTGTTTTCTTTAAGTTGATGCCCGATTTGTTTTCCTGTTCATATTGTTTTGGAAGGAACTATTCTTTCAGTAATTTGTAAATACTGTACTAGTTCCGCTGTATATCAGACTGTGTGTTATATTTTACACATTTACTATTGAGGTGGGCAATATTCAATATAAGATCAGCTTTCATTAAAAATAATAATAATAAAAAATACTATTACGCAAAAATCAAAAATGTGTGCTCAGAAGTCCTGAGCACACATTTTTGAGTATTTCTATTTATGATTACATAAGTTTTCAAAGGCATGTTTCAACTATATGTATTTATCCTTTGATCATTTCTTGCCACATCATTTTATTTCTAAAGTTTTTAAATAACCTACTGGAATTGTTTCTGGATTTTGCCTTGTTTTCGCTGTTGACATGGCGTTTGGTAAAAGGTTATTGCTTGGGGGGAACATAAGTAGCTAATAATAAAAAAAATTTGTAATACGTTTCTGTCGTTGCTATTTTTCCACATACATTTGAGATAATTGACAGTAAAATACTGTACAACATAAATGAGATTCTTAAATGAAAAATCCAACATTTTATACAGCAATTATACAAAAATATAGTGTTGCAAGCATAGATGGTTGCAATTTGAGCCATTTCTTCTCGTTATTTACGCACTCACCTGCATTTAACGCATATGGGTTATTAAGACGTATCCCACTCACTGATGTTAGTTTGGCATCATAACTTATAATATCACACGGTGATTATCTGTTTTAGTGAGCTGATAACAGCGCCACAGACTATATAAAGAATATAACCAGGGGGGTAGTCTATGAAGCGAGCTAAAGCGAAAACCTGGTTTATTTGGCCAATCCAGGCTTGTCAAATCCTCAATTCCACCAAAGTGACTGACCAGGGATGGCGCTGAGTTGCCGCAGTTATAAGCACCAGGAAACAAACCTGATCAGGACCAGACTAACTGTCAAGATTATTTTAGCTCTGTCTCCAAGAACGAAAGAAAGAAACAGTTTAGTCAAAACTTTCAGCACGTGCACTCACACACCTGTGTTACACACCTGTCTCTGTCTGATACAGTTGAAAAAGTGACTTTTACAGTCGCGTCGCTTGAGACTTTTACAGTCCATACGCTCCTACACACAGGACCCACGTGTGTGTGGACGCTGCACTTAAAAAAAGCCACAAACCATATAAAAACCTATGGGCAATATTTAATTACAAATGATCTTGCACATGTGGCTGTTGTTAGGGGAGACATGTGCAGCAGTGCAGCTTTTACGCACAGACTGGCGCTGGTTTGGACTCTGACTGGTTTTCAGTGGGTTCTGTCTGTTCGCTCCTTCATCACGTCTGTCTCTCTCTCCCTGTCAAACTGCAAACACGTTTCAGGATAAGCCTGGACTTGTTAAGCCACTTTGATGGAATACCCCCCCAGTTTATACAGTGTATACACAATTTATATATATAGTCTATGGTGTTTTTATGTATTATTATTATTATTATTATTATTATTATTATTATTATTATTATTATTATTATTATTATTATTACTTTATTTGTTGTTAGGAGATAATTAAGATTTTGATGAAGGCACTGGGACAAATAACTAATGAAATGTTGTAATCAAGTCTTACATACAGTTCATTGCCTGGTACTTAATTTTGCTTAAAGTCGCCTACATTCCGCAATTCTAAACATTCAGATAACAGCATTTTACATATTACAGCTCACTTCCGTTGTTTGGTTTAGTCACGTAACACGCGTGGGGGGGTCTCTGGGTAATATTAATGTTGTTATTCGGAATGTTTATGTTTATTAATGTGCAATCGAGCATTTGGCTCTTGTATTGCTCTATAGTCTAGTTCCACTACTTTCCAAGTTAGGGCACTACCACATCGTATTGGTTTTATATTGGGAAGCATGTTTGTCATCGTGTTTGGTTGTGTTGTTAAATGAGCCTCCTTTTCATGGCTGCTTATGAATGAATAAAACCGCCTTTTCCGAGCTGTACTGTGTATGGGGCACGAGGGGAGCGAGTTATGTCTCAATTCTTTAATCGTGATAATGTGTGACATTGATTATATCAGTAATGTTGGGGCCGGGGAGGGGAGGGGGCGCCGTGCTTCCGTCACGTGACTTTGGCGTAAACAGGAAGCAGCTGATCCTTCACTGTTTCTGCGAAGTAATCAATACAAGTGTAGTCCTGAGATTTCATCATTTTTAGAGTCTCCAGCTGCTTGGACAGATTAAGAGCTCTACACGGGTGGGGTACGTGGACTTTGGGAATTTTCGGTGAGCGTACTGTCCATTTTGTTCACATAAATCAGACGGGTATCGCGTTAGCTAACTTAGCATAGCAAGCTAATATGTTCATGTGAAAGTAAAATGTTAAAGATTGATTCCAGATGTTAGGTTTGCAATATCACCGTTTTGTTGTACCAACCAGAGTTCATATGTCTAAGTAGCTGTCTCTGCACGTTGTGGGTTAAAGAGTTTTTGATTAGACCGATTTGCGTTTTACACCTTGGTGAAAATGAAAATGTTTGTTCCGCAGCTGAGAGAGGAATTGCAAACACTGAAGTCTTCTGACCCGCAGCTCCTATAATTTGTACCGTGTTTTCTCAGGGGGATGTCTGGTTCAGCAATGAAGAAAAAGGTACACTAGAAGCTACACTTGAACCATTTATTGTGTCATTTATTAGCATCAACATGTCATTTGACACATAGGATGACAACCATTTCAGTGTTTTTTTTGTTTTGTTTTTTTAAAGGCCAACCATGGCTTCATTATTCCATTCTTTCTTATTTTTTTACATTTATTCAGGTATATCTCCCCCTGTTACTATGGATGTACTAACTAACATGTGGAAGTCATTGCTATCAGATCACTTATATTCTTTATTCCTTTCCTCAACCAATATTCTTGTGTTAACCCACTGTGTGTCTAGGTGTTACTGATGGGGAAAAGTGGGTCTGGGAAGACTAGTATGAGATCCATCATCTTTGCGAATTATATAGCTCGGGATACAAGGCGCCTTGGAGCCACAAGTAAGAAACACAACACCCACAGATATATTGTTTTATGTCCTTAACAATTAAACTAACTCTAAAATTTCTATTTTTGTTTTAGTTGACGTTGAACACTCCCATGTACGATTTCTTGGCAATCTTGTTCTAAACCTTTGGGATTGTGGAGGGTAAACTACTACTCAACATATTGCTTTTAAAATACTGGGCGTTTGCATTTCCAACTTATTTTTCCCTTGATCATTTCATCAGGCAGGACACATTTATGGAAAACTACTTCACCAGCCAGAGGGACAACATTTTCCGAAATGTAGAGGTTCTCATTTATGTATTTGATGTTGAGAGTCGTGAGTTGGAGAAAGACATGCATTACTATCAATCATGTCTTGAGGCCATTCTACAAAACTCCCCTGATGCCAAAGTATTCTGTCTTGTACACAAAATGGACCTGGTACAAGAGGACCAACGGGATCTGGTGAGTAAGAAAGTGCTGAGGAAAATCGTATTGTATTTTGCTCTTGTTGTTTTAAGGGGATTATAAGCACTGATGAATCCAAAACATGTGATGACATTACTGTTTTGAGTACCTACTCTAGGGGAAGTGAAGAAATGATAAAGAGATAAAGAGGTTTTAAATGGCCTTTTAAATGTGGTTACAATCACATAACCAGAAATAATGTATTGCTTGATTTTAGCAGTTTAAACCAGTAGTATTGGTAAAAGTATAATTTTCTTTGTGTCAAAATTGATCTATGAACACCTTATGCTTCAGATTTTCAAAGAGCGTGAAGAAGACCTCAAGAGATTGTCAAGACCACTGGCGTGCACATGCTTTAGGACATCAATCTGGGATGAAACGCTGTATAAGGTTATAAAACTTCAACTCTCACTCTGTAAAAAAAGGTTTTATATATCCCCATCATATTGATGCAATATAATGTCATACAGGCATGGTCAAGCATAGTGTACCAGCTCATCCCCAATGTGCAGCAACTGGAGACAAATCTGAGAAACTTTGCTCAGATCATTGAAGCAGATGAAGTACTTCTGTTTGAGAGAGCAACTTTCCTGGTTAGATCCAATAATTATATTTATAGTAATAAATATACATATACAAATAGATTAACATAAACACAAACATGATTGTGATTATTCTGCCATTTTGTTTTTAAAGGTGATCTCTCACTATCAGTGCAAAGAGCAGCGTGACGCACATCGGTTTGAGAAGATTAGCAACATTATCAAACAGTTTAAACTCAGTTGCAGGTGAGTGCAACCTACCTCATCAATCCTCACATTGAAACCATATACATGAACACTTACAGTGTTATTATTTTTTCAGTAAACTTGCGGCTTCGTTCCAAAGTATGGAAGTTAGGAACTCCAACTTTGCAGCCTTTATTGATGTTTTTACCTCTAACACTTATGTTATGGTCATCATGTCAGATCCGTCCATCCGTAAGTGGAACCAATAAAATACATGTATTTGATTTTTTAAATTCTGTCTTCGTCCCAATGTAAACCTGCTCCTGTTTTCTGCACACAGCCTCTGCAGCGACGCTCATCAATATCCGAAACGCTAGGAAACACTTTGAGAAGCTGGAGCGGGTGGATGGCCCCAAACACAGCCTGCATATGCGGATGCGTTAGCCTTAAGTTCACATGGACGCTCTCAGCCAATCACTCAGGCCACAAACAGCACATTGTAATTTAGTTCTGAAAAAGACAAGTAACTCTTCCTCTGTATTTTCACATTCAATCAAATGTTACTGGGGGAAATCATGAGATCAATGAGAAGCAGGTAATGGTGGACTTTTAAAGATATGTTTGTACTCTTTTAAACAAGTATAAACTATATGCAAAATCTATTAAAATGTTCTTTTTCTTAATTAAATAATGTGTGAATTACTTACCTAGATAAACATATTAACAAATAAGGCCAGCAATACTAATGGCTGCTGTGATGTCTGTTGTTGAAGCATAAGTCGTACCAGTAGCTGCTGGGTACAGTTGTCACATGGATCGCATGTTTAAGGTTGGGCTGAGTTGTCCATGAGTGTGCACTGTAGTTATGAAGGAAGGAGATTAATGGCAAAAGGAGAAATTCAATTTGTCAACTGGACAGAGTTTATTTGGTTGACTACGTTTCGCAGCTCATCCAAGCTGCTTCTTCAGTTCTGGTCAGATGCTGGCGCACACTGCCTTATATCTGCCTGAAGGGAGGAGCTAATTACAATGAAATTACTCTGAGACAACACATACTTGTTTACAGTTTCTGTTAGTTAGGTGTGTCTATTCAATATGGAGTGGGAGTGGGGGAGTAGTTAGCATATCCATTCAGGGCCATGATGGGTGTTTTCACACCTCTGGACATGTCCTGGCTAGTCTCGTCGTTTTCTCTGTTTGTTTTGATTTAGGTTTGAGGATAGAGTTTTCGATGGGAGACAAATGATGTCTGAGACCTGATTTCTGTTCAAGGAAGGATGCTCTTTCTTGACAAAAATAGCCTCTTTAACTCCCCTCTCAAACCAGTTCTTTTCTCTGGCCAAGATCTGGACCTCGCTGTCCTCAAAGGAGTGGCCTGTGGCTTTTAGGTGGAGATGTACGGCAGATTGCGGCCCACTCTGGCTTTCCCGTCTGTGTTGATACATTCGTTTGAAAAGTGGCTGTTTTGTTTCTCCAATGTAGCGCTCACTGCAGTCTTCACTACACAGAATGGAGTAGACCACATTGCTTTGTTTGTGGCTCGGTGTTTTGTCCTTAGGATGGACCAGTTTTTGTCTTAAAGTGTTTGTGGGTTTGAAATAGACTGGGATGTCATGTTGTCTGAAGATCCTCTGTAGTTTTTCGGAAACGCCAGCCAGGTAAGGAATAGTTACACCCTTTCTCCTGTTTCTGAGGAAGACTTTTAGTTAAAGTGGTGTTGTTGAAATATACCTCATCTATTGAAAACGTGGAGTAGGCCATTCACCCAGCTAAATATACTCTTGATCATACAACAGATCTGAGAGGGCTCCCTGGATGCTGCAGTGCAGTTCCCCACTGCTCTTGACAGGTTAGCAGCTGTTGAAGGATGGGTAAAATGCACAGAAATTAGAAGAGTTTAAATTGTTTTTTTTTGTTGTTTTTTTGTCACTTATTGGCTGTATAGAACCCCCCAATAAAATTAACTACATGAAAAGGCCTTGCCATGAAAATAGTGTTAACCTTGTCAATATTACGCTGTACAGGCTGAATCCACATCTGATAGATCTATTATCTCAGAAATTCAGGATGTATTTAGAATCCTTTGTGCAGTGCAGGTAAGGAGAACTCTTTGTGGCTCCTCGTCCCTCCTCCGGGTCCGTGGGCAGTGCACTCATCACCTCCTCCTTTTATTATGTCCAGCTCTGCAGCAGAGGCATTGTTCAAACACTTATCAACATTTCTCATGTGGTTCAGTTGTATCCTGGAATGTGGAGCCATTAGATGGGGAAATCCCTCTCTGCAGCACGGAGCAAGACTTTATATTAAAGCAAACAACAAAAAACTTCCCTTTTTAGTGTGCAATAATTATGTTATAATATTATGGTATATTATTGACAGTAATAGAAAATGTTGTGCAATTTCTAACTGTGCAAAAGTCTGAGCCCATTTCCACCAGTAAATACAAAATAAAAGCCTTACAGAAAGTCATAATTATGAGTTTAAAACTTATAATTATGACTTTTAAGCTCATAATTATGACTTTCTGTGAAGCTTATATTTTTTATTTACTGGTGGAAATGGGCTTCCATACAAAAAAAAAAAAAAAAAAAAATGAAGTAGGGGTATAGGAGACAGTTTGGGAAAAAAGTATTGAAGAAAAATTAGGATTCTTTTTTCAATATTAGGCTAACATGTATATGAAAAGGGAAATATATACCATACATTAGTCTAACCAGGTAAACTATTTGGATAGATGTATTCATTGGAAAAAAGCTTGTAATTCTGAGAACAAATGCTCTATCCTCATTGGACTGCTTCCCTTGAGGAGCAACCAGAGCATGGTGTACAGAACCAATGCGCAGTAGATATCAGGAGGGTGAATCCCCAGCTTACGCATGTTTACAAAACTCAGGCAGCGTGCTTTTCATCATAAGGAAATGAATTAACAAAACAGTTGCAGTGGCAGTTTTATCAGACTTAAATATATTTATTCAGATTTGATGATAAAAAGCTGACTTTGTTGGTTAAACTACCTTTTCCTGTCTTGCTGTCTGTAACACACCCTGTCTAAGTGCCCCCCTCATCATCAGCCCCACAGTCAGTCTGATTCAGCTGCCTCTCCAGTAGAGTTATTCTCTGCTTTAACCTCTGCTGTGTATGTGTATATTCATTAAGCAATCGTGCAAATCGTGTCTGCAAAGTGTCTAATCCGGTCTCAAGTCTCTCCACTTTGTCCTCAGTGTCCTCTTTCTCCAGACCACCACTTTCTGCATTCTCATCCAACAGACCTTCTTTCATTAAAATCTCTCTACCCCTCTCCTCAAGTACAGTTTTTGCATCGGGATACTCTGTCACTGCCTCCATCAGGTCATCTTTGGAGAGGCAGAAAAGATCAGAGTAGCCCAAGCTGCGAATATTAGCTGTCCGGCGATTTCCCATTTTACTTCCTTTAATGTTGAGAATGCTTATTTCCCCAAAGCAGCTCCCCGCAGTGAGGAGGGCATACTGCGTGACTCCATCGTCAGCCACTACAGCCAGTTTACCCTCCTTTATAATGTACATCTCCTTTCCTATGTCACCTTTCCTGCAAATGTAGTCACCAGGACTGAAGACTTGTGGTCGCAGTTTGAGGACAAGTTCAACCAAAAGTCCTGCTTCACAATCTTGAAAAATACGCACTTTCTTCAATGTTTCAAGATGTACATTTATGGCAATTTCAGCTCGGAGTTTGTTAGGAAGGTTTTTAAGCACTTCTTGTTCGTCAACTGCTTTTTTATTGGTCCACAGGTAATCAAACCACTTAATGACACGCGTTTCCAAATCTCTGCTAACTTTGCGAAAGTGCATGTAATGTTTTATGGCATCAATTCGAGCTTGAAACTCAGCGCGTGTAGCATTCATATTGGCTATCATTGAGCCAACATTTCCAACAATAGTGGCGAAAATTAAAACACCAACAAGAAAATCAAACACCACAAATAAGTACTCTTCATCTCGCACTGGAGCAGGCATTTCCCCAATAGTGGTGAGAGTGAGGGTGGACCAGTACAGACAGTAGACATAACTGTGTGTGAGAGAGGAAAACTCTGGTTTAGACGAGTTTGGAAAAACCCAAGAGTCTGATCCAAATCCCAAAGACTTGGAGATGGCGTAGTAAATGCAAGCATTCCAGTGGATGATGACCAGGATGTAGAGCACCAGATTACAGATGCGAAAGATGTTGGGATAGTTAGTACGGGTTTCTGTACGGTCAAAGAACTCAAACATTCGCGGGAAACGAAGCAAACGGTTGAAGCGGAGCTGGGGAGTGTGTATCCCCGTGGCGATGTAGGCCAGATCTGTGGGGAGTATAGACAGCACATCCAACTTAAACTGCAATGTGTGAACATAACTGTCTCGAAGCTTTGCATGGTCCTTCACCAACAGACCTTGTTCCAGAAAACCTAAGGAAATGGAAATTCGAATAACAGTTAACAACCCATGCATTCATATGATTATTTATTTAAGAAGAAACTATAAACATAACATAAAGGCCAGTTTTACATAATATATCCCCTTTCAAAATATACCTGGCTCAAGTATATCACAGTCTATTCAGTTTAGGATTTTAGTTCGTCTAATATTGTTTTTGCTACTGTTGCTATTGTCAGTTTCCAAGTCCAGATGTGTTCTAACTTTGACCTCCTTTTGATTTAAAACACTGAGGACTTTATTGGCAAATCCTTACAGGCATATTACTCCAAACCAGATGCTGCGTTTTCATCAGCTTTACCTGTGCGGAGGCGAACACAAGTGTCCATCAAGTACACAGTGTCAGAGAGGTAGTCCAGCACCAGCCAGCAGACATAATTATCCACTTGTAACATATCAAAGCAAGCCCTGTGGATGGAATTGAACAAGAGAGACTGGGTATTAAATGCAGTCTATGGGTGCAATAATTTTACATTCATTACCTGGCTACTACAAGAAACCAGTTATATAAGACAGCAATGGCAATAACAAACAGCCAACGGTAGTATGCATTGTCAGATGGAGACACCACAAACAAGTCCCATTTTCGTCTAAAAAGAGAAAGATACAGGGTATGAAATGTTAAAAAAATGTGTTGATTGATACCAATATTTTAAATTCTATAGCAAGCAAATTGTAGTTTCTGGTGGCAAGTCACCTCCATGGAAAAAGAAAGTTAAAACTATGCTTTTGAACATTCTCAATGGAGACAGATATATTTTATGCCATACTGTGGAAAATTATAGCCACAGGAGCAATATTTCCATGGAAACAAGCAGGAAGAGGCCGTCCTTCAGGTCAAATAAGGCCCCCCAGGTCAGGATTGTGGATATTTATTATTATTATTATTATTATTATTATTATTATTATTATTATTATTATTATTATTGATAATAATAATAATATAAACATGCTTTACTTTTACTTTTAAGTTACATAGTTTCTCTTCATTATTTTCATTAGACATAAAAAAAAAACAAAAAAAACACAAAAAAACCCCTATGTTCCAATGTAACCAATATCTGCATTAACAATGATATATGGGCCATTCCTATCTCCAATATCTCCAATATAAAATGGAATTAACCATACTTGATGATGCTTTTGGGGTCGTCAGTGCCCTCTTGTGGGTTGTTGCTGCTGCGGCTTGGGGCAGTTCTGAATTCAGGACCTCGGAAACGCTCCAGGAAGGAGTCCGGCCGCTCCTCTTCCTCTAAAAGACTTCTGTGGGCCCACTCCCGGAGTCGCACCACGAGGTTCACTAGTCTAAAACAAACATCAAATACAGGCAGTTCATTATGTCCTATGTGTGACTTGTGTAGCAATTAACAACCACATACAGTTTGTGAGCACAATTGACTACATTGGATATACTTCTCAGTAGCTTGTCAGTAAATATTGTTGTTATAATCTAAGTTAATCAAGCAATATGATGAACAAACACAATGCTATGGCTGGTTAATGTTTCAGGAAAAAATTGAAGTTTGTTGTGCGTACTTACATACTTTAGTACTATACATAGCCCACTTTATTACGACTACATCCAAATTACAGGTTGTCTATTGGTCTATATCAAAATATTGGAAATATTGTTAAATAACTTTACAATGATTTCACATTTGATTTGTGTGATACTTTAACCTCAATGAATACATTTCTTTTGGATTGACATCGTCTGAATATCATAACCTACCCACCCCTACTTCAGACAGGCATTTTTAGTTTTTATTCCCATGCATTATTATGGTATCTTTACGTTACCTTGAGACAGCTCCTCTCCTTTGAAAAGAATTTCTCGACTGGCCTCCGTGTGGGTCCAGCGCTGCCACCCTCTGCAGCTCTGAGCATGCGTCATCACAGACCGACGGCACCCTGGAAACATGGCAAATATGTGGCTTATCTCTACTGCATACTATCAAATCATATTTTACATTTTTTCCACATATTCATTATCAACACTTTACCTGCTGAGTATGCTCTCTGCTCGTTCGATCTCATCATCCAAAGTGGTTTTGACGGACAGGTTATGAGGTGACCGGTCCCTCTCCGCTGCCTGGCCTGTCATCTTCATCTACATTCAGTCATGTTACAGCGCCCTGAGTAACACATGATTTAACTATACTTGAGGTATGGGGTGGGTGATACGGCAAAATGTGCCCTATGTAACTTCTCTGGTGGAGGTTCCTCATGTACTTGTCTCCATGGAGAGGTTATTATTTTCCCTGGAATGTTACACAGTGTGGCATTAAATGTATTTATCCATGTACATGTTTTATTGCATAATAAATAACATGAAAAGCATTTTCAAGTAATTGGGCTTGCTTCTCTCTGCATATAACTTGTAACTTGGCCTGGTACTGTCTCCATGGAGATAAACAAATCCAATGCCATTCTAGGCATAGAAACTATATTTTCATGGAGCCGGGCAGGTGGCGGACACTGAACTAAAAGTTACATAGTGCACCTTTAACATCAGAATTTTCTTGTAACCAGATTATCATTTTTCATGTAAAACTAAGTCATCTGCTTCTTCTGAAAGTTCACACTTAATTTCAATTGGTTAAACACAAAATGACCAATAAGAGTTGTGGATGGGAGATTGTAGAGCTGAATTCAAGAAAAAGTTTTTAAATCACTTTATGGCAATTTTATCAAAATAAATAACATATTGTCATGAGAATGAGATCATAATTCAGTGTTTATCAACTTATTGGCCAGCCCTATGTTAGAAATCAGTGTTTTATACAGGGATTCTCTATGTTTGTGGTGTGTATGGAAGATGATAGTCTGGGGACCACTAAGGACTAAAGGGACTGTCTGCTCCATCCCTTCAGCACCAAGCAGTTGTTGTCGTGACTTGCTAAATTACTAAAACAATAAAGTACAGTGATTTTAAATACATTGAAGACATGCTCTAATAACACACCTCTATACAGCCGACTGATGATGAGCTGTTTAGACAACTGTTACCACTGTGTGTGACTAATTGGTGGATCATTAGTGAAAACACTCAGATGCAAAGGCAGCGAGCCAGTCAGCTGCTCTTCCCCCTGAGCATCCTCACTAGGAAACCGAGCTCCGTGCGTAACACAATCATTTACCCATAACTCGGCATTTAAAAAAGGTATTTATCAGTATTTTGAATTAGTTTTTGATATAGGGTGACCACCTCAAATTTTAGAGAAAGAATGACAACAAATAGCCTAAGACCATATGTTTTTTTTTTTTTTTTTTATTAGGCCTATCAATCGTGACGCACAGAGGAAGATTGGAATAGAAATAGGTGCCCACTTACAACCCAGAGAATTACTTTTTGTTGTTTGTAGTTGTAGTTATTTCATAGTTATTTTCATATTAAATTGGTTTATGACAGATGCCCTCCCTGACCTTTATGCAACCTATTCTATTCAGGCTTAGGACTGGCATAATTACTTATGGCTTGTGACTCTGTGTGGCTGTTTAATTCTAAATAGCACATAATATGATCTGATCTAGTCTAGCTACATCTAGAAAAAAGTTTCTTACCTTGACCCTCCTTTAGTCACTCCCACAGACTTTACATCTCTGAAAACAAGCGCATCTTTCCCGCGTATCCACCTGTTGTCTCCACTCCGAACACAGACCATGCCCGTATCTTGCATCAAACATTTCAGCCCGCTATGTGGATCATCTCCTTGTAGCGCTGCCTCCTCCTCCTCCTCCTCAGTCACTCTTGTGTCTGGAGAGTGGCTCTGCTTCACCTGAGTGAGGTCTTTACTCTGTGCCTTTAACTGAGGCGTATCCAGAGGTCCTCGAGGGTAGCGCACGAGGGAGAGGAGCGGAATCTGAGCACTCTGGGAAAGAGGCAGATGTGTGCTTTGAACCTCATACAGTCCGTAGGCTAGCATCACTTGTCTCATTTGATTTTATGTGATTTGGAGACATTTGTTACAGTGAAAGACAGGAGGACACTGGACAAACTGCTCTATCATGGACACACTTGCTCACCCATTCCACAAACAGTAAAGGGACAGATGATGTAATGTCAACATAAACATTTTCATCTTTGCACCGTTTCTTCCATCCAACTGGATTCTTGTTTATCAATGAGGTTCGTCCAAGTCTAATTTAAACAAAGGGTAGATTTGATTTAATACATACATTACATTTACAAATGAGCCTGTAGTATTTCAAAAGGCCTTTCAGGTCAAACATGGTTTTACTTATCATCTTTTGCCTGGGATGTAAAAACATGGTGTTGCATAATTCAGACATTAAATGCAAATGTGAAGGGCCCTTGTGTGTCAGCTCCAAGACAAAAAAAAATGCAGACAGAACCTCCAAATACCACAGTAGTCAGTGAAAAAGGAACTAAATTCTGTTGGCACTGATTGTTCAAGAGGCAATTTACTGTATTGGAACAAACTAAACGGCACAAAAGGGGAAGAACATAAAAATGAGGGAAGTGATAAAGATAAAGGTAAACAGCAATAAAAGGAACAAAAATGCACTTTAAAAAGATTGTCTTTATCTTTAGTTGCACATAGGAAGTTATCTGAAAAGGGTTTATTGCATCGATATTGACAACATTTCACATGTTACATAAATGCTTGAAAAATTTTGCCAAACAACAAGGACTTTGTTCAATACATCTTTACTGAGAAGTAGTGCTTTGGGCTGGTGTGTTTTGTGTAAATTCAGAATACATGATCAAATTCTGAGATGCATATTTATTGTTAGATGGAAAGCATTTGAGAGTAGACATGAACATGTAACCAAATACAATTTGGCCATCGTCAGAGTATCACAAAAGCAACCTGGAATGAAGTTACTGTCTATATTTGGTAATGTTGAGTATAAAATATTAAGATAAATCCTCAAAGTGCAAATATAATTGACTTTGAGAAGAGAAGGCACAGCATAAGCTAGCAGAGTCCAGTCAGCCTGCTCCTCAACATACAAGACAAATCCATCCTCAAGGCAACCAAAACAACCATTACCAATGACTCTACATCCCAACAGACAAGACAACATGATCCTCTCAAATGACCTCATGGCTTTGAGAATTACAATAAGACATGCTTGTACGTGAGGTAATGAGTCAATCACCCCAACATTATACTAGCATACGTTAAGAAGGCTTTTGAGTGTGTAGCCAAGATTCAGGAATAATATTTACTTATCAGTCCGCATAAAAACATGTAAACAACCTTGCAGCTAGATATACAATACCATAATTTTACAAAACAGCATTGTACATTATTTAAGACTTGCATAATGAAAAGTAACCAGTTGTCTTCAGACATTCGTCCCTTTAGAGTGTGACCATCTTTGAATTGGACAGCACATTATTCTTCGGTAAACACAGTAACTAATTTTGAATTTTAGATCACATAACACAGTCGGCCTTTTAAAATAAAAAACACATTCCTTCAATGGGGAGAGGTTTCAGAATGCTAATGGCTTGTTGTGGTTTAGTTTGAAGAGTCACAGTGATGAGATCCTTAGACGTGATTCATGCCTCGTCCCATCAAGCAGGCGAAAACTGTCATCACCATTTTAGGTTTAACCTCCACAAGGTCCTCGGGAAGAGCGTAGACTCGGGCACCAATCTTCCTCGCCATGGAGACCGCATATCTAAGAATGAGAGGTCAGCTCATTTTAACAGTTTCCACAAAAGAACATGAACAAGAAAATAATTGGTTTCAAGTAAATGGCGTAGATGCCATTAGCAACTAGGACATACAAGAAAAAAAATACTAGATTAACTAATCAGTAAAATTCTTCTGTATCTATGTGCAAATGATGTAAAGTAAAAATATAATTAATCAACTTACTTGGCATTTTCCAGTTTGTCGTCTTCAGACAGGGATCCTGTTTTTACCAGGTCAAAGTTGATGCTGCCTGGTTGAATGGCATCTATTAATTCCAGTACTGCCAAACTGCTGCTGATCTCCTTATCCTAAATATGCAATTACACACAATTCATTTAACCTTTAACAGGAAGGTACACAACAAAAATGTGTAAAGTCAGTTTACCTTAAAGCTTGAGATCTTGGTGGATTTTCCGGCCTCAGCTAATGTTGTATTTACCCATTTTATAATAATGTTATCATCAACTTTTTGTCCATCTCCAAGGTTCTCTAATACATTCAGCGTATATCTACAGAGCAGAAACCATAAACCTAATGAATTATCATCTACAGTGTACAGCTAATACTGACTATTTGTTGATGTGTTTAAATTGCTTGTAGTGCAAATGGCCTAAAGCACAGGTCAAAAATAAAGTAAGCAGTAGTTCACCTTCTCATGAGCTGCCACACTAGTGCCAGAGTCAGGGTTGCGTTGCCATCGTTCAGGTCCTGCCCGCCGATGCCAACGAGAGAAAACTTGGCTGTTTTTCCAAGCTCCACTGCATAGTTACAATTTTCTAACTACAGACAAAAAAAATCTGGTTAAAAAAATGCAGAAAAAAGCTTTTTTTTTTTTCTTTTCCCCCAAACATTTTGCGTTTGTTACCTTTTTCATGTTCGTTCCCAGTTTGGGATAAGGTGGTTTGTTAACCTTATTATTCCAGTCTACTGGCACTTTAATTTTCTCATAAAGCTGAAGGATGACCATGGCGTCCTGTAGGTCTCTAAAATGGTACAAACAAATGCATTAATTATTCAATAATTAATTCATTAACAATACCACATTTAAAGCAATTGTGTGTGGAACATACACATATAGATGATTGACAGATGGGTTTACTCCCAGTGAGTTCATCCAGTTTCTGAACGTTCTCTCTTCTCTCGTCTCACCTACAGAGCAAGGCATCATGGGATTTTAGTAAGAAAACAGTCAAACAGTCACATGCCTGTCTCTATACTTAGATTAAAAGAGCACTAAGATAAAAGCAGACAAAATATGGTTGTTCTTGATTCTGAACATAGACAAAATCAATACGATACAAAAACAAATAGCAATGTATTTTTATGTGCAAATAACAACTTGAATCACATTTATAAATTGCGTTGCATAATATATACATAGATATATAGAAAACTGTCCTAGACATACCTTCCAGCAGTCCCCAGTCAATATCCTCATTCTCTGGTTTGGTGAGAGCAGGATATTTGTTGAAGAGATTGGCCACAAAAGCGAGGTTGAGTTTGGGGTTTCCACTCACAACGTCAGCGGGCGTGACAAACTGTCGACAGCCGAGGCGGTCGGCCTGCTGCAGCATGGCCTCGGCTCTTTTCAAGTCGTCCTTCTCCTAAAAACACAGGACACATGTGCTTAGACACTGAGCAGCTGTATCCACGTGAAACACCGAGTGAAACACAGTGAGTGATGCTTACACTGTAGCCGGACATGTTGATGTCAATGCGCGGCTGGTCCTCCTCGGTGCCTTTTGGAGAGATCTGGTTCAGGAGGTGGAAATATGCTCTGGAGTCCTAAAACATTAAATAATGCACTTTATATTATAAAAAACATATTCATTTAGAACCCCTGGTGACAACACTACATTCATGCTTTGAAGAATTAGTTACTTCTCATTTACAATTATGTTATAACTTACTCTCAGAGCCCTTTCCTCTGATGTTGTGCATTTAAAAAAGTATTAACCTTAATGTCAGAGCTGAAGTTGTTGATTTTTTGGTATCCTGCATTTTCCAGGTGATAGTTTGCCCAGCGAAGGAGCAGCTCTTCTGGAGACAGCTTCATCAGGTCCTCCAGGGTTTCTCCATCTCTTAGCAGAGCTGCCAAGGCTGTTAAATTAAAGAAATACTCACTTAAATCTTACAAAAAAAATCAATATCAAGTATAATATATAGCACATATAATGTGTGTTTCAAATCAAACACAGTTCTTCACCTTCATTCCTGCTGAGTTCAATATCAGCAAACAGGCCAATTTTAATAATTTGCCAAAGGAGTCCCAGCACCAGATGAGGCTTTCCTTCTCTTAAGTCCATAGCACCAATGTTTACAACATGACAACCAATGGCCGAAGCAGAATTCAAAGCCAGATTAAGGTTCTCCTGCAAGGTAAAAAAAAAATATAAATAAAATGTATATGTTTAACTTTGATAACACTGATAACAATAACAATATTATTTCCAACAAACCTGTGTCGTAAAATGGGTTAGCTTTTTTTTGTTTATGGTCCTTTCATCAATAGTGTCTGGCACGGATAAGTTGATCATTTTACTGCACAAATGAAAAAAATGCTTATAATGTAGTTGGTAAAGCGTGTTGCTGGATGTCAGTGGAAAGACCAACACTCACCAGAGGACAATACCGTCTCCCAGAGATGTGAACAGGGCATCTGTGTTAGGATCCATGGGCAGCACATGTCGACAGTCCGGATCTTTTTCCAGAGCAGAGTTAATCCAGTTCACAAAGGCAAACCGCTCCTCCTCTGCAAAATGTGCACAAGCATAAGTATAAAATGGTAAGACAACTACAAAATTAAAATAGTGACAATTTTAGAAGCAAAGTTAATGGATTTCAATTTAATCTAAACTCCAAAAAAGTAAACATAAACACATGTTTTTTAGCTGGCTATTTATGCCTCATTAACTTTACTTCAGAAAGCCTGATTTCAAAAAGCTGGTCACATAATAGATAAATGGTGGAATCTACAAGAACAATGTTGATGAACAATGTGAATGTTGCGATATCTCTTCTCCCAATAATCATAACACTAAAATTTTATATGGTGACTGTGACATGCCTATGTGTAGAACAGCAGAAAATGTAATGACTCATTCTCTGTCAGTCATGGATTCCTTTATAATGGGAAACAAAGCACATGAAACAGTGGCCCCTGTCTGTCCACACAGTGACTCACCAGAGTAGGAGTGCTGTGTGCCCTCACTCGACAGCTCCGAGGTGCCCCCGATGGCCAGGATCCCCTCTTTTCTGTTGATGACCTTACGGAATGTCTTTGCCACTTGGGTGCTTTTATGTTCCTGGATAATCTATAACATAAAAAAGTTTTCTGTTTGATACAATACAGTGTGTTTGAATTGAAAATAGCTTTGTCAGTGTGAGATTTTTTCTTTGTACAGATTTTTTTCTTTGTACAAATATGACTTTATTCTGAGGCTCTTGTTAAACTAACTTAATTAATCAAGGCCATTCTATAGACACAGCAGGGATTTACACAAAAACAACAAAAAGAAAACTTCAAGATTCCAACCACACTTTAAATGGAAAATTCAATTAAAAGTCACAAAAACCACAACCATCAAGCTATAGCAACACAATCGTTCTCAAACCTCCACCCAGCATTCTGACATTCCCTAATGGCTACTGTGCTTTAAAAAGCATTTAAAGTGGGAACAAATATCAACAGGTTTATTTTGACTTGCCCCAATAATAATGCATTAGCAGTGTCTTTCAACGCTGCCTCCACAATATATATTCTTGGTAATGCCTCTGATATTTCCTGAATGTGAGTTTATCTCAATGGCCTAAGCTTCAAAAGGCACTGCTGTGGGCATTAAACCACAATGAGCCATTCAAATACAACTCAGTGTTTAAAGAGCACAGCACACTTTAAACACAAATACACACAAGGGCACAAAAACAATGTGCTTGTAGAGAAATGAGGCGACTACAGTTAGTCACACATACAGGATAAATAGACTGAATCAGAAACAAGACATGTTATTTTGAGAAGTGCATTTGTTACATGTGGGTGGCACATGTATGCTGGCATTTGCTCGAAACAAATCAATGGAGCTGAGCAAGGTACAAACAACAGATGACTATGGTATTTTTCATGAAAAGCAGAAATTGAAGCTAATCAATTAAAAAAAAAAAAAAAATTGATCGCACTTTTCAGACATAAGCAAAAAAAAAATACAAGAATGATGCTTTGTATGAGCAAAATTAGCTTCAGTCCACCAGAAGGGGGCTCTTCACTAAATGTGGAACACTGTAGGATTGTAGGAAACATGAGACTAAAAAGCATTTGTCCTTATTAGACTGTACTGTATAGACAGTAACTGAGTTAGTATATAGTAGTAAATAGTCCCATTACATCCATTTTTAGGGCCAACCAGATTATGAAAACCAATCAAGCATCGAACATTTGATTCTAATTGCATAATAACTCGCATAAATCGCATAATAAGTAGTTAGTACTGTATAGGTATAATGTTAAAGCACTTTCACAACTTGTCTCTATAATGACCAGATGAACAGGCACATTGCATTTTTTAGGGAAACTCAGCACTGGCGATGTGTCAGAGGGAGCTTTGAACAAGGAGCCGCTTCAGTAAAAGCCTGGCCTCTCTAACTCTGAAACTGAATCCTGGGAACTCACACCACTCTGCTGACCTCACTTCCCCCTCCCCTGAGAGACAGTCCACCTCCTCAGTTCAGGACAGGTAGCAGCTACACACTGTTAGTTTATACAGAGTAGGGCTGAACGATTTGGGGAAAATATCTAAATGTGATTGTTGAAGACTTAAATATTTAAAACTGCTAAACAGGAATTCCATCCACTTCAGAACACATTTGTAGAAGTTTAAACTACATGGTAAAAAGGTTTTATACAAAGTACGAAAGGATATTTTGTTGTTTGCAGAGGAAATAAAGTGACTTAATAATTGAACTCTGCATTTTGCTAACTGACAATTTTAATTGAATTCATGATTCACTTGCAATAAATCTTGCGGCTTTAGAACAGAGGTCCATTCAGCAGGAGGTGGTCTATGAGTCTGGGCTAACGTTAAGGTCTTATCTAAATCTCACTGCATTTAAAGTTACTTACCGACAAAAACTCATCGAAGCTGATTTTGTTGTCCTTGTTGCGGTCCAGTTTGTTGATAATCTCTCGCACTTTGTAGCCTGGTAGGGGGCAGCCGGCCTCTTTTAGGAGCTCATGAAGTTCATAATCGCAGATGTAGCCATCACTGTCAATATCTAAACAAGTAAAATAGATGTCATTGGCAATAGTTTCACTACTTTAAAGGCATGTTTATTCCCATTGTGGCTGTGTTTAGTGTACTGTACTTGAGATTTCTATCTTATAATAATGCAGGATTAACAAGAATTTAACATTATTACTACCATCTTAGTTTTCTTACTGAAAGACAAGCCAACTATAAAAACGCCTGTATAAACATAAACTCCATATTGCTCGGTTTCAGATGACACCACAGCCTTCTATAGGACAATAATATTTCATTCAGATCTGGTGCAGCTAAAATAAATGTTTATTTTTATTGCAATATAAGGAGTTGGGTCTAGTCACTGATAGAAATGATCAGGTTCAACATTTGTGCATTAATAGTTTCTATATTTCTTATTCAAATAACATACAATGAATGGGATGGGAATGGGAAAAACTGGTTCTTGCCCCCCATATGGAAGCATGACCTCATTCTAAAATCTGCAAGCCACCAATAGCAGTTAGATTAGATTAAAAATACTGTATTATCACGAAGGAAATTAATTGAACTTTAATACTTTAATACCTTGAATAATCACTGATTGTAACAGTTTAACTCACCAATTTTGCTGAATATCTCCCTCATCTCCTCCATATCTTCTTTTGTTATTTTGCCAGACATCTTTGTGTGATTGACCTGGTGTGGTCAGTCGGGGAATGTGGGGCTGTGAAGAGAAAGAGCACATTATTAAACACGCTAATGATGTCTGGAGACGACTTAGGGGTGAAAATAAGGGAAGTCTTAGTACCACCAGACCCGAATAAACACTCTTTTTGCTCAAGTTGACTTTTTTTCAGACCGCAGTGGCCATGTTCAGCTCCAGCCAGCAAAAGGATCTGCACCCCATTAAGCCGAGTCCCTGCCTACTGTTTGGTTGCTAGAGGTCGAGTCCTAACAGGAAATCTCAATCATTCCCCTTTTCCAGACACTAAAAAACTCATTATCCAAGTATTGGCCAACCTAAATGTTTCTGTGAACACCCACATCAACACAGCCCCTATTTAAAGTTGTAGTAAGTTGATGCAATAAAATACAGAAATGTAGGCATAGGCTATATGATAAAGAAAATTGTTTTTGCTGTGTTCCTCATGTGTGTGGTGCTCTGAGTTGCTCTGTCATTGTAACCACAAAACATTACCAAGGCAAGAGCCAATAAAACAGTGTCAGGGGCAAACGGAGTGAAGAACACAAAAGTGCGAAATACAAACTCAATACAAACTCAATACAAAATAATTTAAGACTACTTCATTACTCACTTCCTGTAAAGTTGCTGCAGCATTCCCATATTATCCATAGAATTTGTCCTCCACAAGTAATGACACCAGGTTCACAAAACAGCGCTATTAATCCAGTTTGAAGCATTCTTTAAAAGTAAAAAGGTGAGAGTAGCTCCTTGCATGTGTCTGTTTACATCCACGCAGTAAGGCTTGGGTTACTGCAGATTAGCGATAGTGACTCTACCTCCTTTGTATTTCAACCACAACCTTCTGTGCATTAAAAGCATTTATTGACACTTTAGAGAATTAAAGAGAGTTGTTTTACTCTAGTCAGGACTGCTGATGTGAGGTGCGCTCACAACTTTTAGCTTGAGGTGCGCGGTCTCTTCGCTGCCATATCCTGCTGCAGTCTTTGCTCTCAGAGATTTTAAATCTCATCCGATTCTCTTAGTGTCTGCGGTCTGTGCTTTTTGTCGCATGTTTAAAAATTGCTTAAGAATTAAAAAATCCTGTAGTGTGTGGCGGATGGGCTTTAACATGTTTTTTGTTCATTTTTGTCATTGATTACTCTCCATCATAAATCTGCATTGTGTAACTTTTCTGGTGGAGGGTCTGTCACCTGCTTGTTTCAATGGATATGTCATTACTCTGCTTGGAATGTTCCACAGTATGACTTTAACAGGTCTACCTTACATTTATTCAATTACAGGTGGTTTTACAGCTCAAAAATACCTAGGAAAACAGCCATTCTGACTGTGAGTGAGGTTGCATCTCCAAAGATCTGACCTCTAACTTGGTTTGGTCTGGTCTCCATAAATATAGAACGTTTTAATACCATACTGTGAAACATTCCAGAAAAAGTGATAATATCTCCATGGAGAAAAGCATGTGATGGACCCTCCACCAGAAAAGTTACACAAATCCCCTTTAAAACTTTGTTCAAAAGGTTTGCATTGTACTATATTAGATCTGTGTTCCTCTTTGGGCTTGTTTGTGTATTGTAATGAGCAATTTCCTGTTCAAGTTGGTGGTGCACAACAATTAAGAAAAAAATCACTCCCCATCTGCTCTAAATTCCTTCAACTTGATCCATCCTGTTTTATTTCTATTCATAAACATAAGTGTCATTAAGTGTCAACAACTACTAGTAAAAGAAGCATTACAGAATGAATGCTCTTCACATAAAATCCGATATGCCTGACTAGATTTCCTTGAATATACTTGTAATATAATATCCTTGAAAGGGCTGTTTTGACTTGTCTCGCTGTGGAGTGGAGTCAAAGTTATTGTCAGTACAGTGTTACAGTTGTATCCAATGAGAACACTTTAGCCTCTACTATGTTTTACTTGACCAAAAAAGCACTCCTCTGAGGCAAAGCTACCGTCTGAAATTCCCTTAAAATAAGGAATTCCTGAGCAGTCCGACTTCCCGCGTTCGACAGTGGAATGTATGAGGCCAGCAGCACAGGCCGAGGTGGCGAGAAGGGAGTGTGCTTGGTAAGGCTGGTATGGTGGCATTCTTCTCAGTACAAGTGCTCGGCAAATCAAAGCGTTTACAATCCAGTTAACAGCACACAGCAATCCTTATAGAACTCCAATGAGAGACTTCTGATATAGTTTGGCAGTTTATTTATGTGTAATTTGCCTAAAGTCTTAATAGATCATGTAGCATGTCCAAAACCAACATGTCTTAATAAGGGTTACATTCAGGCAGACACACAATGGACAACAGTTACCAAACACTACATCCTCCTTCATGAATGAAACTATTAATAGTGTTATGAAATGTGAATCAGACTCAGCATGTGCTCCACGCGGTTTCTCTTCCTACATTATCAGCCTCTTTTGTGTAATCAGTGCACATAAATGGAATTTTAGAAGTACGGCCTTTTAACTTACAACTTAATTTATTCAGTATATATTAGGGCTGGGAATCACAATTTCCCTCACAATACGATACATGGCTCACAATACGATAATATCACAATTTTGCAGTAAATGTAATAATTGATAAACTGCACATATATTTTGCAATATATCACAGATATCACATATATTTAAACAACAGTATTTCTTTGTTAAACCACTACCAGGCACCTGCACAATTTATTATGAAAACATATCGAAACAGCAGCCTACAATATCGATGATGGTGTCAGCAAATTTATTATCACAATATACTGATATTTTAACACACCCTTCTTTAGCACTACAGTCTTTCAAGTTCAACTGCAACAACGATCATATTACAACATTTCAGACTTCTGTGTACTGTGAACCTAATTTGTTCGGTATATTTTTAAAATCTAGTGTAATACATTGCAGTTTGGCAGCTGGTAACAGGTCAGCTCTTCTCTCTTTTTAAATGTTGACAAATGGTTTTAAATGCCTCTGACTTGGGGTGTTTTTCTCTTACTCAGAGCCGACCAAACTCCTGACTAAACCATTAGGAAAACTGTGTCTATTTATAGCTTTTTTTCTGCAAAAGGATGTGAATTGTGGCGGGCAAAGTCAGCTCAGTTAGAACAAACATTACCTCATTTTGCCAACTCTTCACGCCCTCAACAGCAGCAGTAGAGGCAGCGGAGGGAGCAGAGGAGGGGGCAGACTGGGAGAAGGGTTAAGCACACGGAGCAGGGGGCACAGATGGCCCTGCACAAATGTGAGCTGTGCAGAAGAATGGGCTGTTTGTCAACGCACTCACAAACACAGCCATAAATTGTGGGGAGTGACAGAAAGTGAGGTGGACGCGTCAGGCCCCATGAACAGTTGTTGCTTTGGACAGACAGCTGATATTTAATAATAAGTTTTGGAGCATTGGAGAAAGTTCTGCACACTTCAGCTTAAAGGCACTAAAGAGGTGCTGGCTGGACTCAAAGTGATGAGTGATGCTGCCGATTATGAAGTGGAGCCCAGTACTGAAGTAGTTGCTTAGGTTGCAGGGCAGTGTTCCCTCGTTTACAGGTTTGGCAGGAGGGCTTTGGCTATGCATGTGCTCAATCACATGCTTGTGCACAGTGTACTAACTTAACTATTTTCTGAGAATTTTCTTATTTTATATTCTTCTTAAATGAAGAAAAATGTCCTTTCCTCATTCAAAACATATAATATTTTGATTTGAATTGCATTCTTGCTATGACACACAGAGAACACAGGACCGCTACCATGCCAAATCCTTCAACACACAAGTGAATCCTTTGCCTGCAATCCATGAATAGTTGGTAATATTATCTTAAAGATATTTTGCATTTCTATGTCATTTAATATTCCTAAACTCAGACCAAACACAAGGACTTTGATATCCATTCATCTACAAGGAATGCCAGACTTTTCCAATGTTATGCAGATGTTGTTTAAAGTGAGGGTCAGATCAGGGCCTATTTTGTGATTAAAATCACAGACTGGACATGGACGTGTCCTGCCTTCGCCAAAGATGCAGCTGCAGCTCTGGCTCCATCACAGGAAACTGAGTCATCCAACCAATCAGAGCCCACAGCACTGAAATTATGTGTTTCCGGTTACACATTAAGAAAACTAAAAACATCGACTATAGTTGGGCAATAAATCAGCATTTGAGACAATCTTAGCTGCCACATCAATCTGTTGTAATGGCTTTATAGATACACCGGTTACACCCATTTTACCTGTTTTACAATCAGTCATACATGAGTAGAGCTGTGCAAATCAATATCCAATCAATCATTCATCAGTAATTTTAGAGGAATAAATTTTATTTATTTTTATTGTAACTATTGGTACTGGCAAAAGTCTATCTTGTTTATGTTTATGGAAAAGGTAGATATTTGTAACATGTGGCACTTCACATACACGATTTCATGGAAATAAAGGTTAACACATTTCAGAACATTTTCCATGGTGATAGATAAGTTTTATGCCATCTTATGGACGATTTTTTTGCCAAAGGAACACCATTTCCATGGAGACAAGCAGGAGGAGGCTCTCCTCCAGACCAAAAGACCAGGTTTGTGGAGACGCAAGCCTGCTCAAAGTAAGGACATGTTTTTCAGTGGAGTAAACACATTCAGAAATCATGATCAATCTTTACCACCCAGACCTGACCGTGTGTATCAATTTGACAGGCAGCATCAAATAGACTATGTGGTTTTTAAACTGAGACCTGATAAAATGTGCTTAGTGTGAGTGATGCAGCAATTTAAAAGTTAAATAAGCCTTCTGTGTCTTTATGGGAGGATTTTATGTCATGCTCGTCATGTGACAACAGACGACAGTAAAACAAGAGGAACTGGATTTTCTTATGGTCTTAACTATTATACGTTCTCTCAGCTCCTCCCATCTTCTACAACTACAACTATCAAAAGCATTTCCAACTACAGCCTTAATTAACCAACCCAGCATGTTTACAGTGTGCTTGATGGATTTTTTTTTTGCAAATCTACGTATCTACGTAAACCAAAGAAGGCTGAACTGCCAGTCCCAGATGGCTGATTACTTAAAAACATGTGGAGCCCTTAAAGCCCCGCCCTGCCAATTCATCCACACTGTTACATGGGAAATATGAGGCACACAAATAGACCGGGCACCCTTCCCACATGTGGTCAGGTTCAAACGCACACACCCAACATAGTCTGGCAAAAAAGGGACAAGTTAACATTTAAATGTGAGAGGAAAATCTCTCACAATCTGTGTATTGTAGTAGTGCCAGTACTGATACACTGTAGAGCTTCAACAACCTATGGCCTGTATGTATAAGTTATAACTAGTCTAATGTACCAATTAATCTGGGCTGTGAAATTAATCTAATTATCATCAAAATTTAATGGTTTCAAATTGTCAATGAGCAGCTAGGGTCTTTTTAATCGAGAGGTCCACAGCCAATCCTCTGTCATTAAAAATATGTTGCTTGGAGTGTAATTCAGACTTGGAGGAATATAACTGTTTTTTAATTAAAGCTAAGGCAATTACTAAAAGTAATTAAATGCCATATTTATTTATTTCTAATCTAAATCAAACTGAAAATTGTGATTGATCAATAGTTTCATACAGCCTATTGTTGTGCCATATTGCCCAGTCCTAATGGAATACATGATCGAAATTTCTTCCATTGCCACTGTGCACCGTCTGATGCCCCTTCAGATTATAAAACAAAACATTAAATTCCAGCTTTCAATCAAACTGATAATTATATTTTAAAGTTTCAAAGTACATGTTATAATTTAAACTTGCGCTCAAACATGAATCAGTTAAGTTGGTTTGATTATTATTCAATACTTCCACCAGTCCTAGCTCTTTATTCCTCTCTGGACCATTGCAAAAAAAAAGGAGAAAATTTAATTTGTCAACTGGACCTAGTTTATTTGGTTGAATACGTTTCGCAGCTCATCCAAGCTGCTTCCTCAGTTCTGGTCAGATGCTGGCGGACACTGCTTTATATCTGCCTGAAGGGAGGAGCTTAATTACAATGAAAATTACTCTGAGACAACACATATTTAAATACAGTTTCAGTTGGTCAGGTGATTCAATATGGAGTTGTTAACAGTTTCTGTTAGTCATGTGAGTCTATTCAATATGGAGTGGGAGTGGGGGAGTAGTTAGCATATCCATTCAGGGCCATGATGGGTGTTGTGACAAATAGGGAAGAGGTGATGACAACAAACAAGTGCAGTTTACACAAGAGCACAGCTGCAAATATTACACTAAGGTTGGATTTAGGAGCACTACTGTAAAACCTTCAAAACCTGTGGTAAAAGTTTAACCATCCTTCATATATTCACTTAACGACATTGTTAATCTTCACATCTACTCAGACATGTCTTTTACTTAATAATTACAAATAAAGGAATGCCATAAGACAAGTTTCTGGGAAAAGCCACAGGTAAACACAGACACACCCACTGCAGTTGGGATTACTCAACAAGAACTTTGCAACACCTTTAAAATAGTCACTAATCATATATCTCGATGAGTTAAAGGCCATCATTTAAACAGGCTGCTAGCCCAGGTGTCCTTGAGTGAGGTGATGTTATTTTCATACAGATGATATGTGACCAGTATGCTGCAGGTGTTTATCTTTATCTTATTACTATTATTATATAGTTATTTTAAGTAATGGTTAATGGTTAATTGGTTAAGTCATACAACATTTTACTATTATATATAGTGCACAATACTACATTTGTAAAGAAAGACATGATCAATATGATAATTAATAACTTAACTTATATTTTAACAATATACTGTAATTTTCAATACAAAGTAATAGTACTTAAATATTACCATGTGGCCTCATACTAGTTCTGAGAAGACCAGTCTTAAACTATTCAGGAAAGGTCCATTATTGCTCAGTATTTTCAGTATTTCAGTATAATGTATTTATCTGAGATGTAAAATAATTTGTTGCATATATTTTTCACAGCTATATTTTTCACCAAACTGCTTTCCTATTCCCATTTTTACTTATTAGTCTGTTAAAAAAAACAAATCTGATACACTGGGGACAAACTGGGAATGACACATGGCCACACAGACAGATACACAGATACCGATATAGTTACAGATATATTTCCCACCCCCACAAAATTAAGTGGCTTAAATGAGCAGAAAGTGGACCAACCAGTTCCCTCACTCTCACAGGTGGGAGTGTGTTGGCAAGGACAAAACACAGCAGCACACTCCCTTCTCCTTCTTCCTGACTGTCTGGTTTGACTTCACAGATATCATCAGCCACAGCCACATGTATTTAAGCACTGGATGCCCAAAAACACCAAACACAATGAAATGCTGGACACCCGTAAACAATTTCATTCTTTTACCAATTTACTACTACAGAAATGTTGCAATGTGCTGTGGTGTAATACTATGCCACCAGGCTCACATCACAACTGCCCCTAGTCATAATATTGTGGTTTTGGATAAGGTAATCAGACTAAAGGGCAGCCCTCACATCCTCCATACTGTCTGGGTTAAAATGATTCACTTGCACAAAAATGTTAGGAAACTGTTATCCCAGATGAATGTACAATGCAGGAAGTCTGGAAAATCACTCATAGTAACTAGTTTACAAAGTCTGTTTTACAGCAACTTTAACTCTAATTTAATACAAAACGTGGCAAAACACGAATAGAATGTGGAGATTTCTGCAAGCCGATGCATGGCACGCATGCCTTTAAAAAGTAGAGTAAAAAGGGAGGGGCAAGTTATTAACATTGACTAGTGCATTGCAGCATCTTCCAAATTGTTTCAACCAAGAGTGACAGATTTTTCCCTATTCAAGCAAAATGTACAATAAACTAACTCCAAACAGTCAGGCAGTCTATGCTGGAGACAGTGCAGTAGTGGGTGTCTGATCAGGGTCACATTCATGGTTAAGTTGTAAAACAGAGCTAAATTCCACCAAAACATTTGAGCTGCTTCACCAGTTCAAAGTAAACACTGTTTCATCATGTTTTCACACACGGACGCCTTAAGTCGTCAAACATCAGCAACTTGGGACATCTGCGCCAGTTTTAAGGATGAACAACTGAGAAGAAGAGGCTAAAGCTAAAGGCTAAAGACTGACTGAAGTTTTATGGGCAGAATTTATCCCAGATGCTCAAGGATCGCAGGACGCACTCAGATGTGTAGTCCGGTTATGTACGTAGGTCATATAAATGCATATGGGATCTATTTATGTGTTAGTAATACAGGGTTTGAAGTTGTCAGGAAATTGGTAAAGAGTACTCACAGTGGGTTTTCCAGACAGCGTCCCGAGTGGAGTCCTGCCTCCTACACCAAGCGCACAGACAAAAGTAACAGCGACAGTGGGAGCCACGCCCCGCACTGACGCAGCGCTAAAGGATCATTTCGCCATGAAAAACAAAACAACAATCCTACTACTACTCAGAACTATTCATGATACTTTCACTATTTAATTTCATCTAATTTACTAGATGCTATTCACACACCCCTGGCATTCCCCCCCTCTTCCTTTTTCTTTTCTTTTTTCTTTATTGGTTTTTATGGTTTTACGTTTTTAAAGTACCCAAAAAAAGAAACATTTATTCATTAATGCTTAATGGAGGTGGATGCTTAATTTGAATACAATACAATCATTTTTATCTGTTCTCATACGTATTTTGTAACCAATGGGAACAACAAAGTATTTGCTAACAGAATACGATAATAATTCGATAATTCGGCTCCTGTCCGAAAGGTGGTGCTGTCTATGAAAAAAGCAGACAGACCCTCCTGCGCCACTGTGGGTACTTTTTGCGCCCGCTTGATGTTGTCAGGAATGCACTATTTTTGTGTTTGTTCAAATTGCAAATTTATTAAGCTGTCCGTGAACAAAATACAATATACATGTGTTGTATAATGGCCGCAGGCTCCTCGAAGAACAGTTGACATGTCCGCTGCCATCATGAGGTAAAATAAAGGGACACTGCCGTGAGTTGTGGAGCTAGCTCCTTTAGCTACAATGCTAAACGCTAACCTTGGGTTTTGTGGCAAGAAATGGAAATCTGTCTTTGAATCATCGCAGCATCAAGTTGTACAACAGCACGCTGCACATTAGCTTCTTATAATGCAATGACCGTTTCATTTTTATATTTAACTAATATTTACTGATTATGTTGGAAATCCAGTCTGGTAGGGATGGGCGATATGGTAAAATAAACAGATCACAATATCAGTTACTATTAATGCACACTCCAATCTGCTTCTGAAGTGGTTAAGTTCAGCTGTCTGGCACTCACTCACCATTATGACGATATGACCAAAATAGCATATGTACGATGTGATTTTTATCACCATATCGCCCAGCCATATCTGTGAGTAGTCATTTGATCACATGATTTAATTGCCCTTGCCTATTTTTTGTCTAGTGCCACAACCAGCAAGCTCAACCTGCTGGTTAACAAGCTGCATGAATTTCTTGCACAGGAGAGCAATGGTACAACAAACGAAGATCATGATGGTAATATGAAAACCAATTATCTACATATGTATGCAGTTCTACAAAATCCAACTGACATGTCTTTCTTTAGCATTGATAAACAGCAGATCAAGACCTCAGGCAAACCACAGTGCAGAGGTAATTAAAACTTTACTCTCTTTGATATGTTTCAGTACTATCTGTGCATCTATGTAACTTAATGACAGTGACACTAACACCTTTTTATTTGCAGGCAGAGGATGCCAGATTCTCAAAAAGGTAACATTAATTTATTTTAAATGGTACCTTCTATATTGATATTTTGTGGAGAACATTGTACTTGTAGCAATAGTGTTATTCTGTTCCAATGTCTACACAGAAAACCCTCGGTTGTCATAAAGCACTCTGGGCTGGATGAATCTGGTGACTCAAATGATAGTGAGGATGTGGAAATATTTCATGTCAGTGGTGAACTTGACATCACCAGATTACCAAAAGGTGAGTATTAATTACTTATCATTACATAATTTGACACAAATGCCTGGTGATAAAGAGTTCTTGCAACATAGGCACTGCTGTTATAAGACCTGAACCTGTGGAGAATGGTAGAGATGACTTCAGAGGTCCAGAATTTCGCAGCAGAAAACAAACTGTACTGCGCAGAGAAAGGCGTGGAGGTAACCATAGCAAGAATTAAAGCCATATTATGCACAACTGACTTATGATTTTAACCTTGTTATAACAATGTTCCCTCATCATTAGTGTATCCAGAGTTGTATTTTAATTGATTGACGCCCTTCCCTTTCTAAATGCATTGTTCTTAAAAAATTCGGTCA
The DNA here is from genome assembly GCA_029959045.1 of Taenioides sp. WSHXM2023. Classification (NCBI taxonomy): domain Eukaryota; kingdom Metazoa; phylum Chordata; class Actinopteri; order Gobiiformes; family Gobiidae; genus Taenioides; species Taenioides sp. WSHXM2023. Next base: position 15,862,233 of record CM057098.1, on the reverse strand, counting down.
TACATACATGTAGCATTTTTTCAACTCTAAAAAGTTAAAAGCACACACATACATTTTTGCAGCTTTAACAGTGAATGCCACTATTTTTAAGATATTATAGATGAATATTGTGGTTTACAATGCTCTACATATGTTATATTTGAATACTAAATTCCTGAAAAAAATACCTTCTTTAAATAATGAACTGCATTTGTGTTTTATTTCAGGGACTGATAACGCCATTATTGTCAGCTGTACAGCCTGTAACCGTCAAGTAAATCACTTTCAAAAAGATAACTTGCTCCGGCATCCTGTTCTCAAAGTACTAATTTGTAAGGTGGGTATGAGAAATAAATTATTTGTATTACATGCCTTTAACAACTAAAAGCTTTCTGTCAATATGGCATAAAATCAAGAATGACCAAGGATATTATTAAAGAGTTATTAACTATTTTGGCTCTTCGTTCAGTCTTGCTACAAGTATTACTCAAGTGATGACATCAGCAAGGATGCTGATGGGATGGATGAGCAGTGCCGGTAAAACTACCCCCTTTGTAGCGTTTTCATTTTATGTCAAATACCTTTTTTCTTGTATTTCTTATATTGTGTTTTCACATAGATGGTGTGCTGAAGGAGGCAACCTCATCTGTTGTGATTACTGTAGCAATGCTTTTTGTAAAAAATGCATTTTGAGAAACTTGGGAAGAAAAGAGCTATCCACCATCTTGGAGAGCAAATGGTACTGTTATGTTTGTAATCCAGAGCCCCTTTTTGGCCTTGTGACTGCCTGTGACAATACCCTGGAAAACTTGGAAAACCTTTGGCAGCAGCAGCCTAAAAAGAACCGAAATGGAGCTGAGAAATCTGAACTGTATGACATGTTGCCTGGACCACAGAACATTCCTCCAGATAAATGGGATCATACTGGTATGGATGGCAGTGTGGTGTTCAACTATAGTGCTCTAAAAGTCTCAAAAGACATTACTAAGAAGACTAAACATTTAGTTGATTCAACCAACATGTTAAATCACACTTTCATCAATTTTATACATTGTGTGACCAAAAACAAACAAGCAGCCACTGTTCGCAAACTATACCTCAATTCATTTGTGTCAGTTGTCAAAGGTTTAAGAAAATCTCTTGCGTTGTTGGAAGAATGCCTTAAAGAAGAATTCACTGATTTGGATGTACAAAACCAGTGGGACAAGTTACTAAAAGAAGACCTAAACACACAAATGATAAAAGCACATTTGGGACTTGATGACACTAATGTTAAGTGTATAAGCAAATTGCAAAAATTGGCGGGTGAACATTTGGAAACCGAAGATTCAGATGAAAAGTCGTCCAGTTCCTCCGACAGTTCTGGGGAGGACCTGGTTGACCATTCCTCCAAAAGCAATCGGAGTAAATCTAAGTCTGTGTCAGATGGCAATATCAGTATGACCAAAAAACTGGTGGTACAACTGATACCCATGCCCTTGGACTCAAAGAGTGTCTGCACAACTACACAAGGCAAACAAGAAGTCTGTCCTGGGCCTAAGAAATCATCAGAAAACTGTAAAACAAAGCAAGAGTCCAGTAGCATAAAAACGGAGAGAAAGATGAGCCGTAAAAGCAGCAGCAGCAGCAGCGTGCAGGCCTCTCAGTTGGAAAAAGAACAAGACAACAGACGATCGCCGCGTCTCAAAACCACTCCTTTAAGACGACAAAGTGATGTTAAAACTAAAGAGTCACCTTTAAGCATTGACAGTGACTCTGAGGAAGGGGCCAGTATGTCCACATCTAAAAAGTCTGAGAAGGGTCTGAACAGAGCAACACAAGACTCAGACTCAGATGAAATACCAGCAGTTTTACTAGAGCGAGTTGCAATGATGCAGAGCTCTGATGCTGAAAGTGATGGTGAGGCTGAAGGATCAACAAAAGTGGCCAAAAAATGCCTCTTTTGGCTGAATAAAAACAGCCCCATGTCACCTGACAGTATGTGTCGAAAGCGGAAGATGCTTGATCACTCCCCTGACAACCAAAATAAAAGAAATGTTAAAGCAAGAAGGGAAAGTTCCACAGACTCTTCAAGTGACGAAGAAGAGCCGCAAAAGAAAATCCTCCTGACCCCACTGAGGTCACCTCGAATTGTCAAACGAGAGAACAGACCGACGCATCAGCCAGAGTCCGACTCAACGTCTCTCTCAAGTGAAGGTGAGGATGACTCTGGGAGTGATGAAGATGTTCAAAGGATGAAGCCTATTACAGAGAATGTGTCTGTCTTGGGGGCATCAGCTTTCCACCAATCATCCGGTGAGTTAACAATGAAACTTAACATCAATCAGACTTTTTAACTGCTGTGTTTTTCTAATTTGAACTTATAATGAATATTTGTAGCCATTGTTATTGATGCCGCTCCAGTGCTCCAGCACTGCCTAATGCACTTATCAAAATGCTTGTCTTTATTTTAGGAGATGAAGAAGAACAGCCAGGCCCCTCGGGGCCAGTAGATGATGATGAAGATCCAGAAAATAGGTATGATTCACAAAACCTGGAGTTAGAGTTAATAAATCAAACTAGCAGTAAAAGAAAAGAGGTAAAAGTGAAAAACCCTCTTGTTCTTCGCGGGAAGCTGCGCTCTAGTGTGAGGAGGCCCAAACGTAGCTGTAACACAGCCTCTGCTGTCAAATACAGTATTTAAAGAAGATCTTTATTTTCTAACTACACAATCACAATGCACAGATGATGATTTGATATATTTGACAGTATTGGCAAAGTTTCTCTCAGACTTGGTTGTGTATATAGGTTTATGTACAATGTACATAACATGTTTCGTTGTAAACAACACTTGACTGAACATATTTTTTTGTTCAAACAAAATTTGTTTTGTTTATGAAGATCTGAGATCAAATCAGAAAATTGTGATTAATGTAATACATGTGATCTCATCTTTTAGAGTTCACATTTATTATTCAGCTCTTCTCAAAGTAAATGGTAATTTTCAGTTCTTTTGTATGGGTCTCTATGATATACCTGAGGTATTTTAAGGGGAAACACTGCAGGGGAAGAGGGAAAAATCTTACCGATATTGATTTGAGACTAGCTTACTTAAAAATGCATTACATGTTTTGTTTTAGTCATATGTTTTCATATATAAATATATATATCACATTCTGTGTGTGAGAAAGTTTGGGACATGTAAATCTGAATCTGTTTGATTTTGTTGACATATCTATATAAAGATGTTGGGATTTTGGATAGCCTATTCAGTATTAGAGTAAAGATCTTACTGAATATTGGTACAGTTACGAGATTGGAACGTTTGGTGTACATAAGTTCTACTCTAAGGAGTAATCCTTATGTCCCTAGGGAGACAAACAAATTTTGAGAAATGGCCTTTGACATTACAATGTCCCATTTAAATTTACGGATGCAAGTTAATTAAAGCAAATGTAGGTGCATATGGACAATGTTGTTTCCAGGTGAAAGCTCACATGAGCTGACCAAAAAACAAGGGAAAAAAGTTTTGCCTGCAGTGTCTCGCCTAATGGTGCCTATAACTGGAGAATAACAGCCTTCACTAGTCACAGGTATTTTTGGGAGGAGTAACAAAAGGGTTTATGTTCTGCTCTTTATCAGTTTCTGAGGCCTGGGGGGTCTCTAAATGTCTAAATTATGAGATTATCTTTCAAATGCTTGGATAACTATATCTTTTAAAGTGGATTTTGTGTAAAGCAGTAGGTAGCCTTTTGCTGCACTTTCTGAATAATCTACTGTGTGCAATAGACCGAGATTTGCTTCCCCCTTCGCTATAAGACTGTATTGGCTTTTGCAGCAGTGACTTGCACAATATAAATTATTTCATAGACAAGTCTTTGAGACTAGAATTGTCATCCATATTTACTGCTGACCATTTTATAAAGTATGCGGCATAGTCTTTACCTGAATCCACCTTGAATTCAATCATTTGTAGCGAAAGCCCTCCAGGTCAGTTTGTTGTGTCAGTGGACACTATAAATGACAGCCATATTTGTTTCTCGTTTTTTCCAGGTCGGATTTCCAGACTGCACTGTAATTAATGCAGTGCTTTAGCCTTTTTCCACCAATGTTATCTTTCTTTTTTGGTGGTTTCTTTTTTGTTGCACTGGTCATGTTAAATTGTAGACTGCAAGCGCTCTATAAAGTGGTCAGCAGAAATCTGAAGTTGTTTGTGTTGGAATGTGACTTTTCCGTTGCGTATCTTGTCAGTATTGTGTGTGTGTGTGTCCGGGGTTTTCCGTTTTTAAAGTACTTGAGTAGATCTCTGACCACCTTTCAACTCCATTTGAAACAATAATTGAGTTGATTGAAAGCTTGCTATTGGGAGTGTTTGGTAATGTGTAAGAAAACTGTATGGTATTAACACATCACAAATGAATTGCGTTTGATACTGCTTTACAGTAACTACAGCCTAGTGAAGTTGACAATTATAATGTTGTAATTTCTACATAAATGTATGTATTTACATTTTTTCTGCCTATTTGTAAAAAAAATCCAGTGGATTTTAAATGTTAAAATGGAAATAAGCATTAGACCCAGTATTCATTGCATTTTGTTAATTTAAAATATGACAAACATTCAGGTAATTTTCATATTCCTGACTTTTTCTGGCTTCTGTTAAATACAAACTGGCAAAGAAAACGTGCAAAAATAAATTATTATATTTAAAAGCTGTGTGCATAATTTCTTTTTTTCTAATATTTATGTGGGTCTTTCTACCAGAACTTTATATTTGTATATTATGTGGTTAAATAGGCAAAATACTGTATTTTATGTAGAAGATATCTAAAAATAATCAAATGAACCTCAGGATACCTCTTCTCTTTTGAAAGAATCGCTAAGAAAATGCTTTTGGCCCAAATCAAAGCCAACTACTCCTCGAGTGATGGTTTCTCTTCGGGCAGCGATGGATCAGAGTCAGATACACAAGTTCAAGACAAAGAAGAAAAGATGGCCGATGACACTGGTAAGTCATTTTTATTGCAGGTTAGTTGTGCATTGAAGTGTTACTTTAAAGTAGAGGGCCATGGTCTTTGTGCTGCAGAAGTAGACTCAGCTTTGGCTTCAGAGTCCTCCGACAGCAGGTCTGATGGAGCGGTGTCCAGGCACCACCTTCTACGCCACAAACTCACACTCAATGAGGAAACCTCAGGGACCAAAACAGAAAAGAGTGAAGTGCAGCCACAGACTAAAGCCTGGACCAAAAGAAAGGACAATGAAGGTGAGAACACAATTTAAAGTTGGATTTTAAAGCTATTTTTGTTTTACTTCAATGTACTTTTCAAGGTGACAGTGACACCAATGATACTATTGACTCTGAGTTGGAGGAGCTATGCATGAGTGAGGAACTAAGTGAGAGTGACATTGAAAAAACAGAGGAGACCCCCAGTGAGGACCCACAGGCCAGTGCTGAACCCAAGACACCCATTTGCTATACTCTGTCTTCTGACACTAATGGAGAGGTAATTGGATCTCTTGGAGACATTATCCTATTTACATCTCTTACCAACGTCCGAGGAAAAATTTGTTTATTGCAGAGTGGTGATGAGGAAACTAGTCTGAGTCAAGGCACCTCAAAGGGACGCAAAAAGATTCGCAAAATCATTGAAGATGGTAATCTCCGTGCAGAGACTCAAGAAGCCATAAAAGAGGAAGAGGAGAGGTGTAAGCGCCTGGCCAAACGAGAATCAAAGCTGGAGGAGAGGAGAGAGGTGCGGCTCTTTGTAATCGTTTGAGGATGCATGTCTAAAGAGTTGAACAAGAAAATAAGTCTTAAATATTTGTATGTGCTCCAGATCATAACCATTCCTGATGAAGCATGCCCCATTATTCGCAAACTGGTTTTGGATGAAGATGAAGTCACAAAAGAGCCCCTCGTTCAGGTCCACAGAAATTTGGTGACTGAACTCAAACCTCATCAGGTGGACGGTCAGTAATCATGTCTCTCAGTGCAGCTGTTTAACAGTGGAATCATCACATACAGTTTAAGCTTGACTTTTTAATTCATAGGTGTTCAGTTTATGTGGGACAGCTGCTGTGAGTCTGTTAAAAAGGCCACCACTACTCCAGGTTCAGGCTGCATACTGGCACACTGCATGGGCCTGGGAAAGACTCTTCAGGTACATTATTGACATTCCCCTTTTATAAACATGATGTTTGAAATGTTTGTGAATATGCTCTGCTAAACAATTATGTACATGTGTATTTTTAAGGTGGTCACATTTCTCCACACTGTGCTGCAGTCAAAAATTTTAAACTTCAAAACTGCACTGGTGGTATGTCCCCTCAACACTGTTCTCAACTGGGTTAGTGAGTTTAGAAAATGGCAAAGAACTCTGGGAGAAGACAAAGTCAAGGTGTGTAAAAATGTAATAGGAATTTGTGCCAATATTGTATATCTATGCATAAATATCATGTATAAACACATTTATGGTGCAGGTTTCACAAATCGCTACAGTCAAAAATCTCAGTGAAAAACTGAATGCTCTCAAAATGTGGCAGAGAAATGGGGGCGTGTTGATCATTGGATACGACTTGTATCGTAATCTCTCACAAATGAAGAACATCACTAATGACCAGTCGAAGATGGACATAACGTCTACACTGGTAGATCCAGGTATACATTTAATACGTTGTGCAGAGTGAAATGTATTACACTGTAAAAATGCAATAACCTTAAACAATAAAATGGAATAATCAGACTTGCTGTACTGAATCCACAGTAGTATATGGTATTCATTTAACAAAAATTTGTCCTGTGTATGTGGGCCTTCATGTGTAACATTCCTCACCATCTTTGTTCTTTGTGCAAGGTCCAGATTTTGTTGTTTGTGATGAAGGCCACATTCTGCGCAATGATGGGTCTAATATCTCTAAAGCTATGAATGCCATCAAAACCAAACGGAGGATGGTGTTAACTGGAACCCCTCTGCAAAATAATTTGATTGAATGTAAGTCTGGAAGTTTTAAACAATATACAGACTGAACTGTATTGTTGAGAATATGCAATATGTTAAGTTACTGTTACTAAGAATTGTTGTATTTTCACAGATCATTGTATGGTCAGTTTCATCAAAAAGAATCTGCTGGGTTCTCTGGGGGAGTTCAGGAACCGCTTCATTAACCCCATACAGAATGGTCAGTGTGCCGACTCCACGCCTCGAGATGTCAGAATCATGAAGAACAGAGCTCACGTCCTTCACGACATGTTGGCCGGATGTGTGCAGGTAAAACCAAATGAGTCCAAACCAATACATATGTTACTGCTCTGTTTATCTTGTTTGATGCGTTGTTTCTTTTTGTTTAGAGAAAAGATTATTCAGAGTTAAGTCAGTTTCTACCTCCAAAACATGAGTATGTGTTGGCAGTGAGAGTTTCTCACCTTCAGTGTCAGCTCTATCGATATTACCTCGATCATGTGTCTGGTGAGGTGTTGCAAGAAGTGGATTAAATCATGTTTGATAAATTTTCTATTTATATAAAAATGTACTTTTTAAATTCAGGGGTGGCATCCATGCCTGAGGGGACAAAAGCCAAACCTGGAGCTAACCTGTTCAAGGACTTCCAGGTGCTCAGCCGAATCTGGACTCATCCTTGGTGCCTTCATCTGAGTAATGCAAAGGTAGATATATTAAAAGCTCAAAATGTGATTATATTTTCAATAATAATATCTGTACAACAGGGAAACCTTGATAAGAAAAAAGCCAAGACTCAGATTGATGGGTAATATTTCCATTTGTGCCAAAAAAACAAACAAAACTTTTTACTTGAGGGAATTAATAGTTTTATGTTGTGCAGGAACCAACGGCTTCTTTCTTTTAAAACAAATGAAGTTAATGAGAACAATCCAACTTCTACCTCTGATGTGGTAATGCAAGGTAATCAAATCTGCATAAATTAAGATGATCATAACTCCATCTGTTAATTATTGATGGTCCTCATTATTGTATCATTATCATAGAGTTCTATCTTTTCACATGTAGATTGTTTAAATACATAGTCTGTTTACATTTCTAGGGGAGAGAGACTTTGACCGCGCAAGTCCTCAAAGTGCCACCAACGATTGGTACAAGAGTATGGTGTCCGAAAGTGACGCTAAAGACGCAACACACTCTGGAAAAATAATATTGTTGCTTGAAATATTAAAAAGGGCAGAGGCTCTTCAAGATAAAGTGTACGTTTTACCATACAGCTACCACTGTTGCATTATAGTGTCTGGAAATGTACTAAAATGTTTATTTTTTTTATACAGGTTGGTGTTCAGTCAGTCGCTGATCTCCCTGGATCTTATTGAAGATTTTCTAAAACAAGCTCATCAGGCCAGAGTCACACAAGGCAAAGGTATCAGAAACAAACTTCCATAGCCCTAGCTCAGGCCTAAAAGAAACACATCACTACATAAAAATCATTACACAAAAGTTATTTGAATGACTTCTATTTTATCAGCTGGTAGTTGGATAAAAAATGTTGATTACTATCGACTTGATGGCTCCGTAAATGCTTTATTGAGAAAGAAGTGGGCTGAGGACTTCAACAACTGTGCAAACGGACGGTAATGAGATTCTTACCTATATAATGTAATGTAATGTAATGTAATGTAATGTATTTGTCTTGCTCTAAAGTGGTCGACTGTTCCTCATTTCAACAAGAGCCGGCTCTCTTGGCATTAACCTGGTGGCAGCAAACAGGGTGGTCATATTTGACGCCTCGTGGAACCCATCCTACGACATTCAGAGTATTTACCGTGTTTACCGGTTTGGTCAGCAAAAGCCTGTCTTTGTGTATCGCTTCTTGGCTCAAGTAAGCGCAGCATCACATCCTATGTTATGCGTTTCATCTGTTCAGCAATCAAGCCAAGTTTGTCACAATTCATACTTCTCTCTAGGGCACCATGGAGGAGAAGATCTATGATCGCCAAGTGACTAAACAGTCGCTGTCAAATCGAGTGGTCGATCAGCAGCAGATAGAGAGGCACTTCACACTCTTTGAACTGACTGAGCTTTACATGTTTAAGCCAGACCTGCTAGATGACCCCACGTCATCCAGAGGCAAAAGAACGTCCTCTGTGGTGCCGAAGGTATCTAATGTTAAGTGTGCAGTGTTTTTAATATTAAATAAGTAAATGGGTTACATCCTGACTTGACTTGATGCCCCTTTCTTTCCCAGGATGCAGTGCTCTCAGAGTTGTTGCAGAGCTGTAAAAACCAGATTGTTTCATTTCATGAACATGAATCTCTACTGGATCACAAAGAGGAGGAGGAGCTCAGTGAAGCCGAGCGTAAAGCGGCCTGGGCGGAGTATGAGGCAGAGGTACACTTTGTTATTTATTGTTATTTTTCTTCATCTTTCTGCAAAACATAAAATCATCACATATGCTTCTAATTTTTCAGTCCAAATCTGTCCCTGCACCAGCCAACACTATCCAGGCACCGGCCAACACAATCCAGGGCGTGTTGCAGGGCATGTCCAATGAAAAGCTTTTGGTTATTGTCACATATTTTATACTACCTAAGATAGACTTGTTTTAAGAACTTTTTTTGTTATGCTAAATGATTGTATTTTTGCAGGAACTGCTAAACAAAAGCAGAGCGAATGTGTCTACAGCTTTCATGAGGCTGCAGAAAATGTCATCTCACTCGATAGAGGAATACATTAAATACGCTGTGAGTAACTTTGGCCAGGTTATTTACAATGCCTTCTGTATGATCCCTAAACATTTTAAAATTAATATCCCTTCTACAGCGACAGCAATACCCACATCTTCGGGAGGCTGAGATACTGTCCAAGGCTGAGCACTGGAAAGAATGTGACGAGAAAGCTCAGGAGCGTAACCGTGCTGCATATCGAGAGTCTATCGCCCAGCAACAGGCTGTAAGTTTGTCACATTTAGCTTACATTTCAGAGGTGAACAGAAGTGCATTAAATAAATATCCCTTACAGCTCACACTTCACATTCAAGACCTACTGAACATCCGACGAAAGATGGCTGCACATACGGTGAACCAGCCTGGATACTCCTGAGATTGACACTTTTATTCATTGTATTTGTATTAAATTCTGATCTAATATGACAAGCTGCTGTTTAAGTTTAACACTGCCTTTTTAAGTATTTGCTCACATTTCAGATTTATGCACTGAGTAATACACTGTGCCTTTAAACATCTGTTCCTTTGAGCAAGAAGTTTATTGCAAAAGCATCTTGCTACTGTTTAGGTAGTTGTTTTCTTTCGATACATTCTATCATTACGGTATGAATCTTAGGTTTATGATCTTATACTTTTTTTATATTTAACACAATAAATATTTTTGTTACAAATGTTGTGTTGGTAATGTGAGCACTAACCTCTCTAACCTAGTGTCTTGACAAACTTTTGTGGCATTTGAAAAAGTTCGTCAAGACACTAAAATATGTATAAAATGTAAATATCCAGCGATTGATGCAAGTTTTTAGCATTTCTGATTTCAGCTCACATTGATTAGAGCACTTCAAATATACTAGTTTAGTAGATATCAGCTGAATGGCAGAAGAAGACTGACCAATATCAGTTTCATATAAATTATATTTAAAGGTTAGAAAAAGATAAAATACATGTGCATTAACAGTCAATGTGCCATTACAATTTCATGCAATATTTGGCAAATTGACCAGTGATACAGTGCCTGATCCCACACACGTGTATGAACAAATACAAGTGCCATCAGATAATGTTAAACATCTCATTCAAGTCTTGCAGTTGGCTATGGGATTTAAATGTGCTTGACTCATTGGAGATTTTCCTTGCCTGGAATGTTCGTCAGTATGGCATTAAGGTTTTGGCAGAGTGCAATGGAGACAGTGACTAGGAAAAGCAACTACAATATCACAATACAGACATGAAATTAAAATTTGCACAAAAATATTGTAATAGTGGTCACAGGTATGAGCTGGAATAAAAATGTGAGTACCATTTCACATGCAATATTTTGAAATAAGACGTTTAAAAACATGACAGTTCAAAAGGTTCAGTGGTACTGAATTGGTGATTATCCTGTGGTTTGAGTTGAAAAGACGCCAACAACAATCCATAGCACGCAGTGCAGCTCTTCATTCACACGAGTTTTGCCCAACAGAAAGTGTCTAGTGTCCAGTGTCCAAGTCCCTCATGTACTCCTGAAGTGCCTGCAGCCTGGCATCGATCTCTGACAATTCTGCTCCAGTATCAACAGAGCGCTCTGTCAGATAATATATTATCATTAACTTGCATATTGTAACTTTGTCTTTGAACATAACATTTAAATAGGTTACCTTTGTCCCTTAATCTTTGTGTTGGTGTGCTACATAATGGCTTCCTGGTCACAAGGCCTCCTCTAGTCTGCAAAACAGAATTACATTGTAATAAACTTTGTTACCCTGGTTGTTGGAAAGCAATTCATTTGCCACCAGTCACAAACAATTCTATAAGCATCCAGTTTTATAAATGAAAAAGTGTGATTGAGTAGACATAGTTGTCTTGTATAAGATTGTTTAAGAAGTAATAGTAAACAGTACTATGTGAGATGTGTATTGGAAACCTGGTAAATTTGTATTCCAAGCCATTAGTAGAAGCTAGAGGTGAGATGAGATTTATCTCATTCTTGTGGACTCAAACAAAATTTTGACATAATTCATAATAATGTAGTTCAGTTCACAATTTCGGCCTCACAATTTTTTATTTACTTTATTTAATATTTTTGCTGTAATTGTAGCGCTGTTTTCTGGAACTACAAATTGCACAAGATAATTTTCCCCATGTTTGCACAATCTTGCGGCCACCTAAGATAATATCTGGCTGTTGGAACACCATAAACTAAAATAGAACTATAGGCCTAAATTGGGGATATACTGTATATGGCCTAAAATGGATAAGGCAACCCAAAAGAGGACAAAAACATAGATTTGTCTCTAAATTATGCAAAAACTTAAAACTGCAGAAGGGAGTCCACCACATACCAGTGTCAGAAACACTGGGCTGACAAGATACAAGAGCATCACTTGTGCTGTGTTTCAATCTGCAGTAGTCAAGTCTTATCAAAAGAGCCACAGAGGAGATGATAGATGACCTGGTTTGATAGTTCTGATAGAAAGTCAGTTTTAGACTGGTTCTCATAGTATTCAACGGTTTCAGGTTCCTGTTTCTAGAAGCATTTTTAAGGACTTTTTACTCATTCAAAAGATACATTTTTTTTGGGTAGAGCCTGATGCACATGTTCAGAATCCATTAACTCACCACACTAGGTCCATTGTACATAGGTTTTCTTCCTCTGTAAAACAAACAAATTAGGGATTTGAAATATTAAAGCTGCCATACATTTTGAGATTTTACCTTAAAAATGTTTTTGCCATTTCGTCCATGTCAACTAATGAGCTTTCTGAAGAGTTTCGGCTCAGCCTCCTCTCCACAGACAGGCTCCTCCCTCGGCTGCCCGACCGCACCATCTGAGGGTGGGGCTCTCTGGAGCGCGAACGGCCCCTCTCCTGAAACACTGGTGACACTAGCATGTCCCTCCGCACTTTTCTCTGTCTGAAAAGAGTAAAAAGTGCTTATTAAAATACAGACAACAGACCAAGATATTAATCTACTGTTTTTTTTACTTCTTGATTTCTGCTTCTTTCTGTCTGCGCTGTTTGTCCTGGATATAAGCAGTTGGATCAAAGCGAGAACCTCTTGAACCTATAAAATAAATCATGTAACAGAAACATGTGATACAAAAACAAGTACAGCATTAAATATTATTTATTATTTAGTTTTGTAAATTGAAAAAAACAAAAACAACAAAAAACAACTTTAATTTAATTAATAATTACAATACAGAAATACTGAAAGTAAGAAACCTGTGTCGAGCAGGGCAGTATGGCCAACTGTTGATCACAAAATTTTGTGATATTGACAATAAACCTAAGGCTGCTTAAAGGTGGCTTTTATCATCACCATATATATCACAACATCACCAGCAGTACCAGTGGGAGACGGAGAGGGTCTAGGTATCCGGCCTCTTGGTCCTGTCGAGTCTGATCTTCTGCCTCGCTCCTCGGAGCTCTGAATCCTGTTCTCCATCCGCTCCCTGGACCCCGACCGCACTCGGACCACCCCGTATCCAGACCTCCTCTCTCGGGACAAAGGTTGATAGACTTCACCTTCAAGGCGAGAGGCGATGTGACTGGAAACTGGAGTCACTTTTCTACAGTAACACAAGAATCGATAAGTAAATAGAGGGATAGACTCAAACTAGTTAGTAGAAGTAAATATTAGTAAAAGAGAGAAAGAAAGGATATAGTACATGCTTAGATTGTCTAACCCTCTCCGCAGCAGCGCCAGTTCATTGGTGAGACTCTTGACACGAGCTCTGAGGGCACACTCTGACGCACGCAGCTCCTCAAACTAACCAAAAGATGGAGATATGTCAAAGCAAAAACAATTAATTATTTTATGTAAACCAACACTGTGAAAACCAAAACAATTGGGCAGGCATATTTAAGTTAGTATCTATCAAAGATGGATCAAGAAAGACAGATGTACAGACGTGAGATTAGGTTCAAGAGAATCAGAGTATGAGAGTTTGACATGATATATAATAAATAAATTCTGTGTCTCTTCATCAGTTTGGCCTCACAATGTTTTATTTATTTTATTTAATACTTTTTGTCACTGTAGCACTGCTTGAAATACAGAGTTGTATCTCAATAACATCATTAACCCTTTTTTGATCTGTGCCAAATGTAAACACATATCTCACACGATTGTTGCCGCACAATCATTTCCACATGTGTGCACAATCTTGCAGCATGACAACACATTCCTACTAAATATAAAAAAAAATGAAGGATGGTCAGATTAAGCATAACTGGTAATGATTCATTTCTGCATTGATGTGTACCATTTGTAAATTTTTGCCACTGATTTATTAGAGTACCTGTTCCATTAGAAGTCTCTGCTCCTGACTCCTTTTACTCGCAGAGCGCTGGTTCTTGGCTCTTTCTTTCACAAGTTGTTCCTCAAGAGATCGGACCACATCTCGAGCTCTCCACTCCTCTCTCCCAGGAGTCCCCATACCCCCTCCAATCTGAAGTCTCTCCAAAACTTTAGACATGGCATCCTTCTCTTCCTTTACCAGCAATAACCTTCAAAAACAATACAGTACATTAATTAATTATTGATAAACATCATTGTTAAAACGGACATATAAAGCACCTTATAAGCTTTTATGTTATAACTGTGCTCCTTGGTCATTATCTTACACAGATTATTCATGTTAGAGTAATCCTCTATTGTCCTGGATTTGAGGCTTGAGAGGTCCAAAAATTCCTCCGGTTATCCTCTATAATCACCTACCTTCCTATTATAATTTGCATTTTTTTTTCAAACTATTTAAACTGTGGTTAGTTCACGTAGGGTTCAAAAATTTTGTGAAGCCATTTTTCCTAAAATAAAATCAGATAAATCATCAATAATGCAGTACTTATATAGATATATATTGTGATTTACAATGAACAAAAAGCAAAAATAATTACCTACATAAGCTATAGTACTAGGAAAAAAGCATACTGTATCAAGTAAAGGTATAAATGCATACTCTTCTCGTAGCCGCTGTATTTCCATTTTGTCTGATTTGTTGATTCCCTGAGAAGTGAATGTACTGAGTTCCACCCGTAAAGCTCTGATCTCTTTTTGTAGCAGAGCAGGGTCAGGTTTTCCAACATAGGGTAGAGGCAACGGGTAATGGATCCTGGATGATAAAAAGAAGGCAAAAAAAAAAACAATTATTGGACATTTATCAATTTTTATTCATATTTACTTGTTTAGTGTCTATTTTTTTCTCAAAAATCCCTCGGAGTCAAGCCTTGTGTTAAACAAAATGGGGCTGCACAAAAATTAAACATTTGCAATATATTAAGAACTGCAATACTGATATTTTTGTAATCTTATAATATACTTTTTAAGACAATGATTTAAGTTTAAATGCATAAAAAATGTAAATGCCTGCATTTACTTCATTAACTCAAAATAACAACTGAACAGAAATAAAACCAAGATTGCTCAGGGCAAATTTAGAGCTTAATAATTAAAATTAGCCTAAAATCAGCCAACAAAAAACAGGAAAATTTCAGTAAGATGGAGAACAAAACAGATTACGAAACAAATTAAAACGGAACTGTCTCTCCCCAATTTACACCACCTTTTCACACTATTTACTGTCCTGTCTAATAAAGCCTATGAACACAATAAAATAAATAAAAACAAACCGGTCAAACTCGACGGTGTAAATGAGGATGAGATATCGTTTGGCGGTCAGGGCAGAGGACTGTTGACTGGCACAGGGCCGACTGACCACTCCTGCTTTTCTGTTACGCAGCAGCTCCAGGTCAGCATAGGTCAGGAGGTCCAGAGTGACTGAATCGCTTGACTGTGTAAATAATAGAAAAATCAGGCATCATCATTACTACTACGAAATGCAAAATAAAAGGGCATTAAAAACATTTCTTACATTCCTAGTGTATTAATTTAATTTCAATACAACAATATAACACAAATGCAATGTCACTAAAGTGAGTAACATCCAAATTTAAGATCTAGAACGACAAAAGCTTCCAGTTTCACCTCTACTTCGCCTGCGTGTTAATCGACTGTAGAAAATTACAAAGACAGCTCACGATAGCGGCACAATTTTCGCTTCAGTGAAAATACTCCGCTTCACTGAACACATCAATGAGCGGTTAGTCAGGTCATATTTATCCACTCTGAATGGGTTACTGCAATTTTGCTTTCATCTGTTATATTTATTTATGTATTTTTGTTTTTAAAGTATCCAAATTTGCGCACCTTTTTAACCGCGGATTCCAACATATTACAGAATATAGGAAACTGCTTGAAGTTGCCAGTTTTTCTGGTGAGGTCTTCAATATCTGGGGAAAAAAAATGTAAAATTTCAGATCAGATTTGGTGTAGATTTTATTCCAAGTATACTGTCCATGCATTTTACTTACATGCTGGGTCAAATTCCCCTCTCCATTGATCCGCTGTTGTAGAGTCAGAAATTTCAACAATCAACAGCCCATTGTCCACTTCCATCTTAACAGCAAACTCCACACCTCGAAACACTATATCCTTCATTAGCTCTGCTCCTTCCTCCATCACTCCAGGTCTGTATGAAACAAGGCAAAATAACGATAAAGATACAGTTTGATACAAAAGCCCTGATACAATTTAGCAGCTCTACACTATTTTGGCAGAATTTAACGCAAAATAAATCCGTCAGTTCAAAGTAAGTATCATATTTAACGGTGCATTATGTAACCTTTTTTGGTGATGGGTCTGCCACCTGCTTGTCTCCATCAAGATTTTATTGCTTTGCCTGAAAAGTTCCACAGTATAGCATTAAACATGTTTAAGGAAGAGACATCGCCAAACCAAATTACAGGTCAGATCTGTGCAACCCCACTCTCAGCTATTAAAACATCCATAATCAAATATGCAAGATAAATTTAGTTTAGTTTAAAGCTACAGAGTGGACATTCAAGGAAAAGCAATAAAGAAGAGAAACTCAGGTGGTAAACCCTCCACCATGAGTTGCATAGTACAGCTTTAATTTAATAAGCAGACTAATTGCCATTTTGTCTGTCTTGACAAAAACACACCGAAAGGGGCAGAGGAGAGTCTCTTGAGCAAATTTCCAAAAGGAGTGATCGTCATTTTAGTGAAAAGTTGAGCTCCGTGTGTGATATCAAATGTCGAGGGCTCAACACGACTCTTTCCATGCATGTTATGAGGTATGTAATGAACTGTGGCTATTTGATGGCGAATACTCACGTATGTATTTCACCATGTTTTACTCTCTCCGCGGGGATAAACCTCAGCTTTCACTACGGCGGGAGATATTGTACTTTCCTTTCATCATTTTAATTATTCACAGTATCGATTGCATGTAGCCATTTTACGCTAATGGAAATATGTCATGTATAATACTGGGGAATTTTAATTTCTGGGTCAAATAACGCCGTTAACATCTGTGCCCTGGAAACGTACGTAGCATAGTTAGCATCATTGGCTTGCAGCTTTGTTTACAATGAAATGAGATTGCTTTAGAATATCTTTAGTTGATAACCAATAAATTATGAAAGGTGAGGATATTGAGTCTGGGAAAAATAATATGGTTTTACCTTTGGTTGATGCTGTAGTGATTGTTGGCGTTAGCTCCAGTCAGAAACCAAAGTAGGTGGACGGACAGCGCGAATCTCGGTCATCTGCGCGGCGTTAAGAGCGCATGATTCACGGGCATCGGGAGCAGTGAGAGCCCGGTGTGTGGTGGTCTTTCATGGGGTCTCTGAGGTTCTGTTTGGGTCTGTGAGAGCGGTTCAACACCCGGGAACCCTCAAACTCTTCTTCGTCTTTACACCCCTCTTCCTCGGTGGACATTAGACGTGAGCGCGCGCCGGCTTTCGGTAATGTCACTGCCCTCCAGAGGCACACAGCACAAATTTAACCCCCACTAAGCACTTTCATCTTTAGATTACTCAGTGAACGTGAAGTCAATATTATTTTTTGTTTATTTATACACACTTAAGGGTGCATATAATAATTTGGTGGGGTCCAGCACCTGCTTGACTATTTGTCACTGCTTTGCCTGGAATATTCCACTGTATTACATTAAATGTACCTCATTTGCATTTAGTTAATTACATGTGTTTTTATTACTTAGAAAAAGCTATGAAAAACATGTATTCTTATATTGAGCTGAGTTGCCTCTTCACAGATCTGACTTGTAACATGGCACATGGCATTGCCTGCTTATCTACATGGAGACATGCAGGTAGAGAAATGTCACATAGTGCCCTTTTAACATTTTTTGTAGTCTAATTCCTTGGTTCTGAACCTTTTTCAGTTGTGACCCCCATAATAATAACCAATATTATAGGAACCCACAAAACGATTAAGTAGCCTTATGTCTAAGTTAGCTTTTATTTTCAAGATATAGGTCTAGATTTGTGCACATATTGCATATGTTAAATTTTCAATTTTTTCTCATATCATCTGGGGATCTTCTGAAAACATTTTGTGAGTCGCAACCCCTTATGGTTCCATACCTTACATATTTACTCTGAAAAACAGACCACTTCAGTAAATTTATAGTTCATTTATGTACAAGCCCTAGAGTCAGGTTTGTCATTGCTGGCCGTCTTCACTCCAGTTAGTTTAGGCTGTTCCCATAGCGACAGAGAGCAGTTAAGTAACTGAGTCTGAAGTCTGAGGTCTCTCTTGTCTTCGGACATAAGACACTGAGCTGTGTATATGTCTCACTCCTGTGTTATTCTTTCTTTCAGAACTGCACATGAAAAACAAGTCACCAGACACCATCCACTGGCTCCATGACCCCCAAAACACACCCGCAATGGCAGCAAGTGGTTGGACATGAAGGTCTGGACACAGTTTTTCAATATTTCTGTAGAGTTATGTGTGCATTTTGCTAACATTGTACTTTCTTACAGGGAGTTTTCAAGTTGGTGAACATGGCACTTTGCTGAAAAAGTTTTGTAAGGGGGAACAGCAATGCTACCTGAAACTTATGGAGGATTCTCTGAGGCCATTTGTTCCAGCATACCATGGAGTTGTGCAAAAGGATAATCAGGATTACAACATGATGGAAAACCTACTAAACAATTTTAATTCACCCTACATTATGGACTGCAAGATCGGGAGCAGGTACATGGCTAATGTTAACTCACTGATTATATGCCAGCTCATCACATTCCTCCAAACACTATTAGTCTTTTTTTCTAGTAATAAACTATAAGGTACGTTATTTTACATTTTGTTCACTGTAAATATAAAGTAGATCTGAAACAGCTTAGTAATAGAAACTGGTCCATAATTACTTAAAATTTCAAAATTGATCAGCCCCATATCTTCATAATGGCATCTCTATCAATCAGTGGATTTTCTATTGTGTTTTTATTTTTGAAAATGGATAGGTGACATTTTTTTAACCTTAATTTTTTAACAAACACAATTGAAAAAGCCTCAAATTTAAGACAATACAGGACCACACACTCATGCATGAATCAATTGAAATAACTTTGAGAAGGTTTAGGATGAAAGAACATTTTAAAATTGTTAGTACCTCATAAAGGTTCATTTAGCATAATAACTCCTTTAAACTTTGTATTCATCTAGAACATATCTTGAGAATGAGCTGCAGCTAGCTCGAGAGCGCCCCCAGCCTCGTCAGGACATGTTTGAGAAGATGGTTGCCGTGGATCCAGGCGCCCCAACAGCCGAGGAGCAGGCCCAAAAGGCTGTTTTAAAAAGTAGATACATGCAGTGGAGAGAGACCCTGAGCTCCACCACTACACTTGGCTTTCGCATTGAAGGATTTAAGGTACTATAAGGAGCTATTGCTGGGTTTCAGATGAAAATGCAACTTTCTACATAGGTCCAATATTATTATGGATGGTCCTCACCAAATTTGACCGCAGGTTTAGGTGTTTCATAAGTAGAATTACATGTATCGTCTTTTAATGCAGAAACCAAATGAAGACTGTCAAACAAACTTCAAAAAGACCAAAAGTAAAGAACAAGTGATAAAAGCTCTGAGTGACTTTGTGGAATCCAACACACAAATTATGGTGAGTCTAACAAAAAAAAAAATTAAGAAAACTAAGTGGTGTTAATCCTAACAGAGCTATTCCTCTTACAGTGGGGTTATTTAAGACAGTTGAGACAGCTGCGACAAGTCTTGGAGACGTCAGACTTCTTCAAAACACATGAGGTTGGTAATTGAACTTATGTACAAGAAATATAACTTAAAGCTTGAGTACCTGATTTTCAAACCGTAAAAAGAGAAAGTATAAATCTCATAAATCCTTTGGCACATCACTTGTATTCGCATGTAGTTTTTTTAGCCACTAGCACAGCAGGGTCACATGGCTTTAAATCAACATATTTATAAAAAGAAAAGTTGGGTAAGTCTATATGTGGACATCTGTTTTAATTCTAAAATTGTATAGCTCCACGCAGCATTTGTAAGGTATGAAAACTATTATAAACACAGGCACTGATTTATTTTCCTGCACTGATTCTCTATAGGTTGTTGGCAGCTCCTTACTGTTTGTACACGACTGCTCTGGAAAAGCAAGAGTTTGGATGATTGACTTTGCAAAGACTGTGGCCCTCCCACCTCACTTCAGAGTGGACCACCGATCTCCCTGGGTGGAGGGAAATCGAGAGGATGGATACCTGTGGGGCCTGGACAACCTCATTGACGTCTTGACCAATATGCTCCACTGCTAGAGGGGAATTGGGACTTGAAGTAATTTGGTAACAGGACCATTTCAAAATATCAAATTTACCATAAATACAGCACAACTTAACAACTTGTTTAGTGAATTACAGGTGCACTATGTAACTTTTCTGGTGGAAGTATGGCATCAGATGTATCTATCTCCATGGAGACAAGCAGTCGATGCCACTAGGCCAAGTTATGTAGCTCTGTGGAGAGGCAAGCTTACTTACAGTAAGAATGCATGTTTGTTTTTTTTTTGTTTTTTTTTTTCAGTTTTCTTTTAGCTATAAAAAGACATGTAACTGAATATATGCTAGATAAGTTTAATGCCATACTGTAACATTCCAGGCAGATCTATGAAGTCATTGGAGACAGGTGACACTCCACCTGAAAAGTTACATATTGCAATTTAAAATATGCGAATGTGCCTACACTGCCATTTTAACTAATATTAATGTTGTTTTGTGGACATTTGAAACCACAGTCTATACATTAAGAAATGAAATGGTGCTAAAGCAGTTTTAAAATCTGAATTAATAATTTCTTAATGGCTTTACCTGGCAAAGCAATAATAAACATGGATAAAACAGTTTTATACTGCACTTAATAGACTCAATGAATGTTGACCATGAGGGAAGATACATGGCTAAAAGTATTATAAGTACACATATGTCACTGATAAGGATGACTGTGATCTTAAAATAGGCTTTAGTGTCATAGAGGAGATCAGAGACACTTTAAACAGATGTGTGGTCTGTCTTCCACACCTGTCCCAGTCTGGAGCAGTGGGCACCAGGTACCCCTGCCCTCAGCAATGACATTAGTCAAGATTAAAGGCATGTGTGGACAGAGAAAATCATGATATACACCACAAATCCTCCCACACGGTCTACGGGATAAACAAAAAAGCTTTTTAGAGTGTCTACTGTAGTTTGTTCTCCTGGGGCAATTTGATACAACAAGAAATATTACAAGAGAAAACTTAGACATGCAATAGATCTATTTTCTCCTATAATGAAAAATGTAAAATACATTGTGCTCTATGTTTGTGTGGGATCCAGAATACACACAATACAGAGAAATACTTACTCTGGTGGAAAATCTAGTTACTTTGAATTTAAAAGAAAATATGCAGCTTTATACACAGTTTAAAGGAGTTTCTTTAATTGAAATGCATTTGAAGATTAGAGAAAGGGTCTTTTTGAATAGCTCTAATGAAGGTGCATTCAGGACTAGAGGGGGTGGGCCCATGGTGATGATGTCATCACTGCATCTCAGTGGACCAAAAAAACTCAAGATGCTCCTATAACTGGTCATTGTTCAGCACATCCAGTACGGCACCACGCCGCAGCTTCAGGTATGTTTCCTAATATCACTATCATATGATCATCACAGTTACTGAACTTCATCATGAGTTTTGCTTTAATTTAACTGAATGACTTGACATTGTATTTGTCATCAGAGGTTTGTTTGTCTAATTTTCCTCTTGTTTATTCAAAATAGTTCACTTTGTTTCTGACTCCTCTGCTCCTCTGGCTCCTCTTGTGTTTCCCTGCAGTAGAGGCTGTATGATGCAGTGAGACTGTAAGTGGCTGGAGGTGGTGCGTGCTCTGTCTGTACTCATGGCTCAGAGGAAAGCTCGGGGCTGCTGCGGCTGCCTCCGGGCTATGAATGAAGATAACGCACGGTTCTGCCTCCTGGCTGCGCTCATCCTGCTCTATTTACTGTGTGGAGCTGCCATCTTCTCAGCGCTTGAACACCCGTTTGAGCTGCGAGCACGCAGACGGTGGAAACAACAGGTGGATAACTTCACCCAGAGGCACAGGGTAAACCTGGGCGCTTTGTACACTCTGCTGCGGCAGTACGAAGAGGCCAACGGAGCAGGCATCCGAGTTGACACCCTCCGACCACGCTGGGACTTCTCTGGAGCTCTCTACTTTGTGGGAACTGTGGTCTCCACTATTGGTAAGTTTGTTTAATTTTTTAAACCATAGTTTAGTTTAAAAATACATCCACCAACTTTCAGTTATTGGCTACTGGAATGACTACAAATTAATTTTTAAATTAAACATAGTCCATTTGTACAGTCAAGATTTGTGGAAAAATAAATATTCACTGTTGAAGTCAAGGTCATGCTTGAATTGTGAAAATGCATAAATCATCATTGTATAAAGTAACTGTCTCTACTTTTCAGGATTTGGCATGACAACACCAACAACCATTGCAGGCAAAATCTTCCTAATCTTCTATGGTTTGATAGGCTGTGCTGCTACCATCCTGTTCTTTAACTTGTTCCTGGAGCGCATCATCACCATGCTGGCCTACATCATGCGCTGGTTCCATGAGCGGCGGCTGAGGTGTGCCGGGGTGGAGGCGAGTCGTGAGGAGCGGCCCGAGGAGGAGGACAGTCTGGAGGGGTGGAAGCCCTCTGTGTATTATGTGATGCTGATCCTAGGAATGGCTTCAGTTGTGATTGCATGCAGTGCTTCCACTCTGTACAGTTCTATGGAGAACTGGAGTTACATCGACTCGCTGTACTTCTGTTTTGTGGCGTTCAGCACCATTGGCTTTGGTGACCTGGTGAGCAGTCAGAGGCAGCAGTACGAGTCTCAGGCTGCGTACAGCTTTGGGAACTGCCTGTTTATCCTCATGGGAGTGTGCTGCATCTATTCACTTTTTAATGTAATATCCATCATCATTAAGCAAACTCTGAACTGGATCCTAAGTAAACTGGTGTGCTCTGGATCTCTGCAGTCCTGCTCCTGCTGTGCGGCGGGCTGCTGGAGGTTCTGTTGCCCCTGCCTAAATAAAAAGTCTCGCCATCGCACTCGCCTGCCCCGACATCTGAATCAAAAACGCTTCAAGTGCAACACAGTGCACCCGGCCACCTCTCAGCGCAGGGCTGGGAGACGCCCCTACAGGGACGGCTCTGTGGAGACGGTCTTTGAGAGTGAGACAGATGGGGCAGGAGATGGAGCTGTACATTTGGGCAGACGTCTGTCTGGAGAGATGATCTCCGTCAATGAGTTCATGGTGTCCAATAAAGTGTCTCTGGCTCTGCTCCAGAAGCAGCTGAGTGAGACTGCTCACCAGGGCCCAAGACCAAGCTATGCCCACCAGAATGGCTTCTCCGGGGGGGTCGGAGCTCTGGGCATTATGAACAACCGCCTGCAGGAGACCAGTGTAGATAGGTAACAGGTAGTAGCTGTGTTCAGGTGTTCTTGTGTTGCATGGAGCCAAACTTAAATGCCAAAATTTTTTGTAGGTTAAACACCATGTCTTTTCAATTCAAGTATTTTTCCTGAACAATTTCTATGTAAACTCTATGCATCTTAAGTAGAATTTGTGTTTAAGCGTTTGTTTCATGGACAGAGGAGAACAGTACTGGGGCAGTAAAGAGATGTCTGATGTCATGAAGTGATTGGCTCATACAAATGCAATCACCAAAGATGCCCTGAAGGAGCCTTTGAAGAGAGCCACTGATTTAAGTGTATCCTTGACCATACATTTGTATGTCTGAGATGGCCTGCTATTAGATCATTAGGTCAGTGGTGGAAGATATAAACTAACCTATGTCAAATAGAAAAAAATCAGTGTTTCTTTATGCATTTTCTTTTCACCATTTGTAATTGAAATTCATATTAGTCGTCAAAGAACAGCATGGCACAAGGTTTTAAGAGGCACACATCTAATCAAACTGGACCTCTGGAGGACACCCTCATGTCCATAAGAGCAGTACAGACAGATGCAGGATTACTCTCTTGCCTCTAAAGCAGCCTCAAGCTTCATGGAGGAGGTCCTTTTCTATGCAAACAAATCCCTCATAATCCTTTTGATGAGAAAGATTAGCATAAAGCTAAAAGCTTGAAATTGGTTAGTATTAAGGAAATGCATAGTAACTATCAACAATTCTCCTACTTGTTTGTTGTGGCAGTATAAAAAGAAACAAGCAATGTTAAAACTTTATTCAGAATAAAGCAATCATGACTTATATTTCTATAGACAGAAAAGTAGTAACAGTAACACTTCAGCACAGTACAGTAGCGGTGTTGATGCTCTTATGTCTTACAAAATATAATAAGGCAACACAGAAATGACTGTATTAACATTTCATTTGAAAAAATAAATCTCACGTTGTACGGACAGATGTGTACTGAAATAATAAATAGAAAAGATAAATAAATTCACTTTTATATGTATTTTTCATATATTTACTCTTTATAACTTACTTATCTCATTTCTGTCAAATGTATCCACAACATGCAGCAGATTTTTCAAAGCATTCTTTTACACTGAGTTCAGTGCAGAACTTAGGGACACTAATGAGATGTTTATTATAATGTGCAAAGCTAAATCTTAAACTTAATAGCTTAACCCTTAATCTAATTTCATAATAGCACATTCCTATTTGCCATTGGAAACAACATTTTCATTTACAAACTAGAGCATTAGCATATTACATATGGCTGGCAACTTTGAATATCTTTTACATTTGACTTCATGTTACTTACTGTGTGCTACTCCTCTGTTACCTGAAATAAGTACTTCACAGTATGTTATTCTGAGTGTTACAGGCCATAGATGACTGAGGCAGGATGTGTCTCTGCGAGCATTACAAAATGTCGTACAAATATAAATTGTATTTGAGCCTTCTCCTGTCCATTCAGTATTTTTCCTGACAAGGTGCTGCTTGTCAACATAGTGTAAACAAACATCTATCTCTTTTTCAACGTATGAAGGTTTTGTATTGACAATAATTAAAGTCTCTTTCTGTTTTCCACATAATGTCTTAGGAACCTCCCAATCCCTGGAGACAAGAAAATAAAACATTAGTAAAGCCCACAGCATTCATTATTTTTCAAGGCATGCACTTACATTTGGTACAGTTGGCTTGTGTATTTCTCTTTGCTGATAGTATGCAGAGATTATGCAGTTTCTCCTATAAAACAGTAAAATTATCTGTAACATATACAATAAATGCATAAAATGTGTTTGTTGGGGATGTATCTTACTTGCTCTGTATGCCGCCCCCTGGTGGTAAACCAGGGATGACGCTTGATGCCAAGACCGTGAGAACAGATAGTAGGTCAGGCTCCTCTCCTTTGTTACAAAACTCCTCATAAATCTCTGTCAAAACACAATGAAATGCAACATCCATTTTACAAACTACCGCTCGGCAGAAATGAAGTAAATAAAAATGTAAATAAAAATTGTGTATGAGTCCAACACAAGGTAACAACCTTTAACGCCCATGATGTCTTACTGTGTATTAACTATGCAAGTATAGTAGCCCATGTTCTTAATGGATTACAATACTTACCAGCAATACTTATAGACCAAATTAAGTTTAACTGACCTTCATTGTTTTACATCCAAGGTAACAAGATGTATAAAATGGGTAATAAAAAAGGTGCTTTCACAGCAGAACGCACCTGCCACTTTAGACTCCAGCAGGTCCTCCAGCTCAGCCTCCTGATGCAGTGCCTCGGCCGACAGTTGGGGGGCGCCAGGGAAACACAGCACAATGATGCTGATGTTGTCCAGGCTGCCCTGTGAAGCAAAACATGCAATCAGCCAAACTCATTACAAAAAAAAACAAAAAACACCTTTGACTGAGCTGTGGTAGAAAAGACTGACTGTGCGAAGACTGGCCCATTAGCTATAGAGAGACGCAGATGAACAGAGAATTGTAAATGAAGGAAGATGTTGATGTCTTGAGGTCACTGTGTGTATCCATGCTGAAGTTTATGTTACATAACTGTGTGACATGATGGACATGACGGTCAAAGCACACTGAATACAGCTGTGGACCCTCTCTGACCTGCGGCAATTCAGTGCACTGTGCTTTGACTCTAAGATGTACTGACATGAGAACAGAAACATCATTTACATAAGGTGAACCACAGTGACCTGATGTTGCGGTTTATTCTTCTGACCCTCAAAGCACGTGTTCTCATTTGTACCACATGTGGGTACAAAGAATGCAGGGTCTAACACATTTACCATAAAACTGGAAGAAAAGGGTCCTCACATGAACTGAGAATTATCCCACCTGCTATCACACTCTCGCCTCTATTTTAGGCGGTCTCTGTCAGTGTTGTACTTTAAGCACATACAAGAGTGTGGGGTGTTATTTGCGCCTGCTATGCAAGAAGAGACTGAATTCAACTCTGACACTTAGATAATGATAAATCAGTTTCTTAGCTTTCATATTCTGTGTGTCCTGTTGACTTTATGTTGATCCTAATTGCCTCTAATGATTTATACCTGCACCATTTTTCTTATTTTCTTTCTTTTGTTGAGTGTATTAACATTCAATAAACTGTTAATTACTAACCACTCACCGCCATCAATCACTTCCTAAAATGACTTTTCACAGCTTCAGTTAAATGTTCCAGTGTTGAGTAGGATTATGTCATGAGCCACAGTGTATTTCCAGTGATGTAACTCCCTAATCAGCTGAGACATTGATTTGAGTGGCTGACCTTATAAAGGCAGAGGTCGATGACTTGGGAGCAGACGTCCCTCAGGTCGGTGCAGACTTGGAGGCGGTTGTGGATGAAGGCGCACAGGTCTTCATTGGTGATGGTGTCCCAAACTCCGTCACAGGCCAGAACCAAGAACTCATCGGCCGGGGAGCGCTCCACCACACACACCTCAGGTTCAGGTGACACCATCTGCTCACTGGGAGTCCTGTTCTCTGCCCCTTTGTAGCTGAAGTCCCCTAGTGCTCGGGACACAGCCAGGGAGCCGTTGATCCTTTGGAGGCACACAGACCCCCCTGCGCTCTCAATGCGCTCCTTCTCCAGGGGGCTGTATGGTTTGTGGTCACTGGTGGAGAAGCACACCTGGCCTGATCTACAGAGCATGGCCCTGGAGTCGCCACAGTTGGCAAAGTAGATGTAGAAAGGAGAGATGAGAGCGGCCACCACAGTAGTGCCCCCTCTCTCCCACCCCTCTCTGCGGGCCACTGTCTGAAGATGCTTGTCGGTTTGGAGAAAGCCTTCAATAATGGAGTCTTTTACTTTTTCAGGGTCATCCTCTGGTCCCATTCCACCTGTGGCCACAACAGACATTTTAGAGAAAGCTTTTCTAAAGTATTATGATACACAGAGTGACATGGATAACAGCATTCCCTCGGGTACAAACATCAATGCACACATAATGATTCACTTACATAACGCTTGTTACCACACTCTCTGTTATATTCTCAACATATTCTGTTACATAACTCACCTGTGGTCAGGAGGTTTCCTAAAAGGTGCTGGGAGCAGTATTGTGCCACTGTGTTGCCTGCATGGCCATCAAACACAGCAAAGAAACTCCAGTCGGACAACTCACCCCCCAGCTGGGGTACACAGTTGTGGAAGTCCTCCATGTTGGCCCTCCAGCCCTGCATGCTCCCCAGGGCATAGGTGAGCCCCCAGCGGGTGCAGCCCTCCTCTGTGAGTTTGTCCAGAACAGGCCTGTCCAGGTACGGGCTGGGTACCACCTCCTCCCTCTCTCCTTCTGCTGGATGCTCCCCTTCAGCTGCCCCCCCTCGGCCCCCTTTGAAGAAGGAGCTGACCCTCTTCTCTGTCTCCTTCACCAGCTGACGCACAAACGCAGGCATCTCCACACTGCCCTTCCTGGCTGTCCTCATGACTATAGTGAAAGCAGGTCGTGCTGGTTGCTTGAGTGAGGGAGGCCTAAGTGCGTAGCCGTGTTCTAGGCTCAGAGCATGGCATGTCTAAGCAGATGCTACAGCTCTGTGTTACCGGCTCATCTCCCTCTCCTCTGTGCCTCTCCTCCGTCTCTCTCTGCAGACTTCAGCAGTGCTTCGTCCTGCCCATCTTCTTCTGCTTGTCGCTTGTCTCTCTGCTGCCCCGTGATTTCACCTTCTCCCTCGCTTTTTCATAGCTCTCTCCTCTTTCCCCAGCTCTCTGTTTTTGTCTTGTTATTCTCCCTGCCTGCTTTGTGATTGGCTGGCTATTTATATGCACCAATCATGGCCTGGTTTATCTCTGTCTGAGCTCACTGCCTCCACATCCTCCTATCTGCAGTTGGCCCCTCCCACTCTGTTACTCTTACCCTTTGATCGGTTGGATTATGGACTGTACCGGATTACTGCACGGATGGCTATTTACTAACAACCAAAAGTCATTAGCAAGTGCAGAAAAGATCACTTGTCTCAAAATTTGGTTAAACAAACCGAAAATAAACCAACAAAAAGCTACCCAGTGCACATAGCTTACTTTTAATTTATGAGTCATCTTCAGGCAAAACACCCAAACATGTAACAATGATATTAAAGCTGAACTGTAAAATGGACATTTAACAGAAGATATTATGCTTTTCCAAGTTTTTTTAAATGGAGACCATTATTTTACATTTAGTTCACAGTAAACCATAATATTGATCTAAAATGGCTTATTATTAGAGCTCAACAGTGACGGTCTACTCCGGTTCCAGAAATAAATTTGCCCATACACTTTTTGAAAAAATTAAAATATTGAAAGTTGTTTAAGTCCAAAAAGCACATTTAAAATGAATGATTCTGCAAAATGCAAATAACTTGGCCATATATATAGTTTCAGAAACACATTTTGAATAAAATTATACATTTTGTGGTCATCAGTTACCACATAGCTGATTAGCCCTAAACAAGCTTGCAAACTTTGAATATTCATTTTTATCGGAAAGAAATTTGCTTCCAGAGCCAGGGAGTGGGCAGTCACTGTTGAACTCCACAAACATGGGTCTATTGATTTTCTGAAACCAATAGAACTGAACAGAAACAGCAGAACAGACAGGCCCCAACTCTTCATGATGGCATGTGACATTTTTTTAAACCTACATGGAGTCAGAATTATCTTGAATAATCACAAATACAGTACAAACAATACAGGATTACTCAAACAGGCATGAATCAATCAAAATACAGTAAACACCATTATAACATCATCAACTTGATTTTGCATACAGTATATCCCCTAATTTTAATTGTTACTTGTTTTATTTTGCTTCTGCCCCCATGTATCACTAGTAATATAGTCATTCCTTCCATAAACTAGTTACTGTTGCCCACAAACACATCACAAGTCGCACTAAATCTCCTCATACTTTCTCCAGGGCGCCATTCTACTGAGGTTAGCTGAAAAGGTCAGATCAGTTTTAAATCCTTCAGAAAAAAAAAACTATAGTCCATAGACTCAATATAGATGGTGTGGACTAGGTGGGGACTGCAAATGTGCCATACACCCTCATTATCTACATCTTATTTAGTCTTTGTAGGTGCAGGTGTCTGCTGCCAGCTATCTATAATAAGGAAATATGAATTTAAGGTGAGAATGTGGATTGTTTACGTTTACAGCCCTGACCAGACTCAATACTCTAAGATATGAAGCATATATGATCACTCGTGGGAAGAGTATAGGTGTTTAGTCCCACTTTAAATTAAAACTCAGATTAGTGCCTAACAGAGCTAGACCTATAAGCATACTGTATTTATTGTACTGCATAACATTAGTTTGGAAAGCCTATTTTATCACTATAGCCCACCAGAGGGAGTAAAGAGCGGAGATGCTCAGTCTCATTTACATTCACATAGTATGAAACATCCTCACTAGTGGTTTGTTCTAATGGGACTCAACAAAGTGACATTAAGGTGACTGTGAAATGAATTTAGTATTAACTTGGTTACCTATACCATTAAAGCAATATACATGAAATGGCTGCTATGGAGTGTCCCACATGTGGCATAGTGGCTGCAGGTCGGCTGTTCACTGACGGAGAACCCACAAGAGACTGAGAGCTGAGGGACATGTACAGGCTTTAGTCTCAGGTTCCCCTTTGAGTGTGTGTGTGAATCCAAACAGGGGGTATCCAATACAGGATAAAATTAGGCCAGCCAGACCTTATATTGCTGACAGGCTGGGAAAGCCAAAAAAAGCCTGCACTGGAAGCCAGCAGAGAGGAGAGAAGACCAGGCAGGAACACAGCAGAAATGGCCTCTAAATGTAAGAAAATCCAAGCTGAATGTTGGAATAAATGTGAATGAGAGTCAGCAGGAAGTGAGTGGTCAGTGTCAAGCGCAGACAGGATGATTTAAATGGACACAGGTGTGAACAGAGACAGGCCCGTCAAGTCCAGCATGTCTTTCATTTGACGACAGATGGACAAAAGCTAAATGAGATTTAAGCACTGATTGAATATTTGGGTTGAGTTATTTTCAGACTTTTCATTTGTGTCTCTATCATATGCGTTGAGTGTGTACTGAGTGTGATAGACTGACTTGACTGAATACATCTTGACCCAACACTTAATGATAATAACAGACTGTTGCTTGCACACTATTCACTGTTTGATTATTATGTTTACATATCAGATGGTTTTGCATTAAGACTAATCCACATCTAAATACTTTGTTAGACTTAGACTTAGATTTAGACAAACTTTATTGATCCACAAGGAAAATTACTTGGGCAGTGATTCTATTGCAGCTGTTATTGTATTTATATGACTCATATGCTGACTAATCATGAACATTAGTTTTGACCTAGCATTTTGTCAGTAGTGTGCAGCAAACACATTTTATGGTATATTGCTTTTGTGCTACCAGTTTTCAAAATATATTTTATCAGTATCAGGTATCATAGTTTCAGTATCCTGTTTTATGTGACTTTTTTTTTAATTGTTAATTGAGATGACAACAGTCCACATTTTTCATCATTCTGAAACCTATGGATAGACAAAGGCGTTATTTAAAGGTGGGGGGCCCGTCACCTGTTTTTTTCTATGGATATGTCATTGCTCTGCCTGGAATGTTCCACAATATGACTTTAATGTCTCTACTTTAGCGCTAATTTATATTTATTAAATTACAGACAGTTTCTCAAAAATACCTAGAGAAACAGGCATTCTGACTGTGAGCGGGGGTGTCACAATGAAGCAGTGAAGCATATGTTTATAGTCCTTTATCAGTTTTTGTGTTTCTTGGTAGTGGTGGAGCTGGTCTATTGGAAAAAGGTTCGGAAGACAGGCATAATCTTCACAGGGCTGGTGGTGAGTCTGGCCAGTATGTTCCAGCTGAGCGCCATCACAGTCCTGTCCCACATCTGTCTGGGCATCCTGTGTATCACCTTCACTCTACGCCTCTACTACAAAGTACTGGAGCTGCTGCGTTGGAACCCCGGGGTGCACCCTTTCCAGTGAGTTTTATTTATTTACTTATTTTTGTAATTAAGGACAATAAACACAGCAGAATCCAAACAGAAACAATTTAACACAATCACAAAATGGAAACAGGACACAAATATTTTGGACTACAGATATCTCTCTACAGAAATCTGGCAGATTTACTAGGTTCATGGTAATTAATGTGCACTGTCCCATTTAAATAGACAAGCAAACAAATAAATACATACCCCCCTCTTCCACTGGTATTATTAATATAATTATAAATAATACCAGTGTTTATCTACATGCATTGCTTGGCCAGCTCAATTCTATTCATAAAGCTCAAATTCATTTTATTTTTTATCTTTGTTGGTTGGTCTCTGTTTTTTTGTTCATTGTTTATTTTTGATTGCAACATATATTTATAATTCTTAGTAACAAATATACATAAATATAATCTTATAATTCTCATAACCTAAGTCACTAATATATATATATTTTTTAATTTATGGGTTAGCTAAATGTCTATAAATGACTGAATTAATGACTGAGTTACCTGCTGATTTACCTGTTGTTCTGCAGGTCATACTTGGACTATGACAGCACACTCACAGATAAGGAGACTGTGGCTCTGGTGGAGGAGGTGGTGCTGTTGATCGCATTCGCAGTGACTGAAATCAAGCGGCTGCTCTTTATTGAGAACATAGTTGACTCCATCAAGGTCTCCTCTGTGTCCTGTGTGTCAAAAATCTGTCGGAGATGTGTTTTTTCATTAGGTTAAGTTTAACTAACAACATTGATATTTGAGCAACTGGCAAAATTGAGTTGATTTTAATTCTAAGTTAGAAACACATTCACTTTGTCACTCCTAATGTTGTGAAAATGAAAAAAGTGAACAGTGAATTGATATACCAGATCTACCTCCAACGTTTTAAATCTGTCAAGCCCTGGTGCTCAATATTGTTTAGGTCAAGGGGAATTCGATAAAATGCTACATACAGTACATACATAATACATACATACATAATAAGTCTTCCTACAGCTCACATAACAGGGCTAAGACTGTCTTCTTCTTTCTACAGTTTGCAGTGCTCCTGTACTTATTGACATACGTTGGTGTGATGACCACCGGACTCACTCTGGTCATCACTGGTAAGTTGTAGATGCTTCAGGACCATAAAAGCAAATCTCTAAAACTGAAATATGCAGTTACTTCCGAACACTAAAACATTTTAAATA
Organism: Taenioides sp. WSHXM2023; assembly: GCA_029959045.1. Lineage (NCBI taxonomy): Eukaryota > Metazoa > Chordata > Actinopteri > Gobiiformes > Gobiidae > Taenioides > Taenioides sp. WSHXM2023. Next base: position 15,829,545 of record CM057098.1, on the reverse strand, counting down.
AAAAATTTAATCATGTATGTGTTTAATATTTTAATTAATATAATAATTGTTTCTGTTTTTACAGGTGTAATTGCCATGTTCTCTTTCCCTATATTGTATAAAAAGCAGCAGGTAAGGATACTATATTAGTTTATTGACCATGACTTATAATATAGCATTACCAGTTATAAGTTATGAAACAGCTTTGATTGCAAAGTCTTTCTGATATTTATAATAATGCCTGTGACCTCAAGGTACGGATAAGAAGAATCACGAGAGCAGTAAAAGCGTTTATAAAGAAAATCAAGAGCTTGTAAGTAACTCCACAGTGTTAGAAGGCCTCATGTGCATGTTTCAAAGTGCATTATGTAATAAACTGTGCTTACATGTTTCTTTAGCTTCTCCAGCCTGTATGAGTCAGTGAGACCCTCAGAGCCCTTAGAGCCGGCCTCCAAACCCGCCATAACAGCTGTTACAGCCGCCACAAAACAGAAAGCAAAGTCCAAGTAAACAGTTTGTTTGTTAAAACGCAGTTGAAGCAGTTTGATGTTAAAGGGTCATCCTGTTTGGGGCCGCTGGAGGCAGCTCATTTCCATTTGTTCACCTCCTCCATGTTTGTTTATGGGAGCAAGATTTAATTGATCCTGACAGCAGAAACAAAGCTGCCATTCACCACAGAAGAGAGGGGAGGAATTTATTCAATGCATTACTCTCCTCTGGCACATTTTCATGAACTTGTTCAAAACACCCCCAAGAACAATCACAGTTTGTTTAACCAAATGTTTTGCATATGGAGCTGGAGGTAAACTAATAGGCTGTTTGATTCTTAAAGGTGCACTATGTAACTTTTCTGGTGGGAGGTCTGCACCTGCTTGTCATGAAATGTTTTGGTTAGAATGTTCCACAGTGTGACATTAAACTTATCTATCTCCATGGAGACAAGCAGGTGGCGCCACTAGGCCAAGTCATTAATCAAATCTAATGCAGAGGCAAGAGGCTGCTCACAGAATGCATATTCTTCAATGAATTTCTGAGCAATATCAAAAATGTAATTGTAAAAATACAAAATATACAATAATGCCATACTCTGGAACATTCCAAACAAAACAATATCTCCATGGAAAAAATAAGTAGTGGACCACCAGAAAAGCACCTTTAAAGTATGTTGCCCATAGTTGGAAGTCATGAATGCACATTAAAATAATCATTGTCATAAACATGTAACTAGACCTACGTAATTAAAATCCACGACACGCCTCATAAAACATGTGTTTTTAGCATTGACTGCAGTTGCTCTCACCAGTGCTTCAAGTTCAAGGCAAAGCTAATTAGCTGTAGTGGGCCTGCAAATTCGCATTTTACGTGTCTTTTTCTATTATGCATTCAAATTTTAAACGCAGCTGCAAACTACAATGTCTTAAATAGCAATCGTTATTATTTGTAATGTCTCCAATAATGCACAGTAAAGTTTAAGGATACTTACTTCTATAATAGGCCACTGGCCACAACTGTGAGGCTTTGTGTCGTTGTTGTGCCAAAAATGTTCATTGTATTGTAGCTTTTGGTACAGAAATGAACGATTTGATAGCCACAACTAGACTAAAATGTCGTGCTGATGTTTTTCAATGTTTACTTAATCTTTGGGGTATTTATTGTTTTATACTGTCATAATTTACTGTAACGATCCCCAATTAAAGCACAAACACCCTATTGGTAAACTGACTTATGTTTTATTTATTTTTTTATTTTGTTATTTTACAATAGTACATTTATACTATAATTTATCTATAGGAATTCATTGAAAATGTTTCAAATGAGCTGATATTTGTAGTACTTGATGTGGCCACGGTGTGTCGCTCTTGTCAAATATCTTCTTTCACATTCACACAAATTGAGGCTGGACTGTGAAAAAAATACAGTGCCTTCTATCTAGGTGCATCCTCTTAAGTACTAGTGAATGAAATAAGTTAGAATTACTTAATAAGCTCAAATGGGCCTACTTAACATGGGTGGGCTGTTCTTTGTTGTCTAGTACAATATTATTATAGGAATCACTAACAATCCTCCTCGCATCAGTTTAAATGCTGAGAAATTCAAGGACTTTTTCTCCCTCCTTCCCACAAGTCGTGACTCAGCCCTCTCCTCTGTGGTTGTTTGAGGAGGCTCTCTAACACATTTACACTTCATTCAGCAGTCTTGTTTAGGAGCAACTATTTTCTTTGTCCTTGTGACCAGTGCAGAAAAATGCCTTTCAAATTAGAATTTGTTGTAAGCAATCACAACAATGAAATAAAATGAAATGAAAATGTAATAACAATAAAAACACTACAATATGGCACTTAAACAGTAAGTTCTCCAGGGCAATGTACAAGTTGGTGTCTTCCCTTTAGTCCTATTATATTAACTATTAACACTCCAGTTACTATAGGCAAATGTTGTCAAAATTATTTTTACAGACACAAATTTATAGAAAATGATTGGTCTGACAGTCTCTTATAAATGATATTGGCAGTGGCATGTTTAACCCTAAAGTCAGAGAATATTTCAATATAATGAGGTAAAGTCAAAGTGTGTCCTAAACAGCTCTAACATATTATCAGCATCAGTGATTCCCGTATATCTTCCTTGACAAAAATTGCAGCACAGTTATGTACTAGGCCAATATTGAACCACAGTGGCAACATATAGCCCATAATATTAAACATTACATTCACTGAAAATACAAGTTCTGGAGTTATATACAATGAACCCCTGTTGAAATTATACTGCACAGTATGTTTGTCTCATACATAGTGTTCACGGTGGTTAATGTAGACCAGGTCTGTTCCACTCTGGTGACACACCCACTCAAGGTGAGACGGCTGCTGGGTGGGGCTTTGCTGGGTGGGGCTTGGCTGTTTCACCTGTCTGCACATGGAGGAGGGTGTCTCAGTGTTTGGGTGATCTGTTTGCTCGTACCTGCGCTCTGCCCTGCGAGCCTGGAGATAAACATATTCATTTATTAGCATTAACAGTGGTTTACTTTCTACATAAAATCGCTTAAAAGGTGCTCTAACTTCTTTTTTCCACCACCTGCTTGTTTCCAAATGTTACAGCTTTGCATGACATGTTCCACATATGGCATAGTGTAGGCCAATGTCACCACCAAGCCAAGTTACAGGTCAGATAGGTGGAAAGGTGACCGCCGGTATTTCTTAGCAATCAAAACACCAGGCATTGAATAAATGCAAGCTAGATAACCTCAAATGAGACAAGCAGGTGGCGGACCACTCACCAGAAAACATTTAGACATTTAAATGCTCACTGTATTACTTTATATCGTCTACAGTAAAAATCAGGGCTTAACTTCAAGCCCATGTTATGTGAGGAAGGGCATCTGGTGTAACGCCATATCAGTATAGAAATACAGGAATAGAAATGGGAAGCCATAGAATGATGAACACTACATGTATTTAAGTTTCAGGCCCCTGTCCCTAAACTGACGTCTATTTTTGTCTGAGCACATTAATTATAAATATTTCAGCTGAGTAAATAAAATATTTACTTTTCAGCCGAGGTCATAAATTCAGTTTACTACAATATAAGAATGCCATGCAGCTTAGGACATTTATTTGTGTGCTCATTGATCATCATTATCCAGCCAAGTGTTTGCATTCACAGTAGGTACAAAGAAGGATTTGGAATACCTGACACAGCCATGCCACCTGCGACGCATGGACCCCCAGAGGAATGGCGGGCGGGTGCTCCGAGTAGGGAGGAGGCGGCTTGTGTGTGGGAGGGAGGTCAATCCTTTGGACAAAAAAGAAAAAAGGTTTAGATGGATTCATCAGGAGCAAGTGCTAAAAATAAGTCTATTTTGGATTTAAAAGGGCACTTTATAAGTTTTTAAAGGCACTGAAACCAGATATTTTCAATGGAGATGTTGTTTTTCCTGAAATGTTCCACAAAATGGGATAAAACTTAGCAAAATTTTGATGTTGAATAAAAACGGGTGTTATAATTAAATACATGAAAGATAGATGTGTTAGAAAGACGCACTGTAACATTTTAGGCAAAGAAATTTTCATGAGACAAGCAGGTGAGGAACCCTACGTCAGAAAACTTATTATAGTTTATCAGTCAAGTGTGTTTTTAAAGAAAAGACAGAAAATATAAATAATATAAATACAGGAAGTACCACTGAGTTCAAGGAATCCTGTAACACTGAGTTCATTCAATCCAAAATGCAGAGACAATTTATGCACAGGGAACACATTTTTCTTACAATTTAAACATTCATTTAACATAATAAAGGTGCTGTCAAACATTTTTATGTGTCAAATATAGTTCTTAGTTATGGAATTTGGCCTTTTATGTAATTGTGTTGTAATGCTACTGTATACTGTTTTTTTAATATAACTATAAGCTTTAATTATGTATATATCCTGCTCTCACTGAACTATTATATTGTCTGACCATATTGTTTTTAGAGAATTTTAACATTGCCCAGGAACAACGGATGAAAACTAGCCTTGTAGCTAATTCTGGTACATTTACAGTAAAGTTGATTAATGTACACTGTCCCTGTCAAATACATACATAAAATAAATCATTGTGTAAAACAGATGAGCTTTGGCCCTTGTTAATATTATAGCTACTACAGTTATGTTACCTCTGTGTCATATCTGCTTCAGCGAAGAGGTCAAACTAGGGACAACGAAAGATTTTTTAGCAAAATCTTGTATCAAATTTAATCTAATCTAGTCTATAATTATGTTAACTACATTTTAGTGAAATTAGTAGTCAAACCCTTCATATGCACTTTAATATTGATTTAAATTCCAATTGCACTGGGTCGTGAAGGATAAAACCACTTTGTAGAAACATTGTGGGAATGGGAATCACATCCTAAAGGGCTTCTTCTGGCACAAAGACGATGAGGTTCATTCAGAGTATTCCCAAAACGCCACTAAAAAGAATTCACTCCACTGGCCACTGTCATTCATAAAACCATATCATGGCAGACATTGATTTCCCTGCACTGTAAATCACTCTAAACTGTGCCTCTTTCATTCTGGGATAAGGAGCGATAAGAACAGGGGTAAGGTCCTCTCCTCTGTCCCATGCAGCTCCAAGAGAGACAGCCCTTCCTCCACCCCCTCCTGACAGCCCCGCACAGGACACTGAGCCAGGGTCACACTTAAGATGCCAAGTTGGTCGTGTCCACAAACCAACTTAGCATCTGTAGTATCTGTGTACCAGTGCAGCCAAAGACAGACAATGTTATGCCTTTTCCTATGTTGTCGACACATTTGCTAAAGGTACATCATAAATGATTAATTATGTTGCTTTTGTTAAATAGAAAATCCATATAAGCCTTTAAAGTAGATCAGTGTAGACAGGTAGAATGTTTGGACATGTTTGCAAGGAATGTTATTAAATGTTATTAAACTTTATTGACCTTATATATCTTGCATGCTTGCAGTTGTAGATCTATGGGGTCGCTTCTCCATAGATCTGACCTGTAACTTAGCCTGGTGTTTAATGTCATACTGTGGAACATCCCAGGCAAAGTAATAACTTCTCCATTAAGACAAGGAGGTAGTGGAACCTCCACCAGAAAACTTAGCAGAAAACGTCCTCTTCCAAAAGGTGCTCTATTTTATTTCAAGTTGTTGTTTTTGTTACCGGCCAACAGTTCTGCTGTTTTCAGTGCCTTTTATGTGCTGGCACTACTTTAACAAAATAAAAATCTGCCAAAAACAGAAAATTGGAAGGTGAGTCAACATATTCCTGGAGCAAGAATAAAATAGATGGAGAAATACAAAATCTGTCATGGCGTGCCCGGTACAAAATAGCCACATGCAAGAGCAATATACGGTTCCTAGGCTCATTACATTGAATTGTATGTAGAATAGAAGCATATCAGAATTATTGGACATATCTATCTGCTTAAGGGCATTTCAAAACCAGGCTTTTCACAGCATCATCTCTCATCACTGTATATATACCCGCTCTATACCACTGTTTTAATTCGCTTGAGCGAGAATGTTCAGCCCACATAAAGCACTTGGCATTTACAGGGCTGTATCAACGTGGGACAAAGCTTTTTCTAAATAATTCAACCTCAGTTATTTGACTTGCTGCTCACATTATAAGTTTAGTTTAGTGGCACATCAGAGGGGGGATAAGGGCGTCCTGCCAAGATTGCACTTACGCATAGAGTTTGTCCTGTATATTTTGGGTTAAACTCACAAGTCATTAATTAAACAAGGTAACAAGCATAAATTATTTGAGAGACTTACACTTTATCTGAGAAAGCTGGTGGGGGGGCTTTGCGTGCGGTGACGATGACTATGATGAAAACGGTGATGAGGAAGAGGGCAAGGACAGCGCCCATCACAGCTCCAGCCACAGCAATGGAGTTGGACCTCTCTGCACGGGACTGGTCTGACACAGAGGGGCAGAGAGAGGCAAAGAGGGTGATTCTGTCCGCAAAGTCAGTGTTTACATTCAGGGGAGGAGACACTGGCATATGCTGTGATTTCAGAGTAGTCTTGAGAGGTTAAACTAAATAAAGTTGAATTAAAAAAAAGGGGAACTATAGATAACAACTTTACATTAGCAACCACTTTATTTGCAAAATGTTTCTTGAACTGTCATTATTTTTTAATTACCACATTTTGGATACAAATGTAAAAAAAAAACAGTTTCATACAATTTTTTTGTTGTTTATTGTTGTGCATTTTGTGCTTTCCCTAAGATAAGCTGGAGGAAGTTTGGCATAAACTGGCATTTTGAACACCTCTGTATAATATACTATAATATAATATTACGGGACTTTTCTGTTGGAGGGGTCGGCCTTTTTGTCTCCATTATGATGTTTATTGTTTTGCCTGGAATGTAATTAAGTATGGCATTAAATACATCTATCTTTCATATTTTTACAGGCATTTTTCATCTCCTCTCCGTAGATCTGACCTGTAACTAAGCCTGTACCAGCTTGTCTTCATGGAGTTAGGCACAATTATAGGCAAAGCAATACCACCTCCATGGAGACACACAGGTGGCTCGGCCCTTAACAGTCTCATAGTGCACCTTTAAGACAGCAAACTAATATGCAAATAATAAACATAACAGTTCACAGCTCTTTAAATTTTAGCTTAAGTCTGTTACGGTTTAATTCTACATTTATTCAGCAGAAAATATTGGAAACATTTGAAATCCTTTAAGCTTTTTCCATCACCATTTTCAGTATCACAAAGTTTTCGGTACATGGTGTTCCTCCCTCAGTAATTGTAATGACTGCTATCATTCCCATCCATATTTTCTCAATTTACTCCAGTGAAATGTCGGAACAAGTTGAACCTGCCACACAAAAAGACAAAATTGGAACTAAAACTTTTTCTAGTCATATCTTCACCATAAATGCCTCGACATTGGCTTTGTGTGTTGAGATTAAAATGCAATACTAAAGTCTGCAGAATTAGCCTAGTAACACCATATGTTTACATACGCCCCATGCCATGCACAGAAGGGATTAGGATTAATACTGATTAGTTACTAAACTAACAGAGCCTCATACTTCAGCCGATCAGAGCTAATGTGTTAAACAGTGATTGTAGGATGCAGAAAAACTAGAGGACAAAGAGACGGAGGGAAAAGGGTGACTAAGTGTGACATGCTCAATTCCAGTTGATTTAGCTGTTGAGGTGTGGGCTAAAAATCAATGATGTGCTGAGATGAGGATCTTAAATAACACTCCACTTTGAAGTAGACAGAAAGGGTTTGTGGGTAACATTCTCTCCCTCATAACAACTCACTTATTTTTGTTGGCTTCAATGCCATTACTTTTGTAAACTGACTGTTCAATAATCTTGTGAACATAAAATACTTGTATTTCATTTAAGATAAATTATTCTTGCTTAGGCCTGTTAGTTCACATTTGGTCCTGGTTTAGCTCTGTTATATGCATTTTATGTGTTTATTTCTTTTTATCCATTATTTTAAACCTTAGGGGGAAAAAAAGTATATATATATATTTATTTATTTATTTTTTATTATTCTTTTTTTTTTTACAAATACAAATACATTTATTTCTGCTATATTTTAACTGTTAAATGTTCCCCAGTATAAAATCTTTTTTGAGGGAGCCTGGATTAGGGGTGGATCAACTGTCCCACTTTGGAAACTGGCTCCATATTTTCTGCACATTTCTCTTGCACACAGTGTCCTATCATCCTCAGCATGAAGCTCATAAAGTGACTTTGTGAGTGAGGTCAGCAGTGAAAAGAAGGGACATCATGAATTAAACAGAGTGCCCCTCAGTGTCATAGAAGATGCAGTGACTAGAACACAGCCTCCCCCCATCTAAACTTAAGACGGTCAAGGGTCCAGACAACAGCTCAAACTTAGCAACAGATGTTAACCGAAGAGAATGGGGGAGGAAGAGGAGACGCTTGGACTGTCTTGACTGTGATATTTTCTTCTAGAGTTGTTACCAAAGTACCCATGTTTTTTAATCTTTGCAGCTTTAGGTATTTATTTGTCGAGAAAAGTATCCTTGGAAACTGTGATTCTGGTGGTGACAGCAAGACAAGTACAGCTATATACCACCAGTTATATAGCTAACGGGTGGGCAAAACTGATAAAAACAAATATCTCTACATTATCTTGATAACAATATTCAGACAATATTTTAATAAAACATCAGGAATGTGCTAAAATGCGCCTGTAAATGTCTTGATTGAGGTTGAAGAATAATATAGTAAAAACAAGAATGAACCATAAAATTAACCACAAAAGGACAGAAATATCACTTTTTTTTACCTTTGAAAAATTACACTATATTTCTAATCAATTTGTTTTTTGATATCATTGTAATCATTTTAATTATAAACAATATACTCAGTATAATAGAAAGTTGCATATATCCAAAACTATAATTGCAATATTATCTATTTTTTTAGATTAGATTAGATTAGATTAGAGCTCCTCCCTCTAGTTTGAACAAAGTAAAAAGTTTGTGTTGGGAAAAGCATCCTCCAATTGTTCTCTTAAAGGGCCCATATTACACTATTTTCTGATCTGTTATAATGTTGTTTCCTCACAAACATACCTGGAGTCTCTTTTGTCACACGTTTAAAACACAAACCCTGCATATTTAGTTCTTCTCTCAAATGGAAAACACTATTCCACCTTGTGATGTCATGTGGTAATACAGGAAGAGCTCTGCTGTGTTCTCAAACTCCAGACACCTTCACTAAAATCATTTGGGTAATTTCAGCCCTGGGATTGTCGATCTCTACTGAACAAAAAATAAAACGTAGCTGTTAACTTGAAAACTACCGCTTCATGACAATGCTCTGTTCCACCTTGTGATGTCATGAAGCGGTAGTTTTCAACTTAACAGCTATGTTTTAGCTGGAACAGAGCATTTTGAGCTTTGGAGGTGTAGACAGACTAATAATGCAGGATTACTCAAACATGTGTGTGTGAATGAAACAAAACACAACTCCAGGTATGTTTTTTCAGGAGGTAACAACATTCTAACACAACTAAAAGCTCACAAGAGTCAATTTTACGTAATATAAGACCTTTAATATGATAACTTACAGCTATTCAAGAGGAAACAGGATCAAAAAACAGTCCTACAAAACATTTCTCCACTGTTACGCAGATGCAATATACACATAATACATTTATATAGTATATACTGCACACTCCCATTTCACCTTATAGATTTTCCTTAATATCCCTATAGCTGCACCTTCTAAGTGCCTGTGCATGTGTGTATAGGTTAAGACTGCTTTGCTTCAAGGTTACAGTGACAACTCCTGCTAGAGCCGTGATAAGATCTCAGTTAAGACCGAGGGGTCAGATCAGGGGGGAGGGGGGACACGTCTTTGCGACCTCCTGTCTGGTGTCAAGGTCAACGTGCCCTAAACCACCTGCCATAACCGCTCACTGTGAATCACTGGTAACCAATTGTCTCATAGTGGACTGCCTTTTGTCACACTTGTACCTCTGTCTCTCCCCTCTCCCTCTCTTTTCGGGTGGCCAGGTGGAGCGGGAGGAGGAAGAGCGCTCCCGTCAGCCACTCCAGATGAGCCAGTTGCCATGGGGACAGTCAATGGGCTGGAGAATGGGGACTTTGGGCCAGACACAAACACTCAGCGTTTAATTTTACCAGCTGGTAGTCAGTGGGTGAAACGACACAGGGGGGAGCTGTGGGCGAGGAGAGGGAGAGTGGGCTTGTTATACTAATAAAAAAAAAAAAAAAAAAAAATAGAATAGTACATGAGGGGGAAGTCTGGTCCCCCTTGAGCGTGGATGGACCAATGGACTTCGTAAAATGCTTTAAGCTCCCATGTGAACATCCAGTAGCACAAGAAGAGAGGAATTTTTCGGATTACATCACTGAGCGTCCCATTTGGATCGGTGGGGTGGGCTGGGGGGGGCGGTGTGAAGCAGGAGATGATGTCATTTGTAGAGGCACAAAGCAAGACAGCAGTATGAGTAATGGTTTCAAGAAAAAAATATTAAAAAGTCACAGGTGCTAAGGTGCTTTATTGAACTGAAGTATCTCAAATAGACAAATGAATGCTCTTGTCACTGTTCTTTATATACAAAAACAATCATGAGCTTTTTGACGAGTCAGCTCTACGCATTTGTTTGAAAAAGAAACCCAGACAGAGCCTACGATGTGAATACATGTGAATACAATCAAACAAAAATACCACCTGTATAGTATATGTAGAATCATATGCAGTTAACTTTCACACTGGAATTCTTGATCATAATTGACTGATTACTATATCAAAATTCAATTAAAGTTGTTTTTTTAATATTCAAATGCCTCAAGGTTTATGGCTACAGTGTGTGGAAACAATATGGCACGCAAGAATTCATACACACTGCAATATATATTTGAACAGAAAGGCAACAACTATCAACACAACTTTCACAACTAAAATCCAGTAGTTTGTAAGCATCTAAGGCACGAGTTGTACTTCTCAACTCAAAGTGAAGGACATTTCCCAGGATACAGGTGACTATAAGACCCTCTTTTATCGTAGATACCAGGGAGCAAACCAGAAAGTCAAGCAAAAATAGTAATATTGATTAGTGGCATTTCCGTCTTAGTGCATAGAAGCAAAAAGGGTCAGGGTTCACAGCTACTTCCTGTTCCACTTTGCTGTATGAGAGTGGTCAGCAATCGATTGCACCATCATCTCTTCATGTAGTTATAATGCACGACAAAAGAAATACATTTCCCTTTTAAATAGGGATGCCCAGATCTTATCACAAACAGTAGCTTGGTTAGAAATTAGCACCTCAAATTAGGCCCCTAAATGAATACAACAGTTGGTGCCAGCCTTAGAGCTGGTTACATAACTCATCATTGAAAAGAGACAGAGGCGACATGGCCGGTAAAAATCTGATAACTAGAATAATCAGATTTCTCAATAATTACATCTGATTTTTGGTGTGTCTTTACATGCACAAAAGAAATCTGATCATCAATTTTTTGTGACATGTGTCGGTTAAATAAATACATTTTTAGAGTAGCCGTTTTAATTAGAATACAAAGTACAATGGATTTAATAACTCTAAAATCTTTGCCATACGAGTTTCCCCTTTTAGCATAATTTTATTCTACATCTGCACAGGTCTAAGCAACCAGAAATAAATCTGATTACTCACATGTAAATGATATTTCAATAATCCATTTTCTTCAGAAATCAGACCATGATCAGATTTTTGTTGTGCATGTAAACATGGCCACTGCAACAGAGTTCAGACAGATCTGCTGAAGCTCATGTTGCCAATAATACTTTTCAATATTATAAACTTCCTTTGTAGTGTTTTCTAATAGGGCAGTGTACGTGACATTCATAAATCATGTAATATCTCAATAAAATGCAAAAACAATTAAGTCCAAGACAATCAAAATGTTAGACTGTAAACTGTCTACTTTCATGTGCACCTGGCAGTCATTCATGAAAATTGCACAAAGTGAACAACACAAGAAAATTAAGACCAGCAAAAAATCCTCAGTGATGTTACAGGTAGTAATACTAAAAGTTTTGGTGAGTATCTAGGAGTATTAGTTTTTTCTGATTGCACAAATCACATTAAATCTCACAACGAAAAGCTTAACAGCAAACACACATTTTGATGGCTGTTAATTTGATACAAAAGTGATATTAAGGATTTGTTCATTTGATTTAAGCTACAGAAGTCCTGAATTTTAACACTATTCATTAGTAAAAGCTACTGCTGTCAGAAAACGTCTTATTTTTTTGCTTAATTCCATTCAGCTACAATTTCATGTGACAACTAAAGCTAGCATATACACACTCATTAACAAACTGAAAGAGACTGTATGATCTCCTTCTCATTCAAATTAGTGTAATCAACATATTTCTATCCTAAAGTTTCACTAAAGGGAAGGAAAAATAAGACTGCTACAGAGGACTACAGCAAAATCAATTTCTAAAACTCAGTGCAACTATGTAAGAAAATTGGGACAAATGTACACATAAGAGTGTACTATAGAAATACCTGATGTGCCCTGTGCATGTGCGGCACAAAGTTAATTAAAAACATAATGCTATTTTTAAATTAAATTAAGGGTAAGGTTGTGGCAGCTTTGTAAAATTAAACTACTAGTTATTGTTTTTGCAAGCGCACATAATCAACTCCTGAATGGGTCCTTTGTGTAATGAAATATTTTTGATGGAGAGCGCGCATGGTGACCGCCATACTTCAGCCCACTCTGAACAATGCCCCTGCTGCTTTATCTCCAGGAGACCAGGGGTAGTGCAAGAGTGCAAATTCTCATGTAATAAATCAAGAAAGAAGGACAATAAAGCGTCTAAAATGAAAAATGTGGTTAAATGCACACATTCCTGATTATTTCTACTACATCTAAAGGGTAAATTCTAGCAGTGATTTACCTGAGTGTATGGCAAAGTCCTGCTTGGTCTTACCGTCTACATTAGAGGGAATACTACATGTGTTAATTCCCAGTCTATACCATAGACACAGGCAGGATGTGCATGTGGACATTAGCTGAAATCACAAATTCCCCAAAAATGAAAAAAAATATATATATATTTGCCACAACTAAATGTGGCCATCACATTTAAAGTTGGCTAATTGGCAGTGCATTATGTTTAGAACCACAGTAAAGTATCACTGTTTACAGATACCAACTCAAAATTGCAGTCAGTACTTCAGCTGCTGAATTACAAACAAAAATCTTATTCCACAGATACTTTATAAACCATACATACTCAGCTATCAAATTGGTCAATATGGTGAAAAGTTAAAGTGGTAAAAGTTCCCTAATCTAAATATTGTAAACAAAACCAACAGTTAGACTTAAGTGAGCATTACATTTATGACCCACAAATTTAATACTCTCTGGATTCAACTAAACATAGTAGACAACTTGAATTTTACAGAGGTATCACACAAACTAGTGATGTCAGAATTTGGACTTTAAAGTGGTTGGGTTCATTCTGTCCACTTTTCAAAAGAAAATGTTCAACAAGTGGCACAGAGACACTTGTATAATACTGACAGGCTTATGTTCATCTACACAGACTAAATATGCTCTAGAGAAATCCTTCACGTTGGCACTTGTCAAACGTACCACTCCCTACGAGAAATCACAGAGCCATCTTTGTGAGCAACATAGTCTCCCTCTGGCCCGCTGTCATAGCAGTCGTCCGACAGATAGGAGGAGCACTTCTCCAGGGGTTTCACAGGGGGATACCTGCTGCTTTTAGCCTGTCGCGGGCTTGGGTACGGCTTGTGTTCTCGTGATGCATTATGATGATTCTGGTGATTATGTTGTCCACTCTCCCTCATGGCTCTAGTGTAGCCGTTAGCGGGGTAGTCCTCTCCATGGTAACTGTTATGGTTCCTTCGCTCGCGCTCCTCTTTGAGCTGTCGGTCGCCCCACTCCTCGCGGTCGTGGTCGGCCTGACTGCTTCCTTTGGTGGGCTGGAGCTCGTGCTGAGTGGGCTTCTGCAGGTCATTGTGGCCCATGTAGTGCTTGTTGTAGTAGGTCCCGTGAAAGGTCTGCTGTTTTCTTAAGTAAAGCACTCCAGCCAATGACAGCACCAGCAGCAGGAACAGGGCCCCACCCACTGCCCCACCCACTACAGACCCCACATTACCGACAGGGATGGCTTGAAGCGTAGGGGAGCTGAGGAGGACATGGGCCTTATCATCCGCTAAGGAGGAGGAGGCGGTTAGCACAGGAGCAGTGATGGTGGAGGGCATGGCAGGAGGATCTAATGAGGGAAAGGCAAGAGGAAGAGGGAGTGGAGCAAAGAGATGACAAAGAGAAGAATGTCAGCTACATCAGTATTTCTCTAGGCTGGGATAACAATATACACACTATATCACCTATGATGATACTAGAGAGCACACAAGGCTCAGAGAGCTGTGGTTTGCAGTCAAAGTAAAAGTCTAAAATGTTAGTTTGGTACATGCATCAAAGCTCATGAAATATACATCCATCTGTCCATTTCCATAAAAAAGCAGTTCTCCAAAAAGGAACATTTACTGTCAGATCTTTAAAAACTGCTTTGTTAAATTTAGGCAATACTAAAAAACGTTTTCATGACAACAAATTTGTTAAATTATAAATTTCAAAAATTGTTTAAAGCAAACCAAAGCCTTCTGTGCAAAAATAAAATGTATGGATAAAAGTGTTAGAATTTATGGATTTTAGTAAAGAGTAATTCTCAATTGTAACTGTACTGATAAATTGTGGCAGCTAAAACAGAATTTTCTAAATGTTGGAAGTTACATGTTTTCCTTTCAAAGCAATGCCAGTTGTTGTCATTATAACCTTTAGTCCAGTATAGTCAACCATTAGGCTAGGTTTGACTTGAGGAGTGATACCCGCTAAACAGAATGGCCCAGGCCATAACCAGAAGGAGCTGAAGCACTGGAAAGAATCAAAGTCTGAAAGCCTTAATGGGGCGGCAATTGCTCTGCCACTTCAAACTAAATGCCAGGCCAGATGTGAGGTGGAGATTCACATCCGAGAGATCAGAAACATGAACCCGGAGGACTGAGTGCAAATGAATGTACTCTGTGAGCAGGAGGGACGCTGACAGTTATGAACCAAACCACAACAACACATAAAAAAGGGCACGTCAACACGTGTAAGCTGCACATAGACATACAGGTCCTCTCAAAGGAAAATGAAATGTGGATGATAAATAATAAATAAGAGTTGAAAAGAACTCCTTAATGTTTTATGAATCTGGGACATCATCTCACAGTGAGGCTGCAGGCTTCTGCCTCTTACTGCATGACACAAGCAAAAGAAATGAAACACAGAAGTGAGAGAGAGATGTAAGAAAAATCACATCACAGGCACCGCTCCATTCACAAAGAGCCTCCACAGACCAGAGTTTATGCAACCAGAGGAGCATGCGTATAACGTACAGCAGAGAAACGAATACAGTGTACAAGGCACAAGAGCCCTAATGTGAAGCAATATGGTGGAGAAAAGACCCCAAATATTTACAGCCGTCTGGTCCAGAAACGGTTCATTTAAGAAATTCTGTAGTAATTAACGCTAATGATGATTAATCAAGACTAAATCAGAGTTCAGCAGACAAGACAATATTTGAGAAACACCATGGACATGCCCTAAGAGTTGAATGGCAGACTGTCAGTGTGAACCGAACAGGCAAAACTGAACCAGAGTCACATTTCAGCTGAAGGACATTGACACAGGCAGCGATAGTGCTGTGACGTACAGGCTCACACAGTGCTTCCTATGGGAGCAATAGGAGTCAGCTGTGTTCTGTGTAAACTGGGCTCACCTTGTATGAGGATGCGCACATCCCGACTGCGGAGGTTGATGTCATTGGCAACCTCACACCTGTAAACTCCAGAGTCATTTCGCTGGAGGGGACGCAGGAAGAGCAAAGTGCTGTTTATTACTTCGACGCCCTCTGGCATTTCACTGTCTAATCTGGGAAACAGAGATAGTGGCACTTGGCATTAAAAAAATATAAAAATCATTAACTTCTATCAAGTTAAGAAAACACCTTCCATATTGATTGTGCTTTGTCAGTGCATGGATAAGTTTGCCGAGTTCAAACACACCTGATCCATCTGAAGTGATGAGCTGGAGGGTTAGCATTGGCTTTACAGGTCATCTGAACATTCTCTCGACCGACATACCAATCTCCATCATAACCAACCACTGATATATCCGGGGCAACTTCAAAAAGAAGAAAATATAATGTCAAAAGCACCATGATTCAAACATAATACCATGGTGTTCAATAATGGTAGTTTGGCATGCGCTCTGCTTTATATCAGTTGACTCGTCAGTACAGTCTGTCTTTACCGCTCTGGACTGTGAGAGCATTAATAGCCCAGTGATATCAGCCTGTCTTTTGGAGTGCTCTAAGGTCACTGTATAAATCCATATTCATACAAGACTAGATGAGGAAAATCAACACTGCCAGTTATTTAGTTGAATTGTTATTCATAAAGAAAATAGCCAAGACTTGGTACATTATACTTACATTGCACATTGAGCTGGTAAGGAATTCTAAAATCCGTCTGCAGAGCTGGGTGGCGAACCACACAGGTGAGGGTGTGTCCCTGAACGTGGCGTGTGGGCTGCCATAGGTACCGTGCCTGTACGCTGGTGGTGCCATTGGCTTCATTATAAAGCTGGACGTCTGACTGGCCGAAGAGGTTGGACTCCCAGGATACCTCTGCCGCTGGTCGAGCCCTCTCCGCAATGCATGTGGCTACCACAGTCTCATTACCACCGTCAATGAGGGCAGTAGACCCAGCGGATACATAGACCTTGGGCTCCACTGTTTGAAATGAACAAGTTGTGAAAGAGAGGGTTATTCATAGCAGCATTACATTTCCTATTAGTACTACTTTTATGACTTTAGAAAGGATTGACTGAGCATGTAACTCCATATTAAATCTACAATATACATCTTTCAACAATCATATTATTGGTACATTTACAAGAGGAAACAAACAAGAAATTAAAATCTTTAATTGTTCTGCTTTGAAGTATATGGTCTCCAAATGTTTCCATTAAATGCTTATTTTCATAAGAATGCGTCTACATGGGACATAATGACTGCAGAGGAGAGATACAGACTGATTTAACTGTAGTTGGTCTACTTGTGCGTTATGCAGATTTAAAGCTCAGCAGTTACCCATTGGAATTCTCTCTGATCGTGGTCTATGTTATGTTAAGGGGAGGCAGTTTATGAGAGGAATGAAATTTAAGAGTGTAAAATTAGAACCACTATGCGTGCTGGAGCTTATTGGCCCAGGTAGACCGTCAAAACGTTGCACTAGTGTTTTAATCTCCATTTGTCAAAAAGAAGCAACATACATTTATTTTAAATAGAAAATACATTTTTTAATGATATAACTCTATATACAAACTATATAAACTCTTCAATTACTCTTCCCTTTCTATAATCCATTGTTGTATTTACTATTTAGAATCAAAGGTATTATGCTTACCAAGCACAGTGACAGTTGTAGAGGCTTGTGTGTTTCCCAGAGGAAAAGTTGCGACTTTACAGGTGTACATTCCCACATCGGAAAAGCCCACATTTTCCAGTACAATGGTGGCATCATGTGAGGAGGGTGAACGAAAATACAAGCGCTGGCTGAACTCTGGGGGGATGGAGATCCCAAAGCGAGGATTGTACACAGCCACAGTCACGGAGCCAGTGGGCAAGCGGCGCTCCCATGAGCTCTGGGTGAGGGTGAGGTTTGAGCCCACATCTACGGTACAGTCCAGGGTCACATTCTTCCCCAGCACAGCATTCACCTGCTTTGGGACGATCACCTGACTGCCCCATGCTCCTGTAACACAAACATTTAGTTTGGCCTGTGCCAATGTTGCCAAAGGTTTTCAAGTGCTTTTCCAGGATCTTAGTTATAGAAAATAAATAAGGAATAATAATACAAGACTTTGTAGACAAACTGAACTGCTTTGACGACAGTGGGCTATAAATAAAGTGGATTTGGGTTTAGGATGCATTTTATTTCTGTCAAAGTGGTACTGTGTTTAGAAATAAACTTTTTCTGAGTTTGAGGATTACCATCATTGATCTGCTCTGGAGCAGTGACATGAGGTGAGCTTCAGCACGTTAGTTCCACAGCAGGTGTCAGACCCTTCCAATGCACAGATGACTGCCTCAATGAGCTTAAGATTTTATATCAAGAGTTTGAACCAGACCTGGATTTGTCTATCTGTTTGTCCTTATCCAACTCAAATAAATAACCTGGATTTAAAGGCTGTGAAGTGAAGAGTCGTGATCGAAAACTCAAATGGACTCCGAGCGCACTGAGCAGAAGAAGGAGCAGATATGCTAAGACGATGACATCATCTCTGAGGAAGGAGAGAGGCAGCCAAAAAGACAGAGTCATGTCTCCAAATTGCAAGAAAACGTGTAATCATCCCAACGACTTAAAACAGTGACATCATCAGAAGAAGCTGTGCGCCCACAGCCTTAACAAGATCACTTAATTGTACCAAGCTCCCAATGAAAGACCCAATAAATCAGGAGCTGCTGTGCTCAGCAAACTCTGACTGGCAATCAGCCAACAGCTTTGAAACCAACTGATCAATTTTCATCTATGATTAACAGATGCCCATAGTTATGTCAATGGCTCAATACGAGACTATAATATGGTCAAATTACTCTAACAGATTTACTAAATTAGTAGTGAGGATGAATAGGAGCTCATTTCACAGTTGGAGTACATATTTATAACTAACACCAAAATGCACTCGTTTTGTAGAGCCAAGTGATTTCACGAATTGCTTTGCACATTAGAGACAAAGATAGCTGTGAGGGCAGAAATAGCCACATTGTGAGTAAAGAAACCTGTACTTTATCCCTCTGTGGATACATAAGAGAGCTATAGTGACTCTATAAAATTTTTATTTGTGACATGACCACAGCGATGACTTACATAAGCGTGCCCTCATTTTCTTCAACTCAGATGAAAAAAAGATGAGAAAAGGGCAAACTTCTTTCTGATCTTACAGCATGTGAAGCGACATAACAATAAACATTTGATCTGTGAAGAAGGGACTTCAGTTGAGGTGCTTTTGTTCTCATGGAGTCAGTGCATGCGTAGTTTGGCTGCTAATATAACACAATGTGTCTCATTCAGAGGCATCGTACCAAACAGATTATAGATATCCAGCATCAAGGACACTTAGCTCCCAGAGGACTCCACAGCTCGTTCTCACTTTAGTCAATATTACCTTCACACGCACCACTTGTGTGTCAGCCGGCACTGTATTAATATGTGTGTCTCGCCAAAGGGCAGCATGTCGTGTTAAATGTGGAAATAGGAACATAAATGTGAAGTGTTTAGGGCAGCTGAGCAGGACGGGACAAGACCAAGAGAAAAGGATAAATGGACACTTGACTCGCCTGAACTTAGCTGACCTTCACAGTAACTTTCAGTCTGTAGACAGATACAACATCTCCGCTCTGTTTGCATTGGGCTGAAGTGCTCTAATCAGAACTGTCCATTTACTATTGAACCATATTGACTTCACAGCACATATAAATGTATAGAGCCTATGGTCCCCAAGAAACCCCTGACCTCATGACACAGCCACCCCACTTTATAATCTAATCCATGTACCCAGATGAAGAGCTATGCATTCAGACAGTGGCGGTAGTAAGGAAAACACTTCAATATGGAACAATTAAAAAATGCCATTTTCCCCACACATTATTGATGTTAATTACTTGCCAATGAGAAAAATCTGATAAAAAAAACAAAAAAAACAAACTACAAGTTAAAAATACACATTATAGTAGCGCTTTGACGTGGCTTGTTCGCTTAGCAACAACATGAGATTGTATCATGTTTTTTTTTCTTGTTCCATTTGATAACATAAAGTTCCTCTGTGCGTTTGTGTTCATTATTGTCCTTGTAAAATAACTGATTGCAGCTTTAATTTTTTCAGGTTATAAAGAGTTAAGGAAGTGATTAGTTTGTTCCAGTAAAATGCCATTAGCTGTGAATCTAGTTTACAAAGGGACAAGGTCGACACCCTCACTGAAATGTACAGCAGATTAAAGTCAAGCTTGTGCATCTGTCATCTGTAGTTTTAACCTGAAGAAAATAGTAAATTCAGAATATGATTAGGTGAAATAACCATGAGTCACATGCGATACACAGTAATCCATACATGCATGCATGCATACATACTGAGACAGCAGGGAGCCCGTAAGCACATTTGCATATCTCATTAAGTCTGTAACAAAAGAGTGTTGTGTCTTTTCTGGGTCTAAACCTATGTCATGTTTACAAGATGGTCTCTCTGGAAAAGTGGATCAAGTTCAAGGGATTTCTCTTCAAACAAACTATGAGAGTGTGATACGCTTGCTTTTTTTCCCACTCAGCAGGTGAAGCAACTTTGAACTACACTGATACAGAGATACACACATTTGCAATTCCTGTTGTTTCTGGGATGCACTAGGCCTAGATTTACATACAATTAATGAAGCCAGAAAGAGAAGGCAATTATACAAAAAAATATGTCCCACGTGTATGAACATATTTTATATTTAATAGTACAATATAGGTCCACTTTATGAGTTTATTCATTATACTGATGGTCAAACAGACTGATAAATGCCTTCTGGTATCTTAACTCTTACATTGTATATATTTTTTTAAATATTTGGGTCTATAGTTATTTATTTATGCATTTTTCCTCCTTCTGTTCTTGTAGTCTACTCTGCGTTGCAACACTAGAATTTCCCCCATTAGATTCTTTTCTTTCTATCTTATGTTATATTAAAACTAGAAATAATTACTCATATATTATCTGCAGTAGTACATGTTGAAGTTGTGGATGAGTAAGCCTTAATGGCCTTTGTTGTAACTAAAGTCGACTTGTTACTGTTGATTACCGCTTAGCCTTAATGAGCGCGTCCAGGGTGCACCGTGTCTGATCCTTACACCAACCAGATTCCATCAAACTACACCTGCTCCTCTTCCTTTTATGCTAAACCCAAGTTTATGCTTTTATTTTAAGTTACACGTGAGTTAGCATAGATAGCAAATGGCCCTGAAGCTCTCATTGCAACTCATAATTCCCCTATTAATTACCCAGCTAAGTGATGGTTGAGTGGTAATAGTTCGCTAATGGGGTGAGCGAGTGAGCGCTAAGTGGCTACCATTTCTGTAGAAGCTCAATCCAACCATCTTTCGAGGCAGGGAGGCTGCTCCAGACTACATCTAACTAAACTTTTTATGTCTGCTCAAATCAGTGATCATGCAGTTTTGATTTACCCCCTTTTACCTGATGAACTGCACACGAAGCCGGAGATTTTACCAAACTTCATTGCAACGTTACAGGCTACTAAAACTATGAACAAACTGTAGACTCACCTGTAATACCCCACAAAAGGTAAAATAACGCCACTTTGAGCTGTTTTCTGGGCTCGCCCAAATGTGAAGACGCGATCATTTTAAAAAGCATCAACATTTTGTCTTTTCCCGGTCCCGCTCGCAGGCTGTACGCCACTTTGTCGGTCTCCTCCGCGCACAGTGAACAGCGGAGGTCCTCAGCAACAATCAGAGCTGCATGTGGACCGTACCATCTGCCCCGGGACTGGAGGGGGGCGGGAGCTCACCTGGCATCCGAAATGGGGCATCCTCTGATGGTGACGAGCCGCGGCACCCCCCACAGGAGTGGACCATTAAAACACGCATTACATCATCGCTGTTGATAACCCCACATTTATTGGTTTCTTATTTTAATCATTTTTATTCTCTTTGTTTATTGGCCGCTCTCTAGAAAGGAGTTTGAAGGAGATACAATTTTGCACATGGTCACATTATTTTGATGTATTTGGTTATATTGTCTTAATTAAGATATTACTGCAGGCCTAAACAGCAGGCTACTGCAACGCAGGATATAAGAAATTGTAATTAGTTAAATAATTTTCAATTTGGTCGTCTTATCAGTCAGGAATTGTTCAGTGGACTATGCCATGTAGACCTATACTCTTATGTCCCACTTTTTTAAAAGCTTTTCTTTTACATTTAGTTCAATCAAGCTATTGAGTGTGCATGGTTTAAGAATAAGATTATAAGAATAAGATAATACAGCCTAGGTTAGGCTGTTTGTTGTGTCTCTGTAAAAGCATAATTTAGTAAGTGAGTTAAATTGTATTTATGGACTTCAGAGTGATGAAAAATAAGCAGGCTATTGTTGGGATAGCAATAGAATAAGTCAAAACGAAATATAGTCTATTGTTTGAATAGTGGACAGACAAATTGGTCTTATTAGGAATGAGATAATGCAGCCAATTAACTTCTGTCACTTACTTATGCCCTAAATGTCCTTCATCCCTTCTGCAGTTTTAAGGTTGATCTTTGTGCAGTGGGACTAATTCAGCAGAGGGCAAGAGGAGGAGGGGGCAGTATCTTTTCGACTAACATAAACCTAACCAGGTCACTTCTTCCATTTGAATCTGAAAATGTCTTTCGCAAAGCCACAAGAGATACAATTATTCACCCATTCAATTCTAACTCCAGTGTGTAAAAGCAAGGGAGTGTGCGCACAGAAGGGGAACAGACTGACTTTGAGCAATCTCTCCAAATGAGTACAATGAGCACTCTGAATATTGTTCTGTGTCTGGCTTCAGTTCATTGAGTTACACTGCTCTGCTCTGATGATGCACAAGGATATATAATCAATTCAAAACTCAATGCAGAGTCATTGTTGGCTTATAATTATATAAACTAGCCAAACTTTGCTTAGGGCACATTAAGTTTTTAGCCTGTGTAATCCAAAATGTCCCTGTTCTCACGTGTTTGTATTTAACATTGAATTCAGAATTTTAAGAATGAATGGTTATCTCTTTTTATGTGAGCCTTGTGACTAGGCTTAATCAATATATTTGTACAATTTAACTACACCTACTAACATTTAACTACTGGCTAGTTTCTCCATGTTTTAGTTTTAGTTTAGTCTTGATTGGTATACTTGAATATACCCACTGTGCCAGCAGTACTAACTTCATCCATTGATTTTTCATTCATATACCCATTCTTAACCAAATCAATCAAATACATTTCACAGTTTGAGGAGTGTGAGGTACTTTGTTGCCCTGATAAGCCCTCTGCTCTCTCTGTCTCTGTGACCGGTTTCTGTCACCAGGTACTCTGTCTCAGGAATGTTTTTCAGTCCGTGGAGTGCTCTTTACCAAAGCAGAGAGGCGCTGAGAGGGCTATAGGGCCGTGCACAAGTAAAGATCGCTTAAATTAGTCCACCTCCTGCTCAGGCACCCCTTTCATTCAGAACCCCCCAGCTTGTTTACACGCAATAATTGAGCCATACTTTTACTTAAATGAGTTACCATCTGGGCTGTGAGGAATTTTTACTTAAAGTTAAAAGAAAACAATGAGAATTTTTGAGTTTCCCACAGAGATCTTCAGGTGTCAGTCACAGAGGCATAAAGTAAAGCAAAGGTGACATCTGCTGGTTAGAAGGAGGACTCATACGCCATTACATCTAATTAGCTCATTTCATTCACATGATCAGAAACTCAAAAAGCTACCAGAGCATCGTCGATAGTTGATATATATCTTATAATATTAGTTAACCAATGTCCTTGAATAGTTGGTGTAATGTTTGAAAAATCAAGTTCAGACCACAATATAAAAAAAGACTCATAAGGATTATTTACTATTAATTTCAATATGAAAACGGCATTCCCAAACACATCAAACCAAGTAACACAAAGTAAAACAAAGGACACTATTAAAACAAACTTACAATACAATTTATGAAACATACATGTGATAAGATAACACAGTACAATTAACATTAAAAACTGTACATTGCAGTTATTCTCTCATCTACCTACTTACCCATATGTGCTATATAATATAATTTTATACTGTGCTGTACTTGTTATGAGACATAAAATAGTTGATGCACTGAAAACACTGAATCATACAGCCTAGCCTTTAAAAAACTTTTGGAAATGGTCTTATCTTTGCTCTCCTTTTAGTCCAAAAGTAAAACAGTCTTTAAAAACGTGTCTGAAATGGTTATCCCTGAGTCCATACAGAAGTGGACTCAGACATTTGGGAAAGATAATTAGACATAAGAAAAGTGCATACTGAACATGTATAGCGGTAGCTGGGTCTATGTTCCACAGCCCACTTGAATTTATCATGTTAAATAAAGTAGACGTGAGACAGAGACAAAGTTGTAATAGATGCAATAGAACAGTTTTGTGGGCTTTGTCAACATGACGGACATTGGCTGAGGATGTTCTGACAGTCACCATAATAGCAATGTATGAGTATATAATGATCATACTGACTAAAACAAAGTACATGATAGTGAATGATCTGTTTAATGTTGTGTAGATTTTAAGTTTAAAGACAGATTGTTTAGTGCAGTGGGTGGTGAAGCTGGTATTTGCACTGCTAACAAACAAAAACAACTGTGTGAAAGAGTCCAAAGAAGCCATAGACCACATAACAGCTATTGCAACTGCAGTTATTCTAGTTGTGGCAATATCAATATGTCTAAGAGGAAAACATATAGCAATGTATCTTTCCAAAGACATCACAGCCAAATTAAGTGGGGACATTTTGACAGTTACACCTGCAATTAACATGAAGATTATACATATATAACTAGACATTTTGATCATGGTTACAGCAAAAATATAAAGCAACATTGATACTAGCAGCTGCAGGGAGTCAGTGAAGAGTAAATGACCAAAAAGAATATATCGTGAGGATTCAAGAAACAGGGGTTTTCTCAGCAAAGCGAACAACATTACGGCATTGACATAAAGGAAGAGAAAGCATGGCAGCATGGTCAGCAGGGCATGGGTTGGAGTCTGTATGGACAGCATTATATCTGCTGTGTCATTCATCATCAGCATCAAAGCTGATCTGAGAAAAGAAGCGATTTAGTAATTCTTAAACATAGAAATTACATTAATAAGAGCAGATGCATTAACATGTTTTCTTAGTTCAAAAAGTCATCAAATATATTTACCTAACTCTTAAGGTATTCTGTAAGGTACATCGGTCGGTTCAAAAATGTTAAAAGAAGCATCAAGACAACATGAAAATATGATGGTGGTCTAAAACCCACCCACTGCCAGCTTCACCCATTTTATAAGAAATCTAAGTAACTGCATGATTAGGTTGGGAGAGAGACAGCCAATCAGAAGTCAGAAGAACAATGCAACTTAACCCTTGTGTGGATGGCTACAAGGAACACACAGTAAAAGTTATACAAGTTTGTAATAATGTGGGTACACTAAACAAACACAAAAGGCTGTGTGTAGTTTTGAGTACTGTAGGCTACATGTTTATTACTCAAGTCCATAATAAAAAGTGCTAAAGTGTGGTTACACTATTTTACTAAAAGCATAATATTTCACCACACAATGCACAGAAAAAAAGACAGTGGCAAGGATAAACCACTAAAATCAATATCCATAAATAAATAAATAAATAAATAAATAAATAAATAAATAAATATATATATATATATATATATATATATATATATATATATATATATATATATATATATATATATATATATATATATATATATATATATATATATATATATATATATATATATATATATATTTTTTTGTATTTTGTATTTTGTATTTTATATTTTTGCTCCACCGGAACAAAATTAGAGTCTATCTTTAAGTCTATTTCTAAATTATTATTTTTTTAGCCATTATCTATTATCTTGTTTTATTGCATGTTCCATTTTCCTGCTGTTCTTGAAATGTGCGTTGCAACACTTGAATTTCCCCACTGTGGGACTAATAAAGGCATATCTTATCTTATCTTAATAAGGGCTCAACAGGCCTACCTTTTATCATCTCCTGAAAACTCCAAAAAATCACTTTGGATTTTTGGCTTAAATTGGCATACAGCAGCGAACAATATATAATCTACATTTCACACTGACACAGCATTATGGCTGGCTCACCCCACAACAAGTGGCTCAGTGGTAAAGAGTGCCCATTCACCAACATGACACCAGTTCCTTTCTGTGTGGGTATTTTTTTTCTCTTCTTGGGTGGTTTCCTCAACCCAAAACATGCACAATCAGTAATATTCTCCAATCAAGTTAGTTCTATATTTAAAAAAGCCCCAGGACCCCAAATCCTCCAGTTAGTAGACAACTGTCTTTAATTGCAGCAGGCTTCCTTGTCAACAATACACAACAATAAACTATAAACTAGATCAACACATAACAGTAGCATTTGATAAGTGACTGTTGGGTAGCTCTATTTAGCCTTGAATTAGAATATCTCTTTACTCCAAAATCTGTCTGTGCCTGTATAAAACTGAGTAAAGAGTAAAACTGAGTGAGTAAAGAGAGAGCCCTAATTAAAACATTTTATTTTACAATATGTTTAAGAAAGGAGAGTAGCCAAAGTCAACATACAATCCTATGTGACTCTCCTAAACAGCTGATGTCACCATTGTTTACTCAATCGTTCCAGGAATTTTGATCCTCAGAGAAGTCATTAAAACTGATAAATAATTCAGGTATTTTGCTTTGTGTACATTTACATCATGCATCTACTGAGACACAATTAACTCACTACATTATAATTCTTGGTTGAAAAACATAAAAAGACAGCATTCAAAACCTAAAAATCTAGGGCAACTTGCAACTCTAGTGTAATTTCAATTGTTCTGACTGTTAACGCAGTGCTTCAGTGGCACAGCTATGCGACTATGCTTGGTAATGGCCCAGTGTGGACCAAGCAGCTTCTTTTCATGAGCCAAATTGCTTGGTGTCCTCGAGGCCGAGACGCTAGTGCAAAACAACTACAGTCAGTGTTCAATCATCTGTCCATTAAAAGTCAACAACAATTAAAATGGTCACAACTTTTAATAACACAAACCAAATATAGAATGACGGATGTTTGGCTGTACAGTCCCTGACAAAAGTCTTGTCGCTTATCCATTTTGTAGAAACAAAAGCTTATAACTTGACTTTAAATTAATCGATTAGTTTTAGAAATGTCTCATATGAAAGCTAAAACCCTCCCAAATTATGCTCAATATACTAAAATAAATTTGCTTCACTGAAGAAAGATTGATCATTTAATGAACACAGAAAGGTCAGATTTTGGCAAGACAAAAGTCTTGTCGCCTACAGAAAATTGAACAAATAATTTACTTCAAATACAAAAATATGTTGCATAACGTCAGTGAATTAAGTAGTGGTGCTGTGAGATCCATATTTAATATCTTGTATGACTTCCATGAGCTTGAAGGACTGCATCCATGCGGTTCGACAATGATTCATACAATTTGTTGATGAAGTCATCAGGAATAGCAAAGAAAGCAGTCTTACATGCCTCCCAGAGTTCATCAAGATTCTTTGGTTTTGCCTTCCATGCTTCCTCTTTCATTCTACCCCAGACATGCTCAATGATGTTCATGTCTGGTGACTGGGCTGGCCAGTCCTGGAGCACCTTGATCTTCTTCGCCTTGAGGAACTTTGATGTAGAGATAGAAGTATGCGATGGAGCACCATCCTGCTGCAAAATTTGACCCCTTTTATGGTTGGGAATGTAAGAGGTAGCTAATACTTCTTGATATTTTAGGCTATTGATATTGCCTTCCACCCTGCAAATGTCTCGCACACCCCCATACTGGATGTAACCCCAGACCATGATTTTTCCGCCACCAAACTTAACTGTTTTCTGGGTGAATCTTGGATCCATGCGGGCTCCAGTAGGTCTCTTGCAATATTTGCGGCGGCTGTGATGTAATTCAACCGAGGATTCATCTGAGAAATCCACCTTCTGCCACTTTTCCAGTGTCCATCCTTTTAGCAGGCTGTGGGCCTTGGCAAATGCCACACGGTTTTTTGATTGCCTTTTGTTTAGTGCTGGTTTCTGTGCACTGATTCGACCATGGAGGCCATTTCGAGACAGAATTCTACAAACTGTTCTGGTTGACACAGGGACTTGAGGTGACCAGGCCTGGTGGAGCTCTGCTGCAGTGGAAAAGGGGCTGGCCTTGGATTTTCGAATCAACAAACGGTCCTCCCGAGCAGTTGTCTTGCGGGGTCTGCCGGACCTGGGCTTGTCAAAAACATCTCCAGTCTTTTCAGATCTTTTTCTTATTCTTTGTACTTGACGCTGAGACACATTGAAGGTGTCAGCCACCTCAGCAGTGGATCTGGTCTTCAGCCTCTTGATAATTAACGCTTTGGTCTCAGGGTGGATCTTAGGCATGTTGTCAGAGGTCAAGTTGCAGTTGATGTGAAGGTCTGGTGTGCTGGGGTTCTTTTTATACACACCCACTAATTGATTGATCAGTAACTGATCACAGGTGAGGCTGTAATCTAGGATTGGGTGCATCATATGACAAGGCGACAAGACTTTTGTCTTGCCAAAATCTGACCTTTCTGTGTTCATTAAATGATCAATCTTTCTTCAGTGAAGCAAATTTATTTTAGTATATTGAGAATAATTTGGGAGGGTTTTAGCTTTCATATAAGACGTTTCTAAAACCAATCGATTAATTTAAAGTCAAGTTATAAGCTTTTGTTTCTACAAAATGGATAAGCGACAAGACTTTTGTCAGGGACTGTATTTTTCATTTAATCTTAGAATTTAAACAAAAGCAATGAACATACAAGATCACTCAAAACAAAAACAGAAAAACATTCAGAGATTAAAAAAAGAAAAGAGGAAAATTACAATCAAATAATTATTTTAAATACAAATAAGGCAAAGCAGAGAGGCAAAGTATCTACACAAAAATAATACCTATGATAATAATGTACTTAATTGCTGCTGAATTGTAGGAGTGTGGTTCTGATGATGAGCTTGGAGACATTTCTTGTATACTTTTTTGTTTCACAGGAAATGATAAATTAACTGTAAAAGTAAAGACAGACATTACATTATAACATATACTTATGACCTTTAGCAATTTGTTAATGTAAAATAACAGCAAAACTGTTAAGAAGGAAACAGCTTTGAAACAAAAGCATTTAGGATTTAATTGGTTTGATACTTACCACAGAAATCCTTCTTTAAACTCAGTGAATTTGTGTCGAACCATAAATGTTGCTAAAGCATCTGCTACCTGTAACAAATAAATAAACATAATGTCCCAACTTTTAACTGAATAGAAAGTTGCACTATTACCAATTTCCCCACGCTGGGTTATGACAAAAGAAAATTACAAATTAAACAAACTGCTTAATTTCTTACTTTTTCAGGGGCGTCTTCATGGACAGCATGGCCACACTGGGGCAGGACCTGCATCTGAAACTTTCCTGTGGATGGAAAAGAAACACAGTTATGATTGTGACTCTTCCTGGTAACACATGAAGTAAAGGACCCACCTTGCATCTGTCCAATTGTGAGATCTTTATCAAGTCTGTCAACTCCTGTGAGGAAACAGAAGGGCTATAATTAATGCAATTTATTTAGGCCTTACATTAATGAAATGAGAATAAACTAACCTGCAAGCAGGAGCAGTTTTGGCACAGAGCAGGTGAGAAACAGAGCGGAGAGACCTCTGAACCAGCCCTCCCAATACTTCTCCGTCTTAGACAACTCCACTCTCCAGGTAAATACACCTTCCTTCTTTACCTTACAAAAAAGGTTATTATGATCAACTGTTATGTCCTTCCAGCAAAAAAAGGACTTAAAAGTCAGACAGATGCTCACTTCTGGGTCATCTTCCTTCATCCTTTTTTTACTCGATTCCTCTACCACTTCCTCCTCTTCGTCCTCTTCACTAATGCCTTCCCCAATGCTTCTTGACACACCTGGACTGCTGCTAGTTTCTTCACATCTAAAATCAAACAAGTATTAAAGCGCACACACACGCACGCACACGCACACGCACACACACACACTTATAACAAACAATAACTTACTTTTTTACCTGACCACCCATTGACACACGAGCTGATTCAATGTTTCGAATCTGCCCACTCTTAACACTGAAAATGAATGAAGTATGTAAATATAAATATATATACATAAAACACACATAATAATAAAGTAAGATTTACCTCCATTCAATCGCATTCTCAAGAGATTTAAAGGTCTTTGGACGACTTCTAAGAAAATTCTGCATACTGTTTAAAGCATCCATCGCTGTCCCTGTGTGTATACAAAGGATTTGTTTAAATTATACTTGATTTTGTTGCTAAAAGAATTAAAGTTTACCTAACACATACCTTCTACAACATCAATAACACACAGGCCAATCAGTGATGGTACAAGATTGGCTGATGCTGTGTGCACTGCAATTGCTCCACCCATACTATGTCCAATTATCATAATAGGAGGTGGATTATCACCATAAAGTGACTCGACCACTTTGCCAACATCCCTTATCAATGAGCATGCAAAAAGAATTGATCAATGTTTAGCAGAAAACTAAAACAAAACAAAACACACCATCCTTACTTGGCCATTGTCTCAGCTGAGAGATCGTCGGGATTTTTCACCTTGGAGTCACCTATAACCACAAGCAAAGTCTTGGTCATTTTTATTTAATTAATCAAACAAAAGCTAATTAATACAGTATACTGCTATACCATGAGCTCTGAGGTCCATGGCCACCACCCTGCAGTTGATCCTGCTGCAAATAACAGCCTGGAAAAAAATTCAATTCAATAAAATTGTTAATTCGTGTCAAATAAAGTGTTTCATCATATATTTGCATGCTTTCCAGTCTTACAGTAAAAACGGCCCAAGAGAGAGCAGAGTGCCCTCCTCCATGAAGCAGGAACAGCACTGGACCATGGGCACCACTGCAATAAATCCTGAAAATGTTCAAGAAAGTCAAGGGAATAATGCAGAGTATTTATCCATCATTATACTTTGGTTCTTATTGGTATTAATGTTCAAGGATATATCTTTTCCATTGTCATTTTCAACTTCAACATCCTCCATGGTTTCAAAGTACTGGCTCCAGGACAGTGGGGTGAAATCTCTCTTTCGACCAGGTCTACAAAAACAAAACACAATTTTGATTAAAAGTATGAATACACGGCATGGAACTAAAATGCACAAAAAGATTTATATATCTTTCCAGTAGCCTCCTAAAATGTAAACTGAAGGCTACTCTACAGCTTTGTATAGGATAATAAAGCGTATCCAATACAGTGGATCAACAAACAAATCAGTTCATATGGCGTGTATATGAACATTGCTAGTTACTGTGCATTGTATTTGAAATCGTCATGATGTTTATAACCTGATTATTATGACTACACACGTGTAGGTACGAATATGTTATTAAATTGACATTGACACGCTAAACACACCTTATGGCTATGCTTTAATGCTAACGATTAAATATTTCCCTATTTATTAAAGACGCCGTGCAGAAATTCGCAGTATCATATCTGCGCACAGTTCAGACAGACGCGAGTAGATCCCAAGCTTACCCCATTTTCATTTTGGATCCGCCGGACTGAAAACCACCAGGCATAGGCGGTCTGGAGTCTAGTAGATTTAGATGCAGCTGCCTCTCCATACTGGTGCCTCTGGAACCCGTGTCAGTCAGGAAATGTTTATCGTGAACCTCTCCCCCTTTCGCAGCATAGGATTTTCTTTGACACCTGCTCTTCGGCTAGCCACACATCGGAATTGAACTGCGCCTGTGAAACGGACAAGCTAATGGTGGCTAACAGTTAGCATCTCACTTCTTTTGCCCCAGCTGTAATTTTCAGTACAAGACACCAATGGGTTTGATGCTGTACTGCCATCTAGTGGATAAAAGCAATACGCACGTTCATCAGTAATACGATATAAATGAAATATCCACAAGATGGCAGCAAAGGATAATTTAACCTTCTCAAAATGTTTTCTTTGGGGTCCATAAAAAAAAAAAAAATCATGTTCAAATGAAAGGATTAAAGGCCACTGATTATGTAAAATCGTCATTAGCTTAGACTTGTATTTTGATTGATTCATGAATGTTTGAGTAATCCTATTTTGTCCTGCAATTGAGGCTTGAGTGCTCAGAAAATTTTCATTTTTTCCTCCTCCCTACCCACTGATTTGTATTTACTTTACTTGAGGCCAATTAGGGAGTGGTGTATATGGATATACAGGAACTATAAGGGAGACCGGGAATGTTATCACACTTTTTTCATTCCTGTCTGTCTCTGAAACGCAACATAAATACAATCTATACCAAATAAAAGAGCAACATCTCAGCTATTTTTGATCTCTTCATGCTATCTCTCTATTTTGTATGCACCCAGGGTTATAAGAGTTCAAACACGAGGTTCGACGGCTGCCCCATTGCTGGGTAAGCTGTCACATGCATAAGTTGTCACGCTCATATTTGTCAATAATTTTTAATAAAAAGTAGTGAGTACTGAGTACTGTATTTTGTATGAAAGAGAAGACAATTTCTCAGTTTGTTGACAATAAAGGCTTATCTTAGCTTGTGATTAAGCATTTTAGAGTCCAAGTCATTCACATAGGCTTTAAAAATGCCATGTAGCCTTTTTTTCAATTATCAAAACCAGAAGTGAAAATCTGAAGACAAATTCTGCAGTTTTAAACAGGAAGTGAATGGACGCATTTCTATTATGAAGTGAATGGACCTTAAGACTTAGACTTACTTTATTGGGAAATAACTTGGACACAGTAGCTCACAATTCACAATATACTATAATCACAAAAATTATATATATATATATAAATTATATATATATATATATATATATATATATATATATATATATATATATATATATATATATATATATATATATATATATATATATATATATATATATATATATATATATATATATATCTGGCCTGGGAGCTTGAGAGTTCTACACAGTATCTTTGCTGTTCCTAGTACTGCACTTTTCCGGACTGAGATCTGGGATCTGCTGTAACCACTCCTCCAGTTTGGGGGTTACAGCCCCGAGTGCTCCGATCACCACGAGCACCACTGATGCCTTCACCTTCCAGGCCTTCTCCAGCTCTTCCTTGAGCCCCTGGTATTTCTCTAGTGTCTCGTGTTTCTTTTTCCTGATATTACCATCGCTTGGTATTGCAATGTCCACCACCACGGCTTTGTTCTGTTGCTTATCCATCACCACTATGTCTGGTTGGTTTGCCATCACCATTCTGTCAGTTTGTATCTGGAAGTCCCACAGGATCTTGGCTCGGTCATTCTCCGCAACTCTGCACAGATGTTTATATATATATAAATATATATATATAAACATGCAAACAGATGCATAGCTCATACCTGAACTCACTGTGACCATCAAATCTGATGGAGGTTACATGCTACAAAGCTAATAATTTGTTCAGTTTCTTCATCAACTTTTTCTAATTAGAGGTTGAATGATAACCAATCCTACTAGTTTAGTAGTTTTAGAACTAGGACAGTGGTGGGGAGCTTGTCACAGAGTGGTATACAGACATATGCTACACATGGAGATATTCACTGTCACATTAATTCACTATGTAAATTAAAAACAACAGTTTTAAAATAATTCTTTCTTCTAAATTCGTCATATTGTTTTCCACATTTTGGGATTTTTTTTAATTCTTGTTCTCTGCCAGTACCATTGCAGCCATGTCAGAGATGTTTTTAAATAGCATATTGTTATTAACAATAAACAGCAGAGACTTTATTGGTATGTGATGTATGCAGTATTTAATTATATTCTGGCCCAGAAAATAATGAAGTAACAATTCTCTTATAATGGTGATATAAAGGTAAATTGGATGGCAAAGGGGAAACATGGATGGACATAGCCTACCTGTGCCCCACTAACCTTGGACTGACGTAACAGTTGACTTATAATAGATTATTGGCATTTATTTATGGAGCAATGTGGCTTATCTTATGCAGCTCTGATGGGGGTTTCGAGGTATTTAAAGAGCAGAGGACACAGCAGTGCTGGAACATGCCTGCTCAGTTTCATTTTCACAAGCTGCTCAGTCAGGTCATTCAGACTGGTTCAGGCCGGAGCTGCCAGTTGTTTACTAGTCACAAAGGTTATTAGTGTTCTTGTGAAGATGTTTATAGCCTACATTAGATGGTCTGTAGACGCACAATGCAAAGAGGTTTCTAATATATTCTCTTGTATAATATATTGTATATATTGTATACATATATTGTAAAAATTTGAATATTATTAAATAATATTTTATAACAACAACAGCAACAACAACAACAACAGCAACAACAACAACAACAGCAACAACAACAATAATAATAATAATAATAATAATAATAATAATAATAATAATAATAATATAGCCTAATTAAATATTTTATAATTTTTTTCTCCAGTATCCAAACTGGGGAAGCTATGAATACAAAAAGCCACAGGTTTGTGAGTTTTGAGTTGAGTGAGTTTCCATTCATGTGACCAGACACAACATGGGTTCATGCCAAACCAGGAGGATTTGTGGGAGTCACATGTCTGTGTGCTCAGACCCCCTTACACCTCTCCTAAAAAACGCCTCCTCTTAACACGGTCAGTGTTCTCTCTGTGCATTAGAACACATGCATTTAGCTTCACTGATTACTCACAGATGGTTGGTGCATCCACCCACCCATACATGGAAAGGATTGGCTAAAAAACCATGGTGGTTTCTTAGGTCAGATGTTTCATAACTTTATTGCTTTGTGGGGAGGTACAAAAGGAGGCTCCTGCTGGCTGGAGCATTTCTAGGTACCAGCAATGTTGACAAAATCCTGAGAAGCCTTTTCTGATTGGCCAAGAGCAGTATCCAATTAGAAACAAGAGGAGCGGGCCTTATAGTATTCAATTGCTATTTATTTCACCAATATAATAATGCAGTTGTATGCATATGTCAAAATTATTATGTAAGTGCAATGGAAAAATGTATGCTCTTTCTCATGGCGCACTTGCAGATCAACAACAGCTCAAGTGACGGCTAGAGGCTTCCACTGTGGTAAACATGAGATTCAATGACAGGTGCTCTCTCTCTGCCTCCCAGTCATGTGCAAAGGTGTCTATAAATTTAGCAGCATCAGAATCATTCACTTGAAAACCAGTCAGCCGCAACCAGGGACTAACAACTGAAAGGACATATCACTTTTAATATTGGATAATTTTCCTCCCATTGGGATAATAATTATACTCTGGTAGGTCAATATATCTTCATAACTCATCTTAAAGAATAAATGCTACAAATATGAATTTACCACACCTATTTATTTCAAGCTGCTATGGTATACACCAAGGGAAAAGCTAATCCCATAACACATTATAGAAAAATAATATGGGAGTTCTATTTGTAGGAATACTGGCTTGGACAATACAAATACATTTTCTAGCCAAAAATGCAGCAGAGCTACTTTCTAAAAATACAAATTCTTGAGAAAACCTGACTTTTTTTTTTTTTCTTTTGAGAAAGTAATGATTTCTATATTTATAATCAATATTATATTTCTCCTGGTTTTGTCCTTTAACCTGTCTGCTGTCATTAACACAGGGGCCACTGTAAACTTCTGGAAAAGCAAAAGAGCAAAGATACTTTTATTGATACAGAAACTGAGAAGCAGTGATGGTTGGAAAAGAGCTTGTACCAACTGCAACAATCAAGTTCTTTGGAGCAGGGACAGCTGCCTGCATAGCTGACCTAATCACCTTTCCCCTGGACACAGCCAAAGTCAGACTACAGGTTAGAAACACATTGTATCTGTTACATAATAAGTTATATAATAATGAGTTAAGTTTTAATGATCCTGACTTGCTAAAATACAATGTTGTACTATAGGTCCAGGGAGAGAATGTGAAAGTAGAAGGGGCTAAGTATCGGGGAGTGTTTGGCACCATAACCACTATGGTCCGCACCGAGGGTCCCAGGAGTCTATACAATGGACTGGTGGCAGGACTACAAAGGCAGATGAGCTTTGCTTCAGTCCGAATCGGCCTTTACGACTCCATGAAGCAGTTCTACACTCTAGGCACAGACAGTGAGTTGTTAGGGCCCTGATTTATGAACATGTTTTCCTCACTCTAACTAATGCTATGCCTGTGAAGGTGCAGGGATTGTGACCAGGCTCATGGCGGGGTGCACCACAGGGGCTATGGCTGTAGCGTTTGCTCAGCCTACTGATGTGGTGAAAGTGCGCTTCCAGGCGGAGGTCCGAATGGGAGACTGTGAGAGAAGATACAACAGCACAATAGATGCTTATAAGACTATTGCTCGAGATGAGGGCATCAGAGGACTCTGGAAAGGTAATGCAGTCATATTTCTCTATTAAAACATTAATATAATAATGACAATAATAATATATAACAAAATTCATATAATATTCATATGCATTTTCAGGGTGCATGCCAAACATCACTCGTAATGCCATAGTGAACTGTGCAGAACTGGTGACTTATGACATGATCAAAGAGCTTATTCTGAAGTATGACCTCATGACAGGTACGCACAAGATCTCCATATCCACATCTCAGATTTCTGATTTCTTAATAAAGTCCTGGATATTGGTCTTTCTCAACAGATAACCTGCCGTGCCACTTCACTGCTGCCTTTGCAGCGGGCTTCTGCACCACAATAGTGGCCTCTCCTGTGGATGTGGTCAAGACACGCTTCATGAACTCAGTGGCTGGACAGTACGGCAGTGCCATCAACTGTGCCTTCATCATGTTAAAGAATGAAGGACCCAAGGCTTTCTACAAAGGGTAAGGATGTGCCTGTACATCTACAGTATGTTCACTTACAGTGCTATAACCCCTGCTTTTCTAACTAGGTTCATGCCATCTTTCCTTCGACTGGGTTCCTGGAATATTGTGATGTTTGTTACTTACGAACAAATCAAAAGAGGGATGACCCAAGCACAGCAGTACTGGGAGTCACCATTCTGACAGACAGAAACTCAACTTGGTTTTAGAAATGAAGCAAAACAAACTACAGTGGCCCCAGGGGCCCGAAGTGACCAGTAGTGAGATCAGTGTAAGAGGTACCAGAAGAAACCCTGAACAGAGCGGTGACTAAATCAAGGAAAGGCACAAGCTGTGATAGTAGCACTGTGTTGTGTGAACACAACTTTCAGGAAATCTGAGCTCTTAAATGATAATTCAGGGTTGAAAATTTGTAATTCCAGTAACTGTTACGCACAAAGTAAACCAGCAGGCTGGTTACTATAGAGATCTGTTTACATGTATTGTATTGTATTTAAATTTGAATATGTTGTATGTTATGTATAGTTTTTATGTTATGTTATGTATTGTTTATATCTTTCATGTTTTGGGCATGTTTTCTCACCAGTTTAAATATGCTGTTTATAAGTGATTATTGCTGATCAATAAACAAACAAAATAAAAATATATGTGTGTCTCTCTGATGATATATGTTATGAATATGAATCACTAGAAGCTGCAAATCTATCTGGTGTTACCTTTTATTTGAGCTAGAGCTATCAAACCGAAAGATAAACAGCTATCTAGACAAAAACCAGCTCTTCACAATCACTTTGTTCCAGCGTCGGAGAAGAGAACAAGACAGAACATTATCTTAAATAGGAGCCCACTGTTACATAGCCAAATTAAATCAAGAATTGTCCTGGAATTAACAAAAATGTTGACTGTATGTTTTAAGATTTCCTACCAGTACTGCTAGGGATTTTGTATCTATTATCTCCATAACTCAGTAGCAATCTTTCTTAATCCTACCAAGCTCTTGCATACACATTTAAGAGCAGTGCTTTCTAGGAATTATAATATTCTTCCCTATAATGCATATCATGTTTTTAGTTAACAGTGAATTGGATAACTTTCGTAATGGACATGGGAATATGGAGCTAATTTTGTGGGTGTACATAGTGTTCCCGGTCTCTTCAGGATGACTCAGCTTGTTTTTAGTGGGATGTTTTCTCAGTAAACAAGAATGCAACAATCAGTAAAAAGCTTTTAAGTTCCCTGTGTTAAAGAAATGCATTACTTAATTTGAAAGCAATTTGAGAATTAAAGTATTATTTTAAGTGTGTTCAGCACTGTTGTTTTGGTTCAGTTATGCTCCGTCATCTCAAATAAAAATAGATTTAACTAAATAAAACTAGATAAATACTGGATTTAATAAACTGGATAAAAAAGTTATAAATATACAAGCCAAAGATGTTTGTGTGTCCATGGGTGGTTGTGAGGCAGTCTGTGCAGCAGGAAGCTTGTTTATTGAGGGGCAGGGCCTATGAGGAACATCTGTCATGCAGTGACGTCACCACCCTTTACAAACACTATTTAAAGAAGGCTGTGTCTTTGTTCAGCCATTGTATGCCAGCTTTCACAGGCTCAGGTTACTCTAAGCCAACACAGCTCCTTTTAACATTATCACCTCAGTGGAAACACAGGCAGTTACATTTTTCTACTAAATAAGGTAAGCATTATTTTAGATTCACACTTCTTCATATGTGTCTTAATATGTATATGTTTATCTTATATTTGCCTTATATTCTCAGATCTTTGGAGTATGAACTTAAGTCACAATCATTTCACAACGGTTTCTATGGAAAACAAAAGAACCCAATTTATAGCTGGGACAAAATTTAGCCAGAGGGATGCCTTTAGAGAAGCCTGATCCTAAGCATTTGTCCAAACAGCTTTAAAGGTAAGTGCTTAAATTGTGATACAGTATACCATTTAAGGTAATCTTTTATTTATTAATTTTGCATACTTTCAGATTTGCAACAAGTCACCTTATCTTTTGACCCAATAAACATTTCTTATTCAAATCTTCAAAACTTTTGGAAAAATGGTGGGATTTAAGCCTGTAGAAGTGCCTCCAACAGCAGCTGTAAAGTTTGTCGGAGCAGGAACTGCAGCCTGCATTGCCGATCTGCTCACATTTCCATTGGACACAGCCAAAGTGCGGCTACAGGTGAATACTTGGTCAATATCTACTTTTCAGTTAGTTGTTGTTGGCAGTTCCCATTTAATCTTAATCGGATTAAGTGCCATGTGAGAGCAGTGTGACCGGCATGCAGAGGTTGTCAAAGTACTGCATTCCAGATATACCTTTCAAAAAATTACTCCAATATAAGTAAAAGTAGCTCAGTCGCTTACAGTAAAATAATTTGCTGAAGAAATTACTTAAGTATTGACATTTTTTTTGTGTTGTGAATGTTAACGTTGCAGAATTAAAAACAAAAGTAATATACAAAAGCTGTGAAAACTCCTCCACAAAAGTAGCAAGTACTTTGAGTCTTTTTTAGAAATGTAAGGAGTAGAATTTATATTTATTTATTTATTTAACAAAGGTAGTGGAGTGAAAGTAAAAAGTATTAAACAGAAACTCAAGGACTCAAGACTCAGGTACAGATCCTCAAAAACTGTTCTTAAATAAATTTGCTAAAAGTTACTGACTGTGTATTCTGGCATGTTGTTCTTTACCTGTCAGATCCAGGGAGAGGCAGGAAAAGCTAGTAAGAGCTCTGCTGTCAAGTATCGTGGAGTGCTTGGCACTATCACCACTATGGTCCGCACTGAGGGCCCCAGGAGCCTGTACAGTGGGCTAGTGGCGGGGCTGCAGAGGCAGATGAGTTTTGCTTCAGTTCGGATTGGCCTTTATGACACTGTAAAACAGTTCTACACTAAAGGCTCAGAGCGTGAGTGCTAGCATTGTCTGTGCCCGTTCACAAGGCTGGTATCTGCTCACCTGTAACATCTCTTCTGTTTCAGATGCAAGCATTGGTAGTCGTCTCATGGCAGGATGCACCACTGGAGCTCTAGCGGTTGCTGTTGCCCAACCCACTGATGTGGTCAAAGTGCGTTTCCAGGCCCAGGCCAGGTCCTCTGGTAATATGAAGCGCTACAGCAGCACTCTCAATGCCTACAGCACCATTGCCAAAGAGGAGGGCATTTCTGGGCTGTGGAAAGGTAGTACTGAAGTGTGTTTATACCACAACAAAATATTCAACTTAAGGCAATTTTAAACAGTATTCTATGTATTGTGCAGGTACAGCCCCAAACATCGCACGCAATGCAATTGTCAACTGCTCAGAACTGGTAACCTACGATTTCATCAAAGACTTACTCCTTAACTCCACTCCAATGACTGGTAATCGAGTGTCATAAATGAAGATTATAATGAAAAAACATTCAAAAAGTCTGTTTATGTTTCTATCCACAGACACTCTGCCTTGTCACTTTGTCTCAGCCTTTGGAGCAGGCCTCGTCACAACAGTGATTGCGTCTCCAGTGGATGTGGTCAAAACAAGATACATGAACTCTGCCCTTGGCCAGTATGGCAGTGTGCTGAATTGTGCTGTTACCATGATGTCCAAAGAGGGTCCTCAGGCCTTTTACAAAGGGTGAGCCCAGTTCAGACTGGCCTATAATAACTGATGAACATGCAGTTTAAGGATATTTGTCGTTTTCTTTCAGGTTCATGCCATCTTTCCTGCGTCTGGGCTCGTGGAACGTGGTGATGTTTGTGACCTATGAGCAGCTGAAACGTGCAATGATGACAGTGAATTTAAACTACAAACCTCTGTGACCAAATGATCTTGAGCAAATGTTACAATATTAGCAATTTATTTTAAGTATAGATACAAAGGTTCCAATGAAACTGTTCCAGTGTCTTAACATAATATTTTGTACATTATTGTTTTAATAACGCAGTGCCTGTTTAATCAGAAGTTTACTTTCAGCTGAAAGTTTCTCAGGGAAGTGGACGTCAAATGTAAAGATGAGGTCTCCTTTTTGTGAAGGGTCATGTAGCAGCGGCATTCCCTCTCCGGGCACCACTTTTTTGTACAATGGGCTGATGTTATGGAAAAAATAATGTTATAGGCTACAGAATAAGTTTATTATACTGATTATACTAATAACAATGGTACTTACTGCACAATTTCATTGAATGGAATATTGATTAGCCTGCCATCCAAAGTCTCTACTTCCACAGAGAAACCAGTCAGCGCCTTTGTACAAAACATTAAAATATCAGCACACTTACTTGGTGATTATTTGGTATTGATACAATCAGTCTTGCTTCTTCTTCTAATTATTCTTACCATCTCCAGTGACACTTGTGTGTGGTAAATCAAATCATTATCAATTCTCTCAAACATGGGGTGAGACTTCTGTCGTACAATAAACACTATGTCGGCAGCGATGCTGTTAGGGCCCTGAAGTGACATATAAAACCAAAACCTTGGTTCGAATGTATATTGTCACAATAGGGACACACATCTACTGAAATGGCAAGTTATTCTCAGCTGAATACAATAATACAAATTACAACAGGTCTAATGGTGCCACTTACTGGATGTAAATAAGCCACACTAAAGTAACCTACAACAAGAATTTAGACTTATTTTACTAAGATTGTTTTGTTAATATCTGTTTGCAGACTTTTTGCTTTGTAAAAGCTATCTTAAGATTATTATTATTATTATTATTATTATTATTTCAACATACCATGTACATTTCTGTCATGTATATATTCTAGGCAAACGCCACTGCCTAGAGCTTAGACAAAATGATCCTCATATATATATAGTCTATATCCTCCTAAATATTTTCATGTAGACAATAGACATACTATAAAACAGTGGTTTAAACTTGACATAGTCAGCACCAAGAATATCTACTGATTAGAATTTCAAGATAACTAAAATAATTTGAATCCTTTCTGACCTGATCCCCCTCTTTAGGAAACGTTATTCTTGTGCCCTCTTTCCATCCAGGCTTCACAGTCACAGTCAGAATCTTGTCTCTGATGCTGGACGTACAGCCGTCATCATTCATGACCTACAACAAACCCATAATGTAGAGTCAACGTACAGGTATGGTCTAGTTATCTGAAAAGAATCATGTTTTTATCAGTATTTACTTTGCGTGATATCTTTATTTTTTTCGTGCATCCATGGAAAAGGTCATCTAAGGACAAATAGAGATCTCGTTCAATGGGATCATCCTTAATCTTATTCTCCCCTGGGGTCAGGCCACCAAACTGAAGAGGAAGATCGCTTATGTAGAAATCTGAAAATAAAAAATATAATCGTGATTTACCAACTTATTAGTTAGACATCTTTGCTCTCAGACCTTTATGTTCATTACCTGAAAATGGATTGTCGCTCCCAAAAAACTCTTTGAATGTTTTCTCCGGATTGTCATGGTAGGCATATTTTGAAGACCAAGCACCATCTTTGGAAAATTCTATAGGAATGCCACCCTTTAAACCATCCTCTCCAAATTTATCATAAGTGGCCTTTTTACGAACTGTTTCAAAAAGAACAGGGACATGTAATATAAATATTACAGACATGCCTTACTGTGAGCAGGCTCAACTCTCAACAGAGGAATCTGGTGGCATCACCTGCATGTCCCATATAAAAAGATAAGCTTGCCACACTTTTTAGAATATTTCAGAGTCAGACAAAGCAACACCATCTCCACCACAAAATGTGTATGGTCAAGTGCACCTTTACTGCAACTGTAACGTAGTAATGTTTTGTAGAGCGCTTCGAAAATCATTCCCAAACCAAACTTACGGTCACTTAAAACGTCAAAAGCTTCACTCAGTTGCCGAAACTTCTCATAGCCTCCTGGCTCTCTGTTACTGGCTGGGTGAAACTTCCGTGCAAGGCGTCGGTATCTAAATATATTGTCGGATTTAATATTTGGTCAACAAAACTGCAGGGAATACTTTTCAATGTGTTAAAAAGTTAACTTACGCCTTTTTAATGTCTGCATCCGTCGCGTTTCTGTTTATTTCTAGAATTTCGTAGTAGTCTCGTCCCATTGTCCATATAAATTGAAGTAGTTAACACAAATAAAAGTTACTTATCGATAACATAAACAGAAGACTTCGTAACATTTGGTTTCGGGGAAAAAGATAAACGCCCATCAGTTTGCTTGCCTCAGTATCGGTTTCCTTGGGAACCGCTCTCTCGCGAGATTTTCCAAAACACACATCGGAAGATGTCACTGTAGATGCCCTGACTGTGCATTAGAAGTATTATAGTTCTATGATTAGAAGTTTATGTGTGCAATCTCAGTTGTGAAATAGAAAGCTTATAGTTATTCCGGGGTTTCAGATGACTTCTTAGAATTAGACCTAAATTAATCAGTGAAGACTTGCCTGGAAATCCAGAATGATTGAGTCTGGATTTTTCCAGGCAAATGGGAGACAGGTACAAGTACAACTTATTATTTACCAATTTATTGGTTAATATGATTTTTGAACATTTAATTCATGCCCCCCATCCGGAAATATGACATTTGAAAAATACGAAAGCTGTATGCAGCAGTGTGAAGTGTATTTTATTCTTTCATTTAAAACAGTTTATGACAGAGACGTTTAAGATTACAATGCAATACAAATTCTCTTCCAAATATTCACACAAATACAAATTGCACTGTTCATTATCATTATGACCAAACAGCCAGTTAGTGTTTTGGATAAGGGTAGTCAAATGTAGATGCATATTAAATTGGCTGGAACTGTCCCAAATGCGAACAGATTAACAGTCATAAAAGATAAATGAAATTGGTAGAAATAAATATTGCCAGTAATAATGGATTAAATACACAAAAATAACTGTTACTAACAAAAATCAATAACAAAAGTAAAAATAGGCAAAAAAAAAAGTGTTCTTAACATCATCCCAAACAAGACTATGAGCCCAAAGCAAGGAAATCATCTACGTTTACACTTCAAAAGGCATTTGTTCAACTCTATGATGATATTTCAGGATTTATGAATATGAGCTTAAACTCTTCAAACACTAGGACCAAATCATTTTAAACCTATCATAGCAGTTGTCTCTCATAAAATCATGAACAATTTATCAAATAAAAACAAAGTAGAAAATGGAAGCCAAGGTAAAATCAACCATAACTCTGTCAGTTGATGAAAGCAGGAGCATGAGATATAGTGGTGACAGCTTTGTCCTTGTGGTCATTGCCATTTGTGGCGACACTAAATCCAGGTGCTTCACAGGAATTTAGTGTTAGTCATTTTAAATGCTGCTTTTTGGTGGGAGGTGGGAATGGTCTGAAACTATCATGGATGCGATTTTCTCTGAAGTTGCATAACAGGTTTGTAAACGTTGAAGATTAAGGTTGTAATCTTTTCCACATCCACAAAGAGCTTTGGTGACAGTATTACAGATGAGTGCTAGATACTTTTCAAATTATATGAAAATAATATTTCCTGATGTTTACTTATTTCTTTGGAAACCTCCATACACTAACAACACTCCTTTATCTTCACCAGAGCAAGCACCACTTGTGA
Organism: Taenioides sp. WSHXM2023; assembly: GCA_029959045.1. Lineage (NCBI taxonomy): Eukaryota > Metazoa > Chordata > Actinopteri > Gobiiformes > Gobiidae > Taenioides > Taenioides sp. WSHXM2023. Next base: position 15,785,245 of record CM057098.1, on the reverse strand, counting down.
TTATGGTTTGTCTTTACCAGTGCAAATATTCAATTCATAAGTGACGTGTGACTTGAGATTTAACTTGCACAACAGTGTAACTGATGTAGTGTTCATGTACTGGAGAGAGGGTTTATGATTGATATATTTACTATACAAGTGTTGGTATAACAGAGCTCTAGTTGTTAACTACATTAGCACGCACAGCCGCCTTCACTGTTGGGCTGTTCTGGAGGCTTCTCCAATTTTATGTCAATCACTGGAGGGAGGGCTGAGTCAAGGAGAAAGAATATTTTTACATATTAAATTATTAAGTAAATGCATTTACCGTCAAAGTCATATCAAGCCATAGAGAATCAGTTTCTTTATAAAGGATACTGTCCTCTCTACTCTTGTCCTGTGTGGCATCCATACCAGGAAGTGCGGCGGCCACTCGACGGAAAAGCTGTGTGAATTGAGAATGTGGTTATTAAAATGTAACAAAATGAAAACACACAAATCTTTATTTAGACTCATGGAAAGTCACTCAAAAGCTCGCACAAAGAAAGACATCCATAACACTGTAATATGCTGTAGCCTTGGTGTTGAGCTTGTAGCCTTTGGATGATTGATGTTTTCAAATGAAAATTTGAATGGGAAATGTTTTATCATCCTACGCGACTAAAGAAGCAACAAATAAATGACTGCATGCAGATTCCACAGCAACAAACTTGTTGATCTAAACTGATCTAAAAGAACACACAAATCCTTACCCACCTCTAAGGCCTGATGTGAAAACTGTTGGATAATTACAATCAAATCTAAGCTTACAAGATGGGAGAGAGCTTGAAAAACACATCCACACATCACTAATGAAAGTGGAGACATGCGTGTGTGAAAAAGAAGCCATCAGAAGAGCGTGAGCTACACAGACACGGAATAAGGTGCATAGGCTCTACCTGTTTGACATTGTAGCCTGTCTTTGCACTTGTCTCAATAAACAGAACATTCATCTCTTTTGCTCTCTGTTCTCCCTCCTCTGTGGTTATCTGTCTGCAATGGGCCACAACCACACACCACACATACAACCACAAGACAACAGGGGAAGAAAAATATCGATCGTCATTAACTTGAAATATAAAAACAAGCCGTGCCCCTTCCTGCTGCTACTGCCATGTTCGCTGTACACCAAAAGCAACCACTTAGGAGATTTTCAGCAATATTAAATAAATATAGTGAATTCAATATAGTACCCAATGATTCTCTCATGTAAGTGGTTAATGTTTGGATAGAGAGCCTAGATAGCAGCATGTACAGGTCCAGAGCACGACTCACATTTCTTACCTGCTTTACATTGTAGCCTGCTTTCGCACTAGTCTCAATAAACATTACATTTAGTTCTTTGGCTTTCCGCTCACCCTCTTCAATAGATACTTGCCTGTAGTAGATAAATGGGATTAGGAGTTGCATAGGACAAAAACACACATAACAAGTCAACTCGATAAAATTAGAAAAGTGTTGACATCCACATTGAGCAGTACTTGGGGGCTCTGATCTAAGTCTGCCCCAGAGAAAAGCTGAAGAGCTCTGTATCGACGGTCCAGCAGTTAAAAATCAATGACTTCATTTGTATGCAGTCAAAGTACATGGTCCACCAGCAGCACAGATGCAGCGGGCAAAGAACAGATTACCTTTTGTCTGCGAGATCCGTCTTGTTTCCAACCAACATAATGATGACGTCACCTCCTCTCTCAGTTCGAACGTCGTCAATCCACTTTGTTGTTTGCTGGAAGGAGTTAACATCTGGCACAAAGGGAGGGAACAGGAAATATGAGAAAATGTCTTTACAACTGGTCAACTACTTCTGTAAGGATACATAATAAAGCAGATTTGTATACATGCTTGTTTTAATGATATTTAAAACATAGAAAAGATTGAGAATAAATATATCTGACTAGCTATGCCCTTTATGGAAGCAAATACATTTGCCATTTCAACACGAGTTTATGATGATTTACATTGAAATAAACATGTTGCCATGTTCCTAACCCTAGGTCAGTTTGGAAATTAAATAAATCAAAATAAACTTACTTGTGATGTCATAAACAACAACAGCTGCAGCAGAGTCTCGAATGTAACTTGGGATGAGACTGCGAAAGCGTTCCTGGCCTGCTGTGTCCCACAACTGCAACCTTATCTGTGAGGCGGGAAGGAGATGGGAGGAAGAAGTAAAGGAAGAGGAAAAAAAAAAAAAAAAGGATGACAAAAAGTACAAAATAACCATAAAAAGGAGAGAAATCAGGTAAAAAACGATGAGTAAATTATAAGTATATGATAGAGAATAGAGCAGAGGAGTTGAACAGAGCACAGACAAGGCAGAGTGAAGTGCATGCAGGTAGTGAAGGACCACCAGAAAGAACAAGCTGTCTGGGCCTGGGGGAAGAATAAAAACAATCACCCTTCACTTGTCACAACCCTCCTGATCAAGTAAAGCGTCCCAGGTCATTTGAGAAGATGAGAACAGACATGACGGAGAAGTGAAGGAGGGGAAGGAAGAAGAGGAAGAAAATCTGTGTTGAGGGACAAAACAAACAGCAAAAGGGACAGTGCTCTACAGACCACACCACTTCACTCACACTTTGCGCGCTGTAGGGCGTGTGTTCAAACTACAAAAACTTTTAATTAGATTGAAAAAGACAGTCTTCAGGAAACAGCATCAAGAATATAGTGAAGCAGACTGTCCCATTATTCCACACTTGAGCATTAGATTAGTCTTGCAGTCTAGACAAGAGAAGAGTAGGCTGGATAAGACTTACTGTTCTGTCTTCAAGATACATGGTTTTTGACAGGAAGTCTATTCCTATTGTGGCCTGTCAGAAGACATTTAAGATGGTCAAAATTAGTCCTTTAAAATTCCACAAAATTGTAGAAATGTAGTGCTGCAATTAAAAGAGAGATGGCACGAAGTCTCTTACTTGATAAGTGTTGTCAAAGCTGTCGTACATGAACCGGGTGATAAGTGAAGTTTTCCCCACTGTGAGAGAATAGAAATATACTCTTAAAAGAACATAGATTTACTGCAGCATAGGACAATTAAAGTATAGGTAGACATTTAATTTACCATCCTAATGTGTTTCCATGATGCAATTAATGATTTGCCCAGTTACACTGGGCATGGGGTGGTGATGATGCCTATTTTATAAAATTTGAAAATCTTTCAAAACTTTTTTTAGAACAGAGACAAAAGACGCTTGAATTGGGTGACAATTTGTCCTAAAGAAACTCGTCAGTACACTTGGATGTATTTGTTTAGAAAGGCAATTGTCAGCAGATCTGTTGTGTGCTGCTGTGCAGGGTGGGTAATTTGTAAGCATCACAATGCAGTACACACCCTCGGTTTGATCTGACGTGTTATTAAATCTCAGCGCTACGTTTTGTGGACTTTACCCGAGATTTACAGCCACAGGCCACATACAATTTGATGTTACCGTGTGTCCCTTTATATTAATCTTGATAATCTTTTTAGGTGGGTATGTACTAAAGACAAAATGCAGCTGTGATCGACACAATTATAACCTAATGAGCTCCCGTTTGTGACGTTTGCATCTCAAGTTGTGGAACTACTGGTTGCCCACCGCCCATAGAGGCATACAGTTATACAATATGAAAAAATATAAAGTAATACTTTGACATAACATTATCCATTACAAGACCCACAATCTGAAAAAAACCCTGCTGGTTTGCAAGTACCAAGCTTAACATTACGCAGCTAATGTTAGCAGCTTAACAGGTAAACACCCATATCAAACACTTAAAAGCATTACACATGACGCAGATAATACACTGTCATCGGTATTACATTAACACGTACCACTCTGCTCTCCCAGGAAGACCAGTTTGAATTTTCTTAAAGGATTCCCGAAGTCTCCGGCCGCAGACATGGCTGTAATGAACCAAGCTCCAACGATACTTTTCGAGCAGCTAGCTGCTAACGCTAGCTTACCAGCTGCTGTCAGATGTCAAAGGTTGACGGTTCAGGTTAGCCGCCCCCTAAGCGGGTGTCCGAAAGGTGGTCCTATTTGGAGAATGTCAGTTTGATGCTTTATTTTACTTTGGGACAACAGACTAGCATAGACCGCTTAGCATGACTCTGACACATTAGCCTCCCTGAAAGTCTTCCTCGCGGCACTAAAGTTAGCGCAGTTTGCCACGTACCACAAATCCAAAGGGCGCCACCTACTGGATGCACATTTCACACCTTTCACACACGGAACAGCACCGCTGCAGTTTGAAGGGAAATAAATATTCATAAATAACGCAGTTTTAGGACTAGTAGGGGAATAATAAAAAGAAAGAAAAACATCTAATAAAAGACAACAGAATAAGACATGTACTTTGTGCATTATTCTTATTTTACCGCTAGAGGGAGAGCTAAAGCCACTGACACAACATAAGTCCTCTGTAAAATAAGGCTGTGAGCCACAGACTGCATTTTTAAGTGAGCTAAGCAGTTTAACTTTCGTACTGTACTAACTCCTAAATCGTAATAATGTAGACCAGTGTATTAAGATCTTTGGAGAGGCAGCTCGAATATTCTAAGGATGCATCATACAGCTTCAGGTATGTTTTTATGATGAAAAAGCAACATTTTCCATTTGATTAAAACCTCAAATCTACCAAGCAGGTTATGTGAACTTTTTGGCCCCATACCTCCGTAATAATATAAATAACTATAATATTCAGTTATTCAGTTATTTAAGGCTAAAATCATTTAGTCTAAACATACCCTGAAAATAAACAAGAATGTTATATTTTAAATTACAAACATAATGTAGCTGAGTCTAATTCATAAGTGTCTGCCTTATATAAAGTACAGTGTGAGTATTCACTTTGGTCATAGCCTTGTGATTTTATGGCTACTGCCTGTTGATCGCTGGAGTGTTAGTGATTGCAGAAAACTGTGGTGTGGCAGGTGTTACATCACTGTGAACCTGACTGCCCTGACTATATAATGACACATACAGCTGTACTTTTATGGAAAAGCATTTGAAACCCTTCTTAAATAGCCTATATGAACATGAATGGATTACAAGTGTTATAATGCAAAAGTGTACATCTCACTTACATGGGACAGTATTCCAAAATTACAACCATGCACTCATGGGGCCCTAATTTAAAAACACTGTCAAATTAAATCATGAGGTAGCCTGAGTTTTGCATTATATTTATACTTTTAGTTTTAGTTGGCAAAAATATGACATTCACGAAAACTATGACAAAATATTTTAGTCGACAGAATTAACACTGATGTAGCACCACAGTATACACACACTCAGCGGAGACCAAACGTAGCGTCATCGCTGCTGGGCAGAGAACAGAGGGAGGTGAGGCCTGCTGCAGGGATGGCTAGTGGCAGCTGGGAAAGTGGGTCTGTTTCCAGCTCCCTGTTCACCAGCCCCTCCTGGCGCTACTTCACAGTGGGACAGGTTATGTCTTATAGCATTAGAGATGTTGTAATCTGTTCATATACTAGTGCATGTGGAAGGGATTGGTGAATCTGACATTAGTGACCTTTAAGTATACCGTAGAAAAGTGTAGATATTTAGGTTATTGTTTACTTTTATTTTCCACATGTTTTGGATACAGCATTTATAGGCCTACATTTGTTAGACTTCAAATACAGATGTAATTGATTATTGATCATTGCTCTAAAATAGACATCACTGCACCCGTGTTTTAAGTTTAAGTTTAACAAATAGAATTTCACCATTTTAGGTGATCAGCCCTATTCTTAACAGATAATTGTGTGTTCCAGTTGCTTGCTTGCAGTGTGTGCTTTTGCATGCCTGAGCTGGCTGTTCTAGGTCATTGAAGACACACCTGCGCCTCCCTTTAACTCATACTGGGCCATCTAGTGTTTGGGCTGCTCCTCTTGCAACAAACAAGATCAAGATCCAAAGATTACCTCCACTTCCTGCTCGCCCCCTTACACCATATGTCCTAGTGAGGGAAAGACCCCACGTTCACCGAATATGTTGATTTAACACAATCTGTTTTCGCTTGCGTTTGCCCTCATAATGTCATCCCTGCATTTCTAATTAATATAACATAAATATATTGCAAAGTATTGATACATTTAAATATTATTTTATGTCTTATGTCATACAACTGCATCATTTAGTTGAGCAAAACTTGACTCAGTCTTGTAGATGGGGAAGCCTTGCTATGACTCACCCCATAAAAAGGTGGATCTATAATAGTGGCTTCCTCTTTTTCCCCATGTATTCCAATGACATGCATGCATTTCATTTTTCACATGTTAATCCTGTGCTAATGTATGCGAACATTTAAAAGACATTTCTGCTAGATGTTCCAGAGATGTGTGTAATGGAGAGACACTAACCCATTTCCACACCACCTTAACATAAACCTAATGAATGCAGCTTTCAATGTCACTGCAAAGTACAATACAGTTTTCATCTCTCCTGAGAGAGAGCAGAGTACAGAGGGCTTTAATGAAGGAGGGAAGAGGGGGAAATGGACAGAATAGAAAAAGGGAGAGAGGAGGAGTGCTGAGGGCTGGGTCAGTCAGGTGTATTGCTATCCCTGATAGATTAAAATGGAAAATTAGGACATACTAAATGGGAGATGGCGTACAAGGGTACACTTTTCACCATCTCTTCTTTTGTGTTTTTCTAGGAAGCATCTGGAAGCCCCTTAAACACACAGCACTCTGGTAAAGCCACACGGGGAAACACCACGAGACAAGGAACAAAGCTGCGCAGTAACAGCGTCACATCACATACAGCAGAGGCATTCTTGCAAGCGTAAGTGAAGCACAGAGTGGGGTAGCAGTCCTAGCACATTTACCAGAGGGGAAGGAAAGAGAGAGAGCAGATCTATGAGCAAAGGAGGGGGAGGAGGGAGGCGGTGCGGGGGGAGCTGCATGCTCTCAGAGTGTGACAGAGATAGAGCGATTCCATGAACGAGGAAGGAGACACATGCACAAGCAAAGGCAGAGATGAGGAGCAAGCACTGAGCTAGAGGTAGTGCGAGTCCAGGAAAGAAAAACGGGGGAAGGCGAGGAAGGAGAGTCGGGAAGGTTGAAGGAAGGAGACAGACAAGAGCTAATGATGGAGGATTAAAATAGAGAGCTTTTTATGTATGTTTTTTGCAGCAGATGTGACTCTTGACTGAAATTAACCAAAGGTACCAGAGGACAGGACTGCCTTCTCTTCTCCAGCTCTGCCTGACTGGATGCAGCAAAGGCGGCTGATTTATTACTGAGGGGCTGGGTGGCAGTGTGTGTGTGTGTGTGTGTGTGTGTGTGTGTGTAGGTTTTTATGGTCCTTGCAGCGCGCGGTGCTGTGGGAGAAGGACCATTCCTCCAGTCATAAAATGACATTCAGCAGGCAGCGGCTCTGTGCACCCGTGCGGACCTGCAGCACTCAGTAAGACAATTCGTAGCTGTTTACCTCTGAGGTAGTGGGAGATCATGTGCCATATGTTTGTGTGTTTAGGCTAGAGAGGCAAGGGTGCAGCAAAGGCACTGTGCGGACGATACAAGGATGGAGCGGGACGCCTGATGGCAGGGACTGCAGCTGAAGTGCAGAGAGTGGCCTGGAGGTCGACAGGACGAAGAGCAGAACAGAGGAGGACGTAGGAGACAGAGCAGGGGTGAAGGAGATCATGGCTGTCATAGAGTGAGAAATAGCATATGCTGTAGCATTAGATCAGAGTGGTGCGGCAGGGGGCGGGAAAGGCATCACTGTAAAAAAGGGGGAGGGGGGAGAAACCAAGAGAGAGAAGGAATCAGCTTAGCACCTCATCGGGAGGAGGAAGACAGGACAGAACCAGGACACAGCAGAAATGATCATTCAGGACAGTGTGTAGAGGTCAGGGAGTTGGTGTGGGACAGAAGGAGATCTGGGGGGTCCAGTCCCCTGTTCCTGCTACTGGCAGGACCAGAGGCCCCCAGAAGCTGAAGGTCTTCCCCTGAAGAAAGAAGAGCACAGATTTTGGCTGTGGTGAAAGAGCTGTCCCCTCTCTATCACCATGGGAGAATGGACCATTTTGGAGAGGCTGCTGGAGGCGGCTGTCCAGCAGCACTCTACTATGATTGGGAGGTAAGAACCTGTGCGTTTTGTGTCCATTGTGTTTGTACTGTGTTAGTTGATGACACCCCAACATAAGACCCTCGTCCTAGCTCTCCTCTGTTCTACGCTACCCCACTGTCACCCTCACTGCTCTCCCTGTCCTTTTACCTCCCACATTATTAGTTAGTGGATAAACGAGTAACACATAATCAATAGCTGAGCTTTACTGTGCATTATGGCTAATTCAAAGAGGTTACATGTTGATGCCCAGTAGTCAAGCTCTTAATACATAAGTTGCCATTAGCCAATACAAGGGAAGTGAGACAGAGGTTTTTGTACATGAATGAGTGGAGGACCCAGGTATGAATAAAGACAAAGACAATGTTTTGCTTTCAGTATGAATTTTGACAAAACTTAATTAACAGGTTTCAAATTTGCATGGGACCATTTTGTGGTGGAGTGTTGAACAGATGAGTTTTTGTTTTACCATCAGTGGAGGTATGCTGTCATAACTGTGATGGACAAAATAGTGCTTCACATCACCTCTGTTTGATTATGTAGAAAAGTGATCATTTTACTACAATTGTCCTCTCTTCTTTATAAATAGCCATAAATCAGAGGGCTTTGTTCAACCTAGCTCCAGTATTCAGTCGACCTAAATCTGCAGAGACGAGGATTTAAATTTGGATTGTCGGCATTACCTTGGACAGAGGGCAGTCTGCTACAAGGGCATGAGCTAACCCTATCTTTGCTCAGGGGCCTTTTACCCCTGAAATGTGTGTTGTGCGTAAGATAAGTGAAAACTGACTCATTCTTCTGTTAACTGGAGTGTGTTCTCTTACTCATTAATAAAAAAAAACAGAGATGATGTGAGCTGTGCAAATTGTGCTGCTGTGCTTATAGCCTGTATAATAGATCTAAACTTGTGTGCACTGGAGACTTCTGTTTATAACCTAAAATGTTGTCAAATACATACAAAATCCTTGTCTGTTTTAAGATCTTGTAAACACTTTAGTACATTGTTGTTATGGTGTGTGGGAGTGTAAATAGCACTTCAGCCTCAAAAAGGTCCCAGGTACAATTCCTGGGCAGGCTTCCTGGGCTTCTCTGTGGAGCATGCATGTTCTCCCTGTGTCTGCGTTGGTTTCCTCTGGGTGCTCCAGTCCCCCCTGTTACTAACATGTACAATAGGGTCTTTTCTGGGGCCAGGACTACCCTTAAAATGAGATTCCAAAATCTCAGTGGGACTATCCTGGTTAAAATAAAGGATTAAAATGGAGACGGAAGCTAATTTAAGCGCGAGTTATGTTGTAAGTAAAATGGTAAGACCTAATGGTGTAGTGAGCTACAAAAGAGAGATACCATCTGCTTAGAGACAGTGATAGCAGTGAATGTTGGGATTACATTCAACAGGTGGCCAGAAAAAGGAGACGAAAGAGATGTCCGTGTTGCTCTTTTTCTGCTGGATATGTAAGTAGGCTGCGGTTTGCTAACTTGTTAGCCATTACAAAGTGGTAAGATACTCACTAACTATAATCTGTTGTGGAGTCTTTCCACCCTCTAGTGGTCAAAAACATTTCATGTAGTGTTCAATCCAGCCATTGGCTGAAAGTAATCTGTAAGCCACCTTTAATTTACCAGAGGCACAGAAGCAACTCTCAATTTGTCTGCTTCCTTTTCAATAGTTATTTGGTCATATGATGTCATGGCATTAGCATGTATGTTTGAGCTATTTGTTGATCATGCACATCACCGGCTGGACATTTAATAGAGGAATTTAAACACACAAACATTAATATCAGCCTTGTATTTTAGTGCACCATATCTTTCTAAACTTTACATGACATTTATGTAAGAACATTGTAAAATGATATAGTACTTTCTTCCCCAATAGTGTTGATAAGTTTCTGAATCCAGTGCTCTGTAAATGATCACGATGTGTTTTGGCTTCCCTCACACACTGCTTGTCCTATACCAGCTCTTTAGATGACCCAAGGGCTTTAGTTGTAACACTACCTCCCCCAGTCAGGCTCCCTCCCACTCTGTTTGTCCATTTGAGCCAAGAGACAATGTGTGAATCCATGTCCAATATGCAAGCAAGTCTGGTCCCCACTCCCAAACCATTTTAAAATTGTTCCAGTCATTTAAAGGTCATAGAATTTTTTTGTAAACCTTTTGTAATTCAACACCCCAGACACATATTAGACATTGACATTAGGCATACTCATTGTAACATAAAAAAACTAATAAAACAAAGACTTGATTCCTAATCCAAAGCATGTGTCTGCATGGTCAGGAAATTATTGAGACGTTTAAAGATTTAGCAATGTTTTATTATGTACCAGCAAGTTGGAGAATTGTTCACCAATGGCACAACTTTGTGTCTTAAAGGTGCCTCCTAGTTCCAAAGAGCCTCTCCACACTTTAATGTGTTTGGAGTCCAAAATGTTTACTCTGACCTCTATGGGTTGAAAGGTTCAAGTCTGTTGCACCACTGACCATTTCCAACACTGCTGGGTGTGGTCAGACATGGTCCGCTGCACTTCTCAACACAACTAACTGTGATGTGGTCCCTAACGTGTGCCGTGAAGCTCTGTCTTCAGGGTGAGCATGAACCAGTCTCTGTGCCTCCCATAGGTGTCAGTGTGTCTGTAGTGTACACCAGTCTGCATGTGTCTCTGTCCCACCCAGTCCAGTCTGAGCTCCAGTCTCCTGCATTACACCGTGAAACATGTTGCATGCCAGTCATGTCTAACCCAAAGACACGCTCACAGAAAAGCATTGTTGGATGTCTAGACTGTCGATCAAAGATACAATTAAGCTCTCCCTTAATTGTATGCCTTAGGCTAACCTATGCCCCGTATTGAGCAGATGATTGCACATACACCACAAGGTTTGAAAGAGTGGGGACCTGGCATAGGTTAGCTTAATTATGGTCTTTATTAGAAACAGACAATGAAGAGTTGCTTCTGTGCCTTTGACTAACCACTGGTGGCTTGCATACTGTGACTCATGTAAAAATGAATGTTGTATTTAAGCTTCTGTAAAGAGGTTCAACGTGTGCATGGATAACCAATGATCACATTCACAATGACTCTATAAGAAGAAATAATCTGGCTTTAATCTTATTCTGGACCTAACTAGAGGTTCACATTCATTATGAAATATCAGATAGTGTGGAAATAGGGTTCAGCCTGTTGTGTAAGTCCTATTTACCCAATATGTTTGTTATATCTGAGCAATATTTAAACAGAAGCTTCATCTGCATGCAAAGGAGACGTTCATCCAAATAGAGCTTTTTGATTCCATCCCTTTAAAAAGAGGCTTTTGCTCATAACATTGCTGCAAAATAATGCTGCATAAAGAAACAAGAAAACAGTTTGTTCCAAAATCTTAACATAATTACATTTATGTTGTATATAGTGGTTTACAAATCTTCATGGCTGCTGTGGAGAGTATTTGCTAAATGTCTTTCCTTGCACTCAGAGGTCCAGTCATAAATTCAGCCATGCTATACCTTGCAGGTAAAAAGGAAGGAGCAAAAGAAATAATGTTGATGCATCTTTCTTTGCACTGCAATGCTGTAGTGAGGTCTGTGCCAAAGACAAGTAGAGCGCAACCGCGGGCAGAGGATAATAGAGGAGCAGAGTGAAGTGAGGAGATGAAATGATGAGGGATAAGACAGAAGAAGTAAGGAGAGGAAGTAAGGACAGAGGAGGAAAGGAGAGGAAGTAAGGACACAGGAAGTTAGGACAGAGAAGGTAAGGGCAGAGGAGGCTAAGGAAAGGAAGTAAGGGCAGAGGAGGTAAGGATAGAGGAGGGAAGGATAGAGGAGGCAAGGACAGAGGATAGGGGAGATAAGGACAGAGGAATGAGGAAGTAAGGACAGAGGAGGTAAGGGCAGAGGAGGTATGGACAGATGTAAGGACAAAGTACAAAGAGGAGGAAGCCTTCCTCTGCAGAGGTTACATGAGTGTGGAGACTGACCTGCTGCTGCACTGTTTCAATACACCGGACGTCACATCTTTTGTTCATTTTTTTGTTGTTCAAGTGTACAGTGTAGCATGTGAAATAGAGATTTGGGGAAACTTAAAACGAAATTGTACAAATGCAGCTTTTTCTCTATGCAGCACCTGAACTTAATGTAAATGTAGGGGACATTTTAACCTATGTATTGACTTTGAAGCTGTGATGGAATGATAGTCGTTTTCATGTGATGGTGAACCAAAGACAAATTTCCACTATGGTGGACAATGAACCACTGTACTTGTTCTTAATGTGCAGTTCAATCATGAACTGTGACTTGAAAAATAATTTGTGAGTTTGTCGTAAATTAATATTACAAAAAATGCACATTTATTTATTAGACTTGACAATATCCTTTCCATCTCCGCAGTGTAAATAATTTGTAAATTTTTTATCAGTAATATGCAGCTCATTGTAACAGCAACTGCTGTGAAGTGGCTCATTAAAAATTGATGTGTATTTGACCAGCCTTTTAATATAATGTACGCAGTGGAGTTTTCTTTGGGGAGTACTGTAAAATGATACTGGGACCTGAGTCCACCTTAATCCACTATAGTACATGTTCATGTTCATATGTTCATAGAGTGATTGTTCAATGTCTAATGACCAGATTGTGGGTTTGTAGATAATCAGTACATGATCTGTGTTTGTTGCTGCTAAAGCCACTGAGAAGGAAAGTTTGGCTCTTATTTAAAGCCTTCTATGTTTCAGGCACTTATTCATTTCCTCATGCTCCTCTGTAAATGGGTCAGCATATCCAAAAGAGTGAAGCAGCCTTGACCCCATACAAGGACACTCACCAAAATTTATCAGGGCCATTGTAAGAGAAATTAAATCACAAACGATGTATTATCCACTTAAATAAAATCTATATACTGTGAAAAGATTATGTTGCAAAGGAAACCCAGGCGTAATATCTCAGAGGTTGACAGCATTAGCGATCCATCATTCTGTCATCCAACCCCCCCATTTCTCTGCACATCGCACTTGTCATTAGTTTATTTGTGTTGTGGCTGTTGATGTTGAATCATATTGATTATAGTGTTCAATGGGCGGATTTAGTTTGAAAAGCTGAGCTCAGCGTTCCTTCGACGCAAAGCTATTTTTCATTTTAGCTTTAGTTTGAAGTCTGCATGAGTCCAGAAGGAGATTTGTTGGACTTACAATTTGTTTGTTGTAGTGCTGGACCAAATGACAATAAAAATCAAATTGTGATTATATGTATATGCTCATACAGAGATGCTTTCCTCACCTCTTTTTGGTCAGCCTTTGTCATGCTAACAAAGAGTTTATGCTACTTGAATCACAATAAAAATAAAATTATGACTAAGTCCCATCTTATTTATTTATTATGTACCAACTTGTGCATGTGGGCATTGTTAAGCACTGGCAAGGCTCACTAAAATTACATGGAGGGTTGTGTCTGCTTTGATTTAGAATTCACAAATCCAAATTCAGGATTAGCGGTGTGTCATGGCTGTCTTCTCTTATGTGCAGGAATGATAAAATCTGAAATTATCTGCGACACCCAGACAGGCTGAAGCTCCGGGGAAGTATTAGAGAGTATCATATTTCCTTCAAGGTATAACTGTTCAGGTCCAGAGTACATGTTAAGCCAATTTAGTGTCAGCGACATCTACAACATTCTGTAAACTCAGTGTGTTAATCACATGAATATTGTGAACAAAAACATTTTTACATAAATCCAGTTACAGTAATAGGCCTATAATAATACATTTCTTTGACAATTTTAAGCCAGGCACAACAGAAATTTCTTTATTGCATTTTATTTTTTGTAATATTGATCAAAGAAAAAAAGATGTACGCTATGACGATGGGTTGGTTAGAGGTATAGTTGTATTTAATAAACTGATATACCTTTTCAAGCAACAGTGTCCAATATGTTCATAGGACACAGTGAAGCAAATCGTGATGTTATTCAATTTTTCATTTCCATTTTGCTGTCCACAAACAAATTACCGTGCCTCCTAACACCAAATGGCTGAATTACTCCAAAATCTCAACACTCAGCAAAGAGCTTCATTTAAAGACAACTGCTGATATCATCTTAATGTCTTATAGATGTAAGTACAGTTTTCCTGGTCAGGATGCGTGGATATGGTAATTCCAGATGAAAGCAAAAAGTTGAGATAAAAGATGTGTCAGAAAGACAAATGGGGCGGAGGCGAGCTACAGCTGCCTCACGCCGCATCATCATCAGCTCCCTCACGCACGGTTAGTCCTTGTCAGCAATCAAAGAAAGATGTTTTGCCTCTCCTCCTCCTGTTTGCCTGCAACAAGGACAAAACAAGGACAACTTTACTACGCTGTTATATTCTGCTATAGAGCTTAGTTGTAAAAATTTTAAATGTGCATTGTGTAACTTTTCTGGCGAACCATCAAATGTTTTTCTCCACGGAGATGTTATTGCTTTGTCTGGAATCTTTCACAGTAATAATGATAATAATACATTTTTATTTATAAAGCACTTTTAAAAACAAGGCTTACAAAATGCTCTACAAGCCACAAAGAACAATACAAAAAGCATAAAAATAGCATATAGAAGGCATACAAAACCAGACAATGATGTAAACAATTCAATTAATTATAATAAATAAATACAAAGAAATAGAATAAAAAGAAATAAGGAATAAAATAAAGCTAAAACCAGCTAAAGGAAGGCCAACCCATAAAAATGGGGTTTAAGAAGTGATTTAAAAGATGATACTGATGGTGCTAGCCTTATTTCCTTAGGCAGGTCATTCCAAAGCTGAGACGCCCGGACTGAAAGAGCTCAATCACCCTTCGTCCGGAGCGAAGGGTGATTGAGCCCTTTCAGTCTGGATGACTTTGGAACAGCCACAGGGACCTGCCTGAGGATCTAAGGCTGTGGCAGGGCTCATAAGGGGTTAAAAGTTCTGAAATGTAACTTGGTGTAAGACCTAAACAAGCTTTAAAAGTGATCAGTAAAATCTTAAAATCAATTCTAAAATACACAGGCAGCCAGTGAAGGGAAGCTAAAACAGGGGTAATGTGTTGATGTCTGTTAAAGCCAGTGAGGAGCCGAGCTGCTGCGTTCTGAACCAGTTGGAGGTGGGAGATGGATTTGGAGTCAAGGCCGGAGGGGAGGGTGTTGCAATAGTCTAGACAGGAGAAGATGAGCACGTGGATGACTTTTTCAAAATTAGGATTGATTTTGCTAATTGTGTAGAGGTGGAGAAAACAGGATTGGGTGAATTTTTCAATGTGAAGGTGGAAGTTGAGATGAGAGTCAAAAATGACACTGAGATTTCTGGCAGCAGGGGTGATGTTGGGAGTGAGAGCGCTGAGACTATTGCTCATATGGGAGGTGGATTGGGGGGAATGATTAAAATGATTTCAGATTTGGAGCTGTTGAGTTGTAGGACGTTTTGTGCCGTCCAACTGTTCACATCATTGAAGCAGTTTAACACAGCGGCCAGTCTCCCGGGGTCGTTTGGTCTCAGCGGGAGGTAGATCTGTGTGTCGTCAGCATAGCAGTGGAAGGACACATTATGGCAGGCTATAATGTGTCCTTAACGGGGCATATAAATAGAAAATAAAATGGGACTTAAAATAGAACCTTGTGGCACACCACAGGTAACAGGGGCAGAGGAGGAGGTAAAATTGCCTATAGTGACCGCAAAGGTTCTGTCTAAAAGATAGGAAAAAGACCAATCAAGTGCAGTGTCTCGGATGCCAACCCTGTTTTTGAGCCAGTTCATTAAAATTGCATGGTCAACAGTGTCAAAAGCAGGGCTTAAATCTAAAAGAATGAAAATCGAGCACTCTCCTCTGACAAGAAGACCATTTGAGACTTTGATGAGGGCAGTTTCAATGCTGCTTTAAAACCTTTTTGAAATTTCTCAAAGATGTGATTTTTGTTCATAAAATCTAAAAGCTGGTTAGAAACAACGTTTTCTAAAACATTGGATAAAAATGGAAGCTTTGAAATTGGTCTAAAATGGTTAAAATCAGAGGTGCTTAAATTAGGTTTCTTTAAAGAAAAGTATGGTATTAAACATTTCGGTCTTCATGGAGACCAAACCAGACCAAGTTACAGATTAGATCTGAGGAGAGGCAATTCCACTCACAATCAAATTTCAGCTATAAACCACCTGTACTTGAATAAACTTTTGCACTTTTGATTTGATTAGGCCTATGTATCAGTTACGCTAACTTCTCAGTACCTCCGGCTATCATGCACTCAGCTGAATATGTGGGCTAAAGAGTAAAGTATTTAAACAGTTCAAGGATAGGAAATGTCTGAGCTATACAATAATTAGGCCTAATTTCTCAGTGCACGGTGAGGTCTTTGTTCATAATGTGGTACCGTCAGCATCCGCCTGGCTTTTTATCGGAACATATGGGTGGGAAGAATATTTGGACTTAATCAGGTTTTTGCCAGTTTCTTTGGAGCACTGTGGCTTCATGCACACTCCAGCAGTAATGAGCGCCCTATATTTCCCTATTTCAATTTCTTGTAATTCATCTGATGTTGAGCTCAAGGCCACTGGTGCGTCCCTGGAGGTTGGTGGCTGCAGCTGCCTGCTATGTGAATGAATGTGTATCTATCTGAGTGTGTGTGAAAGCCTTCTGGGAAATGTAGTGCTTGCATGTCCAGCCAACACACCAGCCAGGAGCCAGCACTGTCTCACAGGTCGATTCTCAAGTCATCAATCTCCTCTTGGGCAGCCGCGTCCTTGTCTCGCACGCCCTGTCATTGTTCTATTTGGTCCGTAGTCCTTGAAGCTTAAAGGCCGAAAAGACAGTTGTTATTAACACAAGAATAGGGAAATTATAAGAGTATAGACTATTTCTCTAGGAATAAAGGATAGTGGATGTCTGTTGGGAGTGCAGCATGTTGAGTGGCCCTCATACATTATAACTATGATTGTAATTTATTTATTTATAGAGCAACTATTTTACTTTTAATTGGATGAATTTACATGGCTATCCTTTGGCCTGTCTAAAACCAGCTAACTCAAAGTTGGGGAGTAAGGTGACGGAGAGCATTATTGGAAGACACCCCATCAGCACTGGCGTTTCTATATAGGGTTACACGGTTTAAAAGTAGTTAAAAATAGTAATTATAGACAGGCTCTGGGCTGCCCTTGCGCATTCTGCTTGAACCGTATTGGCTTGTTACTCGGCAGGACTTAAAACACTGATGTTTGCAGATAACCTTCGTTCAGTGCATTCTGCTAATGCAGCAATCTGCCCTCTGCTGATTACCCTGTTATCCAGCAGTATTGTACACATACACGCACGCACATACAGCCAGTGTGCGGGGTTTTGATTTTTAACAACCTAAAAGTGCAAACGAATAAGTATCGACTCAATATCTGCAATGCTTAGAAGTTTAGAAAAGAGCCGAAGTTGTTTGGTGTAAGTTCAGTCCACTGAGAGAAGGTTATTCCAGGTGGCTGTTTACAGTATGGTGCAGTGAGTCCAGTAGCAAATTAAAATAAGGTTTGCCATTGACACAAGAGTAAGCTTGTTAATTAGGTTAAATATAAGGTCTCTGGACATCTAGAGGCAAAAATAGTACAGTGACATTGATGAGGGATGATGTGGTATGTGTTATTATGAGATCATTGTAGCTACAAGCAAGAATCAAGGGTGGCTTTGCTGTAAATACTGAGGACAAATTTAATTTAAATGACATCTGCCAGTGTTAGCTGAAACCAGGAAGTAGACTTTACTTATTGGCACTGGCAGATGTTCTGGTGTAAAAGGTTTCAACAGAATGGAGCAGAGCAGAGGTTAAAATATCTTACTGTTTTGACATTTTTGAAGAGTGGCCATTCTGAAGGTCTATAATCTAAACCCAGCACAAATGTGCGGTCCAGAAAACATTATTATCAACAGGACGTGTCTGACAGGGACATGCCACCGGGGATGACCTGGTGTGTTGTGTAACACTACTAACCACAGTTCACTTCTGGCAGAGCAAAGGTGCAGGCAAGTCCTAATTGTGTGGTATATGTGCACAAAGCCAAAATCAGTGTAGCGCATGGTTCCCAGCTGCTCCATGCCAGCAACCGGACATGTGTGCCTCCTGCACATGTCACACACATGAGTGCCCTCGCTTCGAGTCTGTGCCCTCCTGTCTGTCTTTGTCACACTCACAGGTGGAGCAGGAGCTGTCCCGCAGCACATCACTGCTCTATTTTCAGTGGCTTTCATGCTAACACACTGCAGGGCATGTGGTGCCTTCAGCACCATTACTTTCATTATAACTCAAGATGGTTCAATCCCAAATCAAGGCTGTCAAATGTTTTTCAGCTGCATGATGCCAGTAATGTATGTATGTATGATCTTACATTTTGCTGGTTGCTGTGGTAACTGCTGTTGAGTGGGCCTCGTTATAACAGTACACTTATAAAGACTCATTTGACATGTGTATGTGAAAGCGGAAACTAAATATATTTCTTAGACTGACAGCTTTCAGTCCTCTCCCATGGGTGGTCTACTAGTTACCAGTGTCTTGAGGTGAATGTTGAGCAGGAGCATGTGACATAAGCACCAGGGAGCCCCATGATGTGCAGGCTTTCCTGGCTCATTAGAAAAAGCTGACGGTGCAGCCCCCTCTCCCCCTTCGAGCGCCTCCTCCACCTCCGCAGTGGATCGACACCAGCGCACCGGCCGCTCAGAGACCTTAAAGAGCATCTGCACTGCTCTGTCCCACACTGCAGCAATGCTCTAATGATGCTCCATGGGAAGTCCCTGGCTTTTAGAGAAGGGTCTATAACATGGCTGCCAATAAGATTCCCTTGCTACAATAAATCACCTACACTAGTGTACTAGTGCAGAATATTGGATGTCATCTACTCTCAAATGCTTAGATTTAACAACTGCCAAAATATTTTGAATATATAATTATAGTTGTTTTTATACATGGTGAAGTTATATCTCACTGTAGTGCCACTTTTTCACTGTCTCCTTGATTTAAAGAACAGTGGTATCAGGCCCCAGTGTTTGAGCATGTTAATGTCTGTTGTTTTACTGAGCACTACACCTTTATAAGGTATCTTTGATTAGTGACCTCATCTGTGCATGCTATCTGGAGCATACCATCCTACCGTGCTGTACTTTGTCACAACAGCTGAGTGAAACACAGAGAAAGAACACATGGTTGTGCATGCACACAGTTCTTAGTTTAAATTTATGTTGGTCTTGCACATAGGGCATTTCCCTTGAGGGTTTTCTAGTTAAACTAATACCTTTAATCAATGCTTGGCTGTCAATTGGTGTGTTTTATTAATTTTTTTGTGTTTCTCCACTCTCCTTCTCTTCCTCCTCTTCTTTCCTTTTGTCTTTGCAGGATCCTGCTGACTGTGGTGGTGATCTTCCGTATTCTTATAGTGGGAATAGTGGGAGAAAAGGTCTATGAGGATGAACAGATAATGTTCATCTGCAACACCATGCAGCCTGGCTGCAACCAGGCTTGTTATGACAAAGCCTTTCCGATCTCTCACATCCGTTACTGGGTGTTTCAGATCATCCTGGTGTGCACTCCGAGCTTGTGCTTCATCACATACTCTGTGCACCAGTCGGCCAAAGCGCGAGACCGCAGCTACTCTCTGTTGCACTCCCACATGGACCACTACGGACATGGCCATGGCCGCCACCACGACCACCATGCCCGCAAGCTACACTCGCGCAACATCAACGGCATCCTGGTGCACCCTGACAGCAAAGAGGACCACGACCTCCTGGATGTGAAGGAGATCCCCAACGGGCCCAGCCGGGGCCTGCCTGTCACCAAGAGTGCCAAAGTGCGGCGGCAGGAGGGCATCTCACGCTTTTATGTCATCCAGGTGGTCTTCCGCAATGCACTGGAGATAGGCTTTTTGGCTGGCCAGTACTTCTTGTATGGCTTCAATGTACCTGGGATGTTTGAGTGTGACCGATACCCGTGTGTGAAGGAGGTGGAGTGTTATGTGTCTCGGCCCACAGAAAAGACCGTCTTTCTGGTCTTCATGTTTGCAGTGAGTGGAATATGTGTGCTGCTCAACCTGGCAGAGCTTAACCACCTCGGCTGGAGGAAGATAAAGACAGCCATCCGAGGGGTACAAGCTCGCAGGAAGTCCATCTGCGAAGTACGTAAGAAGGATGTTTCCCACCTGTCCCAGGCTCCAAACCTGGGCAGGACCCAGTCTAGTGAGTCCGCCTATGTCTGACAGAGGCTCCTCCGGCCGGGGGCTTGAGGACCTGTCAGACTGTGGAGGAGAGCTTTATCCTGGCTTAGTAGCCCCAGTTTATGGGGCACCATTTAGACTCACCAGTAGATTACTATTGAGGAGCACACACAGACTCTCTGTAGTTACAATGAAGTTCAGAGACACTTGAAGAATCACTTCCAAAAAGGCACTGTGTTGCCTTTTCTTGTACAAACTGTACCAGAGGGCTCGGCTCTGCCTAGGTGACACTAGGTGCCTTCATGAACTCTACAAACACAACTGAGCAATTACGACTGAAAACTCAAGTTGAATTATGTAGTCTTTATTATTAGCCTTTTGCTGTTGGTTTACTAAAAACAGCTCCCCTGTTTTTAATGTGTGCATATGCAAGAGCTTAAACGTGTGCATGCACAGGCATGTATGTGGGAAAAAAGCCAACGTCTGACTCATGTCAGAATCTTGAATGCTTAGCTAATCTGAGCTAGAAAGAGAAGGACAACTTTATTACTGTCCATACAATTTGGATAAAGTCACATATGGACTTGATGCACCTTTTTATTTATGCTTAAGTAAAGAAACAAACAGCACTAAAATGACTAACTTTAACTGGAACATGTCTCTGTACTGTACTAAGCTTTTTATGAAACTCTAGTCCAATCTTTGTCACTTTAGGTGCCAGAGGGATGTTATGGACTTCTGCTGTAAGTCAGCAGCAGAGCCTTTGTTACATAAACACTTGTTATTGTTGGCAGATACACTTCAGCACTGTGTAACACACAACCTGATGGTGATGCCTTTGAGGCACACTGTTTCTTTCAGAGTCACCAAACAGTCCAGAGCAGTGTGTTTGTGATCACTGTCTAAAGGGTTATTGCTGTTACATACAACTTTTTCAACTATTGTAGCCACAGATATTTTCACATTTAACTCAAGATTTTTCACAAACAAATGGTGCCATATTGTACATAAATGAAGTATATGACTTAAGCCTTTTTCCTGTGCAGTATAGACGAGCTGGTTTGGATTTAGGGGCTGAAGTTCAGGTGAAAATAAAGATGAATCATAGATTTCCAGCTTTAACAATATGTATTAATAATGTGCTTTTTGTTAAGTCTTCACTGTGGAGACTATACCCCCAAAGTGTTCTCCCTATGGACAATGAAAGGCATGTTATTGAAGCATTACTAGAATGGATAGATAATGACATGTAATTTAAAACAAAAATGTTTTATTTATTTGCATCCTGCTCCTGTAAAATGTAGTACTCAGCATGCATTGAGATGAAAAATATAAAGTGAAATGATTATAGTATCCCCATGTGGGAATATTGAAAGTGAAATCCAGAAAGGCTCAAGAGATGCAGCAATAATAATAAATAGTATGTGAAAAAATATGTGAATAAATTATTATGCAAACAGATACTTTTGTGTAGTGCCTTTTTGCATACTCAGTGGGTTCTGTATCTCCAGAAATAAATAAGTCTTCTTAAAGTTAAAACTTTTTGAATTGTGGCTTAGTGCAATGGGTATACTTTTTTACAAAACACAAAGTGACATTTCTCACAGAGCTTGGTCAAATATGAGTTACAAATTTAAGAAACCGATTCATAAATTGCACTCACATTTGCACCATAAGTGAATTGAACAACATAAATCTGAGCATATGATGTGTGTAACTGCTGGTATAGTCTATACCAGCGCTGTGTGATGCAATGCTTTTAGACACTGATTCCCAATCTCGTCCAACTTGCATTATTCAATATATAGATATGGTACAGCTTAGCATTAAGGTTCTTTCTGACTTTCTGCTCATAAATAATACATGCTAAACTTTTTACCTCAAACTTTACCAATGATTGAAACTAACTCACTTCACAGTTCAGGGAGGCCTTATAGACCAACTTTATTATTTATTTATTATTATTATTATTATTATTAATTTGTTTTTTTTTTTGTTTTGGTTTTTTGTTTTTATTTTGTTATTTTTGATTATGCCTTGTCAATAAAATTATTTTCTTTTTCCCTCAAAAGAACAGATATAAACCATAGTGATAGCAGTAGTACTAGCAACACATAAAATTTCTAATTTATTTTTTTCTCAGTCTCCGTTATTTTCAGGCCTGCTCTGCGTGACACATGGGCTGGCGGTTTATTAGAGTGAATCTGATCATTCCTGTAATGAGGGAGGTTACAGAGGCAGAGGAGGAGAGGTGTGGGGGTGGTGAACCTTTTAGCAGTATTAAACCATCAGACAGAGCGGGCGGAAGTCACTGGATCCTGGGGGACACTGTGGTTTCCAGCTCACCACCTTGACACAGACTCGATCATATGGCCGATTGTCTCGTAGGCTTTTGCATGTCCAATAATGAGTTTTGTACTTAAAGGCCAATTGTGTATCTACAGTATATTGACATAGAGATATTAGCAACTATATAGTTCACATACAGAGTCAATAAATGTCTAAACAAAAGGCTGAGGCTGTAGCTGGCCGTTGCTGTGGTGACAGGAGGTAATGATGTTACATAGACTACAGCAGTGAGGTCTGCAGCAGCTCTAAACAGCAGCACTAAAGCGGCACTGCAGATGCACCACCAGCTGTTCAGTCCCTCACAGAGACAAGGCTCTACTCAGTCACTCACTGTATTTACCATTAAGAATTTGGTAGGAGGGGTTTAGTGTATTTCTAAATCTGTTTGGACTAGCAATAAATAACAGAAGCCAGATTGATATGTGACTCTTGACTCAAGCTCTACACATTACCAAACTGCAATGGCGATCAGGAAAAGGTGGAATGTCCAGACAAAGCATCACAAGAATGTAAAAAAGCAGAGAAATCAAACTTTTGTTAGATCCAGTTAAAAGAAAATACAAACACTTTCCCAAACACAAATGTACAAATCGCTTCAAACCAAATACAGTATTTATGCTAAAATAGGCCATTGGCTTTGTCATGTTTGTTTTGATGCTTTAGGGAAACTAACAGTGGTTTTGTGAAGGGGAACTGTTGACAAGACTGTTGAAATATAATGAATATAAATGTATACAATTATTAATATTGGTGGACAAAAAATAAGTTGTATTGTCCCATCTGGTGTAAAAGAAAATTGAAACAAGCAGCAGCAGCAGCAGCAGCAGCTGTTGTGTCTCCTCATAGATGATGGCATTGCCTATACATTTTTAGGCTACTCTTTAAAGTCTTTTGGCTTTGGTCCTGGTTTACATTATAGTGACGTTATGTCTGGGCCCTTAAGAACAGACAGGTGTGACTGTTTACATTTGATGAGCCCATAACGGTAAACACTGATGCTGCTCCATATGCATGCAGTGTATTAAGGGTAGTTCGATGCATAACCACAATTTAATAGTTCATCCCACACTGCCAACTCAAGCAGAAAAGCTTGCAAATAGATGGTTTACCGCACTGCAATGGTTCAGGAGTGCAATCATGAATTTTAAATGAAGCAAAGTAAATACTCACACAAGAAGATGTGAAAAATGTAAGGTACACAGAAATTCACCCCAATAACCCCACCAAGGAAATAGAGGCCAGTTAAGCCCAACATCTGAGGCATATGCTTGCTGTTTGAATCTCTTCTGCTACAGTGGATTACAAACTGTATTTATGAGATGTTTCAACACGGGCGAGCTCAGATGCCTGAAGTGCAAATGTGTTCTACTTTTGTTTTTCTATGGGCTCAGAGGAGAAATGTCAAACACAAAGCATTATCTTTGAAAGTAAACAAACATTTACACATATGTTTACGCCACAGTACTCAAAATACTGGAGGAGAGTAAGGATTAACATTGTATTAGCAGTCTGAAATATTAAATGTTCTGGATCATTATTACTTTAGATTGCAATATCATTATTCATTATTATTCATTATTAATAACACTATATGAACAGTGTCTACGTACACTGGTGGGTGAATATGTGTGTGAATGGGTGATGGTTCCTTGATGTAAAACTCTTGAGTGCTTTGAAAGTAGAAAAGTGCTATATAAATATGAACATTTTTACTTATGTATTGTGGAGCTTGTGACTCAGCCTGGCAATCCAGGACAGGTGCTGTTCTGTGTGTTGTTTACCAGTTTGCTCCTCCCACTTGTCTGCCCCATACACAAACACATAAAATAATTTTCTTCCCTGTGGGAATCAGTCAATATTAGCAGATTGATTAGCATTGACTAGCCTCTTGCAGCCATTCACCGCCTGGCTCTTCATCAAAATTTCATCTGCACAGTGACCTACTCCAGCACTCATATTATTATCCTGCTTGTGGGGAGACGAATCGTTTCATTATTCCTCTTCTGTGTTTCTTAAATATCTCCCTATAGCCTCATTCATAAAGACTAAATTGGAGTTGGCTTTATACGTCTCCAGAGTCTGCCCCACTTGCAGAATCCTAACGTTGTGCCCCATCAATTCCTGTCAGCCTGTATTCGACTCATTGCAGGTGACTGTGGCTGCTCTGTGCTACCCCGGCTTGGCACTGCTTTCTCTCTGTATGTCTCCATCTGGTCCATCCTGCTCCTGACTCCCTCGACCTTGTGTGTCCTCGCCCACACGGACCTGCACTTGATTTCCCACCATGCACCTGGCCTTCACTTGTCCGAATTAAATAGAGTGAGTGCTGTGATGGATTCCTGGTCAGCTCTACCTGTCATAGAGGTTTATTCTCTGTCAAAGCAGCTCAATCACATCTGGACCAAGACAAATCCAGTTGTTCTTACATTAAATGTGACCTCATTGTTTCATATTTCTCTCACTACATAACCAACAGCTCTTCAGATAGATGAAATGTCCAACAGTTTAACAACATTTTAAATGTGCTTTCTTCCTTGGCTTTGTCTGTTAACTCGCTCCACATGATGCCCCAGAAGTCGCACAAATATGGAGCACATGGCCTGTTTTCCTTATGCTTAATTTTGCTCCACACAAAAGCTCATTTGAGAAATTCATTTACTTCTCAATTTGAACAAATGAGTCAAAATGTCAACCTATTCACTTCTTTGTAATCTAGTTATAACTGGAATCAACAGTGTTAGTCAATAACAACATGTGCTTTCCAGCTCTTTCAAAAAAGCAAATTTAGTTTATAAAGAAATATCTCTTTAGAGATAATGGCAAAATTGATAATGCATTTTAAAACCTTGTTTTAAAATTGTCGTAGCCATTTTTTTTTAGTTGTATAAAGCAGTTTTATTATAGGCCATAACGAATGTCAAATGCTCATGTAAAGAGCTCTTACATTTCACAATAATATAACAAATCTGACCTAATAATTTTCTCAATGGTTTCTTTTTAAATAATCTTATAATAAAAAGAGAACTAAAATAATAATAATAATAATAATAATAATAATAATAATAATAATAATAATAATACATAACACTTACATAGTGCTTTTCTTGACACTCAAAGATGCTTCATACTGTTCAAACAAACAAAATACAAATGCAAAAAAAAACCCCCAAAAAAACAGATGCAGTTATTTGATGGCAGTTTAACATCCATTTTACTGAAAAAAACAAACAAACAAAAAACAAACAAACAAACAAACAAACAAACAAAAAACTACAGTAAATACTTATAGTGTTAAGCTCATCCCCTTGAGTGTCAGCACAGTTTGGAGTTTCAAGTCTAGATCACATGAGCATGATCACAACTGGTCAAGCTTTCCTTAAACATATACCTCCACAGATCCCCCCTAAGAAGCCTTAATCCTCTGCTCCAAGCCCAAATAAGCCAGTGCTGCAATAAATTCATCCAGGCAAGGACACTGCGGGCCGTTCCTGAGCGTCTGCATCACATGGCCCCCTCTGTCATTATGCCGAGGTGATTACCAAAGGTTGATGATGTGGGAAGCGATGGGTCATTTGGTGCTGACTCTATTTTTCACAGCTCTGAGCTGCAAATGGAAAAAGCCCATGCCAACTTAAGGCATTCCTGATGTCATTGCAGAAAAACTTGAAATGGTGTTGGTAAACAGCAGATTAATATAAAGAGGTAAACAGCAGTTTCATATACTCGTGCATGCAGTATTTGTACAACAGTGAACCTTGAGCATCATTTGACCTTGTTGTTAAGACAGTAATTTTTGTTTAAAATGCCTAACATCTCCGGTCTCCATCTGTTTCTGTGCCAAGGACCAAGGTCATTGCAGAAGTAGAGCACTGCACTATACCCATCACGTTTTATGTCTATAATGATGCTACGGTCAGTTCACTGCATTAATAACCTGAGCATCGCCCACAAAGACATACACCATACACAGTCACACAGTCATGCATGCAGTGGACCTATGGCAGAGATTTCTCCCCTGAAGCCCATATGGTGAACACCATCCCCCACTTGTATACACCTCTGCTTCCTATAGATCAATACAGAGAGGTCACAAGAAAAGTGCCAGTCTAGTGTTATTTTTTAATTACAACAGACTGTGGGATGTTACAACAGAGAAATGTCATCAGAAAATCAGTCAAACAGCCATGCAAAAAGCAAAAAAAAAAAAGAGTTCACAGTTTTTGAGAGAAATGTGGATCTTTTTTACACAGCTGCAGTTTGTCCTATACGGCTTTATTAGACGGAGGGAAGATGGAGAGCAAAAGATTTATATAGACACAGAGGGGTGATAGTTTAGAGGTTCGGAGTCAGCACACAGAATGGTGCTCCATTTACTGGTGGTATGGACTCACAGTGAATCACAGTGACCCCAAGAGGAAGCTGACATGAACTACAGCAAACGCTAAACACTGGTGATGAAAGGAAAGCACATATAACAGCAACAGAATGGATTAATATAATTATAATTTGGACAGGAAATTATATATAAGGTGGGTGAGATATATAAAACTCAAAATATATATATATATACACACACACACACACACACACACACACACACACACACATATATATATATATATATATATATATATATATATATATATATATATATATATATATATATATATATATATATATATATATATATATATATATATATATATATACACTATATATATATACTATATACTATATATGTGTATGTATACATATATATATATATATATATATACTTTGAGTTTTATATCTCACCTTTATTAGCCAAATCAAACTGACATAATCGCCATATATAACAGTATATAACAGTATATAACAGTACTGCAAAGCCTTGGCAGTTTAAACTCTTTACTTTACTTGTTTAGCATAATCTTACTTTTAATTGAGATTAATTGATTTGATCTTTGTTAAAAATTGTATTGAACAAAATGTTTGGGAATGCTGGACCTTTAAAGTGGTAGCTTATGAGTTTTTAACCATTTTATAATGGCATTCTCTCATCATTAGATTACTCTGAGAGATATAATATTGATTGGTTCACACATGTTTGTATTGTCAGGCATTTGAGACTTGGCTTTAGGCTCTATCCCCACACTGCCTTGTACTCAGTTGCGATTAGTCTAAAAATTCAGTCTTCAGATCATATATGAAGAGTTCAAAATGTCACATAGTCATTTTCAACAAAAAAAAATCTGCTGCCTATCAGTTCTGCTCTTTTGTTCAGGAAGTGGGCCTGTTTATTTTAATGAGCTGTTTTAGATCAACATTGCAGTTTACACTGAACACAATCTACTGTAGTTAAATTTTACCTGAAAAAACGACAAACTTTATTGATTCACAAGGGAAATTATTTGGACACAGTAGCCACACATCACAATATTATAATAACAAAGAGCAAAAATATACTGCTATATCAGATGTCAATGTGAAAAAAGGTGGCATCCTTTTGTGGATATCCCATTTTGGATATCCACAAAAGGATGCCACCTCTTTTAGTGGAAATGAACAGGTGGACTAGAGTGGCAACAATGAGACAGCCCCTTACTGTCCCTGACTGTCATTAGGTATTGGGATGAAATCCTTGAACCCATGGTCAAACCTGTTCTGGAGGTTTTGAGCTTTCACATGAGACATGGCCTGTCCATATACTGAGAATGAGCGAAATGCCTATGTGTCCTCTATGTACAGGTTAAGGCACTGGCAACCCAGGTTCAGTTATTCTCTGCCATGCATTAAATATCAGTAGGATTATGTTACACATGTAAATTGAATGAGGATCAAATAGCATAAAAGTGTTGAGAAACCTGTGAAAAAAATTGTGTTTTTGGCCTCACCTTCGCAGAGACGTTACAGATGTGACACAGTGCGCCCACCTGCCGATTTAACCCAGACAGCTTTATTCATCCACAAATCTCATCATCACACCTCCTACAGTTCACCAGCTACGCCTGCATCAAATGTGTGCATCAGATCAGAGTATAACACAGACAGACCTAGGGTTAACATCATGTTGCTCACAAAATCTCAAAAAGGAAATTAAATCATGTGAGTACATGTTGCAAGTCCCAAAGTAAAACATTTGAAAGAAGCTTTGTTTTACAATTTCATTAGCATCTGAATGTTTTCTCAAGCTGGCATTTGGCCACAGAGACCATTAGAGAAATATGTAGCCATACTCAGGAGGCCAATCACATGCTTCATATAATAAATAATACAATGATGAAGGCTAAAAAGGATTAAGTGATCCCAAAGACCTAACTTTACACAGGGACATTTGTTTTGACATTCAAGAGTAAGCTCAAGAACAAAGAAGTGGGCAACATATAAGTTTCTTTAAGTGTGTAAAATCCCTCAGTTGTCTAGGTAGAATCCCTGACAAAGGAGAAATTCAATTTGTCAACTGGATAAAGTTTATTTGGTCGAATACGTTTTGCAGCTCATCCAAGCTGCTTCTTCAGTTCTGGTCAGATGCTGGTGGACACTGCCTTATACCTGCAGGGAGGAGCTAACTACGCTGAAACTACTCTGAAACTAACACACCTACTTGTTTACAGTTTTGTTTGTTAGCTAGGCCTATTAAACTGCACCGAGCCCATTTTGGATATCCACAAACGGAGAGGGCTTTTTGCACATGTTGTTCTTCTTTCTCCTTTCCCTCTGTGCTTGTACGAACGACTTGGGCCCTGTGTTGTAATGTCCAAGTAACTCCAAGTTTGTGCTGAAGTGGGTGGTGTGAATCAAAAAGCAGGCGGAGTCCCCGGTCTTCTCCTATCGTTACTACTCAATCTAAGAACGCCAGTGTGTTCTCCTTGGCATCTTCACGAGTGAATTTGATTTTCAGATCTATAGCATTAATATGTGCAACAGAAGGTTCCAAATCTTGAATTTTGATTTTAGAAAAGTTATCATCAACATAACAATACCAATGTGTGGGTGGAGTGCCTGGATATGAGGCCAGGGCACTCTGTTCAAATTGTTCCATATATAAGTTAGCAATGATAGGGGAGACCGGTGAGCCATGGATTTGCCTGTAGAAGTTTCCTCTGAACTGGAAATAAGTGGTATTTAAACAAATTTCCAGCAGTTGGCAGATTTGGTCAGGTGAAAGTTTTGTTCTCTCTTTTAGCTTGGTATCCTGCAGTAGTCTCTTGCTGCCTCCACTGCTGCTGATGTAGGAATACAAGTAAAAAGAGAGGTCACATCAAAGGAAACCATTGTCTCATCTGGGTCAAAGAGGAGATGCTTGATTTTGGTGGGTAACATGGTCCTCCAAAGGGGCCAGAATGGTCTTCAGGTGTTTGGCCACATTGTATGTGATGGAGTCTGTGCTACATAAGATGGGTCTGAGTGGTACTCCCTGTCTGTGAATCTTTGAGAAGCCATAGATGTAAGGAGTGGAGTTACCAGGATACAGTCTGTAATATAGCCTAAATACTATTTTTTTTTTTTTTTAGCTTTACAGCTCTGGGAGGAGACACCTCGGCATGCAGGCTTACTCTAACTTTGTGGAGATGAGGAAGGGGAAAGTTAGTAGCCTTTTGTGGTTGACCTCATTGGCACCCCTGTATCATGTTTAAAGGTGCACTACATAACTTTTTCGTGTGGGAGATCTGTCACCAGCTTGTCTCCATGGAGACAGATAATATTGCTTTGCCTTGAATGTTCCACGGTGCAGCATAAACTTCAGGCCGCCTCTCTACAGATCTTACCTGTAATCTGGTAGTGTCACCTGCTTATCTGGAGATAGGCAGATAAGTTTAAAGGAATACTGTGGAACATTCCAGGCAAAACAATATCTGTGGCTGAGTGGCTAGCACTCATGCCTCACAGCATGAAGGTTCCGGGTTCGATCCCCGGGTCGCCCGAGCCTTTCTGTGTGGAGTTTGCATGTTCTCCCAGTGTCTGCATGTTCTCCCCGTGCACTCCAGTTTCCCCCATCAACCCAAAAAACATGCACAATAGGTAAAAATCCTCCAGCTGAGGTCCTGACAAGCCTAGCTATAAGATCATGGAGATGGGTCCCCGGGCACCTGAAAGATTGGCTGCCCACTGCTCCTGAATAAGGATGGGTAATGCAGAGGATAATTTCCCTACAGGGATAAATACAGGATAATAAAAAAAAAACAACAATCAGAAAAGTTCCTATCAACACCCTCATCTTATGGAACATATCAATGTTCCATAAATTTAACTGACTTGCCGCTAGACTCTGATTAGAAAATGCTTCTTTAAACTACAGTAGTAGGACTACATTATACTGCAGTCCTACTACTGTAGTTGCAGGGCCTCCCTGCATGTTGATTTACA
The DNA here is from genome assembly GCA_029959045.1 of Taenioides sp. WSHXM2023. Lineage (NCBI taxonomy): Eukaryota > Metazoa > Chordata > Actinopteri > Gobiiformes > Gobiidae > Taenioides > Taenioides sp. WSHXM2023. The sequence continues at coordinate 15,754,308 of CM057098.1, read as the reverse complement.
GCCAGCGGCTTGTCCTATCACCTAAATACCAAAGCAAATCATACTTAGCTGGAAACAGTAGGATTTCTTTGACACTGTTGTCTTCACCTTCTACACATATCAGTCTCTGAATTAAAACCATCTGACAAACATGCAGTTTTAGGTCAAGTCACTGCCACCAGATGTTGCTACAGAGTAAATGCCACTGATTAGAACCAGCTGTTTGTCTGTCTGGATTCAAACTTAAAGTAAGCTGTGCAATAAGACATTTAACAACTCATTTTATGAACAATATAATTGACATCTGGCATAACGTCTGCCTCTTGTTATGGCTGACAAAAGCATGCCCCTCTTGTATTTGTTTTTATGTGGTATTTCTCATCTAAATAAACACCGGTCTGAAGTTTGTCCCCAAATTTATGAACTTTATGTGTCAAGACTGAACATGAACAATTCCCCTTCCAAAACCTGCTGTGTCAACATGTTTAGTGTTCACATATCGAGCACTGAGTTCTTTAAACAATCTAGAAAGATTAACAAATTCACAAATGAATAAATAAATAAAACTAATTCCTACTTAAAGGGGACACCATCCTTTACATATGTTTAAGGGACGTTAATCATGGGCACCTCCCCGCACCCCAGATTTAGTTTCGATATTTTCTTTATGATTTCCAAACTGTCTAAACTGTCCACAAGGGTAGAATGAGTTATGAGGAAAAATGGCAAATTGCTATCTTGTGTTTATTTTATATAATTTTATTTTCTGGCTAGTAATTTATATGTTATGCACATGCTTCAATATAATAAAACATTCAAACTATTAGATTTTGTAGGTCTTGTACAGAATCCACAGACATTTACTTCAAGTGCATCGGCATAAGAGGTACACAACTGATCATCAAAAGTTTTAGGATTTACACACTTGTAAAAAGTTTGGCAATCACACCATTACATAAAGTAATTACAGTATTAGACAATATTTACTTTACATACTGCTGTCTTTCAGACTAAATTATATGTGATTCCTCCGACCTCTTTGTGTTTTGTGTTGCCTATTTTTTCAATTCATAATGAATTGTAAAATCACATGAGAATAATTATTATCTTGATGAGCAGTTTTTATGCCCAAAATCATGACCAAATATTGTGTCTGGAAAAAAAAAAAAAAAAAAGCAAAGTACATATACAATAGAAAAATCATTGTTTAGACATGTATTACATTTTCGGTCGAAAACACAACTCCCATTCTTCTTCTTCGCCTGAGGGTAGTTTCCTGTTTTTAACCGGGGGTTGTAAATAGTAGAGAGCCACAAAAAGGAGGTGCACAGCTTTGTTTCCTCTTCTGAATTACAGTACAGTCAGTGGTATGTGAGGAATGTTTGCTATAAAATATTACCCAATGTAACTTTGGAAGAAAGAAGAATTAATGCATTGTAGGCTAGTACAAACAAAAAAATTATACCAATCCTTTTTAAAAAAAATATAATTATGTAGTGGTGTTAATGTTATGGACGAGAAACACGCTCACAGTATTTCACAATGTGCTAGTAGTGTTTTGTCAAGCCCAGATACACGAGACAGCAGTAAAACACCACGACTGAAACTCTGACATGTTCAGACATTTTTTTTAGAGCTTTGTGACCTCACATCCTTGTTCCTGTCACCTCTGATGTCATAGTTTCATGTCCGGACTTGCTCTGGAGGGGGATCTATTCTTTTCTTTTTTTTACAGAAAATATTCTGGAATGTGTAAAAACCTATTCCTCTGAACCAGCTTGAAAAATAAATAAATAAACATAATAATTAAAAAAAAAAAAAAAAAAACCTTAACAGCCCTCTCTCCCTTCCTCATCCTCCTGGTTCTTGTTCTTCAGGAGTGACAGGGGAAATTTGGAGAATTCTTTTCATTGACCACACCAAACTGTAGTCATGTGATCACTTTTTCCAATCCCTCCTTCTCCTAAATAAGGAAATACAAATGGGAGTGGGAGAAAAAAAGGGAAAATCAGCAAATGTGGGTGTGGCTTGTGAGTGAAATAAGAGGAGATGAAGGCGTATCTGCCTCTTTCCGCACAAACTAGTGAAGTCATATTTCACTACCACTAGGTGCTGTTAGCTGCGTTGCACACTTGGATCTCACCTGGAAACAGCTTCAACTCAAAGTAAGTCACCTCTGCTGTCTTTACAACTCTTCACTAGTAAATGCCAGTTTTTGGAGGAGATTTAGTTATATATTCACTTGTTTTGAGAAAAAAGTTTCATATTGTTCCTTTAACCACACCCTCTCTTCTCTTCAAGCCTGGGTTAATATTTTGCCATTTCCTGTCATATTAAAATTCCTTTTGAATGAACTTCTAACCTTCTTGCAAAATCTTGCCTCTTATCTACCCCAGGGCTAAAAAATAGGCCAGGAAAAGTGCTTGGTAGTGCTGGTTTTTATTATAGCAGTAAAACACAACATTTGTTCCCACTGGAGCTTATGTGAATATAAGTGTATTTACAGTGAAAGCCTGATAAGTTCTAGGTTGTGCAATGTACTTTGGAGGAAGATTGTGAAAAGTTGGACATGATGTAATAGCTGGTAGATCTTTGGCAGACGAAGCAACTGACGCCCATCAATACTAAATAGAACTGAAACAATCAAACCTCAACTGGGAAACGTGGTGTAAGAAACAGCGTAAAATCCCTACAGTAAATAAGCCTGCATGGTCAATAGTGTGTGAATAACAACTATCAAATGTTTAGCTGCAAGACAAGTAAAAAAGGGGCAGATCGCATTTCTCCAACTTTTAATACTGGCGGGGTTTCACTTACAGCTCATAGTTTAGCTTCTATGTTATTGGCACATGAGAATAGTTTTTGGTCATATTTCATTATACTAGATTAGACATGTTTGTTTAAGTTAAGTGACTTCAATAACCCCAACAGAAATACAGTTACCACAAGTAAAATGAGAGCAGCAAACTCTGCTATTAACATACTTCAGATTATGTAGAAGCTGTTCACAGATTATATGGTGAATAAACGATTTGTTTGCTGACTGCCTCTCGTGTATGACATGTGGTCTGTCTCGGTTGGGAGATAAATTTAAGTTAATCTTCACATATCACAAGTTGCTGAGTTGAGATTACTGGCTGCTGTGGTCCTGAGGCATGTCTGAACAATACTGTGGATTCCATTTCATTGGGAAAGATTTGCATTTTGTTATTTACACAGACGATTTGGTTTAGGGCAAACTTGGCGGGGTACCTCTCCTCTTACACAAAAGTGCACCACAGCAGACAATGAACAGACTCCTAATGCTATTGGTCCATTAGACACAATGAGGATCTGTCAATGTATAACCACATTATGTAAGACATGGTTGGTCTTCCACATGGGACATCCTATAGGTGTGTCTCTGACCTCAGAACATTGTTATTACACATATTCTTGAGAAGACATGCAGTACACAACATGTTTTAAACCTCCTCCATTCCAAAACAAGCAAAGGTTTTATATGAACAACAGAGAAGAGGAACCAGTTATTAGACCAGCATCTCTCCTCGAAGTTCTGTCCAGACTTCACTGAATTCTAAGAAATGTGCTGGACATAACACAACATTCGCAACACCAATAGTTGTCCCATAAATCTCCCATGTTAGCTTGTTTAGGGCTGTGAACTCATTTAGCTACTTTTGTCATGGTGGGAGGAAGGAAGCGACAACTGAATGAGCAAACAGGATGCAGGGAGTGGGCCAGCATTTAGGTCTACTTAAAGCACATACTACATTAAGTAACGCACAGCTTCCATAATTACTCAGATCCACTGGGCTGTTCTGCCAAAAACATCTCAACACTTTATAATCTCTATGGTGAGAAATCATGATGGTAATTTCCAAATATATTCACACACACACCACAGTGAATTTTGTTGTCCAAGGCCGAAGTGCAGTTGCTTGAATAAACACTGTATTGTTGGTCAGAATAATATTCACAGTTGTATTTGGCTGATCCCTGGTAAACATTCCCTCTGTACAGCAGCAGCATGTCAAACAAAGGTCCAGCATACGGTCTGAGCCGCGAGGTGCAGGCCAAGATTGATAAAAAGTACGATCCGGACCTGGAGGAGCGTTTGGTGGAGTGGATCATGGCTCAGTGCGGCAGCGGCGTGGGGCAACCTGCGCCAGGGAAAACCGGTTTTCAGAACTGGCTCAAGGATGGCTGTGTGAGTGTGGGGCTCATGGACCAAAATCTTCAGTAGACGCACAGCATTTACAGAAGTCTTTCTCTTTCCTCAGGTGCTGTGTGAACTTATCAACAGTCTTTATGGAGCAAGCAAGCCCATAAAGAGCATCAAGACCTCCTCTATGGCATTCAAACAAATGGAACAAATCTCCATGTTCCTTGGAGCAGCAGAAAAATATGGAGTCACCAAAACTGACATGTTTCAGACTGTTGATCTTTTTGAAGGTAAGACTGGATAAAAAGGTTTTAGTCTTTAGTTTCAGTTGAGTTCATCTGAGATTGTTGCTTGTTTTCAGGGAAGGACTTGGCTGCAGTTCAAAGGACCCTGATGGCTTTGGGCTGCTTGGCTGTCACAAAGGGTGATGGCAACTATAAAGGAGACCCCGCCTGGTTTCACAGGTTAGGCTGGACGTATTGTTGCATGTATCACACTAATTTCCTTGTTGAAAAGTTGTGACTAAATGTGAAACTTGTGGCTGTTGGTTTGCAGGAAAGCCCAAGAGAATAAGAGGGAGTTTTCAGAGGAGCAGCTGCAGCAGGGCAAAAATGTCATTGGTCTTCAGATGGGCTCAAACACAGGCGCGTCTCAAGCCGGGATGACGGGCTACGGCCAACCGCGGCAGATCATCAACTGAAACACGGACTCTTACCTCGCCCCAAATGTGACTAGACTGTTTGAGAGACTGGACCAAAACCAGGACCAAAGAGAACTGAACCAACTGGATTAGACTCATACATTTCTTTGTATTTTCTCCAAAGCTAACAGTATGTTTAGTTTAGTTTTCTAAAAACTGTACACCATAGCTCTCTGTTGTCTCTGTCTAGAAGAGATGGACCAATCACAGCAGAGCAGTTTACCGAATGATGACAGTGAGCCAAACTCTTCTGAACAAAACTAATTTAGTGAAATGTATAATATTCTAACAGATTTTGCACGCAAATTAAATGCCAGATCATCTGTACAAACTTACTTATTTGTACAAACTTACTTATCTACTGCAACAAGTGTTTAGAAATATATAAATCATCTGTAGATTATTTATGTCTTTAAACAAGAGCCAATTTATACACTTGCTCAAACATCATGGCATCTTTTATTATAAGGTTACTTCAAGTGTCAAATTGTTACACAGTTGTAGGACTTGTTTCTTTGCCCAGTCCACACAGGTGTCATAAAGAAATTATGAAAATGATCATATAAAACTATTCTGAATTATTTATAAAGCAATGAGCATTTGCAAGTATGAACATAAGAAACTGCACTGCCTTGTTGAAAAACTGGTGTCCTCTCAGTGTTGCTTTGGATGTACCTTGTAAAACAGCTGTTATGTGTTACAACATGAAGCGCTCTGCTATGGCAAAATATGAGAGCATAGATTTAAAGGAAATTCTGTCTCTAAAGTTCCAAACATGCTGCTGATTTTGTTAATAAAATAAAACTGGATCCAATGACATAAAAGCATTATTGACTAACTGCAGTAAAGCCTTCTGTAAGCCCAGTGATTCATACTGCAGGTGAAACTCTAGTATTTACTCTGCATCAGGGCTGGACCACATGCTGATAATACACATTACTAAACCAGTATAGATGAACACACTGCCCTGGAGAGAGGGGCACTTAAGCTCAAGTGAAATGTCTAAGAGGACCATCAAAAGGTCATGAAAAAACAGTGAACAATATGCAATACTAATGGCTGTCGGGTGGAGTGTGTGTGACACTAAAGAATGCAGAGGACAGGATACAACAGTCAAGTTAGGTGATTTCCCTGAAATGAAAACTAGTAGTATTGATTTGACTTCACGGCTATTTATGCTATATTCTTGTTTGTCTTTTTGCCTAGTCCGATGAAGCAAAACAGCAAAAACAGTCACAAAGGTGGTAAACGCAGTGATTCCGTTTGAGCTGAGGTCAAAGGTCAAAATAGTGGCTAAATGTAGCTTCACAAAGACTTCCCTTTTCCTTGTCATGACCTAGACCATAATCACATGCACTTAAAGTTAGTCCTCACTTATAGGCCTGTACATTCCAGGCATGCTAATTATTCACTGATTTTCACTCCTAGAGACGAGTGAGGTTTTTGCCGTAACAATAAACAACAACTACCATGTTAATGTGCACTCATGATATCTGTACTGGGACAAGACTAATAAATAAGAAAAAACTGTGTATACAGGGCCTTTAATGAATAAGCTATGAGCACATGTAAAAGGGATTATTGCTCATCTTGTCCATTCTCATCACTCAGATTACACTCTTTCTGCCAGGGAGAGCTTACTCAGGTATAATTTATTGAAGACTTCATTATTAACACCAACTTTACATTGCAACACAATTGCAGCACTACTCTCCAGTTCAGATTTCCAAAAATATGTTTATTATTTCAACACTAATATTTATTTTAAGACTCATGTGCAGTGGCACCATTTCAGTCTCTCAGTTAAAGCTCAGACCACATTAATATCTTTCTTTGGAAAGCTTTTTCTAAAATAAAACATTACAGGGACTTGGTGGTTGCATGATGAGTGTAACGTCTGAGTTCTGTTTGTTCAATTGAAATGTTTTTGATATAATTTTACTTGACTGTTTTGCCAACTATTGTTTATGTATTCTTTTTACATTTTAACTAACAAGATTAATATAGGCAACTAGATTACTATAGGCAACACAGTAGCCTATAGTGTCATGCAAGTTACTATTGGTAGTAAGGTCACATGAAAATGTGGGTAAAATGTATGTATGTTGTTGTTTTTTTTGTATTTGAATGTTTTTGTTTTGGCAACATGAGCAAAGCAATGATTGGAGTACCAAAAGTCAAATAATATGAACAAAATCAGAAATTAAATGAAAATACAATTTATAAACTCCAGCCACAAATTCTTTAATTCTGAAATTAACTATGGACGAAATCATTTATCCCTTCAGTATGCCTTCATATGACACCTGAGACTGTTACACAATGGAAATGTTATTGCTATGAATAGTGTGAGTGGTTATCTCTTCTGCATTTTTCAAGATGACTGCAGCGATCAATTCCCATATGTCCTCTCCATATGCAGTTAGAGTATTTCCCAGGCCATCCTTCAAAAGACATGCCTCTAATAGACGAATTGGTGAATCTAAATTGCTCATAATGAAGTAACATGAATGACAGTGACAGTGCTTTTTTCCCTTAAGGAAGTAACATCCATATGTGTGTGGGTATAAATGATGACAGAGATAAAAGCTGCTACTGAAAAATATAGATAACCTGGATACTAAGGTATTTCACTGACAATATTAGACCATATCATTTTTCTTAGCCTTATCTTAGGTATGCAGAATCAATACGTAGTCTTGATACATGAGGTGTTCTGTCGTTTAAGGTATAAAAATGGGGAAACATTTGACACGCCACTGAACTCACATGGTACATAAAGGGACATTGATGAGTTTGCTGAAACAGGCGAGGGGAGGGAATAGTATTGTTGCTATAGTGAAAGAATTAAGGGGCCTATAGGAGGCATGAAGTGAAGACTGTTGAGGCTGAACCAATCCTGCATTGAAAGTCAGTCAGGTAGATCTCTGGGTGAATGCTGCAGAGTGCACACTGGAAGAACACTCACACAGCCCAGTTCAATCAATAGTCTTTAACATACTGAATCAGCTGGATATTGAAGATGTGTGCTCAGAATTATGCCTGTTTTTAAAAGTTTGTTATAACTTATAGTATGCATTTGAAAGAGAAAAGTTTATACTGCAAAAAGTTTAGTGCAAAACCATTAGTTGAGAGATTAAAGAATGGAAATAAATCCAGAAAGAAATGAAAGAAAATGGGTTGAGAAAAGTTTATTTGAAAACATATACTCAAAAAACTTAACCGTAGTTAAATATATATTATGTTGAATTCAGTAATATGAAAGTTTTATATTCATTGAAAGCCATTTTGTATAATTTACTAAGAAATATTAAATTATAAAATTATTTAAATATTTAATTTTTAATTTTTTTTTAAGTATTTTTATGAAGCTATTAAGATATTTTTTGCCTATAGTGTTTTTTATTTATTTATTTATTTATTTATTTATTTATTTATTTATTGAGTGTGCTCATGCAAATGTCAGACAGAGCACAATGATAACGCAAACTGTCTTTGTTCTCTCTTGGGTCAGTAGGTCAAGTGAGGTCTAAAACCAAATGCCAGGATATAACCAGACCAAGACATCGAGCATAAGAGAGACATAGTGTGTCTTTGGCCTTTAAATCACTCCACAGAAACAAAAAGAGGAACCACTGCTGCTGTACGTCATGACTGAAAAGAGTATGCCCGTCTATCCGTTCTTTGTATGGCACATGCTAATGTCAGCCCAAGGTCACAGAGCATCTCCATGAGAGGCCGCTGTCAACCACTGCCCTGGTGAGAGGATGGAGAAATAAATAGGACAGACTGACCCTGACCTGGGACCTGCTGAATTTGCTCTTGGACAAACAATTATCTAGAGGTACTGCTACACTGAAATCAATGGGTCAGAGGGAATTTCGATGAGCTGGTCAAGGGGGAGGACAACTGTAGTGGAGTCAAAGACCGTCAAATGTGAGGTCAAAAGAAAAGCCTCAATTCAGATAAAACAGCTGCTAATGCATCTCTAGGCTTATTGCATTTGCTCTGTTGCTCTGAGTGCTTGATTGTATTGGACTTGCCTGGATGAGTGCACTTTGTGAAACATGCTGGCGGGAGATGTGGAGGATCGCAGGTGTCATCATGTTCATTATGAATACAGCCCCCAGGATCAGTTAACAAGTCAAGTCTCAATGCGAGTGACTGTGAGTAGGCCTATGAGTCATAGGTATGAATAAGCCAGGAGAAAGGTACAGCGGTGTGACAGCATGCGAGCGTCAGCCCCCTCTTTCAGGAATTCAGTCATAAGGTCTTATAGCGCAACATCACAAAACCTGCGGAATGAATAGAAAGTTTAATAGGTCTCAAAATAGGAAGCAACCCTAAAAAAAACATCGTTTCTCAAACCTAAATCAAAACAAACAGAGAAAACAATGGGACTAGCCAGGACATGTCCAGAGGTGTGAAAACACCATCATGGCCCTGAATGGATATGCTAACTACTCCCCCACTCCCACTCCATAATGAATAGACACACCTAACTAACAGAAACTGTAAATAACTCCATATTGAATAGACTCACCTGACTAACAGAAACTGTAAATAAATATGTGTTGACTCAGAGTAATTTTCATTGTAATTAGCTCCTCCCTTCAAGCAGATATAAGGCAGTGTCCACCAGCATCTGACCAGAACTGAAGAAACAGCTCGGATGAGCTGCGAAACGTATTCAACCAAATAAACTCTGTCCAGTTGACAAATTAAATTTCTCCTTTTGCTATGGATTCTACCTGGACGACTGAGGGATTCTACACAAAACCCTAAAAATAGACATATAGCTAATTATATTTTGAGTAATGTTGTTTCTTTAATAGGCCCATCATTTATAATATTGGACAGACAGAAACAAATGAAAGCAACTGAACTGACAAGCTGGGGACATCACCAGGTTAAGTTACAGGTCAGATCTGTGGAGAGGCAACCCTCGTCAAAGTAAGAATCCATGTATTTAAAGTATTTTTGAGCAATAAAGACAGCAGTAAGCAAGCTACATAAGTGTAATGCCATGCTGTTGAACATTCCAGGCAAAGCAATGAGATTTCAGTGGAGACAAACAGGTGGCGGATCCTCCATCAAAAACGTTACACGGTGCACCTTTAAGATAAAGCTATTTATTATGATTGAGGCGCCCACTGTCTCCCTCTAGTGGTTGTCCTGCATACTGCATCGTTCAATAGGCTATATAAATACTATGTATATGCCACACCACCATCTAAACACATCTGCAGTGGAGAATTAACTGTTTAATGTTGCTAGTTCATGTGAATTTTTGCTCATTCTATTTCAAGATAATTTCCAACAGCTTCTGCTTCTCATTTCCTGTGACATTATTACACAATTGAAGGTCAAGTTTATAAAGGCATGCTGTTTGTTTCTTAACAATGAAGCAGGGGTCAAATTAGAAGCAAACCCTTATAGATTTAGCTATAGGCTTGGATGCTCTGGTGTAGTCTCAGTTTTTCTGGTGAATATAGTTGGATGTTAATAATTGTAGTATGTGAAAAGAGAAATTTTAAATGGGGCTCCAAATGAATGAATGAATGAATGAATGAATGAATGAATGAATGAATGAATGAATGAATGAATAAATAAATAAATAAATAAATATGATTTCACAATGGCATTTTTCAAGGATATAAATAAGGCTTGCATGTGTGTAGCCAACTATATTTATTTTCCTTGTGTCCAATAACTTGGGACTGTGGGGACATGGTTTAGCTTATAGTCCATTCAGAGTCCTTTGTCCTGTGGTGGGCTGCTTTTTTACAGTGTACAATATAAACCTCATTATAGCTTTGGCCCATGATGCATTGGGGCAAAACGAAAGGGCATGTTGTGCCATTTATCACATTTGGCAGTGTATTTCCACAGACAATCATAGATACATACACTATTTAAACAATGGGACCCAAAAAATACAGCAAAAAGGAATATCAGCCTTTGCATTTGAATGTTTTAACTATAGGGCCCAGGTAGCAACTTCCAATACATGCCCAGAATGATGTTTCACAATGCCTGTGTGTATTAAAAGATTTGAGGATGCAAGAGTTATTATTATTATTATTATTATTATTATTATTATTATTATTATTATTATTATTATTATTATTATTATTATTATATTAAAAATAATGCTAACTGTTCAACTAAATCAATCATTTGGACCAGAGGAACAGAGTCTAACTAAAGCAGAACTGTTTAACACATTGATTATGGATTAGTTTATCAACAGAGATGGATCAGGCATGCGACTCAAAGGACAACATCTGAGTCAGTCGTAATCCACAAGAGCACAAGGTGGAACCATTCCCTCCAGAAACAATTCTGATATGAGAAAAGACTACATTCAACTGCCCTTGTGTTGCATAAGACTTAAATAGATGAGTCAAGCCAAGTCATTGTAAACTTTGGACAATGCTGCAGTGCACACCCTGTTGGTACATAGCATGTTAATTACTTCATTGTACATTTGAAGAAAGTACTCTTGCAATATTTGTATGCCCAACTAACTTAAGATGGTAATTATGGAGCTATGAGGATGAACACCAAAGGGTTGGGAGAAAGCAGGCGATAGGTTATGTTATTGGCGAAATATCTACATCTGCTGTTAGGTCAGAATATCACACACTTTAGTCAGGACATTACTGTTAACTCAATGTAAGTAAAGATTAAACAACAAGGAGCTGTGTGTTTGTCTCAAACACCACAATATGTGATTTAAAAGATAATAATTGCCCAACTTAAAGTGTATGGTAAATCATTTATTATTGGAATGCTTCTTAACAGACAGTTAAGCCACAAAGCAAACAGCCAATTGGATCAATGTAAACTTTTCATAATTCACAGATAGACATACTGTGCACAATTGCCATAGGAACATATAAGGCACACACACATACACTATAAGCATAGCACACCTGGTGCAGAGACAGCAGTAGCTAGGGTTAAAGGAGCACTGTGTAACTTTTCAGGTGGGTGTCCACAAACGTCTATTCTTCACAGAGAGGTTATGGCTTTGCCTTGGCCTTTTGGAGTCACCTTCTCCATGGAAATAGTTAAGTTCATGGTCTTACAGTGAAATAATCCTAGGTGAAGCAATCACATCTCCATATAGACAAGCAGGTGGTAAACCCTCCACCAGAAAAGTTACACCTGCACACTTGATGAGGCTACTTTTTTTTTTTCTAATCACAAGCTACAGTATAAGCTCACATACAAATGGCATCCTTAACATGACCTGTCATTTGGAGTAGTAACAATTAATATGGCCGTGTTCAGTAGTAAGTGAACCTTCTCACTCAATGATTTTTCTTTATTTTTACAACTTTCTACATTGTAGCTATATACAGAGGACTTAAATATATGAAGCAAGATGTATGGAAATATGTAGCATGGAAAAAGGTAAATACTTGTAAATATGTTTAAATTTTAGATTCCACAAAGTAACCACTCCTTGCTTTGTTGACAGTACTGCAAACTCTTGGCTTTCCCTCAGCTTCATGAGAAATAAATAAAATAACAAAATAGTTTTCACTTCACAGCTGTGCCTGTGTGTCACAGTTCATTAGTGGAATTTCTTGTTTTCTTAATGGGGTTGGGACCATCACTGAAAGCCTTATTTGACAACTGTTATAATTAAAATTACGGCAAGAAAAAAAAAATCAACTAAGTAAAGAGAAATGATACTCGATCATTAATTTAAGAAATGAAGGTGAACCAGTCTGGAAAATTGCAAAAATATTCAAGATGTCCACAAGTGCAGTTGCTAAAACCATCAAGCGCTTCTACGAAACCAACTCGCGTGCGGACCACCAACGAGGACCACCAACAATCGAGTTGGTTTGGGATGAGATGGACTGCAGAGTGAAGGCAAAAGGCCCAACAAGGGCTCAGCATCTCTGAGAACTCCTTCAATACTATTGGAAATGATTTCAGGTGACTACCTCATGAAGCTCAATGAGAGAATGCCAAGAGTGTGATCAATGCAAAGGGTGGCTATTTTGAAGAATCTAAAATAAAATTGATGTTATTTAACTTTTTTGTTTACTTCATATTCATAATTCCATGTCTGTTCATTCATAGTTGTGATGTCTTCCATGAGAAACTACAATGTAAATAGTCATGATAATAAAGAAAAACTAAATGAGATGGTCTGTCCAAACTTTTGACTGATAGTGTAATTCAAGAAGAAAAGTCAGGCAGGTTAACGGTCAACTAAAACAAGGAGTGAACAAAAAGTGAGAAATTACATTTAAGAAGTGCTTTTACATGAAAATACTGTCATTTTAAGAAGAGAGGGAGAGAGACTGTTGTCAGATTAAAGTTACTTGATGTGCACCAATAGGACCTGAAAGTAAATATTATAAAGGACATCAACTTTGCAAAGGGTTCATAAAGTAGTGTTAAAACCATTAACAACATAGTTTATTTATTTAACTATGTGTGTGTTCTTGGCTGGCAGTGTGTGGAAGACTTGTGCAAAGCTTTTTAAAGATGTGTAAATTCCTTAGTTTGTATTTATTGTGAGTATAAAAAGGAACAGGGTAAGTATCTGTATTCAGAATTTATGGCAATTTGTCTCTTGGCTGTAAACTCCATATTCTTCATGACCACAGTGTCTAGCTACAGTATGTTGTGGTCTCTCTCCCTCTCCATGCTCATCCTCCACATATAAATTTGATCCCACGCACTGCACTAACTTTTAAGGCATCCTCCTCTGAATGAGCCTTTCTACAGGACTGTCCCAGGAGCACACCCCCCATCACACCTAGTTGGAGACCAGCATCTGGATGAATACATTTCTTAAGACTTTAAACCAATGAGGCCCTTCTTTCCTCTGGCGTCTCCTCTAAGATCTGCAGCAGAAGGTCATTAAGGGGCTTAGCTACAACGCGATACCCTGATGATGTTAGATGGAGGAAGTCAAACATGTGCTGTATGCTGATGGTGCCATCAGAGTGGACGAGCTCAGCACTGACATCAAGGAATAGAGCCTGGGGTATTTGGAGTAACAATGAGCGCAACAAACTATTGACAGTCGCATTCTTCTCCCTCAGTGGGTTTGGTCGTTCCCCTCGCGGCAGTAGGCCCTTGAAGATGACATAAGAATATACTGTTACAAAGTCCTTAATCCACTATAACCTAATAGTCAAGTTGAACATGAACAAAGCTAGTTAGCAATGTAATTATTCAAATATATATATATATAGTACTGAATCTTACCAGAACAATTATCTTGGCCTTGGATAGTCGAGTTGCAAGAAATTGTGCAATGGCCATTACTCCTCCAGCAACTTGCTCTGCTGTGTGCTCATGATTGTTGGTTCCTACCCACAGCACAACCACCTGAACAAGACCAGATATCCATAATCCACTACAAAATGCAACTGCAGTCAATCCAAAAACTATTCATTAACAGCAAAAACATTACATAAACACACAAAAAACTAACTTTAGGTCTTATGTTCTCCAGCTCCCCATTCTGCAGCCTCCACAGCACATTACAGGTGGTGTCCCCTCCAATGCCAAAATTGAGAGCATGGAGAGGAGAGAACAACTCCCTCCAGATCTGTGTACAAAAATCACTATTATGGTAAAGGTTTAGGTTTTGGTAAAGGATACAAGAGATAAAGTGGCAAATAACAGAATGCCAGTATACACTGGTGGCTAGTTGCCACGCACACACAAAGATTCCTTACATACATAATATAAGAGAAGTGTTTACTTACATCATATTGCTGCATTAGCTGAATCATTGAATCACCAATGAACAGCACATCTGGCTCTGCATCCTTACATTCTTGTACAAATCGTGTATGCTGTACAAGAAAACAACAATCAATCAATTCACTGCATAGACTACTGTACTCATCAATAACAATAAAATCTATATAACAAGGCAAGGTGTAAATCTGGCACAAAATCAAGGACATCACTGTGTGGGAAGTCGTCTTAATCTCGGCAATAGGATAATACTCATAAGCCTTACCCATAAGAACGTCTGGTGCACCATCTGAGTTAAGCAGACTCTTACAGTTTATTAGCTTTGCAGGATTAACAGAGCAAGGACCTATACTGAGGCTACTAAACAAGAGGTGGTAAACTTGACGTTCGCCGACAGCATATCTTGACCAATATATTACAATTTTGGTATTTTACATGTCGTTTTCGATTGGTGGAAGACGCCAACACCAATTAACATCAGATTTGTTACATTGTTCATTAGTATTATTGTTGATGTGCACTGTATAAACCTTGTTTTACAGTTATAAACAGTAATAATGTTAACCTACCTGTGAAATCCATCTCGCATCTCCCTGTACATCCTCCACAGGCTTTGGCACTGCAGCTGGGTTCTCATCAGCACTCATCCTAAAACAGACCATGTCTGATGAAGAAACATCTGAAGCAGTCAGATAACCAATACTGTCTTGGTGTTGGCCTAGTCGGTTTTGCAGAGCTTATTAACAGGCCTACAATGCATGCAGTGTAACCTAACCAGTGTTATTTCAATTCAACTATTGAATGTCTGACATTAGCCGGTTAGCTTGCATGCTCATCATTGCATCTCTGACAGCACGCTAACGTTAACGTTTAACACGCCCGTTTTTCGCACAGTGCTTACTAAACAGCTAGACTGTATTATTTAGACAGAGAGTGTACCTGTGTGCGTGCTGCGTTGTCTTCACTTTTCTTTATTGTGTGTGTGTTTTTTTTACAATAAATCTTTTGCAGCTGCCCCCTTCAGATGACAACAAAAGGTGTGTCAAGAAGCAGAGGATCGTGCCGCATTCACGGCCATGTCTGGCAGTTCGGATTTCTGTGATTGCGAGGGCGGCGCTCGTAACGTTCACTCGACCTGTGTGCAACATGAATCTGTGTGTAATCATGCCTGTGCTTTTGGTCTGATTCTGAGAACACACTCTGCATCTGACTCAATATTTTGAACAGAAACTAAGAAGTTGCTTACAGTTGTTGTCCCAAGGTTAAGGTTCACTTTATATAAAATATCTTACAATCTGTCTCATTTGTTGTGAACTCTCTTTTCACTCCCACAACTGGGAATGTTCGTGCTCTTTACAGAATTCCAATTTCTCTGATTTGAGCAAACGATTCTGGTGCGATATTCTAGTGCAAGTTCCACTCGGATAGTTGTATTTACGATTCATCACGCAGCACTTGGATGCGGCATCATCAACGTTGGAGAGCGCGTAGAGTTTAAGATAGCCCCGAGTTTAGTCTGTCAGGTTATAATTCTGCTCAAAAAACCTTTCCAGTTGCATATGAAGAGCAAAAGCAATCATCATAGATATTTTATATAGAATAAATAAGCGTATTTGATGTTTATGGGCACACTGACAATAAAAACACAGGGCAAGCGAAACCAAAAATTATTGCAACGAACAAACGGTATTTCAATAAGGATTTTATAGCCTAATTATTAATTAATTAAGACAACGGTTTGTGAAAGACTATTGTAGGCTATTCATAGACACAGATGCACAGACAGAATTATGGATTGATTGAATATGCATCTTTTACACGTCATTTGGGAGTTAGGAGCATCATGGCCACTTCAAGTAGACTTTACACTTGACAGTTCTGTACTGGCATAGGATTACAAACCGGGGTCAGCTCTAAATTCCCATAGCTGCTTCCACATTTGTTCAAATTTTTGTTCAATGTTTTTCTAGTGCTATGTTCAAGCATTTGTTGAGTTGTAGGTATCTATGGTTGTAGGGTAATGGCAAAGATTAGGGCCTTGGTTTGAGATGTAAGAGAGTAAATCTTTGATTGTTTTTATTGATACAGACTGTTGTTATTTTATCCATGTAACCAGGGACTGCAGATGGAAATTAGCTTTTTAGCTATACTCTGGTGCAGAACATCTCTGTCTTTGTACTTAATGTCTCTGTACATCGTCCCTTCAAATAAAGACTAAAGAAAGAAAGAAAGAAAGAAAGATTATAGGTAGAATTAGGGCCAGGGTGAAGATAGATTTATTTTTTAAAATAGCTTTTAAATGTGAGAAAACAGGTAAACAGCTGTGGAAACACAAGTACCTTCCTTTCAAACCTCACTACTGCAGGGCAAGAGCCCCAAGCACATCACTGAATGAGGGATCTATTTGTATAGTTTATATGTAGTTTATATTTAAACTTTCATCCATGTTTGTTAAATAATTAGTCTATTTGAAATGTAGTCCATAAAAATCTAATAGATGCAATCTTAAAGCCCCAATATGCAACTTTTCCTTCATGTTACTGCGCTTATTGCACTCAAAAACGTAAAAAAAAAAAACCCCAATGCATTCTTACTCTGAGCAGCCTTGTATCTCCACAAACCTGACTCTTATTTGGCCTGGAGGAGGGCCTCCAGGTGCTTGTTTGGAAATGTTGGTCCTTTGGCTATAATATTCCACAGTATGGCATAAAACGTATCTATCTCCATGGAGAATGTTCTGAAGTATGTTTTAACTTTCTTTTTCCATGGAATCATGCAACTAACTTTCAACTCTAGGAAAGTTACATACTATCACTTTAAGTTTCAAAAGCTCTAGGTTGAGGACCTCGACAAACTAATTATATTACCTCAAGTAAAGTCCTTATTATAATCTATAATAACAATGTCAGTTGATAAACCCAAAAGTTGCATAATTTGACTACATCATGATTCCCTCAAAAAGACCTTATAGTGCTTAGGTGCAGTGTGTGTACCATGCAAGCTAAGGCTTCTTAACCAGGCATACCAACATACTCTTCTCTATATTCAGTCTAAAATGAAAGAGTAATAGACCTTCATCTCATGTACACTCATCTACAACCTGTACAATAGTCAGTGCGATCAGCCTACAACCTTTATCCAAAAAAAATTATCCTGGAGCAGATGCCATACTTACCACTGTTAAAGTACAAATGCAGAAGTGGGGAATATTTTTATAGAGAGTGAAAGAAAGTTTCACTTGCTCAAAGGGCCCATATTTCGCTATTTTCTTATCTATGTTATAATATTATATTTTTTTAGAAAGGGATAGAAAATGTATGTTATATTATTTAGTAATAGGACTAGGCCTATACCAACAGTGCACAACTTGCATAGGCCTAAATAATATGTCACCTAATGGCTACCAATTGGAGCCTATTACAAAGGTACTAGTATGTCATAGCCCACAATAATAAATAGTCTTCCATGGCCTACACCCCCCAAAAAACTACATAAAGCATTCTTTTGCCACTAGATGGCGCCACTCAGCGGTATTTCCCTATTAAGCCTTGAACTGAACTGTCCCTAAAGTGAGAGCCACTACTCTAAAGTACACAGCAGACCTTTGTGTCTCTGTGACAGTAACATTAGACATACTGGAGAAGTGCTGCACTGTCCTGTCCCGGTACGATGACAGGTAAACGGGTTATGCGAGACTTGAGAGTCGTAGACGCCGCCCATCTCTCCGCCAAAGGTGTGTGCGCACTTTGACTCACTTTTTTATACTCCAGAGGCATTTAACCCCTTAGCTCGACAAGCCGCGGTGACCTTTTGGTAGCCTGCATGAATTCTGCTGGGTGTTCCTCATGACGCAGTGGTAACGCCGCTCGTGATCAGAGGCATAAATGTTTTGTCCCGTGTTTTGGATATGGTTGCTTCTGCTGGGAGGGTTCGCGCTGCCAGGTGAGTGAACAACTTCCTGGAAACAGAATACAAATACGAACACAACAGCCATTCTCCTCTTCCCCTTTGCTAAAAGTGTACCTTCAAAGTTGTATCGACAGTATCTCACAACAGGCACAGTGTAGCACGCTGCATGGCTGACTGACAAGGCTTTACCAATGGACCTCTGACCGGGACACGCACACTCGTGTTTCTGTTTCTAATCAGACTCCATATTCAAGCCTGTAGCCTATATCTGTTCCGGAGATCATTTTAGATGGATTTTCACAGGTTGATCTTGGCTCTTGATTTATTACAATCATTACAGTCAGCATATAGCCGGCTACACATCGCCTACGTATGGAAATGTTTTTGTCCACAGGCCTGCATGTTCTATGACAATAAATGATCAAAGTGACTGATGTTTAAAAGTAGCATAAGTGTGAAAAATGTGACATTGTGACATAAATAACCTAATGTCTAAATAACCTTGAACTATTCAGTTTTCTCTGATGAGTAAAAAAAAACTGTTTTACAGTTATTACAACAGAAAAACACGTAGGCCTAGTTTTGGAGTGGGGTGAAGTAAGGTGAGTCATTCTGTAATGGAGGAATTCATGACTATGTTTCTTTGTTGTTACGTTTCCCCTCTTTCTCTTAGTGGAGACTGGATTCTTGAATGTCCTGTTCTGGCTACAAATACTGTGTTTGGCTGATAAGCAATTCTGAAGAGATAACATGGAGTGTCATTGGGTTGGGAGCAAAGTTGATTAGTTATTCCCAGGCTTACACATGGAAGGCAGATATTTGACTAAATAAGATTGCACACTACAAATAAACACCTGTTAAGCACATAATAATGCTTTTAATTGAACCTCAAGACTGAACATGTTTGGTATTTTCTGCAGGGGTTCAGCATGTTGGTTGCATTGAAATTGTCACACCAGCGGAGGTGGAGGCAATCAATGGGACAGATGTTAAACTAAAGTGCACTTTCAGTTCCACCTCCCAAGTGTCACTGCAGACCGTCGCAGTGTCCTGGAACTTCCGCCCAATGGTGCCTGGACCAGATGAATCAGTGAGTCAAATAAGCATGGTTCTGTTTGTGAAGATGTCATTGTCTCACACTTTATTTCTGTTTAAGCTTCTCAAAGCATTAAATTGTTATTCCTTCACTCCCCATACTGGTAAGGCAAGATTAAGGTAAGGTATGGTGGGAAAAATCCACTGATTGGAGTAGAGATTCAGCCTTTGAGTTGATGGGCGATTTCTGTACCACTAAGACACTATATCACCATCTTTCAAATAATATGCTTTCAGATAATAGTACTTGTCTAAGTATAATATCCTGAAGTGCTGAATGTATAGATGTTCTATTTGTATTACCATAGCCAGAGAGAGATCCAAGATAAGTGAGTAAGGCATTTATTTATTTCCTTGTGGTCTGTGTCAGGTGTTTTATTATGATAAGGAGCCCTTCCCTCCCGATCAAGGCCGTTTCAAAGGCCGTGTTGTTTGGTCTGGGGACATCCTGAGGAAAGATGCCTCCATCACACTGCAGGAAGTGCTTCCAACCTTCAATGGCACCTATATCTGCCAAGTCCGCAACAGGCCTGATGTCCACGGCAATAACGGGGAGATCACCTTCCGAGTGGTGAATAAAGGTGTGGCCACACAGTTCCTTCCTCTTCCATGACTAATATTTTGCAGAAGTATAAGGGAGTTAACTCTTCAGTCAGACACTGAGGAAAGAGGCTTACCCTTTACTGTAAATAATACTATATTTAAATTCTGACTACACAAAATTAAATGTAGTGGGATCTGGCTCATCTGGCTCTACACATTATCCCCTTTTTAGAGCCATAACTCTCCAGTTAGTGGATTATCTGTTCTCTGAACCATTGCTACCTCAGAATGTGCACTCTTCACATGCAAATATGTATCTCTATTCATGTTCTTATGCATTATTGGTGTGTGTTTCCCCAGTGTCCCTCTCAGAAATCAGCATGTTGGCCTTAGCAGTGGGGGGTGGCATAGTTCTGATCCTGATCATCCTCAGCATCATTGTAACGGTGAAGATATGCAGGAAAAAGAGAATGAACAGAGACATTGAGATGCATGTTCCAGAGGAACAGTGGAAGGACCCCGCAGCGTGGTGAGGCCTACAGCTAGAGTGGGTGCAGTCTGGAGCTGGGCGGGGTGAGCTCTGGTGCACAAGACTCTACTGACAGGATCAAGGCTTGAGCCTTTCTATTTCCATTTGTCCATTTGCGCTCCAGTGTGATACAGTTTGTAAATGTGACCATAGTCATAATAATTTTACATTTGTTTTATTTAGCTTTTTACATTTAATTTTTTTTTTTACTAATTTCTTTATACATAAATGTATGTTTTTACCTTTGTGTTGGTGATGATTTTTATTATTTACTGAGCACAATTTATACAGCATAATCTTAATATGATGAACAACTTTTTAGCCAATTCTGTAATTCAAAACTTGAAAATCTAATAGCTAAGCATAATGTATTGATTGTGCTGTGATGAATTGTTTTTCTTTCACTAATTTCTAAAAAGGTACATTCAGACTTCAGCCAACTCAAATATTTTCAGAATTTACTTTAAAACTTGCATAATTTGAAAATGATAATAATATCTTGAAGTCTGAATGTACAGTTTGGGAATATTCAGCAGTGTTCAAAAGGAGTGAACAGTTGCCTTCCTTTCTAACCTATGGATGTCATGATGGGTTCATTTCAATACGTTTGCCCTGAGAGACGTTCCTTCTCACACTGTGTATGTCTGTGGTGCGTTAGCAAATCCGAGGAGGCCATTCATTTGACAGGAGTGTCAAAGAAGAAAGAGGCTGAGAGCTCAGACGATGAAGAGTCTGAGGAGAGCAGTGGAGACGATGATGACGATGATGACGATGATGACGATGATGACGATGACGACGATGACGACGATGACGACGATGACAATGATGACAATGATGACGATGATGACGATGACTAAATCTGTTTTTTTCTTTTATTCATTCAAATGACCAATGTACATAGCAATGTTTCTACTGTTTTCAGGGCTCAGATGATGAAACAAAAGTCTTGTTGAGTACTGAATGTCTTAAAGCTGGAACAGCCTTTTATGCAAAACCAATGTAGTATTTTTTTCCTCATTTTATTGATATGAAACAAATGCACTCATTGCTGGATATTAAAATATGCTGCCACATTTTACAAGTACATGCATGTTTTGTACTATAGCATTATATATATTGTTTATAAGAGGCTTTAATTCTGCAGCTTTGTGGAACTATTTTTAGAATAAATATGTTTTTGTCTACCTTTTGCGACATTTTGTAAATAATGAACATTGGTGTAATGTATGCTCAGAGACTACCTGCCATCATGTATCTTAAAGGGAGGGTATGTAGAATTTGTAGTTCAAATTTCTTACCTAGGTAAATGTGTTAACAATTGCAGTAATTGTAACAATACTAACAAAAAAACTACCTATTTGATGTTTAGGTTCTCAAGATGAGACGATTATCCAGTATCTATCTATCGAAAGTCATCTTGGACATTAAAAAGGCCTGTATTTAATAAATACAAGATATAGGCTACGTTTTTAATGCCATCTTGTGGAACATTCCAGACAAAGCAATAACATCTCAAAGGTGGCAGACAAGTTGCATAGAGCCTCTTTAAGTAGGCCTACTTGTGCTATAAACTTAAATAGCCACATTAAGTTTATTATTAGGCTATGTTTTGATACACTTATCCCAATACAATCAAGGAAGTATACATCCATGATTATAACTAAGGCCAAACAAAGATGTCAAACTAGGAATAATCATGGAGAAAATCGCCCTCTAGTGGTAGTTTTAGGGATATCACTGCTCTCACACTCAACATTAGGCTCACTCTTGAGCTCATGTAAAAGGACGGGGCGTGTGTATACATGCATTTGGAACACAAAGCTATAGCTATGACGAGGCAGGAGGAAAACAAATGAAAAGAAATGTCCCTCTACTTGTATAGTTTTGATCATGGATTAACAGAAACGGTTTAAACACACTTTGATTCTTTTCTGGTGGGGCAGCTCTTGTGCTGGCCCAGATAAGAGCTGAGTCTGTGTCCTTGGGTCTTGCTGCAGTAGGAGCGGATGACACCTCTCAGCAGCGGCCATGTGCTTTAAACACTGCAGCAGTTGCAGGTAAAAGTGATTGATTTACACATAACTTAAGTAAGGGAGACGCCCAAGGAGTAGTTCAAGATTTTCAATACTTCCAGTGGAGTAAAATGCTGTTATGCTTTTTTGTTTTTTGTTTTTGCAGTTCTGGAAGAGTTCCCACTGCTGCTGCATTGATACTAGAGTGGAGGGAGAGTGAAGCAGTGGTCCCAGAGCAGCAGGAAGCAACCAAGCCAATGCTTTCTCTTTATCTCCCTGGGTATACAAAAATAGCAGCAGTTTTTTGCTTCCATTTACACAAATATAAATCTATAAACTTTTAGAAATAATCCAATCAGATGATGACAATTTCTGAAAATTAGTTTTCAGATTATGACTAAAATCTATGACTTGTGTATACTTCTCTTCCTTCATAAATGTATCTTAGACTTGGACTGAATGCCACTTCTTAACAACTTTCTTGTTGTTCTTGTTTCTTTCAAACATTAACTTTGACTATATTTATTCATAAAAAGTGGCAATTTGTATTAACAACAAATGGCAATTATGTAGATTTTAATGGATGAAAATTGACAGCATAAATGGTATAATACATGTCCATGATACCATTGTTCAAAAATGCAACTTCAGATAGCAATAAACTTCACTAATCAAGTCTGGCATAAGCAGTTTCCCTGCGTATGCCAGGGAAACTGCCGACACAAGGCACTATAGGCCGATGCTGTAATGGGAAAGGGAGCTGTCCCAAGGATAAAAATGATGCGTGTGCAATCTTGGCACTGCATCAATAGAAGGATTCACACTATACTTCATAATAGACATGACAATTTATTCTTTAAAGAAGGGTACTGAGTTGGATACATTTATTCAGTAGTACTTTTGAATAGTAAATGCATTGAAAAGAACAGAGCAGGGACTTAAAGTTATTGAGCCTATTAAGGATAGACACTTGAAACTGTCTGTTGAATGAAATACACTGACAGAGTCAGTGGTTTTATTGTTCTTATGAATGAATCCTTTTGTAACTCTGCATTACATAGCCCCCAACAGGATCTGCACTGCAGAACTTTGTCTTGATCTTCACAGATAACATTGGTAAGAGTGCATGAGTCTGCATATGCACCCCATGCCAGCAGAACAACAGGGGGAGGGTGCAGCGAGTTAAAGCGAATGAATGGTCCAGGTAAGGAGGGGGGTGAGGAGAGGTGGCTTGCAGCCAGGAGAGAGGATGGGAAAAGTTGAGAGATGAGCCAAAGGGACGGACAGGGAACAAGGAAACTCGATAGAGCTTTGTTTATAAGAATACAAACTGCAGTGCTTCTTTTTTCTGTACAGTTTTGATTTTCTTTGATGTTCAGTTTATTTTCTCTTCATTCTTTTAATTGACTCTGAGCCAGGCCAGAGCTGCAATGTGGCTGTCTCTGCAGTGAAAGTGCTGCCTGCTGGACTCTCCTTGAGTGAACCCTGACAGTGCACAGTGTGGCTCCAGCGCTGTCCGATCCACTGCAGTCCTTTGACGTGACATTGCTGAAGAGTGGTATGTGTGAAAATACACTCTGAGATCCATGATGGTTTTTCCTAAAACGAAGAGCTCTTTTTGACTTTTATATCATGTTTTTATTGTGACAGGCGGTTTACAAAAGGTACAACATTGGAGCCACGTGTCTGAACAGTGCACCAGGGACATAAAGTTGTGCTAATAGTTCAACAGTAAGCATCTCGGACTGGATCCCACACCTGCACTCGAGCCGGTCTGGTCTGGTTGCCATGGAGGTCCGGTGGAGTGGGGCTGAACCCCCGAGGCTTGGCTCTGTGCACACAGCGGTCAGCTTCATCCTGTCTGCTCTGTTTGGTAATGTATGCCTCCTGCATGTCTCACTTATTATTAAATGTAGATGTGTTTGGATAGTAAAAGGAAAATTGGCAAATGGTCCATTCATAAAAATAAATAATTTACCACTATAGCCTTGAAAGCAACAAGCATTATGCCAGTAATGAAAGAGTTTACTTTTATTGCAATTTGAACAAAAATTATTATTTTAGCTATGAATGATAATTTCACTGGGGTAATTTCAGAGCACAGTTACACATACAAAGTTGTCTATAGACGAGAAATAGAACCACTACCATTTTAGTAGTTCCAAGTGTCTACAGTACTCACTGCAAACTCAGTGTTTATATAAAGCAGATATTCTGATGACCTTGACCATTAGACAAAATGAGCAGCCTTAATACAATAAACAAAGTTCCAAATTCCCCCTATAGTTTATCTCAGCAGTTTCTTATTTCTGATAGATTCAAGACAATGAAGGGATAACTTAAATTGATTTAATTAGTCGACCAAATCCTAGGACTTCACCACAGTGAGTTCCCACTGCCCTCTGCACTTCCTGGTGTATGGTTACAGTATCACAGCAGATTTCACCTTGTACAATTTACAGAAATGTCATTGCTGTGACTTTGTTGTTTCATGTTACACATGGAGCCACATGAAGAGGAAGTCTTTACAACATCTTCCATGCAACATTCACTTCATATTTAAAGCCTGAATGTAGTTGTGCGTGAAACACACACTATTATTTTGTCTGAGTCAAAAACTAAACTTGTCAGTACATGACTGGATAGTTGTGACCACATCATTCTTATTGTTTCCTTTAAATTAGGAGTGTGGTCTGTTCAGGCACTAGAGATGTCCGTGGGCAAAGTCCCTTTCCTGGAGGCAGTCAACGGCAGCACTGTCATGCTTCCATGTACATACTTCAGCTGTATCGGAATTAAAGATCTCTATTTCAACTGGCAGTTCAATGACAATGGCACCATGCAGAAGGTATATAATAATACTTAACAGATTATGAAAGAGTTTTGGGCCTGGGCTCAGCACTGCTGTGTGTTGCAGGTGTGTGATTCGGTGATTGCCTCTGAGGGGGTGGAGCCTCACGTGACCATATACAGAGAAAGAGTGACTTTTGTGGGAATGAACCGTGAAAACAACATATCTATCCTCTTATGGAACATTACCTTTGAAGATGCCGGTCAGTACACCTGCTTCGGACGCAACCCAAAGGAGAAGGGAAAGAACCACAGTGCCATTTTTAATCTTATTGTGGTGGAAGAGTGTAAGTGGTCATTGTAAACTCTTACAATATATATATACTGCAATTATTGATAAAGTCTCTTGAGATGCTGAATTCGAAATGTCACTAAATGGGCAATTGTAAGTATCTGGATTTCAGTAGACTGGGTATTAAGTCTAACCATTTTCTGTGCTAATACATGCAATAGTTGCACTTTCAGCCCAGATTGGTTAGCATTATTGCTGTACTATACTAAAGTACAATTTCACTTTAAGCTACATGTTTTTATTTTTTCTTGTTAGGATTCCATTAATGTTTTGAACTAATACATCATAGCCTTATTATAGCCCTATTTTATTTTCCATTTAATTTATTTTATTATGTTACTATTTTTATTTTGATCCTCTGCTAAAAGACATAACCAGCTTGCCATTGCTGTTGTTTTGCTGCAGTGAGGGTAGTGGACAACACACTGACCATCATCATTGCCTCTTGTGTTGGTGGAGCCATTGCACTCTTAATGGGCTTCATGTTGATCAAGAACTTGACACTCTTTGTTCTGGCCAAACTTGAGGAGAAAAAGTGAGTTTATCAAATACAAAACCATTTCCTTCTGTTACATCAGAACATCGTGCTTGTGCTTGACCGAATCTGATACTGGCTCCGATATCATATGTTACATACAATAATTGATTTAATGAGGCAGGATCATGTGTCTACTTGAACCTGACTTTCTTTTTTTTTCTTTCCCTCGCTGCAGTAAGGAGTGCCTTGTAACTTCATCAGGGATTGACAATACAGAAAATGGCCTCTCAGGATCCAAAGCTGACGCAAAGCCAACACCAAAAAAGAAATAAGAAAGTGCATGTATGTATGTTCATAAGTGCTGACAACTTTGGACCTTTTTTTGCATATTTATATAATGCTCACATGCAATGCAAAAACAGACAAAGCTGGGATCTGAAAAATGTGCCTGGCTCTGGCCTTTTTGACAACAAAATATGCATTGACAAGGTAAAAAAAAATCCAAGTAATACCCATAACAAATTTCACTTAGTCTCATATCCTTTGATATGTCCATTAAGTCTAATTTCGCTCATTCATATGGGAGAACACATCAATTGTCCAAAGATACAACCAAGGCATTGACTCATGTACAGATAAATGTACTCAAAGATATAATCATAATCTTAATCAAGTCTTTAGATTATACCACTTGCCCTGTATGCTACTTACACATTATCATAACTTCTAAAATATGTACCTGAATCTAGACAAGTAAAATACTTCAGAAGAAAGATATGTATTTGGTAACTGGGCTGAGCACTCACATATACTGAAGCACCTTAAAGTACACTTTGCCAAAAGTATTTGCTCACCTGCCTTGACTCGCATATGAACTTAAGTGACATCCAATTCTTAATCGATAGGGTTTAATATGACGTCGGTCCACCCTTTGCAGCTATAACAGCTTCAACACTTGGGAAGGCTTTCCACAAGGTTTAGGAGTGTGTTTATGGGAATTTTTGACCACTCTTCCAAAAGCGCATTTGTGAGGTCACACACTTGGACAAGCAGGCCTGGCTCTCAGTCTCCGCTCTAATTCGTCCCAAAGCTGTTCTATCGGGTTGAGGTCAGGACTCAGGTGCAAGCCAGTCAAGTTCATCCACACCAAACTCTCTCATCCATGTCTTTATGGACCTTGCTTTGTGCACTGGTGCACAGTCATGTTGGAAGAGGAAGGGGCCATCTCCAAACTGTTCCCACAAAGTTGGGAGCATGGAATTGTCCAAAATCTCTTGGTTTGCTGAAGCATTCAGAGTTCCTTTCACTGGAACTAAGGGGCCAAGCCTACCACTTTGTGGCTGAGTTGCTGTCGTTATAACTTTGTTATAATACCTCTGACAGTTGACTGTGGAATATTTAGGAGCAAGGAAATGTCACGACTGGACTTGTTGCACAGGTTCATCCTATCACAGCACCACACTGGAATTCACTGAGCTCCTGAGAGTGACCCATTCTTTCACAAATGTTTGTAGAAACTGTCTGCAGGCCAAGGTGCTTGATTTTATAAACCTGTGGCCATGGAAGTGATTGGAACAACTGATTTTGATTATTTGGATGGGTGAGTGAAAACTTTTGGCAATATAGTGTATATAGTAGTCAGCTTTACCTAAGTTCTTAGATAGCCCTTTATCATTACATTTTCTTAGTACTAACCACAACATTTGAAACCAACATTGTTTTGCTTAAAACACGAGTGCCTAACAGTGTTTTGATGCTTCTTGCAAAGAACTCTTCATCCAATGTCTGAAACTGAACTACAGTAGGTTTCAATACTGGAAAGCCAAAGTAGTTATCCACAGCTGTAATAAAAGAGGATGATGATGCTTTTAGGATTAATCTAATCTAACAGTGCATGTGCAGCTCCTCTGGTTTAGTTTTAGAAACTCAAAAAGAGGGAAACTGCTGACATGAGTACTAATAGGGCTACTTAAGCTTCAGCTTTTCTTGCTTAACCCCTGATGATGTCATGGGGGACTAAAGCTACTCACTATCTACAGATATTTTATTCTTTGCCACAATATCACTGAATCTTTTTACTTAAGTGTCTCCTGAAAACATCATGCATTTCTGATTAATTAAATACTTAGTACTGTCACCAATACTTACAGTAAATAACTCAATAATGTGATCGGGGCATCATCACAGAGCCATTGGTATAAGTCAGCTGTAAATCAGGAGAGTATACAGCCTGTGCCAAATGGTGATACTTCTGTGTGCTGCGAGCATCATGTTTGGACTGTACAATGCACACACTGGAAACACTGAAAGCAGATGTTGCACACCCAAGACTATGAATGTCTGTTATCATTACCTCTGGAGTGTGAGGGGGAGACAAACACTGTGTCTTTGGCAGACTTGAATGTTGGCTACATTTGCAGTATAGACCTCATGTACGAAATCAAAGAGCATTTGTGGGCCTACTCTTATAGATGACTGAAAATTATCCTGTTTATATTTGTGTCTCATATCTTCCGCCACTGAAGTCGCTGAAGCAATACTGTTTCAAGTGACGCTTGAAATAATCAATATTGTATGTGGGTGTTGGGGTTTGATAGCTATAAGGAGGTAAAAACCCTTCTAACAGATGCAGATAAAGTGTTTGTAGTGCCCAAATTGCTTTAAAACTGGCCTCAATAATCTGATCTGACAAATTGTATTTAATTCAGATAGCACACAAAGTCAAACTTTAGTGCACACATTATTTTTACTATAACTTTTGTTTTGACATGACAACAATCCAATCTATGCAAACATAATGATATGCCCTGCCAATTCAAATGATCAGCAATACAAGACATAGAAATACCTCCAGATGTGAACCAATTATTTTGGTTGTAAGTTGTAGGATCAGAGGTGGGTAGACAAAGTAAGAGTACTGTTACTTCAAAATAATATTACTCAAGTACAATGTCGTGGCATAAAGGAAAATAGAGAGTATGAGTAAAAAGTATTTTGTGAATATGTACTGAGTGGTTGGATTATCTAATATGGTGTTTTCAAAGGGTAGACCACAAAGTTTTGAAAAATATGTAAAATCTAAAGGAATGATACAAGACAATGATTTAATATTGTCACATAAAGCTTTTGTCACTACTGACACACTGTAAAATATAACTTTAATTTTGAAGTAAAAGTCAATGTAGGGTGTCTAAAAACTACTCCGATAAGTAAGGTTTATTTACTGAAGTCATTGTACTTGAGTAAATGTAACTGAGTACACCCACCTCTGTGTAGGATGTGTGGTAAAAGTGGAACATCCATAGTGAAGCAAGAGTAAAATCCCTGTCAAGCTTGCAGTATGCGCTCTAAGTCATATACTGTTGCTGCTTACATTACTGCAATAAAATAAATGCAAATGCTCTGTCTCGCTTGAAAAAGATGTCCCATTTTAGCCATCATCCATGCATAAGGGTTTCTTTAAAGGCAAATACCGAATAAAGTTTTATTTAAATCTTCAGTGTCAAGTTCAATTATTATAACTCAACTTTAGCCAAGACTTCACCTCACTGGTTTAGCCTTCCCCCACTCAAACTTAAGTGGATGGTTACAACAGGATATACACTGTTATCACTGAGGAGAACCCAGCAGTTCAACGAAAGAGTTGAACTCAGACCTTTGACCTAAGAGGACTGAGAAACAAAGAGACCCAGAGGAGCTCCTTATCTTCTCTGCTGGACGAAGATCATTCCAGAGAGACAACGCTCGAGAAGTTAAAACTTCTAGTTCTTGCTTTCAAATTTGTGCCAGTCTTTTGACGTGTATTTATCCAAATTACTATAGCTCATCTGACTGAAAGCAAAGCGTTCACATTTCTCCAAATTTTAAAATTTGCATTTTTGTAGTCAGTAGCCTTTTGACGTAATTGGCCTTAATCTGTGACCAGTGCAACTCTTCAGACTTCATGGACACTAGGGAGGTGTCTTCTGCTCCTTCAGCATTTCAGTCTGATGCTGCCTGAGCCTGTAGTTATTGTTTAGATCATGTGGCCTTCGTCCGTCTCAGCTCGTCTGAGCCTTCAGACCTGACGCCCTGAGGACTTCAGACCTGCTTTAACTTAGAACTCTTAATTCCAATCTTTAATAGCACTTACGTCCTTTAATAGTACCATAGACGTGTGACTTGGGGTATTATCCCCTTTTTCTTGATCTGGACCCTCTTAAAGGTGCACTGTGTAACTTTTTGGTTGGGTGTCAGACACCTGCTTGTTTCTATGGATATGTCATTGCTCTGGCTTGAATGCTCCAGAGTATGACATTAAATGGCTCTACCTTACATTTATTAAATTACAGGTGATTTTATATCTGAAAAATACACAGAAAAAGAAGCATTCTGACTCTGAGCGGTGTTGCCTCTCCACACATCTGTCCTTTAACTTGGTCTGTGAAACATTCCAGACAAAGCAATAACATCCCCATGGTGAAAAGCATTTGACGGACTCTCCACCAGAAAAGTTACACAATGCACATTTGAGTCCTTCTTTTATTGTAGCCTCATTTTGAACCATGTGTAGTTGCCATTTGATGGGGGCCCAATGATGACCCCGCCATGGAGAATCATGTTGCCTGTCTTGTCAAGCCTACCATGTCTTGTCAAACATTGCTTTGGTCTGAAGCTGTATATAGAAGGGTCGAGGTATTGGTAGCAGGTAAGTATGCTAGTAATAGATACCAAGGACTGTACGCATCTATACAGTCTATGGTCTAAATTGGCTTTAAGTGGTACCCTGTTAATGGCATCAACACTTATCTATCTCCATGGACATGTTATTACTTTTCCTGGAATGTTCCGCAATATGACACACAAATTAAACTTACATTAATCTTACATTCATTCAATTACAGGTGGTTTTATTGACAAAAAAAATATGTGACTTGTAGGTTAGTCTGGTGCTGTCAGGTACTTGTCTTTAATTGATTAACCTCTGGCCAGACTTAATGTAGTCATGTATGAAAGCATTTCACAAACCTTTCAAAAAATAACTGAAACAAAATAACACATGATAACACCACTATCTCTCACTTTTGGGTCAGCTATAAAGACGTGTCTTGGAATATTTCTTTTATTATTGATTATTGATTGGCACAGTGACGTTTTATTGTACTTTGTTGATCAAAAACAGATAAGTTGTAACCTCTGATAGCTAAAAAAAACCTAAAGGTTTTTGTTTGCTTGCTTTATTCTTTTTAGGGTAGTCTAAACAACTGTGTGAAATGTAGGCCCATTGTTCAGTAATTGCAGTGGCCACTTTCTGAGGCTATTTATTGTCAAGTCATTTGTTGTCTTGGCCAGCAGAGGGCAGCAGGATACAGCCTGTGAGCAGCTTGGGTTCGGCAGCGACACGAGAGCACGAGCTGGAGTGACCCTAGAGTTAAGTTCAAGGACAGTCAAGTGTTCAGTAGTTGACCCCTATCCGCCTCTGATTCCGCCTCTGAAACCTCAAAATCCAGGACAGATAGTTTATATGTTCATGCGGTTAATGCCCTTTTTCTATTCATTAGGGCTATTCATAATCACTATTTAACTCAAGTGCACATCATAAGCCTTAATTTTGTTTTGATAAGGCATCTGTAATAGATTATGTTTAATTAAATTTAATTTGAATGTTGTTGGCTATATCGTTAGAAGCTTAAATGAAGTGTGGAGAGTGTTCGCACTGACAATTGTCTATTTCCTTATCAGGGTTGTTAAAACAGAAAGACATTGCAAAATATGATTACACTTTTCGTGTAATTTTTACTTTGTTAGATCCCTTGAAATTGTATCGGTTCCAGGGGCTGATTTTGCATTAGTTTCACTAGACTCACTGTTGTCCACAGTTCTTCACAATGAATGTTCATGGGGTACAGTAGGCTACATGTCCAAAGATGCAACCCCGAGATTCCAAAATGCATATTCCGTTGCTTACTTATTGTGAGTTTTCAACGTTTTATTTTGTCTCGTGTCTCTGAGTTGGAATTTGGCACACTTGTGCCGTGCCACCTCACACCCAGTCTCTCTTTTGCGCAAATGTCTACGCACGCTCCCAGATAGTGAGAGACAAAGAAAACAGTAGCTAGTGCGTCTCTAGCGTAGACCTATTTCAGTAGACAAATTCATTTCCATTCACATGATAAAAGAAACGTAAGGTATTTGTCTGCTTGCTCAAAACTACCTATAGGTCCACACAGCGCAGGAAACGCGGTCTTCTGGGCGCACAGGTGGGTGCGCTCTCCAAGGTGCCAAGAGATCCGTCTGCCAAAAAAACAAAAAACAAAAACAAAAAACTAACAAACAAACAAAAAAACAACAACAAAAAAACTACTCTGTTCAATCAAACATTTTGGACACAGGCGAGCTGCATCCCAGGCTTTCCCACCTGAGACATTCTGTGAGCCATCCATCGCTGTTTGACTTGTGCTGGAGGACGGATTTGTATTCACAGTAGTGTTGGGAAGAAGAGAGGAGGGACATGGGCGGGGCTGGGTATCCTCTCATTTTCCCTCCATGCATAACTGGGCAGCAGGGCTGGAGAGACCTCCGGGGAGCACAGTCGCCAGTCCAGCACGGAGACCTGCCTGGCCAAAAAGGCGCGCCTCACATTTGCCAGGATTGCCAAAAATTCACGAAAAATATACCTGCTATTTATGGCATGTGGCTTGTAACTTTACTCCTGTTGTACTCTCTCCAAGAAGGTAAGACGGCAGATTTATTTTATTTTTGGACATACCAAAACTGTGCACTGAAGGATGGAGTTGTAAATAGGCAATATTAACGTTAAAAAGTTGCTATTAGAAAAACGACTTCAGATTTGATTGCGTGGGATGCTTAGGTTTTGCTCTGATACTGACATCATGCATGCAACATAGACTGTTGAAGAATGCGATAAACCTTAATTAATGAACAGCCCACTTAATAAATAATGCTCTAAATATAAGCAAAAGAACTGCAAATACATAATTTTGTTTTTATTTTTGCATTAGCTGCAGATTGCTCTCATGGATGCTCTCATTGAGGCTAGCACGGATTGTTTTCGCATTACCAACTCCATTTATGAATATGTAAAATGGCTGAATAGGGAAGAATAAGGTGCGAATCGAGCGAGACACAGAAAAATGAAAACATGTACCGGCTTTCCATGTATCTGTTCATTGCTCATTTCGGACGCAGCTTTGTCCAAAACATCACTTCTAGAAAGTTTGGCCAGATTTTTGTATTTTTAGCCCCATCCTGTTCAAATTGTTGTTTAGCATGTCTGGTTTTGGCACCATTTTATTGATTGGACGTTGTATAGCCTACCTTAGTGTGTTTATTTTAATGCAGTGATTACTAGTGCAATTTAAACAAGTGGCAAATTATAGGCCTTTTGTCAACACCGGCCCTATTAGTCTAATGGGTTTACACTCCTAGTCCACATAAAAGGCCATAATAGTGCATTCACCCCATTCTTTCATGTGGTCTTCTTTATATTTCTGTATCATATAATTTCCTTTGGACATTTTAATGGCCTCATATAATTCTGTTCTGTGTAATTTTGTTGCCTTTATAAAGAAAATGTCTGGCCTTTGGTGAAGTTGATCTTCTGCTATAGTGCATTATAATAATCCTGGACAAATCTGCGTTAAAAATAACAGATTCACCGCTATGAGGCTTAGAGCTGTTTCTGGGCCTGTGTTTATCTCGCCTGATTGAAGCCATGTTTGCCTATTAGCATAGACTCAGAAAAGGTCCTAAAATTATTTACAAAGTGCGCGTTAAACACGGATTTTACTGCGTACGGGGCTTTGATTAATCAAATATAGGCCATTATTGAGCTATTGTACCTTTTGTATTTAATCCATTTCTAATAGAAAAAATCGTTTTGGATGCAAAGTGTCGTAGTCTAAATATTTTATTGTGTTTGAACTGTGACAATAAAGTCTTTTGCTCCACGCGTAATGGCAGCGTTTTAAATGATTCACGGCCGCTTCATGGTTACTTATTAATATGCAAACATTTATTAGACGAAATAAGGCTGTCCAGGGCGTGGGTGCAGACAGAGACTTGCCCGGTCATGTTCCTCTCTAATGTCGCACCTGGACCCCGCGTGGACGGACACGCGCGCAGGCCCTGGGAGGCGCGTGTGCGTCTGGCTCAGTTTGAATTTGTGTTATTGAAATGACAGGGGCACATTATCAGAGTAAGTTCAAGGAACGGTTTATTTTATATACAGGATTTTTTTTTTAAATTTACTATACGGTTCAAAATAACACCCTTTCCTGCAAAGAAAGCGATCAAATCTATGTGAATTATTTAACTCAATAATTTTGGGAAGCCAGGATGACAATCTCATATGTAGCTACATGTGAAATTTATAACTTAGACTGCACAATAAATGAAAAAGGACTCAGCATCTCTGAGGCCTTCAAGGCCTTCACAGCAGTGGATCATTTTAATCACCAATATTGTGCAAAATAATATTTTAAAAAAGAAAATAAATAAAACAGTAAGCCTCTGTCCTGGCACACTAGTCCTCTGTGTTCACACCCCTCCAAATAGAAATATGCAAGCCCCCCCACCCCCGTGCCCAGTGCAATTCCCTCAGCTGCTTTTGCAAGGCTGCACAATTACAAACACAACCTGAGCATAGGCACCTCAATGACAGACCTATGTCATTTAAAGAGCTGCCGTCAGATGCAAGGCACTACAATTCTTTTTTTATGGAGCCCAAAGAAACATCTTAGTATTTTTTTCCACTGTTCATTTCAGGATTTCTCTATTAAACGTCAGACTTTCAGTGCTTATTTACATTTATAATCACTTGTTCCAACATTAGGCGTTAATTTTTTTAACCACTATTTTGTAAATAATTTAGTAGTCTAATTTTAGTTTATAATTTTAATTTAATTACACTTGAAACAATTTAATAATTAGTTTGATGGTTAGCTTGGTGCTGTAGTTATAGCTGGTTAACATAGTGTACAGCACATTGCTTTGCTTATCAGTTGTCACAGTCATGTTCTTGCATTCGTATCCATTCACACGTTACATCATTAAGCAATATAGCAAGCACATTCATACAACATTCATATTTAAAACTTGAACTATAATTGAAACATGCACACAGGCTTCAGTGAGTGAGTCCCTTTTTAACCAATGATAACTTGTTACTAAATTAAGCTCACAAATTTGATTGGGCACCGGAGACACACATTTTCCAAAATATAGCGATGCAGCAAATGTCAAAGCTAAAAGCAAGTAGTTGTTTTTGTTGAATCTTTCCATCTTTCCATCTTTCTCTCCATCTCTCCCTCCATCGCTCCCTCCCTCCACCGCTTCCTATCGTAGTTCCTCCCCTCCCTCTTACCCTCATCACTAGGCAGAATTAAAGGTTGGGGGAGGGGCAGTTTATGCAGACTGTGCTGGGACTTGTGATCCACAGATTTGATATTCACATTAAGATAGAAACTGGCTGCTTTGATGTGAGGGGGAGCAGGTCCCACGGGACTGCTGAAGTAGCACACTTTTTTTACTGACACAGCACAGGCCAAGGGGGGGGTCTCATGGTGGTAGGTGGGGTGGGGAGTGCATTGTTGGGGACAGGGTGTTCGCTAAGACAGTGTAGGTGGGGGCATTACCTCTACCTCGTTGATTAGATCTAACCCCAGCAACCTTAACCCTTCATCTTAAACCACCAATACCTACTTATGCTGTAACCCAGAGGATTATCTATAAGCTTACACCTATCTTTACTCTGCTCCACATCCCTCCAATATTCAATTCACACCCTTTACATAGTGTCTCCTCCCACTGCCTTGTCTATGTTACCACACAGTCACAGCGCCTCTGTGTCTCAGTAACACAACTCACAACTTTGGCCGCCTGTCATAAAACCTCGGAAGCGTGTGAAAAGGTGACAGGAGAGAAACTCGAGCTAGTTTGAATTGTTGCTGCAAAATAGAATGAGAAGATTTTATAATCTCTATATAAAAAATTACTTCAGTCTTCAGTGTTTACCAGTTAGATTTAATGGAACGTAAGAGCGTCACTCACAGGGACATTGGGAAGAGAAATCGGGGATATAGGGAGATTTGGGGCTTAAAGTCATGGTACAACGAAGTGTGAGTGTTAAAACTGTGCTAGTGTGAAACATTGGGGTTTGTTTACCTCCTCAGTACAATGCAGTCCTGCGCTCACTGCTGTGCCACACTCACACAGACTGGAGAGGCGTAGATCAGCTGCATTATGCATGATGAAACCTTGCATTGCATAGGTTATGACTTGTGCTTCTCAGACATACATATTCATGCTTGGCACTCTGGCAGGATTTATAAAATAGTGGCTGCTCCTCTGACAGCCTGTGCTTTACTCCGGTGGTGCCATCAGTGCTCCTTCTCCGCTTCTGTCTGAACGAGGCTGATGAAGCCTCCTGGGCTCAGGTGAGCCACAGCAGTAACACAGGTTTGGTCAGTACGATGCTAACACCTCCCCTGGTGACACTGTGGGCTACACTTTTACAGGTATGCATCACAGAGATGGCTGCACAGATAAGTGCTCAGCATGTCTCAGTATGAAGCAAATACATGGTCATTTCTCAAAAAGGTCAACTATAAAACATTTTTAACTGAACGTTTAAGTGGATTCTTGGTGTCCATACTATTATTAGGGTGTAATCACTTCGTTAAAGTGTGGTAGTAGTTAGTGTTACTGACTCTGAGCTACTCAATCATTAGGGTGTTTCATAAATGAAACATTGTCTGCAGATATGTAGTGTATTTATGACACTGACAAGATGCTGGTTTGTAAAGTGTCTGTTTGAAAGAGTTTTAATCCTGGTTTGGAAAATAAATATTAGTCATTGTGCTATTAGGTGATTGTCTTAGACACTTAGACTTAGACACTTAGACAAACTTTATTCATCCACAAGGGAAGTAGCTTACACATCACAATAAATATAATAACAAAGAGCAAAATATAAATGTAATAATACATTCAAAACAAGTAGCAAAAATAGCAAGAAACGGTTGTCTTGGCTGAAGCTTTCACGTATGTTGATCTATTACCACATACAGCTGTAAAAATGTTGTAATATGTTTCTAGTGTATAGCTTAACTCTAACCAAAGTTATTTTGAGGGCAGACCCCCTCTTCCATAGATAATATATGATAATCAGGTTTGAACTGTGTTCTACTTAGGTCACATGTTTTTGTACCTTTCTCAAATCACGGTTTTATGAAGCTTTTTCATAAAGATTAATTGCATGAAGTTTCTATATTTAGCCTGTTCTGTGGGTCACTGTTGTTGGGTTAAATTGTGGCAGTATTTTATGCAGTCACAGTTTTTGAGTGCCAGCACTGCCATGGCAACGCGCTCCTCTCCTCCCAGTGTGACGGAGCTCTGTTTGTGTGTGCGTCTGCTGAGTGCACGTGGCGCCTGCTTTTGACAGCCTCTGAGTGGCCGGAGTTTGCTCTGATCCCCTTTCTATTCCACTTTCCTCTCCATCAATCCCTGCACTCCCCAGCCCCCCAGTGCCCAAAGCCCCCAGGCCACATAATCTACTGTGTGTGCGAGAAGGGTCCAGTGCCCACTCCCCCATTCAAAGCTTTCAGGGTGACCCCCTCACTTCTCCACTTTACTCCTGTCCCCCATTGGGAGATTATAGATATTGCAATCTTTAATATGGGCTTTATGCTCAGGGGCCATTATCAGTAATCTGCAGAGGGGAGGGAGTCTGACCTGGTTTCTGCCACACCAACAGTGGACAACCAGACACATTCATATACCATCTGTACCATGCTGCCAGCTTTATCAATCTCACTGTGAACAGTACTTCTGTCATAAGATACTGCAATTACTGACTTACCTCCTGGATTGTAAAAAAAAAAAAAAACCTGCATCTTTCTTCAATCTGCTGCCTGGAGCTTAGTGCCAGCATGCTGCTACTGTTGATGGCAATGAGTGATTCTGCCAGGCTTTATTTGTTAGTGTTTCTCTGTCAACATCACCCATAGATTAATGTCTCATTACATTAAACAGCCTGACATCAAGATCATTCTGCAACAGACATTTACAGAGCATGAAATGACAAAAAATTCTATACACATTTTTTTTTTTTTTTGCAAACAGTTGTTGATGTCTCCTGAAGACTAAATTATGCAGCAGTAGCCAGTGGGCAATACAGACTTTAGTGTAAAATATTTTGCTTTTAGGATACACAATCTATGTGCCTATGTTCAATACAATCAAGGTTTTATAATATGAAGTACAGCAGTCTAACTCACTGATTGTTTTTAGTCCATCAGAAAGGATTACCAACAAATTATACAACAATCTGCAATTATGACACAAGAACTATATTATATATATCTGTTATATTCAGTTTAAAATATTATAAATTTACAACTTAGTTCCAGGTAACTGTCCAGAGACATGTGAACATAGTGGACTGATGTCTCTCTCACATCCGTCAGGCAGTGTGCCCTTCCCCTACATTATCATCTTACTATCATACCCCAAATATTAAAGCCTGGGTCCCCCCTCAGCCTCATCACTGTGTTTAATCTGAATCTGAATGGAGAGTGTTTCTGCCTGTTTCCACGTTTTCCTGTATGCTCAGTGCAGTGATGTGTGTGTTAAATATGTAAGGAGATTAAATCGACTTAAATCTGTGCGTCTGGCATAGAAATTCCAATCACATAACCTATCAGGCTGCCCCCCCTCTCAGGGACTCTCTTTGTTGTGTATGTGTGCCCACTGTACAAGGTAAGAGACTCCACCCCTCCCACTCCACCTAAACCACCACAGGCTTTACCCCAAATCCCTGGCTTTCTACATCACATGACTGATGTTTGCAGCTGGACATTTGACATACATTTGTTATGATTATTCCACCACCCATTTGAAGGACATCGATCTATTATGCGTCAGTCAGTGTGTGATGGGTTTTCTTTGATTAAATCACACACAACATCATTGCAAACTTTTTGTTTTCATCTGATCAGTCA
This sequence comes from Taenioides sp. WSHXM2023, assembly GCA_029959045.1. Classification (NCBI taxonomy): domain Eukaryota; kingdom Metazoa; phylum Chordata; class Actinopteri; order Gobiiformes; family Gobiidae; genus Taenioides; species Taenioides sp. WSHXM2023. The sequence continues at coordinate 15,715,011 of CM057098.1, read as the reverse complement.
TTTTTAAAGAATGTAATGTGTATATATATATATATTTTTTTTTTATTAAAATGTGGAACGGGAATCAGGAGGAAATCTGTGATTAAAAAGTCATAATCAGTGATTATTTGAATTGTCTTGCAGATTATTGTAATAAAATAAGAAAAATAAAAACAGTGGAATCTTGGTTCAAATTCTACATTTAGTCTTTAGTTATTGTCCCATTAATATGACTGTTCTTGTGTGTTTCCTCCACAGTACACAGTGAGGATGTGGGCTCCACCAGGCTGTACTTTGTGAATGCCTCCCTGCAGAAGGTAACCTACTCCAGCTCGGTGGGGGTGTCCCTGCCCTGTCCAGCAGGGGGCACCCCTAGTGCCATTCTGCGCTGGTACCTGGCGACCGGCGACGACATCTATGATGTCCCCCACATCCGCCATGTGCACGCCAATGGGACGCTCCAGCTGTACCCTTTCTCCCCCTCCGCGTACAACAGCTACATCCATGACAACGACTACTTCTGCACCGCGGAGAACCAGGCAGGCAAGATCCGCAGCCCCAACATCCGCATCAAAGCTGGTGGGTCTTGTTATGGTTTTGTACTCCATTATTCACTGACAGTGTTCTCACTGCTTTGTTATGGTTATCTTCTGTTATACCTGCTGCCACCACCACAACATACTGCCCAATTGTTCAGCGAGCGTTATGTCATTCATTCCGGTTAAGAGCTCTTTCCAGCCAGTATGTTTCTGATGAGTATTACTGTTATCAGTGTGAATAGATATGTTATTTTGATGGGGACTAGAGACTTTTTGACTTTAAGTTTCATTTGGGACTGTTCAAAAAGATTTCTGCATAAATGGTGAAAGAGAGTTTTGAGTGAAGAAGAAGTGGAGCAGATGTGATTGACTGACACCAAAAGAGCCGACAGAGAGAATCTCCCACCTGCCCTGAAACAGCCCGTCTGGCCCCAAACACATCGACCTAGAACACAGTCTGCATAGACAACATCAGTAGCATCACGCCCTAGCGGCTTGTTGCCCAAATCGTACCTCTTTGACAAAGCTGGTGATGAATCACTGCACTTTAACTCATCTAACCTCTGAAAGTGCTGTCTGCTAGAACTCTGGCATAACTGAGCTCTTTTTCTTTTTGAACATGCTGTATGATTGTATAAAACCTGTGACAAACTTTTATATTTCTCCATCTTATAAGTTCAGACACAATATTCATTTTGAATGTTTTAAATCTTTGTTCTTGCTAAAGAAATATTGGATTACATTACTGTGGTACAAGTTTATCAGAAACCATTGTTACATATTCTTCTCTGTCCTCATTAGTTTGTTCTCCTTCTGTGCTCCCTCGGTCTCCACAGTCCTCTTGTGCCAGTCTATATATAGCCCCAGCGCACTACTTTAATTATCTCTCATTAACAAACCTAATTGGTGCTTTCCATTGATTAGACTGTGAAACTGTTCTAAGCAAGACCCCATCTTATGTAAAATGGAGTATCAGGGGCTTTGGGTTCCCCTGGATGGAAGGTGCAGACATTTGGTATAAAGCTGAGCAAAGCTAGTTTATTAGACTAGTGTGTATCATCTTTCAGTCAACCTAATAGGCCCTCCTTCTCCTCTCCAGCTGTCAACATCTGTTTTCATATTCATTCCAATGCAGGCCTGATCTAATACTACATACAGTATAATACTAATACTAGTGCCGTGTTGAGGATTGGGGCTTGGGGCTGTCTTCCTGCTCACATGACTCAAAAGCCTGCCCTCAGAAGACCAGGCATTGTGCCGACAGTGGCCGGGGTCACACAGGAAGTGGATTTATTTTGAAAAGTTTTGTTATGACTTATAATATTTTCATGTTTACTGATCATTGTAATAGTTTTTATTCTATTTACTCAGCTGTCTATAGTTCAGGGAGAGAAATAAGTGGACAATTATTCCAAATATTACTATGATTAATTATTTAAGTTTTGTTTGTGGTTTTAAATATCATTTAATCTAACTGTATGTTTGGAAATCACTTACATGTTCTGTATCAATCAGTGGCACTATACTTCAGTGTAGAGTTTATATGGCATACAGGTACATTTGTATCATTTCAGCAGTTGTGTTTTCAATTTATTTCAAAAACATAATTTTTTCATGTTCTACAACATGAATTTATGCATGTAGTAATCTTGTTTCCAAGGAAGAAATTCAAACCAGTTTCTTAGCAACCTTCAAAATCCTTCTTTCTTTCATGAGATTTTGCTAACAAGTGTCTGCTCATTCAGCAGAGTGTAAAATAATGCATGAACCTGCATAAAACAAGTCTATAACTGACCCACACTTTCCTGTTGTGCCTCAGTGAAGTTCGACCAACCGCTACCATTCTGATCACATCAAATCTGTAAAACTCTACTCCCCTTTTCATGATTTTTTTTTTTTCAGTTGTGGACGCCATTTGTAAGACTTTCAACCATTCAATAGATAGAATATTTGATTCTGAATTGTCTCTATGAGCATATGCAGAAGTGCGTGGGTGGGTGGTTACACTTTCTTTAAAATCTACTTTTATTCTACTAATATTATGACACCTTTACTTCGACTTAAGTGATAGTTAATCTGAAGTAACGAAACTCTTAAACAAGTAAAAGTTACTGGGAGTTAGTGAAAAAACTTTATATTAACAGTATAATATGATTTGAAAACTAGCCCTTGGGTATGATTTGTTTTTGTAATGTTCGTGTCTTTTCTTTAAAAATACCAGAATGTGTGCATTATTTAATGTTTTATTGGTCTGTCAGATTAAATTAACTCCAAATACTTTTTTACTTGAGTGAGTAATTTAATGCATCACTACCTTTTAATAATGCCAGTAAAGTAATAATGTATTAAAGTAATGCTACTCCTACTTGGCTAGTGGCTGCACTACCCACTTCTGATCATATGGCAGATTTGTGTTATTGGAGATACTGATTATTGACAAAACCTTAAAAAACATTAAAATTCCATCCTTGCATTCATTTCATATTTTGACTGTTGTGTGTTTCTGTGTAGTTTTCAGGGAGCCCTACACTGTCCGCGTGGCAGACCAGCGCTCAATGCGGGGAAACGTAGCAGTGTTCAAGTGCCTGATCCCCGCCGCGGTGCAGGAGTACGTCAGCGTGGTGTCCTGGGAGAGAGATACTGTGTCCATTGTCCCAGGTAGGCCCTGGCCAATATAAAATATTTGTATTCAAATAAAAATAAAAGTACAGTTATTTGACTACCAGAACTGCTGCCAAAATTGTTCTGGAGTAGAGCTGGGAGAGTATTGAAAAATGGATAGTATTAAACTGTTGTCTTGGAGTTATTCAGACTTAGAAAATAGATGTGTATTATTTAAACTATTAAAATTACCTCAGAAAGAGGCAGAAACATCTAGGTACCCAGTTATCAAGTGTTTGCTCATATGCTAAACAGCTAACCACACTAAAACTGAAGCAATAACCACACAATTTATCACAGAGACGCCAAAGAAGCATAGTTTTGCCCCTATGAGTGAATGAATGCATAAAATCTGAGGCGGAGTAAAGGCAGATGATCTTGTTTAGTGGGTGCTTCCAGGTTTTTATTACAACTATAGGAGCAAAAACTACGTGATAATATAGTACGTTGCAGAGACAGGATAGCTGCTGCAAAGTGTGCACCTATAGGGCATTTGATATTGTTTTTAAATGTTTTAAAATGACCAACAACAGATAAGTAACTTGTTTTCAAAGCAGCAGTAACACTTTGGCCCTGATTCCCACAAGTCTTCCATTAAACTGGAGCACTCCGCAGCAGTTGTCCATCAAATTGTGTTTTCATGCATCTGTCCCATGTCCTACATTGGAGAGTGAAGGCTCCAAGCTCCATGTAGGGAACCTGAATAAGACGTCTGCACCGCTCCAGTGACACAAGTGCTCGTGTTTTCAGGCGTGTATCGCAATCCGTCATCACGTGTCCAAAGCAAAAATGATAACACTGGTTTACCTGCTGTTAAAAGTGTTCACGGGTCCTGTCAGATGCTCCTTGATCTAAATTAAATGTGAAAATGTTTGGAAATAGGGGCAAACGTTAATTTGCAACAGCACTTCAACTATTCAGTATCTGAATACCTTCAACTGCGTATCAGAAGAAATAATATGTGCACTACCCATTGGTAAATCAAGTTTAACACGCCCACAAATTGCACAAGTTATTTCTCAGTTTATACTTGCAGTTTAGCACCTGGAATGATAACTGAGGCCCCTAGTGTAATCTTCTAAACAAAGGTATGAAGTGATATTTCTGCTTTTATGGTCCATTCATGTTTTGTGTAATACTTCACCTCAACCAAGACTGGCATATTTTAGCAAATTCTGATGCATTGTGAGAATACCGTTAGATTATTGTTACCGAAATAAGGCATGAAAAATGAAAATATCCTTTTTGTATTTTTACTGCCCACCCCTATACTGAAAAAAAAAACCCATGTGCAATGCTACTTAAAGTACCAGTTAGTTACTTTTTTTAAGCAAAGTTGGTCAATCCGACAACGTGACATTGTATTTTGTTGTTTCAAACCACAATCTACCATATTCCTATTACTCTGGTCAATCAGTGCAGACAGTGCAGTGCTGTTATGTGTGTTTGATGGTACAGAAAAGAGCAGAGACAGCCGTGAGACAGCCATAATCATTAATGTCAATGATTTTAGATAATTAGTAATTACAGTTTCATACTAGAAATACTCAATTACAAGAACTGGTATAAAAATCAACTAAAAAAACAATTAAAGATCTACTCAGTTACAATAACATGTGTATTTGTGATCACTTACTTTCCCATCCATGACTGTGACACGGGCTGTAAAGAGGATCCGGGGACAGAACTCATTGGATTTTGATTTGTCTTTGTTTGTATGTGAATGTTCTTTGTGGATGCTTTAAATGCCCCCCTGAGTGTGATATGTTCAGCTGGACTCTGAACTCGTGTCTCCTGTCTGCTCACTGTTCTGGATCACTGAGCTAGTCCCCTCCTCCCCCTCTTTCTCTCTCTTTACCCCTCTTCTTCCTCTCCTCTTTCTCCACCTCTCTCTCAATGAAAGAAAGGGAGTCATCTGGACTAGCTTTTGGGTTTAAGACCTTTCACTAGCTAAATTAAACTGCTATGAAGGCAGGAGTAAAAACTGCTAAAAATACAAAAAGGATATCTTCATTTTTCATGCCTTATTTCGGTAACAATAATCTAACGGTATTCTCACAATGCATCAGTCTTGGTTGAGGTGAAGAATAGAACTTTGGAATTGAGAAAGAAAATGTTGTATAATGTTTGTTTTGGCAGCGTGATTATTTTATTATATTTTATATGGATGATTGGTACCGTTTTTATTGCATTTTGTGTATTCATTGGAGCTGGACTAAATTCTGTCCTTTGATGATCAATAACTTATTCTTGATTCTAAATACCTGTTTGAGATATAAAACATCTTCAACTTAAACCTGGTCCTGATGACTTTTTTTGAAGCACAATCCTGGATTACATTTCTCTGATCCTGTATCTGAGAATGACCCTCTCAGTTTGATGTCTTCTATGACACTAGATATCTAAATCAACTCTACTCTGGTGCTTTGGCTCTTTACATTGTGTCCTTGAAGAAGAGCTCCATTCAGAGACACAGGATGTCAATAGTGTTGTGGCCCCCCATTCGTCTTCATTAACCTCATTTGTATGTGTGTGTTAGTGCGTGTGAAAGCAACACAACCATGTCTGCTCTTTGCCTATCCTCACTCAAAGTGGTTTGAAAATACATGTTATTATGGGCAGAATTACTGTATTTATTTTGTCAGTTGCACTTGCCTACTTCTATGAGCTTAATTTTATTATTACATTACATTTTAACTGCTTGCTCCTACAATAAACCATAGAAGGATGGGGGATAGAGGAAAGGATGAAGCAAGGAGGGTAGTAGGACAAGAACGGCCTCGGGTCTTGGCAGATGGCGTTTTTTTTTTTTTTTTTTTAAATACAAAACACACTGACACGTCTCTCTTTCTCACACACACACACACACACACACACACACACACACACACACACACACACAATAAAGCTTATGATTGGTGTTTAGGTTATTAATTTGTCACATAATGAATTTTGTTTTGCTTTATGTTTTAACTCGCATTAATATTTTGTTTTGTTCAACTGAAAATGAAACTATATACATATATGTATATGTATATATATATATATATATATATATATATATATATATATATATATATATATAGTCATATTAAACCCTATGGATTAAGAATGGGATGTCACTTAAGTTCATATGCAAGTGGCAAGGCAGGTGAGCAATAAAGTACATATATATATCTATATCGATATACCTATCTCTCTCTCTCTCTCTCTCTCTCTCTCTCTCTCTCTCTCTCTCTCTCTCTATATATATATATATATATATATATATATATATATATATATACACACACATACACATGCACACATACACACGCACACACACACACACACACACACACACATATATATATCTATATATCTATATTGTTTTGTAGCATCTGCTGATCTGTGATAAGAATGACACAGCCCTAGTACACATCAGTGGTATAAAGTTGACTCCTGTTTGTTGAGGTCAGTTGGGGTTCACAGCTGGGGAGGTTTTGGCTATGCTCTCCTCTTGTCAGTACATAGTCTTGTGCTGCTGTGCTGTGGCTACTGTGTGTAATTAGGGGTATATAGGTCAGTTGATGAGCAGTGAGTGTGAGAATCAGATGCTGAATATGACTTCACAGCACACAAACAAACATTGGACTCAACCTTGACCATAACCTTCCTGCCAATCAAAACAAGACGTCACGTCATGTATGGCCACAAATAGCTTTAGTGCAGTGACGGACAGTACTTCCCAGTTCTTTGGCTTTCAGATAGCTTATTAGTTTACAATTTAAACATGTCTTTTTTGAGAATTAACCCAGTTTGTGCTTTTGTAACTGGGAACATATTTTAGTCCAAATAATAACAATAATCAAAACGTTAACATTACAAGTAAGTAATGATTTTATGATGGAAAGTTTTTCATTTTTATTTTTATAAATTTGACTAAAAGTCTCTCCTGCGTGCCATCTGCTTCTCATCATAATTTATTACTTTAGTTGTATTGTCCTAGAGTCCTGGTTGCATGTTGGGTGAGCTCTGATTCAGTCCTGGATCAGGCGAGCTTGCTGCCTAGTGGGACATTCAGAAAGGTTATGGGAAGTAAATTTAGGTAATTTTCAAGAAAAATACCTTTGATATTAGTTGTAAAACAACATGCATACAGTTTTGTTGGTTGCATAGTAGCAGGTAAATGCAGTAGCATCATGTCAGATTATGGTTATGTAATATGTTTATCCAAAATGATGACCTTTATCACTGATTGTAACTGATAACATCAACTCGACAACCATCTCTCTTCCTCTCCTCCTCCTCTTCTTTCCTGCTGCGCAAGTGAAAGGCCTAATGAAGATGTGAAAATTAAAATTGATTTTGTGATTGAGAGCTCACTGAGTCATTGACTGTTTTTGTCGCTTGTCTCGCCTGTTGCTTATGCTTGGCTAAAACCACAGTGAAAGCTGAGAGAATTGTGCTGCTTTATTTGGGTTTTGGCAAAACTACATTTGTATTTTTTCTGAATGCTTTTAATCCCAGCATGCATCAGACACAAGACAGGGCATCTTTACTCGTCTCAAGATTAAACTGTGGACCAAAATAGAAACACCATTACATTTACTCATCTGACTTGTATGTCTTTTATTTAGTTCAGTCCCCATTAGCTGTCTCCGTGGTAACAAATACTCTGCCTCTCACGTTGATGAAGAACATGTCCGTTCTCAAAATTTGTATTGTGTGCTCCTTAATTGCAATTTCTATATTTTATCTATTTATCCTTTTTATCTGTTACTGATTGTACTTATAGACCTACTTATGTAAGCCCTGTAGTTCTTCTATTTGTTTTTCCCTTGGATATATTGATATTCCTAGAGAATTGTCCCTGATCAGTAGGAGGATCACATAGTGAACTGCAGACTGGGTCGATGACATAACACAATGGCGCCACGGCCTCTGGACCTCAGCAGGTCCCATTTTGTCAGAGACACACGTTCCCCATCTGGAGCGGTGTGGTCTGTGCGTATGTCCCATGGCCTGTCCCATGTTGGTGTCCAGTCAGAACAGTAGAGATTTTAGAGGGGAGGGGTGCAGTAGACTGACCTATTTCACTTCTCTGTCCTGCACCAACCCTGGGTTAAGCCTTTTTTGTGCTGTGTACGTTATGAGACGCTCAATGAAAAGTGATCTGAAGGAGTGTAGTGGAGAGGGATAAAAATGTCCACGTTGAGGGTCCAGTCTCTGGAGAAGGCTGTCACAGTAAACATCAAACAGCTCATGAGGCAGTGATGGACAGGGGCTGCACCAGCATATGGCTTCGCCCACATGGTGGTCCAGAAGATGCCCAAGCCTTCTAATCCACCTGCTACACTGTGCTCTTATGTGACTCTGGTCATTTGAGGTTTGAAGAAACACGATGATTGTAACCCTGCCCTATCTAAAACATTTGTGTGCTGAAAAATACAGAGCAAGTTTGGTTTTCATAATTACTTTGCAGATGTGAAGATGGTCTTTATTTTTACCTATAAGAAGCAAATGGATCTGTCATCATCAACCTGTCAGCATATGAGTGGTGTTATGGGGTCTTGATGTGAGCTTAGTCTGTAATGGGGTCTACAGGGTGCTGAGGTCAGTTACAGGCTACATTTCAGATCAATTGTGGGCCCCAGGGGGCCCTGCTGGAGGTCAGACTGACTGACACCAACCACACTCACATATAGACAGCTTTACTGGGGGTTAATTGGGTGCACCTACAAAATAACTATTTAACTTTTAGTCAATTTATGCATTAAACAAATTTTTGCTGTGTTATCTTGGTTAATCTTAATACATTTTAAGATAAGGAGACTGTGTCACACAATGTTTGTCACATAATGGTTCAATTGCTGAAGTAAAGCTTCTCCATATTTTACACAAATTATATAATACCTTATAATACCTGGTATATAACTCATATTTGCGGTTGTAAATGGTACCCTCTCACAGTAAGTTATGGTAGTGTGTGGCCACACAGGTGCAGTGACAGCATGGCAGAGGGACCTCATGGTGAGCTGGAGTGTGTAAATCTGTGTCTGAGAGCTCCTAACAGGAATACATTAATAAGTGCCGCTGTCTGGGAAAGTCTGGCCCCTGTAGATACCACTGTAAAACACACAATCAAATGTAAATACACAAGGATGCCCCTCTTACACATGTATTTCCCTTTGTCTGCCTTGAAAAGAACGCAATAAAGCCATTTTCAGGTTTTACATGGAGTAGCTGAATATGGAGTGCTCATTAAACATTAACTGGGGCTACATTAAGGCAGCTCTGTGCTGTGCTGCTGTGATGGCTGTCCTGTTGTGGGACGCTCTGTGACAGGGGAGGGCAGGAGCACGTGGTGTCCCAAGGGCTTATCGAACAGAGCGCACGGATCATGGCACCGCCCCCTCTGTCCCGTGTGGCACACAGCAGGACATGGGGGGCCATGCAGATGAGGCTCGGACTATATATAATTTAAATACTTTTAAACATATGAAAGCTTCTGGACTATATTAACCACTTCAAGTGCATAAACATTATACTTGTATTCAGCACATTTTGCTCCTTCTCATTTGAGCCAGTGTACCAACGGTGTCCAGAAGCAGGGCAGGAGCAGATGGGGTGCTGGCAGCCATCTTTGACTAAGTTAGGCTGAAGAGGCATGTGGGTGGGTGTGTTAATTAGCCCAAATGTGTGTGTGCTGTGTGTATGTGTGTGTGTGTGTGTGTGTGTGTGTGCTCGGGGGGCACAAAAGCCATAATTATCTCTGCTTGAGGGGCCCGGTTTGGGATAAGGTGGTGGGGGTGAGTGTGAGAGGACCTCAACAATGAAGTGTCCAAAGGCTTTATGTGCTCAGAGCAGAGGGCTGACAAGTGTCGCCTGTTATCCACTATTTACACAGTACTACACATGTCACATCTCGTGCACTTATAGATGTGCATGGTGCTCTGTGACTGGCCCTACTCTTTTGTGTCTCTGTCAAATACACACGTGCAATGTTTTAGTGCCAGCCACAATGAGAGACTGGGAAGAACAGGTCCTACGAGCACATCACTGTCACAACTGACCACTGTTTACACCAGACCACATCCACAAGAGGGACGTTAGTCAACTGTGTGCTGAGCATGTTGACCTAGTTAAGAGCTTACTTCTTTTAGTGTTACTTCCTTCTTCTTTCATGGACCTGTTCAAATTGTGATGTGTAAAAGTAGTTATGTATTGACTTTTTTATATTTATATAGCACATTTCATAAACAGACAAATACACAATAATAACAATAATGCATCAGTTATTCTATCAAAGCTTTACAATCAATCAATAATTTTAATTGATAGCAGTCAGTTGGTCTTTACATTTTGTCTTGAAACCGGAGCGATGAAAATAAGTGAAAGCTTAAGTAACAGCTTATAGGAAAAGAAAGTAGATGTTTATGTGGAATGGGTTAAGAAATAGGATTTGGGAGGTTTCTACTCCTTTGTTTAGGCTAGTGAAAGAAGGATTAGTGCAAGGCGATTACTGTGGGATCTACTAAGAAATTACATATAAGGAAATTTACAGCCCATCCTTTGTTTATAATGGAGCTAGTAACATTTAGATCAGTTGTATAGCTTTGGTTTGAGACATCCTATAATTTGATTCACTAAAAACTCTTTGGTTCATTTGTCCATACACAAATTTTTGCCCCTGTTTGCATTGAGTTTCGAGATGGGATTACTGATGCTATGTTCTTACATGACCTCTGATTCAGACCTATTGATCTGTACTATTAGCTGTCCAAATGCTCCCTTGCTCCCTAATTGACTGCAGTGTGTAGAAAAGTAAAGGACATGGGATGAAAATAAACCGCTTTTCAAGCATTTGTGGGATTTCCAGCGAGGCTGCAACTAACGGTTAATTCTATTCATTGAGAAAAATATATTTTAAACAAAGGCTTCAGGAATATTGCCTTACACTTGTATCCCGCTTTACACTCCACTGTAGCCATAATTCATTCACTCCATACTTGGTGGTAAGTTACTGTTGTAGCCACAGCCAGACTGACGGGAACAAGGCTGCCAATCTGCGCCATCGGCCCCATTCGACCACCATCATTCACCCACACATGCACCACTCTCATACTAGGCCAAGTTTTGCCTAAGGACACAATGGCAGAATCAATCTTCCAACCTCTAACCACTGAGCCACTGCTGCTGTTTACAAAAATAAATATGGCGCTCTCTTTGTTTTTGGCATGTATTTTGTCCATAAAGGCGTGTTAACGATTTACAAGTATCAGTTACAATTATCAAAATACATTTATGATTATTTTAATAGTCGACTAGTCCCAATTATTTTGAATTGTGGCAGAACTAATTTGCAGTGGCAAATTCTGGAAGTCAGTCAACTATTAATACAGAGAACAAATAACAAAATCGAGATCATCAGACCCTCATGTCCGGACAATGGAGTCCTGTCCTGTTCTTTTGGTTACCAGTCCTGTACATGCATGTTTATTTATTTATTTAGTTTATTTATGAGGCAGGAGCAGTGCACAGTCTACATTAACCTTAACAGGAGAGATGCACTGTGCCAGGTTGTAGCACCAGAACTAATTTCCATCTGTAATCCCTGGTGCATGTTTTTTAGGTTTGTTCTGTTTGTGGTACTTGGTTTGTTTATGTTTTTAATCAGAGTAATGTTTAGTGTTTATATTTGAACATAAATGCTGCTGTTATTTATCTAAGATCGATGTATACTGTTGTGTGTTTCAGGATAAACTGCATGGATCGTAGTTGAAATATTATTAAGGAAGAAGTAAACTTTTTATATATGGATTTCAAAGTCGCCTCACAATGAATGTGATTTGAAAGAAGCAATATTTAGCCTGTCATTGTATTCTTATTTTTAAGGGAAGGGACACTTTTTGTAGAGATTGACTGATGTGGATTTTTTGATGGCTAGTTGTTTCAGAGCAACTGATGGTTGATAAGCTCTGCTGATGTTTTCGGGCTGATAATGTAGGACCGATTTTGATTATTTTCCCCAAATTATATAATTCGAAATGACTACAGATTCATTCACAACCCTGTTTTGCGACAAAGTGTATACGAGAACTGTGTAGTCCTGTTTTGTGCAGTGTCTCTTTGTAGTAAAGTGTTCAAATAAAGAGTTTAAGAGCATATTCTTTAGGCATCTGGTCAGCTCAAAGTAAATATTGTCTTCTGTAAAAGATTTAAGGTCAATAGCCGATATGCTAAAAAGTTTGAATATCGACCCAATATAGTGGCCAACCAGTATATCAGTCTATTGTTGCTTTTTTGTCCCCATGGGGAAATTTCAGATCTTGAGCTATAGAGTGTATGCAGTTGACGTCACAGGTTTCCCCTGATCCACTTCCGGCGGTCCAGATCTCCGTAGGCCGCCATAGTAAACACACTGTTCAATTCTAAATTACGCGTCATAAAGTCACAAAATGCCCGAGAAATGTTGTGCCTATCAGTGTTCTCAGACAAGGGACAAAGATAAAAACATTCAGCTGTACAGGATTCCTGCTCAGTCTGATCCTAACCGCAGAAGTAGGTGGATTGCTGCGATTAGACGTGCCCATCATAAAACTGCTGACAAGCCCTGGGAACCAACCAAACACTCCAGGCTTTGTAGCAGACACTTCATATCAGGTGTGGTTTGATTTGATCTTTACAATTTTACTAGTAGGTCAATCACTTTGAGTGGTTTCACATTTGTAAGCAAGAAGACTTAATTACTATTAATACAGTGTAACTATCAGATGTTGCAGTGTTTTTGTATGTTTTTGCACATAGCTATCACTTTATTGGTCTTTATTCACAAAGTTTTAACATATCATTACCTCCGCCAAGGAGATTATGTTTTCGCCTGCGTCTGTCTGTTTGTTAGTTAGTTAGCAAGATAACTCAAAAAAGTTATGGACGGATCTTGATGAAATTTTCAGGAAATGTTCCTAATGGTAAATCCAACAGATGATTAAATTTTGGTGATGATCCAGAAGAAATCCTGGATTCTGGATCACTTTGAAAATTTCGTTAGCATTGCGTTAAATGGGTCTTGGCGGAGGTCTGCGCTCTCTGAGTGCTTTTCTAGTGTATGTTTGTATTATTATATATTTATTTATTTATTATTCATTTAATGGTTAATAATTAGCCATATGAAAACTATAAATTTATACTCCCCGGTGAAGTGTGATGGGAAATTTATAGTTGTAAATATCTGGCCACTGAAGGTCTGGGACAGAATCTACCGCTGTTAGGGCTGTAAAACGGACCTGGGGCACACTGTAGGGGTCCGATATGTTCAGATTAGCAAGCTTGTCCTCATATCTTTTCTTTGATTACTATCTAGGTGATTAGTGAAGTCAGTATGAGTAAAAGACGGCTTTTTGTTGTCACTAGAGCACTGGCGGTCAGTCACGATTAGACCGTCAATATGGCGGATTGACAACTTCCTGTCACGTGACTGCATACCCTCTATAGGCTTTGTCAGGACTACCTTAGCTGTAGGATTTTACCTACAGTATATGTGATTGGTTTGGATTTACTTGATTATAACAATGCTAGTACTGGTTGTGATTTGGATCATATTCACTCTTAAAATCGTGTTTGTGTAGACATGTGTGGTGGTCTGTCAGCGCCGGCTAGTGAGTCCTCTGCCACCAGTGCTCTAATAGGGAGGGACCAGGCAGCTCACTCAGTGCCGCTAATGTAGCTAACTGCCTGGGGCCATGGGCTAATCTGGAGTACACTGCCTCACCTAGAAAACACAAACATATGATAGCAGACATGCGCTATACCTCCCAGCCACTGCTATCGGCCACTGGACGGAGCTTCAAGATAGTTTATTGTTTCCACAGTCAGTTTTTGGGCTGTCCAGTGGAGGTGGGTACTCAGACCACAATGGTGCACTTTAACTGTGGTGTATCGGGGCTTAGATCTTAGATGTGTATATGTAGTTTTCTCTCTCCTGGGACTCTCATTATCACTGCTGTCCCAGATGTCACCCAGTACATGAAACACTCCTCATGAATAATGTAGTCCTATTTCTACATCTCTTCCCATTCCTTTTCTGGCTCTCCATCCTCCCACCCTCCTCCCTCCATCCCTCGTTTCCTCTGATGTTTCTACTGATGCTTAATCTCCTCAGCAGTCCCTCTATCTGAGATGGTCCATTTAGCTTTATGCGGCCTCATCTGCCTGTCTGCGCTGGACGGCTTTATGGACTGGAACGTGGCATCACTGCAGCTCTGCATTGAGTTATATCTACACAAATGTGCTCTTTTGCATACCGAGAGTTACGTCCTGTCTCCGACTTGGTCAATGTGTGATAGTTGGCATCCGCACTCACCCCTGGATCAGAGCTCCTCCCCCAGTGTTTACTGTTGAAAGTCACACAGGGCAAATTGGGACATAGCAACCAGCGAGGCAGAAGCAACATGGAAACTGCTGGACTGCTGTCACTGCACTTCCCCTCTGTCGTTATTCAGGGTTCCATAACTTTATGTTAGAGACCCCACTTTATTCAGCACACAAGAAATGATTGAAAGATGAGGTAAGCAGTCAGAATTGGTTTAGATGAGCGGGCGGCAGGAGGAAGAGACAGTGAAGCGTGACTTTTTAATGAAAACATGACAGAGCGCTCGCCTACTCCCCCCTTCCTGGTCCACGCATCTTGTCACCTTTTAAAAATGGTCATTGCCTGAGACAAAGTATTTTTAACACCCAGATTCCAATTCTTCACTAATGCAGGGAAGGCCTCAAGTGGCAGTGGTAGGACTGGGCTCTGCCTGAGCTGTTTGGTGGTGCTATGGTGGGCTCCCTTCACACAATCAGTTGTAACACATCACTTGTGCCAATAGAACGTGCTTTGAATGTGAATTGAAAGGAGTTAAGAGGGCACCATTCATAGATGTTCAGTAAGTGTGCAGCAGAATAAAAGACAGGGAAGTGTATATATTTAATTGGCTGACACCTGCTTCTACTTGGGCTTTTAATGTACACAGTAGAGAGCAAGGAGAGAGCATCGAGAGGGTGAAGGGGCCGCTCTGTTTGAATACAAATGTGGGTCCCTTTTTGCATAAAGGTTGAGTGGGGAACACAGGACAGAACCACAGACTATTCTCCATATTGTTTCCCTTCTCCTTTTGTTTTCTGATTTAAAGTCAACTCACTCTGATTGGTCACTCACTGGCATTAGAAATGTGAGTGCTATCATGGACAAAGATTTTCACTTCAGTATTGTGGATGTTTTGTCCCATTATTTTTGAATTTGTTACTGTTCATTGCATCTGCTTTTGGATGCAGCAGAAAAGCTCAGAGAATAGTCTATAGAATGAACCTCTTTTTGGTGACAGTCACAAGTCTTTGATCTGCTCCTCCCTCTTTCTCTCCATCTGTCTCCACTGTTTTTATTGGGACTTAAATGAGACAACTCAAAAAGACAAGAGATCCTTTATTGCTATTGATTATTACATTTATTAGCTAAATATTATTAGCTAATTTGAAGAACTCTTGTTATTTAAATGTTTTAACAGTTGCATTGTTATAAGCGAAAATGTAAGGTTAATAGTTGTATATGCCCATATGTGTATTATGTGTGCTTGAAAGCTTCTAAGCATTAATACATATTTGACCGTATTCGTATAATTTATTAGGCCTGAGCGCCAGAAGCTGGCGAAGGGCCTATTAGTATCACAAAGCGATGCTCCTAGTGGGCGGGAAGTGAAATGACGCAAAGCGACTTGCCTGTAGTGACCATGAAATAGGAATGCGCCAGAGCTTTCCAAAAATGTATAGTTTGTTAAGACAAAAAAAAAGCGGAACATTGTTCTCACATCGGAATATTTAGGCCCGAGCCCCGACAGGGCGTAGGGCCTATTGCGTTCACTTACAGTAGATGAGCGCATGGGGAACGATGAGCGCATGGGGAACGATGAGCGCATGGGGAACAATGAGCGCATGGGCGTATGCAAGAGGATGTTGTGCAACTTCATCCTCTCGGTCGCCCCCTGCATGAACAGCAGTATCTCACCAGTAACTCACACCCAAGGCCTGGGCCATATTTATAACTGCTAAAATGAATGGAGGTGAATGGGAGGTCAGGGGGCAACTCCGACGAGATGGTGCTGACGCGCTCGCCATTCATATGACTCCACGGTGACGTGGGGAAGGTCGAGAGCTTTTAAAAAACATAATATGCTGCTCATGTTAACGGATATATTGTATTTGCTAAAAATATTATTATTTTTATTTTATTATTTTTCTGATCTTTGAGCTCTATTTTGACCCCCTAAAAATGTTCAAAAACTCACCAGACCACCCAAAATTCAGACGTGCTGAAAAATTTGATAAAATATAGGTTGCATGCATGGGCATGAAAAAATAACGACACTGCGCCACCTGGAAAACTCAAAATACATTGCGCCTATGGGAGACATCCCAACGTCAACTTTGTCGTAGAGTAAATATTATTATGGCCACACCTCCTGACAAACCAGAAGGCGGTCATCTTGGATTTAAATTTTCTAAATGCTGAATCAGCATTTTCACTGACGTTGCATTTTAACGCACTCCTCTGAAGGTGCTTCACCAATAGGGCTGAAAATCACCGTACATCATCTAGAGAAATGGGGCATCAAAAGTTAGCCAGTTTATTTCGAAAACTATCACAGTTTACGTGCGGTAAAGCTCCAAATTTCAATTAAAATTTTTAATAATTTTCAATGTCAAGATTTGCTCCCGTTTGCACATGCTTAGTCTGATCATGCTGAAATTTTAATCACTAATATGTGCTCTCGGCCTGAATATAATACACTATAAAGCATATAAAAAGTGAACACTATAGCGCCCCCTACCATAGACATGAAACATCAACATTATCGAATTTGCACCAAATTTGGGAATTAAATTCTATGAATGACTAGAAGCAAAAACATAAATTACTGACATGGGGCATTTTTCATGGTTGGCCCAGCAGGGGGCGCAAAGACTCCTAACAAAAAAAACATTTAAAGGTGCACTATGTAATTTTTCTGGTGGAGGATGTGTTCGCCTGGGCAGCTCTTGGGAAGGGACAATAGCATGTCAGGGCGGTCACGTGAGGGGGCGTGCGCACCGGGCAAGGACCGTTTGACGCCGCTTGCAGCTTTAATTTCTATTATTATTCTGCTATTTGAGCTCTAATTTGACCCCTTAAACATGTTCAAACTCACCAAGCTTTGCCAAAAATTCAGAAGTGCCAAAAAATGTGATAAAATATAGGTTGCAAAAATAATTTAAAAACGGCGACACTGTGTCACCTGGAAAACTCAAAATACATTGTGCCTATCGGAGACGTCCTGATATCAGCTTTGTCGTAGAGCCACGAAATTCGGTACACACATTCTACGTGAAGACAAACAAAAAATATTATTATGGCCACGCCCCCTGACAAACCAGAAGGCGGATTGGATTGAAATTTCCTAAATGCCTAATCAGCATTTTCACTGACGTTGCATTTTAACGCACTCCTCTGAAGGCGCTTCACCGACAGGGCTGAAAATCACCGTACATCATCTAGAGAAATGGGGCATCAAAAGTTTAATGTCATGATTTGTTCCCATTTGCACATGCTTAATCTGATTGTGCTGAATTTTGAATCACTAACGTGTGCCTTGGCCTGAATATAATACACTATAAAACATATGAAAAATGTACATTATAGCGCCCCCTACCATAGACATGAAACATCAACATTATCAGATCTGCACCAAATTTAGGAATTCAATTCTATGCATGACTACGAGCAAAAAAATATATTATGGACATAAAGAATTTTTCACAGTTGGCCAGCAGGGGCGCAAAGACTCCCTCCAAAAATATGTAAAAAAAATATTACACGCACATGCTTAGTTTGATCGCACTGAAATTTGAATCACTAATTTGTCCTCTTGGCCTGAATATAATACACTACACTGCATTCCAAATTATTATGCAAATGATATTTTTCTCTGATTTTGCCAAATTGTCAATATAAATGACAGTCACCATAATTTTCAAGTCATCAACCTTTAGAGTACAATTCGATTATTACTGAACAAACCTCCCAATGATAAAAGTATTTTTTTTTTCAAAAATAAAAACTTAAAATGCACTCTTCCAAATTATTATGCACAACAGAGTTTCAAACCATGTTATTGTTGTAAAGAACTAAAAATGGTCATTTGTTTATTTTTCATTTAGAAGCATTAGCATATTACTGAAATCAAAAGCTTTTTCAATCAAAACATCTTAACAGGTCAAGTTATATTTTAACATTGGACATCCATTGAACTTGTGAGTTTGTGGAGAGTTTCTGCTTGAATTTCTTGAATAGCCTCTCAGAGCTGCTGTTTGGATGTGAACTGTCTCCCGCCCTCATAGATCTTTCACTTGAGGAGCTCCAAAGGTTCTCAATATGGTTGAGGTCAGGGGAGGATGCCCACTGGAGCTGTTTCTGCTTATGAGCTTTGTTTAAGGGTGGCCGAATAGAAGGTTTATGCATCACTGCAAAGCCTCTGGAGGATCCTACACCCTAATGTTCACGGGACTCAAAAGGCACCAGCAGCTTCAAATACCTGTTTGCTGCTTTGTAATTTTAGCAGCTGCTCTCTTAATCCGATGTATTTGTCTGGCAGAAACCTTCCTCATTGTGCCTTTATCTGCACAAATCCATGTGTACTCTGAATCTGCTACAAATCTCTTAATAGTACAATGATCACGCTGAAGTTTTCATGAAATATCTAAGGTTTTCTTACCTTGTCCAAGGTATTCAACTATTTCACACTTTTCAGCACTAGAGAGATCCTTTTTCTTTCCCATATTGCTTGAAAATGTTGCTCTGCATAATAACGTGGAACGTCCTTCTTCAGTCGTTTTTCCTTTTGTTGGACTCACCTGTAAACTCATTGGCACAGGTGTGTGAGACACAAGACCATCCATGAGTTTCACTGGAAAACTAAACATTTTAACTTTATGACACTTAAACACAATTTGCACAATCATTTTAACATGGTGTATATGCATATGAAAAGTGTATACTATAGCGCCCCCTAGCATAGACATGAAACATCAGTATTATCGGATTTGTACCAAATTTGGGAATTGAATTCTATGAATGACTAGAAGCAAAAATATATTACGGACATGGGGCATTTTTCACAGTTGGCCCAGCAGTGGTGCAAAGACTCCTAAAATAAAACATTTAAAGGTGCACTATGTAATTTTTCTGTTGCAGGATGTGTTGGCCTGGGTGGCCAAACCGGAAGTCCACCATTTTGGATTTATTTTTTTTTAAATCAACGTGCAAAATCTTAGAAAAATGGCAGGGTTAGGGTTGGGGCTATGGTTAGGGTTACGACTAGGGTTAGGTTGAAGGTTAGGATTATGTTTAGGGGTAGGCCTGTCGTTAGGGTTGGGGCTAGGGGTTAGAGTCGTGGTTGGGGCACAGTGTTTGCGGGGCATGGCGTTTGCAAGGTGTGATGTTTACCAGGTGCGGCGTTTGCAGGACTTAGCTTTTGCATGGCGTGACGTTTGCGGGGCACAGTGGGTGAGGGCCATTAGATGCCGCTTGCGGCTTTAATCTTCTTTCTTTCCTTTTTCTTTTTCTGATTATTTTTTTCCTAACCAACTCACCCAATTTTCACCCAGTAAACAATGACGAAAACTCACGAAATTTTGCCAACTGTTCGCTTCTCGCTTCTCTAACTTTTGGCTATTTCCATTTTTAAAAATAAATAAAATGGCATGTCAGCAAAAATGCATTAGGGTATATGAATGAGGGCAAAAAAAAATGCACATAGAATAATGAAATTTGACACAGAAATAGTTCATGACAAGACAAGGAACAAATACTATTACGCCAACGCCGTCTGCTGCACCAGGGGTCAGCCATATTGGATTAAAGTTTGCTAAGCATGAGTCAGCCTTTTTTGTAAACTTCATACTTTTACACACTATCTCAAGGGGTGGGACATCAGAAGTTATCCAAATGTTTCACACACATCTTACGGTCTCTAAGCAGTGAAGCGGCAAAAATTATTCAGAAAAAAGTTTTGAATTTTTACAAATTGCTCCCATCTGCACATACAAACTCTGATTTCAGTGAAATTTGAACCAGTTCTTAAACTCTCTGCCCTAAAGCTACTGAATGTGAAAAATTGAATTTGGCGCATTAGCGCCCCCTACAGTTTGAAACAAAATTTAATATGGGAGAAAAAATAAATTGTTTTCCAAGAATTTCTGAAATTTTGCACAAAATTCAGTTTTGGCATCCCATGACACCCATGTTATATTTTTTACGGCGTTGCCATAGCGATGACATAAACTGTCCATGTTATTCTAATGGTAAAATCGACAATTTGCACAGACTTTGGCCGATTTCACTCAAATTTAAATCGTAGGTGGACACCCTGACCATGAACAGATTGATGTAAGAAAATAGAAAAATGGTTGCAATAGTGCCCCCTAAGCAATTTGTATGGAACAATAACTATATAATAATTTTATTTGTCATAGACATACAAAATTTGATACAAATATTCGTGACGTGTTCTCGATCAAAAAAGTCAGTGACACACACACCCCATCTCACATTGTGTTGCCAAAAATCTGTCCTCGCCAATGGGAGGTCCTTACACAAACTTTGGTACATGCATGGGCTGATCATTGCCGCTTGCGGCTATATTTTTATTTGACATGAAAACCATGTTTCTAGTGTATTTATTGTAAATATCCTGATTAAGAAATTACTGTGTAAAACATTACTGTCAAAGAGTCAAATTTAAAATCAAATAAATGAACAAAAAGTAAAAAAAAAAAAAAAAAAAATCCTTATCCTTTTTCCTCATGTATCATCTAAACTGGTTCAGTCAGATCCTGTCTGCTGTGCGCTGTAGGCATCCATGTCTGAGCTGCTGTCTGTCTGCTGCTGATTGTGGAGGAGTTGAACCCGTGACCCTGTGCTACCTCGCTCTTTATGTTTACTTGTGGTTGTCTAATAAGAACTGAAATAGACTAACCTTCCTTTAACTGGGAAAGCCCTTCCAGGCAAGGATCCACTGCCTTTGACCATAAACAGAGTTGAGTAAGACATGGACCTCTTGGGACAATAGTCAGAGATCTGCCAGGAGGAGGGAGGCCTGTTCAATAGCTTGTTCGCTAGTTCATAATATAAACTCTCACAGGAACACCAATACCTTTCTGCTTGTGTGTTGCAACAAGTACATTGTTATGCATCTTGTTATGGTAAAATAATATACTACAGTTAATCGTTTTGAGTCAGTGAAGTTAGATTCTTTTTAATCACTAAACCAAATGCTAGGATGGCACAATATATCACAACAGAATTGACACTAACATTTGAGATGGCACAATTACCAAACCACAGGAATTGAAATTCTTAGATAATAGAATGTCCACTAAATAACAAAATATCCTGTTATCCTGAAGTTTAAACCTTTCTAAGACAGTTGCGAAATGCATGGCATTCTTATAAGTTAAGCAGTATATATTTCAGTTTTCTCATAGATGTAACTGTAAACATAATTTGCTATTTGCAATTGCAATACTTAAAATCTCAAAGTCAAAAGTGACCTTGATCAATCATTCAGTAAAATTGAACTGTTTATTTTTGTTCAGGCCCTTAACTGTCTAAGTTCTGCGTTATTAAAGAAAACAGTATTGTATAATATGAGCAGATTAAAGATGATGTTGATGCTCTAAAAACAGGAAGAGAGTAGAGTTTTGACAAATATTTGTGATTGGATAAACTCTATTTGCATATCATGGCTATATTTAGCCACCTCACTTCACTGCTACATTCCCATTAATTTCATTTTCCACCATCATTCGCCAGTTACACACTTTTACCACTGTACACTGTAGTGCCACAAACATCCTTAATGCCTCAGTGTTGCTGATTGTAAACATGCTGTGCTTTAATAATTGCTATTGCTGAAAACTAAACAGGATGGCAGTGAGAAGACCCTAGCAACAGGGAGAGGAAGAAGAAAGCGTGAGAGCGAGAGGAAGGGAGGGGGGAAAGATGCAGAACATCAATAAATAATGGCCCCACTGAGGAGGTGGAAATATGGGCCTCGTTATCTGTGCGCCGACGCCTTCATTTGCATGTGAGAAAATGAGGCTGCTACTAACTCACACTGGCTACAGTATAAGCCCTATTTATAGACCAAGTGTCACGTCTTTATTTTACATATTTGTTAAAAGTCTGTATTCTCCTTATTTACCTTTTCCCCTCCATTGCCATAGTTTTCATAGTCTGGTCCTGTTGGTTTCAGAAATCCAATAAATGACTCAGACTTTTATTACTCCAGAGAGGTCTGTAAAGGCCATGCACTATTAATTATTGAGAAATGCATCTTTTTAGAACTCAGACAGGAATCACAAGTAGAGCTTTTCAATATGAACCTTGTACGAAATAAATGCCATGGTTCAAAGAAAACGATAACAACAAAATAAAGTAAACAATTTAAAGCAAATTAAACAGATTAGATTCAAATAAAAAATATAATTTTGTTATTGAGATCTGAAGTATTCATTTTTATATTTATTGCAAGGCAAGTGTTACTATTACCAAACAACATCCTACAATCCTCAGGGCAATGGAGCGTCTTTGAGTAATGCTTCTTTCTGCGTGAAAGGACTCTTTATAAAAGCATTTATATTTGATAAAAAATACTTGAACCTCTAAATGGTTCCTGTGGAGACATTTGTGGATCCATGAGTGCTTCTATTTTTCAGCTACAAGGGCCCTTTAGCTCCTTCATTTCAAGGGACAGTGTAAGCCACCAAAACACCACTCTGGTGATCATTCATGAAATTGTCTTTAGCTGTAAAGGCATATGAAAATAAATGTTATAGATACATAGGAGTGTTACTATGTAAAGATTATGCATTGTGAATGTAGTGTAGCAAGTAATGTAATAAGTGCAGTATTATAGAAATAAAGATAGTTATAAGAGGTTGCTTCTTGATTGCTTATTTAAAATCTCTGTGTTGTTCTCAACAGAAACTGCACAGCCTCATTGTGCATTTGTACATGTTTTGCTGCAGCCGTCTGCGCTCAAACATGATGTGAAACATTGGCTCTGTTTCTCGTTATCTAGTCAAGTCAGCATGAATAAAAGCTGAGGGAGCACACTGATTTAGTAATTAATATTTTACTCCATCTGCCACTCTGCTCAGTGACTGCAAGCTACAGCCAAAGCAGTCCAAACATTGTCTTTAAAGACCTATGGAAATCTTGTGTGAACAAAATTACTACAATTTTCAATATAATGCTACAAATCAGATGAATAGTTGTGAAAGTGTGGTTTTGACAGACCCAGCTGACTCTCCCCGCCTGTGTCAGGGTGTTGTGACAGGCGAATGGTGGGTGTTATGGGAGCTGTAGTACTAAAGTGCTTATTATCCTGTAAGACTTCATTCTGGGGACAAACAAAAGCAGCTGTGAAACTGCAGCCTGAGCCTGTTCTCAGGTCATGCAAACATGCACAGTCCATAACTGCTACCTATGTGCACCCATTCACCCTGAGGAGACCCGGTCAACACACAGGCTAAAAATAAATTATTAATGGTAAATAAGTAGGTGTGCCTGAAAGCAGTCTATTAATGGTCTAGTACATTTAATCATGGACATAAATAATACAATGTTTATTACAACTGCAGCGGTATGTATATAATAATATCAATATGCATTTAAATTATTCTCAGAAGTGATTTGGTGACTCTATACTTGAGCACAGTGTGTAGTCTGGTGGTGCTTAGCGACCGCTGTGTGTCCTCTAGCCGTTGATAATTTGCCAGGTTTTGGGACACAACATTAGGAGTTCAGGTAGTGCCAACTGTTCAGCAGCTGTTTGTCCTTAACACAATATGTTTTTGCATTGTACACAATATATTTGTACCAGAGTGACCATCCTGATTTTCTGTATGTTTGTATGACATTAATATGTGCTCTATTGTCTCTCTGTCCTTCAGGTAACAGGTTCTCTCTGACCTCCTTTGGAGCTCTATACATCTCAGATGTTCAGAAGGAGGATGCCCTCTCCACCTATAGGTGTATTACCAGACACAAGTACAGTGGCGAGACACGCCAAAGCAATGGAGCCAGGCTCTCTGTTATGGGTAAGAATCAAGTCACAATACTATTCAAATGAGTTAAAGAAATATATGTAATCTAACATATTTCTTTCAGACCCCAATGAGTCCTCTCCCACCATCCTGGACAGTTTTCAAGCAGGAGAGTTGTACGCAGGCCAGAGCATCGAGCTCCCGTGCATAGCAGGAGGTTACCCCAGCCCCACAGTGCGCTGGCTCAAAGATGGCCGGCCACTGCCTTCAGACGCCCGCTGGACTCGGCGTCTGACCGGACTGACCATCAGCGACCTGCGCCAGGAGGACAGTGGCAGCTACGCCTGCGAGGTCACCAACAGCTTTGGCTCTAAAGAGGTGTCCGGACAGCTCCATGTTATAGGTATGTGAGGCATACACTCAAATGAGCTGCCACACTCCATCTCCACCTCTGGCAGACAGGAAGTCAAGCTCCTGTTTTACTTGAGCTTTGAGGCACATGTATGAGTTTCACCTCGAGTGTGACAAACATGTGTGTGAGTCATGTGATGCCCTGTCATATCAGCCCTCCAAACCCCAGACAGGGCAGTAATTCACTCAGACTGGATCCTTAACACTGCTGCCAGCAGCAGTCATCATCAGAGAGAGGACTGTGAGGATGACAGAGATAAAGATGAGGGTCAGAGGGGGGACAATCTCACATCCAAACACTACAGCAATGACATTATCTGCCATCTGATAACACAATAATAAAAATGGGTGGAGATAAATGTAGATTGTGGGAGCCATTCAATAAAACAGAAAGTGCTACAAGGCTAGACAGAGTGCAGGGTAGCAAGACGTAGGATTTGCCAGTGGGCACATCATGGCAGCACACTCTGTGACTCTGACAGGATGGGGGGGCGGGGGTGCAGCCATGCCCCCCAGCACACACCACCAGCTGCCTTATTGCTCACTGACATTTTGCACATAGACATATACGACATAGACATGCCTCACACACCCAAGTGGACAGAGATGTGAAGAGATATCTCCAGCTGCTTTTTAATGAGTGTGTCCAACTGATTGAGTCAGATTGTGCCCCCCATTCTCTCACACAGATAATGCTCATACGTTATAGTTTTTGGTTAAAAATAATTCATGTCAGACATGCAAAAATTACATAATGTTGTTGGGCATTTTGGGTTAATCTTTTTGTCCAGTAAAAATGACTTTAAAATGAAACCATAAAATAATACAACCACATAAACATTAAACAATTAGACAACACACACAGACACAATATATACACATGACACAAACAATGACCACAAACAAACACAAAAGGGATGGAAAATAAAATGTTATGAAATATTCATTTTCACAAACAGTGTTTGACATAATTTGATTAAAAAAAGTTTATTAATATTATTGCTTCCTTTGTTTAATGTTTTCCCTTCCAAAGACCCCCTGCGAGTGACCTTGTCCCCTAAGAACTTGAAGACGGGCATCAGTAGTACGCTCTTCTTCACCTGCTCCGTGGAGGGCTCCCCTGAATACACCATCAGCTGGTACCGAAACACAGAGCCCATTGTCCCAGACCAGCACATGTCCATCCAGGGCCAGCACAATGACACCCTTCAGATCACTGCGGCTCAGAAGTTACACTCCGGGGCGTACCAATGCTTCGCCACCAGAAAGGGCCACACCTCTCAGGACTTCTCCATTATTTTACTTGAGGGTATGTGTACTGAAACGTTGTTTAATCCAACATATGTACATAAACTAGATTTTGTCACTTCAAACTGATCATTTTGGTGGATAGTACTGTAGGGTGCAGGACAATGTTGAGTAATCATGTCATTCTGCTCATTCTGTTTAAAATTAACAGAATATTTGAGTAAAATAAAATGTTCAGATTTCCACAGTAGTTGATAATTTCTCCAATCAGCGTTTAACGTCAAGTATGAAGACTATAAATACACTGTCTTATAACTTTCTTTTCTTTTCAACCTTTCAGATGGAACTCCTCGTATTGTGTCTTCCTTCAGTGAGCGTGTGGTCAACCCTGGCGAGCCTTTCTCCCTCATGTGCAGTGCAAAAGGAGCCCCTCCGCCCTCCATCACCTGGACTTTGGATGATGAGCCCGTGGTGCGAGACTCCACGTACAAGACCAGCCAGTACACGCTATCGGACGGCCTGACCGTGTCTCATGTGAACGTCAGCAGCCCACTCATTCGAGATGGAGGAGTATATCGCTGCGTCGCACGCAACTCAGCGGGTAGCGCAGAGTACCAAGCGCGCATAAACGTAAGAGGTGCCTGTCTGTTTTTCAATATAAACGCACTTCACACCTGACCACATACACAAAGAGAGCGAAGATATATATATATATATATATATATATATATATATATATATATATATATATAGTGGCTTTTAGCTTTAAAACTAAAGTTTAAAAAAAAATATTTGTTATTGGACCCAGTAAGGTTAAACGGTATGACAGAAATAACAAATGCATGTGTATGGAGCTTAACTAACCTCCCTCTCCACTTGTCAACTTGACCCAATCATTCTATCCCAACCGGTATCACCTCCTTCTTTTCTGCTGCTCCTGTCATGACCTCTGACCTTTGGCATACCTCATCTCTCCTACCTCTCCGGCCATCTCCTCCCTACACCCCCTGTCCTCAGGTCCACCCCGAATCAGACCCATGCGGGACATCACAGCAGTGGCTGGCAGAAACACCTATATCACATGCCGTGTGATTGGCTACCCCTATTACTCAATCAAGTGGCTTAAAGACGGCATGCAGCTGCCCGATAATCATCGCCAAGTGATATTTGAGAATGGCACTCTGCGATTGACAGATGTACAGAAGGGAGCCGATGAGGGCACCTACTTGTGTAGTGTGCTGATCCAGCCCCAAGTGTCAATCAACCAAACTGTTCATGTCACTGTCAAAGGTATGTATTATATATGAAGAGTCATTGTGGGGTACTAGTGATTATGTTGTAAGGTTTTCAATTAAATATGGCACTGTGTTACCTCAGTTCAGTTCTTTCTGCTTTTGTAAACCACGTAGAGTGCGTATAGTTAGAGCTTTTACAAAGTGATGTTAAATACCGCTGATTATGCTGCCTTAATAGTTGGTCAAATACATGCTGCCGTGTGTCTTGGTGTGTTGTTGTATCTGTGAGTGGGGTAATAATGGTGGAGCGGGGCAGCTGCAGAGGTGTTTAAGGGTGTGTGCGTGTGCCTGAGAGTGAGTGAGTCTCTGATTTAATTAGATGAATAATAATGAAGCCTAGATTAAATCCCCCAGATGTCTCAGCTGTAGTACCCCCACCCCAACCTCCATTACTATGGCAACGGACTGACTTCCTCCTGCCAATTGGACTCTAACCAGAGTGGCTATTATGGGCAGCAGGATGGGGCTGAGGGGGGCAGAGAAGAAGGGCCCAGTGGCCAATGACCTTCCCTTTTCCACAGCAGAGCTTGCCTTGGCTATGCTCTCTGCACTTTCTGTCTTATGGTGACTGTTATTCTCACTCTGGCATGTCTTCTCTCATAGTACCACCGCTCATCCAGCCTTTTGATATCCCCTCTACCTCCGTGGGAAAGCTTATATATATCGCTTGTGTTGTGTCATCTGGGGACATGCCCATACGCATTACCTGGCACAAAGATGGGCAGCTCATAATCCCAGGCTCCGCCTCTGGAGTTGCAATAGAGACCAAAGAATTCATGAGCTCATTACAAATCTCTAAGGTGACATTAAAGCACAATGGAAACTACACCTGTATTGCCAGCAATGCTGCTGCCACTGTCAGCTGGGAGAGACAGCTGATAGTTACTGGTAAGTCAACAATAATAAAAAAATCATTAAAATATTAAATGGTGGATTTTATTATAATACAATCAAATTTTAGTGCCACCACGATTTGTGGTACAACCCAACAACCAAGACTGTATCTATGGGAAGGCGGGTGTCCTTAACTGCTCTGTAGAGGGTTACCCCCCTCCAAAAGTCATGTGGAAACATGCTAAAGGTAATGCATAAACATTAAAGTCTTTTGAAAGTTTCTTGAGGCTAAATTTTTTTTTGTTGCTTTTGTTGTTGTTTTTGCTGAATAGGTCTGGGAAACCCACAGCAGTATCACCCGGTGCCTCTAACAGGCCGTATTCAGATCATGTCCAACGGCTCTCTGCTCATCCGTCATGTTCTGGAGGAGGACCGCGGATACTACCTCTGTCAGGCCTCCAATGGAGTTGGCTCGGACATCAGTAAAAGCATGATCCTCACAGTTAAAAGTAAGCATTGCTCTGTCTCTCCAGGACTTGGACACATTCTCACCTCTATTAGTCTTCTTGTCTGTAAAATAGTGAACAGAGCTAAGCCATAGCTTTTGGGGAGGATCAGTCCCTCTCCAGTAAAGTGCACTCCTGCCCTGAGGCCTGTATGAACCTAACCAAACCTTGACTGTTGTATTGATTGATATGTTCCGGCTGTCTGTCTGCATGTTCCTGAATGTTTGCTTGGGAAAGGCCTGATGAATTAGTTATGAAAACAAAACCACTGGAACCCCACGGGAATAATCTATGTGCAAGTAAAAAAGTGAGATAGACGGAGAACAGAGAAGAAAACGGTGGATCAGGATCAGGCAGTGGCCTAGTGGGGCTTGAAGCGTGAAATGAAAATGTTGGGCCTAGGGAAGAGATAGAGATGTCTATACATCTGTAATGTATCCTTGATTTCTAATATCACATCCCTGTTCCCTCGTCTCATTACTCCTTATAATGCGATTCGTCACAGTGACATGTGTGTGCGCTTCCACTCAGTTCCTGCCATGATCACGAGCCATCCGAACACCACCATGGCACGGAAAGGCCAAACAAAAGAGCTGAACTGCACAGCGCGAGGCGAGCAGCCCATAATCATCCGCTGGGAGAGAGGAGACACTGTCATTGATGCAGAGAGGAATCCTCGCTACTCCATCACCATCAACAAGAAGGGGGACGAAGTCATTTCTACTCTAAAGGTCAGACATAGAATAAAACATCATGCAGAAGTAAACTGACCTAATTAAAATAAAATGCACTCTTTGATAAGCATTTACAATGCTGGCATTTGTATTTTAACATTTCCATGATCATTTGTTGCATGTTGTATACAGTATCTTGATATTAGCTTTAAAACATTTTCCATGTTTTCACAGTTCCATAAGCAGTGATCTATAACTGCCCATGTAAAAGATCGATTTAATCCTCCTTTCACAGTTGAATCCAGCAGAGCGAGGAGATTCTGTCTTCTTCTCTTGCCATGCCATTAATTCCTATGGAGAGGGCCGTGGCCTCATCCAACTTACTGTTCAAGGTACATCTATAGACTTCCATAGTAGACATTATAAATATATGTCTTTATTATTTAATTTGTCTTATCCTCGCTTCTTAACAGAACCTCCAGATCCCCCTGAACTTGAGGTCCGTGAGGTCAAAGACAGGAGCATGAATCTGCGGTGGATCCAGAGATTTGATGGGAACAGCATCATTACCAGCTATGACATTGAATACAAGAACAAATCAGGTAGGCCAGACCATTGCACCGTCTCAGATATTACCCAGTGACATATCTAAAAATAAAAATTATCGCTGTTTGACAGATTCCTGGGATCATATGTACACAACAAGAAACATCTCACCCACCAACAACCAGGCCAACATTGTAGAGCTGCACCCAGCCTGTGTGTACAGCATCCGCATGTACTCTTACAACAAGATTGGCCGCAGCCTTCCCAGCAAGGAGCTCACCATTAGCACCGAGGAAGCACGTGAGTGCACTTTTCTCATAAGGGCAGAAAATAAGTCTTCAGATATGATTATTGTTTCTGAACCAAAACACCAAATTATAGCATAAACAACTTGGCTATCATGTCCAGTGTTTTTAACATTTAACAGTAAATCAGCATTGTAATTGTATTCAGTAAAAGCAATCTAAAACAAATATGTTTTATTTCATTTCATAAAATCTTTTGTGTGTGCTTTGTGGCTTTACAATTCACTGGATTCACTCAATTTAAAATTAGTTTCATGTGTATCTAACTTATTATATATTTTATCAGCACCTGATGGGCCCCCAATGGAAGTTATCCTTCAACCCATGACGTCTCAGAGCATACGTGTTACATGGAAGGTATATATTTTACTTTTATATTTATATTTATATTAAGAGTTGGAGATACACTCATTTGAAGGATAGATTCTACATACACTTTCAGTATTCATATTTCTTTCTTTTCTTTCATGCTTAACCAGTTTTGAAATTCAGTTATGACACTGAGTTGGTGTATTCTGTTATTCCAGGCTCCGAAAAAGGAGTTGCAGAATGGCGTGATCCGTGGCTATCAGATTGGTTACAGAGAGAATGGTCCCGGCAGCAATGGCCAATACAGTATTGTGGAGATGAAAGCCACAGGAGACAGTGAAGTGTACACACTGGACAATCTAAAAAAGTTTGCCCAGTATGGAGTGGTGGTCCAGGCATTCAACCGTGCAGGCACCGGACCGTCCAGTACTGAGATCAATGCAACAACTCTCGAAGATGGTAAGAAAGGAAGTAATTAATAATGTAACAAGCTAATTTTGATGAAAATAAGTAGTGGTTATCTTATCTTCTTCATAATACACATATACACACAATTGAACAGAGAGACGACATGGTAGAAATGGATTCGCTGCACATCCCCCATTATTCTTTCTTCTTTAATTAGCGCCCTCATTAGGCTGGTAGAGCTAGAGGAGCTATGTTGCTCTATAAATGTCTGCCCACTCCGCCTCTGCTTCCTTTAACTGTCATCCTATTACACAGCCTTATCTTGGCCTTTATCTAGCTCGCCTATCTTTTTACACAACACATTTTCTTACTTGTGTTTGATCAAAGTGGACAGTAATTAATGACTGACATGGTCATCATGATAATTGAAAATACTCATGTAATTGTACATGTAAGATTCATATCTCAGAATACCAGAGATGGGTATTGTGCTATTCTGCCTCATGCAGCTCACCCAACCCACTGCATCTACATTTAACCCCTTGTGGTGTGCCTCATATACTGCTCACAGCTCCATCCTGGCTTTATCTCATACAAGATCTAATAATACTACTCACTTTTTTTTTTCAATGTCTGTACATTATTATGATCAGTACATTAAAATGGCTTTGTAGACTAGAATAAACTGAACTTTGTCCAGGCTATGTGTGCTGAGAAAATAATTGCTTATGGAGAAATAGATGTAACAAGTAATGCTTCATATCACATATATAATGTATATGGTACATTATATTCTCATGTGATAACATTGCATAAACAAAATCAGTCTTTACTGATACATTTTAATAGCTGTAATGTCTCCATCGGTCTGGTTAGTGCATTTCACTTTGGTTGTTGTGTTTACTTGAATCCATCTTGTGCTTTTCTTTCCCTAGTGCCCAGCGAGCCCCCTCAAAACGTGCGGGCCATCTCCGTGACGTCGGACGAGGCGGTGATCACCTGGGCGGAGCCTCCACGGCTGACGCTGCACGGTGTGCTGAAAGGCTACCGCGTTGTGTTCTGGTCCCTCTTCCCTGATGGAGGTGGGTGCTGTGGGGGCCAAGCCCAGTGGCCAGTGCAGAGTAATTATCACCTATCTCATTCTAAACTTCACCAACCTGCCCATCCAAACACATGCCTGTCCATGTTGTGTGCTGTTTTTGTGTGTTTATAGTTTTCATTGACAGCATCAGAATCTTCCCCTGTTTGTGTGTAAATTAGTTATGAATTCATAACAGAAGCAAATTGTCCTTTGCACGTGTGTTGATTTGACTGTCTAGATTTAGTGTTTTCTTCTGTAAATGCACATAAAAAATGTATAAAAACAAAAACTGCCTGCAAACAAATTGACACATTGACAAGTAATATGCAGTCAGGATAAATACTTTATTAATTCATTTATTGACCAATTAAGTTTGACCTAAGCATTAAACTAAGATTCAGCAAATCCTAGATAAATGTGATTCTTAATGTTGACCTAAATAATGTACTTTATTATCAGAGTGGGGAGAGATGCAGAATATCACTACGACTCGGGAGCAGGTGGAACTCAGAGGACTGGAGAAGTTCACCAACTACAGTGTCCAGGTTCTGGCCTACACACAGGCCGGAGATGGGGTTCGCAGCAATGTGCTCTACATCCAAACCCGAGAAGACCGTAAGAATATTCATATTCTACATTCAAGCTATAGACACAATTTAGGGTTCAGGAGAATCTTTTGCTTCACATGGGAGGAGTAAAGAAGAGGGAGAGGTAAGGGGGATACATCAAAATACATAGCCTGGTTGTATCTCAAACCCATGACAAAAGCTCATTTATGCTTGGAAGCTCCATTAGCAGTACTAATGAGAATTAAGAGGCTTTGGGTGCACAGCTCAGAGCTGAGGGAGGGCCGAAGTCAGCCAGCCATCAGTCAGACTGCATCCCCTCTACCAGACCCCTTGCCATAGGAATAGGGATTAACTCCTCTTGGATTAGAGAGAATTAATTTTGTGCTTACACCATTGGAGGCGGGATTACAGCAAGATCCATGTCTCTTTGTGAAGTGGAAAGAGGAGAGGCCTCAGGGTTAAAGATGGAAGGATAGATAGAACAACAATGGAGGAAATAATTCATTTGAAGTATTTTACAAATCATTAACAATGCTCTATGTACCTATTCATTTTGGCTTTATAAAGTTAACTATAATGTTTACATCTATTGTATTAATTTAATATAAAACTTGATAAATGTTTAAAGGTTTGACTAGAGAGTACTATAGTAGCTCACAATGCTGGTCTGTAATCTTGGGTCTGGGCAGGTTTTGGGCACCAGATGGGACTTAGCTCCCCCTTCTTCTGCCACTCCTCTTCTGAGATGGACATCCCGTTATGATAATTATGGCTGCCTCTGTACCCCTCCCCTTTGGCCTCATCATCACTTCCCAAAGGAAATGTACCATCTCCCGTTCCCTTGTCCAGACCTTCCTGGTTTGAGCCCTCTGTTCTTAACTTTGACTCCAGTTATCCCTACTTGTGTAGTAAGCTGCACAGGGGATGAACAGGCTGACTGACTGGATGAAGGGCCTCACTATAAAGATTTAGAGGATCCAGTCTTGTTCTGCCTCCCTCAGTAAAGCCCAAAGGAGGCCCATTGTCAAGAGGGACTCATATTTATGGAGGGCACTGAATAGACCTGACAGTGTTAACCCCATACTGTAAGGCTGCTGCCACAAAAGCATCATTGTTCACATTTTCAATAAATCCTGCCTCTTGATGTGTTTATTGTAAAATGTCTCACCCGTTTAAACATCCCTTGTTCCTTTGACGTGATTACCCCTATTAAGAGCATTAAGTGGTGTCCAGTGGCTCAAGTGGCCAACACCATGGATCAGACACCATCTAATCTGTTTGTGAGACTTAAGAGTGCTGCGTGTTACAGAGTCAGAACTGCTGACCACTATCTAAATGAACATATGTCACTGTCCTCTGAAAGGGAGTTCCTCCAAGTCCTAGAGCTGCTTAGAGAAGGATAAGACTGGCAATCTGCAAACAAGTCTGCTTATTTTAATAGGGCCCAATGCCCAGCGTGTGTATAATTCTTCAAGTTCTTAGTGATGCTAAATTCACTGTTAAACACCTTTATTATAATGAAGGCATACCTGGAATGTTTGTTTTCATTCATGTATGCTTGCATAATTCTGCATATTTGGCATTCTGCCTCTCCACCTTGTGATGTCATTATGTGATAATTGAGGTAGTTTTAATTTGTGTTTAGTCCATACATATATACATACAGCTTTCTTTACCAGGCTCATTCTGATCAGTTTAGCGCTCAAATTGCATTACACCCTTTTGGTAATTGGCAAAAGGATTTGGAGGCTCTCTACCATTTAAAACTATTTTATGTAAAATGCCAATGCTAAGGTATACAAAAGTAGTTTACAAAAGTAGCTACATTGCCTGAATGATGCATAATTTACCACCTTTAATGGCACAAACTACAATGTCAATTTATTGTTTTTTTCTCTAGTCCCTGGTCCACCAGCTGGCATCAAGGCGGTCCCTGCCTCACCTAACAGTGTGGTTGTTTCCTGGTTACCGCCTCTCAAACCCAATGGTGTTATCCGCAAATACACCATCTACTGCTCTAGCCCTGGCTCAGGGCAGCCGGTGAGTCTGTCTATGTAGTAGCATCTCAGCAGTGAAGAGGAATTTGATGAAATAATTAATTTGTAACCAGTATTACTCATTAAACTTGTGCTATCCTTGCTCGTATCTCTTTCACCGTGTTTGCACCACCATTTTATTTCCTGCCCTTCCAGATGAACAGATGAGGTTGTCTTGGCAACGTGATGAGACGTAGATATGCAAATGAAGCAGCGAACAAGCTCACACACGCACACTGCCGCATCCAAAGCACACTTTTGGAGGCTTCACAATTGAACATTTTCTATTTATATGTCTACTGTATGCGCCATGTTTCAGGTTGAGGTTAGATAGTGTGCACACAAACACAAGCACCTCCTGAAATCTGATATGAGCCTAGATTTCACTTATTTTTCACAAATCCTCCTCTCTGTGTATGTGCATGAGTGCCATGTAAATGAGCCCAGCCACTGAGAGGAGGGGGAACAGACACGCCATTAGCAGCAGGGAGAGGCCGGGGGAGAGAGGGGAGAGACAGACCAGGGGATCGAGTGCTTTTGTTCATCTTTTTATTACCCTCAAATATCACTCACGGATCACCACAACATCTCACCACACCATGACCACGATATAGGAATGTCTGAGCGCACCCCACCTCTCAGTCTTTCGTCTCCTCATCCCTCCATCCGCTCCTCTCCACTGAGCTAGACAGAGAGGGATAGAGGGAGCTGGGATGAACAATGTGATACGAACACATTAAGGAAACAGAGGCACTGACTTGAGAGAAAACAGTGCTATAGGGTGCCTCAGGTAGAGAAAGAATCTACATCTTATTTATGCCAAAGCCGTAGCCCCAAATGGTGTTTTAGTTTGTTTTACAAGCTTTCATGTTCACAAATTTAGTTTACAGCAGAGCTTTTTATTCTATTGGTGTTATAATAGTCTGATTTATGAAGCAAAAAAGGCATACACCTGCATTATACAGATGAGTATATATTATTAATATATAATATAATTTTACAAATCAATGGTTGATTTTCTGTTTAAAAACAAACATATAATAATAATAATAATAATAATAATAATAATAATAATAATAATAATAATAATTTAAACATAGTAATAGTTCATCTGCAAAGTATTTGGTTTCTGATATATTTTGGTTGGTGTGAAAGGCGTTACAGATCTTACTGATGACTGCTTATGTATTACACTACTGGTTTGCTGGGCTATTAATACTTGTAAATATCTGAACTTTATTTATTAGATTTTAGTAACTGGTGATGTCTCCTACATAGAAGTATGGGCCATTTCTTAATCATTATTCCTGTTTCATTATGATTATGCTTTTTTAAATGACATGTTCAGAAAAAGTTATCAAATGAAATCATGACCCTCAGCAGTAATCCAGATATGGAGATGGTTCTTCCTTGTTAACACAATGGCCCTCTCTCCCAGGCACCCAGTGAGTACGAGGCCAATCCTGAGATGCTCTTCTACCGTATCACGCACCTTTCCCGTGGTAAACAATACCACATCTGGGCTGCTGCCGTGACAACTGCCGGACGCGGAAACATCAGCTCAAAGGTCACCGTGGAGCCTGCTGGGAAAGGTAGATCCCCCGGGCAAGTGTGTAAAGCATGAGAAGGTTAAAGCGATTCCTATAAAGGTTATGATGTTACAAATATGGCCGTAAAAATGACAACAACATGATGCTTGCCTCTTTCACTTTCCAAGGCAGCTTTGTATTGACTGACAGTCCCAGTATTGATTGAGTAGAAAGAAATGCTGTTGTTAATTATGTGGTGATGAACAGGGCCTATCTAGTAAACTGACCCTCAGGGAGTACAATAGCCGGCAAGAATCAATAAAGAGGAGAATCTATGGAGAAAAGAGATTCAGTCCGTGAGGGCAGGGGAGGGGCGGGGTTAAAAGTAATTCAGTAGCTTTTACTTACACAGTAATGCCTCTTGTCAGAATGACTAGGCCAGTTTGATAACAATAAAACACTAGTTGCTATCAATAACATGATATAAAATTTTAAATACTAAACTTTCTGTTTTTGGTATTTAGTTCCAGCCAAAATCCTGTCCTTTGGTGGCACAGTGACCACTCCCTGGATGAAGGAAGTGCGTCTGCCCTGTAGTTCAGTGGGTGAACCAACCCCAACAATAAAATGGACCAAAGACAGGTGAGTTTCCAATTATGAAAAATTAGGGCCGTTTTTTAACAATTAAAAATGTTTCATATATCAGGAAGCTGAAACCCATGAATAACACGAGAATAGGGCTTGTGTGGGAAATATTAAAATGTGCATCTTTCCATACAGTGATAACTCTGCCATCCCGGTGACAGCCGACAGCCAGAGACAGATTCTATCAAATGGGACGTTGCTTTTACGTTTAGTCAAGGCAGAGGACTCTGGGTACTACACCTGCACAGCAACTAATACACTGGGATTTGACACAATTATCGTCAATCTAGTGGTTCAAGGTATGAGATATATTTGAGATACATATGTTTGCATTGCCTTATGAGAATGAGAAGGCTAATTTGCTTTTTGGGTTTGGTTTTTAGTTCCTCCTGACCAGCCTCGCCTGACTGTGTCCACTACCTCCACTTCCTCCATCACTCTTACATGGATACCTGGGGACAACGGAGGAAGTTCAATCAGAGGTATGCTAAAGGCATTTTATACCATGTTTGAACTGATTGCTAGATTCTCTCAAGAGTAGATCATTTTCACTATTATTCATCAATTAAAACTCAAATGTATTTTATAATAACAATAATAAAAAAACAATCTAAGGTTAAACTCAGTTGTCTCTAGGTAGACTTGAATGAACTCCTTGTCAATTGTGGCTTTATGTCGCCACCTGGTGGCCAGTCAAGCAGCTGCCATTGTAGTCCAGTGCATTCATGATTTTTCCTGAAATCTTTTTGACTATGAGAATTTGTATGTATTGCAGGTTTTGTGCTGCAGTACTCAGTGGACAACACAGAAGAGTGGCGAGATGTGTTCATCAGCTCCAGTGAGAGGTCTTTCAGACTGGACAATCTCCGTTGTGGAACCTGGTACAAGGTCAAGCTGGCAGCCAAGAACAGTGTAGGCTCAGGGCGCATCAGTGAAATCATTGAAGCCAAGACTCATGGGAGAGGTAAGTACTCATAAAGCAGACAAGAGCAACTTCAGGAACATTAAAGATGAAATATTCTTCGGTTTAGGACAGACGATCATAACCTGCCTTTTAAGCAGGGTTAATGGGATGAATTATCCAATATGCTATGTTATACAATACACAATAATTATTAGATACATGATATAAGTAGAAAGTGGAACTTTACATAATGTACAAGCCAACATAATACAGATGTCTTTTTGCCCCCGGCATAAGTTGCTATTGGGCGGTTAATTAACAAAAAGTCTACTTGAAAATACACATTACTGATTGTTTGGTTTTGTTCATGTTTTTCTTTATCGTTGCAGAACCTGTTTTCAACAAGGACCAGCCTCTGCTCACACACATCAACTCTACTCATGCTGGGCTCAACCTGCAGGGCTGGACCAGCGGTGGATGCCCCATCACTGACCTCCTGCTGGACTTCAGGCCTAAAGGAACCTGGGCCTGGCAGAGTGTCAAAGCAAACTCCACATCTCAGCTGTTCCTCAGCGAGCTGCGAGAGGCCACCTGGTACGAGCTGAAGATGAAGGCCTGCAACAGTGCCGGCTGTGGCAACCAGACGTCACAATTCGCCACCACTGACTACGATGGGAGTAAGTGGAACTGCAATAATACAACTAATGTGTGAAGGCACTGGTGATTTTAAAAACCTGCTTGTTTTGTCAGGTACCATCCCTCCTATTAAATCTGCTCGTGGAGAAGGAGACGATGTGAAGAAACTATTTTCCATTGGCTCTCCAGTCATCCTGGTCACTGTGGGTGTGGCTCTGCTTTTTATTATTCGAAAGAAGAGAAAGGAAAAGAGATTAAAACGACTTAGAGGTGAGACCACACAAAGTTTTAGAAACCAGTTTAATGGATGACAGTCATCTTTAGATTTAATGTAATTCTAAAACTCCCTTTCTTTCTAGATGCTAAAAGTCTTGCAGAGATGCTTATCAGGTAAAAACTATTAGTGTGGTTTGCTAGAATAGAGTTCAATTGCATTCTATTTTGAGATGAGCCTTAATCTTGTCTTTTTTTAACAGTAAAAACAATCGCACCATAGACACCCCTGTAAAGGGCCCTCCTCAGGGGCCTCGGCTCCACATAGACATCCCTCGGGTTCAGCTTCTCATTGAAGACAAAGAGGGCATCAAACAGATTGGTAAGGAGAAGTTCAAATACCATGATCTTATGTTATCTTATCCCAGGACACTGTGATAGTGGGTGTGTTTTGTTCAGGAGAAGACAAAGCGGCTGTGCCAGTAACAGACACTGAGTTCAGTCAGTCGGTGAACCCACAGAACTTCTGCACTGGCGTCTCTCTGCATCACCAAGCCCTCATACAAAACTCAGGACCACTTATTGACATGTCTGACATCCGCCCAGGAACAAGTGAGTTACATTATGTTCATGCTACAGATATTTATATAAAAACAATTTTTTCTAAATATGTTGCTTGCGCTTTGTCAGACCCAGTGTCCAGGAAAAGTATCAAGTCCGGCCACAGCTCCAGAAACAGATATTCAAGTCAATGGACTTTGAGTCGGCCAAGCCAGACCCAGTCCACAGCATCAGCACGAACTTTGACCTCTGACTGGAGGACTATGGGTTCACGTGGCATCACTGCCACAGAAAGTGACAGCTACAGTGCCAGTCTTTCTCAAGACACAGGTAAATACTGTACATTACATAAAAATGCAAAGATTAACCAATGTAACTATAAAATGTCTCTGAACTAAATCTGAACTGACTTTATTTTTTTCAGATAAAGGCCGTAACAGCATGGTTTCAACAGAGAGTGCCTCCTCCACATATGAGGAGCTGGCCAGAGCATATGAACATGCTAAGCTGGAGGAGCACCTGCAGCATGCTAAGTTCACCATCACAGAGTGCTTCATATCTGATAGTTCATCTGATCAAATGACCACTGGCACCAATGACCCGGCAGACAGTATGACTTCTCTGAGCACTCCTTCAGAGCCAGGCATCTGCCGCTTCACCTCCTCGCCTCCCAAACCACAGGACTACGATCGTGGCAAGAATGTGGCTGTGCCTATCCCACACCGCGCCAAAAGTGAGTATAAATGTGGTATTTATGGGTATTTATGCTATTAAACAGAATTTTTACTCCATGTTAAGTGCAGGCCAGTTTTTGTGAGTGTGTAAAATTGTCTACCATATCCCTGTGTATTTTTTACAGTCTAAACTCTACACAGACAGCATCAGCAAAGCTCCTGGCCATCTGATTCATTATAAAACAAAGATTTTCACATGGTTACATCATTCTCTTTTCTTCTCTTACCTCAGGTGAATTTTGCAATCTTCCCCTCTACATGAAAACAGACCCGTTCTTCCGTAAACAAGGGGAGCTGCACGACCCGTGTCCTGCTGTGCCACCACGGGAGGCTTCCATTCGCAGCCTCACACAAAGAGGCTATCACACCCAGGGACGCCACAAGACTCTAGACTCCAAACAACTGGGCCACTCGGGGCCCAGCAGCCTGGGCTCCAGCTCAGGCACCTCCACCCTGCCCCAAAGGACTCTGACTATGCCCAGCTCCAACACAGCGGCCACAGCCTCCACCTCCAGCACCAGCAGTAACCCCAACAACAGCTCCAAGGGCGGGTCCAGAGACTCTCTGCTGGAGAGCAGCTCATCTGCGCTGGGCAGGCTGCAGAAACAGAGCGCAGGCGCCTACTCCAAATCATACACACTAGTGTAGCGCGCTCATTTGCACTGACTGAAGTGCCCAAATCAGGGCTGACTGGGGCAGGGGGCACAAACATCTCTTGATCCCAGTTATAGGGGGCTCAGTATCCTGCTCAGCTGCTCTATTACTGCAGGAGGCTGTCGCCCGGTAGAGACCCAGCTAACCGGACTTTTTCATGTACTCCTGGGACTCTTGAAAAACTACTAACTCAAACTAACAGATCCAGCAGGCTGGTGCTCACTCTGCTAATTTTTTACTGGGGTTGCACTGCGCAAAGCCCGGAAGCAATCCTGTGGTCATTTTGCAAAGCTGACTATGATTGAGGAGCTCTGTTATTACAAGATGAAAATTTTGATAGCCAGTGTGAAGCTGTGTGGTCATCTGTCTCTCATACATGCTCTGTCCTAGTCTTATTATCCATTCGCAAACTTGAAGTTAAGTTTCCTCTTCTAACTGTAACCCCTTCTCATGTCGCTTAATGTCCCACATTGAGATTGGCAAATTTACATAAAAAATAATTCCATAAAAATCAGGTAAGCTTTCAGAAAAGATCAAAGTTTTATCATGTGAAAGCCTTCCGCACATCTCCAAATGAATGACATGTGTAATGATTCACATGACAACCCAAATAAGTAGCTTTGATTTCTCACATAAAAATAGAGATTATTTGGTATTATAAAGAATTTACATATATATTTCTATGTATAGTATTGACATTTAAGTGAAATTATGACAAAGTATTAATAGTGTGCACTTAAGTACTGGTGAAGTGCATACTGCAATTTATGGTATGGTCTACACTACTAAATTTATTAAAAGACAATCGCTCAATCATGTGAAGAGGAATTTAAAAATGTTGGATTAAATAAAGATAAGTGAATATATAATATGTTCTGTATGGTACTGTTGGCTGACTGCGTTAGAGAAGAGATTTGAGTTTAATTTACAATCTCAATATGAAGTACAAAGGTTCTGGTGAGTCCTAAATAACACTCAAATACTATGTAGCATTGTCCTTACTGTGTGTGTTTGGAAAATACCAGGACAACGGAGATTATTATACCATTTATGGCTATGAAGAGGAGGCATGGGAGTGGTACATTACAATAATATCTATGTAAAATTTTCTAATCAGTATTACAATCAGACTATCTCCTATTATTGTTGGTTTTATTTTATAATGGCTGCTAAAATCTATTACTAAAACAGTATTATGGCACACTTGCCACCATCACAAATTAGACAGAAATCCTAGTCATGATGTGAATGAAGCATAAATAATATACTTAATGTCAGGGAGATAATTTTAAGATAATATAATGTTCACTCAATTGAAATAGCTTATATAAATGTTTTCCTATTTCTGCGGTATATTTCTGTATATGTCCCATTTGTTTTCTCCCAATGTACATTCACACACACAAAACTTCAAGGAGGGTCTTTTTTTGAGATGCTCCTGAACAGTATTTTGTAGTTTTCATTGATTTATTAATTTGTTTCTTTGTCCATTTGTCTGACTTAAAAGAGGTTAAGGATATATTTTATATGTATTTTATGAAATTAATTACATTTTTTGTTTTGGTTCAGCAGTTCTGGTACATGGCCTAAACCAGTCCAGCCTTGTCAAATCAGGGACCCGTAGCTCTTTTGGTCACTAGTGTACATAGCGGTGGACATGAGCAGGTCAGATCAAGTGGTGCGTTCAGGCTCCTGTCCGAGCCCAAATGATTTCAATTCAAATGTCACTTCCTAAATATGGCTCCTTGATTTGTCCCTTTGTGAGTGTTGTTTATTGATCAAGTCTTGTACATAAACACAGTTTTGTATGAGTAAGAGCTATTTTCAGCCGAACAAATCAGGGGACACATCATGTTTGGATGCCCCGCTTTCAAAGTCTAAAATCTAAAATTAATTATTTTATTTCTGAAATGGGCAAATTATTCTTTTCCATTTATGTTTTTGATACTAATTTGTTGACTTTTGATTGTTTTTAAAAGGTCTTTTGATGTTGTCATTTGTCCCTTTAACTTTTATATTATTTTATTTTATTTTTTATCCTCAAAGTCATTGCATGCTTGCTTAAAGGGAAAATAGAAGGAAAAATGTATGAAAATCAAAGCAAAATCAAAAAAAAGTTGCGGGTATCCCAAACATTTGTTTGAGTTGCTTGTTATAGCAAATGCTTGTGTTCAAAGGTACATTTTCTATGAAAAGAAACAAAAACTAAAAAGATCATTCTAACACCTTGTGCAATAAAGCTATCTTTCATATGTTATGGCTTCCGTCAATCTCAGACACTTTCTCTGGACAAATAGGCCTAATGCAATATATTGTTTTGTTTACATGTGCAGAATATTGGATTCATTATGAGGCTTTGAGTGAGATAACGGTAACAATTAGACTCTGGTCTGCAGTTTGTAAGGACATCCATACAGTCTAAATACTATAAAAGTGCATTTACTTTGTTTACATATTCCTTAAATATAACCCTTATATAAAAATAAATGAGGGTGGCAACAGGCTTGCCACTACACCGAAAAGGTGTACTGTAGATTTATAGAAAAAAAAAAAAGTATCTGCTTTACTTACAAAAGGCCACAAGATGGCAGTATAGTCCCTCGAGATGAACAGTGACGCTGACAGACTCGTGCCATTGAGCGGGGGCAGTCGTTCATGACGGAGATGTTGTTAATAATTGATCTAAATGGAGTCACCTGCACTGGCCCCAGCTACTACACCAGCGTGTTGGTCTATTAGGTCAGTGTTATTTTACTCAAAAGTCCTACTGCACTGAAATTATAGCTATGAGAGCCTTGACTCCCTGTGTTTGTTTACTGACCTGCCAATCACAAATATCACTCAAACCACCCACTATTCTCCGACAGCGGAGAAGGCGCAGATCAAAACATCATAATTAGACGCGTGTTGTATTGTGAGATGTCAGCGGGGTGTGATAGGTCTTTTCAGGCGCTGTCTGCCTCTTCACAATAACAGTCCTTAAACAGCCAAGACGCGAAGTGTCAGATCGGTGGTCCCCGTCACAGTAGGATTCATAAAACTGCTTTTGTGCAGCTTAACAACAGCACAGATGGGCTACTTGTGCCACCAGTGGAAAAACAACAGGTGCTGAGGACAATTTTACAAGATTTAATTTATTAACTATTATACAGTTCACATAAGGCCTTCATCTTCAAACACTTCAAATTTCATGGTCTGTCCTTGGTGCACAGAAGATATGTTTCTTCTACTTCAGTATTTTCATATTTGTTTTGTCTAATTTTATGTTTTAAAATGGAAAGAGGCTTTCGTACTTCATTTGAGTATTTTAAATCATGCATTAACCTTAAGTGGCCTTGAACCATTCACAAAAATTGTAAAAATGGACTTTCAATCATTGAAATACACACTAGAAACGTTTTCTACCATTGACTACAGGGTGGCGCCCCCAACATACAAATAAACATATCATAGAGTAGTATGCACTTTGTCAATGTTGAGCTCAGTCTAATGATTGTGTACATCTGGAGTTAGCGGCAGGTTGATGATTCTGTCATAGTTTGGAAAGACAAACTGGAAACAGCATTGTGATCGAAAAGTACCAATGAATTCAGCTCCCAAAACCAGTGCTCTACATACAATAAATGTACCAGGACACAGACACGCAGAGCCTGGGTCTGCTGGTTCAGTTTCTCCCAAGACTTCATTCAAGACAGTGCTTCACTTTCGTTGGATCATTATACGATTGTGTCTTCATTCACAATGCTACCATTGAACATGTGTTGCTTGTTTTTTTTCTTCTGTAAAAGGGGAGGGTGTGTAAGCCAACGCTAAACTAACTCACTAAAGCAGCAGATGGGTCTTTCCCAATTCCCATTCACAATTATATAAGTCTACAGGGTTGTGTTTTGTGGGACCATTGAAACAGTGAAAGGACTAAACCGCCTGAGTTACAAGTCCTTAATATTAGATGAAAACAAAGAGGTTGGCTGATAAGCAGCCTCAGCAATACATCCCCAAGCCTCTAAGGTTTCAAGCCTGTAGTCTCCATAGTCACTGGATGGCAACATAGTTGTGTTATGGTATCACTAGTTACACATTACATCTCCCCATTTCACTTTGCATCTTTCACCTGACTGAAAGCAGGCAATCTCTTTTTAAATGCAGCCTAAACTTCCCTAAATGTCCATCAATCAACAAATGCAATCTAGACAAATGCTTCAAGTAAACTAGCTTTCACATGGCTGGGTGAATAAGGAAATGGTCAGATACAGACTTCCCATTTGTCTAAAATGTAACTTTTCTGAATTTTCTGAACATAGGTTTTTACAAAAAGGATCTTGTTTTACAAGCCTGTTCTAATGCCACACTCACCACTAAAACAATAAGGGCAGTTAGTCAATGTGGCATCTCAATTATCTTCAGTTAACACTACACTATGAAA
The DNA here is from genome assembly GCA_029959045.1 of Taenioides sp. WSHXM2023. Taxonomy (NCBI): domain Eukaryota; kingdom Metazoa; phylum Chordata; class Actinopteri; order Gobiiformes; family Gobiidae; genus Taenioides; species Taenioides sp. WSHXM2023. The sequence goes on along the minus strand of CM057098.1, from coordinate 15,670,206 downwards.
AAGTGCTTGGAGATAAGTTAGTGAATACAAAAAGAATATGTCTGATGTAAACAAAGTTTGATCTGCCAATACTCTGGGCAAGGGTTATGGCTGAGCTATGAAAAAACAGTGATAGATAAAGTGCATCCCTGGATGTGTACCCTTCCCCTGCTCCTGACAGCACCTGTTGAGCAGCTCAATACACAGGAACAGTCCATCAGTCCAGTGGCAGTACTTCATGAGATAAAGAAATTAAAATACAGGTTAAAACATGGCATGGAGGATTTTTTTTTTTTTAGTATAGGATAAGTGGTGTCATCAGAAGGCTTGTAGTGACGGGGCTCCCTGTTGCCCTCATGTATCAGGGCATGGCAGTACCAGTTAGTGATCATCCCAAAATACTTACAACCAGTGCTTTAACTGTTCACATTAGACCAGGACCCAGCCATAAGCATCCATGGGAGATGTCTGCAGGCTCATTTTGTCTCTGGTCCTGGACTCAAAACAATCTTCAATGACAATGCTACCACTAAAATATGATGCCCTTAAATTCAGCAAGCACAAATGGATTTTCCTATTAAGGGCAGCTCTGTCTCATGTGGATATAGCGTATACGTCTTGAGGCCCTGGAAGTACTTTTTCGTTTTCTGTAGTGAGAAGGTCCAGCATGGGCACGTGTGGCGGGGGTCTCTCACAGTGTCTCCTGTTCAGCCGGTGAGTGATGAGGGTGAGAGTGCTGGTGCAGGGGCGGGAGCAGGGACTGTAGGGGCGACTGGGGTGTGGTGGGGGGCGACTGCTGCAGTGGGCTGAAGTGAGCTCCACTGTGGGGGGGGGAGGAGCGGTAACAGGTGTAGGCGGAGGTGAGGGCAGTGGTAGGGGAGGCCGGGAGTCCTCCGAGCCCAGTGGGGGAGTCTATGAGCGGCTGGTTGTAGAAGAAGAAGGCGCACTGATGGATGAAGATCTCAATGATTGTCTGGTAGGTGCGTGTAGCCGTCAGAGCGTCCATAGTGGTGAAGTCAGGCCTCATCAGCGTGGGCCAAAAACAGATGGACAGATTCTCACTAGTCATCAAGTTCAGCCTACTCAGCTGGCTCACCCTTGGGACACACAAGCACTGGTGTTAACAAAGGCAGACAATTAACTGAATTCACTGTGCAAGTTCCTCACTGTAATACACTTGTGAACTGAAAAATAGTGCTGTTAAATAGACAAAATGTACACCAAATTAACAGAAATTGTCAATAAAGCAAACACATCAAATACACTAGAATTTATCTGTGTACCATGTAACTTTTCTGATGGGGGATCCACCTGCTTGCATCCATGGAAATGCTATTGTTGCTTTAACAGAAATGTTCCATCAACCCCTTGAGAAACATGTTAATGCGATCGAGGCAGGTCTGGTGGCTTGTCTCCATAAAGATAGACATGTTTAATGCCATACCGTGGAACAATCCAGAAACAACAATAACATCTCTAGGAAAACAAGTAGGTGGTGGACCCTTGACCAGAAGAGTTATAGTTGGAGTATAGTAAATACATAAGAGCAAAAGAAACATAGCATGAGCAGAACTCACTTGTGTAAGTGGCTCACAACATATTTAAAGACATCATAGTTCTCTCTGGGGAACTTCCTCAGGACATCCTTCATGGTGTACAGCCTCTGTTCTCGGTCATTAATTTCTGTGAGCAGAGGAAGTTTGGATAAAACTTTCATTATCAAACTGTGATCTAAAGCTTGAAGAGTAATATAGAATATTTCAACAAACAAAGTCCACTCAATCCTCCCCCATCCTTCACCCCTTAAAGAAACAATCTTTTTATGTTGTACGGGACCCTCCCAGCACAGCAGTGTTTGCTTACTGAAAGCCTCCAGTAGGTCCACCTGCAGAGCACAAGGCACCAGGGGCTCAGGCAGCTCGGAGAAAAAGCTTTTGAGGGCTCCGGCAACAGTGTTAATGGAGAAGTCCTTTTCCACCAAATCCAAACCATGGTCTACAAAAAAGGGAAATTAAACAGAGTCAGTCACCAGTCATAGCAATCATCTGTGCCAACACTGTTAATGTTTTGATTATTCAATGTCATAATTACACAAGTGCACAATGATGAACTCACCCTGTTCAAACTGTCTCTGCATGCTCTCCATCTCAGACTTGTTTCCGCTCACTCGGTACAATCCTTCTGTGTTGAGTCCTGAGGAAAATCGTGTAGAGCAGAGAAATGGAGAAGGAGTGGGGGGCACAGTAGGGGGCAGCACAAAGTAGAAACACTTCATTAGCTACACTGCAAACAGACACATGCCAGCACTTTTCACAGAGGGGATGAACTAGCCTTGTGTTAGTAGATTTTACATAATTTGGATTCAGGGAAGCAAAAATAATAGCACATTACTTTTTGAACTACAAGGACATGGTCATATACTGTAATTATTATAACATATAAGAGAAAAAATTATGCTAACCTGTTGTCTCAATAAATCGGACACACTTCTCAATAAAGAGAGGGATTGGCCTGTCTGGAGACACCACAGTCACAAGTGGGACCCCAAAGTAGTTGCTCTCCATGGGCTTAGGAATCGCAGGACGAGGCTTTGTTCTTGTTTTCTGATTAAATAAAAACATGATACAAATTAAAGCATTAAACTTAAAAGATTAAATCAATTATGTCAAAATGTTAAAAATGTCTCACTTTAGCTGTTCGTCGCAGACTCTTCAGTATGTTCCTCTTTTTGGGATCTTCACTCTCCTCAACAAGACTGTCACTTTTCAGGGTCCCATAGTCTTCCTCCTTGGACTTTGTGAGTGCGCCCATCTCATCGTCACTACCAATGAAGCTTGTACGAAAGCTGCTGAACTTGCCGAGCCTCTTGGAGCGGTCGCGATAGAGGCGGGGCTTAACCCCCACAGCAGAGAACTTCCTCCTTCTCTCCAGCGAGCTGCTGTCAGCTTCACTGTCCGAACCGTTTCCATTCGAGTGCATCCTGTTGGAGTTGCGGATGGTGATGATTTTGCCCTGTGTGCTGTCATGGGGCACAGAGTAAATGATCTCTTCATTGCTGAGACGAGGCTTTGTCACAGCGTCCAATGGTTCAGCGTAATCTGACGGATCATAGCCAACATCTCCACCAGGAACCCAGGTGACAGCAGAGGGCAGGGAGCGGCGATGACCTAGAGTGTCAATGTACGGGTTTCTGCTCACTTTACGAAAATCAAAAGTCACGCCAGGTTTTACTCGAACTTGGGCTGGTACTTTGTTGTTGAGTTTGTTCTCAAAGTCCCTAATATCAGAGATGACAGAGATGTCACTTGAATCCAAGTCGGGCATGTTGAAGCCTCCTCCGTGAGAGGTGAGTGTGCCATCATAGTACGGAGGAGAAGGCTCCACATCATCTTCAGAATCCAGGTACATAGTAACAGGGCTGGGAGAGCTGCAGCGCGGGGAATACACGTTTTCCCCAGTGCAGGCTTCAGCCACATTATCATACATGTGAGTGGCCTCAACTATGTTGCGTTTCTCCACCACCTCCATCAGGAACGAGTGAAACATCTCTATTCTGTGCAGACCCCCCACCATGCCCCCTGAACCACACACCAGAGTATTGAAACGGCCCTCGATCTCATGGGCCAGCTCTTCTCCCGCAATAAGCTGTTCACTGGCATAGTCGCTATCTGTGAGCTCTGCTTGGCTATCCCCCACAGCCAGGATTTGTACTGGGATAATGTCCTGGACCTCACAGAGAAACGCACACAGAGTCTCCAGAGAGGCCTTACGAGAGGCCGAGTACACAGCCATGTATCCATGCACCAACCTGCTCTTTCTCAGAGTGAACGAGGCATGATATGACAGCACTGACATCTCTATAGCCAGCTTGTGTCCACCCACTGTCTGCTCCAATATCACAGAGGTGCCACTGCCGGACATAGGCCTGCAGTGCTGAGGCATGAGGAAAGGAGACAGGAGCTGCTCTATGTCATAGGGGTCTCCGCACATCAAACACATTACAATGCGCAGGTCTGCCTCTGGGACAGGCTGAAGAGGGGAGTCTCTGAGGCCAGGGGGTTCAGGGAGGAGGGGTGGAGAACTGCTACTGAAGGATGTGCTCCGTCTTATGTCCAAAAGACTCCTAAGTACCTGGTTAATCTGGGACTCACTCATATTGTGGCCATAACCTACACCAGGGGAGGCAGGATCTAAAAAGCTACACTGCAGCCTTCGGGCAACCTGCTGTCCCTGTGTTATTAGGGTTAATGCAGTTTCTCCACCAATATCTGCATATGACCCCACTCCTCTCTTAGTCACCAAAAGCAGTGACAAAGGCAGCTGTGCTAACTGACTATCCCTCCTTCCTAGGGTTGACTCCCTCAGTCTCTCCAGGCTTTCAACCACATAAGAGAGTGAATCTTTTGAATTGTACAGACACAGACAACCGTGAGGGGTGAAAGTTGGCGTGTGGAAAGAATTGACTGGGAGACGAACGTTCCCTTCAATGGGCCGTAAGGTGAGTTCATACATCTTCCCGTCTAACACATACCAGTCATCATTTGTGCACAAAGCCCTAATCTCATTGGCGAATTCTCTGGCCAACCCATCCTTCCCGAGTATAACCAGATTAATCCTATCGGCCTTGTTGTCCCCAAAATGACATTTCATGTCATAAAAGGGGTAGTAAGTAGGGAAACGAGACGCTAAAATCTGTTCTATTTTTGAGTCCCCACAGTGTGGACTGCTGGGGCAGGTCTCCTTTGTGGGGTGATACACAAAGTGGATATGCTTCAATACTAGAGCATCTCTTTCAGCTGGAAGCTTTTGTAGCGCTTTAAAGCGCTGTTCCTCCCCCAGAACCTCCTGAATGGCACCCATCTTTTCTTTACTGGGTTTAGCATCCACCTCGAGTTCATAAAACAGCTCAGAGTACTCAAGTAGGAGCTCTTGGAAGTCTTCCTTGGCGCGGTCGATAATCTCCTTCTGGTGGCGGTTATACAGGTCCAAGTACTCGGGCTCCTCCAGCCACTGATAGAACTCCTCATTCATGATGAAGCTGCGCGCCTCCTCCCATGGTTTCCCCGGTGTGACAAACGGAGATGACACTAACTTATGTTTGAACTCCAGTCTGATCTCCGCTCTTCTGCACTCATTACGCAGGTGCTCCAAGTGGACATTAAAGATGTCCTCTGCCTCTCCAGTTTCTAGCAGGTCCGAGGGAATACGCTCATCTTCCATGTTGTCAATGTGGGATGTGTCCTCCCATGGAGAATCCTCCAACACAACAAACCAGTGAGCAAAGTGTGGTTTGGACTCCAGGACCTTCTGCACCCCAGACCAGCTCAGCTGATCGATCTCATCCAGGTCAGGCACTAAAGAGCTAAGTGCTAAAGGAAGAGTGCTTAGGTAGATCTTGCGACGTCTCTCAATATGTTCTTGTTTTAAACGATAGACATGCTGTTGGAAAAGCTTTTTGCATTTCGCTGTTCCCTCCAAGAAGACATACTCTTTGTACTCAGGGGAGTTGTTCATTCGCCGGTTGGTGTTTAACCATGTTTCATTATGATTTTTGACAATACGGTTTATAAGCCACTCATATCGATCCTTGGCTGATGCAATCTGTTGACTCTGCAGCTTCAGTGCCTCAAAATAAGGAATTATTTTAGGCTTGCCCCTGCTCTTATCAATTAGTTGGACTAAAGTGAGAAAAGCAAGATCGACATTTATATTTGAGCGGGCTGATGTCTCGACTACAGGTAGATTCTTTTTAGTAATAGCAAAGGTGTGCGCATCTTTGATATAGCGTTCAACTCCTTCATCACATTTGGTGAGAACCAAAACAATTGGTTTCTTAGTCTTGCTTAGCTGACCGTATAAGTTAGTGACAAACTTGAGCTGGTCATCAAAGTTCCTGTTCATGCCGCGGCTCACATCAACACAAAGCAGGAAGCCATCCACCTGTAGCTTTCCTTCAGGCATTTGTTTTTGCTCAAAGTCCTGCTCAAGGCCCAGCTGGTCTGTGCAAAAGTACATGAGCTTCTCTGCTGAGGCCAGCTTTGTGGCAGTGGCCCTTTTGATATAGGGCTGCATCGCAGTGCTACGATGTGGCTGAAATGTCTGGTCATCAATAAATTCAGTTTGTTCCACCACATGCATCCGACATTCAGGACCCTCCTCCATGACGCGCCCCACCTCCCCCCAAAACAGAAAGTGATCATTGTTCACTACTCGGCCTCCAAAGTCACTGGTGCTCAGGACTGATGTGTGGTCCAGGTAGAAGTCATCGGCACTGGGCCGTACAAAGCGATTACACAGGCAGGACTTCCCCACCCCACACTGGCCTTTCTCCTTCTCTGTTCCAGACAAACCCACCACAACCAGGTTGTAGAGGGGCGATCGGGCATCTTGCTTTTTAGCCATCATAATCTCCAGACGCTCATCCTGCCACAACAGGCACTGTGTAATAAAGTTCACTCAAACATGTGTTCAAACAGACGCTCAGTTCAGACTCTTTGCTGGACTTCAATTTTAATAAATAGCAGAGGGGTGATATCAGCAGTCATTAAGCCAGTCCTCATGAGTCAGACCCTGTGAAAAATAGAAAAGAAAAACGAAAGTCAACAGAAAGAACTTGGGGAAGATATAATGAAAGTAAAATTTACCAAAGAGAAATGTTAATACATTTATAAATTATTTTGGTATTCTATGGAAGATGCTGGCTAAAACTTAAAAATGGCAATATGTCTTTTAGACCAAGATTAAATCCATGTACAACTTTATTGTGAAAAAAAAAAATACTACTTGACATCTTTGTTTTAACTTGTCCTACCTAAACATTCAGATTTTTATCTTACAGGGTAATGTTTATCTTAAAACGGTGAACTTTATCCGGGCAGGCTGTTGTTTCACAATAAATAATTTAGTAAATATGACTTTTTCTGCAGTGACCAACAATAGAATTAGTAATTTACATCTTTATTAGATAAAATAGGCACGCTGAATAATTATACATGAAAATCAATGTAAGAGTAGTTTGTGGGTTACGTGTAAACTGATATGGAAGAGCATACATGGAAGCTCCTTGCAACATTCACTCTGACAGGGTCAAACGGAACATGGGCAGTTCACTGTGCTCAGTTGGGCTAGGCCTGGTGTACCCAATGAACTAGCAAGTAACCCACAGACAAAAACACCCTTAAATCTGATTTGTGTAGCCAATACAGTCTCTCAGGTTAACCTATTGCAGCCTCGTAACCTCCATGCTCTGATCAGATTTGGCGAGGAAAGATTTGTGCCAAGGATTACTAGTTAACATGAGCTTTAGGGTGCAGAGAGGGGCTGACCACGCCAGGCCATCTGCAAAATGCACAGTCTGGTTATTGTGGGATAGTTCTCCCAACATCACACCGACGATGATTAAAGGAAATCATCTGGGCAGTGGTGCAGGGTGTAGCACTTCACACAAGGAACGAGCCAATAAAGAAGTGAGCGTGTAGCGTACATACCAGCGCAATTCTCCTTTCTCATCTCGCATCTGTCAGGCCACCTCCTGCCGCAGACCTCGCCGCCTGATGTGCACAAGCAGAAGCCGCAGACTGCACTAGATGTCCTTTCTATTTCCACCTATAATACTAAGATCACTCCAACTTGGGCAACCGGGGCACTTCATTTAAATATCCCCTGCCCATGCCTGATTCTCTTGTTTAGTTCCACCGCTTTCTTTGCAATTAAACAGGCAAAAAATCGCCAAAAATGAAACAATTTGCGTTGTTCCGTGTAGGCTTTTCTTCTTGAGAGATTCAGGCGTTCAAAAATCTACTTATCCGATTTCTGTTCGCTTGACCACGTTGCTTTTTCTATAATTATTCTGTCCATTGTTGTGGCCACATAATGCAGGGCCGGTCTCGCACACTGAACAATGCTGACTTCGTTGCAATAGCGGTAGTGTTTGGCCTCAAAGGAACGCACGATTTCAGCTACATAGACGCTTCATGTCCCGGTGTATTTGCCAGCCGACTGCGTGTGTGAAAGTGGTCTTACTGCTGCCAGATTTCCGATAATGGCGGCGGTAGCGGCCCTCCTCCCCGGCTCTGGCTCTCTCTTCTTTTCTTTGGGAAAAGGGAGCAGTGGAGACAGGGGCAGACTCACCCAGCGGCGCCCTCACACACTGCAGCAAGCGGCGCGACCCACCAATGCACCGACCGACCGACCGGGGCACTGGCTCTTCAGGATTTATCTCTGCATTACTTCATTGCACTCCTATAGACACACCTTATGCATTTAATATAGAAGCTTACTTAACAGATTTCATTAATAAATATTCAAACGTCCATCCCACCAAATAAGAAGGTAAGTGAATAGAAGTTAGTCTCATGGTCTAAATCAATAAGTTCACCGCGAGAATAGATGCATTTCCTTGTAAATATATAGCCTGTGTCCTGTTTTGGCTGCAAACTTTGACATACATGGTGTTCCTCATAAAGAAAACTGTTGGATCCATAGTCTAAAATTCTCTCCCCATCTGAACATAACCGGGTCTATATGTTGTAACAAAATTAGACGTGCTCATTGTATTATCTTAAATACATAAAAGTGACTACACTGGCCAAAAAAATACACCTTAAAGATTAAATAGGCTGTAAGTGACATGTGTATAGCTAACCTACTCCACAGATTGCATGAGATTAAATTATTAAAAATGTATAATTTGTGCCACCATAGTCTTAACAAAATTTATGGAAAGAATTGCATTAGAAACATGTTAGTCAGATTTTACTTCTTATCGTTTTTGTCAGCATCATCTTATCGATGCTTCTGCTGCACACAGCTTTACCATTGCTGCCTCCTAGCGGATGTATCTGTCACAACAGTTCGATTCATACCTTTGCATCAGTCTGGACGCTTCACGAGCTCCCTTTGTGTTTACAGGACCATCTTTATTTTTTATTGTGGGGAAACTCTGGGAATGAATGAATACTCAAAGAAACAGCTAGATCTCACTGGAGAAGGTATGCAACAACTTTAAACTGGAATTCTTGGCCGTTTTAAAATAAGGTAAATTTGACCACATTTTCAGTTTGTAGTATGTGTAAATTGTGTCTGTATTTAACAGAAGCACAAACACAAGGCAGAGTGGGGGCATTTAGTTTAATTGACATGTAATTTCATGTGTATTTCACTTAATTGTAGCCTTGGCAGCAGCAGTGAAATGTTGTGTGGGTGGTGTTTTATGCAGTTTTTACTTAGACCTCATTAAATCATTATGCATCATATTCAGGTTGTATATGTCAAGATCATAGTTAAAGATCTTTAAAGAATATAATATATATATATATAATATATCTTGAGACTATTAACACGGTATTAACAGCAGAATACAGATAGCTATAGCACTTTTCTGTTCTTGTTCATTGGACACATTTCATATTTTCTCTTTCTTGAAACAGCTGAAGAGAGACAGCAGTGTAATTGATATCACTACCACTAGGCTGAGCCCTAAGCTTACACTCAGCATCCAGAGGCACTGACCAATGTTAATATGTTTGCTGCTTCTGTTCAGTCTCATATATATTACACTATCTTTTTTACACAACAAACTGCTATCTTGCTCCTCTGTTACTTTCTCCATTTTCTTTACTTCGAACATGTTAAATGTATAATGCATTTAAGCACAGTTATTTTTTCAGCTTGCATGTAGTAGACTATATCCTTTCTAGTGTAACAGGGATATGGGGCAGGAGAGGTGACTGTGGGGTGAGTGTAGCAGATGGGCAGTAGCTGGGAAACACAGCCTCCACCAAAGACATAATAGACAGGAAGGGAGGCCAAGTTAGGTAACTCAAGCAACCTTTTAAAACCTTTAGAGATATGTATCAGCACTACCACTGGTTTAAACGAGGAAGGAATAGATAAGAAATAATACTAGAAGTCAAAGTATTCTTAATGAGCGTTTGACGAGGGGGAGGGGGTCACCAAGTCATCGCATCCGTATGAGTCACTGTTATTTTAAATTTGTCTTTGTTAGAGGAAGTTGGTAAAATGGTTCTGAGTAGTTATTCTCTCAAACTACAACACATACAAATACAATACCATTTTGTGGCAAGACTTTGCAACTACTTTAGTTTGAGTCATATGTCGCACAATAGAAATATTCTTATAACAATTCTCATTACATACCTATGAGAAAGTATCAGATATAGACCATATAAGGATGTACTAATTTTGATTACAGTGAAGTAATGATCCTCAAGGAAACATAAGGAAGGAAACTGCCCTTACAGGAACAGCAGAGCAAACAGAACAGCAGTAATTGGAAAAAGACCTGGTAAGGAATGCTACACTACTGATGTAATAACAGCCATGTTATTTATTTATAGACTTTTTTATTTCATTTTGTGAGTTCCCAAAGGACACTGGGGTCATGTTGGGATCATGTTTGTATGTTTTCCTCATGCCTGCTGTTACACAATTATCTCCAACACTGATGAAACTAGCAAAACAACACTGCACAACCTCCAAAGTGCTACAAATCAGGCTGTGCACAATTGAACGCAGTCCTTCACATTTGGTTACTTGGCACATAAAATGTTGTTTTGCATGTATTCAAATGCTTGTTGCAATTCACAACAGCACATCCTGGTGTACAATAGATTTCATAAAGATTTCTGGACCACATGAATAGGGAAAACTATAAAACAAACTATTGAGCTTTGATCCAGCTTTCTATAGCAAATAAGTTAACTGTGGTTGCATTGTATTCTATTGATTTCTTGCACAAAAGGAAGCCATAGTGACTGGGGAGTGTGAGTTTTTGTTAAGACAAGCAAATATTCTTGGTAAGGAGAAAAAGAAAATATTTAAAGGTACACTATCTTAAATTTTCTGATGAAGGATCTGAACCCTGCCTGTTTCCATAGAGATGTTATTGCTTTGCCTGGAAATTTTATAGCAATAAATTAATACTTTTCCTTGTGGACAAACCTGTGGGGCAACCAAGCCCACTTACAAGTCATATCTGTGGGCATGTTTTCTTATGTATTTTTAGACACAAAAACACCTGTAGTTGAATCAGTGAAAAATAGTTTAATACTGTGGGACATTTGAGGTAAAACAATAACATCTCCACAGGGACATGCAGGCAACAGACCCTCAACTACAAAACAAATACATAGTGCATCTTTAGAGTAAGAAGAATAGAAGTTTGTATAAACAGTTTAGCAAAGGTGGTGGTAAGATTTCCAAGGCATACAAGACATTTTGAAACCTTTTGGGAGAGGTTGACAAACTGTAGACTTTCTCCATCTGGATGACATTATTCAGATTCCACAGAGTTGGATGTTCAATGTTGCTGGCAAGGCGTGAAAACAGACTCAGGCAAAACCGGGTGAGAGGGAAAAAACATGGGAACCAGAGGAGGGCACTGTTTTCATAGCTAAAAAGGTCAAAACTTTTGAAGATTCTAAGTATTTCACACTCCATAGTAATAATGCACAATGTACTGTAATGCATATATAGCTGAAGAACAGATTTTTGTAATAAATGTATGTTTTTGTGAAGGTTATTGACTCTAGATGAGCACTGTGCAGTTTCATTAGTCAAAGATTTCCATAACTTTTATCCCATGTGAATCTGTCTGAGCTTGTGGAAGAAAAAGGGAGGGAACATGCTCAAAAGGGAGGAGAGCGATGAAAGAATGCGCAGCGATCTCATAGTCTTTATATGCGTTTATACGCTGCTCACTGATTATGTGTTTGTCTTAGAAGCTCTTAGCAACATTTTCCTAGCCAATCCAGCAGCGTTTGTCCCCGGATATTTTTAAGCCTGTGACGTATGTGAGGAGTTCCTTCCCTCAGAACTTTGCACTCTTTGGTTTTAAAAGGAAGGAGAGCTGGACTTTTGCTTGACCTGTCACCGTGTGGAGGTGTGAACAATATTTTTATTTTGTGCTCATAGGGATGCCAGACAGAGAGGCAAAGTGACTGAAAGACTGAAGAAAGTTGGAGAGAAATTTTGCTCATGAAAAAGGAAAGATGAAGAGATACTTTTAAGGAGTGCGCTGGACCCAGAAGAGGAGTGCCACTCAGAGTAAACCCAAACTTCAGACTACAGCTAAAGGACAAGATGAGATACCAAGCCAGGGTAAGTACTATTCATATTGTGGTGTAAAAACTAACATGTCTGCCTGAATTCCTCTACACAGAGCCTTAAAAAATCAACCAATGACTCATTCAGAGGTTTTTTGTCTTGTGACTCAATATTTTAATTGCGCACAGCAGCAGCAGCAGCAGCCCTGAGCTATCTACAGTAGAAACATTTCCATTAGACTGGCACACAGACCTGGCCAGTGCTAAAGACCCAGCTGTGGTACTGCTCCAGCACAACCCAGAACAGAGCAGTGTGGGCATGCCTTATAAGGAAGACAATCCACATGTATTTGGAACAACAGAGCTTAGTCATGGGGCTCAGGGCCAAGTCCCACTGGCCCAAGTCGAGCGCAGCTCCTCATCTTGTGCATGTCAACTGAGGTGAACGTGCACGCTTCAAATCTGTCACCAAAAACTATAAAGGTGCACTGTGTAACTTTTAGGGGGGAGGGTCCACCACCTGCTTGTGTCTGTGATGATGTTATTCCTTTGTCTAGAATGTCCCACAGTATAGATTAAACCTTCATATCACAAGGGAGACAAGCAGGTTACAGCACTACGCTACATTACAATTAAGATCTGTGGAGAGTCGCCACTATTCACTGAAGGAATTATTGTGTTTTTGAGCAGTAGAAACACTCGTAATGAATAAATACTAGATGAATATGTTTTATGTCATACTATGGAACATTCCAGGCAAAGCAATAACATCCCCATGAAGAAAAGCAGATAGCAGTACTTCCACAAGAAAAGTTGCACAGTGCACCTTTAACTTGAGGATTATACTATGTGTAAGATAAGATACTGTCCCTCTGCTGCTGTCTGAAATGGAATACAGCTCCAGAAAAAGTAAACAGAAAACATTTTACTTTTGTTGGATAATGTTCAAACATCGCTGGTAGTTCATTTTAAACAGGAAACAACTTGCTCTCATGCATTACTTTGTTTATTTCTCTTGTGCACATCAGTTAACAAGGCAGAGAGTTTTCAAATCCCCAGTTAATCAGGTAAAATTAATTACAGGTGAACTAAGTAACATTTGTGGGAGTTCTGCCACCTGCTTGCCTTCATGAAGATGTTATGTTTTGCCTAGAGTGTTTTTCAAATTTTGTAGCAATATAAACACTGTAACTGATTAAATGCTAGAATGTTAAATCATCGAGTTTAACGCCTCACTGTGGAAAATTCCAGGCAAAAAACAGTTACATTTCCATGGCGACATGCAAACAGCAAACACTCCCCCAGAAAAGTTACATAGCGCACCTTTAAAGGCTAACAAGTTTAAGCATTTTCTCAAGGGATAAAAATACTTGATAAACCGTATTTCAGTGTGATGTGCTTTGATGTGTAGTGCTGGTTAACATCACATGTACAGAGCTATGATCCTGCAGAGGTGTTGCAGACATTCAGCATGACCAGTGTTGGGAAGCAGCTGAATACATGTGCCGAGAATGCTTATTCAGAATACTAATTTTGATTAACTGTATTCTGGTAAAATTACCTTTTCATTGGGTGGTATTCAGAATGCATTTACTTTTCTAAAATCAAAGAAATACATGGCCATACTTGATCACACAGTTTAGGCTTCAATCTGCACATTATCAGTGAGAAAAATAGACAAACAGACAAAGCTGCTCTTGTGGTGAGTTGCTTGCGTAATTTTTCCTTCTCCAGTTAGTGGTAGAAAATACATAACAAACGGTAAAGCTGTTTTTAATGCCATTGTGCGCCTTTACACTATAATTTAAATGCGTAAAAGTATACTATGTATTCAGAAGACTGTTCTCTGATTGGAGCATGTATCAGAATATGTTAGAAAATATGTTTTAATACAGGTATTCAGCATTGTGTAAGTACATTTTCAAAGTATTCTTCCCATCACTGAACATAAAGCCTTGAGTGTCCACTGACTTGGCCAAAGCCTGACCTTGCATTCCACAGTTGTATCCTTTGGAAAATCTGATTGTGATCCGTAAGTGTTATGGTCGGAAGCCCACCTGATGCAGCGAGGAACAATGCAGGAGGTGAAGGAGGAGGAGCAGTCGCAATGGAAATGCTTTGACCTTCCTCTAGTTCACAGTTTTGGCGATGTTCCACTGTTGTCCTTTTGTGTTTTTAGAGGATTTCCCTACATCTAGTGTGCAGAGATAATGACCTATCCCAACACTAAACAGCCAAATGAGACCCTCGAGAGCCTCAACTATTGAACATTATCAGTAGTCCTGTGGAGCAGCTCACTTTGTTACAGTCTAGCTCTCATCAGTGGAACTTAGAGGTAGAGGAAAGGCTGTGATTTTATTCTCAAGGTTAGTTTTATTCTCCTTTTATTTTTCTCATTTCTGTAAGTATAATATAATAATATAAAAATAATCTAAAATCAGTGTTTTCAATGAGTGACGGCTGTGTATGTTTTGGGCAAACTTGAATATGTGTATTTCATTGGAAATTGAGTGACTTGTGTGCTTCAAATTATAGTTGGGTGCTATGAGATAAAAATCTAAATTCAATAACTGTGTAGTATTGCGGTAAATAATTTATTGTAATATTTTAGTTAAGTTAAATGGAAATGACTGAACTGATTTATCAAACTGCAAAAAACAACTACAAAACCAAAAAAATTCTACTAAATGGGAAAAATAATAACTAGCAGCCCTATAATATACATATTTAGTTTGTCATTAAATCAATATTTTTGAGATTTTCAGATAGTGAGCAGCTCTTCTTCCTCTGTTTTCATTCAACAACTGTACACTGTCTGGTGATAAAGCAGCGTGTGTTGTATATACATTTTAATTCTCTTGAATGTCACCATTACATAACACAAAGTCAGTCCCCTGTTTACTGCTGGGATGTTTGAACGTCTTCATTGTTGAATCCTGGCAAATCCGAGTGGAACAACTGTGTGATTTTTGGCCTCTCTTAAGCTGCACAAAAACACCCTTGTTTGTTGTTTTAGCATGACTAATGGTAGAGTTTTGTTTGTATCCACTCTTAAGATCATGTTTTCTTATGTTATCTGGACAGATGTGCTCCTCTATCACATTTTTCTCTTTGGAAATCTGACTTGACTGCCCTCTGCCTGTCAAGAAAGTGTCATTACAGCTCCCAATGTAAAAGACCGGCCTCTCTCCAAAAGTATAATGCTTTATTCTGTAATGTTTCTGTAGGAGGTTGATGTTGATGGGAGGGTGCGTCTGGTGATGGAGAGTGCATTGACAGCTCGGGACAGGGTCGGGGTCCAGGACTTTGTCCTTTTGGAGAATTACAACAGTGAGGCAGCCTTCATAGAGAACTTACGGCGCCGCTTCAGAGAAAACCTCATCTATGTAAGTCTTTTACAGTGTGTTGGAGGGAGCTGTATGTGTTTATTTATGTCACATATGAAACATTGTTGTCTGATGCTTTGGGGCAGACGTACATCGGCTCTGTGTTGGTGTCAATGAATCCATACAAAGAACTGGAGATTTACTCCAAACAACAGATGGAGCGCTACAGAGGGGTCAGCTTCTATGAGATATCACCTCATATGTAAGTCACAACGGGCCAGTATGCTCTCAGTGGAATGTACATTCTTTAACATTGATGCCTTTGGTAGTTTTACTGAATTCTTTCAAAGAAATACAGGTTGTTGGTTACTAAAATTGATTTATATGAACACATATGCAA
Organism: Taenioides sp. WSHXM2023; assembly: GCA_029959045.1. Lineage (NCBI taxonomy): Eukaryota > Metazoa > Chordata > Actinopteri > Gobiiformes > Gobiidae > Taenioides > Taenioides sp. WSHXM2023. The sequence continues at coordinate 15,654,436 of CM057098.1, read as the reverse complement.
ATGGAATGCATTTTAATATTATAATATGTATTACGCACAAATAAAGCCACATGTTTATTTGTTGTTATTTATTTCAGCTATGCACTATCTGACAACACATATCGAGCCATGCGCACTGAAAGGAAAGATCAGTGTATCCTCATCTCAGGTGAGAGTGGAGCAGGAAAAACTGAAGCTTCAAAGAAGATCCTGTTGTACTACGCAGTCACCTGCCCTGCAAAGGACCACATGGACACTCTGGGGGAGAGGCTGCTGCAGTCCAACCCTGTTCTCGAGGTAGGTAACCATCTCTTTGTAGTGTTATTAATATATTTTGAATCCCCCCCTTTTGTTCTTTTTTGTTTGTTGCAGGCTTTTGGTAATGCTAAAACCCTTCGGAATGACAACTCTAGTCGCTTTGGGAAATACATGGACGTGCAGTTTGATTTTAAGGTTTGTTCTGTATCATTGTAAAGATTACAAGAAAACAAATAATCTTTTATATTTACTTTTAAAAATAGGGTGCCCCTGTAGGTGGCCATATCCTAAACTACTTACTGGAGAAGTCTCGTGTTGTTCATCAAAACCATGGTGAGAGAAACTTCCATATCTTCTATCAGCTTTTGGAAGGAGGAGAGGAAGAGTTGCTCAAAAGATTGAACCTGGACAGAAACCCACAGAGCTACAACTACTTAGTCAAAGTAAGTTTAAATTCAGGTAAACACTGTAAATGCTGTTTCATTTATTTGATTATCTTATCTAATCTGTGGTAACTATTTAGGGCAATTGTCCCAGAGTGAGCTCTATCAGTGACAAGAACAACTGGAAGACTGTCATGAATGCTCTCCCTGTTATTGGATTCACAGAGGATGAAGTGCAGGTCTGTATCTCTACCCCTTCATTTGGCTTCTATGTGATTGTAAACATTGAGTCAAACTGAAGATTTTCAGACTCTCAAATGTGATGATCATACTTCCAGATGGGGACAAGAGACAGAAATCCCCATTCTTTATATTGTACCATGAAATATCTAAAAGGTATAAATCTGCAAATGTTGAATCTGATGTTTTCTATTTGTGACAAGACTAGATTAACTTCTTGTATTACAACAAATATCTGCTTTATTTCTGATCTATTTTAGCTGCCCCAAATATTATTGGCCTTTAGAATATTGTGATATCGTCTGGAACTCAACCCAGTGATATTAGTAGAAAGAAAACTGTTTATTTTATACTTTTATAACAAGTTCATAACACAATGAATAATGATGTAATGTTTGACCACAGAATGTACTGGACATAATTGCCAGCATTCTCCATCTGGGAAACACGCAGTTTGGAGAAGGGGAGGATGGGGAAACTCAAATTACCAATGAGGAGCAGATAATGACGCTTGAGAAGGTCAGAGCAGTCCCTCCAGTATTAACACATCTTCAAAAATGTATAATATTTTAAGCTGTGAACAGATGTGTTGTTCTACAGCTGTTGGGAGTTGATAGTTCTGGCCTGAGAGAGGCACTCACCCACAAGAAACTCACAGCCAAAGGAGAAGAGGTGGTTGTTTAGACCCCAGTTTTTTACAGTTAATTACAGATCGTGCTGAGTTAATTATTTCATTCCAAATTTTCCAGATGATCAGCCCTTTAAATTTTGAGCAGGCTGTGTCAGCACGGGATGCCCTGGCCAAAGCTGTTTATGGCCGCACTTTTACATGGTTGGTACAGAAAATCAACCAATCACTAGCTGTCAAGGTAAAGTTAAAAGACGTGAACTGCATGGACTTTGGTGTGGTTTTGTTCATATAAAATTATTAATCATTTTAAACACAGGAGGAAATTTATCAGAGCGGCAAAGCATCCACAGTAATAGGACTACTCGACATCTACGGTTTTGAAGTGTTGCAGAACAATAGGTATCCTTTATTTTGTATTTTAAAGGTGCACCATGTAACTTTTCTGGTAGAGGTTCTGTCGCTTGTCTCCATGGTGATGTTATTGCTTTGCTTGGAATATTTAACAGTATGGCATTAAACTAGTGCTGTCAAAAATATCGCGCTATTAAGTTAACAATTGTAACGGCGTAGTTTTTTTTATTGCGAAATTAACGCTGTTTGTGACCTAGTGAACTAGTTTTTTCATAAACTGTGGCCACTGCTACTAACGTTAGAAAAACTACAGGATCCGGCTGTAAACAGGAAGGAAAACTATTTCTACGAAACTGAGAAGTTGCGGCTGGAGGAGGAGGACCAAAGCATGGTACAGCCACACATGCACGCTCATACACACAACTCCACCACACAAGCCCTGCGCACGCGTCAGTGCCACCTACACGAGGAAAACGCGAAAGTCCGCTCCAAAACATACGGTGAATCCACGCCCACCCCCGACAAAGACCGCGGACATCAACAGAAGCCCCACAGCCTCTGTCCGGCCGCCCCCACTCCCCCGCGCCGCCGCCACATCCACAAACCCACGTTATTTCACCCACAGTGGGAACTTCAGTCGCTTTGACTGTTATGAAGAGTGACACTATTGTCCTGAGGGTTACTCCCCTCAAACTGCCCTGACACTGGATCTGATGACTGTTGAGCTGCACTGAGACTTTTGTTTGAGCTTGCTGTTAATATTGTATTTTACTGCTACAATGTGTTCCAATTCCCACTTGGGGACAAAACAAAAGTGATATTGATAAACTGATTAACATCTATGGAGACCAACAGACAGCAGACACCACCCAAAAAGTTACATGGAGAACCTTTAATTACCATAACTGGTCTTTTGGTATAATTTATGTTGGGCTTTTTAAATCACAGTTTTGAGCAATTTTGCATCAACTACTGCAATGAGAAGCTGCAGCAACTGTTTATTGAGCTCACTCTCAGATCTGAACAGGAGGAGTATGAGACAGAGGGGATTGAGGTATGTGTCATTATGTTGGTAAAAAGTCTACAATATTTACACATCAATAAAGTTTTCCACAAAATGTTGTTATCTGTTATTGCTGCTTGACCAGGGTGTAGCTAAACTGCATTTATTTTTTTTCTGACAGTGATGAACAAATTTTAATTATTTGTATTTATTTTTAGTGGGAACCCGTGACATATTTTGACAACAAGATCATTTGTGATCTTATAGAAGAAAAGCACAAAGGCATCATTTCCATTTTGGTAGTTACGATTAACTGTACTTTTAAAATCTTTGACTTTTAAAAAAAAAGAAGTTTATATTTTAAATTGTTTTATTGTTGTAATTTAGGATGAGGAGTGTCTGAGACCTGGGGAAACATGTGACATTTCATTTTTAGAGAAACTGGAGGACTCGCTTGGTGGTCATCCACATTTTGTCACGTGAGTATTTTAACAAAAATTAGGTCATACAGAAGTGTACCATTTTATACATGTCTTATTTATCTACATACAGTCACAAACTGGCCAATGGGAAAATACGCAGAGTGATGAACCGAGAGGAATTTAGACTGTTGCACTATGCAGGAGAGGTCAACTACAATGTTACTGGTATGTTATTGAATCTCATGATATACAAAAAGTGTGTAGGATATTCTTCATAATAGCTTCTCTTTTTTAAGGTTTTCTGGATAAAAATAATGATTCACTAAACAGGAATTTAAAGGAGGTAAAGCAGCTAAAACATATAGTCATGTTTTTCATTAACTGGGAAAATTGAGGTTTGGTATTTTCATTTGTGGTTGTTCACGTGTGAGGTGCTTTTTGCCTTAGGTTATGTGTCAGTCAGAGAACCAGACCCTTAGTCACTGTTTTCGAAGAGAGGAAGTCTTTGACCAGAAACGACCAGAAATGGTGAAGTATAACTGAACTTTTCTCTTAAAATCACTATACAGATTCAGTATTTTCACACAGAAATCCCCTGAGTAATGCTTTCTCTTTTTGACAGGCCACAACACAGTTTAAAAATAGCCTGATGAAACTAATGGAAATCCTTATGTCTAAAGAGCCATCCTATGTGCGCTGTATTAAGCCAAATGACTGCAAACAACCAGGTATTTTAATTAAAACAAAACAAAAACCTGCAACAATAAAAATGCATGAATCAATTATCTGTTTAATATTCTGTTTAAATAAAGTTAAACCATCAGTGAAAGGCATATTACTTGGCGATAGTGTATTACAATTATGATTCAAATCAAACATTTATTTTGTTACCTTTGTAGGTAGATTTGATGAGATCCTGATCCGGCACCAGGTGAAATACCTGGGTTTGATGGAGAACCTGCGTGTCCGGAGAGCTGGCTTTGCCTACAGGCGTCGATTTGAAGCCTTCCTTCAGAGGTAAGTCCTTTCTCTGTTTAATGTTCAATGTACTGTTAAAGTATTATTATGTATTATAGTATTATATATTATGTGTTTCTTGTGTACATTATTTATTTAGATATAAGCCGCTCTGTCCAGAGACATGGCCAAACTGGCATGGTCCACTTGCTGATGGGGTATCTACGCTGGTGAACCACCTGGGCTACAAACCAGAAGAATATAAACTCGGCAGGTAGTCAAAATACACATTATATATTTAATCTCTTACACAAATAAAAAACATAATTTGTGTTTCTGCAGATCAAAAATCTTCATTCGTTTTCCGAAAACTCTCTTCAACACAGAAGATGCTTTAGAAGCAAAGAAGCCTGAGATTGGTGAGTAAAATGTAGAAACAATCACAAAAGCCATAACAAGAAAAAAACAAAACAAAACAAAAAACAAATTTTATTCTCTTTTTTTATCATTAGTCTTGACCCTGCAAACATCTTGGAGAGGATACAGAGAAAGAGCCAAATACAAACGCATCAGACATGCAGGTTGGAAAAATAACTCAAAGATTACAGCACATTTCAGTAGTGTCGTAGCTGTATTAATAGACTGGATCAGATTTAAACAAAGCTTGTGTATTTGTAGTGATTGTGATCCAGTCTTTCTGGCGAGGCATGAAGGCACGAAGACGGGCCAAGAGGCGAAGGGAAGCTGCCAACTTGATACGCAGGTAAAATAAACCGTGTTTATTTGGAATTATCAGAAATATTTTGGCTCTGTGTAAATTTCCCATATTACATTTTACGTTGCCAGATTCATTAAAGGTTTTATCTATCGTCACAATGATTACTGTTCTGAAAATGAGTATTTCATCGATCATGTACGTCGCTCTTTTCTCATGAAGCTGAGCAAAAACCTGCCCAAAAGTGTTTTGGACAAAAACTGGCCAACACCTCCTCCTTTACTCATAGAGGTACAATAACCAATCAGACATTGTTATATTCTCTGCATTTTTACATTTAATCAGCTTAATACTGCTCAGTAAATCTACCTACAGATACCTGACCCTGAATTTAAAAGCATTATATCTTATTTCCTTTTTTTTATTCATTGGCAGGCTTCTGAACATCTACAAAGGCTTCACCTGGGCAATATGGTGACAAAATACTGCAGAAGCATCCAGCCTGAGTGGAAAAAACAAGTAAATATAAGTGAATTAATTAGGGAATTAGTTGTTTATAAAAATTATTCATTTTTTTATATTTATTTTTGTATACAGATGACACAGAAAGTTGCAGCTAGTGAGATGTTTATGGATCAAAAGGACAGCTATCCTGTGAGTGTACCCAGGCTGTTTTTGGACTCCAGGCTCGGTAAGCAAACAGTGCTTTAATAACTATTTTATTATCATTTACTGTCTCTTTTTTTTTTCCTTTAGAACGTGAACAAATTAATCTCAAAGTTGTTCAGACACTTGGTAACGACAAAGTACAGGTGGGTTACTTAAGTCATTGAAACATAATTGTCTTGTGTGTGTTTAACACTGTGTTCTTCAGTACGGTGTGACAGTTGTTAAATATGACAGAAGAGGGTTCAAGCCTCGCCCTCGACAGCTGCTCCTAACCAACACGTTTGCTGTGCTTGTGGACAGGACCAAAATCAAACAGAAAATTGACTACAGCGCTCTGAGAGGTGAGAAAGAGACATGTTTTCAATGAAATACGATTACAATAATGTGGGTTTACAACACTACACACAACATGGACATTATGTAAATTATATGGTGAATGTTAAGGACATGTTTTTTCCATATCAAATAGGCATCTCTGTAAGTGCCCTCAGTGATGGAATGATTGTCCTGCACATGCCCAATGAGGACAAGAAGCAGAAGGTTAAAATGGAACACTAAATAAAACTATTTTTGGTGTTCTTTCTTTAAAGTGTGATATTTGTGTCTGTAGGGTGATGTAGTATTGCACTGCACCCATGTGATCGAACTGGTGACAAAACTCGCCCTGATGGCAAACAAGACCAACTACGTGAACATCAGCTCGGGCAGGTGAGGTCCTGTCACAGTACAGTCATATTTGGTAGACAATATACAGTTACGCTCAAATGATTAGCCTCTTCATGAAATCGAATGCTAACCTTTTCCCTTTTGGACATTTGCCATAAAACCATTTCTTTGTATTTTGTACCAACACCAAATAGAACAGTTACATCATCTGAAAAGACAATAAACAAAATCTGAAACTAATGAGTTCATGTGAGGACACTATTTGAATTTTCACTTTTTTTTACATTTGGCAAAATAACTACTCTTTAGTTTACTGTACTTTAGGTAAGTATTACATTTACACTTAACTTGTAATCTTTTGCAGCATAAGGTTTGTCATAACTCGTGGCAGAGAGGGCTTCATTGATTTTACCAGGGGCTCTGCGTTGAGGGTGGTCAAAGGAAAAAGAGGACATTTGTTGGTGGTGAGTCAATTCAAATTTGATCAAAAATATTATTATTATTTAATTAAAAAGTGTCTCTGACTGTTTTTATATCTGTCAACAGACTGCCCCTAACATCAATAACACATGAAGGAACACAAGGCAGCGTTCTGTTTGGATTACCGCTACTCAAAAGGTCCTATTGTCACGCAGTCGCAAAGAAGATATATTTCTCTTCACTATTTCACAAATAATTTTAATGAAGTTGCCACAGCTTAAACACTTTCTCTTTATTAACATTAATGTAATAAACAATAACTCTCTGTTGTAACAAATACATTTTTCAATAAATAAATTACAAATAAATAGCATAAATAACAAAATACATTCTGGAAAGTTCACTTTTAGCACAACAAGATGGACTGTCCTCTCATTGGTTTTAAACATGACCGAAACCTTAGGAAATACCCCATATTTTCCTCTCTATAATTAGTCACAAGGTTTTCTCTCAAGACTTCATGATGCCTTTTTCTGTTTGTCTTTGAGTTGGAGTTGTTTTGGTTGCCAAGAGGAGAAAGTCCCGGGCCAGTTTGGTGAGGTACAGGTCTAGATCCCTCAGGATGATGTACCCCTCCACTCGACTGTCCCATTGTGTATGATTGTTGTTACGGACAACTGCTCTGTGCCCTCTGGTAATGTGTGGCCTCATAGAAGTGCAGCCAGTGTAGTTCATCTACAAAGGAAATTATTAAACATAATTACACACCATCTCTGTTTACATGTACACCGTAAATCTGTTCATCTGATTTATGGTGTTATCTGACTATTGAAATTTAATGTAAACAGTCATGTATGAAGTGAGTAATCAGATTTTTTTCTGATTGTTCACAAATAGCTGGCTTTGACCTGAAAAATAATGCAAAAAGTAGCAAACTAATGTGGCAAAGACAAAAATTTGGAGGTTTGAAAGATTTGAATAATTATTTTAAAATTCATTTTACCATGTTTAAACCTTGTTTAGTCTATATTTTGTTGAGTTTCAGTATTACTAGAAGCTGAGGTTAGCTTGGTTTCATTATAGGGACGTCTCGTGATTTTAATGAGTTAAGACTGACAGAGCTTCTCACACCATAACAGGAATGAAAATACGTGAAAGAGATTAGTTAATATCATCACTAGACAGCTGCATATGATTTAACTGAAAATATGACTCACCAGACAATTCACTAATTATGTACTAACATTGTCCCATTAACGCCTAAATTATGGGAAGCATATGTACTCTGGGGTCAATGTATTTTATTAGTACATTTTTGAAAATGTACTTTCACTCTCATTTGAGTGAAAATACATTCTGTAAAATTAGTAAAAGTGTCCTTGCGGTTGAAGCTTATGTTGGGGTTGGCTTTATGCTTGTTTTTATTGATTAAGGTGCAGATACACTTGCCCAGCTTTGGTTCTGTTTTGAGTTCTAACATAGATTTGGTTTTGTCCTGTTCTAGTCCTGGTTTAGTCCTAATCTAGTCTAAATTTAGTCCCAGTTTAGTCCCAGATTTGATGGTGCTGAATGAAATTTGAACACACTCTAAATTAAATTCAAAAGACTGTTTTACTTGCATGTTATAGTACTGTTGTTCAGTTTTATTTCTAATAAGTGATTTGGGGGCCTACCTGTTTGTTGATTTTTGTTATGAGATCCCGAATGTCACACTCAATGTGTTGAAAGCTCTGCGGCAAAGTGCTTTGTTTGTCTTCAGATCTGAGCTGCTCCCTCTTCCACTGCAGCATGTTCCAAAAGGCCTGCGTGTCCGAGAGAGCTGCTCCCAGTCGCTCCTTGTCCTGGAGACAAGCACATAACACATGTGGTTTACAAAGTCTCTCATTGCTGTCATATTAACACACACAGGGGATTTCCACCTTTACTCTATTGTTGTACTGCATTATATCATTACTAATAGTCTATATAATATTTGTATTAATCAATGATGGTGATTGGTTTGCATTTACAGAATAATATAATATAAAAGATCTGTCTGTCGTCACTACAGTCTGAGAGGTTCATGTACTTACTGTTAATTTTAGCCAGTGGTAGAAATCAGTAGAGAGTGATGGCAGTTCTTTCAAATGTTCACTCCTGTTCTCATAGTCTTTGGTTCCCAACTGTTCTTCCTTCTGTTCAACATATATTGAGCAAATTAGTTTTAAATGTAAAATGTATTAAATCCATTAAGAGTTGAGGACTTACATATCTCGTTAGCAGCTGTTGGACTCTACATCTTGTGACTTGTGCGAGTCGATAAGAACTGATGTATTTGTTGTGGAGAACCGCAGATGGGAGACAATGGACGCAGCTCAGAGAGAAGCAGAGGATAAGAGCCTGCCACCAAAGAGTCATCTGCCCAAACAACATTATTTTAAAAAATTACAAACAAATGAAAACGTGTAATTTTAAAATAGAAAATATGGAACATGCTGTAACCCTTATGTACATGTATGTCAATGTTAAATTACAGAAGTAACTACAAAGTTAAAACTGCATTTTAAATTATTGTATTGCCTTTCCACCGACATTGCATCTTTCATCTAAAAGCCTGGTCATTTTGTGAAGTGATCTAAAATGAGAAAGTATTGCACAATTCTTAAAAAGACCTACTGCAACATGTGTCAATGTGTTTCTCAATAAATATAACTGCCCTCACCCCAAATACACCCAGCTGGACACTGACAATGTATGTTATGGTGTTTAAATTGTTATAATAACTGATAGAATATGACACAAAACAAATACCATCAATATGTTGTCTAAAGTCTAAACTGGAGAATATCTACGTATATCATAATAAGCCATTCATTCACTGACAATAGTGAGCTTACCTTGTTGAAGTACAGAGCAAAGCAGTTGTTTCATGGTGTGGTGTTGGTGTGAAGTGTTTATATATTCGGGGTTTACTCCAGTTGTCTTGCTTTCATTTTCCAGTTTTTGGAGTTTTTTTTTCTTTCTGTCTCTATGATTCTACCACTCATGTTGACTGAGGAAGTCCTTATGTAACACCGCCTACATATTAGGTCATGATTTGTACATGAACCATCTGATCTGAAAACACACTCTTACATAAATGTTATAGTAATAATGTTTTTAGAAATTTGAAAATAGTATGAAAAACACGTTTGTTTGGTGGAAGTCTCAAGATTTATGCTTCTCATAACCTGGTGTGTGAGATGATAGTTTGAATATATGTGATGATTGAAGCTGATGTGGCTCATTTTTGCAATAATAAATGTCCAGACTTTACTTTTTATTACCATCATTTATATAATCAATAATGTACTAGTGAATTTGGTTGAGTATCATTTTAATTAAAAGGATGCACATGATACAATGGTATATCTTCACAGCAGATCTCAGGAAAGAGTAATTTAATACTATACTACGGGCCCTGTCATTTTGAATGAATAATAAAGTTTACTTTGAAAGTTTTTACTTTTGAAAGTTTTATGTTTGAAAAAAAAAAAAGTGGATGACTTATCGTTCATTCAAAAACCATGATGTGTTGAGGTGTGTTGTTGTTTGTTGCCTTCTGCATAGTAAAACAGCAAAATATAATTGCTAGACTTATCTATTAATAATATATAATAATATAATAATAATAAGACAATGTATTGTTGAACATGTGCATACAATTGCATACAATTTATTTTATTTGGTTATAAATAAAAGTGCTTCCTAATGAAAAGTGTCCTGCCGTGTGTAAATTCCAATAAGTCATTCCACACAGTTATTATGGAACTGGAGAAACTACAATCATCTGTCTGTACTTGTTTGTGAAAATTTGTTTGTTATGGTACATGACAGTAACAGTGAACAGTGAGTGAAACTTTGAGTAAAAACATTACTTTTCTATGAAACTGGCAACTTGAGGTAAGTACTTTTGTACACATTTCAAAACAGCTGAACATTTGAATAAAATTGATGTAAATTCCTGTAGTAGCAACAGAGAGTGGGAGGGTTTCCACCTACTTCTTTGTGGTTGTTAAACAGTTTCACTTCAGCATGGCACTATTCACTGTAGGAAACAGCAGCTTATCACACACAGGGAAAGCCTCTGTGAGTTCAGTGGTCACACATTTACAGTGAAAGTGGGTTTCCTGCTGTGTAACTTTGAACCTTTAAATGAACATATTTGTGTGTACACTTCTAATGTTTAAAAAAAAAAAAAATTTTCAGAAAATTACAACTATTGACTTTTTGTCAGCAAACTAGTTACACAGTCATTTGGCAGAATTCTGTATCTTGCCATATATTATGATGACTGAAGCATCTGCTATGTTCCAACAGCCCATGTTATATTTGTTAGAATTTTGATAAAAGTGTTCTGGGTTAACCTGTCAGGAACAGGTGGTGCCTGGGGACTCTCCTCTAGATCTTAAGCTTGTCTGACCTGGACATACCTTAGCGGGAGGAGATATGTGTGATAAATATGTGATAAATATGTGATAAATATGTGATAAATATGTGATAAATATGATCAAAGTTAAAAATACAGTCTAATGGACTTGGACTCTAGCCGTTCTCAAAATGTTGATAATTTGATAATTTACAACAGAGGTAAATGATGAACTATACTTAAAGTACAATTTGTATAATGATTAGATCTTGACAGCAATAACATTAGTGTACAGTTGCAACAATAGACAAAACATTCAAGTTCATGTTTAGTCCTAGTCTACATAGATCAGTGTCCCCTTCCCAAATGCCCAGTTTTTGATGATTGCAGAAACTTAATGGGTGATTCACAGACAAAGTGACCTTTTCTTCTAAATGAGAGGTGTAAGATCTTCCCTTATTTTCAAAACTTCCTCCTTCACACGCACAAGTCCCTACAAAACTTGGTGAGCAATCCACTTTCAGTCTACTTTTCATTCATGGTTCAGACAAACTTCAGTGAGATTCAATACATTTCAGGAAGGAAATGCATCTCAGCTTCCTATTTGAAGTGGGCTATGTATAGGCTACAGTGTTTAAAAAAACATAAATTAGTGAATGAATAAATAAATAGCAAAGTAGATAACATCGAGTGGTGTAATGTGAGAATGCAACATGGCCAGGTCGGCTAACTATAGATGGTAGCTTTAACACCACATTTTATTGTTGCCTGTAATAAACATATGAGTTTCAAAAGCTGCAGCATTAAACTTGACTCTACAGCAAATACATCACTTCGTATGGACTTGAAAAAGTTAAATATATATCATGACATATATCATGTAGTCGTAGCAAACCATAATACAAGTTGTTTGTTTGCTGTGGCGATGAGTACAAGCCAGCTGTGTGACCTGGTCTGAACTCACTCTGAGAGATTTTAGATTATTATACTTGGATGAACAACGTCACAGACACCTCAGTTCAAAGCTTACATTTAAAATCAGAGATTATGAAGTATTTATAGCTATACACTACACTAGTATTTCCCAACCAGGGCTATTTTGTAATGTTCTCTGCAGTGAATTTTACATCCTTTAGAAAGTAGTGAGGATTTTGGACATCAGTGTCACTTAAACCAAATTATAATAGTAACTAACAGATTTATTTGCCTACTACCCGACTTACAGGGGCACTCTATGACGAGACAAAGCCTAAGGGGTTGCAACAGAAACAGTTGGGAACCACACTTGTGAATGTTGCCTAATTTGCTTGTCTGTTGCAATGATTGTTTCACTTTTGGATTTTTTTACTTTCTCTTGGTTAAATCAACAATTTTGTTGAGCCCTGTGAGGTGACTGCTGTTGTGATTTTAGACTATACAAAAATAATTTAAATTTAATTTAACTATCATACTTTTCCTGCAAGGGAACAGTAAAAGTCACTCCTTCACACATATCGATTTGACATAGTTTTTGACAAAGACTTTTTCATTTCACCAGTCTTGGAGATGACAGAAAATCTCACTATGCAACCATGAGTATAGTATATACAGTATATCCGACAATGACAGGGTCAGTTGGGGGTTCTATGAAAGTACAATTAAGGACAGCTTTGGAGTCACTTGAAGAAATCAGTTTATAAAAATATTGTGCCTGAGTTTACCACCAGCTAAGAGGGATGCTGTTTACTCAGCTTGGTTTCAGACACCAAGGGTCCATTATCATTCATGGGTCGGGTTATACAAGCCCAATGTTCCTATAAAAGTGTCTCTAACTTCAGCCTCAGTGAGTTTAAGATCGTCCTGGTGATCTGATGATTTGGGATTTGCAAATAGGGAACATGTTTGCAACTCTTACTCTTGTCTTTACTGTGTGCTTGACAGCCACCAGTGCAGATCACCACCATCCATGCCGTATGTAACGGACTAATTCTGATCCATTGTATTGTGCTGAGTGCATTTAACTTATGCTCTTCTTTTTCAGATTCACCCAACATGACAGGACAGATGTCAGTGGTAAATTAGCTATTCATAAGCACTCACAATGTACAGAAATATCATGTTGTATCATCTGTATCATCTATATTTTTCTCTCAACCAGATGTCGCTCAAGGGTGAAATAAAAACACATGGGACATTTACCTATGATTCAACAGGAAAGAAACTACGGTTCAGATCCAATGAAAGCCACCCGACAAACAGTTCTCTGGGTTTGGATTTGCTCATGTTTTTTGACAAAGTAAGTGCTGTTTGATTCTGAACAATCAAATGTTATATACTGTTTAGAAAGTCATCCATATCAAGTCTAACATAACAGGACTTACTTGCAGGACTTCACAGCTGTTAGTGCTGTAGTTAATCACATTTTCGAAGAATTGAAATCCAATAATTTCTTATTTTCAGTGATCATCTTAGGTCTTTTGAATCAAGATATCTACAGCCAATCAATCAGTTTTCCTTTGTTGTGTTAAGCATGCCGAGGTCAGAGGAATAAACTTTCTTTGTGTGTTAAATGAGACTGATTAAAAGCCTGCCTTGATTATATTTGTTTTATGTGTGTGAAAAATGTTAACATATTTTATATGTTTTTTATGAAAAACAACATTTTTATTGATCAATATAAAGACAAAGATTGTGAAAATGTGGCACAATGAAAACAGTTCCAATGAACCACTCAGTTAGACCAGAGCGGTAATTACTCTTGAGTAAGTCCTTTGAGTCACGGTTTGTTTGTGTTACAGGGTATATTCTATGAAATAGATGCCAAGAACCAAAGCTGTGAGAAGAAGTCACTGCATTCTGTTGATCACCCTCTGGATATCCCCGATGATGCAAAGTTCTGTACCACAGTCACCACTGGCAGCGCAAGCATCGAGGGAGAGGGTCTGAAAGTGAATATGTGGACAGGATCAATGCATAATGTCAAAGGTGATTGACAAAGGAGTGAATGAAATTAACAATAGTGTATTTATTTATTTATTTATTTTTATTTTTTTTTAGGTACCTTTAGCATGTTCGTGACTATGGGCTGTTTGCCTGTGACCACACTGTACTCTACAGACGCCACATCCTTTTTGTTTAGGTCAGTTCACAGTCCACAAATTTTATATATATATATATATATATATATATATATATATATATATATATATATATATATATATATATATATATATATATAATGCTGCCATTATTATTTATATACAGTACCATGGAAGTTGAGAATGAGATCAAGGAGCCAGATCTTCTGATGGTGCCGTCCTACTGTGAACACCAGTCTTTGGAGGAGACGCCTGAGGGAACTGTAAACAGCTTCTTCAATGAGTTTGTGTAAAATATGACTCTCCTACAGAAACAACGTATCTCTGTGATTCCCATGCGATGCTCATGTTTTCAGTGCACAAAATTTGCCTTAAGATGTAGGCCTATGTTTCTTAGAAATTTAGTCAAATTTACTAACTGTGGGTGGCTTTAAAAGTTGGTTCTGCATGCAAAATATATAATGAAACAATAAAATATCAGTGTAAGTAGCAATAAGGTTATTGCTTTTGTATTGACAGTTAACAAGACCAAAGATCTGAACGACAGCTCAAACTACTGTGAATGCATCACTTGAAATAAATTTTAATAATAATAACAATGGCTCAGATTTTTATTAAGCTTGACTAGTTAAAGATAGGGTATACAGCCTGTGCTCCCGTGGCTTAAAAATGGAATTACATTCTGCTTTTAGACTGGACAATTATCTTGAGAACCAAAACACCAATTGAAAACATAAAAAATAGGTCTAGTAAAGCGCTTTTACAGTTTTTTATAATCAGTTTTCCACACTACTGCTACAACACCTCTACCACTGAAACCACAGCTTCTCTGGACTCTGGGCTGACTGATGGAAATGTGGCTGCCAATCTGCTCCAACTACCTCTTACAAATCTCTCACTCACAGGGGGTGAGGTGTCATGCCAAGTACACAATAAAAATAGAGAATGGGAAGAACAGGGGAGAACCACAACAGATGGTTCCAGCCCAGTTTATCATTGAGATACCTTTAATAGGGATAGTAAGGTAAACACTGATACCCAATTTTATGTTAAAGGTAGAGTATGCAGTCTGTGCTCCATTGGCTTAAAAAAGGAATTACATTCTGCTTTTCAGTTTTTCAACACCAACTGAAAATATAAACTTGTCAGACAATGTTTTTGTTGTTAAGAATAATTATTTGTGGTGTCAGAGATAGGTCATGCCCTCTAAGAAGCAGGTCGCATTAAGCCCCTTTACTGCAAAACACAATTCGGTCAGCAGGTGGAGTACAAGTTACAGGGAAAAATTGCAATTTACCCCCGCCATACACTACAGCATCAAGCCAAGAACATTTGTCATTTAGTTTGGATGATGTGTTCAGCAAAGCTCTAAAATGTTTGGATTGATTGTATAAATTAGTTAATTAAGAAACAGTATCTATATGAAGGCTATAGCCTAAGTATAAACAGCAGGCCTATATGATTAAAATAAAAGGTCTGGCGTATGAGAGCCTTCTTGTTTCTTTTATCTTATTATTTTTTCCTTGCTCTCGCCATGTTTTATAGACATAGCTTTAGGTTAATGTAGGTTTTAGGTTTAGGTTGTAGGTGTTTTATGTTTTATTAGCTGTTTTATATTCATCAAAATAAACTTTATTGGACTACTTCTGAAAAGAAGCTACAGTCTAATAAACTAATAACAAATTTGGCAAAAGAAGAAATTTTGTCAACTGGACAAAAGTTTATTTGGTCGAATACGTTTCGCAGCTCATCCAAGCTGCATCTTCAGTTCAGACCAAATAAACTTTTGTCCAGTTGACAAATTGAATTTCTCCTTTTCCCATAGATTCTACCTGGACGACTGAGGGATTCTACACAAATAACAAATTTGATTTGCAAGATAGATAAAAATTCGAGATCTAAGAGATCTAATTGTTTGGATCAGATGAACTATTAAATCACACAAGTGAAATTGTTATACTGGGCCTTTGTTGCCTTGTCTCATTTAAATGATCTTGCTGCTGGTGTGATGTCAATTTGGTTAGTTTATATGTTGTGTAGGCTGTATCAGGCAGTTAGATTATTTAGGATATGCTTAACTGAGCATTGCTTATCACTAATAGACAGATTATTACAGGGGTAATGGTTGTCATACTACCATGTCAAGGTGCAAAGCATGGGGATATCAAAAAAACATCAAAAAAGGACAACACCATCTTCTCAGTGACAAAAATAAGCAGCATCATGTCCAGTATTATATATTTACCGATGACAAATAGAACTAAGTATAAGTAATGTTGACGAAGCCGTTGTATTGTAGAAACACTAGTAGCCATGCAGCGCACCCACACCACAGCACAGCGCTAACGCGGAGCTAGCCACATTTGACCCTCTGTGCGCCGTGAGCCTAGACACATCCGGGCAGTGTGTGTGGAAGATGGCGACACTTACCCTCCCTGCTGAATGGATCAAAAACTGGGAAAAATCAGGAAAGCATGAGTTGTGAGTACATATTTACACATTAAATTCAATATTTCCTTTCAATTCTAAACTGTATCGAGCGTCGACTGTTTCGACGTAGAAGATTCACATTGAAGAAGCGTGCCTTTGACTGCTAATGCTAGCTTTAAAGTCTTAGTCTTAATGATCGCCTTGTGCTTTTATTCAAATTCCTGTGAATTTGTTTAGATACATAGATAGTGGATCCATTGGTAATAGCCAATCCACTCAATAAATCCAGAGAAAATCGTAGATTTATCGATTTAGCATCATTAGCAAACTGTAGCATACTTGCTGCTATTGGCTGCTATTAGCTAGGTGCTAACTAGCTACTACAGCCTCAATTGTAAACATGGATCTTGAGTGAACAACTTTTATAATCATTTGTTTGGGTATTCGTTTCACTGTGACTTAAAGCATGCACATTATGAAGTAAAATGTGATTTGATTAACTTTAATGAACAAACGCCTAGGAATAACATGAGTTAGCATCCAGCATCTGCGTTGCAGTTACTTTAGGCTAAAAGTAACTGGAGGGAAATGATCAGTTTTGACCCTTAAAGCCATTTGTTGGTATTTACTACTCTGTCAATGCTCAACATACGTCATAATAAAGTGTTTATATACACGGCCATGTAATATATTATATGTTGATCAAATTATGTGTAGAAATCTGTAGCTAAATGCCATAACTTGTTTAACATTGCCAAACTCTCACAGATGTTTTGACTGACAGTCTATTGACAGTCAATTATAAATATATTCAAATTAAAATGCATTTCTTTCTTTAGTGTACAACTCTGCAAAGAACTTACAGAGAAAACAAATCATGGAAGTGAAATCAAAGGTATGATTTAATTTACAAAATAATGTTTTGGTTTTCAAGCCACTTTAATGTCTGTGTTTGGTCTTCTGCAGACATTCAGGCGGCCTTATACGAGCTCTGCTCTCAGGTTGTACAGGGCAATCTCAAAGTGGATCTTGTTGCCACTGTTCTTGGGGAAATGATGGTAATTTTTTAAATAAATGTTGTCTTTATTAACAGCATTTTTTTCTGACAAATATTATACATTTCTATTGACTTTAGGAACTCAGAGATGACATGCCATCAATTTTAGCAGATGTTTTCAGTATTTTAGGTAAAATAATTTTTGATTGAGTTTTTTTTGTATAGTGAATTATCACAACTGTATAAAATATTGTGGAATAAACTTTGACGTTTTTGTCAGACTTGGAGACGAGTGCACTTGAAGAAAAGAACAAACGTGAACACTACACACAACTAGCAGTAGCTTGTTTGGTAAAGTATCAGATTAGATCATTAAAGCTATAATTATTTTATAATGGGCTTATTAAATGTATTTCTTTCTCCTTTCAGATATTTGTACCTGAAGTCATTCTCAAAGAACGGCTTGACCCAGAAACCCTTGAGTCTCTTGGACTAATAAAACAGGCACATCAGTTTAATCAAAAGATTGTAAAAATCAAGACTAAACTTTTGTAAGCTTGACATTTGTTAAGAATTAAATAAAAAAAAAAATCCCTTCTGATTTTTCCCTTAAACTGTGTTGCATTTTTCCAGCTACAAGCAACAGAAGTTCAACTTGCTCAGAGAAGAAAATGAGGGCTATGCCAAACTAATAACGGAGTTGGGCCAAGACCTTTCAGGCAACATCACTAGCCACATTGTTCTGGAAAGCATCAAGTCCCTTATAGGTTGGTGAAATTGCTCTTTTGCCTATTCAGGCTGGTACAAATACACATACACATTAATGCTGTTCAAAAGGCAACAGTTTTTTTTTGTTGTAGTAAAAAAAATAGACAAAATCAAAATTATTCTTGTGTTAGAGGCAGATGAAAATTACTTGCACTGTTCCATTCACTGACCTGCCTTGAAACTTCTTGTTAAAAATCTATAAATTATGAAGTTTGTGTGTGGTTGTTTGTTTTCCTAATTGTTTTTTTTTTTTCTTTCTGTAGGGTGCTTTAATTTGGATCCAAATCGAGTTTTAGACATCATTCTAGAGGTTTATGAGAGTCGCTCAGACCAGGATGAGTTTTTCCTGTCACTCATCAAGTCATACATGTGTGAGCCCCTAACTCTGTGCCACATCCTGGGATTTAAGTTTAAATTTTATCAGGTAAGGCCTGTTTTTATAACCTCTTTACAGAAACTAAGTAACAAAAGAGATGCAAGGGGGAAGAAATCATGCTTTTGATTAAATCGAATTTCTGCTTCCAGGAGCCTAATGAGGAAACGCCCAAGTCACTTTATCACATTGCTGCTGCTTTACTGAACCATAATCTAATACAGCTCGAAGATCTCTATGTACATGTAAGGCTGATATACATTAACATTGATTTGTGAGAATTTCTTTTCTATACATCCATCCATTTTCTTCTGCTTATCCGGGGCCGGGTTGTGGGGTTCCTCCAGCTCCTCCGAGGGGACCCCAAGGCATTCCCAGGCCAGCCGAGAGACACCTCCCGGTGGGACATGCCCGGAACACCTCCCGAGGGAGGCATCCGGAACAGATGCCCGAGCCATCTCAGTTGGCTCCTCTCAACATGGAGGAGCAGCGGCTCTACTCCGAGCTCCTCCCGTGTGACTGAGCTTCTCACCCTACCTCTAAGGGAGCGCCCAGCCACTCTGCGGAGGAAACTCATTTCGGCTGCTTGTATCCGTGATCTTGTCCTTTCGGTCATTACCCAAAGCTCATGACCATAGGTGAGGGTAGGAACGTAGATTGACCGGTAAATCGAAAGCTTTGCTTTGCGGCTCAGCTCCCTCTTCACCATAATGGTCCGATACAGCGACCACATCACTGCAGACGCTGCCCCAATCCGCCTGTGAGTCTCACGCTTCATCCTCCCCTCACTCGTGAACTTGAGCTCCTCCACTTGAGGCAAGGACTCTCCCCCCACCTGAAGAGGGCAAGCCACCTTTTTCCGGTCAAGAACCATGGCTTTGGATTTGGAGGAGTTGATCCTCATCCCAGCCACTTCACACTCCGCTGCAAACCGCCCCCGTGCATGTTGGAGGTCCTGGTCTGTTGAAGCCATCAGAACAACATCATCTGCAAACAGCAGAGATGAGATCCTGTGGTCCCCAAACCGGCCCCTGACTGCGCCTAGAAATTCTGTCCATAAATACAATGAACAGAACCGGTGACAAAGGGCAGCCCTGGCGGAGTCCAACATGTGCCAGAAACAGGTCTAACTTACTGCCAGCAATGCGAACACAGCTCAAACATGGTGTTCATTATGGACAAACCGTGACTAGCACAAAAATCCAATAACAGGACACCGCTCGGGTTCAGATCAGGGAGGCCGTTCCTCCTGATCACCCCTTTCCAGGTGTCACGGTCATGGCCCATGTGGGAGTTGAAGTCCCCCAGTAGAACAACAGAGTCCCCAGTTGGTGCATTGTCCAGTACCCCTCCCAGGGACTCCAAGAAGGCCGGGTACTCTGTGCTGCTGTTTGGCCCGTAGGTCGACATAACAGTGAGAGACCTGTCCCGGACCCGAAGGCGCAGGGACGCGACCCTCTCGTTTCCAGGGTGAATTCCAACACACGCTGGCTGAGCTGTGGGGCAATGAGCAGGCCCACACCTGCCTGCCGCCGCTCCCTGCGGGCAACGCCAGAGAAATGGAGAGCCCAGCCCCCCTCAAGGAGTTGGGTTCCAGAGCCAAGTTGTGCGTGGAGGTGGCTCCTCCTGCGGGTGGTGGGTCCACGGTAGGACGGCCCTGCGTCGCTCCTTCGGGCTGTGCCCGGCTGGGCCCCATGGCAGAAGGCCCGTCCACCAGACGCTCGCTGTCGAGCACCCACCCCAGGCCTGGCTCCAGGGTGAGGCTCTGGTAATGCCCATCCGGGCAACGTAATTGGCCTTGCTGTTTTTCTCTTCATAAAGGGTGTCTGACCCATCCCCCAGGACCTGTTTACCTTGGGTGACCCTACCAGGGGCATGGAGC
The DNA here is from genome assembly GCA_029959045.1 of Taenioides sp. WSHXM2023. Classification (NCBI taxonomy): domain Eukaryota; kingdom Metazoa; phylum Chordata; class Actinopteri; order Gobiiformes; family Gobiidae; genus Taenioides; species Taenioides sp. WSHXM2023. The sequence continues at coordinate 15,633,828 of CM057098.1, read as the reverse complement.
CCCCGACAACATAGCTCCCGGGATCATTCGGGCACTCACACTCCTCCACCACGTTAAGGTGGCGGTTCAAGGAGGGGTTTTTCTGTTCCGTTTTTGCTTCAAACATCTGTGTGTCTAACTATACTACCTCTTTTGTCAAACTAGCTTATGCCAGTAGATGCTGCAATTATAGAGGAACATAAACGAGACATCTCCGAAGCCAAACAAACTGCCCGTAAGCTTGTGATGGTTGTCCTCCCTTCAGAGAAGAATGATGATAAGGACAAGGATAAGGACAAAGACAAAGATGATGACAAGAATGAAAAGGTTTAGCAATAAAAATACATATCTGAATGAACTGTTTATTATAGAGGCTTATTAATGTATATGCATTAATGAGATATACTTACAGTATGTTTTGTGCCCGCAGCCACCTGACAACCAGAAGCTTGGTCTATTAGAAGCATTACTAAAAATTGGAGACTGGCACCATGCCCAGTCTATTATGGACCAGATGCCTTCTTTCTATGCTACTTCTCACAAGGCCATTGCTTTGGCACTTTGCCAGCTTGTTCACCTAACTGTAGAGCCACTCTACAGAAGGTAAGTAACTGTAACACCAGACACAATATACTCTGTATTTCAAACTTGTATTTTGTTGCCATTGTTTTTTTGTTTTTTTTTCATGACTACGAAGGGCGGGTGTTCCCAAAGGAGCCCGGGCCTGTGTGATGCAGCCACTGAGGAACAAGTGTGCCCCTCGTCCTGCAGAGAATTTTGAAGACCTACGGCGAGACACATTCAGCATGCTCAGTTATCTGGGTCCTCACCTGTCACACGATCCGATCCTCTTTGCAAAAATAGTACGCTTAGGCAAAGGTTTTATGAAAGAGGTACATTATATTATAAATATCTTTTTGCTGCAAACATGTTAAATTGATTCACATTAACATTTTGTTTTGCACTAACATTAAACATTTTCTTCTATAGTATCAAAATGATGCCAAATCTGACAAAGAGAAGTTGGTGAGTTTTTTATTATTTTGCTTTGGGGATGTTTATTTTACTCTACTTAATCTAAAAGTAACTTAATGTTGCGTATATTAATTGCTTTGTTTTAATTGCAGGAAATACTCCTTAGTTGTTTCCTCAGCATTGCAGACCAGGTGCTCCTGCCATCTCTGTCACTGATGGAGTGCAATGCTTGCATGTCAGAAGAACTGTGGGGTCTTTTTAAATTGTTCCCATACCAGCACAGGTGAGAAGCATTTTTTGTTATGCCGAATATGTTTTGACATGAATTTGTTGTCTTTTCTAAAATGTTAAGCCTACATTAAACTAATCCTTCTTGTAATCTGTAGATATCGATTATATGGACAATGGAAGAATGAGACTTATTTAAGCCATCCACTGTTGGTCAAGGTGAAAGCTCAGACCATCGAAAGGGCCCGATACATAATGAAGTAAGTATAAAGTGTTGAAATTAGATTACAATGGTAAAATGTGTATTTTCAAGCTAATAATAACTCAGTCGTGAAAGTTGGATGCTTGTTGAGCGAACCCAATATTTTTGTCTCATTGAATGTCGTCTTGTGTATTTGCTCTTTCTAGGCGACTGACCAAAGAGAATGTGAAGCAGTCTGGAAGACAGATTGGCAAGTTGAGCCATAGCAATCCCACGATTGTCTTTGATTATGTGAGTGAAATATTACATTTTTTTTTATATTGATATATTTATTCTCTGAAATTAACAAGCCTGAACTTTCAACATACTTTTTCAGATGTTGTCTCAGATCCAGTGGTACGACAACCTTATTGTCCCAGTTGTCGACTCATTAAAATACCTCACATCACTTAATTATGATGTCCTGGCCTGTATCCTACTTTTTTGTTTATATAGCTATTATGTGTCATTGAAATGTGTTGTTACTGCACAAATATTTCCCTAACACTGTATTCAGATTGCATAATAGAGGCTCTTGCCAATCCTGAAAAGGAAAAGATGAAGCATGATGACACTACCATCTCTTCGTGGCTACAGAGTAAGATGCTCAATTCCCTATAAACCAAATTGTTATAAAATATGTATATTTTAGTCTAATCTCTTTTTTTTCTATTTATACCTAGGTTTGGCAAGTCTTTGTGGGGCTGTTTTCAGAAAGTACCCAATTGAGTTGGCGGGACTTCTTCAGTATGTGACCAATCAGCTTAAGGCAGGAAAAAGGTAAGTTGTTTATGATACAGAATTATTACATTTCAGCAAATGTCTATTCAAAGGTTTGTTTTTGTTTTTTTGGTAACCTTTTTCTTTTGCTTTAGTTTTGACCTGTTGATCCTAAAAGAGGTGGTGCAGAAAATGGCTGGGATTGAGATTACAGATGAGATGACAGCAGAGCAGATGGAGGCCATGACAGGAGGAGAGCAACTAAAAGCTGAGGTACAGACCTAATGCTATTCTTAATAATAAAAAGTTAAATGTTACTTACCACTTATGTTCCCTTTGGTTGTTCACAGGGAGGCTATTTTGGCCAGATCAGAAATACAAAGAAGTCATCACAACGTCTAAAGGATGCTCTACTTGAACATGATTTGGCCTTACCTTTGTGTTTACTCATGGCACAGCAACGCAATGGTGTTGTTTTTCTTGAAGGTGGAGAGAACCACTTGAAACTTGTTGGTCATCTCTATGATCAGGTACATCATAATTTAATTGATTAAATTAAACCTAAAAACTGTCTTATTGAACTTGACTTCTGTTTATGCAGTGTCACGACACATTGGTGCAATTTGGTGGCTTTTTGGCCTCTAACCTCAGCACTGAAGACTATATTAAACGCGTTCCTCCTATTGATGTTCTATGCAACCAGTTCCACACCCCACACGATGCTGCGTTTTTTCTGTCTAGGCCCATGTACGCTCATCACATAGTGGTGAGTTAAAAAACAACACTTTTCAATATGTATTTTGCTGATTAAGTAATATTATCTTTATCTTTACAGTCCAAGTATGACGAGTTAAAGAAAGCAGAGAAGGGCAACCGTCAGCAGCAAAAGGTACACAAATATGTGGCAGCCTGTGAACAGGTAATGAACCCAGTTCACGAGGCAGTGGTGTCACTCCACCCCACTCGAGTGTGGGAAGATATGCGCCCTAATTTCTACGTGACTTTCTGGTCCCTCACTATGTACGACCTGGCTGTGCCACATTCTGCTTATGAGCGTGAGGTCAATAAGCTCAAAGCTCAGATTAAAGCCATCGAGGATAACCCTGAAATTGTGAGTTTCAGTGATAGTTTCACATCAGAATGAATGCCCTTTTTATTGGTGCAATAAGTTATGGACACTGATGATGGTTGTACTTTTGTGTAGCCATTAAATAAGAAAAAGAAGGAGAAGGAACGCTGTACGGCATTGCAAGAGAAATTGCAAGAGGAAGAGAAGAAGCAGGCTGAACATGTCCAAAGAGTGCTCCATCGTCTCAAACTAGAGAAAGATAACTGGTTATTAGCAAGTAAGTGTTCACACACATTTCAAAATTAAGACTAATCTTGTATATATTATAGTGTTCTTTATATTACTCTTATACTGTTCAAATAAATAATAACTTGACTCAGTCTACTTTGAAAGTTGATGTCATCAGGATGTTAACCTGTTTCATTAGAATCAACAAAGAATGAGACGATAACAAAATTCCTGCAACTCTGCCTATTTCCACGTTGCATCTTCTCATCCATTGATGCCGTTTACTGTGCACACTTTGTTGAACTGATTCACCAGCAAAAGACGCCCAACTTCTGCACCCTCCTATGCTATGACAGGGTATGTCAAGCATGCACACAAAAACATATATACTTATTGAAATTATTCTAAATGTGCAACTGTTTTTGCAGGTTTTTTCAGCCATCATCTACACAGTGGCTAGCTGTACAGAGAATGAGTCTCACCGCTTTGGGCGCTTCCTGTGCTGCATGTTGGAGACTGTGACCCGCTGGCATAGTGATCGGGCTGTCTATGAAAAGGTTTACTTTATTATTTCATTTTATTTTATTGTCCTTTATTCCTTTACTTTATTAGTGTTGGGAAACATGTATGTATTATTTTGTGTGGATTTAGGAGTGTAGCAACTACCCTGGCTTCGTAACCATCTTCAGATCAACGGGTTTTGATGGAGGACACAAAGCAGACCAGTTGGACTATGAAAACTTTAGACACGTGGTGCACAAATGGCACTATATGCTGACAAAAGTGAGTTTGTTCCTAGTACTTAATGTGAATCTAAATTTCAATCTAATTTGATTTACATTATTATTTTCTCTTAGGCTTCAGTTCACTGCTTGGAAACGGGAGACTATACGCACATTAGAAATATTCTTATTGTGCTCACCAAAATCTTACCTTGCTACCCAAAAGTCCTGAACCTAGGCCAAGCTTTGGAGTGTCGTGTTCACAAGATCTGTCTTGAAGAGAAGGACAAGAGGCCAGACCTTTATGCCTTAGCAATGGGGTAACAGCATTGTGTGCTGACCAGCTCTCTATGGAACATTATATGAATTACCTTTTTTAACATGCTTGCTCTTTTTGATTATTCCTTGTTTATTTTTAGCATTATATGATTTAGCATTTGTGTTCTGCCATATAGGTTCATATATTAAGAACTTGTAGCTAACACCAAATCTAAGATGGCATTTTTATTTTTATTTTTTTTTTAACTCCTACATTGACATTAGAAATGGCTCACAAGCTGGCCTGGTTTTTTGATCTTAAAATAATCAGACTAATCCTAATGTTGACATTGTCCTCATGGTTTGCTTTGTATAAACCTTTTGTTGCATCTGACAGTTATTCAGGTCGATTGAAAAGCCAGAAGTTGCACATGGTCCCTGAAAATGAGTTTCATCACAAAGAGCAGCCAGCACGTGCTACCGCGGCCAGTCAACAAAACGGTCCAGGAGGCTCTGGAAAAACTGCTACCAGCACAAACAAGACTGATGATGGGACATCCGAGGAAGGAGGTCAGAGTTGTGTGTGCATCTTTTGTCTATGAATATGTAACAGTATAGTCAATTTATGCTTTGGTTTATATACAGAGCGGGGAAAAGAGAAATCTCAGGGGACCACGAAACCAGTCAGCAAAGCCAACAGTACAGCAGCCAAAGTGACCACCAGCATTGGAAATGGTGCTCTGAATAGGTACATACCTCTGACCTTCTAAATATGGATGCATTTAAATTGAATTCATTATACTAAAACTGACTAATCTCTTGCAGCACTAAAGGAGTGAAAGATGACAAAGAAAAGAGCGGAAAGGAGAAGAAAGAAAAGAAGGAGAAGACTCCAGCCAACACTCCGGAGCTGAAGAGCGAGCTGAGGCGAGAGAAGCACAGGGACGAGCGCACAGGAAAAGAGGAGCGGGCCACACGCGAGGGTAAGGAGAAGACCCCTAAGGCTGAGCGCATCAAAACTGAGGACAAGAGTGCCAAAGACGACAAGGCCAAGGCTGGTAATGGGGAACCTGACGTGCCCAGGGAGTCTAAGAGCAAGGAGAGAGACCGAAGCACTGCAGCCACCTCCCTCAAAACGCCAGTTCCTAGGTCTGAGTCGGCTGAATCTGAAAGGGGTAAGGAACTTTTTCATCTTTATTACTATATTAATGGTTTAGTGCATTTTCTAAAACATTAATTGTCTGTTTTAAGATCACAAAAGAAGAAAGCTTGATAGCCACTCCTCTCCATCCCACTCCTCGTCTGTTAAGGTTAGTATGGCTTGAGGAAGGCTGTGCCCATTTCTACTCTGTCTGCCGGAGCTTCCCTGCCGTTGCACATTCCAGCAGCTTTGAAGAAAACTGAAGAGGATTTTTTTTTTTTTTTGGCAAGTATCTGGATCCCGACCTATAGCCAGAGGAGATTATACCATGGACATCAGCATTAAGTTTCACAGAAAGGGTGGACACCCTTCAGGACTTAGTCAAGAAAATGTTGTATATATTGAGTATTTTCATATCGAAATATTTCTATTTTTGTATCAACAAAAGTTTTCAGTGTGCCTTGAAGATTTTTTTCTACATATTCTTTCAAGTACGTTCCTGTGGATTTTTCTCTTTCCATATCGTGGGAGTTGGCTTTTTCATCTGTTCACATTTTTCGAAGCTGTATTTTTATACTTATGAAAGTGCCTGTCATTTTTAGTTGGGTCCTTTTTCTGCAAGTTCTGCGAGTTCCAATTTAAAACAGTGGATTTTCCCCCTCCATTTTCTGATCAACAAGTGTCAGAGGATGTTTGTCCAATTGTTGCCTGGTGTCCAGAGCGTCTGCACTGCTGTCGTCATCACTCCTTTTTTTTGGCTTGTTGGGATGGCCTGTAATACTTCAAATTCAAGTCCGAAGTGGTCCCTTGAGCTCTACCACCACCAACATCAGACGTTTATCGACAGTCACACCTACCTCCAAGGAAGCAATGAGAATGGGATTTCCAAGCAGATGAGAGCAGCCGAGAATGTTGCAGTTTTACAATCATCCAATGGTCCAAATACCTGACCCTACACAGAGGGAGAAAAGGGGGAGTGTGGGCACAGCCTGAATCGCCTGGAGAGATGCCCAAACCACTGGGAGCATGTGATAGGTCTTATTTTTCCCTTCCACCAGAGAACTAGGCTCCAAGTGTCTTATCATTCCAAACCTGTAAGTTCCAGCAACAGTCGAGCAGTGTATGTAGGGTAGCTGACACTTACATTTGAATAGTAATGCACCCACAGGTACACTCTTGTAGGCACAGTTTAGCACTTGCACTTTAGACATGCTGCAGATTTTTTATTATTATAATGTATGTTGTCTGAAATATCAGACTTAAAGTTAAAATTTAGTACACAGTAATTTATTAACTCAGGGCTATTGTAGTTAGTACATTCCACATGTTGACATCTCCTTTTGTAATAACATTGTAAAAAAAACTCAGTCCTTGAAGGTCAGAGGCCAGGGGAGAGGCTTGCTGCTCATCTGACCAGCACCAGCTCCCTTTTCCCCCCAACCCCTTCGACTCTACTGCTGTCCACCCACCCCACCCCCTCCCAGCTCATGTGTCATCTCCATTCATCCCTACAGGACAATAGCACCGAACTCAAGGAGTCCACAACCAAGGTATGAACGGCTTTCTACTACTGTGCTCTGAACTGTGACTATTTAATATGGTTCATATAGCTTTAGCTACTTTGTAGTCTAGACAATATAACATTTTAAAGGAATAGAATTTTACAGAATTCTAAATCTCCTTCCTTGTTTCATAGTGTTATGCATATAATTTTCACTGTATTGCCTCCATGCTATATTTTACAAAAATAATAGTGTTTTATCTTTGTTTTTGTTATTTAAAATGCCATTGTAGAACCCTGTCAACTACAATTCTGTCGACCGATCCAAGAGCAGAGAGAGGGAGCCAGAGAAGAAAGACTCACCAGGACGAATGAAAGAGAAGAAAGAAGAAAAGGATCGTAAAGAGAGGAAAAGAGTCAGTGTTGTCTTTTTTTTTTTTTTTTTTTTAAACTTTTTTTTTTTAACTTTTTTGAATCTCAAGTAATCATTAACTGTGCCCTATTAATTTCTTGTCAGGACCATGTTATCAACGACCATGAGGCCAGTCAAGAAGTCAAACGTCGGAAAGATGAAAATGGAACAAGTTAGACAGTTCTCACTCATTAATCACGCGGTTGTCATTATGTGCACAGCTCATTTGAACTTACTGTCTACTCAGATTCCTCCAAGACCAATAAGAGCACAAGCCCTTTATGTGACTCTCCACTTTCAACTGAGAAAGAGAAGAGTAAGAGACCAAAATCATCAAGTAAAGAGAAAGGCGAATCTGTGAAAACGGAAAGGACATCAACTGGGGGCAAAAAGGTTAATATGAACACTTTTAGTTATAATATTTTATACTAAACATTTTGTTCAGTTTATTTAGTAGATGTAATTGTACACACCCACATGAATTGTCCTTATTTTCCAGGAGTCCAGACATGACAAAGACAAATCTGAAAAGAAAGAAAAAAGGGAGAGCACAGGTGGAAAAGAAGAAAAAAAGCAATATCCTTTGTGAGCTATTGGTTGTTATGGCTTGGGCATGGTTCAGCCTGTGATGACTCTAATGATGGGTTACTTCAATTGAAAAACTGCTTTCAATTAAGTGTTTTGCCGCATCTTGTCATTGCAGTGTATTAAAGTGCTATACAAGTGTATAGTAGTATTACAAATGGTGTGCCTTTTTATCATAAAGTTAAAGCAGACCAGCAGCACTTGAGCCTTTAGAGCTACATGGTTGTATAATGGGTGTGTTTGGAGGGCAGGGTGAGCCTGCATTTTAACAGGTTAAGCCCAGTTTTAAATTCAGTCCTACTAGTATTTATAGGCCTTAACACACACACTCATAAATCCTCCGACAAGCATAGATAATGCGCAGTGAATCGTGGAGGTAAGTTGCTGTCCTCTTGTTGCCACTTATGAATGAATCAGTTGTTGAGTACCTCCTTTCCCTGTGGTGTTTGCAGCAGAACTGGAGAAGCGGTGCTTTTGTCCCCTCAAGATGACTGCAACTCCACCTGTGCTGCGTTTTTCAGTCATACTATTCTGCCTTTTTTAAAGAACCCCGCCCTTACAACTGTTAGCTGTAGTTACAACAGCCCTTTTTCCATTTCAAGATTTTACAGTAACCCATTTAAAACGTTTTTGTCTTTTTTATACCGTATGTTATGCCATGTGCGTTTGATAAAAATACCCATTTAGTGAAATGGTTACTGTATGAAATCCACTTAGCATCTGTTTATGGATTTGGTATGTTTTGCTCAAAAAATTGGTATTTTCTGTGCATTGTCTAGCTCTGCTTAAACCCATTTTATTGGCGTTATGCGTTCTATACCCACTTACCTCATCCTTTAAAGATGCATAGATATTTTTATTTATTTATCTTCATCTTTTAATGCAAGCAAAATTATAGGTTATCGCTGAGTAATATACAAGGACCAGTGTGTGTATATTGTGTACAATAAAAGATAACATGAAATCAGTATCATGTTATTGTTTTCCACACATTTTTCTCCCCAACAGTATCCCTTTTGTGAATTTATGTTAATCAGGTTTTATATAATTTATAAAAATGCCAGTTAAGCTTTGATTCAAATGTAGAATTGTAAAGAAAAATCAAGACAAAAGACCTGCGGCTCTGTACTTAAAATACAGCTGTTTTGAAATGACTTTTGGAAGTTTTATCTGCTGTATTCATTGTACCTTTTTTACAAAAAGAAAACCCAATAAATATAATAGTTTTCCTAGTGTGTCAATCATGGTGATATTTCTTTTGCAACAAATACACCTGCATGCATTCTTACATTTAATCAAATAGTAGACTTGGCTTCTTTTGTAAAGAACTTACTTTCTGTCAAAACTTTAATGAATTATCTGGGTCTGGTGCATGCTCTAAAAGTGCTTTTGTGTTTGTGACTCCTTTTTAATCAGTAGTCACTCAAGAAATATGTCTAGCTATTCATTGTGTCTATTGTGCAGTTAAGGTAGCACTACTCACAAAAAGTAATATAAACCTGATTTTATTAAGGAAATGTATTAAAATTGTCTGTACACAACCTCTTCACAGAGGCTCATTATGTTCATATACATGCAACCCATGGCAGAGGTAATTTTACAAATGAAATACACAAATCCATTAAATCTGGGTCAGATGGTTTGAGGTTTAATCAAGGTCCACTCAGAGTTGCATTTTGATACAACTTCATTCAAAATCACATGCAGTTTATTTTGGGAATAAGGGGCTAAGATTTTGAAAAATAATATGTTAATGCAGAGTTTTCATAGAAATTAAACAAGTAAAAATAAATCCATAGCTCTTGCTTGTTTACACAGATCCTCAACCAAATAAATGGCACAATGCAAAGCTCATCACAACCAAAGTAGCTATGAAAATACTGATTCACTGTTCTACTGCTGTTACTTCACGCACTATTGTGGGTTTGTACTCAACCCAAGAAAAACGTCATAATGCTAAAAGGGTCGTTGATGTTGCATTTTAAAAATGCATTAGCCATGTAAAAGCTTACCTCATTTTTTTTAAATAGTGAAAACTATGGCAGTTGAACAGCAGTCTTACAAAGTAGCATCTTTTTGAAAACACAATGATTCCCAACACATATAAAACACTTTGAAAGTAGTGCCAAGATGGTATGTGTGGGATATTAACATTTGGTTTAAAGATGATGCTTACCTTAATATGACAATGAAAATAATAATTTTATCACTAATTATAACAATTAAATCTAAGTAAAGATGTAACCACAAAAATATTAGAATTTTCAGGATGCTTTAATTGCAAATCATGGCTTTTTTTCTTTGAAATAGAAAACAAGTTTTTTTTTAACAAAACAATGCTTTTAACAAATTATCTAAATACGTCAGGAAGCAATATATTCCCCTTTTGACAACACATCTCTTGAAATTGCATTGCCATGACGCCAAATGCTTCATAAGGCACTACAAGAGGCAAATCCCCCATATGTTTCCAGATGCTCAAAAGTCCTTCTGCACCAACCAAGCCTGCTCCGGTAGTGTGCGGCGGGCCTTCGTATGTACAGTCACGGGACATCCAGGCCTCACAAGAGCAGCACCTCATGTTCACTCCAAAGACCGGTGTGTCTATAAAGTGTGCCAGGGTCACGCAGAGTGGTAGTGTTCATCCGGACACATACGTGAAATATACTCATTTCACTTCTATAACTGAAAGACTGAAAGACAAGGTGGATTAGCTACACATTCTTTACAGTTTATGGACTTTAAAACTTAAAAGATGAAGTCACCCTTTAGATTTTAACGCTCTCTGTGCCATAAACGTTGTAGCCTTCACGGTACGTGGCAAAGTTCTGAGTATTTGCTGGAGGGGCTGGCTTAAAGTTCTGGGAATTCTTTGCTAATTTGAGTCTTTTTGTTTCTTGGCGTGACTTGTAACAAAACTCTATCAAGGCCACAGTCATCGCCAGGCCCAGCCCTCCAACCAAAATATAGAAGACCCCTGCCACGTTGCTCAGGCTCAGCGCGCTTGTCTTGTCCTAGGGAAGGTAAAGACCACCATTAAGACATCTTCAAATGATAGAACATGCAAAGAATACTAGTAAAGTAAGCTTAAGCTAATATGCTAACATCATTCCCTTTAAGATATAGTTGTCATAAATAAAAGCTGTGTTAGCATTATATTTGTGTTATTATCATAAATTATGATGTAAATAAAAATAAAGAAATCTTATTTATTAAATGTTTTAATAAAACAAAAAAAAAAATACATGAGCTAGTCTTTTTGAATGGTGAATGTAGAAATGCTCGTTGCTAACTGGCTAACTTGCTGTAATGCTAATTAGGAAGGTGGTCATGGTCGTACAGGTCTGTAATCTATGAGGAAACTCTGTTAACTTCTCAACCTTTATACATTACATTTTTACAATCAAATAGCAAGTTGAAGAAGGTGAATTGAACCATTTTTGCTGCTATTTAGGGCCAAACATTGAAATTCATTTATGTGCATTCTAATCCATTAACCCATTTTAGTAGTTTGAACACATAAACCGCTATTCTGTGCTTTTTTAAATATATGTAAATGAATTAAGAACACCAATAAGCTAAATTTCAATAGAGGTTTGGATGTCATAACAGCAGTCTAATGGTTTCAATTCTCTTCTGAAAATGGTATGAAAATATACTTGTATGTATCATGCTGAGTGAAGTAACAAATTGGTTTGAGAAACTTATTCTATGTGTTTATGGATTAAACCCAGTGTTATATTGTAAATATACAAGCAGTGTTCAGATGTAATGTTTAGGAGGATGTATGCCATAGATGTTTGCAGATGAAGATTACGTCAAAATGCATTTTTGTACAGAAGACCTGCAGCGACTGACCTTACTTCCCGAGTCCTTGGTTCCACATTCACCCTTATCGTACCACCATTTGTTTTTCAGCTTGTCTAAGATGCCTTGTTCACTGAGTTTCAATACGGCAAGGTTTACAGGAGTTCTTCACGTGGAAAATAACATAAATAACATTTAATATGTTATTTTATGTTATTGAACTTTTTAACTACTTTATACTAAGCAAAGCGATATTGTAGGGTCCTGGCCAAGACACATTTTAGCAAGCAACATTACAATAAATGTATGGCCTGTGATAACCCACAATGACTACCCTAGCATGCCAGACCCCAGCTATATCGCTTTGAGTAATCGGCACACACTGATCACAGGAAGAGAAATGATTTAAAATAGGAAGTTAAGCAGCTGCTGCACAGAATGAGAAAAGTAACATATTCAAAAGTCGATGTGGTGTATTTTGTGCTATGGGCAGCCTTAAATGTTTATCAAGCTGGATCTAACAGGAACCCTTTCTTGACTTACAGGCAAAATGAAGCAGTTCAATTTCATTAAGAAACTACAGGAGACGATGTCTCACAAAAACGTCAATAAAGACAAAGACTTTATAGCAATCAATCAGGTCAGCCTAAATATGCTGGAAGGTCTGTGCAAACAAGTCAAACAAAGCTGCTTTTAATCTTAATGTAAGGACTAAGTCATGGTGTTAGGGGCATTTGGACATTTGATCATGGCAAATTGACTGCTAGATTTCAAAGTGTTATATCCTTTCAGAAACAAAATCAGTGTTTATAATTCAATAATTGACTAGAATGCCTGATTTCATTAACCCAGACATTATGCTTTTGTAAAATGAACAAAAATGACACATGCACAAGAGTGAGCTGTTGTTCCTTTTCTCCAGTCAGAGCTTAATGAAAGGTAAAGTTATGATGGCTTCTGGTCCTGGAAGTGTCATTTTTTAGAGAAGAGACACTTAATATGTATAGTATAGTACTGTAGGCAAAAATATCATACCAAACATACCATCACCTCTGCCACTGTTATCCAGTTATGCTTGGGTTATTAAACTTGGGTTATTAAACTTAGCCCAATAATTAGATCTGAGTTTGGTGTGTTTACATGCACAAAAAAGTATAATTGTCAAAATCTGGAAGGTAAATGAAGGGTAAAATAACCATTTAAATCTTCAACATTTTATCTTAAATTTCTGTCTGATACATTATTATAATACAAATATAGTGTAATCACTAAGACAAGCCAGCAGATGGAGCCACATACTATTAATACAGTACTTGATGTACTTGATGTACAGCTAAACAAGGCTGGGCCCAGTTAGTACTTGGATGGGAGATTGCTGGGAATTCCAGGTGCCCCACAGTGGGGCACAGTGGCAAAAACTGTCGTTGTGTCCTTAGGCAAGGCACTTCATCAACATTGCCTAGTATGAAAGTAGTGTGTAAGCGAGTATTGGTGGTGGCCGGAGGGGCCAATGGGGCAAATTGACATCCTCGCTTCCATCTGTCTGCCCCAGGTCAGCTGTGGCTACAATAGTAAAACGACTTTGAGCTTCTGGAAAAGCACTATATAAGACTAGTCCATTATTATTATTAGGCCCGAGCGCCAAGGGTGGCGTAGAGCCTATTGTTATTGTTCAGCAGTGTGAAGCGCGCTCTCCCCTTTCCTAACATAGTGGCACTCATGTCATCCACTGGTACCCGCTAACATGGCATGGTGGCATCGCCCATGGCCGCAATACCGGCCTAATTGTAATTGTTCACTCCATCAGTTGTAATTGTTCACCCCAAAACTTCGTGCACAATGTCAAGTGTGCCCACAAAAACAGAGCGCGAAGTGCTCTCCCCTTATCAAACACTCAATGCCAGTCAATAGTGACACTCATGGCATGCAATAGTACAGACTGGCATTGCCCATTGCCGCGACAGCGGCATAATTGTAGTTGTTAACCCTGATAATCCTGATAAGCGCGTTGCGCTCATCATTGACAATGGACTCCACGGACACGAGTACTTTCCAATGACATATGTATGTGCCACCATAGGTGGCCCTATATTGTTATTGTTCTGGTTTTTCTTCTTATTATTATTATTTTCATCACCCCACCCCCCCCCCCCCCCCCGAAAAATGAACTTTGTCATAGACAAACGAAATTCGGGTGGTGGATAGGTCATGTCATTCCAAACCAAAAAATATACATTATGCGGTTGCTAGGCAACCAACAGAAAGTCGGCCATACTGGACTGATCATGTGACCTGGCGCCGAAGGAGCATTTTCCTGTTTTCGTATTTTAACAAACTCGTCCTAGGGTCTTTGACTTAGCCTCACCAGAATCATTCTGTGTCATCTAGACAAGTGGAACATTAAAAGTTGTTAAAAGCGTTCTAAAAGACTGAACGGTGTTTCTGTGACAAAGGCACAAATTTCGGGTTTGTTTTTGCGACTCGCCATCAAGGGAGATTGCGTGGAACAGAAAAATTTTACTTTGTTCTAGGTATACAAAATTTGGAACACACATTTGTGACATGGTCTTGATCAAAAAACTCAATGATGCCCCCACGCCATCTCCCATCGTGTTGCCATGGTAACAGGCCAAGCATCTGTCCTCGCCAATAGGATGCCCAACAAAAACTTTGGCGTAGCTAAACCAAATTTGGTACACAGATGCATCATGGAAATAGGAACAAAAAAATATATATTATGCCATTGCTAGGCAACCAACAGGAAGTCAGCCATATTGGATAGACCATGTGACCTTGTGGTGAAAGCATCACCAGAATCATTCTGTATCACCTAGACAAGTGGGACGACGAGTGATAATTCGCACATACTTTGGTCGATTTCACTCAAACTTTAATCATTGGTGGACACCCTGGCCTTGAACAGATTAATATAAGAAAATCTAAAATTGCCATAAATGGCAATCCATCTTGGATTAATTATGTGACAAATGTCATAATGTAATATAGACATCTAGTTCTGCCACATTTTCATTTATGAAACTTTTAAAACAGCCACAACCTCAAATGTGGGCACATCTTCAAAAAGGCACGTTAGCACCCCCAGCTGGTTAAAAGTAGAGACACACAAATTATAATGGCCAAAATAACGCTGCCCAAAAAGAGAACAGTTTTTGTGCCACAGCGCACCACAGCCCAACTGGCCTAGAAAAAAGGGGCAGAATAGGGCCCGTTAGTGCCCTTCTGCTAGTGCTCCAGGTGGCGGCAAGTGAGGGCCAATCATTGCCGCTTGCAGCTATATTTATTAGTATTATTATGTCCTCTCCATATTCAGTATAGTCGATTTCTACATGAAAAACTGTCATAATTAATGTTAAGGTAAAACCTTAATAACCAAACTGCTTTTAATCCAACTGAATATAAGTTTTTTTCAGTAAATGACGCAGGTCAGCAAGATAAAATATGGTAATACCAACACATAACAGTGAATGAAACTTTAATTACCTGACACATTTCACCAACACTTGTACTGTATTGAAATGAATACAATCACTGAAATAAAGCTTACTTTTGTAAGATAAGTTACTCTGTTAGGAGAGGGCTTGGCTAGGTTTCTGTGACAAAATGTTTGTGTTGTGTAAACATTTAAGTTTACAACCATGATTTTAATCCAGCACATGTGTGATTTACTACTTGAATTGTTTGAATCCAATCCATCGTACAAATGTTACTTGTAATGTGCCCAAGCATAAACCTTCCTCTTCACGTGGTGCATCATAACTTTATCTTTCAGTCTGTCTGCAAAATAGGAGCAACGTGTTGAAGGCAGACAAGAAATTCAGGACAAGACCAGGAATCACACACAACTAACACATGCGGATGCAGACACTTATAATGGCCTTATAGTAAATATACAGATGTATTAATGAAGCCTTATTTTAAAAGTTACTTCAGAGATTTAAATTTTTGGCTAGTCCAGCTGTATAGTTGTAAAGTTGTATAGACACTATTTACAGTGTTGATATCAGTGATTTTGCTCACTCACACTTGTTTATCTGAAAGTGAAATGAAGACAGAGAAAAATGGCAGTCAGGTTGGACATGAATTGAGTAGTTGTAAAGTGTAGTGCGCCATCTGTGAGAGGAGACAGTAGAGCTGCGTTATCCTTTGGGTAGTATCCACTTCCGCTCACTCGGTTTGGATGACTGTCTATAACTGCAAACTCTGCTTGCCTCTTCCTCCAGGGCGCGCAGGAGTCATGATGCAAGCTCTACAGCAGCAGAGGCACTGTTCATCTAAGTAATAAGTCAGGGCCTGCATTTTGAGCACTAAAAAGAGATTTAATTTGACAAAGCCTAAACACACATGAAAGGGGGGCTCCTCTTGACTTTCATCATTAGTTTAGTTAATTTTGATTATACTGTCAAATAATCACTAGCCTGGAGTGACAATTTATATATTATAATAATAATATTATTATTATTTATTTATTATAAAATTAGCAAGTCAATTCAAATGCGCTTTTACAAAAGAGGCCCCTGATTACACTGTTGGCCATAGAGAACTCACTGCTCTGAAGTGGAGAGGAGCCAGTGATGTTTAGTCAGTATTACACTGGGTTTCCATGTGAAGATATCGGGCTGAGATGTTTCTGAATCAGATTTCATTAGAATTCTCACGTTTGCCTGCAGATGCTTAGTCCCCTCAAGACAACGCTGTCCCCCGTGCGGGCCCTAACGCACCCAGGAGGTGGATTGGAGAGTGCATTCTTAGTTCAAAACTAAAGGTATCTTAAAGAAAATGGTATTAACTTTTATCTTAGCACAGCTATGAAAATGCCCTAAATCTTTCATGTTGGCATGTAGCCATAAAAACAAAAGGGAAAGATTTCTGATTTCATAACTACAAGCCAATAACTAGTCTCAAAAGCGCTATTCAACTGTTGATCTTATCTAAATAACTACCCAGTAGCCAAGTAAAGGGTTCCCACTCGATCACATATGCAACATTAATCTAATAAGTTCTCAAAGTAAAGTTTTATCCAGTCTATAGTGAGTTACTCCAGCCTTGCCGATTACTCCATTGTAGGATACCGGACTTTGGTGACATTGAGGCTGACCTTAGAGTCACCTCCCCCGCTGCCGCACTCTCCCTTGTCGTACCACCATTTGTTTTTCAATTTGTCCAAGAGGCCTTGCTCATTCAGTTTTAACACTGCCAGGTTAACAGCATTTCTTGAAACGATAAAACATAGCTTGTAAGAAAATGAACAGGTCCGTGAGAAATCTAATATATTAGAATATTAGTAGAGAAATAGAGGTAATTGTCAATGTTTCATATAAGGTGAGAACAGAAGGGACAAATTGGTTGTAGATTTCACTAATGTGAAAGGGTAAGAAGCAAAGAAATCTTAGAGGTGGTATGGGGGATACATCTTTCCAACTGTAGTGTGCGGGATGGGGACATTGTGTCACTGTTGAGTCAGAGATACACATCCAGCATGCAGCTTAACATTCATCACAACTGACAGAGCAGCATTTTAGTAGCAGATTCATTAGGGAGGTATTTGAGAGTTAAATTTGAGGCAATGCAAAGGGCACCACAAACCAGTAGGGAGGGAAGGAAAGAGAAAAATATAAATGGAGGGAATGGTGAAATGCACATTGACATTCAAATGGATGAACTCAATATGACTAATATACCAATAGCTGTGCTAAAGAGAGAGAAGAGAAGTCACAGACATGGTCGACACAAGACAGATATGACCAGTGTGCACTTGAAGAGAGAAGAAGTGAGGTAGAAATGGAAAAGGAAACATCAGGGTAGGTGGAATACTATAACAACATGGAGGATATTGTTATAATATCCCACCCACCTTAATGCAGAGCCTTTAGGTGTTGCCACACCGTAGCCCTTAGAGTCCAGGTTTCCGCCCACTTTCATGGTATCACATGGTTTCCGTTGCTCTATGTACTCGTTCATTGTAGACTCAAGAAGAAAGGCAAATTTGCCCTTCGACTTTCGCACCCGGGACACCCCATCTGGAGTGGTCTTGGCAAACACTGAGGGTTCAGCTGATTTCATGTAAGACCACATTTTCTCATAAACTGCTATTTTGGAGCGCTGTATTCAGGGAAGAAAGAAAACAGACATTTCAGTAACATATTCACAACAGTAACAATATACAATCCACCACAGACATACACCTCACCTAGGCACTCTTGATTTTTGATGCTTTTTAGAATTTTTAATGCAGTTAACACAAGGTGTAAATTCTGTGGTGCAGTTTAACCTCCGGATAGCAGACCTGCTTCTTGTGCCAGTTTTACCCTTTGACTGCAGGGACCACTGCAGAGGTAGAGCAATGGGCTTGATGCCAGTAGCCTGGAGTCTAACAATCTGGTCGCACAGCAGATACAAACTGCTGGTCATATGGGAGACCTGGATTATCAACTGAACAAGTGATCTTTGATGTTTGCACTAGCACCGCTGTCGTAAGCACTGGGACAGATCTACATGTAAAGTTTAGGTTGGTCATTGTCATATAGTGTCTGTTTCCTGTAATGCGTAGTTTTCTTACCTAATCATGTTGGCATTTAATGTATCAATTGAATAGCGGCCCTAGCTTTATGATTTTAAAACACTACAAGCACAGCTAAACCTGGTGGGTAACAGCGGTAGAGTCATAACTAGAGGGTTGGTGGTTTGATCCAATCAGTGCATACAGCTGTTGTGCCTTTGGGCAAGACCACATTGCATATGAATTAATCTATTGTGTGAGTAAATGGTGGCAATTGGAGAGACCAGACAAACAAATTTATGAATATTTAGTATCTAATAAACACTATGAGAGGAGGTAAACTAAAGAGGGCTTCTGAGGGAATTTACAAACAGGCCTGGATTTATATACAGCTCCATAAATAATCTATCTCTACTGTAACGGACTGGAGCCATGTGAGTGAATCATACTTGACATATGCACAATTTTTGTTCACTGGAGTGTTCACACAAACACCGTGGACATGACAATAATACCTCATGACAGGCCCAACCATATTGTGAAGATGACAGACATGTACTTACTAGAATACGCTTGTCTAGAATTAGTTTGGGCCATAGATATTTTCTGCTTTCTTTAATTGATTAATAATACCTTTTTAATTTGCCACCTCTTTATAAGCATGTTCTATTTTTGTGATAATTTGAATTGAAGCATATTCAGAGCCAATATCAAGAGAGACTTGCTGATTAATAGCGGGAGTGATTTCCCATTAATCAGCTACAACAAGTGCTTGTAATAGCATTTCCACTTCCTGGAAGAATTATAGACAGTATGTCATTCAAGTTAAAGTCATTGTGACATCTGTTTGGGAGCACCTTTGACAAAGCACAGGCCATTAAGGCTAGCATCAATTAACACATGCTCACATGAAAAAACAGGATCCTATTGAGTACAATTCAGTAAGCATGTGGTTCTCAGTGTATTTAGTCTATTTATTTTTATGTACAAAGGGAGCAATAAAACAAAAAATATATATCTTTTTTTTCCCCTTATATTGATCGATTTTGATTTTTGTTTCAATCTTATATTGTCTTATTGGCATAAACTATGCTGACTTTTAATCAGTGCCATTTAACACTAAGAAATTGCATTTTTTCCCCTCTCTCAATTAAAAAGACCCAAACTGATCATTAACGATTAGAGATGACTGAATCTCGGTCTCGATTAAAATTCAATTATCTGCCCAGCTCTAGATTTAAGCCACTCTATTGGGGCTTAATGTTTGTCACTGTGTGCAGAGCAGGAGAGGACAGTCTGTTACAAATGACCACCTCTACTCTGAGCTTTTAGACCCCGTCTCAGCTTAGCAACGCCAGTTCTTCTGCTTGAACGCCTTTAAAAATGGGCTGGGTCACACACACAAAAAGACACACACACAAACACACAGACACACACACCATTGCTCTTATTACACTTGCCACAGACACTGGGCTACACTACCAAAAGAAAAAAAATTGCCACTTTTACCAGATGTACATGTTTGCCCAAGTAAGACTACTGTGTTTCAAACTGACCAATCATAACAGCAGTCCATAACAGTCCATAACTAAAAATAGAATTGGAGTGAGTGAC
Source organism: Taenioides sp. WSHXM2023 (assembly GCA_029959045.1). Taxonomy (NCBI): domain Eukaryota; kingdom Metazoa; phylum Chordata; class Actinopteri; order Gobiiformes; family Gobiidae; genus Taenioides; species Taenioides sp. WSHXM2023. The sequence goes on along the minus strand of CM057098.1, from coordinate 15,613,831 downwards.
ATTTCAATTTCTGTGAAACGGGACATTTCTCTTAAAAAAAACATCAGACTGCACTTTGGAGAGGCTGCAAATTGGACTGTGAATGATTGAATTGGAAACAAACTTCAACCTGTCTTTAATTCTAAAAATGTGAAATTCCAAAAGATATTGAACTTTTTCTTCATGAAATTGCAAGATAAGAACATTTAATTAGGGCTTTCTACACAGTCTTGATTGTATTCTGCGTATAGTTGAAAAAAGTGAGTGTGTTGATGTTTGAAAATGTGAAGTGTGAAGAAAATAAATTCCTATTATTGTATCTATTCTTCCAAATTTTGGCTTGTTGTGTTACAGCTTGTGTAACTGAATGTTTATATTTAATCCAAAGAGGCTTTCATTTTCACTTTCTTTTATCAAACCACATAAAAACCACAGCAGAAATACCTTGAACATTTTCTCTGGAACTATTGTTAACTATTATGTATTGTATGCCAGACAAACAGAGGCTTACCCTAAAGAATTCCTTGGTTGAGCCTGAGTCCAAGGTCCCATAAGCGATCTCTGTCTGCTTGGCCAGGTCCTCAGCGCTCTCAATGGGGGACACCATCCTCTCCACTGTGAGGAACGCAGCCAGGTTGGCGGTATAGGAGGAGATGATAATGAGGGTGAAGAACCACCACACTCCTCCAACAATCCGGCCTGAGAGGGACCTGGAGGACCAAGTACAGCATGCAAAAGTATGACACACGCACACAAGAAAAACACACACATTTTTCCTCCTGTTTTAAATGGAAGAGTTTCGCGTTATATTCATGTATGCTTGTCATCAACCATTACAGTCTAATCCTACTGTGGGTATGTAGTCCAACATACTTGCCATTATAAATACTACAGTGTTAATGCATATATATCAGCTACCAAAAAATGTGCTTCAGGATGGCAGAATCCAGGTTGCAGGTATTAATTATGATCTAGTTCATCTAACTTAAAAAGTACTGCTTTCCACATGAGATTTAGACCAGTTTGAAAAGAAAGTAGTGCGTGACATGAAATGATCAGAGAAGTCGAAAAACTGATGCAAAAACAGATGAAAATTTGGCCTTGTGGCTAAATCTGTTGCATTCACTATTAGTGTACACCCTGCCAAATGAATAACAAAATAAAACAATGAAAATTGAAATATTTTAAGTTGTTCTGGTAAATGTACAATCCTTCTCTTCACGTCTATCATATGAGGTAAGTTAAGCAAAACAAGCTCAAAGTACTCAAATAATCAAACTGTGCAGGTTTGCAATCTCACAGCAGCAGAGGTGTAATGGGCCGCTCACTATCCCACTGAGCATTCAGACTGTAAATACAGAGCATCTATTTATCAGGAGACACAGCCTAAAACATGCGACTCCCAGGGAGTTCACTGGCACTTAGGAACAGGTTTAAAAAAAAAAGCTTGCATATGTCCATGTATGGTCAGTGTATGATCATGACAAGAGTTCAAATAAAAATGTATGAATACAATGGATAATGGAATAAAATAAAAGCACAAAAATACTTTATATGCACCAAGATGATAAGCGTAAAATGAAACATGCAGCAAAAACACGGTAGCCCTCCAAGAATTATGTGATTTCTGAATGAGATGTGATGGCCCCTTTGCATTTTACAGCCCTCAGCATGGTGGATATAAGTTATTTTGTGGATGCAAGGCATCTCAGCAAGCATGCAGCTTAACAACAAATGGATGCAGACTGCAGAGGAGCAAGGGGGGTGCAGAAGTGGGACATGTGAGAGGGACCACAGCAGAAGCCACAAAGCTCAAAAATAACTAATATGCACCATGGCAGGATGAAGTGGTCCATACAGGACTATAAAATGCAGTGAGATGATGAGGACAGCTGACAAATGGTAGAGAATGGACACAAAAATAACCAACCTTGGTGAGATATCGCATCCTTGCTGCATGAAGGCGCCCAGGGAGAACCACAGGCTATTAAAAATCCCAAAGTCATTTGGAGGGTCTGGGGGGCTCTGAGGGTCTTTGGCCTCATCATTCTCATCCAAGTGCCACTCATATGGACTGAAGCGGCTGACCAGGAAAAGCACCACGCTCACGCCAATATAGGCAAACACTATGCACATCCAGATCTCATAGGCCAGAGGGTCAAGGAAGGAAAAGACGCCCGGCTTGGACTTTTGAGGCTTCTTTATCATAATCGAGATGCCAAGACTCATAAAAGGCTTTGAGAAATCTATCACTTCTTCCCGTACCAGCGTTATGGTTAAAGGAGCCACTGCTATATCAGCTCTCTGCAGAAACGAAGACAGGCACAATCTGCGTTAGTCTCAACAATATACAAACCTAACACATTGATAAGCTAGTCACTTGTCCAAAATGCATATAGCATTCATGTTAAAATCAAACACTTTATAGGTTTGTATTTTTTTTTTTGCCCAAATCTACTTCATAAAGTAAATAGCGAGTGTGAAGTAGATGCATTATGTGGACAACATTAAAGTCACCTCCAGACAGGCAGCCTCATCAGTAACCTGAAAAATGTTTGCTGTGCTGTGGAGTGAAAGTGCATGTGTCATTAGGCAGTGTGCTCATCTAAAATACTTAACACAAGACATCACATTAAAGTTGAGGTCACAATCACAGCTACACCTTCCTAATCAAGACATTATGAGAATCATTCTTTTGCTCTTCAATAATTAAATTGCAGAAATTAAAAAATAAAAATATATTTAATTTGCATATTAAACAAGAAAAAAAATATTATGTTGAACTTTGCCCCAGTGTGCCCAATCCGTTTTTACAGGTGGATACTCACCCCATACACCAGTTCACCCACCATCCCGTTCCACGTCTTGGTCTCTGGGTCTCGGGCTCCATACTTCCCATCTGGCACGATGGACAGTTTATATCTGATCCCAACATGCTTTGCAATTTCAGAAGCTAAATCCACACAGTAGCCTTCATATCTGTCATTCCCATCCATCTGCATATAGTTTTTCTTGTACATCACATATGGAGCTTCCTGTTAATTAGACACAAGTGGTGAACTGCTTATGAAATACCAAGTACATTACCATGGCAAGAAGTGCTCGTGCCTTACAAACATGAGGCCTTGTTGCACACAGCATGCATATATATAGCAAAGGCAAAAGAGCAAGGAGCACACAGCATGGGACAGTAAGGCGTAGTAAGACCTATAAAGCATTAAAGAAATTCAAATAGGGGTAAAAAGGCAGGCTGCAGGTAGAGTTAGCACTGGGCTGTTGGGAAAGGGGAAAAACTAGGCTATATAGAAATAGGCAATACAGACACGAAGCAAATCGGATGGACTTTAAGGCAAGGGGGGCAGAGGGGTTACTTGTGCTTTGTGTTAGAGCAGCACACGGGTGGGACAGGCTGCACTAAGGACTTTTCCAGTTCATAAAGTAAACATCAGTGACTGCAGGTTGCAAGATTTATATAAATATTTAAGCCACATTATATATAAAAAAAAAATATTGCAATGGTTGTGATACATTTTGTCTGACAGGAAAACAAGCTGCTACAGTTAGTGCAAACACACATGCTTCGCTATGTTACACCACAATGGCCCTGTTCTAAAAGTATACTATTATATAGACATTCTCTGTGACAAGGGTGCTGCCTCTTACTGATGTACTATTTCTCAAGTAAGTGAATACACTAATCTACTATTTTTGTTTTTACTGTCTAGAGAGGAACCTAATGAAAAAATTAAATTAATGTACACACTAAAAACAGTACATCCCTTCCTTATTTTTCTCGATTGATGGCAATGTTGATAAATGAACGTATCATACCTTTTAATATAAGGTTGACCTTTAATCAGTGATGACATTTTCTTAAACATTTTCTGAATTCAATATGGAATTAATCCACAAAATGCATCTACAACAGTCACTACTACTCAAATCAAAGACTGACAGTGAGAAAAGGATGTGATGACAATTCTCCTGAAACATTTCCCTTACATCTGCTGGTCCTTTCTGGGTCTGCTCATGAGGACAATGTGTGGACTCGGCTCACATTGAAATGGACACATATGATCACATGATTCTGAATTTGCATAAGATGCGAACATAATAAGCAAAGTCAGAATTAACGATGGTCATTATTTTAAATGTATGATAAGGCGCACCTTATTGTACATTTAAAAATGGCCTATGGATTTCTTTTTCTATCTATATTACATTGTTCTTTGTACTCTAAGCCTGTTGACACTTAAATATTTTAGAGCCTAATCTCATTAAGAAGAGGGATAAACAACCAAAGGCTGTCGCCCTTGGCTGTTTATGTCCTCTCTTGGGCACAAAGCTCCTTTTCGTGATAAATTTGACCATTTACAGTGGCACTGACAGTTTACTTAATGAAAAGAAAACATTTTTACTTACGTACAGACTTAATGAAAACATGATGATCTATGTCCCTAACAGTATAATTATCAAGAGCCGGTATTGTGACGTCACTACTACAACAGCCACCTGATCAGATAAAACTCAAAATGCTTTGGCACCCACACGGATACAGTTGAAACACTCTTGGTGAATCGACTGTTTCAACATGTAGTGAGTGGATGGAAAGCAACACAAACCAAAATAATTCTACCGTCCCAGGACAGATTGCAACAATGGACACCTTGACCTTGAGTGGCAGAAATCTTAATATCAAACTATTATAACCTGCTTTAAAAGTGTACCATAATAGTAGTGACCACAATTGTTCGGTTTTCCACAGAAGAGGACTCGTTGGTGACCTGCTGATCCATTATATAAACAAATTTTTCAAACTCGTTCCAGTAACCAATCTAGAAAAAAACAAGAGATTGACAGTTAGAAAGCATCATACTTTGACATTTTTACAGATACAGCCTCCCAAGTACATGAGTTGGTCAGCTTTATCTGCACAAAAGACAATATTGAAAGCTTGTAGTGTTGTACTGGGCCCTCTCACTTTTCATGCACTAGAGCAGAGTAGGTGTAATCTATTCCTGGCTCACTTACATAACAAGAAAGCTGCACTAGTGGAGCACTTGAAAAATGATCAGTTTAATAGCAGCACACTTAACAGTCTTGTTGTGTCCCTTTGTTGCAGATGCACTAGGTTATTTTCCACTGTCAAAATAAACACTGAAGAGTTTAGAAAATATATTCATATGAATTTAGAATAGATAACGCTTTTTAATTCTGGTAGTATTCATTCAATTATTCATTCATAGCCAACCCACCTCAGGACATCAGAGTTATTCTTGTTGACAAAACGTGTGGGTAAATCCTCACACAGGATATGTACTAATTACAGTTAAGTACTATGTAATCCTATTGGTTTGGAAATTGTATATTTTTTGATGTTTCAAAGCCACTGCATAAAAAAATATCCCCTTTAACACTTGAGCTTACCATTGGATAGACGGTGGAGAAAAAGTCCATAGCTTACACAGACTTGAAAATTACTGATGCTGCAAGTTAAATATATATTACTCACCAAAACGTTCATCGGGTTATGGGTTCCGCCTAGTTTCTTTGGGAAGTGTTACAAAGTGCCCACTGACTACAGTATAGAATAACACTAGATACAATAATAGATATAGTAATAATAGTGCACTATCTTTCAGAAACCCAAAGGCTCTGTGAAAACTGTCATTGAGGCTATAATTTTAAGTCTTAATCCACACATGGTGCATTGCCTAAATGTAGTGCAAAACACATTACTGCTGTTGTTGAGTAATTTAGCAATGAAGCTACATTTGAAAACAATACAAAACATTGCTTTTGTCTATAAAAAGATATCAATTTTGACAATGCTTGATTGTGTTACCAGCATGAACATGCTGGCAGAGTCATAGCCTGGCACAGCTTGTCTCTGTGAACACATAGTGATTGGCTGTGGACATTTTCAACTCAGAAGGAATGCAAGTTCACATGATTAAGGATTCACAAATTCATGTACAAATTCAAATAAAATTAGGACTTGTGTTGTCTGAAGATAACACAATCATTATCTAAATTTAATAATTTCATCACTGTGGCTGCCCGCATTAACATACCCTCCTCGGCCCCCCTATCTTCATCTCATATACATCAATGGTGTAGTTAGCTCTACGTCCAAATGTGTCAAACTGGATGTTTCCTGTCATCCCTTGAACTTGGACCTAAAGAAATAACCAAAGGAGATATTTGTTTCCATGGCAACAACAAGTGAAAGAGGAATTCTTTTACTTCTCTGTTGTTTAAGGCAGCATACCATTTTAAGTGCTCTCTCAATGTCGATGCCTTGACTCCAGGGCACTGCAGGATTGGCCAGGCAGTCCCCCGCACTACCCCGCCGGGACACATCCACCCGCTGCCGCCGCAGGTATCGGAAAGCCTCCGCGATCACCATGATGGCATCATGGGTCAGCGCTGATGTGTACTGAGCTCATGTAAGAAGAAGAGAAGTCATGCACACTGCAGTATTTCAATCCCATGCAAAATTAATAATCCGCTTTTTTTATCTGGAGTATTAAATTGTATGCACAGCTGTGCTTTAAGGTGACACTATTTAACAACCAGGAGAGGAGATTGTTTTTGACAACTTTTGAGATAAAAAATATCCTTGATTATGTTGAATAAAATGTACAACATCGACAGCTCCTCCTCACTGACCTTCAACGGAGTGTTTTTGGCTTCAGGAAATTCTCTTTCATCCAAACGCTCCCAGCGCTGGAGGAACTGCTGCACAACGGGACTGTCTGGGTTGATGATCTGGAAGCCGGTAATGTTGGCTCCACCGGCAAAGACCCTATCCAGGCTCATGTTGGAAAAGCCCTGAGAGTAAGCCAGAGAGAGCAGGGGACATTTGTCCATTACAAGAAGGTGATATATTTTCAATGAGTGTTATTTTAAACATACAAGAAGATAATCAAACTTACTGGATATGACTTGTAGGTTTTAAAATGTACCTACCAACAACTACAAAGTTGTTGGTAGTTAGTGTTGGAATATTTTGAATGTATGTATACTTTTTAGGGGTGCAGAAATTGCATTTGTACTGCAATGCATCACATTTTTGGGTGTTACGTTGCTGTGTTGTTCTGCTCTTACCAGGTTGGCGAGAATGTAGTGGTATCCTCTGCTGTTCTTTCCTGAGATCACCACCTACAGGAGGAAGGAGGACACTGAGTCACTTCAGAGTCCTTCGGACTGTAGCATAGAAACAGAGAGTTAGACTTTTTAGGGCTGTGGAGAAGTGTGTGTTGTACTTTTGTGTGTCGGAGACATAGAGCCATGAACCATTATGATTTGTTTGCCATCAGATGTTACCCCTGTGGGTATCACCTGATGGCCCCCAGATTACCAAACCAACAGTATTATAACATTACATTACATTACATTACATTATACATTGCACTTTTAACTTGTAAATATTTATTTTATTGTATATTTGCATATTGTGTAGTTACTTTGTGTTTTTGTTGTCTCCCCTTCCCAGGACTACAGATGGAAATTAGCTATGAGCTACAATCTGGTACAAACATATCTGCCACTGTGCTTAATGTAATTGTACACTGTCCTAAGAAACCAATAAACTAACTAACTAAACTTGTTCCTTTGTATTAACTTCAGCATGTAAAATAAGGTCAAGGTTCCTGCCTGAATCGTGCTTTCACAGTGCAGTCCTCAAGAGATCTCACTCATATCAGATACTGATTCAGACTTAATTAAACCCAAAATCAGCTCCTGTCTCGGCAGGCGACCACAGAAAGAAATGTTTTATAAACTATTCATCAGTTTGCCTCTGTTTGGATTCTCTATTGCATACGATCAGACTGAAAACTTGGAGGTGGTTACTTATTTTTTCCTGTTTTTTCCTCACTCCTCCACAGTTTGCATAACCAGTGCTGGAATCAGCTGAATATCAAATGGCCAGTGTGACTATTGCCCTTACTGAGTAAAGAAACATGATTGTTTCAAACCTTGGAATGGTGAAAAAATGCAATTCTCAGGTTTAATATATATTAATATCTCAGGTTTTGATTATAGCAGTTTTATTTATATTACTTTTTTATTGAGATCACTGAAGTGTGGCTGTTCACTTAATGTATACTTTTAGATGAGTTTTAGGTCACAATGAATATCATGCACTACTCTAGAAGACAGAAGCACAAGTTACTGTAAAACATTGGACAGCAACATCTGGCTGTAAGAATAAGACAACAGCTGAAACAAACTCTCCCAATACTGAAATTCTGCTTCAGTTCTCACAATGGCCGCAATGCTTGTTTTGTTCTTTGCTGCGGTTTTCAGCTACTGTCATTTGACATGTGTGCCTGATCCACACCTGTGCCCTTCTCAGTCTGTAACGTCTCAGGGGACTGTGTGTCCTTGATGTGCCAAGGTTGGCCCTAAGTAAACACTCAGAGGAGACGTAGCTAATCCAATTACGGGCCGTAACATGTGATGATTTTACTCATCTGTACAAGTGAAACCCAGCCTCCAGAGAGCTTTTGCTGCCTATTTTCCCAATGGTCCTAAAATGGGTTTCTATTGCTGGCTGTGAGATAGCTGCTGTGACCAGAGTAAGTAGCAACAGACTACAGCCTAATGAAGCTCTGACGCCTAAAGAGAAAAAAGGCCGTGAACGCCATTTGTCACGAACACAGGGAGGCAGAAAGCTCACACTTTTGTGTGGACCTTAACTGACGCCTTCTCTGTTCCAGCTAGTCTTGTTTAGCTGCCATAATGACTGACAAACACGCTTAAGCAGACAATCAACTATAGTGACAGCAAATATAATACATATGTTTTCATAATAAACAAAACTTTAACAAAACAGAAAAAAACAGTGAGGTACATATTAACAAAAAAGATAGCAAACACACTTCAGACAATTAAACAGTTGCAGACTTGTAAACAGGTGTTTTTCATTCAGCAATGATCTGTTTTGTGTCTGTGAATTTTAGTGTCACTTCGCTCCAGGGAGACTTTTTGTAGCGTAAATGAAAATGTTCACCTTGAAAATTCCCCTGACAGCTGCATTTTGTTGGCAGCAGACAAAACACTCACCAACCGTCTTTGAAGTATAGATGGGAGTGGCTATAGCTACTCTTTGGTAAACAGCAAAATGTGCTGTTATTGAGGTTTTCAATTCACACAAACGTTGAGGCAAGAGTAGATGATTAAACAAAATGGGGACCAATCAAGCAGTTGTTAAACTCTGGACTATTGTGTCTGTTGTCTCATTGCTAATTTTCATATTCAATTATTAATAAATTATTATTAAATACATTTTTGTAAAGCTCAAAATCATAGCAGAAGCTGCCTCGTAGTTCTTGACAGTACCATTGATTTAACGAACAGAAAGAGAAAATAGTGAAACAGACATCGGTCAATAGCAGACAACCAGATTAATCAACATTCATTAGAAAACAAGCAAATGGATCACTGTTCCAGAACATCCCCTGTCCTTACACCCTCCTTCTCGGCAAAGAAAAACAACAACAAAAACAGTGGGAAAAAGAGAAACCTCAAGAGAACCACAGTAAGCAAAAATCCACTCCCATGGACAGGTAGACTAGGTGCCTCGATTTGCAGATATTTCTTTCATTAACTAGACAAGCTGCTAAAACGCTGTATCTTTTGAGAACTGTACTGAAAATAGTATAGCAAATAATTTTAGATTTCTGATGCTCCACTTTAGTGCTCCCCTGGCATTTAGAGCACGAGAAGGCCCCACAAGACAACTGTCATACACTTTTCTCCTGTTGAAATGTACAGTAACATGATACTTATGTTTCTTGTATTAGAAACATTGTGACATAGTTTTTTTTCTTTTTTGTAAGATAACCAAAAAAGAAGAACATGGGCACAAGTTCACTTATAACAGTTGTAAGATCACTAAAGATGATACCTTTGGATTTTTTTTTCTAAAGGTCAGTAATGGGCCAAGAAAGCAGGAGGAACTTTTCCCTTAAGGTGGCCTTTCTTAAGTTTTTTATGCATTGGACCAGAGTCTCTTTCAGTTGAGTTGAATACTGAGGTGAAAGCCACAGTGCACCCTATTTGTCCTTACTGATAAATCTAACCATGTGCAATGTAAAGGCCATTTCAGAGTTAAATGTTAGCCACTGAAGGACAGTCCACCTTTCGGTTCAAAATGAAACTACTTCAGAACTCCTGGATTGATGGTTGTAAAATGCAGGGCATCCAGCCATGGTCTAAAAAAGATGAATTCTAGTCATTTTGGGAACTATTTGACATTTATGGCCCACTTTGAAAAACTGACAGTCATTATGTGTGCCAAATATACCACTCAGTTGAGTTTGTCTTTGTTTGGGAATAAACAGGTCCACTGTTTATTCAAAGTCGCTTCATTGACTTTGTGAACCCAGGAATTAAATTGATATGGAAATGGGTTAGAAAAGAATGTCACTAAGTAATCCGTGAACTAGATGCTCAGTGACAAGCGTCTGGTGGGATAAAGTTTATAAGCAAAAAGAGAGCAGTTTTCCACAGGATCAATGGTATTTATGCTGTTTTATCAAGTCTTATCTAATCACAGAGCATAGGCAAATGCTAAGGGCTAAGGATACACTGATACTGATACCAGCAAATCAGTGTGATACGACATGCCTGTACAGATCAATGTGTTGCTACCAAACCAAGCACGAACCAAGGAGTTGACCATAAAGACTGCACATTACCTGACAGTTAATGTGCAGTCTTTATGGTCAACTGCCTCTTAAGATCGGGTTTCTGAGTGACTAAATCATCTAAATCAGATGTGACTGTCTTAAATGTTTACATAATGTCAGTGCAGGGCTTGTGTTTAGTAGCAGGCTAATGTTGCTTAGTGGTGTTAACCATTCTTTGGTGGTGAATGCTTATTTCCAATTGCTTTTAGAGACTGAAAATCAAATGGTTAAATCTCAACCACTTCAGAAATAGAAGAAATCAGGCTATGAAGCTTTTATCTTACGGTATGTTCTAGATTAAAAGATATATATAATGCAAAAATCAGCTTTTTGGCTGGGTAGACAAAATGAAAATCCAGTACTTCCTACAGTGAAATGCAACTATGCAGAGGCGGAGCTTATGCATTCTGCATTTCTTGCAGGTCCAGTGGTTCCATTTCTACATATTACTAAGCCTTTTCAGATCAGTTTTGTGGTTTACAATGAACAAAATATAAAATACTGACTTAAGTATTATTGTTTATTTTTAAGTACTAAAAAACCCTAACATGTCTTCCTTAATGCACCAGACTAAAGTGGTGTGATATTGTACTTGCAGCTTCCGAAATATAATCGAACAAATCATGAACAGAAGACAAATAAGCACAACACCACAGTCTTTTAGTATTCACCTCCACCACAAGGCTGCAACAAGAAATATGAGGCCATCTCTGCTGCAAGGAGGCATAAAACAAACTCCAGCAGACTTAGCAGAGGCATTGTTGCCTTCATTTGCCGGGGCTCTGGTCTGTGTCTTTCCACCTGTCTGGAAAAAGGAGAAATGCACCGCTATTTTTGAGTGTAAAGCTGTAGTATGGGCCTGGATCCTCTCTGGGGATTTCACTCTAATTAAGCAGACTGCAACCCAAGTCCTGTGCAGAGCTGGCAACGCGCCCAAGTGCGTGAAGATCTGACTGGCCTCCTACTGATGGAGCCGCCTTTTTGTTTCAGTGATTTGTCTTCTGCCAACTCGCCCAAATGTGGAGCGAGCATTCGAATAACTGTCCCCATTCACCATCCCAGCTAATTATGGGACAAAATGTGTATTTGATGAGGGGACTTGTATGCCAATAGGGTACGCATACAAAGAGCAGACCATCAGGTTTTAGAGTATAATTTTGAATAAAAGGCTGAAGCAGTAAACCAGCGAAGTAGAAGCCTTTCATGTTTTTGTTTCTCAAAATAGAGCCATAACTCTATTCATCCTCTTTTTAATATCCTCACATTACATCAGCTGCATGTAGTCATTAAGCTTTGACTATAGAAATAAAAGCAATATTTAAAGGAAATTTAAATGTTAATCCTTTTATAATTAAAAGTATATTTCAAAATTGTGAAGGAATTGAAACTAAAAAGCTATTTATATTGTTATTTGGCATATTATTTCATCTAATTAATTAAATCTTTTGCACAAAACCTATTTATTTATATCTTATTGTTTACAGTGAAACTATCCCTTATGTAAAATGATGAGACCCTATTACATTACCCATATTCAACCAAAACAAAACTACATTGTCCTTAGTGCATCCTTGTCAGAGCTGTCATCCTGCCAGCTCGCTCACATGTGTTGCTTGAAGTTGTTTTTCAGGGAAGATTTGCTTTCAACTTGATTCTGCTTTGGAGGTACAAGCTACAAAGAAGTCTTTAAACACTTTGATTTAGAAATCCCTCCTTTGCTGTCGACCCTTTTCTCTGCTCACATGCCATGGGTGATTTACTTGTACTGTAGTTTTGCTACACGCTGCAGCTTTTACACATCTTTGATATTTTTTTCAGTGTTGTATTTTATTTATAGCAGTCATACAGTAAGAATGAAACTGAGCAAGAAAATGTCTGCCAAACCACCATATGCAACTACAATATGGTGTTTATATAAAAAATGTTATTGATTATAATAGAGGCCTAATAAGTTTTAGCACCAAGGACATACAAACCTCAAGATTATTTTTCTCCATGACTGTTTCTTTATGGATAGACTAAAAACTTTCAGAAATCTCTCCACAGTAAAGTTATAATGCAGTAACAGGAAATTAACCTGGAATCCATTTCAGATCAGTCCACAAAATGAGTAGGTTTTTCTATTCAAAAATTACCTTTACTTATCAACAAATCATCAACTAATCTAAGAATAACTTCTTTGGAGAGAACTTTCTTTGTGAGAACATTTTATTATCAAGGTTACCTCAAAAATGCATATAAAAACATAATCAGTAAAATTAAATTGGAGAAATAGTTCAAATATAATACAGAAGTTGGTAATAAAATCTATACAATAAAGCCAGTTGGCAGATCTTCCCTTGTTCAAGTAATTTCCCTTGTGGATTGATGAAGTTTGTCCAAGTCTAAAACAAGCAATAACAGGTTTCTATGGCTCCCGTATGCTGCATAGGACTGCACCAGGGATACGTACAACATATGTATGAAAGATTTACCACAAGTACATAAAACACTGCAATACCCCCTGTTATTGATAATATAAATAGTCTCCTGTATACTGACTCTGGAATCTCTCCAGCATGAGTTTAACCTGGTCACATTTATTATTTAGTGTTTTCTTAAGCTTCGTTGTTTAAAGGGGATGCCAATGCACTTAAAATCCATAAGAAATGTCAAGGCTTTCCATCAAATGATTAATGATAGCACAAGGAGGCGCTTTATTAACACTTGAGCTGTGTACCAATTATGAGACACAGTAGTGCAGTAGACATCACATATTACATGGTGTATACAGAAGAATCACTGCACTCTCCAGAGGACAGTGGTCTGCAGTGGGCTGGTGGAAACTCTACACGCCACATCTCATTAGACGGCCTATTAGGTCTTCTACATGTTGGAGCAATTCATCATTCACACACAATCCTCTAATAATGCTACCACGTAAAATCGGGAACATGCTACTCTGTATAATCGGCCTTAATTTAGCTCACAAAAATATCCCCTCTAAGTTTTAATGGCAGCTGGGGAAGCAAACTTATTCCAATTAGTGCATGTTTAAAAGCATTTGCAGGTGGCTCAGCTGGGATTTAACAAGCAGGCCAAGCACCCACAAAACTGGAATTTTCAAGTCTTATCATTATTGCTATGTTACTAGTTTTCTTCTGCTGTCATCCTCAATTACACTGAATCATACTGAATATCAGGAGTAGAACAAAATTCTCAATTGGGCATACTGCGACTAATATACTATAGATATTACTAATCAATATACATTTTTTAGAGCAAGCCATCTGCTTTCTAGCTCACTGTAAGTTCCCTATTACATTTTAGAGAAAGAGTTGCATCCAGATTGCAACATACAATGTAAAATTTATCATTGATTTGGAATCTTACACTATAAACAATGTTTACACATAAATTCATAAATTATTAGTAGTAACCTATACAGTATAGTCATTTAAAAGACTAAATGTTGTAGTCAAGAATATATTATTTGAACCATTACATTGCTCCCCAAGTACCTTCTCCCCTATGCTTTCTCTATGGCTCCAGACAGTCATACTTAATGTGACGCTGTATTCCCACCAGCCCAGTCACTCCGTCTGTCTGTCACTGTGCACAGGCCTAAGACTGGTCCTCCGGCAGCAATAACTAATCCACTTTATTTCTATTATCCACAAGAAGCCTTATGGGCGTTTGTGTGCGTCTTTGCTTTACAGTGAGGGATGAGCCGCCTGATGCCTCCTGAGCCTGAAGGGAAGCAGAGGGCCCAAAAAGACACATTATTAACAAATCAAACTGAGCTAGTGACAAAAGCTGTTCTGCTAATTAATGATGATGTGCGTGGGAGAAGGCAGCATTAAAAAGGAAATGCAATTTTAATAGATATGTTAAATGTTTAATTAAGAGTGAATGAAACTTCTTTTCTTTCTTACACCAAGTTGTCCTCCTGCGCAGTGATTTATCTATGGATTTTGACACTGGATGCCATTCCCAACTCCATTCTTTGCATTTATCTATGGTTGGAATTGGGACAAAGCTGACCCTTGGTGAGTGAAGAATCAGATGAAACAGGATGAGTGCTTTTTGATGCCTTCCTGATCTCACTTTTATTTGCTGCCTTTGTGAAAGATCTTCCCTGAGGCTAGGAGGGTAGGCTATTTTTAGCAGGCTCATTGTTGTGCTGTTATGGGACAGTGTGTCCTACTTACACCGGGAGCTGATATTACATTAAAGCAAGTGTTGGTGTCACCGCTCATACAGGAATCTGCCTCCTTTGGGACTCCACCATGTCTCTTCCCTCCAGAGCTTCTGAGCAGACTCTGGTCCATGTGACAAATGCTGGAAGGCCACCACTCACATTAAACTAAAGAGATTATTGTCCCAGCAGTAACTGACCGCCATTATGTGATTGGATAACTTAAATTTAATAAGGATGAAAATCTAAGAACATTTACAAAACTGCTGGCATCTAAGTGAAGGGTGTGGAAAAAGCTGAGCCAGTAATTATTAGAAATGGTCAGGGTGCCACCAAAAAATATTCCCCTTTACATCAGAGCAGATGAAGACAGAGCAGGCGTGAAGGTCAGGATGAAACTCATAAGGACGCTCATAATGGAGCTCATTACGCAGAGGGCAGATGCTTTTCACACAAGTCTCAGGCACAGGAACACAAGGTTAAAATATGCTCGCAACGGATGGGTCAATTGTGGCTGAATTAACATACACTCACACATTATTGGAGGATAATGATTTCATGAACAGACTTTGGAGTTTTTTTGGAGAAAATGAAACTCAAAGGATGTTGTATAATTCTGAATATATTTTGGACTTTCCATCATTGAGCAACTGTAATTCCAGTATTGTACGTAGCGTAATTCCATAAAATTATAGATCAATTTTACAGCCCCTGTTTATTCAGTGAGTCCCAGTGACACAAGAGAGAGTGACTGGTTTAACTGACAAGAATAAATATTATTTTTACTGCTGTGAAGTTAATTTGATATCAAAGGACATGCAGTATTATACAGTATTATTTTGCAAACTATAGAATTTCTAAGGATCAAGTGTTTCCGGCAGTAACAGCTCAGCAAAATTACATACAGTGCAGTGTCTTGTTCTGTTCAGTCTGATGGATTCTCCTATTCACTTTATGGCAAATGACAAATCATTTTTCCATTGAGGTTATAAAGTAGTGTCTGTCTTGAAGTTTATTGGGATGCCTGAAAATCTGAATCTCTGACGTGCAATAAAAGAGACAGTCACTTCTTAAATATTCAGTCTTGCAGCTTCAGTGGCAAACACATCACCAAGGAAACAGGAAAGAGGAGGCTGTTAAATTTCTGTGAGTGAATGAAGCCCAGGTGATCTCAGACGACATGCACTAAACATAATAAACAACAAGACCTAATTCAGTGTACTTTCCCCATGTTGTTTGAGTGCTCAAAAAGACACAAAGGGACAGTCTTTTGTTACATGAAAGGTAAATGACTGTATTGTATAGTATTAGCTGTAAGGAGTTAGGTACTTAATAAATACCTAACTCCTAACCCCTTAATTAAGTAGTCACTAAGCCTGAATTATTCTTAGTAAAATTTTATTGTATTTGCTAATTATGACTTTTTTCATGCTTTCTTCAAATTCAAGTATAGTTATTATAAAGTGTAACCTACGTGATTTTTAAATTAAAGGTGCATTGTGTAACTTTTCTGGTGGACGGCCCATCAAATGCTTTTCTTCATGGAAATGTTATTGCATTGTCTGGAATATTTCACAGTATGGTATTAAACCTTTCTATCTTCATGGAGACAAAACCAGACCAAGTTACATGTCAGATATGTGGAGAGACGACCCCGCTCACATTAAGAATGCCTGTTTTTCTTGGTATGTTTGAACTATAAAACCGCCTGTAATTGAATAAAGGTAAGGTAGAGCTGTTTAATGTCATACTGTGGAACATTCCAGGCAGAGCAATGACATATCCATAGAAACGAGCAGGTGATGGACCCCCAACCATAAAGTTACATAGTGCCCCTTTAAACTGAATTTGAGTTTAAAGGGAATTTGAGAGCAGTACATAGTATTCAGTGTTGTTCTGCAGTCCTAGCCCAGTCTGGCCTCTTGTGTCTTTGTTAAATAAATACCTGCTCTAAGATGGAGTTGATTCTGTCCACTTCACAGTCAATGAGGAAGCGCTTCTCTTGCCTTCGGTCCATCTCCTCAATAATGCGTCTGTACTCAGTGGGGTCCACGATGTTCCCCACCGAGCGCGCGGTCACCTGCCAGTTATTGGCCACAGCAGACTCCATGATGGACTGCAGGATGGCAAAACCTACGAGGAGGAGGAGAGAGAGGACATGAGACAACTGCTTCAAAGAACAATCAACGTCTGAGAACAGGAGGTAAATCAATCACATTACTGAGGCATGAAGTCCACTGCTGTGTAGACAGAGAGAGGCTGTTTTGTGCTGCAGTGTCTGATGTGCCCTGAATTAATAGTCACACAATGTTTACAGAAAGTCAACAGTGTTTTCCGGCAGTATAAAGACACTGCAGAACTAATGACTGAACAGCAATGGAAAACAATACATGAAGGTTATTATGCATTGTAAAATATTTTAAATATTCATGCAATATTTAGACATATAATGAGGTAAACAGTTATACTACATTTAACCTCCCAGCGCCCCAGATTTGGGCCATCATTCACTGAAAGCCACAACAGAATAGTTTTATGCAAACACTTTGCTCTTGATGTCAGTGCATTTAAACTTTTCATCTGCATTCAAATTACCCCAATGCTGCAATGCATGTTTTATATGCCAGAGTTGTCAAATAGATGGATGTCTCTACTTTAAATGTAATATTAAGAAGCCTCTAGCAGGAGCAAAGTAACAAAGTGTTTCAGCTAACAAACAAATATGAGACACACAGAGACCTGAAATTGCCCACTGTCTGAAGGTGTGATGTGTGGGCACCGAAGAATATATTCAACATGTTTTTATTATTCTGTAATCACCGGACTCAACAGCTAGTTGAGTACATCTGTTTCCAGATGCAAAATATAAACACTTATAACACATGTATGTTTTGTTTAAAGTCTTTCAACCATTTTAGACCACAAAAGTATTTTAGACCACAAAAGTATTTATCTAAATCTGCAATTTAAACTACTTGCACTAAAATTGCAAAATACATGACTAATAAGAGTACACAATGTCATTAAAATACCATGTACACAGTTTAGTCGCAAAAAAAGTTGATTTAGTGTTTTGTCTGACTTAAATTCTGTGTCAAATGTGAGGCAGCCATTTCAGAATAGTTCCAGTCTTAAAGCAGCACATTCAAATAGCACAAAAAGCCTTCTCAGGTTGGGTACCGCAGTCAGAGGCAACACGCAGCTCAGAGACTGGCAAATGGAGGTGAATGGAAATGCCATAAAAGTGGTCCAGTGAGCACAATGGTGTGTTCACTGCACTGCTCTCTGTGGCATGGGATGAATGGCTTAGAATGAGTCTCAAAGGAAGATGTTGAGCTCAGAGAAAAGCAGACCGCCAATGCAATACACTTTAGACACTAAACACGGTACTACTTCAGATATACCAAATAGACCATTTTTTTTTTTTAATCAAACTTGTTAATATATTCTCTCGTTTTCTCTCTTTCTTAAGACCAATAACTAATGCTATCTGCGTCATGCCTCTCTGTGATTGGTTAGTCTGTCAGTCACGCAGAACCTCGACAGAAGCAGATCAATACAAGTGGGTGGAGAAAGACATCATGTGTCTGTGTTTGAGCATAGAATTGTATTAAACAAACTGACTAAACAAAGAATTCACTCTGAATCACTCAACATTGACACATTACACGGTGCAATAGCCTGAATAGCAACGTAGGGGTATATCATAATCAGATTTTTATATTGTCATATACCCCACCCACATCTCCATTTTGTTTCAAATCGTCTTCCAGATTAGATAAAGAATCCGATTTGCAGCATTTACAGAACTTATTAAGATGCAAAAAACAATTATGCAAACAATTTTGTCCTTGTATTCAAACATTAACAACCAAAGATATTTATAGTAATCACCAAGCAAATAACCCCATTCTTTTTTATAAAGAGGAAAGCAAGGCCGGTTTGCTCCACTTGTGACTCATACAATCTCTGCAATATTTAAATAGCCTCCACTATTTTTTCCTCTGTCCTCGAATATACTGTACCCTCTTGTGCAAGAACGCATAAGCCAACCAATAATCCTATTTTAATCACTAATAATAAAATGTTTTGGCAGAAGTGCTTGAATTGTAGTATTTGGAGATCTAAAATGGTTCATAGCACACTGACAGTGGACTGGCTGATCTGTGATATTGCTTGCGGGAACGTCCACCTCCTGCTGAGCGCTGTAATGGTTTCATAAGACAGTTCATCAAAACATCTGCTTAACTTGAGGAAATAAACCAACCGTTTCTGTGTATGTCAACTTTAATTTTAACTGAGCCCAAAAAAGGATATTTTTCTTGTATGTATAACTATGAGTTAATCTAAACACCACTGCCATATTGTCAAAAAATAAACTGCACAATAATTGCAATAAAAGACTTTACTGTCACATAAGTGGATAACATCTATAATATCTATAATGAATCATAGCAATGTTTATTACCCTCTTCAGCTCAAATGTTAACATCAAAATACTTGTGCATTTACATAGTTATCAAGTCCAAAATATTGTTCATCTTTCAATTACGAGACATTCAGTCAATGTAGTAATTATCGTGGCCTGATGACATTGGTTGTGGGTCATAGGTTTTGGATCATTACATTGGGTTAATTGAGTTTTAAGTGTTGGAAATTAGGTCACTTCCACTGTCTGTAGTCTGTCTCTATTTGTAGACAGGAAATAACTGTTTAGATGTCATCCTCAAAACGGTTCTCAAAATAAGTTATTCCAAAACACTTTGTTAGTGATAACCAATTAAAGTGTGCACAGCTACATCTACCTTCATTTACCTCCATCACAAATACAATTCAAATTTTACTAGTTTTGTTTTACTTACAGACAAATATATTAATATGTATTCACACACAAAAAAAAACAACTTTATTTTCCACCAATGCTACAGTCAGAGAAAAGTATGAAGCAGTTACCACATAACACTCTTATCTCCAGCACAGACTACAGGCTCATTATAGTATGTGTGTCTGTAGTGGATCACATCAAATGGCTGAAGGCTTCTGTTCTGTTTCTTACAGGAGTTGAGCTGCACAAATGCTGCACTGTGTTTTCTCCTGCTGCTGTGATAAAACTGCTGATCCTATAAAATAATGCATATTATTCTCCCTGCTGAACAAGGCTATGTGAGATATGTTTATGGAAATGTGCATCAGTCTCTACACCAGCTGTATTTTCATGGGCTGTCTGCGATGAGTACAATAGGGACGAACAAAACACCAGTCTGCATTTAGCGTTACAGCTCAACTAGCATCCTATTTTCAAGTCCTATTTGTTCACAGTAAACATAGCACAGTTGAGCTGCTCATGTAAAATCCATTTTACACAGTGCTAAGCAATAAAAAAAACAACTATTAATCTTTAATAGCCGCAAAATCTCATTTCACGTTATTAGAGTATACAATACAGCTGTGGCTAAAGATCAACTGCTCACTGAACATTTAATACTGTAAATGCAACTCTAAGAAAGGCGTTTTGACTCAGTTTGATGCCATTTTTAATGAATTACATTAATACTAATTAATTAATACACATTTTAAATTAGTTGTTGTAGTTACTGAAAAACAACTAGAGACCATAAAGAAACCAGAAAACAGGAGGCACACTTTAAGCTATAGTGCCGCTGCCAGAAATGCAGCCACTCCTGGGCCAATATGTTGTACCTTACATTGAGATTATTGTGTCTAGTGTTTAATAGAGAAAAATGTGCATCTGATAACCAATTGTTCTTACTGATATTACTGGTTTTGTATTTGTGTGCCGCCGTCCAAAAACAAGAAAAACAAGTTATTATAAATATTACATATTTATGTGTTATTAAGGATCTTGTTTAATCTAAAGAAATAACAAAAAAGCCTCAGACATCTTCTCAGTTTTTTGCTCTTCATCTGCTGATAATATGTTCAGAGCTTAAGCCCTTTCATAGTAATGTACCTATGAGCTGCAGCACTGACAGAGCAGCTAAGTATTTAAGTATTCTGCTCCCGTCTCTCTCTCTCCCCCTGGTCCAACTGTTCCCCTGCTGTTGACCTTCACAGTGAAGTGAGGAGCAGACAGCAGTCTGATCAGGTTTGGCCTTTAAAGACAAGTGGCTCTTACCGGGCACTTCACATTAGCCCTTTTGGAGACGCTTAGAGGTGAAGGAATTTAGAGTTTCCTCTTTACTGTCCTGACTGAAGGCACTGTCCTGTCACTGTGCACATGTTTATGTGTACCAGAACCAGAGCTGCCATGCCCCTATAGGAAGATCCAACTGACACTTCTCCTCCCGCTTTAGTGTAAGCTGGGATAGTCGAGACATTTGACTATGTGTTAGCAGCTATTTACACAGAAGGATTTGGGGATTTACACATGATTTCCTTGAGAGTTTTATTTTGGGTCGTCTCCTGGCGCCAAGCTGGATATTCAGGATGTTGTCATTTGCATGGTCATCTGTTCAGCTGGTGTGAAATACTGGGACTGCTTGGAGTTAATATTATGTAGTAGTCAGGGCACAAAGAGCCAAACTCTTGTGGCAGAGTTTCTTGACTTTGTAAACAGATGGTGGGTTTTACTGCAGCCAGAAGGCAGGACAAGCATCAAGGGCATTTTACCCAGTCAATTATTCAGCAGCGTCCTGAAAAGTAATACATATTCAAAAGAATCAGCACGGCTATATATAGAATTTATACTATTTCATCTCTTGTGAAAAAGGCTTTGCAGCGCTGACCCGATATCTTCTCAAGGATAACTACATAGCTGTGTTGATGCTGTACTCCAGATTTAAGACCTCTCCAAAGTCGCTGTACACACTTTGTCCTACAGCTTAGGCTGTCAGTTTGTCCTTGGTGTGAGACTTGACATGTGTGAAAATGTAGATGCTTATACTATGTTCCTTATTATTTATTCCTTATTACTCATCTGAGTTTTTAATTTAAGTCACTCTTGTGGCCCTTGGTCTTGCATATTTAACAATTAATTTAATTCATTGTTTGTTTTTAAAGCATGAGTTTTTACTTTTGTGTAGCATTTATACATAACACTATATAATTTGATGAGTATTTTGCAAGTGATCTGTTTTTGTTTGTTTTACGTATGGCTCATTTATAAGTGTAGACTACATCACTGGAGATACTGCCTCTTGCTGCAGTCCATATGATGCCAGTACTGAACGGTTTTCATCATCTCTGTTCTTTGTTGTTGTGTCTCAGGAACACAACTCAGTGGGAAAACCAGCCTGAGCGATGGTCAAATTGGACAGAAATGATGAAAAATCTGCTTGTGCTTTTGTCCACACTGATCCAAGAAAAATACCTAAAGCCTTCAGTATAAAGCAGCACAAAGAGTTGGCCTGGATGTGGGCTTCTTTTGAATATATATGAGCTTATAGCCCACACAGCAGTGCCAGGGAGATCAGCACTGTATGGATTCATCTTAGCCACTCACTGTTTCATATAGCACAGCAATTTAAATGCAAAAATACACACGAAGGTGGAGTTAAATTTATCCTCACTGGCAGTGACACCCACCCTTTGTCTTTAACTAAAGATATAATGATAAGTTAGTCAGTTATGTGAGATATATTTCCTGAAGAACCCTACTCATGGGATAGTATTATTGCAGGAAGCAGTAGGTTTTTTACTATTAGCTTTTCCCATCTGTCAGCCTAATGGCATTCATTTTTCATCAAATGTCTAATCTGTTCTTATTATTCTTCCTTCTAACCCCCACAGGCTTGCTTCCTTTTTAATTTATCCAGTACCGCTCCAACAGTATTTATGAGCAATGAGTTACAAACAGGGCCTTTATTTAACTCTTGAATATTTTGTATATTGTAGCTTTAAAAAATGCACATGTAAAAGCAGGTCAGTGAGTTTCAGAGTGAGTGAGGCTGTGCTGGCACCTGGCTTCAGTGAGTCATGTGACACGGCTCAGTCTGAGTAAGTCTGTGCTGCAGGTCTCTGTGGAGATCCTGACCTCTTTAGCAGCACAACTTCAGATGTCTCAGTGTTGTGATGGTGCAGCCAAAACTGGGCCTAAGACCACAGACTGGACAATGCACTTCTCAGACAACAGCTGAGACCCTCTAAGAAGCCTTTCTCTGGTTAGCCAGAAAAATACATCAGGGCTATGACAGAAGCAGTTACATGCAGAATTAACTTCCAAATATATCTCAGTACACAATAAAACATGTTGTTTCAGTTTACCTTCTAAAGTCTTAGTTGCTACATCAAATAAAATGCTTACTTATATGCAATGATATGGATATATTTTTTTTTTATCAACTACCGTTGTGGACACAGCCTTTTCTATTGATGCAGGCTTGGTCCTGGCATAAAGAGTACTCTGACTCATTGCAGTAGATGGAGGAAAATATTACAACTACAAATTAATGTTGTTGAATACGGGTCAACGCATTTCCATGGAAAAAGTAAAATATAAAATTTGAAATATGTTTATGTAAATCATATTTCACATTGTGTAAGAACATACTGTTTGTGTGACATGTTGTGACTACAAACAGAAGCCAGCATCACATCAGTTTCTCTCATTATGCAGGAAGACGAGTTTGTAATGGCCTTGTATTTTCCTGAAATAGCTGTTTACGTTTCAAATCTGAGCCACTGTCATATAAAACTGCATCTCTCTACCTGCCTCCTTGTTCTGCCGGTGCAAAGGTTAGGCCAGATTAGATATGACAAGAAGATGAAGCAGAAATAGAAGTGGGTGGGCGAGTGAGATTGGTTCAAGTAAACGCTGGTGTTTTGTGACAGTGGATGTGACAGGACTGGCCCCTTAGAGCATCGGGCTGTTTTGTGATTCAGGGCTCTGCTGACTTTTGCTCTGTCTCTGTTTGTATTTGTCATACTATTCCTTTTACCATATATTTTTGACCATCTTCTCTGCCTGCCTATATAACTTGTATATATAATTTGTTTAGTATTTGTATATCGGCCATCGGTAGAAAGTGTAATTGTAGAATGTATATAACATAAACTAATATTATTAAGCATATTAAAATAAGCACAAGTATACAGTATAATTATATACAAAGGCACAAATTATGTTTTATGGATTAAAAGGTTTCAAAACATTTTGGTTTAAAACAAGCCAGAGAGTTAATGTGGTTTTATTGATTTCTTGTTTTTTGTTACTTGAGAACATTGTACACCATTTTCACATGGATTGTGGAGTAATAGATATCCACTTATGGATTATGGCTCTGTTTATGTCAATACTGAAAAGTCTTGGAACCACTTAAATTTTATACTAAAACTGTAGGTCTCCATTCTTCTGCTTGTCTTTATTGTCAAGTTGGGCTTTAAAGCAGGAGGTAATTTTCCTCCACTTTGTACAAGTCACTTAAAATGTAATATCAGATTTTTATTTAATTATGTCATTTGTATGGAAAATTAAAAAGATTTAAAATGTGCTTGGCTCATGTAGTTACTAGTGTTGTAAATAGAGATTGGAGGAACTGTCCATGGTCCTAAAAAGAATGAGAAGCTCCATTATTGGATTCTACTAAATGCTAATACCGAAAACGGAAGACAAGTTAAACTTATTTCTCTTTCTCTCCTCTATCTCTCCAGGGATGGACTGGCACCAAAAAACAGCCCTGGACTTTTTTTTTTTTTTTCCCCAAATAGGCCCACCAACTGACGGGGAATATACACTCACATATCAGTGAGTGTATATTCAAATACTTATTCACCTACTTTTCTTGATAATATAAATTCAATTGTATTATATGTAACCTAATTTCAACCTTTGCTGTGATTAAATTAAAGTTTTAGCATTTTTTCCTTTACAAGTTATCACTGCTGCAGTTTTGTTAGGTTATAGGCGGCCTACTGTATGCAGAAATGAACTTGCGGCGCAATTAAATTGCGGTCATTTAGTGTGCTTGCTTAGCTGCATGTTTCTTTTGATGGCAATAAGCCGCTATTTCTCATCATCACAACGCAAATCAACTTAATAGAAGCTGACTATCAGAAGGGTCAATGAGTAGCCTAAACCATAACCTGCTGCTCCGTGAGTTTTCTACATTTGGATGCTTCGTTTTCCAATAACTTTACTCTCTTGTCTCTCAGCTTCTGCCATCCACCTTTCTCCTTGCGCTTCTTGCTTGCTTTTAGACTTAAAGAATGTAGGCCTATGTTTGACTAATTGACAAATTATCGTATTAGTGCCCTCTGGCTGTTAGGTGTTAGACTCTACATTTTGGTTATTGAACAGGGCCGGTCGACCAAAAAAAAAAAAAAAAAGGGCCAGTCGATATATATATGTATATATTTTGCCTGTAGAGAGTGAGTGCTCAATAAACAGGTTCTTTAGTACATGCACAATCACAAAGAACACCTCAGATTAATCTTTTTTTTTTGAGCAACAAAGACAATAATCTGGCCTGTCTGGTACCACTTCAGTTCAACTTCTTCTCTCATAAACGACATGGCTGATATAGTGAGGAGTCTGGAGGAGGCTGTCTAGGATGGACCATACATAAGTCCTTGAACCATGGAACCTCTTAAAGCTGAGGTCGTATGGCAGATTCCAGGCCCAGTTTGTGTGAGGACAAAGGAAGAGCACAGTTTACCTGCCAGACCAGGTCAAGGCCTTATTGATAGGTGTCCATCTTCAAGAAGGAGGAGAACAGCTGCTTTGTGCCAGACTCGCTCCATCTCCCTCCAGTCTTTTATCCCACTCCTTTAATGAGGATGCGTGCCTGACTGCTGAGTGCAGCTCTTTAGCAGCGTGCAATTAATCAGAGGTTTCCTGGTGGAGACGAAACCGAGCAGACACTGGGCAGCGGGGCACAGTGATTACATACCCATGCAAATGCCTGCATGCTCAGACCGGGCTCATTTGTCAGAGTTGTAGCAGGACACAGGAGGAGCTGCACTTAATGCTCTTAGATGTGTCTTTCTTTTTGATGACTGTGAAATGACATTAGGGCCTAGTCTGCATAATGCAAAGTCTATGAAACAGAAGGAGTCATAGAGGCTCATATTACACTTTGTGCTGTACAGTAAATGATATTAGAAAGACAGAGAAGGAGGAAAACTAAAGATATCGCTGTGTCTTTGTAAGATCCAGATATCTGGCATAGGCTGCATTGGTACTCATCACTGTGATAATTACATACCTGGGGTTATATTAAAAAGTAGCTGTGGTTATGTATATAGTGTTAAAATCTAAACGTTTGTGCATGTTACAACTGCAATACCTTAAAGCTTCAGTATTTAACATTTAGAAAAAAAATGTATGTTTTTTGTTTTGTTTTTGTTTTTTCCACTTTGTTTATTTCACTGTAGAACACAGAAAAGCATGAGTCCTGACTATGAGCAGGGCTGTAACCCTACAAACCCGACTCTTTCTTGACCTGGGAGAGGACGTCCTCCTGCTGCTGTTAACACGGAAATGGAACCATGCAGGTGTAGAAAGTTACTGTTCCGTATAAATTGCCCCTTAGGGGATGATTGATCATTTCAGATTTAAAGCGTTACCTTAATGTAATATGTTAAAAAAAAATATGTTTGTTAAATTAAATCTAAGTAGGCCTAAAAGTAATATTTTGCAAAGATTTGTATCATCTAACATCTCACCAAGGAGGCGTGAATTTGAATCAATATTCACCTTGCTTTTCTGTCTCTCTCAATTTCTTATTCTATCCCTGCGCTGGTTATAAACATTTTTCATAATAGTACAGGTTTACAAGTGTGGAAGTTATACTTAATTTGAGTTGAATTAGTTGATAAATATCCCAGATAATTAACTATGGGTACTGTTTTAGTATGTAGCCCTATCCATAAATAAGTGGGTGCCTGAGCTGGGTGGACAGATGCTGAAGCCCAGATGTTCTCACTTCAAGAAGTCCTTTGTGCCAGCGGCCATTAGAGTGTTTAATGAGGACGCTTCATCTGCAGCTTGTCCTGGATAAATAGGTGATGTTGCACTGCAGTCAGCCTGGGCCCTTTTTAATGGCCTTTGTGGAGAAGGCTTTTTTCTTGTTGTGCAGTGGTCTGTGTTTTCAGAGCCAAGTGCCTTCTTTGGTAACTGCTTTCAGTTCAGATTTGTTTATCAAATAATTGTCTTTTTAATGAGACACTGCAGAAAACAGAGACAAACCCACTGTTCTGGCTTTGTGCAACAGGCATCAACATTGTACCAGGTCCTAATGAAAACTCCATTTAGGAGAAACATTTAAATGGGAGCATTGCATTTATTGGGCAGAGCTTTTCTGACATGAAAGTCAGGACAGCTCCAGATGGGGAGCATTGCTAATCTGAGGCGCATATTGGAATTAAACGAGAGTTCATGCTCCGCTACAATAAGTGGTGTCTCTGGGCGTTTTACTTTCTATTACAGTCAAACCCCATCACGCTGATCTGAAGTTTTGATGTGTTGATGTGAGCTGTGCCTGGGGGCTATTAGTGAAGAGAAATCCTTCTTATGGTGTGTGATGAAAGGAAAGACGAGTCCACTACAGTGAGAAGTGCACCAGGGATCGACAGCTCCATGTTAATGCGCCTCTGATATGGAACTGAGACTGGGCGGACTTCTGCAGCTCTGATTAAAGCCTTGTGCGCATGAGGCAAGCTTCTTGTTAGGGGCCAAAAGTATAACTTAGCTACACACACATCAGCCAAACCCTATGCAAAATCCTCAAGTCAAGGTAGTCTTGACAAGCCTAGCTCAGGCTCTGGAGATGGGCCTCCAGGTACTGCACTGACATAACCCACTGCTCTTGACAGGTTGTCCTAGTGATATTGAAGGATTGGTCATTGGTCAAAGGACATTAACATCATTACCTTGTTGCTAATTACACTTTGTACTTACTATATACTCCATAACTCATAACAAATAATACAACTTAGACGGCAATGCCACCAGACTAAAGCAGGGCCATCCAAAATGTGCACAGTGCTGCCTCAGCCCTACACTAGTGTTTACCTGCTCATAACTAAGAACATGGCAGAGGGCTACAGATGGTGAGCTGCCTGGCCAGAGTCATCCCAGTGACAGGGGCTACACCAGGGAGCACTAGAAGACTGTTCATCATGCCCCGGAGAGAACACAAACTATTTTCCACTTTTTTTTTCCACCAAACCAATTATCTGCTTGGAAATCTGTCTCTGACACCTAGATCAATGGCACATAACTCCCAAACTATTTTACAATTGCAAAGTCCCTAAAGTGGTTAAACATGCTACAAAAGAGCTGTAAATAAATCACTATTATTGCCTTGGGATTTACTCCTTGCTACATTACTTATATTTGCTGCTTGGTGACAGATGACTAAGTAGTGATGCGAATTAAACAGACTGAAAATGTGACAAAATGGAGTGTGTGTGAGTCTGTGCTTTAAGGTAGAGCGCCCCAGTAAATGACACCAACCTGGAATGCAGATTTAACGTGAGGTGGGGGAAGAGGAGAAGAGTGCTCTTGTCCTAGAAATGCTCTGTTATAGTTTAAAAATACCTTAGATGCACAGCAGGACACTTCACCTGCAGAGGCAATCCAGACCTACATCTGCAAAGTCTAAAGCTGATTAAAAGTAGGATGGAGGATTGTCATAAAAATACAGTTACAGTACATACAAATATATTATAAAGTTGTCTAAGAGAATCCAGAATTTGTAGTGTTTGTGTCAAAACATTTTAAAAACAGCGACTAGCTAATTAATGTCACGTCTTGTTCTGTTCATTGCAGCAATACTATTTGCTATTTTAAAGGCCATATTGTTCTTGAAGAGATGACACTTGAAGATGATGGCAGTGGCAACATTATGCAGAGTACGTGCAAAGAAATAATTTTTGCATGATATTTTAAAGGTATAAAAATTAATAATGTGTCAGTCTCTGCTAATAAAATTTGCTGTAAGAAGAGCTGACAAGAGTATTACATTATCTACACCTAATAAGCCTTTTTAGTCAAGCTACTATTAAGTATCTATATAAAGTAGGTTTTCATTCAAATTAATTCAGTATAATCAAACTCTTGAGTTTGTGAGTGATGTCGGTGGAGTTAGGGTCCATGAAATCTATGCAGCGGAGGAGCATGTTGTTTTTTGGTCTTTGTGTAATTCAATTAGGGCTGATTTCTAAACAGCAGTTGGTGAGGATTAGGAACTGTAGCATCGTCAGACTTGTACAGCAGTAGTAGCACCTGTGAGTGACTCGCTGGGTGGAAGGAAGGAGATATTGACTGCATTTCTCAGCTGCATTTAACCCCATAGCACAGTAATTTAGACTCATTAGCAAAATAAATTTAAATGCATCTGGGTACTTAGAATGAGTACAGGGGTTCAGGGATTTTTATATTAAAGTGTGATCATACACAGCCTAACGAAACATAGGATTTTGAATTATAATATTCTTATGCATTGTGATCATCCGCATTGTGGTTCACAATAGTGTTGTCACGAACATTTCAAAAGTTTTTATACCAAGGAAATTTTTGATACTCAATTCCAAGTTCAATACTACAAGGATTAACAACCCTCTTTTTTAGAATAAAGACAGAATAATTTTAGTTTGTTAATGATACCATGTGCTCATATACTAGGTGTGAGGATGAAGTCCATTCTATTCTAAAACTATTCAGGAAATGTTCAATTTGTGTGCTCTTGTGTGATTTGTGTGATTCATTAACACTAATTCAAACTGTATATGTTAAATTGCTCTAGTTGTAAGGTGTAGCCTTGAGGAAATTTGGTTCAGAAATGGTTCAGTCCCAATTATGTCTCTTGTCTTGACCTCATTTAGTACAGCTCACTTTAGTGTATTGATGACACACAGTAACTGAACTATTCCCTGCCATGATATTGGTAGTGTTTTAAGTTTGAGAACAACTGATGGTGGTGATATAAACTATTGCTTACCTCTGTCTGTGTCGTACAGATACACAAACTTCTCCCATTTGTAGTGGTCCAGCAGGCTTAGGACAGCTCCCCTCAGACTGGGTCTCATCTGGATCACAAACTGCACGTCCGTGTCGATAGGGAAGCTGGGTGTGATGAAGGAGGTGTGGAGCGCCCCACAGAAGGATGTCAGGGTATTCATGGATTTTCGGTCATAGAAGCCAAAGATGGCATAGACTCCTCGTGAGAACTGGGAGCAGACTGGAGAGAGGTCAAGTTAAAAATATATTGCGCATGTAATCAATTAGTTAATGAAGTAGGCAAAGAAACTATAGGTTTTGCATGTGTTCTGTAATGCTGTATGGGGAGATTCCACTGTATGTTTTTGAAGGCCACTGATGGAGCTAAGTTGCATTCTTACATCCATTTCTAAGACCAAAGGAAATATCATGTAGAAAAGTTTACAAAAATGGGCTTTGAACTGCATGGCAAACTTCAAATGAGGCTGCAATGAGGCAACATTAATCATGTGAAAGGGGTTGTATCCATGTGAATGTGTGCCATGCTGGATATGGGCTCCACATAGCCACGCTGCGCTGCCCACTGTCCTTCACTTCTCCTTGGTCCAAATGCAAGTGCTCCGTGTAATCAACTGGAAATAATGGGGAAATCAGTGCACTGGCCATAGCTCATAATGGACAAATAGCCTTAAATATGAGCATGCAAATGTGCAGGCGGCTGGCTCTGCTGCACTATAAAAGATTTATAACAAGCCCTATTGGTTACCATCTGCAGTGACACAGAAATGAGCCTGGGCCTATAAAGTCCCTGCTGTAGCGGATACTGGTTCTTACAAGGTACTAACTGTTTTATTTTATTTGTTCACACTAAATGGTTTAATAAGAGCGAGCAAACTGCATAAAGGCCATGACTTGTGTCTCATAAAAACAGAAATGATCAGTGTAACCCAGAGGATACCCTAAATGTAAGTTTTAATCACAACCATTTTCTGAGTTTGAACATAATTTGTGTCTTTTTACTTATGTAAACAGACTTTTTGGCTGCTGGTAGAAACTTGGATTTATTGTACTATTGCTTCAGCAAAAGATCAAAGGTCTGAAATAAAGAGGAAAGCTATCAAAATGTATTTTTCTCCTGCTAATGCAACATATGTGTCCAGTGATTTAAACAATATGGTGACTTTGGAATGTGTATGTAACTATAACAACCAGAACCTGAGCCGAAAATCCATATGTGGAAGTTGTCCAGATGAAGTTTGTCACCAAGATTTAGTTTAGTAATTCTCAGGAATTCAGAGAAGTGAGAAACACCCAGTATTTGGGAACAAAAACATCTCAAAATATAAGAACAAAAAAATCCTCTCTCGAGTTAAAATGATGAATGTGCACTGAGAGAATAGAAATGGAAAAAGCAGAAATGTGGTCTAATGTAGCTACAGTCATGTGGAGGAGCAGAGGAGCAGGTCAGAGTTCAGGGACATAGTTGCTACGTCTCTTCTCTTCCATCAACATTAATGTTTTCATGTATAGAGCTTTTGTTCCTCTTTACAGCTTTAAGTATAATTTGCTTTAATGCCACAGGCGATAGAAAAATATATAGTTCTTGTCTTATTTCCATTTTATCTTCAAAAGCAATATTCTCTGTTGTAGCATTCTTATTGCTAAAAAAAAAATGTTTTATATAAATAGAAGAATGCACCCCAGCATCAGTGTCATTAGATTTCTTTGTTCTATATTCAGATATTACACTGTTTACTGGTGCTCCTAATTGTAACCATAGAGTGCAGGATACTATAACAATTTACTTGTGCAATTTAGATATAGACTGTGGATATTCTTTTATTTCCAATCTCAAACAACAAATATAACACTCTTTGATTGGGGGTTAGCTTGTGTGCTAAAAAAGAGTTTTTAAAAATATAATACAAAAAAATATATTAAAAGGTTGAAAATGTGAATTTCTTTATTTCTATTTGTAACACAAGGACAGGCCAAATAAGGTCTGATAATACAATTGCTTGCTTGATATATAGTAGCTGTATAGTGTAATTTCAAGGCAGTTACAAAGGTTGTCAGCTCATTTTTTAGTTCAGTCAGGTATGTCTTTCACGATGCATAGATAATATAAAATGTATGAAACTGACAAAGAATCTTGTATTAACCATAAGTACTGCTGTAGTGACCGCCACTCCCAAGCTCGCCACTCATGGTGCTCATTACTGCATTCTCATCCTTCCTGTATCCATGATTCCTAAAGCAGAGGGAGGTGGTTGTAGACTCATCTCCCAGACATTTTCTTTCAGCTTTGTCCTGTTGTGAGTGGAGAATATTTCATGCCTAGATCATAAAAGTTGCTGATGTCAGGCTGAACCTGCCGTGCTTGGTGTTTTACAGTTGGATACCGCTGCCACTGCTGCATAGCACCAAATTTCACAAAATATATTCTGAAAGTTCTAAAGGATTGAAAGGATAAAGCAATGCCCTTGGGTGAAAAGCGATGCATAAATTGTAAGTGTAAAGCCCCAGAAGAGGAGAGGCTCTTTTGGCAGAATAATCTGACTTTGTGGTGGTAACAAATATCCTGCCGATAGGAGATGGGAGTTATTTTTTGCAGCTGTCACAAAGCAGTGCCTCTAGTGATGCCAGAGGAGAAAAGAGGCATCTGTTCCCCTCTGGGACAGGTATAAGAGCATGTTGGGCTGGTCTCATGAGAGTACACCTGGCATATACCTGTCCCACACTGTCCTGTCTCGGGGCAGGGTCACAAATCAGGACAGACACAGGCAAAGGAAACAGAGCATTCAGCTTATGTAAACTGATAACTTTAAAAAAAAATTATAAAATAAGCCAGTGGTTTTCAGTTTTTGTTTTGATTGGTTTGGTCAATGGGCATGTAAGAGAAAAGAGCAGGTACAAACAATAGAACTTTTGGAGTACACAGAATCCATTTAGTGTTATATAACATTTAGTGTTAAAACCCCTGAATGGGAAAAGTGTGGCAACTTCACCTTGGTGGTAAAAACTGTCCAACAAAAGATATACTCTAGTAGTTTAATTGTTTTGTATTTGTATTTCAAATGTAAATTAAGCTTACAGATCTTGGACTATTTCAGTGGTTCTCAAACTGTGGTACGTGGTCTCCTCTGCAGTTCAAATATTTGCTGAATTTAGAGTTTGTTTAAAACACATTTCTGTCCTCCTTTGGGACTGTCTTTGTTTAGAACTACTATGACAGCTGTAGTCCCATTTTAGACCTAATTTAGATTCTGATCTGGTGGGAGGCCAAATTATGCTTAAGGCCAACTATTGCTGTTTGACTTTGTTTAGTTTTTAAAAAGTTCATTATAATATTTCAGAGAAGTTATGACACTTAATATCTAACTGTAAAAGGCTAAATTTAAGCTTTATATACACTCATTATATCCAAATTTCAACACCCAAAGTGGTTATTTAAGAGAAAATGTTCAGCTAAGACTCTTCCAGTCAGTTGTCAGTTGTATCTGCTGTTGACTCTGTACTGTCCTTATTAGAGGAGGTCTACCCTTGTCAGTGGTGACACTCCATTATGGCAGATGTTCTCAGTCTTAGCAGCTGAAACTGAATATGTTTACCAGCAGAACTCTGCAGCTCTCCACAAGACAGCTGCTGAATCACAACACCAGAACTAGAAATGACATTGTGCCAGTAAACATATAAAAATACAGTCATCCACCGTATGTTAATGTAGGGCGATTGCAACTGTGCAGCACTCCGCTGTCTCTACTTCTTGTTATTGCAATCCATGCAACACAAGCACAGATTTGTTTTCAGCAATATTGCAGGTGCACTATGGAACTTTTTTCTGGTGGAGGGTTTGCCAACTGTTTGTGTCTATGGAGATTGCTTTGCCTGCAGTATTGCACGGTATTGCCTCACAGTTACAGTATATATCTCCACCAGGCCATGTTAAAGGTCATATCTGTGGAGAGGTGACACTGCTCACAGTAAAAATGCAGGTTCACCTCTAATTGAATATAGATAAGTTTAACGCCTTACTGAAACATAGAAATAACATGTTCTTGGAAACAAGACGGTGGCATACCTTTTCAAAATGAGTGGCAAAGTCCTTTAACATTATTATACAACAGTGCAATGCACCACCAAGAGAAGTAAATAGCTCATGTCTTAATTACAGTAGCTAAGACTCTTCGCTTACTCCTCCCAAGACCATCAATACTGACAGACTGTATTAATGGACACAGAAGTCATTGGGTCCAACTTAAAAAGTAATTAATTAGGTGCCGCAATGCACTTAATTTGTCTTAAGAACTAAAAAATTTACTCGAAGCAAGTCTCAAAAATAAAAGTAATGTCGTGATGGCCATATGGGACAGCATTTCAGAGCGAGAGAGGGTACGCCAAGAAATCTTGGAAAACTGCTGACTGACAGACACTATAAGCACATTCTCCTCATAGAAAAACACT
This sequence comes from Taenioides sp. WSHXM2023, assembly GCA_029959045.1. Taxonomy (NCBI): domain Eukaryota; kingdom Metazoa; phylum Chordata; class Actinopteri; order Gobiiformes; family Gobiidae; genus Taenioides; species Taenioides sp. WSHXM2023. Next base: position 15,579,612 of record CM057098.1, on the reverse strand, counting down.
GGGCTGGTGCAGAGGGTTTGGCAAGTATCCCACCTAAAATTTAACCAAGAGATTTATACATTTTGTTTTTGAAGAATGAGAGAGAAAAGGTGACTGGATAAGGCTGGAAGTGGTGATGTTCTCATCGAGAGGAATGTGGATTAGCTGTGCATCAGAAAGACATCTTATATTAGCTTATGGAGGACACAGAGGAGGAACACTTTTGTCTTGAGGGCTATTACTCTCTCAAACTGCTCTGACACACGATCTGCTGACCCTGCTAGATAGATAATATTAACAGAGAGATTTATCTATTTATCTGCTTATCTAATATTACCAAAAGTAAAGTTGGAGAAGCAAGGAAGAAGGAAAGAGATGATACAAAAATTATATATAGTATTTTCTTTGTACATCAACTCAAGTCAGTCGCTCAAAAGAGCAGTAATATGCAACTGATGTATCTGCATAAACATAACATGTTGGTTTGAAGATAAACAAGAACAGAAAAATCCTGATAATGAAGAAGGGTGGTGGGAGGAAACCATGTTTGCATAATATGAAGCGTGTGATCTGCTAGTAGAATAATTATTGACAACAGAAAGTAAACAAGAAATCTGACCAAAATAGGAAACTGGGAAACACTCTAAAATCAAGTATTCAGTTACACTGAACTCTATTGATAGCTATATCTTAAATTCCTATATTATGAATTTGCTGGGCCTTTTAAACTACTTCTGACTTCTTAGCATTGGTATTCTTGTAGTGTATGCGTAATTTACTGTTTTTCTCTTGGAACTCTGGCACAAGTGTTAGTATTGGAGGTAGGAGAGGTGTCAAAAAGTTATGTTAAAGTTATCAAAAAATAAGTTTGGGAGATATGCTAATAATAGAGCAAATAGTCTTCTAATAATATTTAGGTACATTCACAAATATTGTCATCAGAATAAAATGCACATTTTTATTCCATTTTGTCAATATTGATCACCCCTAGTTAACTGTCGTCTCTAATTGTACTCCTAAGGTTGATGGTGCAAAACCTAGCCAGGTATTGCACTTAATGGGTGCAACTGACAAAAAATGTTGAAGACAGCCACAAGGTTATACTTTGTCAAACAATTTTTTATATTTTGTTTATAGTGCTGTCCACAAATGCACTCAAATTTGTTGTGGTACAGGCTTTGATTTCTGCACAGCCATCACAGAGGCGCACTTTACATGAAGCATAATACAAAAAGGGTAAAAAGCCTCTTCATTCTGCTTCAGTCTGAATCTAATAGGAGCCGGCACAGATTAAGAAAGACCACATAAAAGGGCAGCTCTGACAACAAGTGTGATACATCTAAGGTCAAGGAAATATCTCAAATACAATCAAGACAGCAGTACACAAGTGATATGAGAACATAATTTTAACTCTCTTCATCTATTCAAACCTAGAAAAAAAAATATGCACCAGAGACTAAAGGTGGAAATTAGCTCTAGTGCTACAACCTGGCACAATACATCTATCCTGTTAAGGTTAATGTAGATTGTGCACTGTCCCTGTCTCATAAATAAAATAAATAAATAAATAAATAAATAAATAAATAAATAAATAATTAAAATGGGTAATTTCATTGGACCATATTCTTTAGTAATGCGATTTTAAGGACACACAGACTACATAATCAGTCTGTTTTAATATCTGGGTGCTTCACATTTTTACACTTTGTTGTGCAGTACATCTTGACAGACTGTCCACAGACATAACACAGGGCACAGGCCAGAGCAGATTATAGAGGGGGCTACACAGTGCAAATAGAATGTAGTCTGAAAGTAAGATAAGTTATTACTGCATCGTAAAACACAATAAATTATAACTCCTCTGCAATTATAAAATTAATAGGATCAGCTCGGTGTAAATGTATTCCCATATAAAGCAAGACTAATACCTCATTAGATAAACCAAAACACCAGGTCAAAACAAGACTTTACTTTTAACTAAGCATAAAACCAGACCACTGAATTTTAGCTTCCAATGCATTCTGACTTTAGGTTAAAATTATTATGGTATTAAGGTAATTATTCAACTAACAACTTGAGTATTAGGTAAATCAGTCATGCTAAACATAAAACATGCCAACATAAAACATACACTAGTGCTGCAATGATTAATCGACTGATTGTGACTAGTTGAATATAAAAAATAATTATATTCATAGTTATCATAATAATCATAATCATTATCTGGACTAAACAGACTCAATCCTTTTATCATATCAATCCTCATATCCTTTTAAAACAAAGTGGCAAACAGTGGCATCATTAAATCAAAATGTCAAAATTCAGATTTTCATCAATAACATACTTAATTTGTAAATCTAAATTTACATTGGAAATAATCGCTTGATTAGTCAACAATTAAAATAATCATTAGTTACAGTCCTTCTGAGCATTTCATTCAAACCCCCAGTCTCCTTATCGGAATAGCATGATTCAAGGACAAACTGAGAATTCAACTCAGACGAGTGTATTTCTATGATAACAAAGCCGAAATTGTTTGACTGTCTGGGACACATGAGCACTGTTTGGTCCATTCAAAACTAAGTCTATTGTCTGAGAAAAAATGTTTTCTGCTTCTCTCTCCTTTTTACACATTGTAATAAAAAGGTTAAAACACAATTTTGACAATTTTGAGTTCAGCTGAACAGTAAAAATAAAATAAAACATAAAATGAAAAGAAGCCTCCTCAAGACACACTTAAAGGCTTATGGTAAAAGATGGAATGCATACTGAGGCACAAGCAAGGCTCTGCTAATGTTTAAGACTTTTCCCATTCAAAAGATATGTTTAGTTTTAAATTATTTATCATTATAGCAACAGTACTCATTTTCATAATTCTGAAACTCATGGAAAGAGGTAAAAACAAGTATAAAGTTAGTAATTTGCAAATGTTGATGCATAACTTTATTTGGGTGTACTTGAAAACGACTACTTCCTCCTTGGGCTACTGCTGACCTTTCCTCAAAATGTCACAACGATCATCTTCATTACTTTTAGAGTTATCTGGCAAACAAAATAACAATACAGTGCTGCCAACACATATCCTTCTTGGCTGAGGAAAAATCTCAAAACATTCAAACATATTATAAAAATATTATGACACATTGCACAAGCAGAAAGCACTGTGCCTAAATATTTCATCACTCAACTCTTGCACTGTACATCTTGTCATCCCATGGTAATCTCAGGTAACAGTCACTAATTCACAGCTTTCAAAATGCCTATTCTCTGAAGGACGCTGCAGTGCAACAAATTGCTGCAGCATCAGTGTAGCTTGTCAGTAGTGATCAGCATCGCCTGTAACTGGGCTGACATATAAGTACATTCAGATCTCTACTGGCGCGGCCCCAAGCCCATTCACCTCTGCACCCTTTTTACAGCTATGTTAAGATTGAGATGAGAAATAGCAGGATTTTAACATCTAAAGTCTAAATGGTGAGGTCTATTATATTAAGATTGATGTTTTTACCTAAAAGACTCAGTAAGGATGAGTAGTCACATAGAGCGAATTATTCAAAGTGACAGGATGCTGGCTGTAGTCATATAGATATTTTTAACATCACATCATAGCATTTTCTTTCCTCCATGACTGGGCTTATCCAAAACCAAATTCTACACAGGAAGTAATAGTCAGATGTGAGACTTCAAATCAAAATGCTTATTTTTTCTGATTATCACTGACCTCATGTGTTTTTGAGGCTACAATCTTTGCGGATGTCACTTCTGCAACAAAAACACATTTATTAAGAAAGACTGAAGATAGAAATTATCATGCAGAAAGCCTCCCCTCGGGCCCAAACTATTTGACAAGCTCATCTCATGCATCATTCATGACATGTCGCTTTAAATGACTCCACCACAACATGACAAAGCCAAGGTTGTTAATCTTGTTTAGCTACATATTGACACAATTGTTAGCAGCAGTAACTAGCCGGAACTGGGTAAGGCGCTAGTGGTGACCTTTAAATTTGGCAGAAGGAAAACTGTTAAGAGTCTGTGTGCAAATTGAAATCAACAAAACCTTAAGACAAGGCAATGCTTAACACCTTACATAATTACTGGAATGAATAAATAAATAAATGCTGTGCAGATTTAAAAGGCCATATGTGTGAAAGAAACATCCCTTCTTCCACAGTGAATAATGGAATTACAACCGACTAGAAAATGCAGTTACCAATCATTTAAAGATAAGGACATAACATGCTTCTGTCTGCTCTATTATTGGACTCTATAAAGGCTTTCTGGTGAATAATTGTGAGAATAAGTCATTTTAATTTTATCTGTCACATCAACTTTATGTTATCATTCAGAAAATTTGAAGCTGGTCATATACTAGAAGAATGGATTTCACTGTTGTGTGGACATCGATTTAATTATAATTGTTAAATTATGCTGTTTCTTATTCTTTTGATATTAGTATGTGATATAATGTTATTTAAATGCTTTATAAATTTGTCTTTTAAGATTATACAATACAATTTTTTTTTTTCTAATAGTCACATTCCATCAAAGTAGGGCTGGGAAATATGATGATAAAAATCTAATCGTGATCCCATCTCTGTGACATTCTGCTTTTTTGGTAATATCGTCATATTGTGATTTACTATTTCTCCACTTTTTCCCACCTACTCCTCCTTAAGGGTCTGAGTGGGTGACAGCTGGATTTAACCAATCAGAGTTACGAGGCAGATGACATTATTAACCTCTTCAAGGCAATAAAAAGATACAAAGTGTGCATGAGCTGTGATCAAATCAAAAATGTGATTTGATGCCCAGAGAACTGTGATGTTATTTTTGCCATATCACCCACGCCAACTTCAAAGATTAAGTTGGCCCAGAATGTGTTCCATTTGATATAATTTGTCCTTTCACCAAGCATTAATCCGTCTTTAACCTTTTTAAATATGGGCCAACCTCTGCTTGCCTACGTACTGTTAATTGTATATAAAACAGAGCCAGTGACTAACCACAGTATATTATGAAATAGAACTATGGAGGAGGTGGAGGGGGAGAATATCTGGCCTCATCAAATGTTTGGTGCTGGTGCATTAGTGAGGCCATCCAGTGCCTACACACTCCAGCACTCTAACATTAGCTTGTGTCTGTGCGCACACACGGGTGACTCATGGCAGAGGAGGATAGTTAGCGAGAATAAGAGACTTTGCGAAAAATGGACCAAATGTCATCCAAGTTTGTGGCATCCAGCAGCCGGCTTTCACAACTTTACTTCTGCACTGTGATGCAACTGCTTGTACTAAGCTGGGCAAATAGCAACTTAAAACTGATAGCATGGTTCACTTTTCACTATTAAAGGGCCCATACTACACTCAAAATCATACTCAGAGCTGTGTTTTGTCATTCACACATGTTTAACACATAAATCCTGCATATTTAGGCTGAGTTCTTCTCTCAAATGGAAAACGCCCTGTTCCACCTTGTGATGTAATGTGGTAATACAGGAAGTGCTACACTGTGTTTTTACTCCATATACCTTCTAATGAATGTGTATGGAGTAAAAACACCTTGGAATGGCCAGTCTCTACTGAACTGAAGGTAAACGGTAGCTATTAACTTGAAGACTACCACTAAATGACATCACAAGGTGGAACAGAGCGTTTTGAGCTTTGGAGATGTAGACAGAATAATAATAAAGGATGTGCATGAACAAAACAAAGCACAACCCCAGGTATGTTTTTGATGAGGTAACAACACTGCATAAAGAGCATGGCATAAGAATCCACTTTGTGTAATATAGGACCTTTAAACAAGTCTTCAGGCCAGAAATTGTTTAAAAAAGACTACTGCAAAGGTCAGAATCAAATCAGGGACTGTCTAGTTGGGGGGTAGATTCTTTTCTTTATCCTCCAGTCAATATAATATGCCTGTCTCATCAACTGTTTCAAAACTGACCCATATCACTAGATTAAGTATATGTCTCTATCTTGTAAAAAGTACAATATATTTTTAATGATCCTGGACCAAGTAGTGTTCCCAAGTGACCCCCCAACACAATCTAGTCTGGCCCATACAATGGCTGGACGCTATAGTGATAAGTCAGCGTGTGTCATGCTCTGAGTGAATGACAGGCGGATATAACTAATCACAGTGAAAAGTAAAATTTTAGAAACAGCTTTAGTTACTTTATAAATTATGTATAAAAGAAACTAAGATAACAAGCATTGTGTGGTAAAATCGAAATCATCATCTAAGAAAATTGTGATATGAATTTTTTTGGCATATCGCCCACTTCTAGCCCAACTAACAAACCCCATTTGCAGCAGTAATTTGATGTAAACTTCTTTATTTTAGCTGGTCCCAAAGTGAGAAACTAGATCTCTCCTCCATTTGAACCCAGACTGGTGATCAGGCTTTGCCCCAGTCTGCCTCTGCCCCTGACCTCTTCTTTTAATGGCTGCTACCTCCCTGTTTCTACATTTATGCACACCATCAGCCATGTCCCGAGGCATCGTGTCACATCAATACATCCCACACACACAAACTGGTCAAGATAATAAACCCCAAGTTTCCATTTTGTCGAAAGCAATTCAGAGAAAGTTTGTAGTTTATGCCTTGTGCTGACCTAAACAAGCTACTCTGTCTAATGACCACAAAGTTCTTCGGCTTTAGTCTGGTCATACATTTAAATAGAGAGAATGAGATGGAGAAAATGAAAGCTTGGTGAGAATTGATTTTTCCATATTGAATAAACTAAGCACTCGGACACACACACACACACACACACACACACACACACACACAGCTGGACTATAGCCTTCCACCCTATTGATCCATGCTGCCAATAACACAGTCATTTGCCATCAAGGATTTGTTACAATCATTATATACTGACCTAACTAGAGAACAGTACAACCTACAGAAATATACAAAAAGTTATTTTATGTCACCAATAATAAATTGACCTAATGCATTTATATTATTTTCTATCATTAGCTAGATAAATGATTGACAAAGTAAGTGTACAATAAGCCAATAAAAGTTGTTAACAAAGCAAATGTTATATAATGACTATAGTGTTACACATAAACAAAATAACTAGGGATGGGACGAGATACAATTTCCACAAAATGAGACGAGACACCAGATTGAATCTACGAGAATGAGATAAGACAGGATTTTGACATTTATAAAATAATAAATACATTGTGCAATCCAGTTCCCAATTTTGGCCACACCATTTTTGATTTACTTAATTTAATATTTCTGCTGTCATTATAGCACTGCTTTTTGGGACTACAGCTTCTCAAAAAATGTAACTCACCAGTACTTAACTAATTTTTTATCCGATCCAAACGTAAAAGCATTGAAAAAAAAATCTCAAGAGATTGTTTTTCTCATATGTACACAGATCTTGTGGTACGAGATCTTGTCCCAGCCTTATAAATAACAGTAACACATTTACAACTATATGCACTTGGAACATGATTTTACAAGACTGTCAGTTTTTGAACAAAATGCCAGTTCCTCCATCAGAGTAGAAACCAATACTGTGCGTGTTATTTACAGTGCAAGCCAGTGTCAGTATGTAAGTGGTTAGTATGGAGGGAAAGTTGTGACAAGAATAACATTTAAACCCTGCCAGAATCACCGCGTGTCAAACTAAATCAGCCCCTGCTAATCATGTGTGACATTACGCAATCTACAGTCCTAAAATAAGATGTGTGTAGTTTTGGGAGGTTTTCAAGCGCTGCCTTAGTAACTGTGCAGGCTGCTCCTAATTAGCATCTCACTGGCATTTGTCATTCACAGTGTATCCAAAGATTAAGCATGTCAATCTACTTTTATTTAACCTTTATTTTTATACTCTAGCTTCTAAACGACAATAAAGGTGTGTGATGCACTCATCAAGGCCTCCTCAAAGTGAATTCTGGCTCAGGTCTGTATTTTTAATAGGGGCATGATACAACATCACACGGTAAATTGCATTTGTGTTTCAACCTTGCTCCGCATTCCCAGGTGAACTCTAAGAGATGAGATGAATAGAGAATATGTGAAGTCACTTTCAAACCAGCGGTGAATGACAATTAAGTTTAAATGCAAAATGGAAAGAGCTACAGTGGGGTAGGTGATATGCAAAAAAATTAATATCATGATTTTCTTGGAGCCAGAACGTACGATTTTATCACGATTCACATAGACATTGCATCTTTATATTGTCTTCAAGAGGTAACTAAAATCATCTGAAATTCTGAAAGTTTACATTTCATTGCAAGATTGTTAGATTCACCTGTCACTCACTTTCTGAGACTGACCAGAGGTGAGAAAAGTGTTTCAGAGCTACATTTAAGAGAAAATTTGTAAATCAATATTATAATTTTACCAAAAAGTTTGCAATTCAATTTTTATGACCATGATATTGCCCAGGCCTTTTTATAGTCTTCAAAATTTGTCATCAAGCTAAAAATGTTCTGCTTATTGTAAGTGTAAGAGCAGCTATAATGGGATTAGAACCAGGCCACTATTTTACCATATTTTCCCAGTTTCTAAAAATACAGAGCTTGGCTTTTGTGTGAGAAAGGAACAGCCAATTTTGTATTGTTGGAACAGATTCACTATACAAAAAAGGAAGGAACTACACTGTTGCAAAGCAGAAGGTCAAAAGTGAATGCACGTTTTATATCAGTCCAAAGTCTGGGTAGATTGAGATATGGCAAAAGGTTGCTTCTCGGTACTGTACTTAAAGTAGTAAGTGAGCAAACCCCATATTTGCTTTGTTTACCTTCCTATATATAGTCACTACCTTTCTGCTTCTACTGCTCATTAGTACAATGCATTCAAGACGGCTGAAAAAGAACTGCTTTTACCATTACACTCTATGCTTACTAATGCACTCTCAATAAATGTTTGTGCTGCTTGAGTAATCTCCAGTACTGACAGGGTCCAAGATTCAAAAACATGGTCCAAGCCTGTGTTCATCCCCATAGCTCCAAGTGTATAATGTGCATCTTTTCATCACTTGCAACTGCTTGAGTGCCCTTGAGCAAAGTGCTGACCCTCGGTGTAATTACAGCAGTACAAGGCTGGACTGGTCACTGTGCTGATGTGTGACTGTGTGAATGTGATGGCCTGTTTTTCCACGACTTCTCCCCAAGGCTGCAGCACTAACCACCAGTGACCACGACAACTCAACAGAGGCCAGTGCAATTATTTGTGATTGATCGCAATTATTGGTTTGCTGCTCTTTAACTGACAGGTCTACAGCCAGTTTTGTAGCAGTAAAAGAATAAGGTTTGGAGAGGATTTTGGACTTTTTTAATGCACGTGTTAATTCGGACTGATGTGGAGAGCATTCATTTGTTGTTTTAAGTTTATTATAAACTGTTTCTGAGAAAAAATCATAACAAATGTAATGAACAGAATGTTTAACTAATGCAAAACAATATTCTTCTAGTTTATAGCTCTAATGCAGGGCTTTAAAGTGGCAATATGTAAGGCTAATTGAATAGGAAGATCGAACTTAGTGGCCAGCATGACATAGAAGTGACTGGTAGAGCAAATGTGAAGTCTATCATCATTTCCAATCAAACAGATGATGAGTGCATGGAGTATTATATCATGTATGATATAATATTATGGTACAGTAACTGCTGATGGGATTAATCGCTTGCTTAGCAAAATGATTCAGGTTTGAAGTTAGTATTGGACCTAGCAGGAATATACTTCTTGCTTTGGATCTGCAGCTCACTCAACTGTATTTCTGATGGTCACTTATTGTAACATAATAATAATTATCACGCTGACCCTGAAGGTAAATCAATTCTGAAACTACTTAACAAACATCTGCCAAGAACATTGCAAATTTTTCAGTGTTTTTGTATGACCTTCTACACAGAAATTCTGATGAAATAAATATGTTGTTTCATTTTAGTCAGTCTTTGACATAACATAGTTGTACTGTAACTTGGCCTTGTCGCGCTACCGGCGCTACTTGTCTTCATGGAGATAGACAAGTTGTTTAATGCCATAGTGTGGAATATTCCGGGGACAGCAATAGCACCTCAGTGGAGGCAAGCAGGTGATGGAGCCTTTCCCAGAAAAGTTACATCATTAATTAATAATATAACTATTTTTACAGTGGGGTGCATTGCATATCCATTTTTACTTTCCCCTCTTTCACACACTGTCATACAAGTGCCGCTCATCTTCAGCTTCTCTGGAATTACTGAATTACTGCGTTTAGAAAATCACTGTGTTTTGCCCAATTACAGGCCATCGCGCTCTTTCATCCAGCTGGTAAATCTCTGACAGAACGAGAGACGGCTGCGCGCATTAGGAGGACCCATAACTTGGCAGGTGCAAGAGTAAATGTGTGAGTAGGATTTCAACCATTCAAAATCTGTCAATTCTGGAAGAGGATTTAAGCTAGAGAACAATGGTTTTGCGTAGGTTGGATTTAGGCCACTCAACAAGTCAGACTGAAAATATAGTGTGGTCAGTGGGGGTATATTCTGTGTTACTTGTGGTGTAGTAGTAGTAACGTAGATTTGGTTTTAAACTGCAATGAATTCATTTGACGTCTTGTGCAGTCAATCGAACATTGGTGCTACAACTCAAAAACTGGTTTAATATTACTTTTTTTGTCCTGGTTCAAATGCTGCCTTGAGGTTGGTAATTTAGAGAGCTTGTCAAAATCTATTATAGTGACATAGTGATAGTTTATTTCCAGTTGATTCAAATAAATAAGCAAATATCATAGGTGTAAATCTAGTAGTATCAGCTGGGATTGGCAGTGCTGAGTGGAGCGGTGTCATTACTTACAGGCATGTGTGACAGAAAAGCTGTTGGATGACTCCAGGTTGTCCACATTGTAATTGAGATGGAAGGGTTTCTCTGTCACATTTTGGTTGGTGTTATACAGCTGGACAGCAAACCTGAAGGCGCTGTGCTCCTGGACCGTGGAGCGCATAAACAGTCCACCTACAGCAGACAAGACAATGTCACACAACAGGCTCTCATTAGTTCAGTCCAACAGACACTTCCACCAGGCTTTATTTGGCCAAGATAGATGCCTTCTGAGCGGCTGTCACGTTATTAGCCTTCTCCGGGACATGATGAGGAGACTTAACTTCACATAAGTCAGAGCATGTCACGTTCTTCACTAAATAATGCACTGCAGAGAGCGTAAAAAGCCAATTTGGATCAACTCTATTTTTACCCCTCCGCCCACAGGACATTGTAACGGTATGAACTTGACATAGAAAAGACAGCAGCCCAGTGAAGTGAGTGCCCCATTCAACTTACCTATGTTGATTTGATTCGGGAAGCCAGCTCGCGCTTCTCCAAAAACGCACAACAAAACAAAGGTTGCCGTTATTGTTCGAAGCCACATTTTGGTCAGAGAAGTAAAATTAACTCCTGCGTTTGAGGTGAAGCGAGGTAAACCATGAACATAGGCGCAAAAGAAATCCACAAGATGCAATCGTCGGGTCGCTCTCTCTCTCTCTGGCAGAGTGCACCAAACAGAGCGTGTGCCAGCGCAACTGCAGCGCTCCTGCCGCTGCCGGGTACAGAGCCGGTCTGTGAGTTAAAGATGGTGGTGGGACCGGGTGGAGCCGACGCGCATCTCGGTCTTGTAGATGGGCTGCATTCAAATGGACCACGGAGAGACAGAGTGAGGGCGGGAGGGAGGCAGAGGCAGCAGGGGGCGTTTATCAAACTTGGTCCGATGGTGAATTATAATAAGAGCAGACCCCTGTCTTTCTTCTCTCGTCACTGCAGAGTTGACGCGAGGCGGTGCAGAGGATGCTGCAAAGACTTGAACCAAGACACCCACACCACTTCTGTATGGGCTCAACTCAGAGATGCGCAAAACGTGACTCCATAACATATAATCGCATAATCAGCGAATAATGCGCTAAGTGAGTTTGTCTCGACAAAAAGCTCCAAAAAGTAGCCCAAGACTGGCATCGTGTAAAGCAGGATATCGCGATAATTTACCGTCACTGCCATCTCTCATTCACCTTCAGTACCTCCCTTGCCTTTTCTTACCTTCCTTGTCGTTGTGTCTTTTAATAGCCTTGAACACAAACTAACACAGGCTTATTAAACAATGATATCTGTTAATTGGTTTGGTGAAATTGTGACTTTAATTCCTTATGAACTTCCTTCACACTAGCAGTGTAATTTTGAATAAGTAGGCCAAGGCTCTCAACCCCAGAACAAGACTTACATTAACACGATATTAGTTATTTAACTATATGCATATTTAATTTTGTATTAGAACATCTTTTAGTTGGTGGTATTATGCTCTTATGTATTTATTAGTCTAAATATAATCTTGTGAAACATCCCTGTGCAGTAGTGACACAGCTCTCCTCTCAGTGTAATCTGAGCCTGTCCCCTTCAGGTCTCCCACTGCACTTAGAAGAGAGCTAATGCTGTGATTTATCATTATTTAATCACTAGTTGCCAAGTTGCTTCACTAATGATATATATTAGGCACCTAATTGACTAAGTGCTGCTCCTGGGAAAAAAGTGTGGCTCTGTGCTGTATGTTTTGTACATTGAAAATATAATGTATTAAATGTGATATATTTTCTTAATTATAATATGAACTTGTAGAAATCAATTTGCCTGGAGTTATTTTATTGAGTTTATAAGTTTATATGGGCTGTGGGACTTTAATTTAATATTTCTTATGTATATTTAATTGAATGTGTAATTCTTTTTGGTAACCACTTGAAATGTACTGACTATTGTAGCTGATGACTATCCCTTCAGTGCAATACAATATCAAGCAGAAATCAGTGGCTGTTTTGAGACTGCAGCAAAATCCAGCACAGCACAGTCTGTCTCTATTGATCCAGATCTGATTTAATGTTTGGCATACAAGTCTAATCTTTCACAAGCAGCAACAGAATACACAATATAAGCACCTTTTACTCAAATGATTGCTCAAAAAGACTAGATGTATATTTGTAATGTATGATATACTTTTAGATAAAATACTACATGAATTACACAATCTTCATTACACTGAAGTAGAGATTTTCACATATGTTTTGCATCTATGGATTTTAGAGTGATGAAAAATTCGCACTGTTGCCATAGCAATTAAGAATCCGCAACAGAAGAATATATCCTTTGAAAGGTTGAAATTTCCTCTGTCGCTTATAATCTGAAAGTTGAAACCAATTAATATTACAGATTACAGGAATATGAATCATAATCATATAGATATTTAGATAGTTATAACAGAAATGGTTGCCCGGGGGAGAAAAGTTTTGATAATTTACACATAGAAGCAGCTTTGTTGATCGTTTCATTGGCATTGTACCCATTGTTAGAGATGTTCCGATCTAGCTTTTTCAGTTCTGATAACAATATCGCTATGTTTACTATAAGTACTAGTATATGACCAGTATATGACTAGCATAGACCATGATTCTTTGCTCTGTTTCAGTGGAGGCTACATGAATAAATAACTTTTATGAAGCACTTTTAAATCTTAGTTCTTTGCGGTATGACAATAACAAAGTCTTGTCAAGGAATTTTAATAAGTAAATTAGTAAAATAGTAAGTAAGTAAAAGTAAATAAGTAAAAAAGTATATTGACAATTTTATTGGCCTCCACAAAATATTGCAATAAATATCGTACTGTAAGATGCATATCGTGAGCATATCGTACTGAGAGAGTTGGATACATTCCAACTTATTACATCCAATTATAGGTCCGAGCAGGGTATCAGCTGAACCGATATCATGGAACCAATACTCAATAACAGTATCAGTATCGGTGCATCCCTACCCATTATCCAGTAAGCAAGGGTGCATTCATACTTGGACGTTCAACACATAAAAACTGTGACTAAACATGGAAGTAAAAAAAAGACTAAAATACAACAGGACTAAACCAAGTCTACATCAGGGCTAAAACAGGGCTCAAACCATTCACAAAGAGTGAATGCACCCTAAGAGTTACACTGAGACAACGAGTACTCTTCCACATCTCCATGTCAATATAGTCAATAAACCTGCACACTATGCAGGTTAGTGTGAATGTGTTCCATTTTCCAACTTGTTCTTTAAAACAAAAGATGAACAGTGGTAATGCAGTGGTAATTGGCAGTTTGGCATTGGTCCAAGTAGCTACAATGAGAAGTGCTACTCACAAAACCAAATAAAAAATGCAGATGAATGTGGACTGCACGGAGAACATCACCACAGCTCTCTGACACTCTTCAAGCATAACCCTGTTCTTCATATAAGCTTTTGCTGCTTCCAAGCCAAGAATTATGCACACAAGTTGTGGGCCTGAGGGAGCAGCATGGCCTGAATTCTTGCATATCCAGCGTTAGCGCAGAGAATACAGCTACCAATCACTCGTCACACATCTCCTATAATAAAGTCCTCTAAAGTGACATTTTAATAAATGGTGACTTTTAATTACAGCAAGGGAAAATACATGATTTTTAAGTATTAATCAGTGGAAATGTTTTTAAGTAAGTCAATATTTGTTTTGTTTTTGTTTTTATGACTTTCTCTGTTCTAATGAGAAAAATATTAATTGGAATATTAAATAGTGATAAAAACGGAATTTACCACAGACAACAGAATTACTTCTTCTGTAAAACCCAACCAAACCCTGTATAAAGGACTATTGTTTATAGTACATCGTGTCATTGCAAGATTCAGCAAAGAAAACTAACTCTAACCTCAAAAAAATGATTTTGCATGCAAAATCTGTTCTAGGCCAGCCAGTAAAAAGAAAATGTCCTGATACAATTATTGTCTTTTTTATGTGACAAACTGGTGTTTAAAGATGTATAAACTAGCTTTTTGTATTCATTATAAGGGCAGGTTATATTTGAACTAAAAGGGTTTTAAATGTTAAAAGGACAGACTTGTGGGATTGGTAATTCCACTTTTGCTTCTTGTTTGAGTCTGGTCTACACATGTATATCTTTGGGAAACAATGCCTTGGTGGAGGCCTACAGTTGCATTGCTGCCATTGTGCTACAACAACTGCTGGGCTGAAACTCCATATTCCAGCACATCTCTATTAAAGTGACATTAGGCCTGGACCCACAGGGAGAGACTGAAGAGCTTTGATGCATGTGTCGCCTCATTTCCTTGGGCACATAATGAAATGAGTGTTGGTGCAGGATAATTAGTGATAAAAACCTAGTAAACACTAGTAAACAATGTTTTCTAAAGCAAACAGTGCACATTGTGTAGAGTCATTATATATTCAGGGATCAAGAGGGAAAATAAAATAGTATAAGATATGCGCTAATTGACCTGGAGAATAGTGTCTTTAATCATCAACTTCATGCATGTATGTACAATGAGAACCTGGAGGAATATCAAGCATGAGATTAAAGGGAATTAATGATTATTTTAATATGGAAGACTGGATGCTCATATTGTAACAGAAATAGGCTGACGCTGTGTTTCTCAGTCTATGGTGCAGGTTATACTGGTGGTGGCTCTTCTAACAACCTTGGACTTTACCCTTTTTCTTCATGATATAAAGATATTTTAATATCTTTCAAAAAAAATGATGATGAAACACGTCAACAACAATAAGAGCCAGTATAAATTCTCTTTCATGTTTGAATCTGAGCTGCAGCAGAGTTTGACTGAAGTGCTCTGAGGTTTTGCACACGCCACATCACTCATGAAAAACTGTCACTTTTCCACCGCTTTGGCTTGTGAGCTTTGGGCTTTGGGCAGCAAGATGCAATGTCCCACTCAGTGCCAGAGCTCCTCACCAGGCCTCAAACTGAACTGAGAACTAACTAGCAGCACATTTTTAGTTAGTATAAGTTTTTATTAAATGGCACTGATTAAAACTGTCAAGTTTAGGTTCATGACAAGTCATTTTTATTTGTTAAATAATAAATAAAAAATGTATAACATTGTTTCGAAAATCATTGTGATGATCATTGTGAGGATTATTAATAATAACTTATCACTGTAAAACATTTTGATCAGAATCTTGACAATTTTTATAAAGAATTTGATATGAATTTTGATTTGACGAATTTTTGACTTGTAGAGTGCCACAATGAAAAAAATCTGAAGGCCTGTTTTATCTCCAGTGGCACATGTCCGCTGAGTGGACAAAAGTGCAGTGTGCTGTAGTTGTGTGGCGTGACACTGATTGTATCTGACATCTCTGAGTAATCACTCCATTACAGCCAGTACATCTGTGTGTTTGACCTGTGGGTGATAAGCACTGGAGCTCTAGGCCACACAGAACTGAGCAGCAGATTTATGTCAAGAACAAGCGGAAAAACTACAGGCTCCGCAGTGTGCTCAAATCTTCATTTGATAAAAAAAAGGCCTTGACTAAGCGTTTTCAGATGGGGATTTTGATTCACAGGAAGCCTGCTGGATATGGCTGCACAATATATGGCAATTGAATCGAAACTGCAGTAAAGTTGGGTTGAGTTGGTGGAATTATCATAGGCTGTAGTTATGTAGATAATAGATTGTTCTCTGCAATCAACAAACATGAACATGCAGTGAACATTAGTTTAGACCTCTGCAAACATGTTCTGAAATTCATGGGATTAGTTTATTAGTTCATAGTCTTCTCACAAATGTTAATGCTCCTGGAGTTGTTTACAATGGGCACTCTCAACAGACTCTTTAAGACTTATAACATATATTGCAAATCTAATTGACCAAAAAAAATCCAGAATCCTGCCTGCTGTACAGCCAAATGTTTTGACATGGCAAACATTTGAGATTTCATAGGAAAAAGTAATTCCATGATGCCCTGAATTTTGACTTTTACTTATTATTGACATTTGAATATGTGATTTTACTTCATATATTCTGCTAAAGCTTTATCAAACCCTTTCCTCTGCATCCTCTCATTCAAATCGCTTTTGTTCTTTACCTACAGGCCTCAAGCTCTACCTCTACCAGTCTATCCACTGTCCCTTTTTTGTTTATCAGTATCTCTGCAGAGCACCTTAACATATTCAGCTCCTTTCTCATTTTTTGTCTTTAATGTGCAGGTCGCAGCCAACTTCACACTCAATAGACACTGTTGATTTCACAGTTTATGGGTCCAATAAAATGAATAGATTACCATTTTCCACAAATCAAATTTACAGCTTAGGTGATATTAGGACATTAAATGCATTTTATACTGCATTTTACTACTTTATTAACGCTATTTAAAATCAGACATTTATTGTGAAGTTCTACTGTCTATAAGTGTGGCTGCACAACACAAGTGATACGTTATAAAATTAACTATACATTTAGAGTGGAGACAGTTTGTTAAGGGATGGAAGAAATGCGTCTTAGGTACTAGTATCACTGGAGCTGATTAGCGAGTGAAATAAGACACAGATAATCAAAATAATCTTAGCAGGATCTGGCCAAGGCATGATCTGAAATAACAACAGAGATAATTACGGCTTCATAACACTCCACAAGGCAAAAGTAGTTTGTGGTGGTTTGGAAGTCTTCAATTATGTGTCACGGAGGTCTCACATTTTCTTTTTTAGTAATTTGTTGTTGAAGTTTGATTTTCTTTTTGTCTTGGTAGCCCAAACTATTTTAATTATAACAAAAATAGTCAAGGTATGACTTGTTAGGGGGTGCTTTGTGTAGCAACACATTTCTTTGTATTGTATTGTGGTATATCTAGGAGTAGTAGCATTAGTGGTGACTAGTGAAAGTCTATGTAATAAAAAAAAAATAAATAAATAAAGCCAAAACCTCATAATTGTGAAAAGTACAGATTTAGTTTTTTCTCCACCTCTCCTTGTGACAGTATGACTCACAGTTGCAATGTACAGTCTCGCCTCTAGAGGGATAATCCTGTGTAATGAATTTGCTGTTGCTTTATTTAGAAATTTCTCACTCTTTTGCCTGATCAATAAAGGAGACAAATGAGACCCAAAATCCTGAAAATTTCTGTGATTATTTCAACAGCAACAATGAAGCCAAGATGCAGAGGCAACTGTCGAGGCGCGTATGAATATTAATGGGAATTTGATTAAACATTCCCATGTCTTCAACGGCACAATATCCCACAGGCAAAACGCTTTGAGAACAAAACAAATTAGCCAGACATTTTAATTATTGATGCTTGCTTTTCTTCTCTGTGCTATTATTAGGCTGATGAGGCAGTAGTGGGAGATGGAGAGACATGTCACTTGCTACCTTTTCTATTAAAATGTGTTAACATTTGCACACACCTCATCCAAACTGGAACAAAACTGGGGCTACTCCCAGATGTAAACATGACCTAGACCAGGATTAAACCAGTACTAGAACATGACCAAGTCTACATCAGAGTTAAGGTTCAAACTGGGGCTGGGAATCAGAGGGTCTCTCATGATTCGATACTTGATACATGGCTCACTATATGATATTATCCTGATATGGCGATACAGGCAATACTCTATATATTGCGAATAATACTTTGTGATATATTGTTGTCTTTTAGAACCAAATACATTTTAGCAACAATATTTCTTTGTTAAACCACTACTTGTGCAAAATTAATATGAAATACATTTATTTTAATCATCAAAACAGTGAATATGTAAAGTGTAAGTGTTATGCATAAACACTTCCTTCTCCTAAATACGCAACAAAATTGTAGAGCAGCAGCCCCAAAAATTGGTAAAACATACCAAAAAATACTCTTAGCAATATATCGATACAGCAGCACTACTAATTAATGCTTTTTTACTTGCATTAGTCATTGTGATTGTATAAGCTGTAATGGAAGAATTAGCAGCAACACTAGTTAAAGGTGCACTGTGTAACTTTTCTGGTGGATGATGTGCCACCTGCTTGTCTCCATGGAGAAGTTATTATTTACAGTATGGCATTAAACCTATCCATCTCCATGGAGACAAGCAGGCAGCACCCGCTCTCAGTAAGAATGCATGGGTTTTTTGTGAGGGAAGTTAGCAGTAGAAATATATATACAGTATTTATAGTAGTGATTTAATTCTAGCAAACTAAATGTAGTAATAACTGCAACAACAGGAGAACCTTTATTTGAGTGCAGAATTACTTTCACCTCTGATGACAATTTTACTTATATCTTAGTTAAATAGAAACAACACTCCCACTAAGTGACTCATTCTTCTTTTCTTTATACATTACTCATCTGTATAAAACCATCTGCTTTTCCACCTCCAGCTGTAAATCTCACGCAGGTGTTCAAATAGCTCTGGCGCTACCAGTCTCAGTGACACCATCAGCAACCGCTGCTGGATATTCAGATTACAGCGACCGTCCCAAAAGCAAAGTGCAATTACACCTCCAAACAAGTGTGTGATTGGCACAGGTGGAGACTGCAGCGTGCTATTGTAATGACGTGATAACTGCTGTTGCAAACCACATGCCACAGAATAAAACACAAAAGGGATTTCTCTACTCTCATATTAGTATTAGATGTAGGAAAGGTTTTATTGAAATGTACCATAATTTAACTAATGAGTCAATTGGTTTGTGGCATAAATGTATTTTCACTGTTTTTGGTTTTTGGTCCTAGATTCAGCACTGAGTTCTGATTTTGACTTGGGTTGGTCCTGTTCTTTTGATGCTGTGAATGTGCAAGTGTGACAACCATGAAGTCAAATGTTATTAACTACAACACAGTAGAAGCATTTAAACTATAATTTACTTATTTGTAATTGAGACAAAAGCCCAATGTGGTAATATTGTAAAATGTTCTATTAATCTGACCAAACTATACCAATAATCTGGAAAGAAGCTGTTTGTGTTTAAATTCACCAATAAATATTTTGACATCTTATGACTCGTATGTCACTTTGCATATAAAATGATAACTAACAGATAACCAGGATAAACTAGTCACCTCTTCATTCTTAAAAAAAAAAAAAGACAAAAATAATTAAGTTGTTGTTGTGTTAATATTCAGGCGTTGGTGCTCTTTTTGTAGATGTGCACAGTTTGTAGGTATATCTATTTTTATCCACTGGTTTTAAGAACACAGCTGCAGAAGTGTGCTGCTGTTGTAAGACTGGACATTTGCTTTCCCCCTCCAACAATGCCCCACATCAGCTGCATCTATAAATAGTGTTACTTACTTGGATGGCTTGGCTCAGGCCGCTCCTGTAGCCACAGCACTGGCCCTGTAGCGTGGCCTCCTGCCCTGGCTCTCTGCACTGGTGCTCCACACTTCTGACTGACCGCATCACATCAAACTCACATCCAAGTCCAAGTCTGCTCCGACCTCAGGCCATAAGACCACAGCTACATCATCCTGGACATAAAATATTACATTACAACATCCCTGTAACAAACCGGAGCAAGATATTTTGTCATTTTAGCCATTAAGGTAATATTTGGTAAGGTAGACATTATAGTACCAGCATGTATGTTGTGTAACTGAAGGTTACTACAGTTGTTGCCTGTGGAGCTAGTCTCTAAGTAAAATCATGTGGTCCTGGATGGTCTTATCTTTTTATGGTTAATCAAACATTTTTATCAAGTTTCTTTATTTGTATATTTGGCCTATTTCAGAATAAATAAACTATATTTTTGTTCAGAAATAATTTACAGAAAGACTACATCTAATCTCATCTTTCTCATCTACAGATTATTAGTATTATTATCCAGTTAGTATTACCCAGTTAGTATTTGTATTATTAGAACTCTAGTCCATAGGCTAAACTGTGGCCTGTTTTGATGCACAGTCTTGACGACAGGCTGTCCTCACAGCAGCAGCTGTTCTTTGACACACTGCACTGTGACAGTCTCAGCCGGAGAACTACAGGGACACATGCACATCAACTTTGTCAGAAACAACCAAATACTGGAGTGACAAAAGCTAACGAGGTCAGTGACCATCAATCTGGAAAATAAACAGATTACTTCAAAACATATGAATGAAACAAAACTTCAGGTGATGAAGAAATTAGGTAAAAAAAAAAAAAAAGAGAGAAATTTGTGCATTTGTTTATATAAAAGCAAAGACTCCACTATTAATAATAGCAAAACAATTAATCATTGTTAACTGGATTTGAATGATGAAAAATTATGACCTTTGTCATAACGATTAACAATTTCAAACAAAACATATATTTATATAAAAGCCCTCAAAATGTTGCATATAACAGGGAGATAAAACCTATGAATAGAGGCGCCTGCACAAGGGTGTCATCATTTGACAACATTGCCCTCTAGTGGTTTTAAGATGAAAGCAAACTTAATAATTCACGTTTAGATTATTTATTGCTTGTACTTTTCTTTGACATCATTGTATCACAGAGGTACATTTTACTGCCATTCAGCTATAGCCTTTAGTCTTGGTAGCCCTTAATTTAGTTTATTAAGCCCTTAATTTAGCATCTCAAGATGCAACAATAACACAGGGGAACACTCTATATGTTGCATTTAAAGAAAGACTTGTTTTTAGTCAATTTAAGTGTGCTGAGTTCAAATCTGAAGTTAGTTTTTTTCTGCAAGCTACAGATTTTATGCAATCTTTGATTTTTATGATTGATTTTTGATGGAGTGTGTAGCAACCACAGATGTAACAGAAGGCATCAGGCTTGTTTTCTACAGTAATGTCTCGATGAGGAAGCCATGTTTGATCTGGAAAAAAGTAGCATGATAAAAATATTAGAATCTATCTATGTATATAATCTCAAAACGCTTAGATTTGGGTTACGTAAGTTCATATTTAGACTATTTCATCTATCTCAAATTGCATGAAAACTAGAGCTTATGGAGAAAAACTAATTTCAGATTTGAAATCAGCGCCTAAAAATCCTTCAGAATCAGTTAAAACATCCAATGCAACAGAAAGTTAAAATTTTTGTGTTCCCCTGATATCTGTCTATGGAACTTTGGAAATACATACATTAATTCTGGACTTTATTATCATTATACCTTCATTTCTCTATTGGACTTTTTTAAAATGTTATTTTACCTTTTTAACTCACAGAACAGAACTTCAAACTAATGCAACATTTATTAGCAGTCATAACATGAGAAATTGACCAATTACATGGTCATCATACTGTGTATTACTGTGCATCTCCATTGTATAGCATTGTGTAACAGCGATCTCTGTAAAGGGACCTTGGAATTTAATATATTGATTTGTCATTATGAATCATCTGCTAGATCTCATAAGAGAAGCAGAGCAAAAAGCAGTTTTAGTTTAGCTAATACAAATCCAATCCTTTGTTTAGCTGCTGCTTTCAGTGTACTGTTAGTACCTTGCTCTTTTTCATTGTTAATCAATCTGTGACTTCTATTATACAGATGCCAAGTCCTATTTAAATAAATATTTGTATTTATTTTAACTGATGCCAAGAGGGCCCATCAATGAATTTAATTTAAAAATACAAGGAAAAATATAATACATTTATTTTATTCAGTATAGAAATAATTTAATTCTGAAAAAAAATATATAAATAAAACAATGACCTTTTACAATGGATAGGAAATGTTTTAGCTGTATTTTAACATACACAAAGCAGCTTCTTCGTTTGAGTCACTCTTCTTCAGCATCACCATGACGTCCGTCTCTATGTGAACCTTTTATATTATTGTCCTGAGCAACCGGTCCCTCCTCCTCTGCTGCCGAGTCCTCTGAGCTGTTAACCACTGCAGCACTCAGGCTCTGAAGCTCCTCCAGCATAGACAGGAGCTGAGCTGTCAGCATAGAAAACGGACAGCGGTCAAATGTAATGCCTCTAATGGACGCCCCGTATGTTTCATAAGACCAAGTGGTGGCAGTAGTGACACTCGGACACTCACCATCTGCTGGTAGTTGAACCTTTGGCCCCAGAGTCGGCGTCTGTGAAATGGTTTTTCTTTGTTCCGACAGAGCAGGGCCGCGCTGTATAGCCGTGTGGTTTATAAGAACAGAAACTCCAGGCTAAATGAAAGGCAAGAACACCATGTTTTAATCACAATAAAGCCTTCAAGTTTTATCATCTTAAAATAGGGCGGCACAATACACAGTATAGTAGGGTGATAATGACAAAAATGATGAAAAAAATGTTAATATTTAGAAAATATTTTAACAATGCATCATGAACGTGAATGAACCATAAAATTTAACATGCACTGCAAAAATATTACTTTATACCCTTGTGTGGGAGATTATAAATTTCGGTCTCTTTTTTAGGTCATTTTTAATATGCAATATTATCCATTTTTACATCTCTCACTATAAATAATCTAATTAAAAAAAGGTTATACATAACACACAAGCTGAAATGAACAAATTGCATTATGTTCCTGATTAAAAAAGGTGTTAATATCATTAATGAGTCATATGCAAATGTATTCAACTAATAAAAACACGTTAACATACTACAAGAACAAATGAGATGTTCGTTGTTTTGAGGTACATGCAATAAATATAGAACCTAAAAAAACAATCTCTTAGTTATTGAACAATGTGATTATTCTGTCAGGCCTGGTGTAGCCACACAAACACAATAGTTCACATTATTGTTAACTGAATCAGAAATATCACTCTTTTTATAGCACAGCTGAGTCATGATTTTGTATTGTCGAACAACCCTCAACTCTGAACTTAAATTGATTTCATGTACCTCGCTCTGTGCATGGTCTCTTTGCAAATGTTCCTTTTTTTTGGTTGCCCGTCTCTCAAAGTGTCGCAGTGTCATTACTGTAGGAGACAATACACACAGAGCAGAAGCCATGAGTAAATGATATATACAGTACAAACAGTTGAGATCATATTAGATGGCTGTCTGCATCTCAGACACGACTATTCCCCAGTGTGGAGAGGCTGTGCAGCTCCTCCTCCTCTTGTTACCTGCTCTGGTATGCTCAGCTCTGGCTCTGTTGACTTGATCCTCCATCTCTTTTAACTTTGCAGCACAGCTTTCCTCGATCTCAGACACCCTCTCCTCTAGGGCTGCACAAAAATGAACAGACAAGATGAAAACAGATCTTCAGGGACACTGGAACTGACTGCATTTGGAGTTGATAAATAGATTCTTGGTTGGACTAGACATGTAGCATTTATGTATGAAAATTTTATAGCAATGCATTGGATTTATACTGTACTTTTCTGGAGACTCAAAGATACTTTACCATGCATAATTCAATTTTTATACATTTTAGTTATATATGGAAGTTATAACCTACAAATAATATGTTATTATTGTTTATGTCTGTAGATCATAAGAAAAAGAAATATATTTTAAATACTAAAGCTGGTGTGCAATCGATTCCTGTTGCATTAAATCTTCCTCACTTTGGAGAGTGACTGGAGCACATCCCTAAACTAACTATGAAAAAGTGTCTGAGAGGCAGTGAAAGCCTCTGCCCTGCCGCCATGCTCTTGAGCATGCCACTTAATCCGGTCTGCTGGTGTGAAGAGTGGACAGTGTGGCTCATGTCCTGTGGAGGGCTGTGATGAAAGGGATTTAGTGTAAAATGCAGAGACGAGTGTCACCTCTCTGGCTGCTCTCCTGCTGAGAGAGGAGCTCACAGCTGAGACGCTCCAGTTTGACCTCCGTCTGATGCAGCTGCTCCTGGATCAGCTCTTCCCTCCTCTCGGCCCGGTCGCGCTCAGAGATGGCCTCCTGAATGTTGCTCTGTTCCAAGTCCTGCTGCTTCTGCATCAGTTTGCCTTCATCTACAGACAGATGAGGTGTTTAGAGACAGTCAGATAAACATGCAGTAAACAGATCAAATCTATACATCTGTGCAATAGGACATTACATTGTTCTTTGAGATCAGAGAGGGCTTTCTCAATCAGCTCCGGGGTTCGTTTGAGTTCCAGAGTGAGTCTATCTCTCTCCTCAGTCACCATCTGCAGCTCTGTCTGTAGGCTTTTTATGCTAAGGGAGACACAGGAGAGACACCAAACAAAGAACAGACCAAAGATGAGACAAATATTGGTCTTGTCTGGTCTAGTAAAAATGTTTTACTAAAAAATGTTTTGTTATGCAATTTGTTTCAATTAATTTAAAACAAAGAAAATTTTGAGCCAAGGAAATATGTCAAAAACACAGTACAGTATAACCAATAGATTCTCTTGGTAATTCCACAACTATTTTGGTTCAGTTCATCCTAGCATGAAATATTTAACAACAGCCCAAACATTGCAAAATGAAATATTTGTACCAGTCAGCAGCTTGTTCTGCTTGTTTAGTCGATAGTTGCACTTTCTGAAGAGCCGCTCTCCTCATGATGAGCCCTGTAAAATCAAATCATCAGCAGACACTTTGAGACTGTAAGCTGTGAAAGATTTTTGTTTATCAGTCTCAAGTAGCACACCTTGAATCGTCTCCACTCGTCTTTTAGCAAATGTTAGTCTCTGTGCACACATATTCAGTTTGGTTTGAGCAGCGTCCACCTCTGATACCTTCTCTTTAAAAACAAAGCTGAATCTGTAGAAAAAAATTCAGAAAAAAAAAAGAAATACATTATAATATATATTTATAATGTATAAATCCTATTTTTGTACCTTTGTACAGCTTCTGACAGATATTTTAGGTCTTTCTGGTCTTTCTCTGTCTGTAATTTGAGCTGGGAATTTTCCTTTTGAGTCTGGGCCAAGTGTTGTTTTAGAGTCTGAAGAGAAAAAGAGTATAACTGGATGTGCAGTAAAAGTCTTCCATGATGCTACATTTTGAGCCTTTCCCGCCAGCTGCTGCTACCAAAACTAGCAGAAAATCTCATGCAGTCAGCACCCTCTGCTGTGGTAAAAATGTATATGCGTTTATCACTTTCTACTGGAACACAATATTTATTGTGCATCATCAAAATTTCAGACAGCCATGTAAATCACATCAGCTGCTTGGACTAACCTCTTTTTGTACTCGCTCCAGATCCAGAGTCGCAGTCTTGTCCTCCAGGCTGTGTCGGAGCACACTGGTCTGGTGCTGCTCCTGCTGGAGCTGCTGTGCTATAGCATTAATCTGGAGCATAGAAAATAAATGCATATAAAAACACTTAACAATACTTACAATAGATGCTGATTACATACCTGTGAAAGTAGTTCATGCTTCTCTCCTCTTAGTTCAATGTCTTTAGTTCGAAGTTGAACACACAATTTGAAGACTTTTTCTCTCCAGAGTTGCAGCACATGCACAGATTCAGATCCATTCTTCACAGCTGATTCTGTGGAGTTCTGGCACAAGATTATTCTACAGTTACTACAGGAAATGTAAGAAATCAGCACTTTTGCACATTTTAGGAAACATAAATGCAGCTAGTGTGGAAGACTATATTGTTCACAACTTAATAAAATGTATAGCTTGTGCTGCAGTTGACAAAGTCTAAGTAAAGTGATTAAATAATAATGAATACACGTATTTAGATATCACCTGCTTACACAGCAGTACAGTACAAATACCTTCTTTATTAGCTTTTCTTCTTGGAGGGCGAGGATCTCATTAACAGAGTTGAGTCTGATAGTCAAAAGCTCGGCAGTTGTCTGAAGAGCTGCTTTCTCTTTGTTCAGTCTCTGAAACATAATTACACATACCTAATTAATAGAAAGTGATTATTCTCCACAGGTTCTTATTTAAATCTCCCTAAAAGAACATTTCCAAGGCTTTTGACAAATACAATTACTTTACAGTAGGCTGATTGGAATCAATAGTGTTTATGTTGTCTGCACCTCAACTGCTTCATTAAGTCGGTCCCTCTCTCCACTCTCAGGGGCGAGCTGGCCAATGTAATTTCTCAGGCTATGCAGCGTTGCAGACTGTGTCTCAAATGCTTGTCTCATTTGGCTGAAACAAAAACATCACAAAGGAAAGTCTTACCAGAGTTCACTTCTTAATTAGAATGAAGTATAAAAAAGTAAAAACTAAATATATTTTCCTAAAAGATTAAACATGGCACCTTAAATGATCTTTAAGCTCGTCTTTCTCAGCGGATACTTCTGTCAGTCTGCCTTTGAGCTGCAGCAGCTCTGAAGACACGATCTGAAGTCGGTCGTGTAGTTCACGGTTTTCTCTCACTGTCTTTTGTAGCTCAGCACTATGTGAAGCAGTCAACTTTTGTATCTGAAAGACATTTATAGAATGCAGTTCCAGGACACAGCTTGATATGATAGTTTTTACCAAAGACTGTAACAAACCTTAGTTTCTTGATTCTTCTGCAACTCCTCCAATTGTTTTGACAATCTTTGGGTTTGCTGTTTGATCGCCTCCTCGGCTTGCAGCCTGCACCGGTCTGCTTTCAAACTCAAGTCCTTAGCCTCCTCCCTGCTAATTTCCAAGTCCTTGTTCAGCATTTGGATTTCCTCACTTGACTTTTTGTTTAAATTATCAAACTAAGAATAAAAAAATCAACAGCATGTCAACATTTGATGGTGTTTAGTGTAAAGTTACAGTGGGTACATTTACATGACCAGTAACAATGATGATAACTAGAATAACAGATACACAAATAATTAGATCTGTGTTTTGGAGTGTGTTAACGTGCACAAAAGAAATCTGATCATTAAATCACCTGGTAACATGCGTCAGTTAATTAAAGGATTTTTAATGAAACTGTTCTATTTGGAAAACAATGTACAATTCATTTAAAATGAATAATTGTACATTTAAAACTGATTATTTAAATCTTAAACATTTTCTCTTTACTATTAATAATAATAATAATGATAATAAGTTTATTCAGATATTTGCTAAATGATAAATTTCATCATGTTTAAACAATAATCAACAGATACATGAAGGCAAATAGTTAAAATTTCTAATCATGACTATAGTCTTCAGATTAATAATTCTCATAATTTTATTGCATGATTTTCCTTGTGAACTCTAGAAAGCAGATAATGATCAAATTTTGGGTGTGCATGTAAACATAGATACCTGTGTACATATTTTTTCTTTCTGTATTTTGGCTTGAGACAACTCCTCTCTCACAAGGCCAAGTTCTGCTTTAGTCTTTTGCAGCTCCTCACACACCATTTCCAACTCGTGAGCTTGTCTGTTTAGAAGTTAACACCTATTAAGATGTTATTGTCACTACAAGGTTAAGTACTTGACCAGTGACAGTCTTACCTGTTTAGTATTACGTCTTTATCTCTCATCTCCTCTCTGTGTGTCACGGCTACTTCTTTCAGTGTCTGCACCTGCCCTTTCAACCGCTCAGTTTCAGCCTTGTAATTCTCAGACTCCAGACGCCATTGTGATGCCCACTGCTCACTCCTCTCCATTGGCCTTAAAATATAGACATAATAAATAATACAACAAAAGGTCCAAAATATTCATGAAGCTAACTGAAGGTGCTTGTTTATGGCTGGGAGCTAACCAGTCGCAAGAAAAAGCAGAAGCGAATGCTCTTTTGGTGTATTAAATGCTTAAAATAATTTCATTGGTGATTGAAATGATTTAGTCTAGTTAAATAAAGGCTTTTAATACATTTAATACAAGAAAAGTGCTTGGGCTTACGGTTTTCTTTAAAATAAAAAAAACTTAATGTGCTTCAGTCATTTCATCACAAACCTTGGGTTATAATCTCTCACTTTGTTTCTACTTATATTTTCATTTTGAAGCAGCATTAGCCTTTGATTCTCCTTCTTGAGCTCTAATATTTCTTGTTGTGTTGAGATGGCGAGCCAATAACTGCTGTGGCTATGGTCTGCACTGGGTAATGAGGTTAGACTAGGTTTGGTCCAATTAATTGGAGGAACTGTTACTGGCATCTTCCCTCCCGTTGTTGATATTTGCGCTCCAGCAGATGAAACAGTAGATGCAAAATGTGATGGAGGCACAAGGCTGTCCTGGACCTTATCTGTGAAGAAAAAACATGGCAATGGCAATTAAAGGTCCACTGTGTAACTTTCAAAGCAAAAACAACAAGCCTGATTTGGCGGACCTTTGAAAAGAAAAGTTGAATAATGCTCCATTAAAGTTGCGTTTACATTATTTAGTGGCAGAGAAGTAGTAATGTGAACAGCAAGTTACATGCAAACTGGATTATGTTGATTGCTTTTGAACGTACTCTTTGTAAAATCGGTCGGCACGATCAATCTTTCCTTTCCCAAACCCGGTATTTCCATGTTTTAATTCCAAAAGTGCAAAAAAAGTCGTGTAGTCACTTTGATTTTCTCCCGCCGCGACAGCACTTTGTTGCCTCCTCTTGTGTGTTGCTCCGCTTAGCTTCTGATTAGCTTCCAGCTAACGCTGTCGAAAACATTGCAAACTCCGCTTGTACCACTTACACAAGAACATCGCTATGTCCAACTATCAACAAATACACTGAATTTGCGTATCTCTCGTAAAAGATAAGCTTGACAACAAATGACAACACAAAAACGCCCAAAGCATCACGGGAATAGAACTTGAATGTTAATGTTAATCCCTGAAATTTGTCTGCAGGGCTACCTCTTCTCGTACAGTAATAGTAAAAGGTAAACGGACGGATTAATACCGAAATTGCTTAATGGTAAAACTGATAAATATTGCTTTTCTGTTTCAATTTTCCGTTATTTCTCTATGTGGGTGAATATAATCTTCCTCCAGCTCAGTCACTCTCCAGTGATGATGATCACCACTTACAGCCACAGATGCCCTAGGGCACTCTACAGGAGCATTGCTGCCATTTTGTGCCTAAGGGATCTCCAACTACTGTTGTGACTAGAGGGGCTGAATGAATGTCTATGTAAACCAAGGTGTTAGTGTAATTAATTCTTAACAAAATTATGAATTTGTGTTCCTTTTGTTTAGACTTTGAACCCAAAGGAACGTTGGCCTACTGTTCCTGTTACTTTCTACCAAGTGCCTGTTGATCCAACTGTAGAATGCTTATAAAATATACATGACTGAAGCTATGAGAATATTTCATGTGGTTATCATAATGGTGGGAGGGTTTAGGCCATTTTACTAATACATGCTATAGCAGCCTATCTTCTGCAGATATAATATATCTATGTGTACTATTTTCTCTCTTGTTGCTTTCATCATTTGTATACCTGCAGCGTATCTTCTGTTGGGCTGCCATGACCCACTTTCCCCCCGGGGTTCATTAAAGTTTCATATCACCTTAACCAAAAGCGGCGCTTGGATTAATTTACGCTCTTCTCACATCCATTTTAAAATACTACGATATAAACCCATTAATTAACAAAGCCACTATACATTAAAATATATGAGAATGAATACTACCCCAAAAATTGGATCCTCATAAAAGACTGGCAACCTTTGTCATATCTATAATGTAGTGAAATGGTTGTGTGAGAACAGGGAGAGTGCCTGAGTTATTTGGGTACACTTATGTTCTAGGCTCTTAGTACTTGGCAGGCTCTACATCAGGTCCAGCAGAACAAAGCAGAGGAAAAGAGGGATCGGAAGGGGAGACTGGGGAGTCTAGTACAACAAAGACAAACCTGACCCTTATTAAAACAGGGGACAATTAAAATGGAAACCACTTTACTGAAGGGGGTCTAATACTTAGGTGGGTATAGTGCAGAAATTAGACACCATAATGTCACCATATTACAACTTCTTGAGGAAAGAAGATGTATAAAAATAATGGATCTTAACATTGCAAGAAAATTTTCTTTAATTTTGTTATTGCAACTTTTTAATCCTCCATTCAGTATGTCAATTATTAATTATAACTCCACCCTATAACAGCTCTGCTTCTTCAGAATGACAATTTATGGCTCAAACTGAGAGTATGTATAATGTAAAGAATTTTCAGTCAAAAACTGACTATACCAACTTATTGTTCAGTATATGATAGATGGAACAATATTTTTTGGGAGTCAATATTTCTATACGTTTTCACTAGTGGGAAATGTCTATGAAAATCTACATTTACTATACTTACTCACAATTGTATTATTATGATAGGCCTAGTTAAAAAAAAGTATTGCTTGAGTGTGTCTGCTTTGCAACTGGACACGCCAAGGTGGACATCACCTGAGGATAAAGGTAGGGCGACGTGACAAAGAAATTAATCACATCTTTTTCCTCATATTGATCAATTTTTATTTTCAATTCAATTTTATTTGTTCTTTTAAAAAATAAAATCTGTAGTGATTTCTTGAACATAAACAAACAATAGACTTTTGGCCACTGAATACATACATTTCCACAACAATCCTCTCTCACTGAATCAGAGTTCAATGACAGATTGTTGTGCTTCATAAATAGAAGGATCCAGATTCAAATCCAATTCTGTTAGGATCATAGACTACAGCACTGCAGGTAAGATACCAAATCAGTGTCTGGTTAAATAACAGTAATATATTTTTACATTGTTTACAAAATATTTTATTTAGGTCAGTTTTCAAACTAACTTTGTTTAATACTTTTCCTGATCAGTTGTTGGATGTAGCTGTGATGGTTGTTGAATTAAAAACACATTCAAGTAGAGCTCAGGATTGGACAAACTGTAACATACATTTTACTTTTCCTTGGATCATGAGTTTCTGAGAGCAAAACATTTCAGTTTATCAAATGAGTATTTAAATGAAGTGGTATGATACATATTGTCTTGCTGGTTTGTTGCTGTTTTACGCTTCTCAATTTTTGTACAAGAAAAGAAAGAAAATGCTGCTAAGCATGAACTCTTCGGTGCACCCATGTCTGCGGAAGCTGTGTGATCGCTCCCCTAATCAAGCTGATTCAGCACCCACATAGAGGAGACCCAGTCCATGACTGTAAAGAGCTGAGGTGGAGTACTAATTAACCACTCTCTTTTTAAATGTACTTTACTGGTATACACCTGTAAAAGAGGGGCATATTGGTGGTTTTATTGAAAAAAAAATCACTTGTTTAACTTTTCTCAATTAATTCTCATTCTTTAGTAACATTTTGAAATCACATTAGAGTTTTGTGAGCTGTTTCCACTATCTCAACATGCACCATCCCTCATAAACTCCAGATTCTTTGCCACCAAACATGACGGAGAAGAAAAAATATGAATGGAAATCTTTGCTTTATCAAGAACTCCAGGCCATTATTTTTCTTACTTGCAGAATAAAGCTTAGCTTGGCAGAGAACACAAGCACAATGAAACTTTATGTAGCCTTTACATGTGAAGGTTGTTTTTCACAGCAACAATAAGAACCATCCCTCTCCAAAGTAGGGGTCTAAGCACTCCACAGAGACCATCCTGCCACTCAAACAAGTGCTCATAGTCGTGACCAGGGTGTACGGTACCTGAGCTCTTCCATCCAAGCAGCTTGTTAGTGCATGTAGAGCATCAAGCTGCCATCGCAGGCTCCGCGGCACTGCGGTTTGGGGAGCAGCCCTAATTGTGACGTGACAACTGCCCTGACTAATTAATAGTAGGTCTAACTCTATCTCATGGGCTGCAATTACAAGGGACTCATATTTAAATAGAAAAATTACTACTCTTTAGCCACTGGGGAGGAGTTTGGATAATAGAAGTTTTCTTTCATGCCAAGGTCCCTCTAAAAGCTTGGGCTGTGCTATGAGGCGTGATGTGTTCGCAGTCCTTTGTTAATTGAGCAAATAAGGCTGCTCGCATGCATTCAGTCCCCGTGCAGGCTGCACACTTGGAGAATAAAGCCACTTGTTTGTGAGCTAGTGGCGATGCTTTGAGCACAAAGGGTGCGAGCAGACAGCGCGTGCTGTCCGGGGTTAAGGTGTTTAGTTAATGGTTTCTAAATTGGGATTTTGTCGGTGGTTCAGACTGAATTTAATGCACTGGCGTATCCCGGTGGTTGCCTAGTAACGCGCTGGCAGTGGGCGCCGTGCGGATCTCTGTGGTGGGCGCTCCATTAAAACCGATGGCGCTCCTGACCTTGGCGTCGTGAATGCGCAAAGCACACAGACTGTGCAAAGCAGCAGATAAGAGTAAAGATCGGTGTGATAGTGAAACCTCAGATATCGCGCGCACCTTCCGTGAGGATCGAAAGTGACGGGCATGCTATGGAGCAAATCTGGATACGGAGCGCGTATGGGCTTCAGTAAAAGCAGGTGAGTTAACCTAATCATTCTGTTTATATTGTGGGACAAATCTCTGCAGATTGATCACAGGCACCCGGGCTAAATCTAACACTTAGAGGCACCACTGTAAAGATAGCGCACCGTTTTATGTGTTGCTTTTGTGGGATCGCTGTTTTCTCCCCATTCCCTACCGTCCTAGCCCTAAATTAAATAGGCATTTGTGGTAACGTGAAGTAGCGCATACATGGGCTCCGCGACAGCAGTTTGTCGACGCTATCTGGGCTGGGGCTTGCATTTCTCTTTGAGACTCGGTCACAATTGCATCCAGTTTGAGATCATTTCTGGTGTGTTTGCATGCTACCTGTAATCTATTCTTTGTTACTGTATCCCTATAGACTGATATGGGGATCCCACGTTCACTATTGGGATCAGACGAATTACAAGGACACGGGAGCCCAGTGCTGTAGTGTGACATGCAGACGCACTCTCTAATGCTCTCATGTTAAGGGCCCCCAGGCAAGCACAGCCAATCGATAAGATGTTGTCCCAGAGATTTTTATTAGTGCTGAATTAGTGCTGAATTGTGTGGCTGTCAGTGCTGCAGCTTTGTAGTTAGTGATGCTTAGTATAGAGCATGATAATATGAATACACATTTTACTTGCTTCCAATCTTTCATATCATAATTGAACTTAGCGTAGGACATCCCTTAGGGGGACAGACAGTGAAACACATTGTTAAATCTCACTTCTTCTTGATATAGACACTTGCAGACATCACACGCACTGCCAGTCTAAAGCACCCCAAAAGTTGCAGTTTATCATGGAGGCTCTCTTCAATTATGTGCCCCATTTGGTACAAGCCATAAAGCTTTTATCCACATCTGTCCCTGAGCAGAGCGTATAAGAAGAAAAAGCCGTGCTCCAGCCCATTGCACACAGTTCATACAGTTACACCAACACACCTAAAAGATAAGGTCATGTTCTGGTTAAACAGCCTGCATAAGTCAAAACCACAATCTATAGTGGGAGCAGCTAACAATAGTAGTGTGCATCTACACTGACCCCAAGGAGCTGGAAAAAGCTGCCCATTTTAAGAATTCATATCACCTCTTTGATCTTCAGAAGTCCAGTCACATTTTTGTATTTTTTATCCCCCATTCTGACAGGGTTGCTTGTTAAGGCAAGGGAGAGCATAACTAAATGTGATCAGCGATGTCCACCACACAGCTTGCATCTGGTTAATTTGATTTTTGTAACAATTTCACTGCACATTTTAAGAACACGGGGCAATACTCCCTTTAAAACACAAAAGCTTGATGATGTATTACCAGTGTCAGTTCCAAACTGGTGGATAGGCTCCAATCTTCAGAAAAATCAGGTTTTCTCTCTTTTCTATTTTAATGTCTTGGGAGTTGTTTGTCATTGTCATAATAGAAAGACAGCAGGAAATGCCCCTCCTACATTTCAGTGGAAATTTTCCCAAGTGTTAATTAATGTAGACAGTGGTGCAGCATTTGTTAAATTAACTTTTGTCTCATTCCAATCTGAGATGTTGAAGAACCAATGTGCTCTACTTTTGTACTGAAATAAATAGCCAGAAACGCGCCCCCCTTGGATACAAACCGTTCTCTTAAGAGGCAATTCTTTGGCAATGCTCAAGGCACCACTCGTCAATAAATCTGATTAGGTTAACAAGCTTGTTTTGCTTTGTTCATTGATGGCCCGGGCTAGAGAAAGTGAGACTGCAGACGTCAAGTGGTACCTGCGAATACAATGTGTGTTACATAGTGGTTAATTGGAAAGAAAACGCAATCTAGTTTGCTCAGTGTTCTCCATGGGTGAGCTCACATCTGATGCTTTATTTGGAATCATTTAACTCAGTGTGCGTGATTAGGGGAAGAGATATTTGCGTTTACCAAAGCAAGGGCATCTAACAGAGCGGAAAGAGGAAAAACATTGGGGGTAAAAACGTATTAACAGGTGGCAACAGATGAGAAAGACAAGAGTTTTATCAGTTTGGATAATGCAATAGAAAGATTTCTCTTTCGCCCTAAGGAAATGGTGCAATGTTTAAGGACACTGTTCATCTGGTGAAAAGAAGAATGGTGTAGCAAATTTAAACTTCTTTTATCCCAAATGTACTAAAAAAAAAAAAAACCTTTCTATAATTAACCTGCAATTACACTAGTTTATGATGCAAATGTTGTTCCCTTAGATCCACTTGTTCATTATGTATTCGCTTTAGACAACAAGCTTTTTAACTATAATAGCAAAAAAAAACCTGCACATTTATAATGGGCAGTTTATGTAATAGTAGACTGTACTTTAGAGCACAATTAACTGTCATTTCTAGGGAGGTCCCCTTTTATCTGGCTTATGCATATTAAAGCTGGTTTTGCATAAGAGGAAAAATAGTCACCAAACCCTTTTATCTTAAGATGCTTTCAAATTCACTCCTACATCATAGCATTACACTCCCTTTAGAAAGTTCAGTTTAAAAATGAAAAACAATTAGCATTAGTTCTTGTCTCAAAAATTATTATGCTGTGAATTTTGTTGCCTAGTAATTCATCTACAGTTGTGTGATTCTGAGCTATGCCACAGAAAATATTTGTCTTTCCAAATGCCCCCTCTTGATTTTAAAATCGGGATTAAACCTAAGAAAAATGTAGTGATTTGTACAATATGTAATGTTCATTTAAAATCTTTTGATGTTGATGTATTTTTTTCCTTTTAGATCTGGACTTACTGCAATGAAAAGGGATCAGCGAATAGCCTCTTTGGATTTGATAAAGGATATATCTGGTGATGCGTGTGTGATCAGACCTGTGCAGAGCGGTTAAGTGGAGACTACCATTGTGAGTGTGCTTTGTGTCGTCTGAGGGCGCCATATTGGTCCTGACCATGTGGCTGGCTACATTTCGAGATCACCTGTTGCCTGCACACCTGCCCCAGCACCAGCATGGGACAGTGACAATCACCCACTGCGCCCTCTTATGGTGGATACTGTGCTCCTGCTGGTCCTTCACCAAGGCCACGAGCCAAAAGTTCTACCCCACCGTGACCACTCAGTTTGGAAAGCTGAGGGGACTTAGGGTCCCAGTGCCGAGTGAGGTGCTCAGGCCTGTTGATCAGTATCTAGGAGTCCCATATGCTGCTCCACCTATCGGCGAGAAGCGCTTTATGCCCCCAGAGCAGCCCTCATCCTGGTCGGGAATCAGGAATGCTACACACTTCATGCCAGTCTGCCCCCAAAACATCCACAACACTGTCCCAGAGATCATGATGCCGATATGGTTCACCTACAACCTGGACATCGTGGCCACCTACATCCAGGACCAGAGTGAAGACTGTCTGTATCTCAACATCTACGCACCCACAGAGGACGGTGAGCAGCTAAAGGAGCTATCACTGTATTTTATGTTTCAGGAACATCCTCATACCGTCATAAGTCTGTGCCTTAGAGGAAAAGTTAACTGTTAAATCAAGATTTTGTTATATTTCAACATTGTGGCTTGTTAGACATTGCAATGTCCTATTAAATTTGGATTTGAGTAGGTGAGTAATGGAGAGGAGAGGTTTTTTAAATTCCAAGTAGATGCTAGATGTATTTACTCATCATATATGCTCAAACAACAATATTTCCCAAATTATTGTTCAACATATTTTATTTAGTATTTTCAGACTCTAAATTGCTATCTTTAAGACCCAGGCTTATGACATCAGCAATCAGATGCTCTGGAACTACAACTGAAAAGGTCGTCTTTGTTGTGTCTGACTTCACACATCTTCACCTCATTCATAACCCTACACATAACAATCTGCTAATGAATAATGATTAAAACGTGGTTGTCGTAGTAACCACTGATACTCAAAGTCTTGGCTTCAGCATCTAGAACAAATATTGCTGAGGTAAGGTGTTGATGAACTATCGGCGCATGTAAACTAAGCCATAATTTAGTGCTTTTAAAGTGATGAGACCAGCATATTCGCCTGTCACTTTTTCTATATCAAAGTTAATTATAAGCAATTACTCATTTAGCTGGTAATACTTCGTGCACAATATTTTATGTTGACTGCTCCAAATCTCATATTATAATTCTTTCATGTTTTATTAAGTCGAGGTGATTTTTACAGTTACAGTGCGTCTGCTGGGGGCCAATTAGCAGGGTACGAGTCACGACCTGTCTATCTCGTTGGATTCTACTTACACTGCGATTCAGGATATATTTTGGGATTAATAAGGAGTAGAAAACACAGATATGGTGATAAAACGGGGAGATACATGCCAGCATTCATGTATTTATTAAAAAGAGGGGGGGGGGGGGGGGGGGGGGGGGGGGTTGAATCAGCAAGAGAACGTTTTGCATGTCTGAGGAGATTAGTGCTGCCATGCTAATCTCTTGTGGTGACAAACATCTCTCTGAAAACCAGGTTACCTCAGTGCACCGATTACACACACTTTCTGAAGAAGTATTACCCCTTCATCACCGCTCAGTGTCAAAATAAAAGACTTACAGAGCTCAAACTTGCACAGATCCTTTATTTGTAGGAGCTGCCCTATGCTACCATAGCAACAACACATAAACAGAGAGAAGAGAAAAGGCCAAAATGGTATTTTATACAAAAGTGGTGTCTACATTTTTAAAAACAACAACGATTTTGATGTTAATATAACAGACTTGATACTCAATACTGATTCCGATACCATAACATTAAATCATAGTACTTTCTTACCATGCGGCCTTATATCTGTATTATTCCTCAGTCGTCCAGGTAGATTCCATAGTGGTCCATGGGCATATACTAGTCTATGGTGTCTTATACTTGTTCTGATACAACTCAAAATCATTCTAAAGCTATACAGGAAAGTTTCATTTCTGTTTGAATGTGACTGTTTTTAGTATTGATACCTGCTCAAATGAGTATGTAGTATATTAATATCACATTATACATTTATTATCATTTTATATCATAGTCTATATAGTCTATATTCTAATTTACCACCAAAGCAACAACTGCTATATTATCAATTTTTTTACCACTTCAGTGGCATTTTAAGAAAGGATTACAAAAAATCTATCTTTGAAATTACGCTGCAACAGTTTCTATCCTAGACCTTGATAAGAAGGACAACATTGTAAGATGGAAGGAATCTTGTCCTCCCTTTTATTGAGTTGCACATTAAAAAACATAACTAAATAAATACAAATCATTTTGTCAATCCATTTTCTTACACTGTATACACATATTTTAATAAACAGAAATAGCTCTTGAGTGTGTACTGGAAAAGAGGCAGTTACACACTTGAGAAAAATTAAACCAAAAAAGATGTATTACTCCAGTCAAAGTAAAGACAGACAAATCAATATAACGACACAGATGATAAACCAATTAAAGGTGACTCCCCCTCACTGTCTACACGTAACGATCTTTGTGGTTTCTCTTTAACAACACATTTTTCATAATTTCTTGTTTATTTGTCCAATCTGTAATTTTAAATGGACACAGTTAACCAATTTATGTGTTTTCTTTTCTTTCCATTGATCTGCCACAGGACCACACAAGAAAAAAGGGTCGTCCTTCTCACATGCAGAAACACATATATCTGAAGGTATTTGGAGTCTGTTTTTTGCATGTTTCATTGCTTTTTTATTTACATTAAAACTCATTAGATAAATAGGCTGCATAACATATGGCTATCAGTTTAAGTTGGTGCAAACTGCAAAAGTTGCAATTATTTCAATAATAGAATATTCTGTATATTCTGTAAATATTTATAGAAACATTTTTTTTTGCCTGTAGTTTAGACCTCTGCAAACATGTTCTTAAATTCATAGCATAGTTGAATTTGTTTATCAGTTCATATTTCAGTCTTCTCTCAAATATTAATGCTCGTGGAGTTGTTTACAATGTGCACTCTGAAAAGAATCATTATGAAAATATGTTGCAAAGTCTAATCATCTAATCAAAAATAAGTTTAAAAAAATCATGCAGTCCTTATTACAAAACATAGTCCAATATGTATCTAAACTTATCATTGATTTGTTTATAATTGATTATTATAATTTCATATATTTTGTTCAAATAATTATGTGGTGTAAATAGGCCTATATTTTGCATTATGAAAAGTTATTCTCCAAGTGCAATCCTTACACTTCTAATGCTTGTTCAGTGAGAATCAGCTTCACACAGTTTATCTATATGAGGATGTGTGGAGTGCCAAATGTCTCAGCATTGTCAGCACCATCTTAAACCCCAGTTCACAGTTGAAGTGAAGTGAAGTTGCAGAAGCTTCAATTTTTATCCATATATTCATCCATATATTTATCAAGAAGAGTGCAGATTCCAGATATGGTGAACAACAACACAGGCTACTGCATCACTTTAATGGAGTGTAAAAATAGACATCTACCCATTTATTCTGCCACCGAGTACATCCCTCGCTCTTCCATTGTATCTTTACAGCTTTAAAACCACAAGCCTGCCTCACCTCTGGCTGTAAGGTATTCTTGTAAAAAAACAACCCCATATACTTTACACAGGGGACATAAACTTTTGTGCTTTATTAATTCCCCATTTTATTTCTGTGGCCACTGCTGTTGTTTGCTCAGCTCGACTGCCTGTGTCACTGTGTGTGTGTTGACGTTGCAGATATAAGGGACTCGGAAGCACGGCCTGTGATGGTGTACATTCACGGAGGGTCCTATATGGAGGGCACAGGCAACATGATGGATGGGAGCGTCCTGGCTAGCTACGGGAACGTTGTAGTTGTCACGCTCAACTACCGGATCGGCATATTAGGTGATGCTACTGTGTCCCTGTGTGCTATCTTTTAACGGTGCTTCAAATAGGGCTTTTAAAGAGGAGATAAAATATAATCGCCATTAATTGCCACTTGTTTTTCCCTCCAAGGGGCTCATAAAAAGATTCTTGAAAGAAATATGGCTCAGTTCAATATAGGTAGAAGAGGTAGACCATCTTCAGAGCATTGTGTTGTTATGATTTGCATACAGATGTCAACCTCTCAATGAAAAGTCACGTAGCACAGTCTGTCCTTGTTGTGCATACCCCCTATAACAAGACTCACTTCTCACTTCTCACTCAGTCATATGTCTCACATTATATATCTAATTTATACAGTACTGACTATTGTTATTGCAAAAATAAAATAAATCTGTTAAAAAAGGATACAGTGTGTAGAATGCAAGGTCAAGTCTACTTTGCTTCTCCTCTCATTAAGGATTCTGAAGCAATACCTTGTTAAAATGAGACTAGACAAGGGAATACAATCTGACTGAGCACCTGTGACCTGAGTATTTATACGAAATTCATCAACAAGCAATGGTTTTTCCGTCTACATTTGATTGTTCTGCTTGTTGTGAAAAGGTTGTATAATATAAAAGTTCCCTATGGGCCACATCGCTGCCACTGCTATTGCACTGAAGCTTTTACAAGGACAGAAGTTGTCAGGACACCATGGGAGATAGCCAGATTTTGCACCTGAGGACGAATAGTGTCAGTTAATTCAGACGTCCTGCCGGGCTACAACTCTAGATCAAAGTGGTGGCAGCGGACTACAGATCTTGAGCTCACTGTATGTCGCCTCTCATTGTGTGTGTGTGTGTGTGTGTGTGTGTGTGCGTGTACCCCAGGTTTCCTCAGTACGGGAGACCAGGCAGCTAAAGGCAATTACGGACTCCTGGACCAGATTCAAGCCCTGCGCTGGATCAGTAAAAACATTGGTTATTTCGGAGGAGACCCCAATCGTATAACAGTGTTTGGGTCTGGGATTGGAGCGTCCTGTGTCAGTCTGCTAACGCTGTCGCATCACTCTGAAGGTAAGGTTAAAATGCTGCCATTATATCACTGTAGCAACAACAGATTTATAAGAAGACAGGAAAATTACAATGTAGTTTGTATCTGGACACACTATTGTTAACAAGCAGCTCTGCCAAGAAGGGTAACTATTATTCACTAAAAAAGTAGATTGCATTCTTGGTGATTGATGTAGTCTTGTCGGATCCATTTTTAGTATTTTTGCAAAAATATACACTACCAGTAAAAAGTTTGGACGCATCTCATTCAGTGTTTTTATCTATATGTCTACTACTTTTAACATTTTATATACATACAGAAGATATCAAATATATGAAGTAAGACATACAGAATTATGTAGCAAAGGGAAATAAATAAATAGTTACATTATTTCTTTGCTATATAATTCCATACATTTTACTTCATATATTTGATGCCTTCTGTATGTATATCAAATGTGGAAAGTACTGTATAGAAAAAAAAACTGAGATGAGAGGTTGAGTCTAAATGTTCAGTATTTTTTTTTATCTTGGTTTCGTAAAGATTTTGCACTATTGCAAGATGGACTAAATAAATCCCACTCAAGAGGCCAATAACACTAAAATATTCTAGTGGATTCTCTCTTGGTGTGAATGTACAGTACAACACTTACTGCTGAACTACAGGAGTCTAGTTCTGGGCACTATTTCTTTACTACTGCAAATACGATATTTAGTCTAACCACAAGGGAACTTTAAAAGGAACTGGATCTTTCTCAGTTTGAGTTTTGGGGCTAGGATTTACCCCCAAACTAATGCATCAATGTCATTTAAAGAGTTTACTATCTAAAGAGTCTCTTTACCCTTTGTAGTGTACTCAGATTCATTAAGCTCTGCGTCATAGTCCTCTGCAGATTTTCACTTTTTTTATAGAAATTTAACAAATCCACTTTATTTTTAGTATGTGTTATGCAACTGCCTTTAAACTTGGTGAAAGACGACCTCAAAGCAGCATAGTTTCATATAGGTAGGTGGTGCCTTGGGAAATGGGGCTCTTATCTTGTAGTGTTATTGCCCTACTTTGCTTATTGATACGGGACACAAAATCACAGGGAGAGCAGAAAAGCATGTGCTGCATCAATCGCTGTCCTGCATGTAGCTTCAGCGTTTGAGCGTATTTGGTATTTGATGATACCCTCACTCAGTACAAAGACCTCAGGGTGTCTTTGAAGTTAGCTGGCTCACTTGCTGCCCTAAAATTGTAAAATAAATGACAGAGAAAGTGACACTGACCTCAAAATTATGTCGTTATGCCTTAACCTGAGCTGAAGATTGCAGAGCAATTTAGATACGAGCACTTCTCAGAGGCATAGAGCAGCATAGGCAAAACAACAAAGCAATGTGTTGTTTACTTTTACAGCATGGAGCAGCCTCTGTATATGGTACTATTCAGACTAGGGTTGAAAAAACTATATCCAAATACTAAATGAATTAGAATTTAAACTAAACAAACAAATTAAACAAGTATTTATATTGGAAATCACATAAACATGTGCTTATATTAAAGAAACTACTATTATTGTGTGAAAATTATATTCTATTACCTAAAAATGTTTTATTATCATTGTGGTTTTGAAATTGGTGTCCTCAATATTAAAATTTAATATTTAAGAATTGATTATTTTAAAATGTTATTCTTAAATCACTGTAAATGCAAAATATTGCCATTACAGATTAATATTTACTGTTCACTTTTTAAAATCTTTAAATTTTTTCACAAAATTATAGTAATTTTTTTGTATCTTACAAAGTGGTCTAGTTCTGATGAAGTTCTAAACCATTCTAAAATTATTCAGTAAAGGTCAAATTTTTGTGATGTTTATGTGATTTTCTTCTTCTACTTCTATAAATGGGGATCTAATTGATACTAGTTTTAGCATCAATTAGTGTCTGACTTTTGAGTCCATGGTTTGTATATTATTTGATTATTTCAGAATAATGCAGAGGAAAAATAATTGCATGACAGGTTGCAATGTTGTTTTTTTCCCAACATTGTACTGATCTTGACTTCTTACTGTACAGAAATATGCAATCTACAGTAACAATTTAGTGTGAGTGTATATTGGCAATGTTTGTTTTAGAGCCTTGTTACTAAAACAAGGCTGCAAATTAATCCCTATTCGGCAAGCGCATATTATATCTAGTGATTCATTCTTGGTTCTCAAATCCAATAAGCGGATCAAGCAAAAACAGACCGTATTTTGTCACTTTTTATCATTAAACTAACAAAGGGAGAGGCCAACATCCCATTAGCTGCTCATTCGCTCTCCAGACTGCATTAGACACTGGCTTTGCCTCAACCAAAGCAGTTGGCAGCTCTTCCCTAATGTATATTCAAAATCCATCACGTGTTGGCTAAAATTAGTGCAGAGCAAACTTTGGATTGAGTTCAGATTATCAATGAGGGGAGAGCTGTCGGTATGGCTTGATAAGATAAGCATGACTTCATTTGGAATGGGGAATCTAAAGCTATGGGGTAATTAGTTGTTATCATGTGGATTGAAATGCTCAGATTGTTGCCTGAAATTTAGCTCATTGGCAAGAAAAAATGGTTTTCAGAAGGACACAAATCATGGTATTTCAGCACTGACCAGCCTTGTATGTCCTAAAATTAGAAATGTGCGATATTGTTGTTGGCTTGGTTGCCATGGGGAAAATGTGTCTCCATTATACTACATAGTACTGTTAGTCGTATTCATTTATTGTATGGATTTTATCTTTAAATGACTTTCCTTAGTCTATGCTTTTATCTGAAATACACTGCCTTATGACCCTCTCTGATATTTCTATAAATGAAAAAACAAAAATCAATAACAGGACAATTGAAGTGATCAGTAAGTCAATGGTAATGTGTGACAGCCCGTGAAACTGCAAGTAGAATTCTTATTGACTAACTATAATTGTCACACCTCACAACTTAATAATAAACTTAATAAATTCAATAACTTTAAATATCTTTTCTATGTTGCTAAGTTTGTTGCTGCTGCCAAACTTTGAATATCTAGTAATAAAATACTGCTGTTGTTTAAACATTTGCATACAA
Source organism: Taenioides sp. WSHXM2023 (assembly GCA_029959045.1). Taxonomy (NCBI): domain Eukaryota; kingdom Metazoa; phylum Chordata; class Actinopteri; order Gobiiformes; family Gobiidae; genus Taenioides; species Taenioides sp. WSHXM2023. The sequence goes on along the minus strand of CM057098.1, from coordinate 15,535,846 downwards.
AGGGCTGCACTATATATCACTATCAAAACACAAATTTGAAAAAAGCTAACCCTCTAGTGTCACTAGAGGGTTAGCTTTTTATTGTTACCCTCTATAATGTTCTGAAATGCATGGGGTTCTTGTATTGGTTTATCAATTCATATTTCAGCCTTTTCTGAAATGTTATCACTCTTGGACATGTTTGAATTAAGCACTTTGAACAGAATCCTACTTTCTGTAGATGAATCGCAAATGTAATTGCAATACTTGTCAGAAAAAAATGCAATTTTTTTCTAAAATGGTGCAGCTCCAACATACAATGGCATGCATTTATTTCATCTATATAAAAAAAAAACAGATACATATTTGCTGGACTGATGTATTTTAACTAAGCTTGCAGACTTGATATTCAGCAGTAAGCAAATCTATAATGAATTAACATAAGCACTATTTTTAATCTATCTCATATTGTTGCCTGGTGGTGGCTATGTGCCCTTGGCTTTAAATCCACTGAACACCTTCCTAACAACCACCAACATCTGTTTTCTGTCCTGTGTGTTCTGTCCCAGGGCTTTTTCACCGCGCCATCATCCAAAGCGGCTCTGCCCTGTCCAGCTGGGCCGTCAACTACCAGCCGGTCAAGTACACGCGCATGCTCGCCGAGAGGGTGGGCTGTAACGTGCTGGACACTGTGGATATGGTCTCATGCCTGCAGAAGAAGAGTGCTAAAGAGTTGGTGGAGCAGGACATCCAGCCAGCCCGGTACCGCGTGGCTTTTGGCCCGGTCATCGATGGAGATGTGATCCCTGACGACCCAGAGATCCTGATGGAGCAGGGCGAGTTTCTGAACTACGACATCATGCTGGGGGTGAACCAGGGGGAGGGGCTGCGATTCGTGGAGAATGTGATGGACTTGGAGGATGGCGTGTCCGGGAGCGATTTTGACTTTGCCGTGTCCGATTTTGTGGACAGTTTGTATGGGTACCCTGAAGGTAAAGATACACTCAGAGAAACTATTAAATTCATGTATACAGATTGGGCAGATAAGGACAACCCCGAGACCAGGAGGAAGACTCTGGTGGCCCTCTTCACCGATCATCAGTGGGTGGAGCCTTCAGTGGTGACAGCAGATCTCCATGCTCGCTACGGTTCACCCACATACTTCTACGCGTTTTACCACCACTGTCAGAGCCTGATGAAGCCTGTGTGGTCAGACTCAGCCCACGGAGATGAGGTGCCCTATGTGTTTGGGATCCCAATGGTCGGCCCCACTGACCTGTTCCCCTGCAACTTCTCCAGGAATGACATTATGCTCAGTGCCGTAGTCATGACATACTGGACCAACTTCGCCAAGAGCGGGTGGGTAAAAAGTAATGATAAGAAAACAAAGCAGGAAAAATATTGTTTACTCACAAATAAAATGTTGTTATTCTTTGTACAACTTAGTTTTTAGGATGGATTCTATTAAAGGGCCATACCTTATTTTTGCTGTTTTAAAAACATGTAAATTTGTTTGCAGTAGTCCAAACTTACACCATTTTTATAAGCGCTTTTCACAACTTTCAGAGGCCAGAGTTTTACTCTCACAGCCATACTAGCATGCTAACAGCACATACGTCATGGTTCCCTGACAGCTTCATAAAAGCCTTTATAATTAGATGCAGACAGCACACACAGTGGTCTCAAAAACTAAGAAAAAAAGAACAGCTTTTATAATATATCTGTACAGGGGCAAGACAAATTTTACTTGAACAAAAACATCTTGTTCAGCTCCTTTACTTATTTTCAATTCTAAGTAAAGTGCATTTTGGAGAATGTACATTCTCCAAAATGTACATTCTCCAAAATGCTAAAAAAAAATGACCAAGAGTATGTCTGTCCAATGTACAGACATACTCTTAATTAACTGCAGAGTATGAGTGGTAATTGGTTTCTTCCACCTCTGAGTGATACACATTGTTGGCGTTGAGCTACATTCTGGCCTAAAAATGGCTGCTTTATTGGCATTTTAAATCTAACCTGGCCAGAGCAGCCTTCTTCCTGTCAAGCTGTCCCACCTCAGATGTACCCTCCTTTTATTGCCCTGATTAAAAGACTACAAGACTCGGCCCAAAGTCCTGCTCCTAATTAAGAGCAGTCTGAACTGTCACGGCCTTATTCTCTCTCTTCTCCCTCTAGTTCACACAGAAAGTGGTGCTCCAGGCTTGTGTAATTAGTTCACTTTATGAAACTTCTTAAACATAAAAAGTCTATAAATTGGGTTTCTTATAAAGGCACAAACACATCTGAGGTGTACAGTCTTTTTAATGGGTTATCATTGCATTTTGGCCCATTAAAGCGACTAAAAGTGTATCTTTATGGTAATAATTTTAATTTAATAGACAGCATAAATTCTTAGATTAATATTAACGCCGGGTTAAATGCATAGACTTTTAGGGGCAGCTCTGCTGCCATTTACAAGGATTTACATAAAATTTAAAGGACTTGGAAACTATATGACACTTTGCATAAGCTATTAGGAGGGATTTTGGTCCTATCTGAGCAATTTGCACAAGGCTGCCGTGTAATTTATAGTCAAAAATTAATTTTTAATGTTACATTTATAAGATGCATCAAGTTAAATTAAACGAGAGATTAAATCTTCATCAGGTAACAGTAAGACAGTATAAACCATTAGTAATGCACCTGGCTATGGTTAAAGTCATGCCTAAATGGAAGAGAACATGGCAAAACATCAGGGTCTACTTTAATTTCCTAATGTTACAAAATATAGTTTTGGCTTCTTGCATTAGAGTCCGACTATTGTCGAACATAGAACTGTTGAAAGTCAAACTCTAGGTCACGATCCAGTGAAAGAGACAGGCTGAACCCTTGAGGAAATACCCTGTTATTACATTTTCTCATACCACTGCTATTATTTTTACTCACCTTTATTGTACACATCTTTATCTTTCCTGTTTTTGTTGTCTTTGGCAGGGACCCTAATAAACCAGTTCCCCAGGACACCAAGTTCATCCACACCAAGGCCAACCGCTTTGAGGAGGTAGCCTGGTCCAAGTACGACCCGTACGACCAGCTGTACTTACACATCGGGCTGAAGCCTCGCATTCGGGACCACTACCGTGCGACTAAAGTGGCCTTCTGGAAACACCTAGTTCCTCACCTGTACAATCTCCATGACATGTTCCACTACTCCTCCACCACCACCAAGGTCACTCCACTCGAACCCACCCAGTCCAATGGCAAGAGGCCTGGGGTCACAGGGCGCCCCCCAGTGTCCACAGCCCATAACACAGACGGCAGCAGAGAGATGGGCCCTCTGATCATGCCCAACCCAAGAGATTACTCCACAGAGCTAAGTGTCACTATCGCCGTTGGAGCCTCCCTACTTTTCCTCAACGTCCTCGCATTCGCTGCCCTGTACTACCGCAAGGACAAGCGCAGTCGCCAGGATACATCCCAGCAGCCCAGTCCTCAGCGGGACAGCAAGGGGAACAACGTGAGCCACACCAACACAGTGGATGAGACCCTATCGTCCCAACAGAGGAACCAGTGTGAAGCCCTGCACAACCCAATCCATGTGTCTCCCAGTCTGGACTACTCTTTGGGACAACGGCGTTCCCCTGATGACATACCGCTGATGACGCCCAATAATATTACCATGATCCCCAACTCGCTCATGGGTCTGTCAAGTATGAGCCCCTACAGCACGTTCCCTGCAGGGTACAGCTCCGCGGGCCTGCCCAGTACCCACTCCACCACACGGGTATAACCGGGCAGAACTGCTCTGGTTCAAGTGCGGTGACGTCACAAGAGCATGTATGTAGTTGTTGTTCCTGCTCCCTCCAAGTAAAGGAGAAGGCGCCTAATTATGATGTTGTAAAAGTGTGCACCTGAGGGATTGATAAAGTTCAAGTAGATTTTAGCAGTGAAAATCTGTACTTGGAGCTTTGTCAAGTTTGATAAACTAATATTAGAGGGTCCATATTACATCATTATAATGTTTTTTCCTCATCAAAACATACCCAGAGTTGTCTTTTGTTTTATTTACACATGTTTAACACTCAAATACTGTATATTTAGGCTGAGTTCTTCTCTCAAACAGAAAAAAACTCTGTTCCACCTTGTGATGTCATGTGGTGACAAGTGCTCCACTGTGTTTTTAAACACTAGAATCATTTGGATGATTTCAGCTCTGGAATTGCCATTTCTCTACTGATCTAATTAACTGTAACTGTTAACTTGAAAACTACAACTACATAATGCAATAACCCAATAATGAAACAAAACACAACTCCAGGTATGTTTTTGATGAGGTAACAACATTCTAACATGGCTAAAAGCTCACAGAAGTAAATCTTGCATAATATATAGGACCTTTAAGCATTAAGTAATTAATAGCACTCCTCTTATAATTAGGGTCAGACTTACTGCACCAATTATAAGGAGTTACAATGATTTTAGCTGTGAAATACTCTTGTACTTAGGGTGACCATATGTCCCTCTTTTGTTTGTCCTGCACAACCACATTGGCCCCTGTCCCTCGTCCCAATTATTTAGAGAATGTCCCACTTTTCCATTGTTTCCATATTAATCGAATTAGTGAGATGTACATGGAAAACGGTTGTACTAGCTTTCAGGGTTGTAATATTTGGCTATTGCTATTCCATTTGCTCTCTGTGCGTTACACCTGATAAAACCTAAAAATCATATGGTGTTATTGCAGTTATTATTTATGATCTTAGATTTCCCAAGTCAGTTCCTCCATGTCCCACTGGGTCCCGCCATGTTTTCTATCATTTAAATGGCCGTCCTACTTGTACTGCAATTAGAAAATGAGTGTGTAAACTCCTGCATAATCTATATACTGTGACTTTAAGGCTGTGTTCACTTTGGCATACTTTATCAGAACTGGGACTAAGCTGGGACTGAACACAGAACTAAACCAGGACTAGACCAAGACTGGGATCAAAATTTGAAGCAAACCAAGATGAGAAATCAAAGGCCTGCCCTGTTATATTTAAGCAATAAAACCGTGCTGCCTGTGCCTGTGTTTGGGCATTGTGTTGCATGCAGCTTGTCCAGTCCAGAGAGAAGCATTCCTCTGTAAATTCAGAATCAGAATGTTGCTCCAAAATAATTAACATTTTCCTTTTTTGCAACGTAACATTGTGTTGAGAAATACGATAGAAAAGGTATAACTGGGCCTAATTATTCTAAATTAAGGGTGCAACTAGTCCATTTAAAGGTGCACTGCGCAGCTTTTCTGATGGAGGGTCCTCTACCTACTTGTGTCCATGGAGATGTTATTGCTTTGCCTGGAATATTCCATGGTATGACATTAAACATATCCATCTAACATTTATTCATTACAAACTTAGTGTACTGAAAAATACACTAATTCCTTCTGTGAATAGGGGCGACTCTCCACAGAGCTGTAATGTAATGTAGCGTAGTGCTGTAACTTGCTTGTTATGGATAGATTTAATTTATACTGTGGAACATTCTAGACAAAGCAATAACATCTCCATGGAGACAAGTTGGTGGCGGACCCTCCACTAGAATATTACGCAGTGCACCTTTAAGTAATCTTGGAACAACAACTATAACTATGTTTTTGGTCCCACACAGGTAAACCAGATGTGCTGGCATATAGACTGTGACGTAGATGTCCACATGTAAAGCTGTATTTAGGATGTGTACGTCAATAGGGTATCTGTATGTCTTTTACCAAAACGTCCCACATCTGGCCTTTGCTCTGTCATGATAGGAAGTCTTAACTGCGATCATTTTATATAATAATCATGTACTTGAGGCAGTGAAAAAGATTGAAAAAGTGCGTTTAATTTTTGGCTTTTTTGGACTTTAACAATAGCAAGAACTTAGTATAATGTTTCTACAGTTGGATTTGTATGGAGAGCTTTTTCTTACTCTGTGATATCTATTTTGATCCCTTGCAGTGTGTGGAGCAAAGTGGCATTACATTTCATTGATAGAACGAGATGAGGGACTCGCAGGATTATTATTATCAAGCTATTTTATACATATTTCTCATGATACATTGCTTACTATAATTAAAATGTATTTTTACTGTAATTACTTTCAAATGCCTTGTAACTTGCTCATATAGGGACATACTATAGAAGTACACCAGACCAGGGTTTGGTGCTTAAAAGTGCGCTACACTCTTGTAAATTATAGGCATCATTTAAAGTTACCCACTGAGTTCTGCATATGTAGTGTTGTGTACTCTATTGTAGTCTATTTGAGTATGATTGCTATACTTTGTTTTTAAGTGTCTTTGTTTAATTTGGAGACATTTATAGGAATATAACTTCTGCTTCACTATAAGAGACTTGCTTCTAAATGTGTTCTTAACTCATTCTTTGGGCTTGGCTTGTTTGTACAGAATAAAACTAGAGCAACATTTGATTTATTGTTTGTTTACAAAATAATGTAAGGTCTTTTGGGAAAGCTAACTGTAACTACATAGTAATTGTATGTACTCTGAAGCTCAGTTACTCACATTTAAAAGGAGTTTTAGTAACGCGTAAGTGCTCCTTGGATACGCCGTGGTCTGGACCCTGTGTGCATTGGCTAAAAGCAGAATGGACCCAAAGGACATTGAAATTTCTTTGACTCATAATGTTGTTTAATCAAAATGAAACAAATATTAAAAGATTTTTGGAACTAAATCCTCTAAGTTTTCAGAAATTATTTTTCAATAAATGATTACATTATAATTCAGCATTTACAGTACACTCACAAGGAGATTACATGTCATCTTATTTAAAGGTCTTAAATGTGCATTATGTAACTTTTCTGGTGGAGAGTCCACCAACTCCATGGAAATGTTGTTTATTGTTTTGCCTGAAATGTTCCACAGTATGGCATTAAAATTATTTACCTTGGAAATAAGCAGATACATGTTTTTCAAGGTACTGAAATGGTATCAAAATATTTGTTATTGAATACATCCACTATTGATAAATTTAATGCCATATTATGGAACATTTGTTTAATTTTGAGACATGTAGGTGGCAGACCCTTCACTTGCTAAAATGGTTCAGTTATATGCATGTTTCTTTGTGTACTTTGCGTACATTAGGAGAATTTCAAACAACAATCTTTATGTGGTGTGAAAAATATACTTAAAGGTCAGGCAACTGTGTCCAAAGAAACTTTTGGACATAAATAAATTGACTCCCCTTCACTCTCTTCTGTTCCCTTCAGTTTGACATTTGCGGTTCCCTGTGAAAGCTGTGTGCAGATGAATAATGCTGTTTGGAGAGGAGTTCACAGTGCTCCTGATTTCACTGTAACGAATAATTTAGGCTTTCACCACAGGAGGTGATCAGCTCCAGCACACTTATGACATGCTTTTGTCCTCTGCCTCCTGTTTGTCTTTGTGACGGCTGTTTGTTCATTTGACAGAAGATAAAATACCACACATTATCATATCAGCTAGAGGAGGGGCCCTGCAAATATTTCACAGGGGTCTGTATAAACATATGCACAGTACCACATTGGCTATGCAAACAGATGAGTATATCCATCACTGAGCACACAATTATAAAAGGGCCCATCATGCATTATTCCTAATGGAGTGTTCATATCTGCACAGAGGAGTATGATACAAGCACTTCAGCACATATCACAAACTGTATGGTGATTTAATTTTTTTTCCTAATTTACTTATTTTAAAGGTTAAAGGTGCACTGCACAACTTTTCTGATGGAGGGTCCACGGACTACTTGTCTCTATGGAGATGTTATTGACTTGCCTGGAATATTCCATGGCAAAACATTAAACATTTCCATCTAGCCTTTATTCATTACTGGTTTTTCTATTGTTGAAAAATACAGTAATTCCTTCTTTGAATAGGGGCGACACTCCACAGATCTGAATTGTAAAGTAGTGCAGCACTGTAACCTGCTTGTCTCCCTTGTGATAGATAGGTTTACTCTATACTGTGGAACATTCTAGACAAAGCAATAACATTTCCATGGAGACATCTGATGGCGGATCCTCCAATAGAAATGTTTGACTATAATGTATAGGGAGTATATTAGTAATCTATTATAAATGAAGTGACCACAGAACAACAAACTAACAATTTGTACTTTTTAAAACTTTAGCACTTTAAAGGTGCATTGGGTAACTTTTTTTGAGCCACCTGCTCTTCTCCATGGAGATTATATTACCTTTCCTAGAAAACTGATAACTGTTTCCAGTTTTCATGGAGAGAGATAAGTTTTAATGCCACCATGGAATATTTTAGGCAAAGCACATCTTCATGGAGACAAGTAGGTGGCTAACCAGTGGAGTTACATAATTCTAATTTGCTGACAACTCATTTATTTCAACTTTGAACTCCTTAAATATATTTTATTAGGTTTAACACAGTAATTCCACTTTTAAGCTGCACCTCTGGCTGACGTCACAATCCTGCTTCTGCGCGATATGGTTTATTCATAACCGGATGAATTGCTCTTGTCTTGTCACACAAACCCCGAAAACTTGTCCTCCCACCTAATCCCATCTTTGACTGTCAGAAGCACTGCTCATTCATAAGACAAAGTGACACATTCACTGGCTGTGGCATAATTAATGTTTCTCTTTGCCGTGTTTTCCCTCACATTTCAAAGACCTTCCTCTATAGCCTTTAGAGCTTAACAAAACCTCTGGCATTAATCCTTTCTGCACACGTTAATTACTTGATCTGTTATGGCTCTGGGTTGTCAAGACACAAAGCAAAATTCTTATGGACAGGCTAGAAATCCACAAGGCTATTATTATAATGTGATAACCATTAATTTCCTCAATGGTTATATTTATATTATAAGAAATCTGGAGTGGTGCTGCTACAATGCAGAAGACTGAAAAATGTATCTTTGTCCAACATTTTAACAGTGAGAATTATCAACATGGTCCAAAAACATCTTATTCGTTCACCAATAAAGTTATGATAAGATAAGATAAGATAAGATAATCCTTTATTTGTCCCACAATGGGAAAATTGCAGTGTCACAACGCAAGTTACAGAAACAGTAGGAAAATAAGAGCATGCATCAAAATCAAGATAAATAATAAGTATTTACAATCAACTAAAAAAACACAACACTGTAAAGCTAAAAGGCACAGGAACGTTGCACAATGAGCGTCTTTGATTCTGAAGTGAGCAAACAGCAGTTAAAGTGACTCCAGTATAGTAATATATAATATTACTACAATAAAGTGACTCAGATGATTGTGTACAGTGCAGTGATGGACAGTGGTGGTTAAATAAATAAGTAGCAGGTAAAGTGACTTTAAATAATATTGCACATTATATGAGCATAATTCCACCCTCCATATTTTTTTTTACATAGACACATAGGTATAGGTACTAAACTTCTTAGTGCATGCTCTGGTCATCATTAAAGATGCTCTGTGTGATTCAGTGTCTCTACTTGTCTCCATGGAGATGTTATTGCTTTGCCTGAAATTATCCACAGTATAAATTAAAATACTTACTGCTAGCCTGTATTTATTTAATAGTTTTTAAAACATGCATATTTTATCTGAGGGCTCACCTGATTTGACCTGCCACTTGGCCTGGTGGCATCACCTGCTTGTCACCATGGAGATAGTGGACCCTCCAACCAGGAAAGTTACATAGTGCACCTTTAAAGAAGACTTTATAAATAGATTGTTTAAATTATGTTAAAGGGGCCAAACCTGTTCGTGATACAAAATGTAATGCATAATTCTATAGCCTAACATTTTTTATTTGTGGTGCGCGAAATTCTCCCAAAAAGTCTGTATTTTTGTTGCCCCACACTGGCCTCTTTGTCCAGATCTCAGCTTTGACATCAACTGGGTCAAAGCAGAGGGAGGGGGGCCGCAGCTGGAGCCCACCCTCAATGTCACCCTTGTTAGTCAACTTCATCAATGTCATCCACTGGCATCGCAATTTATTTCTGTCTTTACTGTGTGTGCACTTTTAAAGATGTTCCCTTCAAGGACTGTCAAGACAAACTGTCATCCTATAGAGTCTGGATCGCACCCAAGCAGCAGAAAGTACATGACTAAATATATACTCCTTACACAAATTTTTAACGTACTTTAAGTCAACATAACTCACTTTTTTTTTTGCAAGAGTTTGACATGGTATTGCAAAGGGCCAAATCTATGCTTAAAAATTACCTAATTAGCGTTATTACAGAAATCTAGTATGGTAAAAGTATTATTAGTAGTAGTAATAGTATTTACTAAAATGTTTTGCACATATCTTTTCAATTAAATGACAAAATTTTGGTAAAAGTGAATATGAATATTTCATGGATCTATACAATATCTCAAATTAAACAAAAATTGAATAGGAAGATAAAGTAAAAAGACTTACAGACCTGTCTTCAAATATCAAAGCATAGAGATTATAATGGAACAGGCTGGAACTGTCCCAAACTGACGCTGCTATAAAAATGAGTGGCAGCTGAAATGGGCCTTTGTGACTTTAAGATGAGACTCGGGGAGATGTGCTCTATTGTGGATGAGACAAAAGCTGGAGTCAGATTCATATAAGAGCTGCACCGAATAACTTCTCATATCCCCATATCTCTACAGTCACCGGGGCATCTAGGAAAAACTCCAATAAGTCTCTCAAACCACCTTAACTGGACATGGGTGAGTGCTATGAATCTTTAATAACTTTTCTGTTGAATACGCTTTGAAAATCTGTATCAATAACTCACTGATGTGACCTTGAATGAATCCAGTGGAATCTGATTTTGTTGTTTGTCTCCAGGCTGTATACAAGTCATATTATTTTTATTTCACTGTAGTGCTCCAATGGTGTGCAACTTTTTAGCGTGTATTTTTAGGTTTGGTTTTCGTTCAATCAATTCTACTTCTTGTCATTTTTGTTTCCTTAAATTTTGATACAGTTTTATTACCATACTTTTGTATTATGTTTTGATTTGTTTGTATTGTGATTTTAATGTATTTCTTATTCTGTAAAGCACTTTGTGTACGAATTGTGCTATACAAATAAACTTGCCTTGCCTTGCGTTTTCATAAAAATTGTTCAACAGTATCGTTTAGCAAGGCAAAGCAAGTTTATTTGTAGCACAATTTGTACAGAAAGTAATTCAAAGTGCTTTCAAATACAAACAAAAAGTCAATAACATAATATAATTCATCAAAGAGAAGAGTCCTGAATAAAATAATTTAAGTCGTATGCACAGCTTTGAACACTGAAAAGTAGAAGCCTGTTTTACATCTTCGGTAAGACTGTTCCAGATTTCAACTGTATAAAACTGAAACGCCGATTCCCGATGTTTTGTCATAACTCTTGAGTACGAGATGGTTCCAATGACACTTACTTTGTCAGAGTTGTGCTTTGGTGTCAGGCCATGTAGAGACTTGTACATCTTTATTCAAATTTACTGTAAACAGACCTTTATATTTGCCCTAAGTTAGTCCTGGTTGAACCTACTATTTGGAAAAGTTGTACTTGTACTGTACTGGGTAGCAACTTATATACAAAATTTAATTATAATATCCTGAATAACTACTGAGCTTTAACCCAATTTTAAACCTTGTTCTCAAACTTTAACAATTTTCTTAATATGTGTCTCTTAATCTGATGTCTAAATTGGCTGCTGGTGATGGTCAGCTGCCTTCATCATGCCAAGGCCATACCAGGGCACTCATGTGAAAGAGGTCACTCACTCCCACATGTGTCCAGTGAATACATTTGCATCTTCTCGTGGGCCCAGAACCCAAGCAAGCATTTTTTTATTTTTTTTTAAACAAACCAGTGAATCTTCAGTTTAAAGAGTGATCATATTTGCAAAAAATTTGAGTTTGTAGTAGATTTTGGGTGCTATTTGGACATTATGTGGGAGTATTAGGAAAAGCATTGGCACACTTGTACTGTATATTGGCTTGAATTTTGTATAGTGCTACAGCAGAAGAGTGGGCGTGTATGTGCACATTTTAGGGACTCTTGCACTCCTCCTGCTGTTACTATTTATACTTAGCATCTTAGTTTGTTTCTTCCTTCAGAATTGTACATGAATATCTGCCTTTTTTATTTTGATTCATTCAGTTATTTAAAAAAAAAAAAAAAAAAAGATTGTGTTTTGGTTCCAGTGGAGAAGGGTGGCATCAGGTCAGTATTGCCTTGGCGTCCTGGTGACCTCGTGGGCACCACCCCTCGCCCCTCTGTGTTGTGGCACTATTGTCTCTGTTTCTTTGCCCTTTGTTCCACGTCTGGCAAAGACAATCGATATTGTGTTGAGATCCACAATGAGCAGCTTTTTCCTCTTGGAGCTCATGGCCAATGTTGCACCACCATTCTCCCAGTGTTACCACCCCAGGGTTGGACCAGCGCAGGGTTTCTAGCACAGATGTAGTCAGCACAGAGAGGGCTCTTTTACTGTTGTAACTGTAGCGTGGACACTGGAGTGAGTGGTGGGCAGTGGGAGTTCTTGTTGTTTCCAGGATGTTTCCAGTGAGGCAGCCTTGGCTTTGCAAGGCCTTAGGTGCTCTCCTCTATCTCATTTCTACCATTTGATTTGCTCTTAGACTTAAACTTACACAAACTTTATTGATCCACAAGGGAAATGATTTGGACACTGTTTGCTCTGTGGATATCTGCTTGATTGTTACACTGACAGGCATGCTTCTTGTGTTGGGACGCTGTTTTTTTCAGATACTTGTGGTTTTGTTGCTTGTGTCTTTGTTATTGGCTGTGATGATGGTGGCTTCTGCAGAGCTGGTGCACTCATGTGTTGTGTGATCGTGTGTGCGGTGTGTGCAGCGTGTCTGCTCATCTATTATACCCCCTCAGGTTGTTATGACTGCTGTGTGCGCTGCATTGGGGCAATCCCGTACCCCTCGCTGGTGGCCACTCTGCTGTGCTATGCGGGCGCGGCGTTATTCTGCGGAGCTGGGCACCAAGCTCTGGCCCACACAGAGGTCCTGGTGGAGACCCACTTTGCCCGGAACCCTCAGGATTATGCGGTCCTGGACTCTTTGTAAGTCACACATTTAGGACAACTGTTTAAACTGTTTCTAATTGTGTTTTCTTTTTGATGTGACAGTATCAGGTACTTCCAGTATGTAATCTATGGGCTGGCCTCGTTCTTCTTCCTCTATGGTATTTTATTGTTGGCTGAAGGCTTCTACAGCACTAGCGCCGTAAAGCAACAGTTTGGAGAGTTCAGGAGCACCCAGTGTGGACGCGGCCTCAGCCTTACGGTGAGGAGAGGAAGGGGGGCTCTATTGATACATTTGCAACTGATGTCATCCACATCCCTTGAGGGGGTGAAGCTAACTAGAGACACTGCTCTGTCTAAAATGACTCAAGTTAGAGTTCAATCTGAGCTTTGTTTTGAACACAGTCTGGTTATAAAGAACTATGACAGGTGAGTAGATTTGTGCTGTTAGACAATTTCATTGGCTACATTAAAGTCACAAGCTAGCACTAGCCAACAGTTTTTCAGTTTCACAATCAAACACCTAAATGGGACCATATCCATATTGATCACAGGTTCCTGAAAATGTGTTTAAATCCTTTTTGTATATATATTTTTTCAAACCATCTAAAAACATATCAGGCTATGTTTGCAAATGTGTGCATTGTGTCACCAGGGTAACCGCTGAACATTCCTTCATATTCCTTTATTCCTTCATAGACATACATGCTGTCCCCCCAGCGTGACATTACTGTATCAAGTATCACTGGGAGAGGGCTGTGGATGTATACATTTAATGATATGCTTTTAAGCCCACCTTTAATACAGAAAAGATTGAATGGTTAGTGGCATAGTTTAAATTTGTTTATTCTAATTGTTGTAGTTACTGTGTCATGGTGTATTTGCTTTTATATTTTAATTTTGTTAAATTGTTAAATCCCAAAAAATATAAATCAATTAAAAACATAATCAAAGCACAGTGGAACACTAATACATACAGTACATACATGCAGAACTTCAACAAATACAGATTTCACATTGTCTTGTCTTATGCAACAATACAGTTTGTGCCATTATGACCAATGAAGCATTGATTACCTTATATGTGACAATAGACTTATATGACTTATTACAAAGAAGAAAATAAGAAAACTTGTGGTAACTATTAGTAGCACCTCCACATGGCCTTGTATACAACCTTGTGCTTTAACCCTCTACATTTTGACTCAGAATGCCTTCTCTCATCTCTCTATAGTTCATCATAGTGACCTACATTCTGGCCTTCATCTGGCTGGTGGTCTTCGCCTTCAGCATCATCCCACTCTTCTTTCTCTTCAACATGGAGCAAACCTGTCACAACATCAACATTTTGGCCGAGACCACCCCCAGCATCAATCAGCACAACTGGGTCTGCATGGATGCTAGACAGTATGGTATGTGCCCACCTGATCAAAATACTAATGTGGCTTAATTAAATAGACCATACAAAGTAAAAGTGCTGTGGTTGAAGTAATGAAATCTTACTACATTTTTGTATTGCTCACATAAAATGAATGGGAAATAAACTGATCAGGATTCAGCCTCTGTAATGCCTGTGTCATGTCTTCATTTCAGGTCTTCTTCCCTGGAACGCGATGCCTGGCAAAGCGTGTGGGATGACCTTGGCGTCCATTTGCAAAGCCAGTGAAGTAAGTCCATTCATTCACAAGTTTTGTTTTGTACTTCGGTATTATTTGTCCTTGTTGAAGTGAGGAGAATTTCTGTGAGAGTTAAAATGTTAAGGGACCATGCACAAATAGTAGTTACCATGGATACATTGTGTAAATGAACTGTATAACCCTGGCCTCTAATGAACTTGTGTTTTTATCTTTAGTTCCACGTGGTATATGACCTCTACATAGCAACATTTGCAGGTGCAGGAGTTTTGCTGTTAGCACTGGTGAGATGTGGTTTTTTTTTTTTTTTTTTGTTTTTTTTTTTAATAAACACTTTTAGTTTTTGTCTCACATGGCGTAAACCTGTGTTTTTGTCTGGATTCATTCTTTCAATATCACATTTTATTATTTCTTCAAAATTCATATGCCTTAAGTATTATGTATGAAAGAATTTCAGATACATTGTGACATACAGGCCAATAATATAATATAGATTTTTGTTTAAATTATAGCAAGTCCTACGGTCTAGAGAGAAACAATCAGGTTCAACATTTGTGAATTTATCTTTATAGAATATAGCCTATTTCTTGTGAGGATACCATGTTATCAGTACGGATAACTGGCTGTTGTCCTCCTTCTGGGAGTTTTCATCTGAAACCACCAATATATTTTCCTCCAGTATTTTATTCCTGTAGTGAAATAAACATTCATATTATGAATATATCCAAACCATGGAAGAAATGTATTGATGCTACAGTAAGCCAATGCATTTCTTAGAGATTTTGTCCTTTTACCACCACAAGATTTATACAGTTTGGAATAGTTACACCTGAAGCATAGAGTACTTTGGCTATCAATATAGATTGCATATTTTTTTGATTGCATAACTGTTATTCTGTCGTAACAAATCGTCCTGTTTATGGCCCTAATAATGAGTAATAAACCTGAATGTCTGATGCTCTCTTTTGCAGTTTTTGTATCTTGTCGCCACCACCTACAACTATGCCGTCCTGCGGTTTCTTGGCAGGAAAGGTATCCGCTAACTCGCCTCCATCCGTCCAGCTCCAGCTCCAGCTCCACTTTTGGCTGTGAGACGGACAGTCACTGCACACATCACTGGCTCCCATTCATCTCTGTGACACTGCGGCATCCACACGGATCGCTGCTATTTCTCTAAAACTGTCCAATAACTGACACAGGTATCTCATAACTGTCCATATGAGCAACGGGGAGAAATGAAGCACTTTTATTTCAGCACCAAACTTAAGGCTCTGTGGATTCTCTCGGTTTGTTCAGTCTCCTACTGTGGTGTATGTATCATGTTGTAAAGATGTTTTTGTTTTCAAGAATGATGTTTGATGAATAATTAAGAGGTATGTGCACTTTGGCAAGTTAGAACAATAAGTATTGTTCAAAAACTCTGAAGTGTGTTGATGTAGATATATACACATGCAAAAAGGACAGAGGGCCTCTGCCAAGGCAGTGATCTGACCTCACAACACCAGTATGATGTGACCAGACCCAGTTTTAGTACAGTTTAGTATAGTTCTAATATATTCTTCCATAACACAGTATCATACAAAACCACATTGGATTGGATAATAATATAAGGCTGTCAAACAATAATCAAAAATCTGTATACATTTTGCTAACTATTAAACTGGTGCACGCACAGAACTGTACAGGCTTTTTCACACTATTTTTGCTCATATAATGTGGACTCAAAGTAAATCTGAATGTATCAAAGTTTTCTGCCCGAGAGATAGAATCCGTCTTTCAGTTTTCCCTTCAAAGCAAATTGCATTCAGTGGCTTTAGCTTTTTGCTTTGTTAAACACCAGTGTGTGGGAGGACACAATGCATAAAAAGAAGCTGGTGCTAATGCTGCTTTCAGGGCTTTATGTAATACTTCAAGAATGAAGTGTTGCTTATGGATTGTTTGCTTAGTCTGTTGATTAAAAACAATTAAAACATATTTCTCTTTGTGGATTTATTGTCATATTCATAATGTATTACATACACTCTCTGGCCATAAAATTGTAAACAACTGCCACAGTGTTTGAGGCACTGTCACTGCTTTCTGCAAACCCAGCATTGACTTCTTCAGTAAATCATTTGAGCTACAGAAGCTGTTGGATCTGACCACATGGGGCAGTAATAAACCCTAAACAAACTCAAATGCTTCATTTTTCCATTCCTGCTTCAAACAACTGTAAGGAACAAACATGCATGGGGCTTATATTATGTTATCATTACAGACACCATGATAGAGAGATAATCTGTTACAATCTGCAACTTCACATTCTCTGCCATAGTTATGTGTAAATAAAAATATAATTAAACAAATGCAACATGATAGTTATAGATATATCATCAGATGGATAAAAGCACAAACGTTTATAGTGAAAATAAATGGCTCAGGAGAGACTGTAGATTTTATCATAGCACGCACTGCAGTAAATCACTTGGTTGTGTTCAAACATGGGGGTCAGCAGGTCTCCCAGGATCTTTGTGCACTCACCACACTAAAAACATACATTAAATATATAAAGTTTAAGTGACTGTTATATTTGTCTTCACATTTGTATTTGATGAAGGATGAAAATACTAACCATTAGACACTCAGGGTGAAGGTACTTTGGGGGATAACTAACTGTGAGCTTTATCAGTCCAATAAACTGGTCACAGTGTGAACAAACTTCTTTCCCATCTCTGAGACAGAAGTTATATCGACAAGTTAATTTACATAAGAGCACACAACACAGCACAACAAGAAACCTTTAAAATACCTCATAATAAAGGAACTGTTTTTTTCCTTCTCCTCTAAGCTTGGCACACTGCAACATAAAAAGTATAAATAGGAAAGTACAAGGTTATCAGTTTTACTAAAGTAATATAAAAATATGAGATAGAAGTGAATACATTTGAATCTGGTCATATTTAAACAGTATTTTAATGGATTATGCTGTATTATCTTAAAGGCCCTATATTAGTATGCAAAATTGACTCTTGAGAGCTTTAAGACATGTTAAATTATTGATACCTCCTCAAAAACATGTGCAAAAGAAAAACAGGTCCGCACTGCAGTTCTTTGGAGCTCCCAAATTTTTATTTTCTCCAGACATGTCTGAAGAAGGGCTTGACCCTGAAACGTCACATTGTGGTGTCATTAAAATTAAAATTTGGGTTCTTCAAAGAACTGCAGTGCAGATCTGTTTTTTCTTGAAGGAGTAGTTTTCAAGTTAACAGCTACCTTTTACCTTTAGTTCAGATTAGAAATTCCAGGGCTGAAATCATCCAAAGGATTCTAGTGAAGGTGCATGGAGTTTAAAAACACAGTGGAACACTTCCTGTATTACCACATGACATCATGATGTGGAGTGTTTTCAGTTTGAGAGAAGAATTTAGCCTAAATATGCAGGATTTGTGTGTTAAACATGTGTGAATGAAACAAAACACAACTCTAGGTAGGAAAGAACATTGTCCAGATTACTACCTTTGAAACTTTTACTACCATGAGGGATTACATCGATTTAAAATTATTTTATGTATTTTTCCTTATTGATGGAGCATATGATCTCTTTGGTACAATCTCTTTGGTACATAATATTTTGCAGGAAACTGTATATAAAAGGTTTACAGTAAATTTCATTAATTATAAATATTTAATTGTCACGTACCTGATATTGTCTGTGGACTGTTTCTCTTCAGTTGAGTCTTCGGGCTCTTCAAACCCGTTCACAGTTTTGTCAACTGTTGCTTTGTCTAAGGCATCTGTTATTTCATACTCTCCTCCCTCTTCTTTGCTCTGTTCACTATTTATAACTACGTCAAGAGCATCACTTATATCCAAAGCAGCTTGATTTTCACTGGCCACAGAAGGGATCACAGGTGTTGACTCAACTTCAGGTTTAATTGTAGTTTCTGTGAGTGTGTCTACAGATGTCTCCTCCGTTATGTTTTTTAGTGGACTGCTTTCCCCAACTTCTGATGCAGGTTCTGGCGAAGACACCAACACTACAGGTTCCGCTTTGAAAATTTCATCTTGGTTAATTTCTGTCAGGACAGGACTAGATTGGGCAGCAGTTTCTACATTTTCAGCAATTTCTGGAGTCTCAAGTGAAGCCTGCACCTCAACCTTATTCAAATCTTCAGCATTTTCTTTAGGAGGTTCAGTTAATGTCTCTGTGCAGACCACTGGATCTTCAGTTGTTTGTTTTTGTTCAGATTCAATTATTCCACTAACTGTGCTTTCCTCAGCTGGTATTACATCTATCACAATTTCTTTTTCAGGAATAAATGTCTTCTCCTCAACATCGTTGGCTGTACTTTCAGATTCAGACCCATTTGTAATTGTCTCCTCAATTTCTATAGTCCCAACTGGAGTCTCGACTGAGGTCTCAACTGTATTTAAATTTTCTGGGCTCTCCTTAGCTGGCGTTTTCTCCTCTTCATCATTTTGAGGAGTACCCTCTGGATCTACCACAATGCTAGTATTATCTGGCATGACAATCTCCACTTGGGCAAGTTCATTAGTCACATTGTTCTGAGCTAATTCTGCAGTTGTGGAGTTAGCAGGGCAGGGCATTTCAGCATCAACAAACTCTGTAATTTTTGACTCCTGCACATTTGAGTTTTGGTCCACAGTTGCTTCTTTGGTTTCTGACAATACCTCTTCAGTTATGCCTTGATTAACAACATTGTCTTGGGTGATGGTACTGTCAACATTTATGTTTGTGTCTCCATTAGGCAGACTCACAGATAGAACTTCTGTGTCAGCTGGTGCAATAGCTGTGTTGTCTGATGCTTTTTGTTCTTCAGCATTTGTAATCCCAGATTCTACAATATCAGGAGTTGCTGTTAGATCTACGTTATCTTTAGCAGGGATCTCTGGTTCTTTTGGTACTTCAGTTACCTCCTTACTAGCTTTCACTGGTTCAACTTCATTTTGAACATTAATTTCACCATTTTCTTTCTCTACAACATCCTCTTCTGTGGAGTGAGTTTCGTTTGGTTCTCCGTTCTCTTGTGGTACATCGGTTACACTAGCAGGGATCTCTGGTTCTTTTGGTACTTCAGAAGAGCCAGCAGCTTGGTCAATAGTTATCACTGGGTTCACATTATTTTGAGCAGAACTAATTTCAAGACTTTCTGTTCCAGCTACGTGTTGTGTGGAAAGTAAAGTAGTTTCTTTATTTTCTACATTGTCTTGAGGTACATCTGCATCTGATGAAATAGCAGAGATGTCAGCCTCCTCTCTAGTCTTCACTGGTTCCACGTCATTTTGAGCAATATCAGCCTCTGTACGTCCAGATACCTCTACTGTGGATGTTAAGTGAGTTTCTTGTGCTTCTGCGTTGTCTTGGGGTACAACAGTTTCAATAGCAGGGATCTCTGGTTCTTTTGATACTTCAGCAACCTCTTCTCTCACTGGGTTGACATCATTTGGACCATTAACTTCAGGACTTCTGGATACACTCTCAATAATTTCCTCTTTTGTTTCTGTGTTGTCTTGGGCTACATCTGCAGCTGATGAAATAGCAGAGACTTCTTTTGGGACTTCAGTAGCCTCCTCACTACCTTCCCCTTTGGCTGGATCTGCATTGTTTTGGACAATAGTAACTTCGACAGTTGTTTCAGACACAACAATATTTTCATTTGTAGGAGCTGATTGGGTTTCAGTAGATGCAATGCTGTCTTGAGGTAGATCAGTTCCTTCCACAGGCTCATCACAAGTTTGCGCTATCACTGGTTTATCAAGATTTAAAGTATCTAATGTATTTTGGTCAGTTGCCGTTTCAGAGCTTGAGTTAACATTTAGTATTGGCTCCACTAAAGTGTCTGACAGTGTCTCTAAGACATTTTGATCTGCTGCTATTTCAGAGGTTGGGTTAATATTTAGTATTGGTTCCACTAAAGATTCTGACAAAATATCTAATGCAGTTGCTTTAGGGACCTCATTGCTATTCTCTGGAGGAGGTGGAGATTTGAATGCTGAATCAGCTAATATGTCTGGTACAGTGCAGGCTACAGGCTCCTCTACAGATGTTGTATCATTCACAATAATCTCTTCAACCTTTGTGGAAACCTCTGCAGAATCATTTGATTTGGGGAGCTCAGCATGATTTTTCTCCTCTGTAGTTGCTGATGCTGCTGTTGGTTCAGGTGATACCGGCTCTGAATGCTTCCCATTTTGCAATCCATTTTCAGTGTCAGGCCTGTTAAGAGAGAAAAAAGTAATCAAAACTGCTACAAAAGAAACTGTGTGTGTTTACGGGCTATATTTGGAAAAACAAAAACAAAACAAAACAAACAAACAAACAAACACACAAACAAAAAACAACTTACTGTTTAAGGCTGGTCACTTGGGTTGGTGATAGTGGAGGAGTTGTTGATGATCTAGTGGGGGAAAATAATAAAATTTAAAAAAATATAAGCCTATATTTTTATTGGCCAAATTATTTTGCATTTCTTCGGTATGGTAATGAACACCTAAGAAAAAGTCAAGTGCATTTTTATTCATTCATAAATGAATGTACTGACAGTTTCTATCGATGAAAAGTAGCCTTTTTTCAGTGTACGATAACCTCCCTTTAATTCTAAATGACATACATTTGCAGTCTTTCTATAATTAGATTTTTTCCCGGACGACTTTACTATGTTTGGTTGTTTCATCGATAAAATTCGTGACTCTCATCTTCAGTTTTGTGCTCGTAAGTCGTGACCGCGCGTGAGCGCATCCACGCGTTTAACATTGAACCTTTATTTTGAAAGGACCCCAACCTAGACTCCATGTTGGTTCTGCTACTTCCTGTCAAAACATCCACGCTTCACGCGGCTCCATGCTGCAACAACATGAGTTTTTAATTCGACTTTGCTGTAGGAAGCTAAATGGATCGTGTTAAGCAAAACAACTATTTTAGAAATCCTGTTAAGTGAATACTCTTCTGTAAATGGGCTCAAGAAGAAGGATCAGTTAACACCTTGGAAACTGACATTGTGAGTTTTGTGTTGCACACAGTTTATGATAAGAGCAATTCATCAAGAAAGTTTGGTTATCCCTGTTAAATCAGCAGATGAGGGCACACTCCAGTTTTTTTTTCATTGCCAATATGACCAAAAAAATAAATATCTACAAAAGTATTATTGATATGGTCAGTAGGTTTCCCTGATAGGATATAAGTTCATTCTATAAATGTGGAGTGTGGTACACATGTATCATAATACATAATACAGTTACCATTTCTGCAATTTCTGTAGCCCATTCTAAATACATGCACTTTCATTATTAATATTTACCTCTTCTATGCCACCCCAGACAGAATCATGCCGTCCAGAAACCATTTGGATAAAATTGGTAGAACAAAGAAGAGATGGACGGAGGAGGCTATGGAGCGTGCACTGATTGAGGTGAAGTCAGGACGTTGTACGGTAAGGCAGGCTGCGAAGGAGTTTGGAGTCCCCAAGTCTTCACTCGGGGACAGAGTGAGCGGGCGCGTGACCCCAGGAAGTCGTAGTGGTCCTGCTCAGCTCATAACATCTGCTGATGAGAAGCTGCTGGTGGAGTTCTCCGTGTACATGGCCCGCCATGGATTCCCACTCACCAAGCAACAGCTGGTGTCTTTCGCCTCATCGATTTATAGACGGCAGCACCGGAGGGTGGCCTTCTCCAAATTAGGCCAAACCTGGTGGCTTAACTTCAGAAAACGACAAGAGAAGAATCTAAGCATTCAGCCAGCCGAGAGTGTGGTCCGTGGGAGGACAATGTGTGTGAGGAAAGAGGCAGTAGATCACTTTTATCATTTACTGAGCTCTGTGGTGACCTCTCACAGACTAATGGACAAACCACATCAAATTTTTAACTGTAGCGAGATGGGTTTTGAGCTGGGTAGGAAAAGGCTGTCTCTCCCTAAATCCAGTCTGGGATATAAGCCAATGCCTGGCTCCAGGGACCACATTTCTGTCCTGGTTTGTTTTAGCGCAGCTGGAGAGGACATCCCACCATTTGTTATCTACTCAAAGGCCTATCCCAGTGGTGTGTGCTATAAAAGCCAGGGACCTCCTGGTGCCCTGTATGGATGGTCTGAATCAGGCTGCGTCAGCACTGAACTCTTCAGGAGATGGTTTCTCAAACACTTCCTTGTTCAGGGGCCAAAGGAGCGTCCTTTGGTTCTGATTTTTGATGGACACAAGTCCCCCGTGAGTCTGGAGGTGGTCGAGGCGGCTCGTAAAGAGGGAGTCATACTGCTGTGTCTCCCCCCTCACTGCTCTCACATCCTGCAGCCACTTGACATGGGACTCTTTGTGCTACTGAAGCAGCGCTTTGCTGCTCTCCTGGGCAACACTAATACAACTGATATTCACTTTAATGTTAGTAAAAAGGAATTCTCATGTGTTTTTAAAAGCACATATCAGATCGCCAAGGAGGAGGATGGGATCAGGATTGTAAAGGAAGGTTTTCAAAGCTGTGGACTTTACCCTCTTCCTTGCCACTATGCAGTCAGAGAGAACCCTGATTTGTCAGGCCACAACTTGGTAACTGAATGTGACATCTTGTCCGTGTCTCCACATGAAGAGGTGGTAGGGGACATCACAGAGGCTGGGTCCCCCTCTTAGCTCCTCACCACTCTCTCCATTAACTGTGTAATTTGATAAAAGCCAAGCTGAAGGAACAGAGTGAGTTGATTTACTTTGAAATAGTGAATGGGTTTACACTCCTACTTGTGTATGTATCCTGCATCCCCAGCCTCCCCTGCAGCATGTTCTGTTTGTCAGCTGGCCAGAGAGGCGACTGTGTTAATATTAATTGCATGCCAGCACAGCTTTGTATTAGTAAACAAGGCTGTACTATTCATTTAAATGCAGTTAACTACTGGGCTTTGGCTTCAAAAACCCAGTATCATTGAAGAGGATTAATAAAGGATTTACCTTTTTTCTCCACATCGTTATTTATCCTTACTGGGTAAACTTAAGTGACCTTTTCTGGCAAAGCTTAAGTTTAGGAATCCTTATGCTGTTTGGCAATATTCTCACATTGACACAATAATCAATAAAGTCTAACAGCACATCTGTCCCTTGTCTTATTTTAAAACAGCAGTCAGCCCCAAGCAATGTTATATTTTATGGTGCGTAATAATTTGAAATATATTTTGACAACCACAGCAAAACATTGACATTTTAGAAGTAGCTACCTGGACAACATATGGCAAAGAAATTACCCATAGCCATAGAGTTTAGCACTTATAAAAGTTTTTTGTTAGAAAGACGCATATTATGTTCTATAATCACTTCAGTAGACAAAGTATATACTTGTTTTTAACAGTTCTTCAAATTCTCTGTTGACAAAATGGGTGTGGAATTTGCAAAAACCTTTGCAACTATCGCTATCAACAGACTAAGTATCTATCTACCATAATATCAACATTTGGCAATGCATGCAACAGCTATATATTGCACATGATATAGCACAATTTTTAAGAACCAAGTACATTTTGACAACAGTATTTCTGCCTACCTCTTCAAACCTAATATTGTCAATCGTCACAAACAGGGTATATGTCAAATGTATTGCATAAACAAGTTTTGTTTCTTAAAACAAGCAACACAATTGTTCCGCTGTCAAAAATTATTTAGTAAAAGATACCAAAAAATATTGATATATATTGATACAGCAGCCCATGATAATGATACAATATCTCCAAATTTAGTATCATGATATACTGATAAATCGACCCAACCCAACTGTCAGGTTCAAACCCACCTAAACATTGTAAAACATAGGAGAGGGCTTCTATATGACTAAGTAGTATCTCTTCAGGTACTTAAAATACCTAAGGAGCGGGTAAAACTTGAAATATTTCAGAGGTTGTACTGCAGCGCCCATGCAGGCACACCTCAGCACACAGGTGCACAATGTATCACAACTGAATCAAAATCACAAGTTGAATTTGTGCAATTATCAAATCACAAAGGCTGTAATTATTTAGATAGAATGCCCCTCTGCAAAAATTAAATATAGTGGAATCTTGTTGTACTTGTAGTTTAGACCTTTACAGTCATGTTGGATTAGGGTTACTTCTTTACAATGTGCACCTGAACAGAATCCTACTTTTTAAACTGCAAATCTAATTGCAATTACTTGTCAGTATTAGATTTCTATCCAAAATGATCTCTCTCCCGTCTCTACCCCGTTGTCCTTTCCTTTTTTAATATCTGTTAGTGTTTGCATGAATAAATGTATTTGCTGTTTTACTGCTCAAATGTGTAATGATGAATAATTTACTATGTGTGTCTCTGTACCATGCACTTCTCAAAGTCTGTGATGTAATATTGGTGTAACAACTCCCCGAGTGAGAAAATTACTGTAGGGCTTGATAAAAGAAAAATTGTTCATATTTACACAGCAATTCAGACGGTTTACTTTCCTTAATCCTACCATTACAGCAGTTTACATTGTTTCAATCAGTTCAAACTATTCTTGGTATTTTAAATTGGAATTCACAGAAGTCCCTTTTGAAAGCAATTACACAGATGTTGAAGAAGCTGCTTGAGGCCCGAGGGAGATATTCAAAGGGTTTGTATTCAGATGGTGGTGCACCTGTTAAAGCACAGGTCAGCCCGCAGCACCGAGGGCTCTTAAGAATGCAGCAGAGCCAGCCCAGAATTAACTTAATGTTTATGCATGTACCCAATGCACGGAGGAATTTGTACTTGCAGGAAGTGTACATTTTTTAGTAACTCACAACAAAGAAGTGCGTGACAGGCTGCTTATGGCTCTCTGCTGACTCTTTAATTGATAGATGTTTTTGTAACTGGTTTATCTTCATTTTAAGTAGGGAAAAATGTTAACTACATGAAGTACAAAAGTACATGGACAATTTTACATGAATTATAGCCGTGTTAACATGGGTTTTGAGCACAAACTGCAATTATTGCCAAAATAGAACTATCTTGGAATTACAAGAAAAAATCTTCACTTTTTTATTTGTATTTATTTTTTGTTCAAAGTACATCCAAGCTTGTAATGGCACAAATTTTTCTCTTTTCTTTTTTCTTTTCTTGAGTTAAATTTTTTTGGATGCTGGGGACTATTACATTGTTTACATTATTATTCTAAATTTGTTGTAAAATCATCCATGAATTTGTGCATCAACACAGAGTTTCAATGGCAGTATTTCATGTTTTTTTTTTTTTTTTTCAGGGGCACTTACTCAAACTTCTTGGCTGTCATCAACACGTAGGAGAGCTGTCTCCGTATAGGCAATGTACCTTCCTCTGCGGGCACTGTGCTGTAAACACCATTGAATATGTATAAGTGCATTGCTCAAAGGCAAACAGGATACATCAGGGTAGATACTTGTCATTCTCAAGTGTTGGATCTTAATCACAGACCTCTCTTTTGTGCTGCTGTCTTGTTCTGCTGCTTTCTTCGTTTTCTGGATCCAGCTCAGATCACTTTTGATTGATGTTCGTACCTTGGTGGTTTGAAGCACCTTCTCTCTGTCAACGTCTGTTTTTATAGTGTTTTAATCAGCACACATATCTGAACTGGTGATGACATTTAATATATTTCAAATTTACTTCACCTTCTGACATGATGCAGTCTTTAAATGTGACCTTTGTGAAAGTATCAAAGAGAAAAATGAATGTGATTTAGCTAGAAATATGCATTTTTATTTAGTCTCTTTCCTCCACAGTATTTCCATCATTGCTAGTTACTTCAAACCTGTTACGTAACATTTTATAATTTACTGCTGCAAATACTGTACATTCAACAACCTGTTTCTATTGGCACACTCTCTGATAATACATAATACATAATACATAATACATAATACATAATACATAATACATAATACATAAATATATCCATTGCCACTTCCTGTTAATTATAAACTAGATTCACATGTGCCTACCATAGTGTTGTGAACTTGTTACATTATTTAATGCATTAATACACGTCTTTGCAGTTTAACAGTCTTTTCCATTAGCAGATGTCTTCTTCTGCCTCCATAGTTATGACCAAAGCAGAATGTTTACTTATACATGACCATCATTTTTGTATTCTGCATGTGGCTTTTAACATTCTGACCCGCACTTAGCATATTAATCTTGTATTATTAATCTTTCTGAAACTTTGCCAGCTCCAATTAACCGGGTCACATTCATTATGCTTAGTAGATAAAAGCCATTCCAGCTCAGTAATGAGCTCCCAGCTTGCATAGCAGATGAACATTCAATCTAAGAAGCATTGTGAAGTCTGTACAATTGTGTTCTCACCTTTAGTCAGCTGTTTTAGCACTGTCAGGTGTGGCAGGTCCTCACAGTCCCCTCTGCAGCTCTGAAATAGCCCAGATTGGATGCATGTTTTGTGTCTTTAACCAAAAATCCTCCTCCACCCCCTCCTCTCCTGTCAGCTTCCTCCCTGTTAGGTGTGAAGCACCTGGATGTCGCTGTGCAGGTTCATCGAGTGGGTGGGTGTCCTGTTCACAGTGATGCAGTGGGCAGACAGGTGCCACTGATACATAGTTTAATGCTGCCTTAAGTGTGAAATGACACATTCAGAAGTTGGATTTCAGCCAAAATCTGCTTTTTGGACAAATTAGTTCCTCTACGGCTCTATATTGTGTGACAACATTTCACAGTTCAGACCTGCATTGTACTTACTGTTCCAACAATCTGATTTTTTTTTTTTTTTTTTTTTTTGCTCCTGTGAAAGTAACATGTCTCGGCACCAAAAAGGCTATTTTGAGGGAAGGTAGTGCACTTAAAACAAATGAAAACGTCAGTCAGAATTTATAGCATTTATAGCATGTAATTTATCCTGTTATCCATCACTTTCTTATGATGGACTTCACTGTGTACAATTTACATAATTAATAATTTGTTGTTGCTAGACTAAACAACACATTTTAAATGTGCACTTTGTGTATCTAACTTTCTTTTGAGCCACTACTATTACTTGTTACATAGTTTTGCTTATTGTTTTGCCAGTAATGTGCCTCTCGACAGTATGGCATTACATTGATATATCTTGAATTTGTTTGTTTTTATTGCTACAAACAATACTTTGATAAATATACATTTTTACTGTGCATATGTGTCTCTGTGGGGATAAATAATATAGTTAATGCCATACTGTGGAACATTTTTTGCTAAACCAATCCTGGTTGGACCCTCCACCAGTAAAGTAGTGCACTTTTAACATAAATGTTTCTTGTAACTCTATATACGATACATTATATTAGTTAAATATGAGACCAAAAAGTAAACAAAAAGTACAAAGATAGGCCACCCCCTTTCTAATTGTTGCAGCACTATAACGGTTTCTTAGAATTAAGAAAAAAAATTACTCTGTGGTACAGTCTCTGCCCAGTCTAGACTCTAAACAGTGTTCCTGCATTACTGCAAGCCAGGCTATAAGCACATGTGAGCACAGTGGCAAAGCATTTGTGCTCACTAGGAATGAAGAATGTGAACAGCCCTATAGATCAAGTGTTGTACTAACAGAGTGACAGGACAATTGACGTATCTCTCTGTATCTTCAGAATGTGAAGTATGCATGCCTTAAAGAAATGTAAACACCAGGGAGAACACAGTGTATCATAAGATAAGACATGCAGGTCATGTATACTTGTACACTGCATTCATAGGCTAGATGCTTAATTAATTCCCACACCCTGGCACCAATAGGCCAAACTAATGAATTTGACCGAAAGAGCATATTATGTCCCCTGTTGTATGGTATAAAAACATGTAGGAGGTTTAAAATTGTGCTGTATTATGCCCCCTATCGTATTTACCAAGGGGCTGCAGAGGCTTTCTGAGATCCTCCTGTAGGAAGTGACGTTCATCTTTTAACCACTTTTCCGGTTATCTTGTAGGAGCCGCTCAGTATGTCTTCTAACTTCTAAATAATAGCGATATTATATGTTTTATTTAACCTAAAATGCTCTTATAATGTGTTATCGATAACTTAAAGCATACGTCTTTTCTTTCCATTAAGGCTTATGGTGATATTCTCTACAGGCACTTATATTGTATGCGCTAGTTAGCAAGTTAGCTTGTTAGCCTGTTTGTCTTTATTTTTATCTCATCGTATATAAAAATACTTAGAATAGCACACTACATGTCTTGGCTTATGTATTGTCGTTGTTAAAGCGGCACTGCAGTCAACTGTAAATTGTTTAAAGATCGTATACTTATGTCAGCCTTTAACAAAATTTAGATTCAGCTAATGCACAATAGTTTGTTTGTATTATAAAATGAATTCAGTATTACATTTATAACCTGTTCTTGTGTTACGTTTTTATGATTTAAGTTGTATTGCATACTGCCAACAGTATAATATAGAATACTTTAAATATTATTGGGTATTCATTCTGCGTGTTGATGTACTTTAGAGCCATCCAGGATGACCACAGCTGCTCGGCCTACATTTGAGCCAGCCCGAGGAGGCAGGGGTAAAGGAGAGGGGGACTTAAGTGCTCTGTCTAAACAATACTCCAGCAGAGACCTACCAGGGCATACGAAGATCAAATACAGGTTTGTTGGGGGACTATGGCAACTTTGCTTCCCACTGACACTCTAATCGTTCAATCTGTAACATTTTTTACAGACAACCGACTCAGGATGCCCCAGAAGAGGTCCGTGCCCGTGACTTCCGCAGGGAGTTGGAAGAGAGGGAGCGTGTGGCTGCACGGGAGAAAACCAGGGAGCGAGGACCAAGAGGTTAGACTCTCCTCTTCAACTAAAGTGATTTGTAGTAACAATTCGTTCACTGTGATTTTTATTACTACACTTCTCAGAGCACACAACTTCATCATCATCTTCCAAGCGACTGAGGTTGGATCAAATCCCTGCAGCCAACCTTGATGCTGATGACCCTCTCACTGATGTAAGGCTATTTCGTGTCTTCATTTAAAGTGATCACATTTTTTTATTTATTTATACAAGTCCTTGTTACTTGCTTTAGGATGAGGAAGATGAGGACTCTGATGAAGACAGTGATGATGATGACACTGCTGCACTTTTGGCTGAGTTGGAGAAGATTAAGAAAGAGCGCGCTGAGGAGCAAGAACGCAAGGTGAGGCAGCATTTCAGTTAATGCAATATTATGTTGTTTCTCATATTAAAAACAGAACAAAGCTGTATTGGCACTTACACATTTATACAGTTACAGGTATACGCTGTCACATTTCCTAGTCATCAATCATCCTGTTAAATCCAACCTCCCCAACATCTCAGTTCAGATTATTTGCCATTTGCAGTTAAACAATCACATTGGAAAAAGGGTGTGAGAAGCCCAGAGTGCAGAGCCATTCAGACAAATTAAACATATTAAAACACAAATCACATAATATAAATAAGAGTCAAAGATGTAAGCTATTAATATGTAATTTAGCCAAAGACGTTCAACATAAAGTGCCTTTTGCAGTTTTAAAATGCATTGTTTAAAGTGATCACTGCCTGTGGGAAGGAACTTCATTTTCATCTCTCACTGTCCATCATTCTCTCCCTCTAGCATTTTCTAGATAAGGTTTTTAAAGGATTCAAATGTTTTATTTGTAGGAGCGTGAGCAAAAGGCTGAAGAGGAGAGGATCCGAATGGAAAACATCTTGAGTGGGAATCCACTGATTAATTTAGCAGGACAGCAACAACAACAACAACAGACCAGCCAGACCCCGAGCTCATTCAAAGTTAAAAGGAGGTAAAATATCCTGCCCTATTGTTCAAAAATAATGTTTGTAGATTTCTTAAAGTGTGGCTATATCTTTCAGGTGGGATGACGATGTTGTTTTCAAGAACTGTGCCAAAGGAGTGGACGAGGCTCGGAAAGAAAAACGATTTGTCAATGACACCCTTCGTTCTGAGTTTCACAAAAAATTTATGGAGAAATATGTTAAATAACTTCTGTTTGTTTATTTTGCTTTTAAGGCTTACATAGTACTGGTTTGATGTAAATACGTGTTAAATACAGTTGTCCTTTTTCCATTTGTAAAACATCAAATAAACATTAATTCATGTTTAAAGGTTGTTGAATATACTTTTTTCTTTTTATTTTGCATTCATATCAAGAAAATACCTAAATTTATATTTTTGTAGTTTGGTTTAATCATATTTATTTCTAATTGTTATATTTTTAAAGTGAGTAGATGATTTTGCTGTTTACATGTCATTTAAATAGTGTTAAAACTTAAATATCCTATAATCAGATTTAGAGTGCATGTAACTGCAGCCAATGTTTTTTCTAATGCCCTCCCAGTAACGTGCTGCATTTTGGCAATCTGGATGTACACAAAAAGTCTAACCCAGTAATTTAAGCGAAAAGTGACACATAATTTAAATTGTAATATGTTTTTAAACTACTTCGCACTCATAACAGGGGTAGTAAAATAAAATGCGTAATAGAGGTTTACAGAGTCGAAGTGGTCAGTAGAGGGCGCCATGCTGAACAATCACTCCCTTGTCTGAGGGATTGGGAGGTTGCTGGGAAAAGATGGCAGCTCCCTTTTGTTTGTGCGGATTTGTTTACTTCAAGTAGGGCTTTAACTAGACTTATCTGCGCTTACGCTTCTCTGTATGTCGTGTTAAAGGATCCATGATTATTGGACTAACTTTTTAACCACAAAAACATGGAGAAAAGTGGGAGTACTGACAGTTTGGGCTCGAGGCGCTCCTCTTCACGTCAGCCCAGCGTTGATTCATTATCCAGGTAAATATAACTCCACCAGAACTCCACTCAGTGCACTACATACAAGTGTCTTAAAACTTAAAAAGAATACCTTGAGAACAATGTTATTACTGCGTTATTTTGTGAGAAAATTGACTAGCACTAAGCAAGGTGACATTGTAGTGTGGTGATGGTAACAGACTAGTTTTATACACTGTTTATTATAGTGACTAAAGGTTTTAACAACACCATTGAAAACACAGAAATGGCAATCTAAATGTGTGCTTTTTCTCAAAGGTTTTATTAGTATAATTAATATAGTATTATATTATAATCTGCCTTTAGTTCTTCTACGTCCCGCTCTGATCGTTCTGCCCACGTCAAGCCAACCTCGTCTGAGTCCACATCCACTGAGTTTTCCCCAGAGCTCAGGGTGAGTACCCTATCAGTGCAAATCATCTATATGTAATAAGCAATAGAGCCTAAATGTCCCCGTTTTATTTGTGTGACCTAGGTGAAACCCAAAGCTACTGCAAAGGTTGGGATACCACAATGATTACAGTTCACTAGAGATAATACACTACTTTGCGCATATTAATTTAATGTTTCTGATCCTTTTAGCACATCCTGAGAGAGTCAAACAAACAGGAGCCACAACTTCTTCCAAATGAAACAGTTCAAGATGTGGGTAAGTTTTCTCCATATTTCTAATATAAAGTGTTTAATTACTGTTACTAAAACAAGTTCTTTTGTAGCGAAAGATGTCACCTACTTCTGCCCATTCATTGGAGCCATAAGAGGAACCGTGATGGTCACCAACTACAGATTGTTCTTTAAGTGCATGGACAGAGTGTGTTTGTTTTCTTGTAATTATTTACCACAATTTACATTTGATGATATTTTGGCTTACATTGGAGACATTTTCCAGGAACCTGCATTTGTGTTGGACCTGCCTCTTGGTGTAGTGAGTCGAGTGGAGAAGATTGGTAATGCCTCGACCCGTGGGGATGTTTCATATGGGATTGTATGCAAGGTGTGGTTACAGAATAGAAAAATAGTATTTTTAGAAGTAGCAACTTATCAAGTAAAATAAATGTCCAGTATGAATGATATAGTGTTGTTTTGAGTGTATAGTAAGTCACTGTTATTTGGCCTCATGAATGTGTCTCTAATGGGTTTCTGCCCTTTCTGCCTGTGTAGGATATGCGTAATCTCCGATTTGCACACAAGCAGATGGACGACACTCTCAGGAAGTCCATTTTTGAGGTGCTGATGAAATTTGCGTTTCCTGTTTCCAGTGGAGTAGTAAGTGTTTTTAGCCACACTGGCTACTACTTCAACATAATTTTTCCAAACAGAAGTTAAAGATCGTTTCTCCTGATTTTGATAGCAAATATTTGCTCTTCAATATCGACAAGTGTTTCCTGAAAATGGATGGAAAGTGTATGATGCTCTTGCTGAGTATAAAAGACAGGTGCACTGAACAACTCACTCTACAGTTAATATTTAAATCTATTTAACATTCGTCTTTATTGACATTGCCATGTGCATGTAGGGTATTCCTAATGAAAGCTGGAGAATAACAAAAGTAAATGACCACTATGAACTCTGCGACACCTATCCATCAGCACTGGCAGTGCCTGTCAACATGCCAGATGAGGAACTGAAAAGGGTGGCAGCCTTCAGGGCTAAAGGAAGAATTCCTGTGAGTAACAAAGTAGGGGACATACTTTTGTTTTATGTGTTTGTCAGTCATGTAAAAACAGTGTTGCATAATCTTTGTGTAGGTTCTGTGTTGGATTCATCCAGAGAGTCAGGCTACAATCACACGTTGCAGTCAGCCTATGGTTGGTGTGAATGGCAAACGCAGTAAAGAAGATGAGAAGTATCTCCAAGCCATAATGGATGCGAATGCCCAGTCTCATAAGCTCTTCATTTTTGATGCCCGGCCCAGTGTCAACGCTGCTGCCAACAAGGTTTGTATATTCAACTGGCAAAATTATTAGATCTTATTGATTTGCCATTTCAATATATTGAATTTAAACACCATTCACTTGAGATTTATCTGCCAGTATTTTCTTCTTCCAGATGAAAGGTGGAGGATATGAAAGTGAGGATGCTTACCAGAACGCTGAACTTGTCTTTTTAGACATTCACAATATTCACGTTATGAGAGAGTCCCTTCGTAAACTTAAGGATGTGGTTTATCCGAACATTGAGGACTCCCACTGGCTTTCCAATCTGGAGTCTACTCACTGGCTTGAACACATCAAGGTAATGCATAACCCACAGAACTTAATCATTCTTATACTTCCACCTTATTCTTTTTTGTATCTTTTAGCTGATAATGGCAGGAGCATTGCGAATAGCTGATAAAGTTGAATCCGGAAAAACATCAGTAGTGGTTCACTGTAGCGATGGTTGGGACCGCACAGGTCAGCTCACATCTCTGGCCATGCTGATGCTTGATGGCTATTATCGCACTATCCATGGTTTTGAGGTACTGCTTGAAAAAGAGTGGCTCAGCTTTGGTCATCGTTTCCAGACGGTAAAGTCTTTTTTGGAAATTCTGATTATATCACTTCATCCAGTTTACATATTACTGTTGGTAATTTCCTTTTAGCGCATTGGTCATGGAGATAAAAACCACACTGATGCTGACCGCTCACCTGTTTTTATCCAGTTTATTGACTGTGTTTGGCAGCTCACTCGACAGGTAAGCTTATTTACAGTAAATTTAATACAGTGTTAAGAATACAATTTTATGTTACTAAATATGTTTTTTAGTTTCCTGCAGCTTTTGAGTACAATGAATATTTCCTGGTAACTATCTTGGATCATCTGTATAGCTGTCTTTTTGGTACCTTTTTGTGCAACAGTGAACAACAGAGAATAAAGGAAGTGAGTTTTCAATTATTATTTTTATTCAAACTCAAGTACTCAAGTAATTATTGACTTTTATCTAACAGGAGATTCCTAAGAAAACTGTGTCCTTGTGGTCATATGTAAACAGCCAACTGGATGATTTCACCAATCCACTGTATGTGAACTACTCCAATCATGTGTTGTTCCCTGTTGTCAGCCTGCGCCACCTAGAGCTTTGGGTTGGTTACTACATCCGTTGGAATCCTCGGATGAGACCTCAGGTATGTCTGAGCAAATATTAACGTGCTCTAAAGAAATCAACCCTTAATTTTCTTTCCAGGAACCGGTCCATCAGCGCTACAAGGAGCTGTTGGCAAAGCGTGCTGAACTGCAGAGGCGGGTGGAGGACCTTCAACGTGAAGTGACCAATCGCTCTGCTTCATCCTCCGAACGAGCAGGGTCTCCCACACGCTCCATCACACCTGTGCAGACTTTTGTTTGACAGCATGTGACCCTCAGGACTGGATATAATTCTAAATGTATAAAGTGCTGCAATAACAAGTTGCATTACACCACATCTGGCATTGCATTAGTCAAACATTAGTTTACAACAGGACTGAACATGTCTCGGAGCCATATTGCACATGGTGGTACAACTGCATCAACCAAGGTTTTAACCAGTATTAGTTTTTGAAAATTATTATATATTGAATTGTATAACAGTAGATTCCTTGTTGCATTCCTCTAAATTTATAAATCAAAGCAAATTAATTTGCTCATTCCCACAGCATTTACAGTAACATATGTTTTAGATTAAGGATTAAGGTGATATAGACATCATGTAAGATCTAATGGATGTCATAAGATGTAGTCGAGTGACCAAATACAATGTTCCAGGTAGAACATACTGTTTTGTTCTACTGTTTTTTTGTAGAGGCCATTTCATAGTGATGCTAGTTGCCCTCTGGCTGTTTATGGCATTCAAACTGCATCTACAAAAAATGTAAGTTATAACTTTTGTTTTTTTGTCATTTCTAACTATGCAACAGTGCAAGTGTCTTAACAAGCAGTTAGTAAATAGCCATTTGAATGTAGATTAGCAGTGCCTTAAAGGTTAAATAAAATAAAAAAACAGAAACCTCCTGACTGTTTCTATGTAAAATGTAACAGTAACCCAAAGACCCAACCCAACCACCTTACTAAAATTTAAAGTTAATAGGTCCAAATTTGTTGTCTTATGAATGGCTGCTGAACGCCATTATTTTATATCTAACTTTAAATGTGTTGCATTATGTGATACTTTGTTGCATCTCATCTGCAGGGATGGATCTCTCTATACAAATATTCAGCTTTTCGTTAACAGTTTTGTTTACAACCATTCCTTAGAAAATCACATTTTTGATTGGCCTGCCAGATTTAAAACCGAAAATCCCGCGTAGTTGTGAAGTATCGCGATGAATTTTGTTCTAATGGAGAGCGTCGGCAACTTCCGGTTACATGACGACGACGCCGATACAAAAAGAAGGAAAACAGGAAAATACCATTCTTGGCGAGAATAGTTAAAACTAAACTCTAATCTGAGCTACCTGTATTGTTTATCATCGGGTGACAGTAAATATGCAGTACGTGCATAGTTGGGTCTGTCGTGCAGCGTAAAATGCCGTAGAGGTCATAGATATTTGGAGTTTATTGTTCTTCCGCTGCTCAGCTATTTATGTCCAGCTCTCGACGCTTAGCCTACAGAGCTAACGCCAGCTAATGTTAGCCTTGGATGCCACCACTGTTTTAGTACTTGATTAGCGAAGACTGGGAAGGAAAACAACGTTGTTAATCTGCTCAGTTTTCCGCTGGACGCTAGGCCATTTTAGCTCAGTGACATCAGTTCGAGAGGATGGCTACGTCGGCGCTGTACGCCTGTACGAAGTGTAACCAGCGGTACCCCTTTGAGGAGCTATCGCAAGGCCAGCAGCTGTGCAAGGTTTGAGACTGTGATGTATTTTGTGTCTTGAGCTTTTTGATCATAAAAGTACAAATGTATGCCACGCCAATGTCGATTTTATATCTGTGATTTGGATGGGTTATCCGTGCTGCTGTTATGTAACACTAATAGTTTGATGTTGTGCAAACTACCTTCTAATAGTCAGCAGAGTATCATTGGCTTCAGTATCTTAATCGGGTTTAATAAACATCTTTACTCATACTGATACGCTTTGGTCTTTTCAACTTGTTGAAGATGGGGCTAGAGGAATACCATCTATGGCCTATTGCCTTGTATAAAGTTTTTTTTCGGTTTATTGTTATAATATCCATTTCTTTTTTTCATATGATAAAAAGTAATTTCCTTTCACAGGAGTGCCGCATTGCACATCCAATTGTCAAATGCACATACTGCAGATCAGAGTTTCAGCAAGAAAGGTAAGAATTTCCCTTGTGGATCAATAAAGTTTGTCTAAGTCTAAGACTAATTAATGAGTGCACATAGTCCCCATTTTTCTTTCATGCTTGCCCCTTAAAGTCTTTCTTTTATTCTTTTCAGCAAAACAAACACCATCTGTAAGAAGTGTGCACAGAATGTCAAACAATTTGGGACCGTAAGTTTTTGGCACTTAATAAAGACTAATTTCCATTTTTTTCTATTAGTTTTGTTGTCTGCAGTTTTTGTCATTTATTCTTTTCTCTTTCTAGCCCAAACCCTGCCAGTACTGTAATATTATTGCGGCCTTTATTGGAACCAAGTGTCAGCGATGTACAAACTCGGAGAAGAAATATGGACCACCTCAAACCTGTGAGCAGTGCAAGCAACAATGTGCTTTTGATCGTAAAGAGGAAGGCAGAAGAAAGGTACTTGATTTAACTCTAAATGTAATGTATACCGTAATTAACATGTGGCTCTTATGTGTTAAAGGTGGATGGTAAGCTGCTCTGCTGGCTGTGTACTCTGTCCTACCGACGTGTCCTACAGAAGACAAAGGAGCAAAGGAAAGGTTTTGGCTCATCAAATTCTTCTTCCCTCAATGAGAAAGACCACCACTCCAGATCACATCATCATCACCACCACCACCACCATCACCAACACAGACACAGCAGCTCCCACCACAAGTATGTCTTTAATTTTCACTCTCCAAGCCTTTACTACATCGTGTATATAACTCACTAACTGTGCACTTTTCCTATTAAGACTGAGTGGGAGTCTGAGTCCTGAACAGGAGCAGGGACTTTGGAAGCAGAGGTAAATTTTAGTTTTCTCACAACAAAGTTTTCTGTCTTGCGTTATTAAACGTTATTAAGTTAACAAATTTGCAGACGCTTATTAATGGCACAACAGTGAAGGTGGTGTTGATACTTTAGTGCTTTTGTTGAAGCAGTTTCACTCAACAGAAAGAATGTAGTGTACTGTGGCTGCTAAGTTGCTGCAGAGCATATCTAGATAATGATTTAGATAATGATTGAGAAATGTCTGACTGTGAAAGTTGATAAGACCCAAACTCTAGACTCTGATCAAGTCACATTTATCCTGATATTCCATTTTGTTTGACCATTGAAAAACTCGTAACAATCACTGTCTTGAGTGTTGGACTTGGCTCTGAATTTTGGTTTTCTTGAACTATTTTTGTCCTTTGCAGCCATAAATCATCTTCAATCCAAAAAGAGACTCCAAAGAAGAAACCAAAGCTTGAGTTGAAGCCATCTAATGGAGACAGGTAAGTTATATTTGTACATGTGCCATTTAGTTGTATTCTTGTTTCATATTACACATTACAACAATATATATTCAATAGCAGTTCAATCACTCAGTCCATGGATTCTGGTGGAACAGACAACTTCATCCTCATCAGCCAGCTCAAAGAGGAAGTGATGTCACTGAAAAGACTTCTACAGCAAAGGGATCAGACTATTCTGGAAAAAGACAGAAAGGCAAGGGATCTTTGGCAGTTTCATTTGTCAGCAGTCCAAGCAGGTTTAACCATAACAATTGTCTGAATCTTCCTAAAGCTGACTGAGCTCAAGGCAGACTTTCAGTATCAGGAGTCCAACATGAGAGTCAAGATGAACCAAATGGAGAAATCACACAAAGAGGCAATGGAACAACAACAGGTAATTCAACATCTAACACAGACCATTGTACATTTTAGTTAAGATTTATTAAATGTAACATTTCTGTTTCTGTAGGCCAAAAACAGAGAGCTGATGAAGCAGGTAGCGGCCCTTTCAAAAGGAAAGAAGTTTGACCGAACAGGAAGCTCACTTCTGCTGCCCTAACACCTGGTGAGCGGTGGTTAACAGAGATTGCTTTAACAATGAAAGTCCTTTGTTTCCACATTGCTCCCACTTTTATGTTTTCATATGGTAAAACCATGTTGTACATGGTTAATCAACTGTTGAAAAAAGATCAAATGTCAACTTATTTTAGATATTGTACGGTAAGTTTCCCACTGGATTGTGGAATGCAACGTTGGAGGAGCGGAGGATTGAACCCTCATTTTTAACACTGCCGGACACCCGGGCCAAAAATGCATGATGTGCATATGTGGATGGCATTCTGACGACTCATGTATCCACTGAAATTTTATGGATGTCAAGCTGACTTATTTATTCATGTATTTCCTAGCTTTTTTATTTCCCAATATGAGAATATCCCACATTTTGGGGAGTTCCTAAATGGTCATTTAGTTATATTTTTTTAACGGACATGATTGTGAAAGACAAGTTGTTGTTAACTAAGGATGTGCAACTTATCCATGTATGCAAATTTGGTTGCCCAGTGAGCTGCTGCTCTACTGTAGAAAACAGTCAACCCAATGGACATTTACAATAGCTGTCAGAAGCAACATCTCTGGCTGCCCCTTCTCACTGTGTGACAGCTGTAGTGCATTGCCGTTTCTCTTTAGTGGAACGATTGTCATATTGCATGAATTTACTTACTGCCAGATACCGGTTGGCATTGTGGTCAAGCGTTTCATTGTTTCCCTTTTTTTATTTTGTTTTTTCTAAAAATGTAAACATATTAATGGGGTCAGCCATTGTGTTAACACAATTACTTGTAATTGTTTTAGTGATTTATTGTGTATGGTAAGGCCAGTTGAAATTAACTTGTCTGTAGATAATGCCTTTTAAAGAAGCAAACCTTTCACCCTACATAATTGGGCTGGTTTCATACTGTGGCGTCCAGGATCACTTTTGTACTCTTTTCCAAAACTATTGTTTTACAAACTAATAAAAAACAAACTGGCTTAAGTTTTTTCGCTCTTCATCTTACTTTCAACTGCAGATGATACACAGTCAGGCCTTGTCAGGCATTTCATAAGCCTTGTGTGCTTATGAAATGTGATATTGAAAATTCACTAAATGCTTTTATCCCATTCTTTTCGTGTGCAGTAATTAATAATTGCTTGTTTACATGACGTACTTAACACTAAAGCAGTCATTTTATTTTATATAATTTATAAATATTTTGATAGAGCCACGCTATCGACGCTTACACATCCGGGTCATACGTAATTTCCGGTAGCCATTGAAGCTACATCCTGCAAAATAAAAACACTAAGCATCAGTTGTGGGAAGGAGAGGGAAATTACAGGCGAGTTTATGCGTATATTTTTGGATTAACACAACAGCTATGTACACACATAAGTTGTTTTCAAGTACTTGTGTCGGGCAGCTTTTTCGCATTTTGCAGGGAATTCGTTCATTGACTAGTGTAAACGTTTTGCTGGCTAAGTAGCTAGCAATATTTAGCATTTCTTCCAGCACTTAAGAATTTTAGTAACATTCACACATTGCTCAACTTATTTGCGATAGACTGCTTATAAATATATTTTATGTTTCGTTAGCCAACTTTTCATACATTTCCTAGTTAGCATAGTAAAGCTGCAATGCATGGTAGAACTGCTAGCGTAGTTTCCTTGTTGACAAACGCTTTGACTAGCAAGAAAGAAATGAATGAATGAAAGTCGTATTACTGTAAGGACGTTTAACTTCTCTTACTTTCTCAATTTAATTTAATGACTTCTTCTACAGGATGTCAGATTCAGATAGTGATGAGGACCAGGACCGTCCCTTTTCGATTACCGGCTTCCTTTTTGGAAATATAAATGAAGATGGGCAGCTGGAGGGCGACAGTGTTTTGGACAATGTAAGTGTAATTGTGGATAAATATGTTATAAAAAATGTTCGTGTTTGTTTTGCATATATTGTGATTTTCTTGCAGGAGTCCAAGAAACATCTGGCTGGCTTGGGCAATCTTGGTCTTGGATCACTCATTACAGAAATAACAGCTAATGAAGAAGACAGCGCAGAGGAAACTAAAGACTCTAGTGTTGTTGATGCTGAAGGTAATCCTAAAGGAAAGTCCTCTTTTTAAATAAAGTTTGAAATCTAGTGTGTGATCTTTTCAATATATTATAATATTTTAGGTTGGGTAAAGAGCACTGAAGATGCGGTTGATTACTCCGACATCAGTGAAGTTGCAGAGGATGAAACTAAAAAGTATCGTCAGGCAATGAGCTCATTGCAACCAAGCAAGAAGCCTGGTAATTAATTAGCGATAACAACAGTCATACACAGTTGCAACACATATTGGTGTAACTGTAATAATTCTAAACTACAATGTACTTTTGTGTTTAAAGATGATGAAGATGACTATGATGCAGACTGTGAGGATATTGACTCCAAGCTTATGCCACCTCCTCCTCCACCAAGTCTTCCCACATCTGTAAAAAAGGATGAACCTGCTCAAAGTGCAAGTGGTGTGTAATAGGTTGCTTATTTTATTTGTGCATCCAAAAGAATAACATATTATTTACATATTGATTTCAAATTATTTTTATTTAATAAAATGTAATCGTATCTTTTGACAGTCGCAGAAGAGGGTGATGGTATTATACTGCCTTCTATTATTGCACCATCTACTTCTGGAGACAAGGTGGATTTCAGTAGCTCTTCAGATTCAGAGTCTGAAACCGATCGTCCTTCACAAAAGTCTGGTTCGGGAGGGGCTCCAGACCGACTCAACCTCCCGCTGGCTGGAATTATGCAGAAAGATGCAGCCAAAGCCTTGCCAAGTGTCACAGAGTTGTTCCCAGAGTTTAGACCTGGAAGGGTAAAGCTCTTGACTTTGAGGTTTTATTACATAAATTTCACACTGTAATGATAATGTCTTAAATATCCTGTCAGGTTCTCAGATTCTTACGATTGTTTGGTCCCGGAAAAAACATGCCCTCTGTTTGGAGGAGTGCCAGAAGGAAGAAGAAGAGAAAGCACAGAGACCATCAGCCTGGGACCCCACCACCAGAAGGAGAGAGCTCAGAGCAAGGCCAAGAGAAAAAGTCTGGATGGGTCTATGAGTACGCACCACCTCCTCCTCCAGAGCAGTGCCTCTCTGATGATGAGGTAAGTCTTTCTTATGGTAGAGCTGTAGAATATGATGATTGATGCTTCTATAGCAGTAGTTACAGCAAAGAAATTAGTTAGCTTTAGTGACAGTATATTATGACTTGCATATTAGATACATTTGCTGTAGTTTGCAATAATTCAGTGGCAATTTCACTGCACTGTGGCCTTATTGCATTTGGAGGTAAAAACATGTTGTCAAACACTACACTTTTTCTTTTTCAGATTACCATGATGGCTCCAGTAGAATCTAAGTTTTCGCAGGCCTGTGGTGATGGAGACAAGGAAACAGAGTCTCGACCAAAAGTAGCAGAATGGAGATATGGTCCAGCTCAGCTTTGGTATGATATGCTCGGTGTCCCTGAAGATGGGAGCAACTTCAACTATGGTTTCAGACTAAAGGAAAAAACAGACAAGCAGGAAAATGATAATGCGCCTCAGGATGTAGTAGACATGGCAATGGTGGTGTGTAAACCCAGTATGTGTTAAGTAATAAATGAACCTTTTTACTTTGGTCTAAATGTTTTCCTTTTTTTGCTGATTGTAGTCTCAAGAAGAGGAAGAATGCGAAGAGGGGAGTGACAAAGAGAAGAGAGCCCTTGAGAATGAGTTGTTTTTAATGGTTACTCAACTGCAGTGGGAGGATGACATTATTTGGAACGGAGAAGATGTGAAACACAAGGGAACAAAGACCCAAAGAGCCAGTCTAGCAGGATGGCTCCCCTCCAGCATGACTCGTAATGCCAATGCTTATAATGCACAACAGGGTGAGCGCAAGTGTACATACCTTTGTTTGTTTATTTATTTATTATTATTTTATCATACAGTGTTTTTAATTGTATTTAAATTTCACAGGTCTTTCAAGAAGTAATTCACAACTTGCCCCACCTCCATTACCGCCTGCACCGAAAGCATTAATGATCTCTGGCTCTAAGCGGGACAAAAATAGTCAGGATAATCAAGGTATGTTTTTCATTTATTCATAATTTATTTGCGTCTTAAGTTGAATTTTTGTAATGTGTAATTTTTGTGTCATTGCTTAATAGCGTCTCATGAAGATGACAATCCATGGTATTCAATTTTCCCCATTGACAATGAGGAGCTGGTGTATGGACGCTGGGAAGACAATATTATCTGGGATGACCAGGAAATGGATCACTATCTCTCTCCACCTGTTCTTACACTTGATCCAAACGATGAGAACATTATTCTAGGTATAGTCATGATTAATAACAGGTAGAAATTTTGCTAAATACATGCATGTAATTTATTCTGTTGTGTCCTATAGAAATTCCTGATGAAAAGGAGGAAATCACATCCCACTCGCCTTCAAAAGAAAACAAAAAAGAAACTGCACTCAAGAAAAGTCGAATCCTGTTAGGCAAGACTGGAGTAATCAAAGATGAGCCTCAGCAGGTAAGACTGAAGTTTTATTTTGGTACAAATGTATTTCTCTAATGCTGAGCTGTCTATTGTAAAAGCTTGACAAACTATTATATCTATTCAGAACATGTCCCAGCCCGAGATAAAGGACCCATGGAACCTCTCAAATGATGAGTTTTATTATCCCAAACAACAAGGCCTACGGGGCACCTTTGGAGGAAACATTATCCAGGTGAGTAATTTGTTAATTTGTTCTGATCTGGTTTGATAAGCCACTAACTGTGTATAAAATTCTGATTTTGAACAGCACTCTATCCCTGCCTTGGAGTTGAGGCAGCCCTTCTTCCCTACACACATGGGACCTATGAAACTACGCCAGTTCCATCGGCCGGCTTTGAAAAAGTATTCTTTTGGTGCTTTAGCTCAACCAGGGCCTCATCCTGTTCAGCCTCTGCTTAAACACATCAAGAAAAAGGCTAAGGTCTACATCTACACATTTTAGTTTGTTGCACTGATGTTGGCGCTTATTTATATGATGTGTTTTGTTTTGCACAGATGAGAGAACAAGAGCGACAGGCATCTGGAGGTGGTGATATGTTTTTCATGCGAACTCCTCAAGATCTCACAGGCAAAGATGGAGATCTGATTTTGGCAGAGTACAGTGAAGAATACCCACCACTGATTATGCAAGTGGGAATGGCTACCAAGATAAAGAACTACTACAAACGCGTGCGTTTCAGATTACTTATCTAAGATACATGTGCTGTTTATACTATTTTAAAATAGTATCTTTTTTTAAAATACTGTTATTTACTTCAGAAACCTGGTAAGGACCCAGGAGCACCAGACTGTAAGTATGGAGAAACTGTGTACTGCCACACGTCACCCTTCCTTGGATCTCTGCATCCTGGACAGCTGCTGCAGGTTGGTTTATCCAAGGTTTGGTTTATCCACAAGAACATCTTTATAGAGATATTAACAGCTATAATATATATTTTTAGGCATTTGAGAATAATCTTTTCCGTGCACCAATTTACCTCCACAAAATGCCAGAGACAGATTTCCTGGTTTTACGAACACGGCATGGATACTACATCAGAGAGCTTGTGGATATCTTTGTAGTTGGTCAGGAGTGTCCACTGTCTGAGGTCCCAGGACCCAACTCCAAAAGAGCAAATACCCACATCAGGGACTTCCTACAGGTGAGGGGTTGCAATCCGCAGTGAATGAACTTAAATCTCCTGTGTTCACCTCCATGCTCTAATATTGTTGTTGTGTGTAGGTATTTATTTACAGGCTGTTCTGGAAGAGCAAGGACCGGCCCAGGAGAATCCGGATGGAAGACATCAAAAAAGCTTTTCCTTCACATTCTGAGAGCAGCATTAGAAAACGTCTTAAACTTTGTGCTGACTTTAAACGCACAGGTACAATGAGCTCCTATATCCTTTTATAGCACTGTATTGTGTAGTCATCAGGGACATGTTGAGTTTATGTTGAGGCTATGTGTTTTTGAGCGCTATTTGAGATCCACAGTGTGTGTACCCTGAATATAC
The DNA here is from genome assembly GCA_029959045.1 of Taenioides sp. WSHXM2023. Lineage (NCBI taxonomy): Eukaryota > Metazoa > Chordata > Actinopteri > Gobiiformes > Gobiidae > Taenioides > Taenioides sp. WSHXM2023. Next base: position 15,491,385 of record CM057098.1, on the reverse strand, counting down.
AGGCAGGAAAATGAGGTGGCAAAGAGGTTTTTACTTCTACCAATATGGAACTTACTCTGAAGGTATGCTGCAGTTCAGGGCAGTTCAGTTCAAAGGATAAGCTGTTTAAAAACAATAAAGCTGTTATGTTTTAAGATTTGGGTGTAATCTATAGAAAATGGTATAAATGATTCTTCTTGTACCAGGAATGGACTCAAATTGGTGGGTACTGAAGCCCGACTTCAGATTACCCACTGAAGAGGAGATCCGAGCCATGGTGTCTCCTGAACAGTGCTGTGCGTATTACAGCATGCTGGTGGCTGAACAGAGACTGAAGGTATTTCAGACACTTTTGACTGACATGGTACAATATATACATAACACTGTGTCCAGTTCACTAAGCATAATATTCAATGTTTTAGGATGCTGGTTATGGAGAGAAGTCATTCTTTGCTCCAGAGGAAGAGAATGAAGAGGACTTTCAAATGAAAATTGATGATGAGGTGTCAATGCAATACAGTTTGTTACCCTCACAAGTGAGTAGGCAGTGGAGTAGGTGGTTAATCATTACAAAAATGTTTTGCTTTAGGTTCGGACAGCTCCCTGGAATACCACGAGAGCATTCATTTCGGCCATGAAGGGAAAATGTCTGCTAGAGGTCACTGGTGTGGCTGATCCTACTGGCTGTGGAGAGGGTTTCTCTTATGTTAAGGTGCCCAACAAGCCCACTCAACAGAAGGTTTGTTTGACATTTACTAACCTAGATTTAATTTAATTATTTTCAACTGAGAACTGGATTAATGTTGCTCTTTTGTTGTTTTGTAGGATGACAAAGAACCACAGCCTGTCAAAAAGACTGTGACAGGAACTGATGCCGATTTGAGGAGACTTTCTTTGAAAAACGCAAAGCAGCTTCTACGCAAGTTTGGTGTACCAGAGGAGGAAGTAAGAACTTTATTTATTGAGTTGGTGTTTAAAAATGTTGCATCCAAATAAATGATTAAATTTTTGTCTATTAGATAAAGAAGCTTTCTCGGTGGGAGGTTATTGACGTAGTGAGGACCATGTCCACAGAGCAGGCCCGTTCAGGCGAAGGGCCCATGAGTAAATTTGCCAGAGGCTCACGGTTCTCTGTGGCTGAGCATCAGGAGCGTTACAAGGAGGAGTGCCAGAGGATCTTTGACCTGCAAAACAAGTTAGAGACATCTGTATTTTTATTCATGGATTCTCATTTGATCTAGTCTTGACTTACATTTTCTAATTTACCCCAGGGTGTTGGAGTCAACCGAGGTGCTGTCCACTGACACAGACAGCAGCTCTGCTGAGGACAGTGACTTTGAGGAGATGGGAAAGAATATTGAGAACATGCTGCAGAACAAAAAGACCAGCTCACAGCTTTCTCGAGAGCGTGAGGAGCAGGAGAGGAAGGAGCTCCAGAGGATGTTGATGGGAGAGGAGAGTGACAGAGACCACAAGGGCCGCAAAGACAGACGGAAAGGGTTATGTATGTTTTAAATCTAAGTCTTGTGTTGTGTAGCTAGTCTGTTCTCTTTACTTCTGACATCCTAATGTGTGTGTGTTTTTTTTTTTTTTTTCCCTCTTCAGCAAGTTCTTTGTCCACCAGCTCCCACAAAGATGATGACACTTGTTCTGTCACCAGTCTGAACTCTTCAGCCACAGGGCGCAGGCTCAAGATTTACCGCACATTCAGAGATGAGGACGGGAAAGAGTATGTCCGCTGTGAAACTGTGCGCAAAGCCTCTGTCATTGATGCATACCTGAGGATCAGAACCACAAAGGATGATGACTTCATGTGAGTGGGTTTAACATGGCTCTTTTACAAGGTATATGAACATGCTAATGATAATTATTTTTGCAGCCGGAAGTTTGCCCTCTTTGACGAACAGCACAGAGAGGAGATGAGGAAGGAGCGTCGCCGCATTCAGGAGCAGCTGCGCAGACTGAAACGAAACCAAGAGAAGGACAAGTTCAAGGGGCCGCCAGAGAAGAAGGCCAAAAAGGCCAAGGAGAGGCCAGACCTCAAGGTAAAAGTAAGCTTGCTGATTCAATACTATTTTCCTCCCTGTCCCTCTTTTTCTGCTTGGTACCAAGCTCAAACTTGCATCTGCATAATTGCTTATACTATTAAATCATTTTATAGGTAAATAGTTTTTCGTGTTCCTTAATTTTTACTTCTATTCCCTAGCTTAAGTGTGGTGCTTGTGGTGCTATTGGACACATGAGGACCAACAAGTTCTGCCCACTGTACTATCAAACCAATGCTCCACCCTCTAACCCTGTGGCAATGACTGAAGAACAAGAGGAAGAACTGGAAAAGACTGTTATTCACAATGACAATGAGGAGCTGATCAAAGTGGAGGGCACCAAAATTGTACTGGGCAAACAGCTCATTGAAAGGTATCATGAACGACCAGTTATATTATATCACATTTATCTGAACATCAGGACCATGTGAAAATATTATGTTATTGCAGTGCTGATGAGGTGCGAAGAAAGTCTTTGGTGTTGAAGTTCCCCAAGCAACAGCTTCCTGCAAAGAAGAAGAGGCGTGTAGGAAGCGCTGTGCATTGTGACTACTTAAATGTGAATATTAACATATTGAAGCTTTGTTGTCACTTCCAAATACCAGCTTTTTACGTTTTTATTTATTTATAGAAACCACACAAGTCCATCCATCGCAGACGCACTGACCCCATGGTGACTTTATCTTCAGTGCTCGAGAGCATCATAAATGACATGCGGGACCATCCAAATGTAAGACATAACACAAATAATTCAATTGTTTCTCATCTTTCATTTGTTTCAATCATCTGAATTATTCCTATAGACATACCCCTTCCACACGCCTGTGAATGCCAAGGTTGTGAAGGACTATTACAAGATCATCAGTCGCCCGATGGATCTACAAACCCTGAGAGAAAATGTACGAAAGCGTCTGTACCCATCGAGAGAGGAGTTTAGAGAAGCTGTGGAGCTTATTGTCAAGAACAGTGCCACTTACAATGGTATAAACATAACATCTTGTGAGGAGGCATCTCTCAAATATCTGTACATGTTTTTTCATAATTGTATTATTCAATCACAGGGGCAAAACATCCAATTACACAAGTGGCACAGTCCATGCTAGACTTGTGTGATACAAAATTAAAGGAGGTTAGTATTACTATAAAATCAAATATGCTAGATAATAAACATTTATAACCCTCTTTTAAATTTATTTGTGTTTGTGTAGAAGGAAGACAGACTGGTGAGGCTGGAAAAAGCCATCAACCCTCTGCTGGATGATGACGATCAAGTTGCGTTCTCTTTTATATTGGACAACATTGTGACTCAGAAAATGATGGCAGTGCCTGATGTGAGTCTTTTTTATGTTTTTTGTTTTATTAATTTCTTTCATGAAGGACAAAAGTTATTAAAACCTGAAGGGCATTTTACATTATGCTGATGACTGTATCCATTTTCTTATGAGCAGTCATGGCCGTTTCATCATCCTGTCAACAAGAAGTTTGTGCCAGACTATCACAAGGTCATTGCAAACCCCATGGACCTGGAGACTGTCCGGAAGGTGCCACATGACGCAAAGCTATTCATAGTTTTATCAACAGAAATAACTTGTCATTTACAGGATTTTGTGCCTCTTTCAGAACATTTCTAAACATAAATATCAGAACAGAGAGACCTTCCTCTCAGACATCAGTCTCATTCACAACAACAGCATCAAGTACAATGGTAAAATATTACATTTATTCATTATTGAAGACATTTTTCAAAACAAAACTAACTAAAATATTCTGGACATTTATTTATTATCTTTTACAGGTCCAGACAGCCCATACACCAAAACAGCTCTAGAGATAGTCAACGTTTGTAAACAGACTTTGGCGGATGTATGCATCTCTCTCTCCATCTATGTCTATATAATAATAATAAGTGTGTGTGTGTGTGTGTGTGTGTGTGTTTTATTTATAAATAAAATAATTGTTTACTTGTAATTGTTTGTGTACCCACAGTATGATGAGCACCTAACCCAGTTGGAAAAGGACATTTCCACTGCAAAAGAGGCTGCTCTGGATGCAGCCGACCTGGAGAGCTTGGACCCAATGACTCCTGGGCCCTATACTCCTCAGGTAAATCTTAAGGGAAACCTCTTCTCCTAAGCCACTTCCTGTTGATACCTCACAACATGTCGTACCATTTCCTCTTAAATCCTGACTTGCACTAACCCGTCTGTTCCTCATCTGTAATCATCTGTAGCTGCCTGATTGTAGTGTCTCCTTATCCAACCCTGTGTCTTTCTCCTTTGCTCCTTTTGGTTCTGTTCCTTTATTTGTGTTTGGGGTGCTCTCCTGTCCTCTGTTTGGCGTGGGCCAGCCTGTTGACCTGTTCGACAGTGGGGCCTCAGGAAGCATGGCAAGAGACACCAGCAGTCTTTTCTCTGAAGGCCCTCTAGTGGTTGCTACAGAGAAGAGAGGGGGTCAGGTATGAGTGAGTTAAGCATTTAGGCTTGCAACCACACTGCCTGAACACATCTGGATTGTTGAGATTCTTTCCAAAATATTATGAGCTAAGATAATTTCAGTCATCAACAGAAGGTGAAAGGGGTGAGTAATTATAGGTAAAAATAAAAGGTTTAGAGTAAGATATCAGACTATGGACAAATGGACTTGAAAGCAAAAATATAGTGGATTTACTGTAAATGTTATGCAATCGGCAAATTAAGAAATGGAAGAAAAATAAAAACAAACAAACAAAAAATGTTATTAGCTCTGTAAACGATAATAATTTCTTTTTTAGGGTCGTCACAGAAGACCCGGGGAAGAAGAGTCAGATGTGGACATTGAAGGCTTTGAAGAGGACGATGACGGAAAGCCCAAAACCCCTGCTCCTGTAAGTCTATAATACATGTATCCATTTTATAAAATTATTTAATCACAACATGATACAAGGGAATTTAATGAAAAAGTTTGTCCACGTGAAACTTGATAGTGATTTATGTTGGTTCTCTGTATTGTGTATCCAGGCAGAGGATGCAGAGGGAGATCTGGAGGATGACGATGATGAAGATGAGATGCTGCTGCCGCCTCGCAGACGAATGCATGATGAAGATGATGAGGATGATGATGAAGGGGAGGACAGCAGGTCAAATCGTCCAGCCCAATCCAGTGTGCTGTACCAGGACCTGCTCATGTCCGATGGAGAGGACGACGCCAGCGAGGAGGAAGGAGACAACCCCTTCTCCTGTAAGTTTTAACTTTTTATCCCATTATTATAATACTCAAAACAAGGTCCTGGCTGAAGACCAGATTGAAGAAGGTCTCAAGTGTTGCAGTTTGGTCACTTAAGCTCCTGACAAGGTTGCCTCAGAATATCTTAAAAAAAAGTGAGATACGATGAGAGGATAAAGTATAAGTGATCTATACTTGGCATGCATCTCTTTTAACAGGTCAAATAACCAAATAACCAAATGGAATGGCACAAAATACAAAACAAATACATTGTGTATGATGTGGAAATTGAATTACTGTTTGAATATTGGATTTAATGTATTTTGTTAATTTAAACACTGAAGTGAATGTATATTTTTCAGCCATCCAGTTGTCAGAAAGTGGCAGTGACTCTGATAGAGAGGTGGATGTCAGACCACAGCCCCCACGGAGAACCCAGGAGACCGCTCGCATGGGAATGGAGCAGGACGAGAGCATGATGTCCTATGAAGGGGACGGACCAGACGAGCCTCATTTGGAAGACAGCAATGTCAGGTATGGGTCTTGCAAGCGCCAACAACATGCACTGTTTTTGTGGGTCTCTTAATTGTTTGTCTTGGTCCAAAGCTATGGGAGCTATGAGGACCCAGAGAGCCGCAGTCAAATGCCCCCGTTGAGCCTGGGGAACGGCGATGAGTATGGCATCAGTGAGGAGGAAGATGATGAAGAAGATGAAGCTCGCAGGAGGGGCCCTGCTGTGCTGTCCCAAGTCCAACTCAGTGAGGACGAGGAGAGCGAGGAGTTCAGGTCCATTGGAGGAGACAGTGACATGGACTCAGATAATTAGTGGACTAATTATTTAAAACAAGTACTAGACTATGTAAATGTGATGTTTGTAAATACCTATGTGTAAAGAACAAATTTCATCCAACTTTTTATATTGTACACCATTATGACCTTGGCAGTGTGTCATCTTAAGATTTGTACGTTTTTTTATTTGTGCGATTGCACCCAAAATACATGCTTATTGTGTCGCTAAAACAAATAAATAAATTTGTTGCAATGATGCAGAGCAGTTTGTTTTGTTGTTTACAAGAGTGGCCAACAGAGGGAAATCTAACAAATTCAATCAAATTCTTTGAATGAAGTTAAATTTACAGCAGCTGGTTATATTTTCAACTCTGAAAACATTGTAATTTTCTTTTATGGTGTGTAAAATACATTTCTCCAGAACATCTACAAAACGATGACTAGCTTGTTGTTTACTGACTGAAATTTATACCTCTTTGATACAACACAAAATTATACTTGCCCCTGAGAAAACCACAAACTTGCCCCTTATGAAGCTGTCATTTTTGGTTTTGTGTCTACTGCTTTCTGTTGTTGGAAATATGTTCTTCAAACCTATTGGCCTACTTACCTGTCCACAATTGTTCTTTCTAAACTGTTGGCATATCAAGTCACTCTATCAACTTAATTTCATCTTTGTTGTTGTCTTCCACTTTGGAGTCAGGCTGCACCTCTGTTTTTGAGAGGAGCAAAAACTCTCCACAGAGGAAATGGATGGGTGTGGGATCCTGCATGGGCTGAGGGAGTGGGACCTCTGGCACCTTTTTATGGCTGTAGGCTGGTCTGGCTCCATGAGGTGAGCTGAATGGGATACAGACCTGTAACTTGAGTCTGTTCTTGCAGATGATGCACCTACAAGATGAAGACTGCAATTTATAATGACTACAATGTGACTTTGCTTATTCATATATTTATGACAATCTAACTGTTACTGCCTACCAGCTCTGATGTGAAGGATCTGGTCAAGATTGTAGTCGTCAAGTGTCTAAACTGCGACTGCTCCTCACTGCCTGCAGAGAGCGAAGACTGGTGCACATGGGTGAGGTGGACCTACTGGATGCACCTAAGACAACAGTTTGATTTTACACCACTCAAACACACACACACACACACACATACACACACAATCCTACTCTCATAATGAGCAAAGACCTTGATTTTGTGCACGCTTGAGCATCTTGTACTCATGAAGTCTGGTCACTTTTGGGCTAAGACAGGTTTCAGTAGTCATTCTCGCTGATTGGTTCACCAGCACAGATGCAGTACAGAAAGAGGCCTCTATCAAGTTTCTGTGGGTGATGTTTGTGGTGGTGTTAGAGCAGAGAGGAAGTGTCCATGGTGACTTGTGACATCTGAATGCGTAGAAATTCTCCTGTCACAAACCTACAAAACAACATATGATATGTCTCATAGGCAGTGCACCAGAAGCCAAACTGTATTATGCTATACTCACAGGCTTCCTGTATACGGGCCATGTCGTAAATATCTGTTATGTTTTGCAACTTGTAGTTTGATTCAGGCGAAATGCTCTGGTCATCGTGGTCTGCACTGATAGAAAAAACTCATGCATCATAGTCTCATTTAACATTCTTATTTCAAAGCAAAAGATCAGGCGCTTTACCAAAACTGTTGGAAGAGAAACTGCAGCTAAATGAAGTTTGGTCCATTGATAAATCAAAAGAGAGTGTGCCAGTTTGTTGTAGACCTGGATGTCACAACTCAGTTCTGTTGAAAGAAATCCACCTTTCATAAATATAAGGAGGTTTGAAAATGCAAGTTGTAAATGTGAAGATAAAAAGAAAATAAACCATTTACTTAAATTAAGCTGCCTCCATCTCAGAGCTGCAAAACGTGTCTGCACCATCTGAGAGCAGACTCTGTTTTTTCCGCAAATGTAAACTTTTTTGACGAAACATACAACCTGTCAGAAGCAGAAACGTGAATTTAAAAAAACAGATTTTGTTACGTACCAACTCTCTTCATCCTCCTCTCTCTCCTCCACATCCAGAAGATCTACTGAGTCCAAAGCTGAGAGTTCATTTTGCCCAGTCTCCCAAATGTCTTTAGAAAAATCATAGCTGTACATTGATCCATTCATTATACAGGTGGGCACAGGTGAACTTGACCCAGACTTGAGAGTTTCTAGTCTAATCCTGGCGTCCATGTCATAAGAGCTGCAGCCAGTAGTTGCAGTAGGGATTTGAATTTCCATTAATTCTGAGAGGCAAAAGTTTAAAATCATTGACCAAAATGTTGTTTCCATTATTTGTGCCATAGTCATTGTTTATAAAGTATTTGCTGCTTTCCCCATTCAGTTGACTCTGAAGCTCCATTTTGCAAGTCTATTCCAAGAAATGAACAAATTCTTTCCAGTTTAACCAAATAGCCATTCAAATAAGATAGTAAAATTCTTACCTTTAAGGAATACAGTATATCTCACGAGGTAGCACGGTACCTTGAATAACAATATTTATTGACCCAGAGCTGCGAGTTGAGTAAAGGCACTCAACAGACTGGATGGATTTAAAGAAGCAACATAAATTTATGTGGATTAAATGGTTTGTAAGGTGCAGTGAAGAGAAGGAATCTCTCTTAACATCCACATGACTGAGCTAAGTATTAATTCTCACTGCTAGTATGACACTGCCTACTGTATTTGGGTTTGACAGAATTTTCTGGACAGCAAAGATATTAAAAGCATACTGTTTGTAATTCTGTGTCTTTGCCTTTGGCATGTGTATATAATGTTTCCTGTGCAAATTTAGGTGTGATGCCTGGGTCATCAGAATCAGAGGAAGTCAAACTGAGAAGTGTGGTTGAATCAGATTATGCTGCTCGCTGTTTTGCACTTAGAGCACTTAGAGATCTCATGTCATTTCAACAAACACACGGCAATAAGCTTGGAGAATCCTGGGTATAAAGCTGCTGATGTATAGTGAATGAACCAGCCAGTGTCCTAATGTAAGCCATGACCTTATTTGTGTTTTGGTCCATGGTCCGTCAGTCTGTGGCAGTGCACACTGTACTGTGACCATACATAGATTTCATGATACTGATGAGCCTGCCCTTCGTGATGAGGAAGAGGCGGTGCTTCCTCTTCACCTCCGCTGCACCTGCGCGCTTCCGCCCGGCCTTCTCACATCTCACCGCCCACAGACGCTTCCTACAACATCGCTGATGTCTGTAACAACGGCCAACAATAGGCCCCCTGACCTGGATCTAACTTATGGGACATGGCGATCGTTTTGAGAGGACTTTAAACTAATGTGAAATGTGGCCAAAACTACGACCAGCCGATTAATAAAAGTGTAGCTGTGCCTGGCGGGGAAATGCAGGACGAAAGCGGCAAAGCGCCCCCCGGGAGCCCCGCTGCGCAGGTAGGAACTTGATGTGAACTCCGCTGTTGAACCTCTGCACCGTATCACTATGTTTGTAATGTCAGTCCACCGTGTAAAAGCAGTCTGTATCACAAAGATTCCTGTATCCGGTTTCAGGTGGGATGTGAAATAAAGACGAAAAAGCTTAGTGGTTAAACCAGTTTGTCCGCATCGCTCCATGGTCTTTCTGGAGCTGCCTTAACTGTATACAGTAGAGACAATAATTAACAGATGTCTTTACCCAAACTTTTCTCAAGGCATTACGAAACAAGTGAACATTCATGATATCTGTAGTTTAGTCTATGGGCCTGTACTTTTCCCCGCCTATTCTGTTATTGTGAAGTTTATTCAGTTTGCTATGAAAAGAATAAAGAATAAAAATAAAAAAAATCTGACAGTGCCTCTGACCGGGTTTAATAAGGCTTCTTTTCATGCAGTCTTTTATCAGTCATGTATATTACAGGCTGTAACCTGGATTTATTATAACATCTGTGAAACATATAACACCTGTAATGAGCATTGGTATTGTTTCCAAGTTTTGAGTCACAGATGATGTTGACTTCCTCTTTTTTTTAAATTACATCCCATGTTAAGGTTTGGGGAGGAAGAGGAAGTTGTGCTATTTGATGTTTTGATGTCTCTAATGTTAATAATTTCTTTTATAGAATTCAGTACATAAAAACGGACATGCTGTTACTCAGAATGGCCATAACGGGACATATACAACAGGACCCCAGACACCAGTGGACTCCAGAGCCCCCAGTCCTATGCCTGCGCTCCCCTCAACCATTCCAAGGGAACAATGGGGTGGAAAATATGAGTTCCTACTCTCCTGTATCGGCTACTGTGTTGGGCTTTCAAATGTGTGGCGATTCCCATACCTATGTTATCGCAATGGAGGAGGCAAGTCTCTGACATCATGAATACAAACTTGGATGATCAAATGCTGTGGTGTGTTCTTGGGCGTGTCCTGATTTATTTCACACTCACATGAGAATTCACAGTGGCATTTGGTAAAACAGCAGCAGTTTATAAAGTCATAAGAAGACACTGTGACATTCTTGATTACACTGTGCATATCTGATAGCCAGGGTGATGCTATATCTAGAAATAAATATATCAGCACTAAAGAAGTTACTGTTAAAACTATCTAAGATGTATAGAAAAAGCTCTTCTTTGCTATTCTTCACAATCCCAATCTAATTCTGTTTTCTGGTGTTCATAGGTGTATTTCTCATCCCATACTTTATTATGCTGTTTGTCACTGGAGTGCCACTGTTCCTCATGGAGTTGAGTTTAGGCCAGTATGGAGCAGCAGGCCCGATCACTGTGTGGAAATGCTGCCCTCTACTAAAAGGTAATAAAGTATTTCTGTGTATGATAAATGAAAACGTCATAAACAAGACAGAGTAGCTAATGGATGATTGAGGAATTGTACCCAGCTATTTAGAGCAGAGGCCTGTAATGACAACAAAGGAAAAGTACGGCATTGACATTAATGAGTTGTGTCACCAGTCATTCCTGAATAACTGCAGGAACTTTACTGACTCATGACTGCCACGTCATGTGTTTTGTAACATGTTACTTTAATCTTATCATGTAGCCAATTTTGTCTTAATACAGACCTGAGCATTTTCTGGGCATATGGCCCTAGGACTGGTTTTTGCTGGCCTCCTGCGTGTTTAATTATATTATAATGTTGGCACAGGTGCATCCTGTCTACTGTCAATGTTACCTGGCAATGTTACTTGGGCTAGTCTAATGTCCTTAGGCATGTCCCTTATTGTTTTCATTAGAAGAATGATGTGTTTAAACCTTAAACATGACTGTTGCTATCTCTCTTCAGGAATTGGCATTGGGATGCTGTGTGTGTCCACACTTGTGTCTCTCTATTATAATGTCATCATTGCATGGACATTTTATTACCTGGGCAGCTCATTTCAGAGCCCCCTGCCCTGGTCCTGTGACGCTGTAGCCAATGCAGCACTCTGTGGAAATGAGACAGAAGGCAATAACTATACCTCCAAAAGACTCAGCCCCACCGAAATCTTCTGGAAGTAAGAGCTTTTACAGTTTTATTGAAATTTTGTCTATTATTTATTTTATTACGATAAAATCTATTTATATTTGCACTACAAATCTCATATGTTGTTGACTTGCCTTTTTTTTCTCACTGGGGTCATAGTCTTTGTTCAAATACTGTCTGTTTACAATGACTTAACAGTTCACACCCTTTTGCCTGAGGAAGCTGTAGTTCCATAAGTCATGCTATAAATTAAAATACAGACGTTAACTTAATTATTTTGTTGGTGTGTGAATTTGACTCACTTTTTGTGTCGATACTTGTATGTGCACCCTTAATTAATATTAATTCTGATTTAATGCCATACTGTGAAACATTCCAGACAATAACATCTCCATGGAGAAAAACAGGTGGCGGACCCTCTACCAGAAAAGTTACACATTGCCAATTCCAGTTTAGTCATAATTCTGATTATTGTGAGCAGAAACATCACAATAAAAAAGAAAAAGATTGGTCACAATCCTTTAATTAACTTTTGTTCATGGTGGGTTTATTTACACAGCCAGTAAAATCATATAGCTGATAACATTAGATAACCTAATTTTACATGCAGTATTTACATGCAGAAGAGAAATCTGATCATCAAAAACACATGGTGAGTCAGGTAATCAAATGATTTTTATTTATTTGGAAAACAAAGAACAATTTATTTTAATTTTGTATCCTTGTCAACACTTGCATAGATGTGACCATTCGAAGAGAAATCAGAGTCCTCCCATCATATGTAACTATTACATGGCATTTCAATAATCTGATAATCCTGAAATCAGATAATGATCAGATTTATGGTCTGCATGTAAACAAAGCCAGTGTCTAATTTTAGATCACAAGTCCTCTTTCGTCTTTGTTTAATTTCTTGTACCTGATTTGCAGAGACACTGATGTGTTAATGTCCTGTATGTTTCAGTGAGCGTGTTCTGGGGGTAGTGTACAGTGAGGGGCTCCATGACCCTGGCCCTGTGCGATGGCAGTTAGCTCTCTGTCTGCTGGCCGCCTGGTTCATCATCTTCCTGTGCATGCTCAAGGGCATCCACAGCTCTGGGAAGGTACATTAAAAAGCAAATATAAAATAATATAATACACCATTTAGTTTTATAAAGTCTGCATCTGTTCTTTACCACAGGTGGTCTACGTAACAGCCACCTTCCCGTACTTTGTGATCATTGTCCTAATCATCAGAGGGGCTACACTTGAAGGATCGCTGCAGGGCATTGCTTTTTACCTCACTCCAGATTGGGCCCGGTTAGGAAGTGCACAGGTATAAAAAAAAATGCCTAAATAATAATAATATACTGTTGAGAAATTATTAGATAATTATGTGTTCTGACCTACTGGCTGTATAAACATAGTCATATTATTGTAAATAACATTATAATATACTGAAGTCACTTTAATGAGATTTATTCTGTTCAGATGCTGCACTGTTACTTTTATTGTACATAATAGTTTTTCTGGTATTTTATATTTTTGCTCCACCGAAACAGTGTGTTACATTAGAGTCTATTTTAAGTCTATTTTTAAATTATTTTTAAGCCATTATCTATTATCTTGTTTTTATTGCATGTTACCATTTTCCTGCTGTTCTTGAACTGTGTGTTGCAACACTGGAATTTCCCCACTGTGGGACTAATAAAGGCATATCTTATCTTATCTTATGCCTGGCATTCAGACAGGCTCTGTCTGAATGCTCTGTCAGGCATACATTGTCAGGCTCTGACAGAACTGTGCAATCAGGTTTGCATACTTCAGTTATGCATAGGAAACAAACTCATCGGTCATCTCCAATTTAGTACAAATCAAATTTTTCTCATGTCTGATTCACAGCTTTTAGTGCTTCACCCATTCATTCTACACAGGTCTGCAAATTTTCAGTCCTGTTTATATTTCTGTTTCTTATGAACAGCCATGTTTGTTTTAATATGAGCAGACCATGCGTACTGATTGGCTAATCCGCCTGACAGGCACGTCCATCAGAACTCTGCAACAGTTTAAATGGTAGTGTTTTGCTAATAATACACTGTATAAACCTGTGTAATAACTGCTATTTCAATGGCTTTTTTATTTTTGTTTTTATTAACTGTGTCCCCCCCTGCAGGTGTGGAATGATGCAGCCTCACAGATATTTTACTCTCTGGGGATTGGTGTTGGTGGGCTCCTCTCGATGGCCTCATATAACAAGTTTGACAACAATGTGATCAGGTATGTTGTCACTTTATGTGTCTGTTATCTATTTGAATTAATGTTTAATGTCCTGTAATGCGCCTTGTTGTCTTATTAAATGTTTAATGTTTTTACTGGCCTTGGGTTAGGGTTGTTAGACAATGGACATTAACTCTGTCATATTTATATTCAAGCTGCTTGCTGACACTTAATGTGCACTTTCCTAATTCAAATAAACACATAAATGAAATTAAGTGAGGCCTTATTTGCAAAAGTAGTAACTGCTGCTGCCATCAAGTATTTAAATTATGTTTCTTACAGGGATACTATAGTTATCACCGTGGGGAACTGTGCGACCAGCTTCTTTTCTGGTTTTGCCATTTTCTCCATCCTGGGACACATGGCGTGGAGGAAGGGAGTGCCGGTCAAAGAAGTGGCTGACACAGGTAATTTGCATTTTCTTTTAAAGCTGATAAAACAAATTTAATCCAATTCAGAAAGCGTCTATTATTTTTTAGAGCAACTGACCCATTCAATATATTAAAACTTTATTTGAATTAAAAATTAGGGTACTTTTATGCTGGTTAAAGCCTTAATAATTTGGGGAATGACACTGCAGGTTTTCTGCAATGATCATATAAGATAAAAAAAAACAAGGCAAAATTATGCTAATTAAGGTGTAGTGTTTATACAGTAATATCTATACTGCAAAATAAAAGCATCACAATATTATATTAAATATCACATTTTAATTATTTATTTTTAGATTTTTATTAGATTAGATTAGATTTATTGTCATTGTACAAAATACAACAAAACTAATAAAGCAAAACTCTTCCATGGATCATGATTTTTAAAAATATGTCTTTCAATATTAATGTTCATGAACATAGACGAGACAGTCATTCTCAACAAAACACTATTGAATCAATCCCTCCAAAATCTCCACATCACATGCTTTTAGTGGTACAGGATTGGCTAGGAGACCATTTAATCCATTGCACAGTCCTGTTTCATTGGTAAAGATTTCATCATGTTTTCTATAGGTCCAGGTTTGGCATTTGTTGCTTACCCAGAAGCTCTTGCTTTGCTGCCAGGGTCCGTATTCTGGTCCATCCTATTCTTCCTCATGCTGTTTATGCTGGGAGTTGATACTCTGGTAAGCCCCGCACACAGACAATGATGCATGAGGCCCTCTCGCTGTAATAATGTCGGGCTCTGTTACCCTCAGTTTGGCAACATGGAGGGCATCACCACAGCAGTACTGGACGAGTTTCCACAGCTCAGACAAAACGCATTACACAAGTCTTTGTTCCTGGGCGTACTCTGTTTTGCCTTCTACCTTATGGGCCTCCTGCTGGTCACTGATGTAAGTGACCTGCATAATTCACTTTACATATGTTTATTATTAATCCATGTGCTGTTACACTCACATGTCAGTCCCATGTGTTCATAGGGGGGCATTTACTGGTTCACCCTCATTGACTCATTCAGCACCAGTTTTGGCCTCATCATAATTACCCTGTTCATGTGCCTTGGCATCTCCTTTTTCTATGGTATAACACCCACAGCCTCTACTGCATTCACTTCATCTTTGTCTTCATTTTTTGTAGCATTATTTGCTTTTCTAACATCATCTGTTTTTTATATACATATATACTCTTACTGGTATTAACTGTCTTATGTGTTAATAGGAGTGAACCAGTTTTGTCAGGACATCGTAGATATGATCCGTCACTGTCCTCCGTGGTGCTCCAAAGTTTTGCTTTACTTCAAAGCATGCTGGGTTTTCTTCACTCCGTTTCTTCTAATGGTAAACACATTTTTTATGATTAATCTTTTATTTATGTAAGTTCGCATCTTGAGACTTAATTTTCAATCCAGATTTGTTGGGACATATGCAGTAGTTTTGCATAACAGATGAACACAAGTTAACCCATTTAATTTAACTTCATTAATCCTCAGGGAAAAATCAGTAATACTATACTTATACTTCCTTTAAAATGTTCTCTGCATTGTATCGTATTTCTATACGTATTTCTATACTGCTGTAAGCGTAACTTGATCTAGTGCATCAGGAACTCTGGTGCTGTTTAAAAATGCAGATACTTTATAGGAAAGTCAGTAAAATGATTTCTATGATAAGTAGCTGCAGTTGAACTGAAACCCAGTGTAAATAATTAAAATGTGTCTTAGTCACTGGCTTTACATTGCACATTGCTCATTGAGTGTTTTTTCTCTTTACATAGTTCATCCTCACTTTCATCTTCATTGAAATGTACAACACGCCTCTTCAGTACGGGTCCTATGTGTATCCCATGTGGGGTAAAGCGCTCGGTGTGTGCATGGCAACAGTCTGCTGTCTACAGATTCTTATTTGGGGCATTGTTGCCATCTGCAAAGAAACTGGGACGCTGAAAGACGTCAGTATCACCTCTGTTTCATTCTGTCCTTGTTAGGTCTTCTTACACACTGGACTTTTTGTTGTGTCCCGTCCTCATTTTACACACATGAAAAGATGAACTAATGTGCTTAACATTAGGGCTCCAATAATTAATCAGCTAACTGTGACTAGACTATAATTCAGATTTTTATCAATAATGCACTTCTCTGTCTAGAATCCTTCATCCATCATATTTGAACCTTTTATTTGGTTATAAATGTCTCTATAAATATCAGTCTACAATAAAAATAATTGTTTGATGTCTAGTTGACTAATGGAAAAATTAATCATTGACTACTTGACTACTAATATAATTGTCAGTTGCACTACTACTCAACATGACTAGGGTTTTACTGACTATGCTATGGTTTCTTGTTACAGCGTTTTCAAAAATCGATTCGACCTCTAAACTCCTGGAGGGTGAACAATTTGAACAGCGCCGGACGGGTGGAGGACCGGGTGGAGCCAGAGAGAGTGGAGGCTCCGTTTACAGTGACGCTCACGGATATGGACTTCACCGCTATGACTTGGGAGGTGGGGAGCCACGCGTGACCCGTTACAGAACCGAGAATGACTTATTTTATGAAGAAACTATTACAATTGTACAACTTGACTCTGAAAGCTATATCTGTACAAACTGTCCTGGAGTGCTCCTGGATTTATTTCCTAAATCAAGCTGTTGTTTACGGTCAGGACAATCTTTAGCTCTGAAGATGTTTTTATGTTTTAAGATGTGGATGATATGGACTCCATAATTTATTAACATTGCCAGTGTCAGTAAATAATTTATTGTTTATTATTTTATTGCTTTACCTGGTTCCACAGCATAGCATTAAACTTCTCTGTCTCCATAAAGGAGGTCCACTCACAGTAATAATTTTCACTGTACTTTTCTAGCAATAAAAATGGCTGTAATTAAGTAAATATGACAAATATATCATACTAAGGAACACTGTAGATAAAGCAATAAGGAGATGGTGCACGGCCCACGAGAAAAGTTGGACAATGCACCTTTTATTGTTCTGCGACAATGTACTGTTAAAACAACTTAAACCACTGGTTGGGTTTTTAAACTATTATTATTTTGCAAAACTGTTTTTACTGTAAATTATAATTATCATAAATAAATGAAAACATCATAAATTAAAGAAAAATATACGTTGCCAAACTAGATGCTTGTCATTCAGATGTCTTAATTGTGTGATGGACATTGAACTGTCTACATTTCAAGTAGTTATTTTATTTTAAATGTTTTGATATTTTGATCTACAGGGACTGTTTACTTGTTTGCATACGTTTGGAACAAGAGGGAATAGCTGGTCTCTTTCATGTTCTTTGTAAACTATTGTAAATGGCATAGTGGCTTAGGATTGCAAAAGTAGTTATTACTCAAAAGTTTCTTACCTTAAAATGAAAACTGCTGTGTTGCACAGTCGACATGCTGCTTATGTACATGATAGATGTTTATTTAATATTGTAGAGTAGAATCTGAAACTGTCAATAATATTCTATATGTTACCTTGTTTCCTTTTGTTGTTTTAATATGCAAAAATAAAACATTAGTGTCACTGTATGGACATCGTCACTGCATTCACCTAGTTGAAACGATCAACTATTATTACATAAAATTTATTTAATTTCATATGTAATAATGTAAATACACAATTACAGCTCATTGCTTAAATAAACAATCATAAAAAATAATATTAATATAAAATAAATAAAACAGCTACTCGAGTAGTGCGGAGTCTGCAGATGAGCGGATATTGCGTCTACATTTTCCCGCGTTTTCTTGTAGGGAGTTTGGGTTCGCTCGTTTTCGAAATTGCTGTAACCTTTAGTCACGTGGTATGGTAAATTACAAAGATTAAATAATGTTAATCCCTTTCTGCATAATATATTGCTTTAAATCAATGTTGCTAACTAAATAAGGAGTTAGGTCAATGAACAAAATGCTAATAATTTCGCAATAACAGTTTAATCTTAATATATTTTAGAATTTACAAATACAACCGCGAACCCTGTGAAGCAAAACAAACGCCCCTCACGGACGGCTTGAGGAAGTGGAAGCTGGATTTTGTTGTATTGTTTCCACAGAACTCGCGTATTGTGCTTTACCCTTTGTTATCGCCTTATTTTTACGGGTTTATTGTAAAATTTTAACTGTTTACGATTAAAGAACATATTTTTTGACGATGCCACCCAAAAAGCGCAACTCTGGTACACAGAAAGACCTCATCAAGCCCGGTGCTGAAGCTGGATCTCAATCGGACAAGAAGGAAAGCCCAGTATTATCCTTGAAAAAGTAAGTCACAGGTTTAGACATTATTTGTGTGCGTGTTACGTGTATCTATGTTGAACTTCGTGTTAGCTAACTACCACCATGGACCAGGATCGAGCCCTAATGTACTCTTCATACTCTTGCTAGCTCACCATTTTAGTCTTTCTGCTTGCAAAAGTTAATGCAGTGTTCTTTAAAGGTTTCTGCTAACTACAAGCACAGTTTAATGGGCACGGACTTGCATTTCTAAAATACTTGTGGCGTAATACCCGTTTAATAGAATAACAACGTTTCTGCCATGATAACAAAGCTCTTCATTGTTGTGAGAGGGTCGCAGTATTTCACCCCTCTGACCTCTGTTGTTTTCCATCTCCAGACACAGGGATAAAGACACAGAGTTCGTCATCTTCTGCAAGAACCTTCATGTGTCAGACCTGGTGTGTGAGCAGACCTGGAAACTCTGCAAAACTGTCCAAGAAACAGTGACTGAAGAAGTGGTATATGTATTATTCTAATCCATGTCCTATGTATGCTCTTGTTTTGTTGAATTAATATTTACTGTACTCTGATTCTTCCAGGCAAAGCTGTGGGGTGCTTGTCTTTTTGTGACTGTGACAGACCTTGACGCAGCATGTTTTACCTTAACTCAGCTTCTCAAGGCTGTCAACATGAAGTAAGATCATAACTAGGAGTGGGTGATGCTGACAAAAATAAATATCATATTGGAGTATGCCAATAGCAATATTCCAATAGCAATCCAACAAAGATGTGCAAATGTTTTACAGTGTTTTGATTGAGGTATCAGACAAATGTGTATGCTGTATACCTTTTCTCCGCAGTGTCAAAGGGTTTCTGGGTTTTGTGAGAAAACTTGATGTGAATCTCGATACTATCAGTACAAAAGTTAATGCAGCTGTAATGAGACTGGAGAAGAAGTATGATGTGACACTGGCTCTTTACCAAAGGTTTGAAAAGTAAGAAGATTTTAATATTTGCTGTTCAATCTGATTTGTGGTGTGACTTAAGATCTTAAAAGTTCAATGTCTTGTTTCAGAACATGTAAGAACATATTTGTTTTGGACTCGAATGAAGGGTAAGTTGAGGTACATTTAATAGATATTTAACAAAATCAGAGCAATATTTATCTAAATTAACATGTTTTTTATTCTTTAGAAACCGAGAGCTTGCACGAAACTGCTGGACACTGTTTCTCTTGGCCAAAGGTACAAATCTGTCAAGAATATAAACCACACAAGTCCTTTCTCACTTTCTCTGAGCAGTATTCCAGTATTCCATTCTTTTGTTATGCTATTACTTGTATAAAGTTACACTTGTTCTGTTGCTAGGAAAGGCTTTGCAGATGGAGGATGACTTGGTCATATCTTTCCAGTTGCTTCTTTGTGCAATGGAATATTTTATTAAGCGATGTCCTGCCGACCTTGTGCAGCCTCTTTACAGTAAGCTTCTTCTTTTTGCAAAATTCTCAATTCTAAGGTGTAAAAGTATTGCTAAAACTATTACATCCAAACAGGATTCATAAGTCAAAATACTGACTTGGAATTGCGTTTAAAGCTAATATTTTAACTAGTTAATATAGACGTTTATTCTCACAGAATCAGCCATCATAGTCCAGAATCCTCCAACACGAACATCTCGTCGAAGCCAAAACAAAACCAAAGCACGACCTCCTGAACCGGAGCTGGACCTGAAGCTGCTGGACACTTTAAGCAAAGAGAATGAATGCAATGCTGAAGAGGTCCGGGGGTGGACTTTTATTTTACACCAGACATATTTCTTTATGGACCAGTCATCTCACATTTTGCACATGCTATTACAGGTGAAGAATGTGTATCAGACGAGCTTCACTGCCTTCTTGGAGTCATTGCATCTTTCGAAATCTATAGATTTACCTCAGGTAATTGCCACTGATCTACACAGCTGTTATACAGTCCCTCCCCCACCCCATCCTTTTTCTTCCTCTGTCAGAAAAGGCTTGTAAAACTTGTACAACTGCTTCCTGTTAAGTACAGGTTGGTGTGTCAAATATGGTATCCATGGTGTCAGAAAAATTTGTACTTTGTCAGGGTATATATTGACTAGTAATATAATGGCTATGACTGGATGCTACTGTTATCCTAAACTCTAAATGCACTAAACAAACAACTAATTAAATCCAACATATATTGTTTTTGATTTATCAGGTTAACATGTTGAATCAGCAGTATGAAGAGCACTACCTCAAGGAGAGGGACTTCGATGCCCGACTGTTTTTGGATGGAGACGAGACCATCTTTGCTCCTAAAATTGAAATGTAATTTAGTCTTTGTCTTTTGGTGAATGTAAAACAATTTAAAAAAAATCAATTGCAACAATTGACTTTTTAATTTTTTTTATTTTTTAATAACAGAACACAAGTGGAAAAAACACCAAAGAAAAACTTGCAGGAACACGATGCTGTCCGCATCCCTCCACAAACCCCCATCAGGTCAGTTTATAGAAGTAACACAGGCATATAAGTGAACATGTTGTTTAAAAGCTTTTGATTAATTGATTGAATTGATCTGTTTTTACGCTTAGGGCGGCAATGACGTCTATTCAACAACTCCGAGGTGATCTGGTCTCCAATGGAGATAAGCCCTCTACAAATCTGAAGACATATTTTAAAGTATGATTCTTAACACAACAATGTGAATATAGCTGGAGTTAAATTAATTTAAAGCATTTCTGTTCAGAATTGTACTGTGGACCCCACACAAAATGTGCTGAAACGACTGGAAACTCTTGGGCAGACCTTCAGCCAAAGATTCAGCCAGGCTGTTGGTCCACGCCTCATTTCTACTGGGAAACAAGTAATATAATGATGTTTCAATGACAATTTACAGTGCATGGATATTTTGACTTAAAGATTGCTTTTTCATTAGAGATACACCCTTGGTGTCAGGCTGTATTATAAAGTGATGGACGCGATGCTGAAATCGGTAAGAACGGTTTAAAAAAAAAAAGTAAACATTTTAAATGTATCTTTTCATTTAAACCATACAATTTTTTTAATATTTAGGAAGAGAAAAGACTCTCCGTGCAGAATTTCAGGTATGCTTTTTGGCACATTGTAAATAATAGTAACTGATCATTTTAAGGGTTGTATTTATTTATTAAAGTTATTTTTCTCACAGTAAATTACTCAATGATTCAAAATTTCACACATCTCTTCTGGCCTGTGCTCTGGAAGTTGTCATGGCGACATATGGAGGTGGGTAATGTTTTTGATGCTAGTATATAGACAGTGCTTAGGCCTGCTGTTGTCTTGATATTATTGTCTGTTGTGTCATTGATTAGAGAGCAGTTTTAAGTCTGGAGGAAATGGCGGTGAGTCGTCTGAAAGCAACCTTTGCTTCCCCTGGATCCTGGACGTCTTTGAACTCGCAGCTTTTGACTTTTACAAAGTGATCGAGAGTTTCATCAAAGCCGAGCCAACTCTGAGCAAAGACATCGTCAAACACCTGGAGACCTGTGAAAACCTCATCATGGAGAAGATTGCATGGCTTACGGTCAGTACTGTCATCTATTTTATTTATGTGAACAACAAAAATCATTTAGTAATTTGGTTCAGTAAAAACTACTAATTAGGGATTAGGGTTATTTTTTATACATAACAACAGGTAACTTGGTCCTAATTGATGAGCACTAAAGTCCAGTTGATTGTTGTGGTGTTGTGGTTCATTTGCTGCCTCCAGACGATGGTTCTCGGTGCACCAGTCTCCGAGAGAAGTAATAGATGAGAGGATTTAAGCAGCAGTTTGAGCTGGCAACTGAAAGCAACGCTGGGTGCAGCGCTTTAGTTACTTTGGCCAGGGCACAGCCAGGAAGCAGTCCAGCATGAGTAAGTGTGTAGCCCAACAGGTTGATATGATACGGGACAAAACAAAGTAGAAACACACCCAGGACCCAGTAGATGATGGTGAGCGTGTGCTTACGGCGCAGACTGTGGGAGTGGTGCCATGGCTGACGCAGCACTGCCAAAATTCTGCAGTAGCTGAAGAGCAGGAGCGCTGTGGGCAGCACAAAGCTCCCTTGCACCAGCCCCAGAGCCACCAGGATTATGGAGCGATGCTGCGCAGAGCTGGGGTTCAGCAGACAGGGCTCATGTTGGTGAGAGGCAGCAGAGCGCAGGAACAGCAGGCCCAGACTGAGTCCTAAAACCAGGCTCCACAGCACTGAGCTCAGCAGCTGTGCCACACGTCTCCGCTGCACTGACGAGCTCAGAGGGTGGACCACTGCGAAGTAACGGTCCACCGCGATGCACACCAGAAAGAATATACTCCCATACAGACTGATGTATTTGAGGGTGAAGGTGAGCTGGCAGTAGGCGGCCCCAGGTGTCCATAGGCCCCTGATTGAAAGGGACCGTGCCTTTTGATGGTAGTAGTAGATTCTCAGGGGTAGAGACAGAACAAAAAACATGTCTGCTACAGATAAGCTGATTATGTAGATGGCTGTGCTGTTGAGTTTGTTGTGAGATCGTTGACACAATCTTCTTAAAGCCAGAGTGTTGGTCATCAATCCGACCAGGAAAATGATGCTGTAGGACACTTGGTAGAAGATGAAGCGGTAGGCTGTGTTCACTGTGCAGTTGAACAGAGGGGCATAGAGTTTGACTGGCTCTAGGCTCATGTTCCCCTGGTCCATATTTATGTCAAAGACCTGATGCTACCACACTACCATAGGAAATGAGTTCAGCGGAGTTGGGTTGCCTCTGTCACAACAGTTATACCTGCAGCAAATAAGAATTTTATGAGCTATAAAGCTTGAGTCTATATGTCAAGGGGACATAAATCAACTAATAAAGGGCAATGAACTAAATGAATATTTGCTGCATCGGACAATCACAGGCCGCCTACAAAAGATCAGATGTCTCCATAAAACTGGTATACATCATTGTTAATTAAATTAACATGGAGATTAAACTTAAGCCTTAATTAAGAGATTTTTGGTTAGTATCAGATTTAGTTGAAGAAATGAAAATGTTAAACATTGCACCAAAAACATGACATATTTAACACAGATGCCGAATAATCTTATGTTATAAAAGTCTGTTTCTGTGTTTTAATCTGTATAATATTTGAGAGATCCCCCATCATAAAGTAGATTTTACTGTTTCAGGATTGTAGGAAAACATGAATCATTATAGTATTAATCCCATGACTCACCTCAGGCTGTAACATCAGGGGAGCAGCCAAGAACTGAAAGAGTCACAGGAGACAAACAGGTGCTCCGAGTTGTCCCCTCCCACCTGGTCATTCTGTTACATATTGTCCATCTCGCTCTTCTGCCAAAAGGTGTATGAGGATACATTGACTGCCCCCCCTTCATTTTTCTGTGTTCTTTATTAAAACTATTTTAATCTGGGTTTGGATGGGTATTAACAGAATACAAATAAAATATAATTACAAACATATACAAATTATCTTGACTATTGAGTGACTAAATATCATTTCATGAGTCGAGCAGCAGAGGGTTAAGAATTCCAGTCCAACTGGGCCTTAGTCTCCCGCACTAATTTGTGGGAACTGAAATTTGTACAGGTAAATCCTTCACTATTTAGGTCACTGACTTAATTTAAAGTTATATATTTGTGATGGGTGAGTTTAGGGTTTAGGTTAGGTAAGTAGCAATTATGGGTAAAGTTAGGGTCAGTCTAGGAAATTAATGCAAGTCCCCTCAAAGTTTGGACACTCAACGTCTATGAAAGTTCCTGTGTGTTGTATGATTGTATTGATTTTTAACACTGATAAGAGAAAAAAAAACAAAAAACATTTTTTTATGGCAATCTTTTAATGTCACAGCAGTGTCATAATGGAAAACAATTGGTATTTGTTGAAATACAAATACCAACTGGGCTGCACATTACATTATGAAATGATTGTTTTCTGAAATCACATAGAATTGCTGTGAGAAGTAAACACTGGTTGTTTTGGCTGCACATGTGCCAATTTGCTGGACTGAGTTTGTAAAGTTGGCTCTGTTCTGGTTCAATCCTTTGGTGAGACATGTCATTGCAGGTCTCTTGTTTCACAATTTTCTGTTTTACTCGATGAATCTGCTCATGTCAGTGAGGACCCTCGGGCTACAGCCTCCACAGGAATGTAGTAGCGCTCAGTCTTGTAGCACATAACTGCTCTTCTATGGAGCGGCTTTATCAAAATCAGTTAGAATTTCTGAGGTATTGAACTGTAAATAAGTTATTTTATTAAACAAAATATAAGCTTTATGCTAGACTACAAAGTGCTTACAATAAAAAAAAAAAAAAAAAATCTTTTCTGCGATCAACACACACATGCTACAATACATTTAAACTAATTTAATACTGATTCATAGTCAAACTCAAACACAGGGCATCAACTATAACATTACATTACATTACAATGAATGACAACAAAAGGTCAAATATCAATATTACATTATTAAGAGTTCAAAGTGTGGCTTATGGGTTGGCTCCCTTCATTATCCTTAAATGTCTTTGTCTGAATTATTCGCAGACTCGTCATTTAGTTTTGATAGATTTGATCTTAAAGTGAGAGCTTTGGGGGTTGTGATGGGACTGTTCCTGGAGCTGTCTAACTGCAGTCTGTCAAAAAGCTTGGTCCCATTTTGCCATCTGGTGGACTTGCGTTTGATGGAGCTTTGAATGCTCTCTGAAGTGAAGTAGTAAATGACTGGATCAAAGCAGCAGTTGGTGACCGCTATACACAGGGCAATGGGGTAGATAGTTCGGACCACAAACTCTGCGTTGCACCCTTTGAGGACCTTGGAGCGAACCATGGTGTAAAATATGAGGTTGACGTTGTAGGGTATGAAACAGAAGCAGAAAATGACAATATGGACAATGATCATCCTTAAAACTTTAGCTTTGTTGAGACCCCCCCCGCGGCTGATGGTCTGGGGTTTTTTTAATGTCCTTAGCACCATGGCCGAACAGAACACATTGAGCAGAAGTGGGATGATAAAACCTACAGTTTCTATAAACATCACCACTTTGGACAGCTCTGATCTCCACTGGTCTCTGGAGTAGTTCTCGAAGCAATAGTAGGTGGAAGAATTGATATTTTTGAGGGATGTTGTCTTCAGTTGATAGCCAACAGCAATGCCTCCAGAAATTATTATTGTCCACACGGTTAAACAGGCAAGTTTGGCATTGCGTTTTGTGCGAATGGTTTTAGAGCGAAAGGGATACACAAGGGCCAGGAAGCGGTCTATACTGATGCAGGTTAGAAAGAGGATGCTCCCGTACATGTTGGTGTAAAATAAAGCCACAGAAATCTTACAAAGCACTGGGCCAAAAATCCACTCTTTCTTCACAAAGTAGACAATTCGAAAAGGCAGACTGAGGACAAAGAGAGAGTCTGACACCACCAGGTTCATCATGTATGTTGTGGTTTCATTTCTCAGTTTTAGAGTACAAGCAAAAATGTACATAGACACAGTGTTAAATAGAAGTCCGACTACAAACACCAGGCTGAACACTGCACTATATAGAGGGTACTTAAACTCATCACTTCTGTTGCATGGGACGCTAAAGTGGGAACCACCCACAGCACTGAAGTTGGAAATCTCTATGGAGCTGTTATACATGTTTACAGTTTGTTACTGTTTAAAATATTTAAAAATAGGCAAATGTGTTACTGGCAATTTGAAATTTGCATACCAGACATTCTTGTTGAAATGGTTTGACAAAAACAACCTCCTTGTCCAGTTGTACAAGTATCCAAAGCCCGTTGAAAATCTTTTCCTTAATCCAAATTTGACATAATTTTTTCCTTTGACAGTCTAGTCCTGTGTCTTCAAAAATGCTGATTCGTTAACTTATTGTGTGGTCCTGCTGATCCAGCCAAACCAATCCAAGCAAAGTTGATCTATAGTGCACTGCCGTGCCACTGTGTGTTGAACAAGGTGTTGTTCAAATGCTTCACCCAAAGAACACGCTCCACTATCAGGATCTGAAGGGAGGGTGGAGCTTTGGCAGACCAAAGTCCTCCCTCTGAGTTTTTATTGTGGTATAATCGAGCAAGTTTTGCATATTGTACTCAAACAATACACACTAGTTAAAGTTCATTATATATACTTTAAAATAAGGTCTGTCAATTCCTTTTGACTTTTTTAGTTTTTATTGTTCCACACTTAAAACACAGATTAAATAGATCCGAAGCAGATTAGATTCACAATGTGATAATCTTCGTAACATCATCTTTGTTAGGTAAAAAAGAGCTAAATTCCTTTACGTCATCCCATACTGTGCAGTGAGACACGGACATGTACTTTTGCTTTTGAGATGTGTCAGTCCAGAGCAGGGTGTGGTAATCGTCTCATGCAACGAGCCTGTACTTGCTGCTGCTGTGAGGAAACCACTTCCACTGATCTAGATCTACATCTGTGGGAAAAAAAAAAATGCTTGTGTGGTTTTCTGCTTTAGGCCATGCTCTCAGGTAAATGTGGTTTCAAAGTCCCTATAGTTTACGCTGAGCGATCATGGGCACATTCATCGTGTAATAAATAGAAGTTGTCTTCCGAATGTTTATTTTTTTTATTTACAGATCTTAGACAGAAGGGTGTGCTCTTGTGTCAACAAAATGAGCAACCCATTATTTTTGTTAGACTTATTAAAATCTTTCCTGCATCATATCTCTTCAGTTGGTCAGATGTTTGTGTGCATTTTCACTGGCTTGGTAATTGCAGTATTTCCCATTAATAAAGGAGGTGCCCCCCTTAGTTTAAAAACACCTGGACAAATCACACACCATTGCATATTGTATCATAAACATTTAAGTAACAGTTCAAAGGACTGTTTTAAAATTTAAGTGATATTTATACTCCACAAATTCGAATCTAGAATTGGAATTAATGGGAAACTGTGAAATTGTGTTGTCTGCGTGATTCCTGAGAGTGAAATAAATGCTATGTTTTCAGGGCTCCCCACTCTTTGACCTTCTAAAGCTTGAGCAGGAGGCGCCAGTGGAGACTCCAGCCAGCCTCAACCAACCACTGCAGCACAACCACACAGCAGCCGATCTGTGAGTGCTCAGAGTCAAGCTCTTAAAGCTGCATTTGGAACTTTTCTGGTGCAGGGTCTGTCAAATGGTATGATATTAAACATTTCTATCTTCATGGAGACTAAACCAGGCCAAGTTACAGGTCAGATCTGTGGAGAGGCAACCCCCCTCACAGTGAGAATGCCTGTTTTTCAAGGTATTTTTGATCTATAAAACCATCTGTAATTGAATAAATGTAAAGTAGAGCTATTTAATGGCATACTGTGGAACATTCCAGAGCAATGACGTATCCATAGAAACAAGCAGGTGACGGATCACCAACCAAAAATTTGCGTAGTGCACCCTTAACATTCTGCTATGTCAACACTAAGAAGCAGAGGTGGGTAGAGTAGCCAAAAACAGTACTCAAGTAGAAGTACAAGTAGTGGTCCAGGAAATGATTCAAGCAATGTTATTTTCAAAAGATGTACCACAAAAATGAGAAACTAGATCATATCTGAAAGAGTGGTGCAAGAAAAACAAATATTCAAATTATTTAATATTAATTAATAGTGTAAGTTTTCTCACTTTTCAGTTGCGCCTATCACGGTAATTACTATATCGACTTATCGTTAGATGGAGCGACCATTTTATCATGTGGACTTTTTCTTTGTACTAGTGGGGAACTTTTTCTATATTTTTCTATATTCTTTCTGCATAGATCTGAAGTGAAGAGTTGAATAAATGGCTTCTATGACTCATTAGATACAAAATAAATACTAAAGTGTTTTATTCTGCTGTTTATTTATTGCAATTTGTGTTTGTAATCATATACATTTAGAATATTTGTTTGGGTTATTCTGTCAGTGTAGTATCATTTATCTTCTAGATTTTCTGTGCCTGACAGGCCTACTCAGTGGGGAAAGTAACCACATTGACTTTCCTCTAGTATTATGTTGTTAGACTGTAAAATATGCTCAACTAGGTGTAAAACTACAATTTTATGAAAAAGTTACTCAAGTACTGCCCAACTCTGGTTAGTAGTGTAATTTGAAGACAATCAAACCTGTTCCTCAGCCTCTTTTATAAACAGATTATCTTTACACATGTCACTACTTTGTTGTTACAGCCACAAACATTGAAATGTTTTGTTTCTACAGATATTTGTCTCCTTTGCGCCCGGGTATTCGGACCTTGCCTCCTGAGTCCCCTGCCACCCCCAGTTCCCAGGCCCCTGCCCCTGCACCCGCCCCTGCACCCGCCCCAACCCAAGTCGCAGCTCAGCCAAGTCGACATGCAAAGTCTAACTCTCTCAGTCTCTTCTACAAAAAATGTAATTCAAGACAAAAAAGTTGATTTATATTATACTGTTTATTTTTTTATTATATTTAACTATTTGTGTCATTTCCATAGTGTACCGTCTGGCCTACACGCGTCTGAAGATGCTGTGCTCCTACCTGCTTTCTGTTCACCCTGAACTGGAGCCCATTATTTGGACCCTGTTCCAGCACACACTCCAGCATGAGTACGAGCTCATGAGGAACCGCCATCTTGACCAGGTAACCATTATTGTTTGTGTCACATTGTCAAACTCAAACTGTCACTTAAGGGTACAACAAGGACAGAAAGTTGCATAGCAGGAATGTCTTGTTTCAGTGTAAATGGCCATTTGTATTTATAGCTAGCAAATACAAAGACTTATTCCCAAAGCAAGGCAGTTATTATTTTTAGTATATTTTAGACTTTTATCAATCCACAAGGGAAATTACAATTAAAAACATAGATGGAAATACAATTCAAATTACAAAATAATTAAAGTAGTCTAAGCCTGTATTAAATAAGGCACAAATTTAACGATTGCAAGTATAATAATATAAAAATTATTTGTATTTTGTACCTTTTTTTTTCCATCTGTGGCACATAACTAATCGCTGAATGAGCGAAAAAAAAAAGAATCTGTATCTATACCATTGCAAATAGTAAAATTCTTTGTCTTTTTGTCTGTTTGCAGTTGATGATGTCAGCCATGTATGCCATCGCCAAAGTGAAAGGCGTAGATCTGCGTTTCAAGATTATTGTTACAGCGTACAAGAACATGCCAAACACCAAACAAGAGGTAAACTCATCTTAATTTAATGACGTTTTATATTGGAGTACAATATTGATAACTTTTGTTTGTCTGCGGTAGACCTTTAAGCAAGTTCTGATCTCCGAAGGAAACTACGACTCCATCATTGTCTTCTACAACCAGGTCTTTATGCAGAGGCTTAAAACAAACATCCTACAGTATGCATCTCCCAGGGTGAGCAACAATATAATTTCAGTGGACTGGTTTAAATATTTGTAATCGTCTTTTATTGTATTAATTTGTCTGTGCAGCACTTTGGAAACTCATATTTATAAAATGTGCTATAGAAATAAAGTGGAATGGATTGGATAATTAAATGTCCCTTCTTTCCCATCAGCCTCCAACTCTTTCTCCAATCCCACAAATCCCTCGTAGTCCATACAAATTCCCAAACTCTCCTCTCCGAGTCCCGGGAAGCAACAACGTGTACATCTCCCCAATGAAAAACACGCGCTTGTCTCCTGGCATCATGACCCCACGCTCCAGGTCTTTATTACAAAAGCTTTTCACAACGTTCATGAGAGAAAATTATGTATTTATTCATGCTTTGTTGTTCCTTGCAGAATGCTGGTATCCATCGGTGAATCATTTGGGGTGTGTAGCTTTTGTTTTCTAACTATAAAAAAACATTGACTAAGACAGTTTAGACTACTCATTTCATTAAAGCATAGTTAACATAATTATTTAAGATCTAACAAAAAATCTGGCTTAGCTTTTTCTCTTTTTTTTTTGTTTTGTTTTGCTTTGTTTTGTTTTGTTTTGTTTATTTTACTTCCTGAACAAAGGCAGCAGAGAAGTAATTCCATAACTCTTAGCAATTATAAATATTTACCAAAGGTCCTGTCCCAAGAAACCAAGTAATAACTGGCAAAACACGAAAACATCATATGCCTGTAAAGGTAAAGGACCCTTTTTTTCTTTGTGCAGTTGTCAAACCGCTTCCAAAAGATAAACCAAATGGTGAACAGCAGTGATCGCTCCTACAAAAGGACTCTGGATCTCGGACCGAATCTTAAACCTTTGAAGAGGCTGCGTTTTGATGTTGATGGTCAAGATGAAGCTGATGGCAGGTTTGTGGAAATAGATCTTTAACTCTCATATATGTTAATTTGCATTTTAGTCAATAGGACTTTAAGCACTTTTTCTTGATTGCAGTAAATCTAGTGGAGACTCCACCCTGATTCAGAAACTTGCAGAGATGAGTAAGTTTTTCATTCTCTTATTATGATTTTTTTTTATTATATTATATTTTTTTACAATAATACTTTTTGTGTAGTGTTTTTTAGTAGTATCTAAAGACATTTTCTATTTGGCTAAAACTTAAGATTATTTATTCTATTGTCTTAAATTGTAATGTATTTAAACAAGCCGTTGTTAATATCAACAAAAAAATGTTGTAAATATGTTCAAGAAATAATGTAAAAATAATGATGACACTTAAATAAAACAGGACCACAGTTTACTTGATCTACACTATTTTCTTTAGGCTCCACTCGAAGCCGAATGCAGGAGCAGAAGATGAAGGAGGATGCTGAATCAAAAAAGGACTAACAACTGAGCTAATGTAACCTGCACTGCCTGACACAACATGTACAACTAGACTTTTGATTTAATTTTAGGAGTCAAATCTTCTGTTAATTTTAAAGTGATCTACATAAGTATGTAGGAGTAATCATATTTTATAAGAGTGTTATAAAAAGATATAAAACAATGACAAACACATTCTAGGTTGAAATATTGAGAATCTTGTCATGTTCTTTAATCATTTTGAATTTTCTTAGATGTTTAAATCATGTTTTAAATTATATGCTAAAATTGTAAGTGTTAATTCACTATAAAATAGTTGGCTTAAAATCTATCTAACTGTTGGTGCCTGTAAAAAATAATAATAATAATAATAACAATTACATACAAACAGTCTTTTCAAGTCCAAGCCACTCTTTGGTCACTTTGATGCCCAAGTTTGATGATAACTTTGATAATACTTTTCCTAATGTCATGATCTGCACATGTGCATCAGCTGATGGCTTGAGGCTGTTAAGCCTTTAGTGTGTACAGTACTGACAACAGGAAGAACTGATACTACAGCTCTCACAAGGAACACTATACACTTAACTGGACACATCTTCAGATGCAGTGCTAAATAATGGAACATTTATTTTGTTTTTAATATGTGTATATTGTACATTTGAGTAGCTTTTAAATGTAGCATTTTTGAATTGGGAATGTTGTGTTATTTTACTAAAAAGATTATTACTTAGACAGTATTTTATGTCTTGTTTTGTAAACAAGTACATTTTTGTGCCATATGAAACAGTTCCACTAGACCACTCTTCCTACCTATCACAGTTTTGTGTGCATTATTTCCTGATTGTTTTGTCAAAAGTTGACTTTAATATAAAATTCCTCTACATTACTGTTTGAAAAAAGTTGTGGCTTTGTTTGTTCAGATTAGAATGCTTTCAAATGAACCTCACTGGATCTTCCAGTGTATTTCTTTGTGATAATTATAATATAGTTAATTGTTTTACTGATGATAATCGAAGGCCTTACAGTTTAAGTTAAAAATAATAATTCAAAGAATGGAATGTAATTTTATTTTATTATTTTTGCTTTATCTACATAGACAGATACTGCAAGTATGATTTTGTTATCTGTGAGAAGTACAAGAAAGGTTTGTTTTTCTTTTTGAACTATAGAAATGTATCATATAATAACATCATATCTGCCTATTATTCCCATTATGCATTTTTATTCAGTCAGTTCCGTGCCCAATACATGTACAATGTCTCGCCATGATTTCTTAACTGAAAAAG
Source organism: Taenioides sp. WSHXM2023 (assembly GCA_029959045.1). Classification (NCBI taxonomy): domain Eukaryota; kingdom Metazoa; phylum Chordata; class Actinopteri; order Gobiiformes; family Gobiidae; genus Taenioides; species Taenioides sp. WSHXM2023. The sequence continues at coordinate 15,459,021 of CM057098.1, read as the reverse complement.
AAAATGAATCGACTAAACCTTCATTTATACACTGACAGTCAATAAAAAGAGGGGACAAGTTTGTATTTTCTGGGTAAATATGAGACAGAGGTATAATCCATTTGGCTTTTTTGTTTCCGTAATGTATGAGCATGATTACAATTGATGAGTTTTTGCTTGGTCATGCGTCACTGTACATCTGGGGATTATTTGACAAAAGCTCGACCACATGCCAGTTGAGCAATAAGCACAATGAATCTGTTCAATTTGAGGAGTGACATGGAAAGCCTATATATGGGAACTAAAAAGGCCACCAATATCATTCCAGTGCACCTCTGGGATCAACTTGGTAAGCAGGTAGCCAATCGGGTCCCCCAGCCTCAGAACAGGCAACAGCTGATCCAGGCACTGCAGGAGGAGTGGCTCCAGATCCCTCAGGACAACATTCGACGCCTTGTGAGGAGCATGCGTCAGCGCATCACCGCCTGTGTAAACGCCAACGGAGGTCACACCTGTTACTGATCTGGTGCAAAACTATTTGGCAGTCGCCATATATTCTGGTCTATGTTGGTGAAAAAAAAATGCTTTTGGACACCTATTCCTTTATTCATTTTTTTACTGATATGATATTGTTGTTGTCTGTTCATATGAAAGTAGCTTTGTGTTAGGGAAATAACAAGTATTTGTCAATTTTGTCCCTCAAAGTTTTTATTGACTGTCAGTATATTATAGGCTATTTACAATTTTATTTAAATGTTTAATAATAATAATAATAATAATAATAATAAAAAACAAGCTTGTTTGGAGGTTTAGTTGAATTATTGAAAATTATTTATATGAATGATAAAATATTCCTAATATAATAAATTTGAGATATGTATTGGTGGAAGTTGAACAGAGCGGGCATGTGTTGCTTGCAGCTCCATGTTTTTTTTCCCCTTGCTGTTAACTGTTCTCTCCTGGGGGAGCAGAGGACAGCTGCTCCTTTTTCACTAACAGCCTCCTTAATTATCCCATGCCACTGTTTCCAGTGGGGAGGAGGCACATAGTTCCTGCTGAATGAAGCAACAGTGTGGTATGGTCTCAGCCAAGCATGACACTTTGAACTGGTTACGTTTTAATTGGCCATGGCCCATGGGGGATTCAAATGTGTTATTGAGTTTATGTGTTGAGAAAGCATGTAGTCAGCCGCTCACACATGATCACAGCACAGCAGAGATCACTTGTTCTCTCAGTGAAGGAGTGTACATCTCCCCCATCATTTATACATTTAAGCAGCTCCACATAAAAGATGCGTTTGCTTTTTCACCTTTTCTGAGAATTATTTGGATATTTCAGCAGGAGTAAAAATAAATCTCATTTGAAGGAATGGAGGATCTCACAGTAAGTTCATTTTATTTATCCCATATTATCTTAATTTTTGGAAAACCATTTAGAAGCCTTTTTTTGGTCAATTGTATTCTGTATTTCCTTCAAACTACATCTCCTTTAAATATTTTTGACCTGCATTGCATAGGGCTGTCACAGTTAAATTGTTACATATAAGTAGGCCTAGGCCATTTAAATGTTTTTTGTCTTTATTTTTGACTGCATTTGTCATTATTATGAGCTTTGCGTTGCAAGACTAGAATAAAGTTTATGTTATCCTATCTTAATTATTTATTTGCTGTCGTCGTAGCCAGAGCAATGGCGCGAGATCATGAACAAGAAGATGCGCTTCCCCCCGGAGCTGCTCAGTGCGATCCAGGAGGGGAAGATCGAACTGGTGAGCGGGCTCCTTAAGACCGGGGACGGGATCATCCGGCAACTGGACGAGTCTGAGGACCGCCTCTGGAGAGAGGCCCTGAACTTGTCCATCCGTCTGGGCAACGAGGACGCAATGGATGCGCTCCTACAGGGGGTCAAGTTTGACTTTAGGCAAATTCACGAGGCGCTGCTTGTGGCTGTGGACACCAACCAACCCAGAGTGGTGAAGCGCCTTTTAGACCGCCTGGACCAGGAAAAAGGAAACAAGATGGACGTGCGCTCCTTCTCCCAAGCCATATTTGACCGGTCCATTGACAACTCCCAGTTTGCCCCCGGAGTGACCCCCCTGACCTTGGCCTGTCAGAAGGACCTGTATGACATAGTTACCATGCTGACACAGAAGGGCCACGGCATCCCCTGGCCCCACAAAATCTCCTGTGCATGTCTGGAGTGTCGGAACGGGCGCCAGTACGACCTGCTCAAATTCTCCCTTTCTCGGATCAACACTTACCGCGGGATCGCCAGCCGGGCCTACCTGTCCATCACCTCAGACGACTCCATGCTGAGCGCCTTTAGCCTGAGCAAAGAACTACGTATGCTGTCCCAGAAAGAACCGGAGTTCAAGGTTTGTCCAGTGTCCGCTTCCATTTTTAACACATGATGGGATTATTCTTATTTTTAATTCAAATGTTGTTGTTTTTTATCCAACAAAACAAAAATTAAAAAATGACAACTTCCACATCACACTAGTACTCAGCTCTTAGCACTTAAAAGCAGGCTTGGTTAGATAGGGTCCTTGTCCAGAGATGACACAATGTGGGTGCCTTGGGTGGTATTATAAAAGCGATGATGATGATGATGATGATGATGATAGTCTGTCTTGTCCAGCCTCAGTACCTCAGCCTGGAGGAGCTTTGCCAGGAGTTTGCCGTGGAGTTACTGGGAATGTGTAGAAACCAGAGTGAGGTGACCACAATCCTGAACAGCTGTGGGGATGAGAGCCCAGACGCTCTTGATGAACAGGCCTTTGAGGAGGGAATACCCAACCTATCCCGCCTTCGACTCGCTGTCAACTACAACCAGAAACAGGTAATTATAGTCGAGCTGGAAACCAAAACTTCACTGATTCTTCTTTTATTTAAATGTTTATTTTGTTAGATAAAAAATACATATGAGGACTCAAAAAATAATTCAAAAGCAACAACTTAAACACAAACAGTTGTAGACATACAAACAAAAACTATGCCACTGCTCGGCCCCAGTCCCCTCCTCACTACTCAACCTTCCCAGCATCCCCTCACACACAACATTCTCCACCATTCTCTATTTTCCACTGTTGTTTGATGGTGAAGCGAACTTCACTTATTCTTTCCCATTTCTGTGCAGTTTGTGGCCCATCCAATCTGTCAGCAGGTGCTATCGTCGATCTGGTGTGGGCACCTGGCGGGTTGGAGAGGCAGCAGAACCGCCTGGAAACTCTTTGTGTCTGTGGGGATCTTCCTCACAATGCCCCTCCTCTGCCTCGTTTACTGGATTGCGCCAAAGTCTAAGGTACATTTCAAAGCTAATATATTATATATATAATATTTAATTTCAAAGCTAATATATATATAATATATTAGGTTAACATTTTTATTAACATTTTATAATAACTACACTTTTAATAGCCTTAATAAACCATGAACAAATAGTTAATTCATAATGAACAAATTGTTTATTGAGAATTATTCAGGCTTAATAACTACTTTATTAAAACCCTAACCCCTTAATTGGGTAATTACTAAACCTGAATCATTCTTAATAAAAGATTTGTTCATTATGAACATTCATCCTTTAAAATGGCCAATTAAGGTTTAGTTATTATAAAGTGGTACCCAATGATTTCAGTAGTCCTTAGATTGTCTTTGGACTTCATATCATATTAATCATATTCTGCCTTGCCATTAAACATTGTGGCATTATTACTTTGTACATGTTACATAAATACTAATAGTCTAGAATATCTCGGAATACTGTAGATAGACTCAGTGGTGGCACTAATGAAAAAGGAGATGTATGATAAAATGTATGATATGATATGTATGATTAAAAAAAAGCTTATAAAATTGTTTTGTTTCATCCTTAACCAGTTGAATGATTTGTTCAAACAGGTTGGGAAAATTCTCAAGATCCCCGTCATCAAGTTCCTTTTGCACTCTGCGTCCTATCTGTGGTTCCTCATCACGTTGCTGGGGGAGTCTATAACTATGGAAATGTACCGAGACAAGTTTGCCTCCAGGCAACAGAACATTCTGCACAGTTCTTTCCACATGGTGTGGGTGGTGGGTATGTTATTTCTGCCACTGCAATCACTTTTATAGTCTTTCTGAATAATCATAGCTGGTTATTGTAAATTTGGATTGCCGTCTTCCAGGATTTTTCTGGTATGAGTGTAAGGAGGTGTGGATTGAAGGCCTGCGTAGTTACTTCCTGGACTGGTGGAACTGCCTGGACATGATGGTGCTCAGTATGTACCTGGCTTCATTTGCATTGCGTGTCGTCATTATGCTCAAAGGTTACTTCCTCTGTCACGACCACAGCCAATCGGATGAGTGCATCTACTTCACTCAGACAGGTGAGTTAGTTTTAGTACCTTTTTTGGAGATGCTCTGACCTGATAGTTTGTGCATATCCACTTTACCTTTTTATAAAACTTTATACTATACTATATGTGATCTAACAGGTGTCATAGAGATAACCAATCAGTTTTCTACCCTTCACCTGTCAGTGTTTGCTTTTTGTCTGATGGCTGGGGTGGACGATATGAAATTGAATCGTGATCTTCCTTTTTAGGGAGAATGTTATATTGTATTTGAGTGCTTTTCTGTTCAGTGCAACCCAATGCTCACACACAAACCCTTTTCCCACCCACTTCTCCTATTTATCAGGCTCTGTCATACTGCAGATTGAGTGACAGATGGATGTAAGTATATTGCCTTATGGCCCTGATCTGTGTATTTCCTTATAAATATGTTGCAGTACGGGATGACTGGCACCAGGAGGACCCGCAGCTGATCGCAGAGGTGCTGTTTGCAGTCACCAGCATGCTCAGCTTCACTCGACTGGCTTACATCCTGCCAGCCCATGAATCTCTGGGGACATTACAGATTTCTATTGGCAAAATGATTGATGATATGATGAGGTAATATAAAAATCTTGCTTGTAATTATTATTGTGAGAATGAAAATGCATGACGTATATTGCTGTTCTGTTTTTTTCTATTTTTCAGATTTATGTTTATACTGATGATCATTGGAACGGCCTTCCTCTGTGGCATCAATAACATTTATGTACCATATGTCATCTCTCCACATTTGGGCAGGTAAAGATGGTCCTTTTAGCATGCAAAGCAGGTAGACTTGAGTTGCACTAATTTCAATGTTGCAAGACCCAAGATACATAGACCAAAACAATTTCATAGGATTTATAAGAACTACCGTACTGTACTACCTGTTTTTTTTGTTTTTGTTTCATTTTGGGTGTGTTTATTCCACTGAAAAACATGCATCCTAACTGTGAGCAAGTTTGCATCTCCACAAACCTGATCTGGAGGAGGGTGTTCTCCTGCTTGTTTCCATGAATATGTCGTCCCTTTGACTATAATCTTCCACGTTATAGCATAAAACATCTATCTCTATGGAGAATGTTGTGAAGTATGGTTTTAATTGTCTTTCCATGGAAGTTGACGTGCCACCTCCAGAATTTTACATACTGTACCTTTAACTATAACAGAATTATTACTTAATTGTATTTCTATCATTTTTCAGGTTTAATGAGACATTTCACTTCCTGTTCTGGACCATGTTCGGAGTAGCCAACCAGGACTATGTGGACATGCCTCAGTTTGTTTTGGCGGAGTTTGTTGGGAGGATTCTGTATGGCATCTTTACCCTTGTCATCGTCATCGTACTTCTCAATATGCTGATTGCTATGATTACTAACTCCTTCCAGAAAATTGAGGTAAGAGTGTTAAATTTACTTTTATTTATATTTAATTTGAATCATTATGCATTTATTTGTCAGTCATTTGTGAAACAATTCCACAGGATGATGCTGATGTGGAGTGGAAGTTTGCCAGGTCAAAGTTGTACCTTAGCTACTTCAGAGAGGGCCTAACTATGCCTGTTCCCTTCAATATCATCCCATCACCTAAAGCTGTCTTCTATATCCTTAGGTACACCCATAAATCTCTCTCTTTCTCTCTCTCTCTCTCTCTCTCTCTGTATATATATATATATATTTTTATTTTTTTTTTCAGAGGAATCTTCCGGCGACTTTGCTGCTGCTGCACATGTAACCCCAGCAACAGATATCCCCCTATTACCTCAATTGTAAGTATATGTTGGTTGAGTTTAATGTTTAGTTCATGTTGTGTCTTCTATTATGTCACGTTTTGTCTCATTAGACCAATGATAAGAGCTCAGACGACGGGCAGCTACCATACAGACAACAGGTGATTGGGGCACTGGTGCAAAGGTACATTGAATCAGCACGGAGAGAGTTTGAGGAGACAAAGAGAAAAGGTAACTAGAAAAATAAAAACATCTTAACCAACTAAGGTAAAAACAAATAAATTAGTGTTTTGTATGGCTTTGCAATTGTTATTTGTTATCATTTTAGTTACAAAATTTATACAGAACATGGCATTTCAAAAATAGACAAAAGGTATAGAAAAAGATGTGAATATCTGTAAAAGTTAAGTGTTAATGTGCAAGATTTTAGCAAAGGTACTAAATCTGTTGGTCCTAGGCAGATAACAGAAGACAATACAAAACTAAAGAACTTAATTTGATTTGAAAATTTGCATTAAAGTATGTATTTTTCAGACATTGGGAATCGTATCACTGAGCTGAGCAAAGCTGTGGGCAGGTTACACACTGACATGAAGGTGGTGCAACAGCTTCTGATCGATGATGGACACACCTGCAGTGATGTCTCTTCAAAAGACGGCTCCTCTTTTCTTGGTAAATACATAATCGGGGCCAAGAACAACTTCCGAGGTTTCAACAGTAGACAAGATGATAAGGCCCCCTCTCTCAAGGTGGTGGTGCAGCAAGACAACAGAGACAAAGAAAAAGAGTCAGGCGTGAGACCAGTTGAAGCCAGTGAATCAAAGGAAACAGAGTGTGAAGTGGTGAAGATGGAGGAAGGAAGAGCTAAGGAAAATAAAGACAAGAACAAGCCCACCCTTGTCGATGAAAATGAAAATACTGATCAGAAATCTAAAGAGGAGACCACCACAGGGACAAGTCATGTGATCAATACCCAGGAAGAAGAGAAGGAAGGATCCCATGAAAACATTGATCAACATAAAGAGGCAAATAAACAACAGACTGGCACAAAACAGCTTGTAAACCGGTTTAAAGTCTTTGAAGCTCAAAACAAGAATGCAGAGCCCAAATGGATGAAAGGGCGAAAGTTTGATCACATCTCAGAGAATGTCTCCAAGGAGAGTCCTGCCAAAGCTGGGCCTAAAACAGGGGCCCCGTCTCCAACAGGCAGCAGCAGCTCTCAGGATACAGGCTTTGGTTCGCAGGAGGGGGACCTGTCAGTAGAGGGGGTATGTGGTCCAGGTTAACTACTGTAGAGTTTGGGTATCTTGGCTCATGTTTACTGCAGTCAGACACAGTAGCACATGCATTGGACCAAAGAAAGGACTCAGGTTTCAGCCTTGGCTCCTCTGGGTGTGTACCTTTGATATAGTGTGCTTGTTAAGGCAAAACCTCCTTGTACTCAGCACTTTGTACTCTTGTAGTTTGTTCCAAATTGTAGATCTAACAGTGGCTTGGGACAGATAAGTGACTTTATTCACTTGTACTTTTCAGCAATTATCCATTTACTTAAATGAGCAAACTTGTTGAATGAATGTAATAGAATATGGGGGACACATCCTGATTGACATAATTTTGAAAGTAAAATAAATTTTAAAATGAACAGTGTCATTAATAGTCTTTATGTAATACTTGCCAAGCTTTTATCTGAAAGGTGTTAAACTTTGCTAGGGTTCCACCTGCTTCTTTCCTTGGAGATGTTATCACTCTGCCTAGAATATTCCATAATATGACATTAAACATGGAGGAAAGCAGGCATCGCTATAGCAATAAATAAATACATACAGGCAAACCTATAACATCTCCATGACAAAACAAGCAACTATAAAAGTTGAGACATTTGTGGAATATAAGCTTGTTTAAAAGATTAAATGATTTTTGTCATTTTGTAACAAGTGATGAGGAGTGTTTCTGTGCATCAGTGTAACGCAGGTCTCAGCTTGTTTCACATCCGTCCCCCAGGGCCTGATACATGGACAACTTGCTTCATTAATTTGTCACCTGCACAATCACCTGTCCCATGGTACATGGCATCTCAACACTGGAAAATAACACTTATAAACACTGTAAGCTATCTTTTATGCCCCACCAAACATTCAGCAGATGAAAACAATACAAGAAATAGCTAATTGTGAAAATAAATGTTTCTAATACAGACAGTAAAAAAAAAAAAAAACAAAAAAAAACATAGAAGCAGGGATTTTTTTTTAATTCATAGCATGTTGCCATTCTATACAAAGTACATTTCATGATACATTAAATAATTTGTTATTTAAAAAAAAACACACCTGAGGTACATGTAAAAACTGGTAAATGTGGCTGGGTCAAAGTGCTTAGGAACCACACATGAGGCACTCGTCCCTGTTGGCTAAGGAGCAGACCATAGCAGCTGTGTTCTTCTCCCTGGTCTCCTCTTCGCTGCTCTTTACTGCTTGGGCCTCCTTTAGTTTCTCTTTGTTCAGAGTGAACTGAATGGGATTGGCTGCAGGCTTTGTACGCAGGTAGTACATTCCAGTTTTTAGGCCCTGCACAATACGTAGTTAAAATATACACCCAAAATTATTTTTCAATTTTCAAGTGCCCATGTTGTGATAACTTACCAACTTCCACCCATAGAAGTGCATGCTTGTGAGTTTGCCATAATTTGGTTCAGCAATGTGAATGTTCAGAGACTGGCTCTGGTCAATGTAGGCACCACGGTCAGCTGCCATCTTAAGGACCATCTTCTGAGAGATTTCCCAAACAGTTTTGTAGAGCTGCTTTAGATCATCTGGAATGCCCTCAATATCCTGTGGTCAGGAAAATTGGCATTATATTGACACGCTTATTACCTTGATTATGTTGAATTCAACATTTATACATTTTAGGTTACCTGAACAGATCCATTGTGAGCAATAAGTTGGTTTTTCATGTCCTCACTCCACAGCCCTCTTTCTGTGAGGTCTTTGAGCAGGTGAGGATTCACAATCTGAGGGACAGAAGGGTAAACATGACTAAGTATGTCTTCGCCATAGAGACATTAAGTTCAAATAGTACTGACCTGAAACTCCCCTGAAAGCACCCTACGAGTGTAAATGTTGCTGGTGTAAGGCTCAATGGATTCATTGTTGCCAAGGATCTGGGCAGTAGAGGCTGTGGGCATCGGGGCCAGGAGCAGGCTGTTCCTCACACCATGCCTGTGAATAATCAGGCAGAATATGGACAAATGATTACATTTACATGGGTATTTTTCTCCCTCTTTTGGGCACTCAAATTACTTTACAGAACCAGCAGACACTGAAGGCAAGGACACAAACAGTATATACACTGGTAGAAGAGGGTTGGTAGATTGGTACGGTGTACCTGCTGCCCAAGGTCTAATGAGATCTGCTACCCAGGTTATTCTTGCCAACAATGACTTACTTGGCAATTTTCTCCTTCAAAGCTGCCCAGTCCCATAGATCTGTTGGAGTTTTGTTCCACATATCGTGTTGAAGGATCTGGAACAAAACATTTTTCAATTACAACTGTAAACATAGTTTTCAGTCATTGTTAGCTGCAAAGAAAGAAACTCACTCCTTTGCTAACAGGAGAGCCAGCATATGTTTCATAAGGTCCATCTTGGGCAGCTAGTTTACAGCTGGCCTCCAAAGCAGCATAATAAATGGTCTCAAAAATCTGGATGTTGAGATGCTGGGCTTCTTCACTTTCAAATGGATAACGCATGAGAATGAAGGTGTCCGCAAGACCCTGAACACCGATCCCAATAGGTCTGTGGCGCATGTTAGACCTCCTGGCCTAGAATTAACACAGATTAACCATGCATTAAAATAAAATACACAAATATCTGGACAAAAGCGAACAAGTTTAAATTACCTCAGGAATGGGATAGTAGTTAATGTCTATAATCTTGTTCAAATTTCTTACAATGACTTTAGTTACAGATGCAAGCTTTTTGAAGTCAAACGTTCTTTCAGGGGTGACATACATGTTGAGAGCAATGGATGCCAGATTACACACTGCAACCTAGGATGAAAAAAGTTACAAATTAAAGTCAATAAAGGTCTTCTTTTTCAATTAGGTGCGGCAGTATCCATTTACCTCATCTTTGCTTGTGTATTCTACAATCTCAGTGCACAGGTTGCTGGATTTGATGGTGCCTAAATTCTGCTGGTTACTCTTCCTATTGCATGCATCTTTGTAGAGCATGTATGGGGTCCCAGTCTCTGTCTGTGACTCAATAATGGCATACCACAGCTGCTGAGCCTTCACCACACGCTTGGCTCTCCCCTCCTTCTCGTATCTACAAAATTTTAAAAATAATGATTAAAACACAATGATTAAAATGAAATGTGACTTAGAGGTATTTTTTGTAATAAAAATCTTACTGAGTGTAAAGTTTCTCAAACTCTTCTCCCCAACACTCCTCCAGGCCTGGGCACTCATTGGGGCACATCAGGGACCAATCCTTTAGAAGATAAAAGTTAGTTGGCTGCATCTAAACAACACATCCTTCCTTTTTGTTCAGTGTGTCATATTCACCCCATTGCTTTCCACGCGCTTCATAAAAAGATCTGGGATCCACAGAGCAAAGAACAGATCTCGGGCTCTCTGCTCCTCTTTACCAGTGTTTTTCTTTAAATCAAGAAAATCAAACACATCAAAATGCCATGGCTCAAGGTAGACTGCAAATGCCCCAGGTCTCTAAAATGGATTAAATAAAAGTGATTAAATGTGATAAAAATTTTATTATTATTATTAAAATAACAATTCAATCTCACCTTGTTTCCTCCCTGGTCAACATAGCGTGCTGTGTTGTTGTATACTCGCAACATAGGGACCAGTCCATTTGAACACCCGTTTGTCTGAAAAGGATCAAAATTAATATTCAATAGTTTAAAATACAAACCAGTCATATATATGGAGTTCCATAAATTGTAGTCTATATTACACACCCCAGCAATGTAGCTGCCTGTCCCTCTGATACAGCTCACAGCTATTCCAATGCCGCCAGCAGATTTAGAAATGAGAGCACACTGCTTCAGGGTGTCATAAATGCCCTCAATGCTGTCATCCTTCATGGCCAAAAGGAAACAACTGTGTGATATTTAGAAGAATGTTAGAAAGGTTTGTTGTTTAGTTTAAATAATACTAATACTTGCACAGTACTTACCTGGACAGCTGAGGTTTATTGGTGCCAGCGTTGAACAATGTAGGGGAGGCGTGAGTGAACCATTTCTCTGAGAGCAGGTTGTAGGTCTCGATGGCTGCGTCCACGTCTTGTTTATGAATCCCAACAGCCACTCTCATGAGCATATGCTGAGGCCTCTCAGCAACTGCACAACAAAAATATGAATATTAAACTCATGATTACCCCAGTATGCTGTCTTTTGTATCACATTACTGACCTTTGCCATTGATCTTTAAGAGATATGACCTTTCCAAAGTCTAAAATGAAAACTGAGATTTAGATTTCTAGTTGGAGACAGTATTGTGATATTGTTTTGGATCATGCAAAATTAGGATTAAATGTTACCTTAAAACCGAAGAAGTTGTATGTAAAATCTCTGTCATAAATGATGGCTGAGTTGAGACGCTGCACAAGTGGATATTATGTTAAAACAGAGTTGGTGTGACAAAAATAAAAAATTAAACTTTACTGACTGCTTTGTTCTCTAGGATGATGTCCAGTGTCTCCTTTGAAATCATGGGAGAGTGGCGTTTATTTAGTGGATTCACATAGTTGTATATATCCTCCATCACATCTGAAGTTTTGGGCTGAATATTAGTCATAATCACAGCAATAATAAACATTCAAAGTTCTATACATACCACTGAATACTTTCTTGGTCTCTTTGTGCAAATTGGACACGGCGATGCGTGCTGCGAGGATGGCGTAGTCAGGGTGTTTGGTGGTCAGTGTAGCAGCGGTCTCTGCAGCCAAAGTGTCCAGCTCCACAGTGGTCACTCCACTGTACAGTCCCTGAATCACCTTCATAGTGATCTGAGCCTGGAACAATAGAAAGGCAGTTATGATGAAATGATGGTTAATTAATGTTTGAATACTAGATTCTGATGTTACTGTCAGTGTTTCAGTTTAGGATGAATCCAAACTTACCGGGTCCACAAAGTCAGCATTGAGCCCATAGCAAAGCTTCTGGATGCGAGAAGTAATTTTATCAAAACAAACTGCTTCCTGGCGTCCATCTGAAATATATATGCAGAAATAAAGCCTTAAAAACTAGGTGATAAGGAAAGATGATGAGACAACGTACAGTTGGCATTTTATTTAATAAAATTAAACAAACTGAACTCTCAATAAGCAATAGAAGTCATCAAGTCAAATAGTATACAAGACAACACCTGTCAAACTTGTTAGAACAACAAAGAGGCGCTGCTTCGCGCCAACACAAACGTCAAAAGCAGTCAACAAAGCGCCTCTTTCCAAGTCCGACAGCCTATATCAGCTGTAGATAGACTGTAGCATTACATTTGAACAGCAGCATCACAAATGTGTATGCAACCTTTAATTCAATTTGGTTACAACTTTGCACATAACCTGCACTAATCAATGACTTTAAGCAATATGATACAACAAAACCGATCCTTTCTTTGTTAGGTTCTCAAACAATCTCTAATGTTACTTAAATGAACATAAACACAATAAAGGGCAGTTAACTATGATAGTATATAGTATATGCTCTCATGGTATAATATACTATATATAGTATATTTTTGTTAGTCAAGCAGTTTTAATTCAATTACAACAAATGCACAATGGTCTATTGTGCATCAGTTTATGCGTCTTCCCCTTACCTCGCTTTATGACGTGCATTTTGCAAATCTTGTTGTTGATCTCACAGATTATATGCGGCTGCTCTTTGTAGTAAAACGTGGAAAAATCCCGTTTAGCAGAGTTACAGCTGCTTATAACAGAATGAAGAGGACAATCCGCAGTTGAATCCCAAACTGAGGCGCCAAATCAAAGACCGGTTACACGTCAAACTCAGAACGCGCCTTAACCAATCAGTGACGACTCCTTAAGAGATTTTAACCAATGAAAAGACAGTAGCACAATTTTCTGACCAATCACAGGCCTCTATTTGAGCCGCGTGCGTTTTCCTCCGGCTGTAAAATCTGGCGGGAGGTTTCTCCAATAGCAGCAAACCGGCTGCTGCAGGCATTTAATTGCTTCTGGTGAGGCGTTTAAATTTGACCTACTTTCTGAAAATTAGCCTTAATTCACTTTTGGGTCTCGTTTGTACTGTAAAAATTTAAATAAAAGGTGTAGTCTATGATGAGACAACGGTGTGAAGGTAAGTTACCTTGAAAGGAACAAAAATAAGGTTAGATCATTTGTGTAGTAAATCATTATTATACATTCTATTATTGCAATTTGGTATCATTATGTCCAGCCTCAAACTGCTTGGACAGTCTATGGTGCTGACCATGCAATGCCTAAACATAACGTTTACTAGTCAGGAGGGCCAGCTCTGTCCTGGGCTGTCCTCTGGAGTCTGTGGAGGAGGTGGGTGAGAGGAGGGTGCTGGCCAAACTCACATCCATCATGGCCGACACCTCTCACCCTCTGCACCGGACTGTAGAGGAACTGAGCAGCACCTTCAGCGGCCGACTGAGGCACCCTCAGTGCAAGAAGGAACGCTACCGCAGGTCCTTCATCCCCACTGCTGTCAGACTGTACAACTCCACTGTTTAACACTTACAATAACCTGTGCAATAACCTGTGCAATAGCCCGTGCAATAACCTGTGCAATAACCTGTAACCATGTCACCTCAGTAACCGCCTCCACTGTCCTCAGATTATATATTTATATATTTGTATATTTGTATTCTTTTACATATATATATATTATATAAGAGATATGTTTTATTATATATTTACATTTCTTTCACTCCCTGTACATAAGAGCTACCTGATGTTGTAAATATGTTAATATTTATTGTGATTTTATTTTTTATTTACTTATTGTTCTGAGTGTTTGCACAATTTTTCACAACTTTTTGCACTATACTGTCCCCTGACTGTGAGCTTCTGTCACAAGTGAATTTCTCCTCTGTGAGATCAATAAAGTCTTATCTTATCTTATCTTATCTTATACTCTTAGGTAAAGATAATACATAGGCTAATGTTAACTGGATATTCAACAAAACATGTAACTTTTTAGGTGGAGGGTCCACCATCTGCTTCCATCCATAGAGAATTTATTACTTTGTCTAAAATGTCTCACAGTATGGCATTTTATTGCACCACGCTAAATTGTAGACCAGATCTGTGAAGAGGCGACCCTACTCAGTTTTTCAAGGCACTGAATAAAAATACCTGAATTTGAATAAATACTACAGGCATAAAGAATAATTAGTTTTACCAGTTTTTTGTTCAGACTAGGGAAGCAAAAGACTATAAGGCACCACCATAGTCTCCTCTAATACTGGTTAACTCTGCACAGTGGATGTGTCAAGGAAGCCTGCTCCTCTCTGGACATTTTATTTCCTGTCAGTGAGGTCATGGTGTTACAGGGTCATGGGGGATTAACAATGAACTGATCCCTGTTAATCCACCATCACTGGAGCAATGTCTTATAATGCTTTTATTACAATCCAAAAGCTAGAAGGGAGCTGCATAGCCACACCTCTTGCATATCATTGTATATCATCATAAGGCTTTAAGTTTTTAATTTATTAAATTTTGTATAAATAAATTAGGTTACATGTTGTTTTACATTATTTTCTTAGGAGCAATCTAGTGGGTTATAAAAATGAATACAATGCATTGATAAGTGTTGTAAGAATAAGGTTACTGGGAGAAGAGAGAACTAGATCATTCCTTTAAAAGTTGAAATTCTGTTTGATTGCTTGTTTCTTTACTTGTGGATCCAAAAGTCCTCCTTTTGGAGTTTGCGTTTTTTGCGTGCCTCCTCAAGGTCCTCAAGTGTTTTTCTTGGGTCCATAATGAACGCTAATGCAACGCTGGCTGTACCATCTCCATTCTGACGTGAGAAACACAAAAATGTGGCCCAAACAAATGCACAGCAGGCCATGAAAGAGGTCCTTAAATGTGGAGGCATCAGTGCGAAGTTGAGGAACTGAAGATGAAGAAAGATGTGTTGAATTGTTATTACTTCATATGTAACGCTTAAGTGCTTTTATATTCGAATTCTAATAGTCTTAACAATTACCTGCATGAATGGCCAGAACAAGAGTCCAGTCTGGAAGAGTAATAAAACAAGGTAAACAAAAATGTTTGAAACGACATGTATAAGAATCTGTGGAAACTGTTTAGGGCAACTCAGTTTAATTTGTTTTATTTCAGTCCAACTATATTGCTTATATTTTACAGAGCACAAATTATAGTGATGGTGGATGTAGATGGCTGCAGCTGGATTTCACCACCTGTAATGGTGCTTTACCTGGTTTGCCCTCAGCTCTGAACCAAAACTGAGACAATGAACAAGTGTTAAGGTAACTTTTAATGTCTCTTTCTATAGTTACATTTTCAATAAACTATCTCTATCCCTAAACCTGCGCCTACGTGTTACGTTCTAAAACTGCAAACAATTTATATTAATTTAGGTATTTATGAGGGTTTAAAAAAATTACCTTCCAGGTGTTGAAGAATTTCTCTCTCCAGTCCTCCAAGACCTCATCCTTCCCTTCCAAGAAGCTCACTCCTGTAGTAGAACACAACATACAGTAGGATTTCTCAGAAATTATATTCTAAACAAAAAATGTAGAAGGCATAGTTACTGCACTATGTCCCTTATTATTCTGTTCAATACAAAATAATGCATATATAGGCCTACTTTCATGTAACTGTATTCAGACCAATTTTAGATTAAATAAAAAAATAACAAAACCAGTTTGATGAAACGCATAATCTTTTGCTGTTTTGTGTATATATGGAGTACAGCTTAACATGATACGGGAAAAAAGTGTTACTGACCTGTATAGAAGACACTGGTGGCCAGTGGAGATGCAAAACTTTGGTCAAGGAGAAGTTTTTTAAAGAGAGTCCGGGCTGATTTTCCAGGAAAGCGTTGCTCCAGAGCTCGCAGCCAGAAATAGTTAAAGTGCCCCTGAAAACAGAAGCCCACAATGGCCACGTTTCTAGTGTGCTTCCAGTCCATTTGTTCATTTTTGGCCAAAAGCTGATGGACCAGGTCCCCACTGGCAAACATGCAGCCGTACAAAGTGGCATTGGCCAGCCATGGCAAGCGCCGGGCTACCTCTTTTAAAACTGTCCTCATTTATAACCAGTATTATTTTATATACTACTTTATCAATTTAACAAAATAGACTTCCTTTATGATTTTTTTTGTCTTATAGGTCTATCCATGTCTAATCTCAATCCAAATCAACTAAAACACATACAATACAGTTAAATCAAAGTCTATTCCCTGTCACTAACACCAGGCTATCTATTACATGCTAAGCAGAACTAAACTCCTATAGAAGGCCTACAAGGCAAAAAATAAAAAAAAATAAATCCATCTAGTTAGTGTCTTAAATGTCCATTTGGGGTAAAAAAAAAAAAATATATATATCTCCGTCTGAATTCTCCACAATTGCACCTTGATGGCAGACCTTGAGCATTTGTGTTCTCGAATATTCAAATCCCTTCCTCACAAATCCTGCTGCGTGTCTGTCAAACCCTAATCTGATGGATTGCACCAAGTGATGGCAGTGTCCTCTTCTGATCTTCTTACTATCCATCTGAAATGAGATTATTTGAACTCTAGGTCATCAAACATGACAAATATGAATTTAACAATTTGTAAACAATGTGTAAAGTTATTTTATATACTGGAATTTTCAGACCCATTAAAGTATCAACTATTTATGAGCCTACATTTGTAACAGTAGCCTAAGTGCAATATTCAATAGGAAAATGTTTACAACGTGCTGAGAGATGCATTGGTAATGGGTTTATCTAAAATACACGTAAACATACTCTTATTTTGAAACCTTCAATGTCCATGACGAGCCGGATGTCCCCGTGTTAAAGATTGTGGCTAATGCTAATGCTAATGGCCCCGTAAAGGTAAACCGTATTCTGAAGATGGCCGGGGTGTTTGAGGTGGAGGTTGATGGTGTAGAGCACGACCATGGACTGGAACATCGCGACGAAGCACATCAGGTAATTTTCAGTGCCCCGACAAAAGCACTTAATCTGACATTTTTCTGACTGAGGGCTAGCTTAGCTCTCTGGTAGCCCGTTGTAGCTCGTGTATTGCTTAGTAGCCACCAGTATGGAGGAACCAACATAGGAACCACAATACAAGTTTTGGTTCTAACTGGGCTTTACATTTAACCTGACCTGTCAGTATTATCCAATGCTGTGAGATCATTCAATGTTAGGGGTACAACACTATTCCAGTTGTCTGTCAATGGATTCATGTATGAAAGTTAAATTTGACCAAACCCGTTCCTTGTCGGGGTCATTTGACCCATAAGATCTCCATGGTTTGACCATGTCAATTACATCAAATGGGGCTCATTTTTATATGAAATGCTAATATGTGGCGTATGTGGCTGATCAGGTCAAAGAGCAGTCAGTCATCAGAGTCATAGATGACGGGGTTAATTGGCAATACTTCCTGTAACATAATTTTCTTCTCATATAATTAATAGTTGTGCAAATAATATGTGAAAGAAACTGTAAAAAAAACAATTGAGTTTGTAGTTCCTACAGTTTTTTAGGATCTGTATATATTTTCATGTTTGTTCATGTCGTCCTTTTAGAGCTTAACATTAACACTAGCTAAATCTCTTCTAGGTTTAACTTTACCTCTCACTAGTCTTATTGTACAGTTCCATTCAGGCCTACATTTTATGCCTAATGTGATGTAATTTCATTATAATTAAAGGACAAAATGTAAAACCTAGAGTACAAGTATTAAGTCAATCACCTATAATGCAGCATTTTCTAATTCTTATGATCTTCTTTTAATTGTTTTTCTAGATTGATTTGTCTAAGCTTTCACCAGAGGAGAAATGGAGGTTGGTTTGCTTGTATTACATGTACTTTTACTGGACGAAATGCCCTGTTATAGACAATCTTTACTGGCCATTTAATTTTCTCTACAGGGTGGAACATGCACAAATGCATGCCAAACACAGAGGCCACGAGGCTATGCACGCAGAGATGGTGCTGATCCTTATAGTCACTTTAGTTATTGCGCAACTAGTTCTTGTCCAATGGAAGCAGAGGCATCCTAAATCATACAATGTATGGCAGCATTTAGATATATTTCTTAATGTTTTATGTTCTGCATTAAGTGTCTGTCTTCTAAACGCACCCTTTATGCTTTTTGTAGTTGGTGACCCTGTTTCAAATGTGGGTAGTACCGCTCTACTTTACAACCAAGCTGCACTGGTGGCGGTTCCTGACCACCTGGTTTATATTTTCCGCCATCACAGCATATGTTTCTTTTCGTGCTACTCGCAAGCCCCTTACCTGCACCACACCAAGGTACAAACCAAAGTCTATTTTAGTTATCACTGGGCTCAGAGCAAATACAGTCATCTCATCTAATTCTCATTCTCTAACCACAGGTTGGTGTACAAGTGGTTCCTCCTCCTCTACAAGATTAGCTATTCCACTGGAATAGCTGGATACAGCGTTGTCATGTTTACACTCTTTGGCATAAATCTTATATTCAGGTATGCAACTGTATTTTATAAAAGAAACGAAAGGCAATGGGATACCGATTGACAGCCAATAACTGGAAGAGCTCCTATAACTCATAAAATGGTCTGATTAAAGGAATACTGCAAACATGCAAAGTATATGTATGGAATAAAAATGTTAATTTTTACATTGTGCGCTTGGGCATATTTTTATAAAACTACTTTGTATTTATCCATTTTGTCCAGGATAAAACCAGAAGATGCAATGGATTTTGGAGTTTCCCTCCTTTTCTATGGTCTCTACTACGGAGTCCTTGGAAGAGATTTTGCTGAAATGTGTGCAGATTTCATGGCATCCACAATAGGTGTAAGTTTGACATGCAGATATTTCTAGGGAAAATACTGCCTACATTGAATTCATAATCTTTTGACTTTTTTTTTTTTTTTTTTTCATCGCACTTTATTTTCAGTATTACAGTGCCTCTGGAATGCCAACCAAACACCTGTCTGATAATATCTGTGCTGTGTGTGGTCAGCCCATCCTTGTGGATGTGAATGAGGAGGGCATCATTGAGAACACTTACAGGCTGACCTGCAATCATGTGTATTCTTTATTATGTGAAAGTGCATTTGTGAATTACTTGTGAACTATCATGTCTGTCACTGGAATGTCTATATTGCCTTAATTCTAAATCCAGATTCCATGAATTCTGCATAAGGGGATGGTGCATTGTGGGTAAGAAGCAGATGTGCCCGTACTGCAAAGAGAAGGTTGACCTGAAGAGAATGTTTAGTAATCCGTATCCTTTTTGAAACATTTTACAGTTTTATATAGTGTTATTTGTCTATCTGAAGTATAAAATGTAGTTATTCATCATGGCATTTTTATTTCTTAACCCATTTTTTAGTTGGGAAAGGCCACATGTCATGTATGGACAGCTTTTGGACTGGCTTCGGTACCTTGTCGCCTGGCAACCTGTGATCATTGGAGTTGTTCAAGGCATTAACTACATCCTGGGTTTGGAGTAAGCCTCCTAGATGTCAGAAATGGACTTGGAGATTATCAAAGGACATTGCACTGGCTGTTGGCCCTATCATTGAACTATACATCTGTAAAAGTGTCTATCCCTTTTGTATATATTTATAGGGTCAACTTAACTGCATTTATGGTTTATTTTACTGATTACCCAAATTTTGAAAACACTGATTTTTTTTCATGTCACTGAAACAATGAGAGTTGTGGTGTATGTTTTATGGCCTATGGAGCAGCTCTAAAATGATTAGAGTTGCTTTTAGTAATTTATTAAATGTCTTAAATGTATAATATTAAAATGCGATAATAAGCAGTTGAGGGGTTATTCTGGGAGTTTCATTCATGTAGACAACAGAGAAAAGGTCATAAGGCCAATACTTCCTCTAAGTAATAATTACTGTTGATAATGTGTTTGGTTCAGTATCTATAGAGCTTTTTGAAATGTCACGTTTGGTTTTGTTTTATGCAAGTCATATTTCCAAAATCAAACTGAAAAAGCACCAAATGAATGAATTATTAAGAGTAACTGTAATAACCAGTATAACTACACTTCATCACTAACAGGCCAAATATTAAAAACTAAAATGAATGAACTGCTTTTTGATGGGTAATGAAAATCCTTCTAGAGTAACCCTTTAACACAACAAATGATCACGGCACGGTTTTATCTAGATGTGGGAAAGTAACAGGTACTGCACACAGTATACGCCTACTACAGTTTACCTTGATGGGTCTTACTGAGTGAAACGGGGCAGAACTAAACATTTCAGTCAGTATTTTATTTTAAAATTTGAATAATAAATGTCAACACGGTCAACAGTTTTGTGTATTTATTGATTATTGTCTGATTTAAATTTGCTACATGATGCATAACACGAGTCAAGGCTTAGTCAGCATGTGTCATTTACCTTATGAGACGGATCTTGTAATTTTTTTTTGGAGATGTGATTGCAAAAGGAATTCCCCCACAGCATGACCTTTTGAGTGGGAGTAAGGAAGTCTCTGGGAGTGGGAGTAAGGAAGTCTCTCTGTATATATAGTAGTCATATGGACTCACTAGATAACGCCTACAACAATGAAGCCATCTCAGATTTTCACAGGTAATTGTAGTTGGAGGTACTATAGCTAACAATATTGTCCATTATGCCACATCTAACTCCTTCTGTGTTGTAGCTTTTTCTACGTATTGCTTCCTTTTCATAGATGGGTTTCCAGGTAAGTCTATTTTTTTCTATTTCCAAGTCTATTTTGAAATATAATTTCATAACTTATTTTTGTAGTCGTAGATGATAAGCCAACCATTATTGGAAATGATCGAATTTATATTCATACACATTCAGGTAACTTGCGAGAGTCAACATTTCTTCCAATTTTGATGTTGTGTGCATGTTGTTTAATATTTCATATGGCTACCTGTTGCTCAGGGAACCAACTGATGCTTCACTGTGAGGCATTTACCACTCAAGATGATGTTACTCTTATCTATTGGCTTGTCAATGGCACATTTCCAGAAGACACCACAAGTAAAGAAAGAATTGTGGAATTAGAAGAGTGAGTATAGAATAAACTTGGTGTGTAGTTATAGTTTCATCTTATCTTCTGCAATGTATAATCACATCTTTCTATGTTTAAGATCAACAGCACTGCAGGGAGAAATCATAAAAAGAGATCTGTTTTTGAAAAACGTCACACAAGAGGATTTCAAGAGAAACTTTACTTGTGTAGTGACAAATGCATTTGGTACAGTTCACAAGTTCATCAAACTGACAATGACTTCACATTGCAAATAAAAGAATAAGCACTTAATTAGACTTGGATAAGCAGGAGTAAAAGATATAAAGCAAAGCACAGGAAATATCTTGTAAACGGATTGTTTTTTAAATGTTTCAAAATGTAAAATTTGCTGTAAAATACAAATCTTGGATGTTGTATCTGTCTGATGTTTTTCTTCAAAAGGTCTAAACACTAATTTGCTTGCTATTCAAACTAATGTTAACATGTTTTCAGCATTTTAAAGTAGGCTTCCCTGCTTTGGGCTTTTACTGCATAAGCTCTACTAAACAGTTCTCTAAGTTTTTGACCCTAGCTTGATACTGTTTTTCTGACATTTTCTTCTTAACAAGAGTCTCAGCCTCTTTTACAACTGATTTCCATGTCACAGTGAGATTGAAAATGTGTTGGATGAGTTCTGTGTTTCTTGTGTTGGACATACCAAATAAGAAACGCATAAAAATGTCCAGTTTACCATCTTCACAAGACAAGCTTCTCTCCAAAGCACATTTGTACAAATCCATAGAGCCTTTCTTGCTTTTACTGAGCTTCAATGTCATTCTGCCTTTTGGTGGCTCAAAAATGTTCTTGCCCTCTTTAACTAATGTGAGAAATGCATAAAGAGCAGCGATGTATTCCTGCATGGTGGGGTGGAAAAAGCTGAACAGCCGTTCCTCTACATACAAAAGTGGTTTGGTGTAGAACAAAGTGCCCAGGCCACTGTAAGTCACTGCTTCAAAATCATCCACTGGTTCTCCTTCATCTTTGTGGTAGTTTATGCTCAGGAAGTACTCTCGTTTTTCCAACATGATGAAGGCACGTCTCCCGAGAGCCATGATGAATTTAAGCTTGTCAATGGTGACTTTTCGGTCCTTGTGATAGTCATGTATAAGAGCTTGAAATAGCCTTGTGTACATGTAAGTGATTCCCTTGGGTAGTTCTGTCTGTAGGCCCTGCTTAGTAAATACGCTTTGGCACAAATCAGACAATAATGAGCAGAACAATGGCAGATAGCACATGATGTGGAGAGTTTTAGAGGACTTGACATATGCAATGACACAATCAGCTTGATTCTGGTCTCTAAACCTCTTCTTGAAGTACTCCTCTCTCTTCTCTGTTTTAAATCCCAGCACCTCATACACAAAGTGGTGTGTGTCCCAGGGAATGCAGTAGTCCACCAGTGGCCGAGAACCAACCAAACAGTAGCCAAATTTCAGTAATTGGCCTCTAAGGATGTTTGCAATCAAAACATTTAGTTTGGCAGGCTCTTGGATGTTGAAAACGAGCTGTGCATTTGGAAAGTCAATATCCTCAGCAATTTCTTCAAGGCCATCAAATATATACATGATCTTGCATTCTTTGGTACTGTAGTTGTCAAGTTTCAGTCTTTTAGTTTCAGGGTAAAATGAATGTAAAATATCTAAAAAGGAAATGGCATCATCTCCAAACATTTGCTTTAGTTTCTTTAACGGTAATGGAAACATTAGTGTAACGTGGTCATGACTTTTCTGATGACACCAATCGTGAATCAATTTCCTGATGACCACTGACTTCCCAGATCCAGCATTTCCATATAATAAAATCAACTGTTCATTGTGGTTCTCTATGAAGTCAGTGCTGAAGATGTCCTTAATACAGATATCTTTGCCTTCCAAAGTTTCTGGTTTTTGTATCGACATCACTTCATGTTCAATGTTGGGACCATTGTCACGCACTGATTTAATATTGACATCTGTGAAAACTTCACCCAAAGGTTTATCTTCACATGAACATTCAATCACTCCATAAATCTTCTTGAATCTCTCAGTTAAATCATAGCGCACTTCATCTGCAAAAAATGAATAACATGTGACCTTAACTATACAATCATTTATTCCAATTTTTTCCATTTCCAGCATTTATTAATTGAGCAATTCATAAACTTGTTATTCCTACATATACTACCAATTATGGTATAAACACAAATATTTATGACATAATGAAAAAAGCATAAAATCTAAATAAATCTTTTAGTATTTTTTCTGAAAATAACTTACTTTGTAGTTCTAAATTCTCAAGAAAATCAACCAGCCTCTTCAGTTCAAGTTCTCGCAGCAGGGTCTTCGTAATTTGCAAAGACACACGTAGGCTGTAGCACTCAAGCATCCGGTCCACTATGTCCACAATATCCATGTTTTGTAGAGGGATGCTGAAGGATTGTGGGTAACGCTGCCACAAAGATGTCCGAAACGCCTCAAGACCCAATGGTTTCAACTGCTTGAGGACTTCACAAATGGCCTGATGCAAAAGACAATTATAGAAAAGAAATATAAATAATAACATAACATAATGATCTAAAAAAAAAAGAAACCTCACCTTAAAAACAAATGGTATGGTCAGAGAAGGATGAGGAATTTCAGTGGGATTTTCTTTTAACTCTGGAAAAGTATTATCATCGTCTGCACCATCTTGATTTTTAACCCTAGATAAAATATAGAAACAATGTAAATATTTATAGATGTATAAAGTTTGTTTTTGTCTTGAGCTACAGTACTTTAATCTCCTTATTTCACAATCGTCACTGTCCACAGAGTAACAGGTAGAAAAAGAGTCTGTTCTTTCTAGATGGATCCTGTAACAAACCAGTTTGTTAATGTATTAGAAATATATACTATACTATAGATTTACTTATACAAATCTTGTATAAGTAAGTATTTAAATCTTGTGTTCTTACCTTGTAAATGATCTGTCATCTTCAGACAAGTTAACAGAACTACCAATGCCTTCACTTCTCATCGACATGTAACTTGCAGCTGGAGACTCTGGGCGCTCCACATAAAGCCTGAAAGAAGAAGCCATTTTGGTGGGTTATTTTCAGTTTGACTGATATGTGTTCTTCAAAAGCAGTGGTGTAATCAACAGAAAAGGCTATTACAGTGCGCCTGTTTCCATAGGACTTGGCCCTAGGTCCAGAGAGGGTCTTCTTGGCGGGATGTAATAGAGATCTTCATCTTCGTCTTCCTCCGCTTGCTCTTCAATGAGCAGGCTCTCCATGCTGGCTGAACCATCTTCATCCAGAAAACTGCCTGCTGGTGAGGCCATTTCCATATCCAATTCAGGATCTTCCATTATTTTGTATTGTACAAATCAGATACAAATTAGGTGTCATAAATTAAAATGAACATATCTCCACCTGCTGGAGAAAGACAGAAATAACATTACAGCTCAGGTATCACTTAAACTGGACCTACTGGTTTTCTCATGAACAGTAGGTCTTTATATATAAACAGATTAATATATAGACAGATTCTTTATATATAACGATATTAATTAATATTGGTGTATTTCAATTTATTCGTGGTGATAGTAAAGTGCTCTGAGCAGTGAACTGAATTATTACGTGTAGACAATATTATGTGAATGGAAACTTAAAAATGAAAAACATCGAACAGTTCAAGCTATGAGAAAGCTTATGTTGTGAGCAGGAAGTTGGCAATTTTGGCATTTTAGTAAAACTAGTACAAGTGCAAAAAGAAACTGTAAACAATAGACAAGAGGACTAGAGACACCTATGAATAAAACAAAACGATAACATTACCGTGACAAGGGCGCCAGTTAGTCAATTCTTCAAGTTTATCATTACTAACGTAAACCCGGAAGAAGCAGAGTGAAAGTTCATGGTTCTTCTTCTACGCTTCTATCTAATGTAACTACAACTATAAAACATCTACGCTACTGCCATCTAGAGGTAGGCTACAAGCTTTTTTGACGCCTTCTTTGACATAATCTTTATAAGTCCTGGCGACTGAAGTGAAGGTCCAGACCTAATAGTAGGTAGGTAGCTGTGGTAGTCTACTCATATGCAATAGGTCTACTGTAACATAATGTGAATCATGGTACAATTGACTGAACTCACTTTGCCTACCACTTATTCTGTCTATGTGCCTCCTGTGATAAAGGGTTTGATCCTTTTGATTGCCACAGTTTTTAGAAATTTGAGTCAATGTTCGCTGGCAACAAGAAATTACGACTGATCTGAAAATACTGAGATAAAATGAGGGACGAGAAGTGTGCAACAATTCATTCAGGAGGTCACAAAAGACCTGGAAGAAATGTTGTGGTTTGGTCACCTCAAACCCTGAATAAAGCAGAGCTAAAGCATTTTTGGTCTCATTTATTGCTGCCAAAATTGGCTCAACCAGAAATTAGGTTCAGGGAGCAATTGGGCTACTTTTTCATACAGGGTCAGTGTGTGGATTTCCCCCTCTAATAAATCTTTTTCTTTCTTTCTTTTTTTTTTTTTTTTTTTTTTTTTTTTCTTTCTTTCTTTTAATAACTGCATTTCGCGAATAACAAATAGTGGTAAATTGATTTATAAAGGACCTAGGGAACCTTACATTATTCATGCATTTCTCAGACACATTTGTTGTTTGGTCATACTCACTCGCATATAACAGCTGCCTTGGGGCAGACTGACAAAGATGTGGCTGCCTTTAGGTGCCAACAGCTTCTCTGACTAAAATATCACACGACCACATGTCGTGTGGAAATATGGTGCCTCTCCTGGAAATATGGAAATATGGAAATATGGAAATATGGTGCCTCTCCTGATCAGGGGGCATTGGAAATAATTTATTTAAACAATGAATGAGAGAGAGAGAGCCTAATAAATGTTTTTCAAGCCAAAATCCTTGCAATTATCAGAGTAGATATTTCAAAATTAAATAGGGCAGACCTATAAAATCCCACTGTGGTCACATCACAACAAATCAATGCAGAAGACGCCCGAGCCTGGATGATTAGAGTAGACTGTTATACGTGAGCTCCTCCCTGTTTCGTTCCCGCCTCCTCGTGGCACTTGTCTCATCTGTGCGTTGGTCCAGAGCACAGAGAGGCTGAGGAGGATGCACGGAGCGAGCGCGTCCATCCAAAGGTCCACTGCACTGAGTGTCCGCATCTATGGACGCTCCGGGATCTACTGTTCTACTGTGTCCTGGTCAGCTCTGATGCAACAGCAGCGCGGACACTGCGCCTCGCGCCAGGACCAAGGGAAATAGCTTTGGGATGCGAATCGCCACCACAGGAATGTGTCTGTTTGGATTCACTTAAAAGATACATTTGGACCTTCTCCAATGTTTTGTTTGAAAACACACAATCTGCGCAACAAACCCTATTTTCTTCCATTTTCAAGTGCATTTTTCTGAGGAGCTGAGGTGGACAACCCGGGTTAGTGTTTATCTTTTGTCAAGACAAACTTCTACCATGGCACTCGTGATGGAGCCAGTAAGCAAGTGGAGCTCATCTCAAGTAGTCGACTGGATGAAAGGTAAGCTCAGAAAAAACTCAGCAGCTTTGGCCATTTCTTTGTGACACCATGAAAAGAAACGCTTTTGGATCATTCCCTACAAAAAGAGGAGACACCTGCTGATCCCGGGTTTAGCACTGCCCTGGTATATCGTCAATATCATTTCTCCCATAACCGCTAAGCGGTTTTTATGCAGAAACTATTTGTATCGATAGCCTCAACAAATCCAAACAGTGGGCGTTTTAGGAATCTCTATTGTGTCTTGCAGCGCTTAGTGTTAACGCATGAGACTTCCTGGCAAACAGCACAGATCCAGTTATAATTACATGAATAATAATAATGCACCTTTCTTTGGATCTAAGAGACCTGGGGCAATTAAAGAAAAGAAAAAAAAATGTAAGAACATAGGCCTTGTTATTTAGTAAATGGGGATCCTGTATTGCTTTCACATCTGCTTGCCTATTTGCTACTTTTATCACTTTTAGGTCTCTTTCTGAAATATTATGCATAAACGGTGGAATATTTTGGAGATATGAAGATGGATCCCTGACATATACTAAAGTGTTCTACAAGGCTGAAGTTTGGGACATAGATATAGTTAATGAGTACTGTTTGTCGTCTGCACTTGACCCATCCTTTAATGCCACTGG
Source organism: Taenioides sp. WSHXM2023 (assembly GCA_029959045.1). Lineage (NCBI taxonomy): Eukaryota > Metazoa > Chordata > Actinopteri > Gobiiformes > Gobiidae > Taenioides > Taenioides sp. WSHXM2023. The sequence continues at coordinate 15,431,562 of CM057098.1, read as the reverse complement.
GGCATCCTGTCATGAGCTGGAGTAATTATCTTATTCAGTCCTTGACTGGTTTTAGCTGGTAGAAGTTAGTCTACAATTAAGCCTATATTATATTATACTTGTAAATCGACATGATCACATAACTCAAAGATCAAAATAGCTTAATCTACTTAATTTGGTGCTGCCTAAATTATTGTTTTATCATGTGAGTCTGTCTACTCTGCATCAGTAATTGTTTTAGATTATGTAAATCTTGATATACTAGTCCAGCTTCTCTGTTTTGGGTGGTGTTGTTTTGCTCATGTCCTTTCAGATGACATATCCACATTTAGTGCATACATATTTCACTGCTCCACAGACACCTCCCAGGTCGTAACTCAGAGACTGGCTGCCTCCTCTTCTCCCTCAGATTTATGGTGATAGTGAAGATCAGGCCTGATTCAGTGTATTACACACTAAAGCAGCATTTTATGAGACAAAAAATGTTCCTGCACCTGTAATAGGGAAAGGGCACTAAAATGACAGAGACAGGGAACTGATAGAAATCCTAATATCTCAGATTCTTCAGCAAATCACAATTAGTTAATATGGTGGAGTTGGAATCAATGAAACCGTCAAGTTTTAGACAAGGGCTGAAAGCTTGATCAGAGCTTTTCTTAAAACCATTCACTTCTCTTGTTTCAAAATGATACAGGAAAGAAGCTATTTTGAAATTGGACGAGAAGTGTTCAGGGGTGAGTGATGGTGGCTACAGTATCTTAATCAACCAGACAAATTATTTGCTTCAGTACAAAACACCCAGGGAGTGTGTCACATACAGAGCATTATGACCTCACATAATGAAATAATTTCAACAGAGAGGGCCATGTGTAAAGTTCTAATATATTTAGTATTTTATAAGTAAATTAATAGGTACATATCTGTGTTGGGTGCAGTCAGATTTTCCATCTTGGGGGCCCCTGGTTCTCATGTTGACACTAGATATATTTCTATTTCTAAAGAAACAAACCTAACTGTATGTTAAAAAGTTGTTTTAAGTTTTGTTTTGGTGATGAAAGTCTGTTGAAGTATGAAAATGAATGTTTAACAGGCAATCTAGCAAAAAAAAAAAAAAACAGACTGAATGTGACTCATATGATACAGCTCTTTGTGTCCCATATTTGACAATTGGAGCAGCGACCGTTTCAGTGCCCAGAGCCTGCTAATGCTAATTTAAAGTGCAGGGGAGGGGAACTGTTTATTCTTGTCTTCTCAGCTTTGTAAAGACTGGCAGCGTTTTGTCGGCTATACCATTCACACGTCCCATTATAAGCACTGCGCTCTGGGGTGACACTGGAGGCCAAAGAGGGCCAAACTGTGACCTTCCCACAATCCCACGGGCTGCTCCCTCCCTCCATCTCCTCCTTTAGTGTTTTTGTGTGAGAGGGGTGCCCCATTCCCAGCTGTGACAAAGACCGTTTAAACAAGAGACTCTCATAAGTAAGCACAAAGGATTCTGACTTGAGTGACAATTTGTCCCAACTAGTGACTGTGTAAAATGTAAACATAAATTCTACAAATACACTTTAAAGTTAAACTGGAAATACTGGGAAGTACTGCAAAAATCAAATTACTGTATAAAAAAAATGGCCCATATTACCTTATTTTCTCATCTATGTTATAAGGCAGTGTCCACCAGCGTCTGACCAGAACTGAAGAAGCAGCTTGGATGAGCTGCGAAACGTATTTGACCAAATAAACTTTTGTCCAGTTGACAAATTGAATTTCTCCTTTTGCCTTCTATGTTATAATGTTGTTTCCTCATAAAAAACACACCTGGAGTTTTGTTTTGTTTCATTCACACATGTTTAACACACACATCCTGCATATTTACTCTGAATTCTTCTCTCAAAGAGAAGACACCTTATGACGTCATGTGGTAATACAGGAAGTGCTTCACTCTTTTTAAACTTTATACAACTTCACTAGAATAATTTGGATAATTTCAGATCTGGAATTGGCAATCTTTACTGAAAAAGGTAAAAGGTGGGTGTTAACTTTACATTACAAGGCAAACTGAGCATTTTGAGCTTTGAAGATGTGGACAGGCTAATAATAAAGGGTTACTCAAACACGTGTGAATGAAACAACTTCAGATATGTTTTTAGGAGGCAACAACATTGAAACATGTCTTAAAACTGACAAGAGTAAATTTTGTGTAATATAGAACCTTTAATGAAGATTTACTTTAACATAATTTGCAGGTGAACTTTATGAGAAATTTATAAAACCCTGTGTATTTTGATGTGTACGCTTTTGAAGTACTGACAATGCAGTCTTAGTATAATCCCTTATGATCCAAAGAAAATTTATTTCTGTTTTGTTTTAAAATCAGTTGTATCTTTAGGCTGTCCCCATCTCTCGTTCTGCTTTTCAGACTCTGATCATGTCAAGAGTGACAAAAAAGTGCCATTATCACAGAATGAACCGCCTTGTCAGTCTGCTTCAGTGCCATTAGTGGATTATGTCAAAGAGAGATTAGAATGTGTTGGTGCTGCGCTTTTAATTTCTCCTCCACATGCTCGATAATCTGACCTATGGAGAGACTGGACAGGATCTCTCCTGTACCACAGATTACACAGTGTCAGGACATCTGCAGCAGCTCCCCTTTCATCATGCCAGGGACAAGTTTGAAACAAGATATTACATCTCTCAAGTTGTATTGAGTTTATGGAAATATTACAGTAACAGGACTGTTTTAGAGGAAAATGTAAAAGATGGTTATGTATAGTTTTTCAGTTAGTCTAGTCAGCAGGTGGGCGCTCTTTAGATGTGTATGTAATATGTAATAAACTTCTTAATGAACTGAAGTCAATTTGTCAAAATTGTTAAGAGATGAATTATAGAAAATGCAAGTTTTGGGCCAGTTGGATTTAAATTAGAAATCTATTGGCAAACTTAGGTTTATATCCTCTTTTATCATTATGTCAATTCCCTTATCAACTAAGAGAGAGGGCAGCTTGGCATTGGCGCTGGTAAAAGCTAGAAAAATCATTAGGGTCTCATTCAAAAATTAAACTGCGTCTTTTATGTGAAGATGTGGTTGTGCATCTGAATCCTTATAATCCAAATAATATAATTAGTAGACTAAAAAAAATAGTAGGTGACTAAGACTTCATCGACCAATTAATCTTTAGTCTACAGCCCTAGTCAGAGATTATTTACACCAGACCTATTAGAAATCTATATCAGTAGCTCTATCAGAGTTTAGGACCTGCCTTCCTCGAGTAGGCTACTTCAAGTCTCCCCTTATTTCTTCATTTGTGCCTGAGGTCAGAGAAACCCCAGCCAAAACGTTCTTACTCATCTCCATGGCAACTCAAGGAAATACTTCATTGACAAAATGAGACTCAATTAAGCCAGTAAACAGGCCCATTATTCAAGGTTTGAAGGTTCTTGCAGTGGCATGAGACCCATTAAATTTCCAGTATCTGGTTGAACTGCCAGTCGAACCCAACAGGAATACTAGATCAGGGCCTTGGGCTTCAGTGTCACGTGTTGGATGGTCTTTTCTGTGATGAGCTCAGGGCTGAGAGAAGAGAGAGGCTGAGGGTTTAGAAAACACTAACAAAGGATACTCTCTGTCACCAGCAGGAGAAGGACCAGTGATTAACATGCTGGAGGCTGGCTGGTATCTGAGAGTATATGCGCAATTCTAATATAAATCTATACAAAATTTAAAAAAGATATACCGATGTGTATGGGAGGTTTTGTTCACAGTTGTTCATAACAAAGTACTAGTAATAATACAGACTTTGCCTTAATTGCAGTGTGATCCCAGTATTGTGGAGTTTTTTAACAATTTAATACAGTTCTGAGTCTTCAGTGTAAACATGCTACTTTTTAATAATTAATAATAAAAATAAAAATAACCAATAACCAGTGGGACAGTACAGAATGACAAGAAATTATTATCACAAGTTGCTTCAGGTCTCTACAGATTATTCCAATTTGTTCACAAATGTTTAAGGGTTGGTGTTTGAGGAGATCTGAAAGGCTGAAAGTGGACATATTTCTGAAAGTCATGTTATTGTTGATTTTCCCCAGCAACTGCCAATCAAATATGGCCGCTTTGACACTTCCCACGCAGTCAAGATATTGCAAATTATCCAGGCCGGCCCCCTTTGATTCTCTGTAGAGGTTGTTCAGTGTCTAATACAGCATATTATTTAGCCACATACAAATGCCACTTCAATCATAAATTAAAAATGAAATCAAGTCATCTAGTTTACCACTGTCTCTTTCTGTGGACCATTATATCTCACCCATTACCATGCCACACCATATTAAAGCACTGTACCAGATTTTTAATGTCTTAAAACACAAAAAACTGAACTAGTTAATAAATGAATTTCTAAGCACTTTTCACAACTCACAGACCAGTGCAGAGTTTTGCCGCCATAGTGAACCCAACAACAACTAGCATGGTAATGTGCAATTCCTCATCATTAGATGCAGTCATGACTTATTTGTATTGGGGCAAGACAAATACATGGGGGGAAAAAATGGAACGAAGACTTAAATAAGATTATCTGTGTGTCTTTTAGTATAATGTTTCACCTGATCTGTCTATTTATTTCTTTGAGCCTCACTTGAGAATTGAAAAGAAGCATTTAGTTAATATAACATTATTCAGATAGTGTTCCTGTGGTTTTCTCCAGGTTTGGATGATTGCCTGCAGCAGTACATAAAGAACTTTGAGAGAGAAAACGTGGGGGGAGACCAGCTGCTGCGGATCACCCATCAGGAGCTGGAGGACCTAGGTGTGTCTCGGATTGGACACCAGGAGCTCATTCTGGAGGCTGTGGATCTGCTTTGTGCTCTGGTTAGTCCCAAATACAACACTGTACCGTAAATAGGCCAAACTACAACTGTTGCATTCAGTGGTGCACATTTTGGAAGGAGAATCATTTATTGTGGTTTATTTTTGTAAAGGAAAAATGTGGGAAGAAAAGGTCTGTTTAGCATTCCCTGGGAGACGACGGCTCTAGTTATCCACTTTAACTTCTGAATTCTAATGCACTTTTGTTGTTTTGGCATTAATTTCAGTGGAAAATGAGAGAAAAGACTTGTCACTAAAGTGCACCAATAAGTCAAAAATGCACAATTTTTCTGGGTGGTTTGAAAACGGTTTTATAGTCTGTGAAGAGGCACAGATAATGGTGGCACCCACGGCAACTTTTCAATTAAGGTGAATATTTGCAAACACTAAAATGGTTTCTTTATATAGTTCTGCAAGGATCTTTAATATTTAACCACTGACCTTCTGAACTGAGAAAATGGTTTTCAGACATCACTGAAAACATGTGCGTTTTAATAATCAGCTCTAAATATCCTTGGCTGTCAGATCTCCCAGCTGTCATTAGTGCTGACAAGGATTACTGCCTCTTTCACTTCAAGTGATTTCTTAAGTACAAGTAGTTTTATCACAATGTGCTGATCAGAGACCTGTGGGCATGTATGACACCTACACATGTCATGTATAAAAACATTGTTGTAAAAATATGCCAATAGACCAATTGATGTGTAATGATTGTGACTTGTTTAGTCATTTTCTAGTATTCGCAGTTACTCAGCTTTATTATCACTTAGTTTGCCAGAGACTATGACCAAAATCTGTAATGACCTTACATATACTGGTCACTATAGCTCCATTTGCTCTTTGTACACCAGTCAAAAATAATAAAGCAACTAGAATATTTTTCTTCATGCCATATATTTGTCGGTGCAACCATTTGTCTTCCAAGTCATGAAAGCGATATATTGTGGGATGTTTTTTACTGTTAAATCCAAATCTACTTTATTTAACTATCACATTTTATAAACGTAACAGTTTCTGCAAGTGCTGCACTGTTTATTAGTACTAAGTCTACAACAATCCATTATTTTTACACAAATCAAATATATTTCAAACAAACACATTCTGATGCAACAGGAAGCAATAACTGTCGGACACCATTAATTCCAACACTGTTCGGTGGTGCTTTCCAGGTGTATTGAAAAATCTAGTAAATATTAGCCTACAAGTCCATACACGTCTGCTAGTTTATTCTGATATGTTATTATATACAAATACAATACTTTATACTGTATATTTTACTACTTTAAATGTCCTCACAACCTCACAGATGGTGGTCTACAAATTTCTTAAATATATTTGCCCAATCTGGTGCTTATTTTAGCCACTTGCTGAAGGGGCAGTCTGTGCAACTGTGAGTTTGTAAACAAAAGATTTTCTGCTCTATTATGAACAATAAAATGGACATAGACAATGTCAGTTCTAGATGCACCATAAGGATGCCAGCTTTAACCCCAGAGACCAAGAGATTTAATGATCACAGGTCATAGATGCTATCTCAGACTATAGTCTCTTGTCCAGCCTGGCTCATGGGGGCGTGGGGGTGTCCTGCAACTACCCCAAAGCTCCTTACATAACTGGGATTTGCCCTTAAGTCCCAAAGGCAGTGCTGTATTAAATGTGATTAGTAATTCTCCAGCCTCTTTCTCCCTTCCCTCCCAAGAAACAGTGAGGTGACAGATGCCTGCAGCGATCTTGTGTGTTTGTGTGTGTGTTTGTGCAGTAGTCACTGGTAACGAATGCTCAACTTTCCATGTACATGTGAAGTGACAGCCGCAGCGAGCGAACAGCCTCAGTACCACACTGGTTTGTTCCCTCACATGGCAGTGGTCACATGATCAGTAGTCTTCTATAGAGATGGTCATGCTCGCCATTTGTCAGCTATGGGCAGTTTAAATGATCACATAAAGGTGTTCTTAGAGGCAAACAGTTGCCCCAAACCAAAGATGGAGCCCAGACTGAGATGATGAGACACTGACTTGGAATTAAACTCACTACCTTTAATAATCTTGTCACTGTGTCTAATAATCCACAGTGTTGGTGGTGCTTTATTTACTTGCATTACTTTAGTTAACTGCACCAAAACAAATATGTTCTATGACTTCCAGACATTTTCTTAAATCAATGACTGTGCACTCTTTCCGACACCAACCATCTTTCAGCATTTGTTCACTTGAACTTGAGCATCAATAATCACTAGTCCTTACTGATTTTATCTGCCAATAATATGAAACCAGTAGTAGTAAACCAATATTCTTCTCCTATAGAACTATGGACTGGAGACTGAGAACCTAAAGACTCTTTCTCATAAACTGAATGCATCTGCAAAGAACCTGCAGAACTTTATTAATGGGAGGCGCCGCAGCGGACACTACGATGGCAGAGCTACACGAAAACTACCCAACGACTTCCTGACGTCAGTTGTGGACCTCATCGCTGCAGCCAAGAGCCTCCTGGCCTGGCTCGACAGGTGAGGACTGCAAAGTGCTGTAATGCCACACTGAACACATGTTATTAGACCATCACAAACTTATTCATAATCCTATTTATATGAAGGGCAGTAATAATTAAATATGCTGGCACTGCTTATTTTTAATGTTTTGTCAAATAATTGTTTATCCAATTACATCTGTATCTAATCTACTTAGGAAAAAAAAGTAGTTCTTTTGTTTTTTTGTCACTTAACTCCATATTTCCTTAAAGTCGTAGTATGTAACTTTTTTGCCATAAATAAACTAACCATACCGCCATACAGTTTGTTTTGATAATATGAATTAATTTGACTTGATGCTCTTGAAAAGTATTCCCTAGCCTCAGTGTTCTGTCATTGTAGAGCCTGTAAGAGGAGCACACAGTATTGTTTTACATTGACAACTGTTATAAAATTAGTGGGAAAATGAGACACATGAGATTCAATGCAGTAAATGATACACAGCCTGTTGGTCTATTTGCCGGTTAAATCCTGTCTCTGAAACATTGGTATAATCCCGGGACAGCTTTATATTTAGACCACATTTGCATTAGATTCTCTTACTATTTCCATAACTAATCAAATAACAAGGAAAGAAAAAAAGCTTGGAGGGAGATGGCCTCACAAACATCGGGCAAATCTATTTTTACATGGATTTATGCCTCTGTGGGAATGAGCCAGTGTTTGTGTCTGTGTATGATCGATGATTCTTTGTCTAATCATGAATAGGTTTAAAATGTAGCACGTATCTTAATCCCCATAATAGTCATGACGTTGGAAACACATATATCTAATTAGAAAATACTGAATATGCAAAACTTACCATGAGCCATGTGAATCACTGTGTAACACTTTGGAATTAGATTGGATTGGCTGCCACTTTTCTGTTTGAAAAAGATTTGTGAGAGCTAGAGACTAGTTAGATAGATTTAAATATATACTTAATTTTTAACTGTTTGATAATCAGGCATGTGAGTTTACGTGAAACATGATTTTTCTGGTCACAATATAATTGTTATAGAATAAACAGAAGTAGCCTGAGAGTTGAAACAAGAGGCTTGAGGTTGGAGTTATAACACAGCAGAAGTTTATTTACCATCAGTACAGGACTGGGATTCAGAGACATGCACTCTCAAGATAATGTTATAGTAGTGGCCAGTACAGTCCAGTCTAGTTATGCTTCCATTGTAGGGAGTATTATACCTCTGATGAAATAGGCCAAGATAACAAGGACTGAGCTGACAGTATGGGGCTGGCACAGCACAGAAATGCAATGTCTCTATCAACAGTACTAAGAGAAAAATTTGGAAGCAAAATGAAGTCATTGATTTTCTATCGATGTTACAAAAAACTAAAATGTACAGTGCTTTTTGCAGGTTTTTGTCACATTAACTTGACTTTATCATGCAGAAAGTTTGATTTAGACACTTACTAGAAATGATAATCTGTTAGACAATGTGTCAGAAGAAAACTGTTTCACAATATTGTTAGGATGCACATTGTAAAACTGTGACATTTCTTCTCACAGTTATTGTTATTAACACTTAAATTTCATATCACAACATTTCTAGTTAGTAGCTAAACTATAAATGTTGTTCATAACTAACTATCTTTACCAGTGATTTTCATTTTACCAAAGGATGGTCTAATGGTTCACTCCAGGTGCTCTTTCTTTTTCAGATCTCCGTTTGCGGCAGTGGCTGATTACTCTGTCACTAGAAATAATGTCATCCAGTTGTGTCTTGAACTGACCACAATTGTACAACAGGTAATCAAAATAATTTAACTTGGGCCCAATTTACTTTTATTCTTGAAGTGAATCACATGTGACGGAAATGAGAAGAGGTGACACTTATTCACTGGACTCATTAGTGACGTGAGAGAACTAGCAGTGCAGTAGTGTGGATGTATTCAGCTTCAATTATTCAAGGCTCATGGAAAATGCAGAAACAAAGTTTCCTTGGGAGTCAAAATTTGTATTTGCACTTTAGAATATTACTACTTAAAGCTAAACTATGTAACAGTTGTGGGCAGGGTTCCAATTCCTGCAATTCCTACTTGCATTTATTCAATAAGAGATGTTATTTATTTATTTATTTATTTATTTATTTATTCTGAACAACAGTTATTTTTACAGGTTCACCTCTTCACAGATCTTACCTGTAACTTGGCCTGGTGCCGTCATAAGTTCATCTTCATGGACATAGATCTTAAAATTTAAAATATTCTTCAAACTGCCATTTATTCCTTGTTAGCTAGTAACAACAATAATGTAATATTATTTTTTGCCCTTTACAATGCCATGCATTATTATGTTATGAGATCTAATTCTATAGCCTGCCCTGGGGTAGAGTAACAGAAGAGTGACATACACAGGCTGTAAACAGAGCTTACTAATTATATATTTACTTTGCATCACTGGTACCAGATTATTTTTAAGAGACAAGCTCATTAAAGAAGTGTATTGAATGATATGATGATACATGATGCAGTGATGAAAGATGTTTTAAAAATTATGCAAATAACCGTTCAAACATTAGTCAGATGTGAAAGCTTGTCAAGTGCAGACATGTACTGCTAATGAGACTGATACATTACAGGAAGTAGGGAGATTCTCGGTCTGTTGGCGGTGCTGATAGGAGAGCAGGGGCGGGAGTGCAGGGGGCGGATGGAGGGACAGGACAGAGGAAAGACAGGCCGAAGCGATTGAGACATGCCTCCGCGTTGGTGATTCATTTGTTTGGTGTTTGTTGCATGTCTGTGTGGGAGTGCAAGGGGGTTAGAGGTGCCAAGCTGCTCAGATTTTTTGCTTATATCCACCTACAACAGAAATGCCAATAATAACTTTATATTTTGATATATTCTCTGGAGGTTACTCTGTGCTCTGTATGTTTCCCAGGACTGCTCCGTCTATGAGACCGAGAACAAAATCCTTAATGTGGTGAGTTATCAATCTCCACTTCAAACTATAGCTTACAATAGTCTCATATACACTGATCAAACAAAACTTTGTGGCACAACATGTAAGCCAGAATCAGAAAGAAATGGCAAAGAAAGAATATTAAACTTATCATAATATTAAACTTATCCCAAGTGGGGAAAACTTTCAGACAAGTTTTCCTATGGGGAAAAAATAGGTCTCCTTAATTCCCCATTCATTATTAGATCAATGACATGGTTCTAAATTCAGATTTGGGTTAAAACAGTTTAAGATTACTATAGTTAAATTTCTAACCATTTTTGTATTTAATTTACAAACTTGTTTATGAAACCCATGTTGCAATACTCAAGATTACAATTAACATATTATTCAGATATTATGTGCAGCCCTGCTTCAAATATTCTCTGTTGTCCCCAGTGTAAAACTCTGTCTGAAGTCTGCGACCACATCATCTCACTTTCATCTGATCCAATGGTGTCTCAGGCGGCACATTTAGAAGTGGTGCAGCTCGCCAACATCAAATCCACTGAAGGACTGGTAAGGATGTTCTCTCCACAACCCATGTGAAGCTCTGGCCCACTGTCCACTTCATGTGATTAAATGTTTTTTATCTGTGGGATACAGGGTCTGTACAGGCAGATTATCTTCTCTAAACACACAGCATGCATGTGTGGAGTTAATTAGCATTATTGGTGGTAATCTAAAGGTCAGAAGATTTATGCCCATAGGAATATATTGTGCTATTTATGTTTGCAAGACTAATTTACAATACAGAAATACTACATTTTTAGGAAGTAATTTACATGCAAAGAGTTACAGTGCTTTACAGGCAGGCCTGGATAAATGTGATACGTATTTAAGAACAAAAAAGTGATTTTTATTGTGAACAATCAACCTTTTCATTATGAAAATGAATCTGAAGGACTATCTACAGATCTACATGATGTTTTCTTACTGCTTATAGCTTAACTGATGAAGAAGAGATTAAAAACAAACACAACACTGGGGACATGCAGTAAATGTCGTACAGGACAATATGACATTTCTTCTTGGTCCTTTTGTCTGTATTGTACCAGTACACGTGACTGTCTATATCTGCTGTGAAACATACATTAAAAGATCAATGTAACCACTGGGTACACTGTGGGTTATTGCAGGAGACAATCATGCTTTTACAGCTAATGGGACTGTAACCACTGTGAGTTTTATGTTTTAGATTTTATGTTCCCAGTGACAGTCTGAACATATCTAAAGTGGTCTAAATCTACTTATACAAATCTAGCTTCAACTACAGATGTTTCTGAGTTTACAAAGAAGAGTCATATAGTAAAGGTACTGGTGCACATTGACATCAGTATGACCTATGATGTCTGCCTTGAGTCTATTTGGTTTGTTTGAGCTTGTGGGCATCTGAATCACCTGATTAAAATTAGCAAGCCATGTTCAGACCAGACAGTACACTGCACCTATAAAAACATATAAACTGTGTCCATATTTTTGAGTAACGTGACATAAATGCAGATATAGTCCCTTTATAACACTCTACTCTCTTCTGGACTGATGCAGTTGACCTGCACTTGGCGCCTGGGGCCAAAGGAAAGACCCCACCCCCACATAGAAGCTAGTGGGGGGCAATGGAAGTCCTCTCATGCGTTTAGTGAAAACCTGAACACAGCAGTGGCCTAAAAATAAACCTCTTACTTGTCTTGGAGACGGCTGTGCCATTAACGTGTGTGTGCCGCCATGTGAGGCCTACTCAAGCGTGGCTCTGGGTTAGAGTGTGTCTCTGCACTTTAGACCCCTTTTAGCTTCAGGAAAAGATGACCAACATTTCAAACAAGCTAGTTCACGCTACTTTCACTGTGAAAAAGCACTATTAGAGCTTGGTGACATGTATCAAATCATAATCTAATCCCTGTGACCGCAAGATTCTCTGTTTAATATAGCTGTCCAAACACAGACTTTTTCTGCTTTGAGTGAGTGACATCTGGATTTAACCAATCACAGTGAAGTATGAACTTTCAGAAGAGGCAGATGACTGTTTAATGGCAATAGAAACATACATGAAGTGTACATGAATAAGTAGTAACCTTTAATGTGGTTTGATTTATAAAACATTAATATTTTAGAACTAACAAAATATATAAGATATAAGATAATATAAGATATTTCAAATGAAATGAGTCAATAATAATTTCTTTATGTTTTTTACTTAAGGACTAATAATGTTCTAATAAGTAATTTTTAATATATTTTTTTTTTTTTTCTGCTGGGAAAAATACTGAGAAATTCTTTACACTGTAAGCAGATTGAATACAGTATGTCAACATGCAGTGACCCCTCTGTGATGTACAGATGTCTGCATGGATAATCTTAGGTCCTGATTTGTTTAATGAGCCTTGTGTTTACTTTCATGTTAAGTTATACATAGTGTTTTCACTCTGTCCTTCCCTAGGGCATGTACATAAAGTCAACATATGACGGGCTGCATGTGATCACAGGCACAACAGAAGGGGTAAGGCCACTGCAATATGAGAGGATGGGGACTTGTTACTGATGTCATGCTTTTAGTATGATGTTGTGAAACAGGGAAATGTCCAATAATTCCTGTGTCTATTTTTGTAGTCCTTGGCTGACCGCTGTAAGAAGATCCATGCGGGAGATGAAGTCATTCAAGTCAATCATCAGACAGTGGTGAGAAACCACAAAAATTATATTAAACCTGCAATGATATAGAATTATTTACAAAGAAACTGAGCAGTAAGCTGTAATTGTATTTACATGTGTTGTGAACTGAAAACAATACTACATAACAGATCTGTGGAGAGGCAACCGCTCACATTCAGAATGCCTTCTGAAGTATTTTGAGCTATAAAACCATCTGTAATTTAATAAATGTAAAGTAGAGCTGTTTAATGTCATACCGTGGAACATTCCAGGCAGAACAATGACATATCCATAGAAACAAGCAGGTGAGGGACCCCCAACTAAAAAGTTACATAGGGCACCTTTAACATCATTTGATCATGCCTGTTATGTTATAGCTCTATATTATAAGAAAGTTGTTACTTGTATTACTTTTATCTTGAATAATAAAATGCACATACTTTAAATTCAATTAAATTGTAGCACAAACTTCCAGTCGTGCACACTTCAAAAATAGCAGCCATTGTCTAAAATAATTACTACTTGTGAGGGCAACAGCGAGGAGTGTAATGATTATGCAGGCGGTGAGTGTGCTGTGTTTCAGTCAGTTCACCCACAGAAAAATGACACTTTCAACCAACAAACTTTATTTTCTAGCATTGACACTTTTTATCTGTCCTTTGAAGTTTGAAAAGGCCCTGACTTGACGGCAGGAGGTCTGTGCTGGTTTTCCATTTGTCTTTCAAATAAATTGAAAGACAAACAACTAACTACAAACTGTAGTTAGTTTAGCAGGAAAGGTTCAGTGATTCATAAGCTTAACTAAACATCTCTTCACATCACATCTTGCTGATAACTATGATTGCTGATAACTGCTGAAATGTGTCATGTGGCCTGTATGGTTTGTTTAAAAGGAGATGGTTTCATTTACCGTCTTATATATTATCTATTATGTTTAATTTATTTCATTTTTAATGTGGTATGTTAATATGATTAAAATTAAAGTCTAGAAAATCTTTAGAGCAAAGCTTGGTCTGGACTACTTGAGCTGGAGGATTTTACCTATTGTGTACCTGCCCAGACCTGCCCTGACACAAGGAGTTTATCATCATAAACATTCACACACCAAAGATATAGCCTAGATGTAAGTAAATGTTTGGTGATGGAGACAGTGCAGTGTAGAAGTGAAGGAGATCATTCTGCTGCAGCTTCACTAAATGAGCAGCATCTGTGAGTGACATGAGTGAGTCTGACAGCTGGAGGTGGTGCCAGCCACTCAGGAGACGGCATTCATGTCATGTGATCAGCCACTGCCACTCATCATGACTGACAAACTTTGCTGTTGTGGAACTGGACATGTTAAGTTAATTACATTTGGTTGGTTGAGGTTGATAACAGTTTGGGAATTATTTTAGAAACACTGATCATATCAAATATATCACTGGCTATGTTTACATGTTCACCAAAAATCTGATCATTATCTGATTATCAAAATTTCAAGGGGCAAATTCATGTAGCAAAGACTTAAAAACAAAAGAGAAAAATCAAAGATTTAATGATTTAAATTCATTGTGATTTCTCTTCCCAATACAACATAATCAGCTGATTAACTGACACGTGGCAAAGGAGAAATTCAGTTTGTCAAATGGAAAAGTTTATTTACGTTTCGCAGCTCATCCAAGCTGCCTCTTCAGTTTCAGAACTGAAGAAGACATAAATAAACTTTTGTCTAGTTGACAAATTGAATTTCTCCTTTGCCATGGATTCTACCTGGACGGGATTTTACACATAACTGACACATGTGTTTGTGTTTTTGATTATCATATTTCTTTTGTGCATGTCAACACCAAAAATCAGATCCTATTATTGGGTTATCATGTGATAATTGTAGTTATGTGATATTTGCTGCCCATGTAAATGTACCCACATTGCATGCACTGTAACTAGGCAGAAAAACAAATGTGAGAAGATGAGGACAGAATTGCTTTAAATAACTTTTGGCATAAAAGACACTAAAGCTGATGTACTCTATCCAGCAATAGACAGGGTTTGGAGCCAAGAATATTTAATTGATGGATCTCTTTAATGGACTTTGCAGTTTTGAGTTTTCTATGTTGTAGATGTCAAGGTGAAAAATTACTTGGAAGGAAATAAAGTGATTTCTTGGTCAGTGCTTGCGTTTTCTGGTCATCATTCGAAATATGCTTTGAAATTCAGTGCAGTCGGCCAAGCCTGGGAGAGGACACTTTCTCTCCAAACGGGACGTGGCAGATTTGGTTCAGTCACAGACAGTGTTTCTCAGGGTGATTGGTTTTGTGCCAAAGATCAACACAAGTGGGTTAGACTTTCTTTACTACAGCGCATGCCACTGTTCATAATACAAGCATTTCACAGCCCTGTGTCATTCCTATAGCGATATGGCAATAGAATAAAATCCCGATTATTTTTTGTTTTTGTAAACTTGTTTCATAATAATCCTCGATTTCACGATTTTGCAACATGTCATTGAGTAATTTAGTGTTTGATTGATTTAGGTTGGCTGGCAGTTGAAGAACCTGGTGAACATGTTACGTGGGGATCCAGCTGGAGTGACCCTCACACTAAAGAAACGCCCTCAGAGTACGCTCACCTCGACGCCTGCTCTGCTGAAAAACATGAGATGGAAACCACTGGCCCTGCAAGTAAGACCAATGTGGACAATGTACACTGATTAAGCATTAGAAGTGTTTTTGCAGATGTGTAATGCTGCAGTCGAGCAGGTATGATCCATAGCAAAAGAAAAATTAAATTCTGTTTACTGGAGTGAAGACGTTTTGCTGCTCATCCAAATGGGTTCTTCCTTTCTGGTCAGATTGGAGTGGACACTAGTGTTTTTCTTTTGAGATGTGGATATATATAAATGTCAGTTCCCCATCACTATATATATTTATAACTATAAATATATAAATACATTTCTGTATTAGTATATGTTGCGATTTTAGATTAGTTACTTTTGGTTGTTGATCTAATCCTGTGTCTAGCACTACGAGTACTCATTTGACATTCACACAGAGAATGGCATTTGTTGTCCTACTTCGGCTGTACCAATCACGTTATGAAAGTAAGCAGGATGTGTATTATAGTGGATGGCTTTTCATTGAGTCCCAGGCCAAACAGAAAATGTCCTCTTTCCTCAAGGCCCAGCAGTACGTAGCCTCCTCCCCCATTTGTCTTGTACTGTGAGTTATCTTTACAGCTGACATTTTAGGGACAGAAAAGATGTAGTCATGTAGAAAGTGGTGTGTTGAAGCCATGTTGAAATTATGATATTAGTATTATTGAATTGTCAGTCTGACTATAACCCTGACACTCACAATAGCAACAATACAACCCTAGTATTATTCTAGTTATGCAACACATTTGCATAGTTTGAACAAATTAGCATTCTTTTGATGGATGATTTTCAAGTCTTTTAATAGAGCTCCAAAATTTAGTCTATTCTGTTGCAGCACTTTGGCCCTTCCCTACCACTGCCATCCTTCCAATTCATTGTACATTGCAAACATATAGGGCTGTATATCACAATCAAATTGAAATTGCAATATGACTTGCAATTGCTATTTGACAATTATTAAACAGCAAAGGTAGCAATTATCTGTTTTTCTTTATAGTAAAATCTTCTTGTGGCTGTAGTTTGGACATCTTCAAATATGTTTTAGATTTGATGGGATTCTTGAGTTAGTTTATCAGTTTAGATTTCACTTTTCTCCCAAATGTTAAGTCTTTAGGAGTTGTTACAATGTGCACTCTGAGCAGAATCCTTTTTAAACATATATCACAAATCTAGTCCAATCCTAATAGTAATACTAATTTAATTTTTCCAGAATTTGTGCAGCCCTAGTACACGACACTGCCTGGCCCTACATCAAGACAAATGTTTATGTTTAGTAAATATGAATGACTGTATAGGCTGAGGATATTTCCCTTGACCTGAAATGAATGTCAGACCAAAGTGCAGTGCGACCTGTGTCTTTGTGCACCAGTTGAAAGTAGAGCATCCTACACTGTACTCATTTCACGCCTGAGATACCACACAGCCACGCTTTTAGTCCGCCAACTGCTCCTTGTTTGACTGACTGGGTGAAATTCTCCATCGTGTCCATCTCTCTAACACTGTTCTCTTCCTCTCCTGCCTCATCTGTCTGCTCCCTCGCTTCCTAACACCTAAACAAAGCCCCTCTTTCCTCAGAGCCCGAGCAGCAGTGTGGTTACACCCACCAGCACTTTGAGCACGCCGTCCAGAAGGGGAAGCTGCGCCCTTCAAGACCTCTACATCCCGCCTCCGCCAAGCGAGCCTTACACGCCCAGGTGAACAAGCTAACTTCTATCTGTAATAAAATAAATCACCAGAGGGATTTGGCCAACATTTACCAAGTCTCTTTTAGTTAACTACTTTAGTTGTTAATTTTAGCGATTACTCATCATGTCCTCACACATGCCAAGAATATTTTTAGATTTTTTTCACTTAGATCGAGTTGTTCTAGGAAAGTCTGAGTAAAGCCAAAAGCTATTTTGCAAATCATTTTACAATGCATTTAATGATATACAGTATGGCAGATATTGTGGCCATGGGTCATTGTCTAGAGTAAAGTGTTAATTGTTATAATTTATCAAAGAACAATGTTTCGTCTGGATTAAAGTTGAAGCTTACATATTGAGACAGAGAAAGAGAGAGAAATCATAGACACCATCTCACATTCATGGGGTGATCTCATTAAGTTATGAAGAAACACATCTTCAAACCACCTGCAATAGGAAGGATGTTTTGTTTCTCATCAAAGAGACTCCTTTAGTCCTAACTGTGTAAATGTAAGGACATTTGAGGTACAGAAATTTAATTAGGCAATGTTCAGTAATCTTGTCTATTCATTTGATTGGGGATTTCCGTGATGCCAGGGAGGACAAGGGGAACCTGTCTGGAGAGGACACACAGTCAGACAATAACGTCGCGAAAGGCTCAGAGTCGCCAAACACATACCTAGACCAGGAGTGTCGACAGCACTTTCCTCTGGTGGAGGAAGACGCCATTTTGTACTGCTACGAGTACGACCAGAACCAGGGCTCTATGTGCAGGGCCAGCACACCCACTTATGGTAACACTCCTAAAACTTAGACATCTTGAGACAGTTTTGGAAATGATTTGAGGTTTTAATGGACACTTTTTGGTCCACAGGCAGGCTGAGGCCAATCTCCATGCCTCTGGATTATAACTGGGTCGGGGATGGTGAGGACCTGGCCAAGCTGAAGAGAGAGAGCCGCAGAGGTGAGTGGGAGGAAAGAACAGGAGAAGGGGAGGGACTGAGGCGCGAGTGGGTGGATATCCCATAATATCCTCAGCTTTTCAAATCTGCAAGCCTCAAGTCGATGCATGAGCTGGCCTGTCAGAACTCATAACATGCTGCACATCAGTACCACATCCATACGTTCATCTTATATGACTGTACCTTCCTTCTTTATCGCCCTCTTCCTCCATCTTTTTGGATATAAAAAGTGCACGGTTGCTCTGGCAACAGCAGACAGAGTTGATATTTTCCTGAGGTTTTCACATTGTGTTTGTGGCTGCACAGTTAGGTGTCAAATGGAGTGGGCAGACTCTGGATTGCTTTATTTCAGTCTCCCAAGAAAAGACTAGAGTGATTTGTTTGCTTCCACTTTGGATGACGGAGATATGTTGTTTCTTTGAGCTGAACATTTTGAAAATGTTGATGTTTTCTACACACCTACATAAAGCACTGTTTCCAATCTGGCAGCATAACTGTTTTGTGATATTTGGAGTTGTCTTCAGAATCTCACATTTTACATAAGTCATGTCAATAGCTGATAGATGAGGCACAGATTATCTCTTTTTATCTTGGCGCTGTTTAATGTGGCAGATTTCCTAGTCTGCAAGTGAGATTTGATTCTCAGTGCTCATGTAGTTATTCGTTATCATAATACTTTTTTTTCCCCAAAATGATGCAACCCTACAATATGAGCTACAAAAACCCATCTGTCATTATTTGTCTCTGATTCACCACTGTCCGGGAGCATTCCCATTTGAGAGACCTGAGAGAAAATGTTTGTAAAGGTCTAAGTGTCAAGTACAATAAGATTTTTTTTTTTTAAACATAATATTTTGTTGTTTACAGAGGACCTTCTATTATTCAAATAAATGCTGCCTTTGCAATTTGATAGCTGCACAAATTCAAATTTCGTTCAATTTTAGTTTATTGTGCAAACCTTTCATATTGTTGAAATAAATACAGAATCTAATCATGCTGTGTAAGTGTAGATAAACAGACAGACCCCAAAGGTGCTCTCCTGTATGTGTATGTGTGCATGTCACTATACATTTCATTCTGAGCACAGTCACACAGGTGAAGAATGGTTTGGCAGTATTTATGTTGTATTTTCCCATGACAGAGAACTCCCTGCTGCATTTCGCCAGTGAAGACAAAGGCCCTGGGGAGGAGTTCCTGTTGAGTCGCAGCTTGAGTCAGAACCGGAGGAAAGCGGAGAGAGGGAGCAGCCCCACTCAGTACACTCTAGTGCCCACCCTGGAAGTGTCGCGGTCCACCTCCAGCTCAGACTCCACCTCCCTCTACCACGTCAGTACCTAATCAGTAATAATAATAATATATTGCATAACACTTGTATAGTGCTTTTCATGAAACTCAAACACGCTTCACACAGTTCAAGACAGACAAATGAGTATCACTGATTTAGTGTAGTGCATATTATTGTGTTATCAGTGTGTGAGAATATAATACATAAGTTATTTATACAAGACAAAATAAACTAAATCAACTAAGGTGACCTTTTAACCACATTATAATGATTTCGCGTCATCATTAACTTACTCAGAGTTGTATTTTCTATTTTCAGCTAACCCCTATCCCTGCCTACTATTTTTGGTAATACAGTTAAGGTTAATAATGTCAAGTAGCCGTTTTTTAATGAAAAAGTGTTGCTCGACATGATGAGACACCACTATGAAGGGGCAGGGCCTCTCTTCTGCAGTTTAAAACAGCCAGTGGATTATTAGCTCAGTTGCAGTTTACAATCCATAAAATGTAAAATAATAATCTATACCAGAAGTACCAGAAAAAGCACAATAATTTTAATAACAGTAGTTTGTTTGGTATTGACAAAAATGTGGGCACAAATGCATTGATAGAAAATTACTGATGTTTATAAATAAGGAATTAAAACCATTTTTGACTGATCTATTATCATCTATAGGTTTTCTAGTCTAGTGTAGTGAAAATGTTTATTTAACACAAAATATATCTGTAGTGTTCTGGCAGCAACATGATTTCATACATTATGCAGTAATTGTACAATCCTGTAGGTGTTTGATCGCTCCTCGCTGTTGTCTCGGTCAAAGAAGAAGAGTAAAGGTTAGTGTGCAGGTCGGAGCTCTTATGATAATGTTCACAAGCAGCTGTTGAATGTGTTTAACTTGTGTAATATGCGTGCAGGGGAGAGTCCTATGCCCTCTGTCAGTAAACGTCGCATCTCCTGTCGGGATCTAGGACAAGGTGACTGTGAGGGCTGGCTCTGGAAGAAGAAGGACGCCAAAACCTATTTTTCACAGAAATGGAAGAAATACTGGTTCATTCTGAAAGGCACTTGTCTGTACTGGTACATGAATGAAGAGGTAAGAACAAACGCATTTTACTTTGAGTATAGCATAATGAAATAAATGAATGACCAAATATTTTATAGGATGAGAAAGCTGAGGGTTTTGTTAGCCTCCCTGAATTCAAGATCGAAAGGGCAACTGAATGCAGAAGAAAGTTGTGAGTACTGTTTGAAACTGAAAATTATATTTATATTTTCTCAAAGTTAAAAATATTTTGTACTTATAACTTATATATTTTTATTTATCTTGGCATGATTTAGTTCTCAAAGCTAAAACCTTAAAAATAATTTCACCAAGGCAACATTTGGTGAAATTATTTGCAATAATTTCACCAAATTATTTTTAATAATCCCATACCCGGACTTTTCCCCATACCTGGAAAAGTCCGGGTATGGGATCGACTGACTGCGTGTTTGTAAAACGCATCTAGTCCTGGTTTTTGGTCAAAATGAGCTCAGATTTTGCATGTCACTTCTAGACACATAGGTTCACAAAATTATCTGTTTTTTTTGGGATACTCCTTACGGTTTGCCCGTAACACGCCGGGGAAAAACGCCTTCATTTCCTGTTTCTTTGATGACCTCTCACGCCCACAGGCATTGGCCTAGAGAGCTCAAATTCAAATCACAATTGCGTGACCCCGACCCAAATGTAATGAAATATGAAATATAATAAAAGTGAACACTATAGCGCCCCCTAGCATAGACATAAAACGTCAACATTATTGGATTTGTACCAATATTTGGGGATTAAATTCTATGCATGAGTACAAGCAAAAAAATGATATTACGGTCATGGGGTTTGGCCAGCAGGGACACAAAGACTCACCAAAAAATATTTTAAAATATCTTAGACGCACATGCTTAGTCCAGTCGTGCTGACATTGAATTACTAATGTTTGATCTTGGCCTGATTATAATACACTATAAAGTATATGAAAAGTGAACAGTATAGTGCCCCCTACCATAGACATGAAACATCAACATTATCAGAGTTGTACCAAATTTGGGGATTAAATTCTATGAATGACTAGAAACAAAAAAATATATGACTTTACTTGTCACACAGTCGCGTGAGCGGTGTGTGTGCGCCAGAGTGACTTTAATTGCTAATTATGTTTCTCAATGTATAACTTTTGTCCTCTTAAGTATATGATTCAACTTTCTAAAACAATGAATTGCAAGTATTTTCTGGTGTATTATAATCATACCCAGCAAAAGATTAAATTCAGAGTCAATTCCCTGTAACTGCAATATAAATTCATAAATGTGCATCAATTCTGTAATTTCCACGTGGTGACATTTTGCTTACCACCTGATTCTTTTGAGTGGATAAATATGTGATGATTTGCCAGTTAATCCTAAACACCATATTTCGTAGCATTCATGTGTAAATGTGCACCATATGTCCCTATTCTTTTGCTTATACCCGCTGTAATGTAACCCCAGCTCTCCTTTTCAGCGCTTTCAAGGCTTGCCATCCGAAGATAAAGACTTTCTATTTTGCAGCGGATGATGTAGATGACATGTCTCGGTGAGTTAATGAGGTTTTCGCATACCCAGTTACCTCTTACTCACAAATCCCTTTCATATGTCACATTTCTACCCCATGCTGGCTGTAAATTGAGTCTGGCTACTGGGCTGCCCACTCTTCCTTTAAACAGCTTTGTGAGGTGTCAAACGCAGGTTGTTTTAAGCTGAGTGCGTCACGATGTGCTCTCTCCCTCAGGTGGCTCAGCAGGCTCAGTATGGCAGTAGCAGGATACTCGCAAGAGCAGGAGAAAAATCGGCAGGACCAAGGTGAGGTGACTCATATCTTTTTATGCTTATTGGTGGTCTGTCATAGGGCACAAGCTGCATGACGTAACACTTCCGCTGATGAGTAACACAGAGAGTTTTGGGGTGCGTAATGGATCAATAAGTTTCACAGCTGCCTTGTATTAACTTCAAGGCTCAGTGCCCAGTATTCAGTCATGTGTCTAAAGTTTTCTTTTTATAGGCACTATTTTGAATACTCTTGACCATCAAAAAAAAAAAAAATAATGGATAATTGGTGGTAATTATACATATGGTAATTAGTATTAGTATATTCATATTACTTTTCAATATGATATTTATTAAGTATATCTTATCCTTCTCTCTGATTATAATAAAAGTTGCATCTGCTTTGAGAACACAGACTTTTTCAGATGGGATTTTTTGAAAATCCCATTTGAAAGAAAAGATCGAAATAACTAAACTGTATGATATTAACAACTTTGTAAGAGAAAGCATTATTTTTTAGTTTTGAAAATAGACTTGGCTCTTTTATCTTGTTTTTATTTTAATGTATATTTTAAAATGTTTTTAACAGTTCTAAACAAAAACATAACAAATGTATAGTTGCAGATATGTACAATCCTAAAACGATCCTTAGTCGCTGCTTCAGTCCTTTCATGTACTCTTCCCTGCATCTAAGCACAACTTGCATTATTTCACATTGTCACATTGTGTTTTCTTCTTTTTGTCCCTAAATGGTGTATTCTAAAATATCTTAAGCAGTTGAAAGCCTCTCTACAGTGTGTCAGTAAAACTAGAGCCCATTATACCTCTCTTTTCTGGATCAAACTTGTGCGCTTTTACACCTTTTTTACACCTTTCCTCTCTTGTACCAGCTGTCTTCTTCTCTACACAACTCTACCATTCACCACATCGCTTTGTCAGTTTGTCAGTTTTTAAAAAAAAAAATTATTTTCAGATGTCGCTTCCCCTAAGAGGAAGTTCAGATGAAATGTTGTTTTTTAAAAGCCTACGTAGAAGATATTAAGTGTTGTTGAATGGTGGGTGGTTAGATCACATAGTCCGTGCGTTTTAACACCTTGAGGAAGAGCTGCATTATATATTTTTTCTTCTTCACACCTTGCCTCAGCTGAAGTGACTTCACTGGCTCCTCTGTAATGTGGAAGCTATAACTTGTGTAAAAGCCATCCAGAAATGTATTATACATATACATTAACCATATACAGATCTTGAAAATCTACTTCTGATGTACTGGACATAGATGGAAAGAGTTGAAAAATTATTACATAAATAAACAAAGTAATGGTGAGGGAATACATTCCAAATACAATTGTCTCATTCTGCTTATGTGTGCTTGACAGATTACTGGAGTGAGAGCGACCATGATGACGTAGACTTGCCTCCGATGCCCAAACAGGACAGTCCGCCTCCTCCTTACGACACTTTTCCCAGAGCAGCCTCAGTGAGTTAAGCATCGCTGTTCATGGGTTTTACGAGAATGATTCCTTCCTGCTTTTTAGGAGTGAGGATTTTTCCCAGTTCAAAACATATAATATTTACATTTGTTAATGTTGTTATTACTATAACAACAGAAGACAGATGCTATATCAGTTCCTTCAAATCTGGAAGGAATCCTTTGCTGGAAATCCATGAATATGCAGAGAGAAACATAATATGATTTAATATTTTAAAAAGAACAGAGTTTGACAGTTACAGTCCTGTTCTGTGCTGTACATAAATTTTCCATCTGTCTCCTCAGGTGAGCCCATACCTGGAGCCAAAGCGTGGGCATCTCTCCTCTTCGGACACGTTCCAGTCTCGCTCCTCTCATGAAGATTACCACTCAGAGTCTCAGGATGGAGGCAACAGTGGCTACTCCCCTGGGCAAAAGAGCGGCACAGGGCACAGAAACTCCTGGCAGGACCCCTCTGGGAACTCCTCCAGGATCCAGTACCTCCAGACTTTCCCAACAGAAGAGTCCATGATGTCCGAGGACCACGACCAGCTGTCAGAGTACCGCAGTCGCTCCACGCTGCCCAACCAGAGGAGCCTTCTGCAGGAGCAGTACAGGGCACTGCCTCTGCCCCTCAGGACCAGCATCGACTCGGACATGGGGGGCAAACCTCGCAGCTTCACACTGCCCCGGGACAGTGGTCTACACGCCATTTTAGCTGCTGCTGCTGCCAGTGCATCTGAACAGGCTGAAACACAGAACTACCAGCTGGAGCGCCCCCGGGAAATAGGTAATCAGACAAAATATGAATATAAAATAAAATAAAATATCTCAACAAAGTAGGACTGACACAACCTTGAAAGCTCTGTTTGTTTAAGACTGAATGTCTCCTTATGGACAGTTATACTGTAATGTTTATTGTCTATTGTTACATTTTATGTTCAGATGCTATACAAACAACTTTACTCGATTATCAGTGGGGTTGTAGATCCTTGTGCTCGGTAGAGCATTTAACCAGGCACCCTCCCTAACACCGTTAAGTGGATTTATTAAGAGGAAGCTGCTAATATACAGCCCTGGCCAAATGTCACACGATTAATACAACCGTTACCACATTATTAGATTGGATTTGTGGTCTTCCCATTCGCTGTTCCCTTGAGAACCTCGGGGCAGTTGTCTAAGTGAGATAAAATTTAGTGTGTGATTTGATACTGATATATCTTGGCAGTTCACCTTTTTTCTTCACACTAGCTCTCTTCTGTCTTCTGTCTCTTTCTCTCTCTCTCTCTCTCTCTCTAAACCTATCTCTCCATTCTTTCTCCCTCCCTCTACCTCTCTCTCTTTCTTCTCTCTCTTCCTCTCTCTCTATGGTCCTATTGAGATGTTATTGTGCATGGCTGCGTTTGGATGCTTAAGCAAGAAGTCTTTTCATCTCATGTTAATGTTGATTCTTGCTCACTGAATAGAATTTGGCCCACGGGTCCCTTTCTTCTTGTCCTTTTCTTCTTTAATGTTAGTTTTTTTCTCTCGCTTCTTGTGAAAACGGAGAGGAGAACTTAAAGCACAGACAATAACAAGCAGGGTTTAGTTTTATACCAAAACCTAGAATCTTCCAAACCTATCACAGAGTCATGCAGAATGATAAAATAAAGATTCCAGCTATAGTGTATTTTGTACAAGTAACCATTAGAGGGCAGCAGAGGTAAACTGCTAACCAGTTGCAGTCTTTGCTGTACATTTCTGTGTTTGCTGTAGACAGAATCAGTATATGATTGGTTTGGCAAGAGGTCCACAAATCACATGTATACTGTACTTTTGTACTGTAGGCAATAGTTTTTTGTTATTCATTTACTGTAAAAACTGTTGCCCTAGAAGTTGAAGGTGCTGTCCAGTCCAGTCATCCAGTCTTCGCTGGTTAGACCTGAGTTATAGACACAAGATTCATATTTTTATAGAAACATTCTAAGTTGATTGACTTTTTAGACTTATTGAGGGCAACATTTACCCCACAGTTGTGCTATTTATTGGGTTTAAATAATTAATATAACTTTTAGTGTTGGTTCCTCTGTTCCTGTAGGGCGTCCTCGTGAGAGCAGGCTGCAGTCCGATTCTTTGGGGGACCTGTACCGCGCTCTGGAGCAGTCGGGCCTGTCCACTTCAGCTGAACACAGATCGGCCGGGCGACTGGAGTATAAACGCTCGTTTGTACGCAGGGTCAACGACCCACTGCTCAATGACAAACTGCACCGTTTACGGGTTCTCCACAGTGCACTCAAGGTACATGTGGTGTTTATGAAGTAGTTATAAGTTATGTGTCTTTAATATTCATCTGCTTTTGGTTGCTGACTGATATATCAGTTGCATAATAAATGCAAGAATCTGAAGTCCTTTTTCGAAATGTTAATATTTATTGCCCAACAGTGAATAAAAAATACACTAAAAACAACCAGACCAGATCCCTGATCCCTCTGGAGGGACCCCGAGAAGTCCCAGGCTGACCGGTTTCTCTTCAGTGTGTCCTAGGTCTTACGTGGGCCCTCCAAGAATAACCTGCCCAGTGTGTAGGAGCCATCGGAAACAGAGGGCTCCTCTTTATGTGGAGTGTGATACAGCAACCACATTAGTTCAGACGTTGCACTGACTTGTCCATCATTCTTTCCACACATGAAAAAGATACTTGAAGTCTTGAGGGAGGACTTCTCCACCTACCAGTTCACTTCACATTTTTATTTGTACCTAAATATGATCTCTTTTCCCGCAGAATGTCCCTGTCCAAGACACAAACCGATCTATGGGCTTTCTAGGCTGAAGTTAAGCGTCATCATCACCAACTCAGCTTGTGTCTGAGCTGGCAGCATCCTACAGCAGTTTGTACATCTCTGATTTTCTCCACTCTCAATCTTCACCATTATGACTTTTCTTCCTCAAAGACACGTGATTTTGAGAAGGAAAATTGCACAAGACTAAAAGTTGCTACCGATAAAAGTTAGATGCACAGTTTATGACAAAGCACTTTGAGTTTGTTATTTTGCTACATGCATGGCCACTTTCCCTTTCTTCTGTCCAGTGTGTGTGAATAACGCTGAAGTTGTGTATCAGGTTTTATAGTTGTACACAACATTTTGTCATGCATGTTTTGTGAGTATGAGTGTGTTCTCAGAGGTGTTATATTTAAAGTGTTACTGTATATTGAATATTACATGTACAACAGCAACATCTTGAGGTATAAATATATTTACTTGTAAATTAAGTGCTGTGCCTCATTGATTGTGAATGTACATCGTAATTTATAAAGATGATGCGGTTCGTGTTTGGATAGCTGCTCCTCTTCAAAGACGGGCACAGACTAAATGCTGGGCAACTATGGACAGAACTGTATTGCTCAAAATAGCTGTATATTTTTGTATGCATGTAGTTTACCTTATTGTTTTTTTCTTTTTTGCATTTATAAGTGAAGCAGTGAATACAAAACCTACAAAAGCATTATGTTTCTATGAATTTGCTCCAGCAATACTTTTGTAAATGTTTATGGAAAATAAGAAAGATGGACATATTTGTATTTATTGAGTGTTAAATGTACAAGCATGCTTTGTATAATTCAGACACATTCCCCTGTCAGACTGACCTTGCACAAGTGCGCCATACTGTAGCCATGTACTTTTGTATCTAATAAATGTGAAGTATGGCCCATTCAAGTCATATGTTCTATTTTAACTATACAAACATCTGATCTATTTACAATGTATACATAATAATAAAAATAAAATAAAACTGACATAGTCTACATTAAACATGGCAGTATCATGGAAAGTTCATTCATTTCAGTAGATCAAAAAAATAAGCATTTGAATCTTGCCCAAGTACAAGTTTACATAAATTAACCCACACCGCTGAAATGCAAAGTGCACAATTTATAAAAAATACAGCACTGGAGATTTTATCTGGTCCACTACAAAAAAAAAAAAGAAAAAAAAGAAATATACATCATTATTAAAAAGAAAATGCCGGGACTACTTTCTTTGCAGCTTTCTACTAAAAATGTGGATTAACTTGACCCTAATGACCTGTATACTCAAACCATAAATAACAGGGTTCAGAATTGGTGGGAAAATCAGAAAATACAGCGCTAAAAACAGCTTAGTTTGGTATGACAAAGAGGCGTTATTTAACCTGCCTTGTGCTATCTCAAAGAAGCATCCGACAGAATAGTTACTTAATGACAGTAAATGCGGAATGCAGGTCCTCAACGCTTTAAGTTTAGATTTACTAAAAAATGTCATGCATATTCTGAAAATATGTACATACGAATAGATTACCATTATTAACTGAGGGCCCGTGTATAGCGCCACCGAGAGGAGACCCACAATATTTTCAGCAGCCGTATTAGTGCAGGAAAGCTGGACCAGCAAGTAGTTAAGACAGTACACTTTGTCTATAGTTTTATTGCAAAATTTTAGTCGAATCGTAAGGGCAAAAACGAGGAAAAACGCCACCAAGGGATAGACCCATGTCAGAATAATCAATTTGAAGACTCGTTTCGACATGATGTTGTGGTAAGTCAAAGGAAAACAGATCGCCATGTACCTGTCGTAACTCATGGCTGCTAAGATCGTGAACTCGGTGATCGCGTACGTGTGGATTGCGTAAAGTTGCGTCTGACACAGCGCCAGAGAGATCTCCCTGGACTGGGAGAGCACTTTACTGAGCAAGGCAGGCAAAAGCGCAGTGGCCCCGTACAGACCGTTCACTGCCAGGTTACACATCAGTATATACATAGGCTCATGGAGAGACTTGTCAACGCACACAATCCCTATTAACATTACGTTTTCCACAATTATAACCAGGTATGTGATGAAGAACAGGGCGAAATACCATTGTTTAGTTTTGTCCATTCCATAGTATCCAGCTAGATAAATGGAAGTCACCTCAGATATATTGAACATGTTAATAGATACTGGAAAATTGTAGGGCAAAAACAAAGCTTAACTCGATTAGGCTGTCTATTCAAGATGATTCCCCACTGCCCCAAATGCATCCTTCTAATGAACTCCTTTATATGCTACATTTCATTGTAATTCCCCTGTGTCTCCTGTGTCCTCAGCCCTTTTTAACTATTAAAGCAGCTGTAACCATAATCTCCCTCCCCATCAATGTTCAGAGGGCCTAATAACTAAATAATTTAATTTTTCAGACTTAGTTAGACCTAGAAAAATAAACCTATGAGAATCACATTTCTGTAGTTAGCCTGTGTATTTATAAATGGGCTGTTATATGTTTTGTTTTTTTTAATTTATATATACATATAGCTCAGAAAGGCTAATGACTTCCTCTGAGAAAAGAGATGATTACCTTATTACCTCGTGGATTCAATGAGAACAGCTGTTCACAGTCAAGGTCAAAGGTCAGGTTTTCTAGATAACAGTGTAGCTGCAGATGAACTTTAGTTAATATGCATTTAATTATTTATTGACCGCTATATAGAATCACATATGCGCATTCTTACATTGCATGTTTTCAAAGAAGTTCTAAATACATACTGAAATTATTCATCTTGCTAAATAAAAATCCACAAAGCACCAAATACCATAATTAATAAAACAATGTAAAAGCTCATAAGTACATGACACTGTGAACTAACTGAAAAATAAATAATGACCTTATTCCACCATAGAGTTACCTTTAAATAATACATACATATAATTAAGCAGTACGAAAATGCATATTTAAATGTCAAACAAGCCTTGTCAATGCTTTTAAATCCCATGTTAACCTTTGTGATTACCATACAATATGTAAAACAATATATAATGTATGACTAAACATTAAAATTTGAGCATGTATTCCCCAATTAGCAATGGGCCTATCTGCTTTAGAGAAATATTTTTATTATGCACAGTGTTGCCCTTTTGATATAGTTACTGTGCAGCCCTGTTTCTTATACCACTAACATGAGGTTGAACATATTTACGGTAATAAGGAACAATGTACTAACTGTAAATGTTTATTTGATAAAAAATAATAAGGCAATGCAGTTTTCTAAGGTTGCATTCACACTTGCACATAGACAGGATAAAATATGGGATTAAATTGAGACTAAATTCTAGGCTAGACCATGACTAGACCAGGATTAGAACAGAGCCAAACCAATATCTGGACTAAATTGGACTCAAATCAGAACAACAAGAATAAGTGCACTGATAAATAATTCACTAAAATAACTGGACTGAGATTGGTTTGTAGCTCACGTTTCACCTCCAACCAAGCTTCATCAGTGCTGAATATTTGAATGGTGACTTAGTGGTGAAAACAATGTATTTGCTGTTTTAACATTTTAAATAGACTTCACCTATAGGTCTTCTTTGTCATTTATTATGTTTATATCCACATTACTCATTCTTTTAAGCATACATTTTGTCTACTGTAATAACAACTAAGGGCTTCAAATAACAGATTACACATTTCAGTACAAGTGAGGATGTGAATTCAGCATAAAAGCAGATGGCATTAGATTGTTGTTTTACCCTGGAGAGAAA
This sequence comes from Taenioides sp. WSHXM2023, assembly GCA_029959045.1. Classification (NCBI taxonomy): domain Eukaryota; kingdom Metazoa; phylum Chordata; class Actinopteri; order Gobiiformes; family Gobiidae; genus Taenioides; species Taenioides sp. WSHXM2023. Next base: position 15,401,202 of record CM057098.1, on the reverse strand, counting down.
CACACTGCATCATGCAGCAGTCACGGCCACAGTAATCTTTGTCGGCAGGATCTTGTATTTGATTAAGAGTTTGAGGATTTGAATTCTAACCAGATGAGTGCCCAGCCCGTACAGCACCGGATTAGTTATAGTAGGAATGACAATAAAATACAAGGAGAGGAAAATCCGTGCCTCCAGTGATAAATAGCTCATACTGAATCTTGTTTGGAGAATCTCATATAGGGATCCCACTGTGTAGTTCATGATTGACACCAAATGTGGGACGCACGTTTTCAAAGCTTTTCGCTGAGATTCTCTGGTCAATTTATGGCAAACTCTTAAAATCTGGATGTAGGAAAATGCTAACATGAGCACTTGAGGCACCACATAGAAGAAAATAAGACAGAGACCCACTATACTTATATGAGAGACATTTGAACAGGCATTTTTAACAAGCTCCATGTTGACGCAGTACAATTTAGGCATGATGTTGCCACAAAATGTCAACTGTAGCGTTAAGGAGTAATACAGGAAAAATATAATAAACGGATATAGCAATGTTAGGGCTATCAGTTTGCTTAGTCTGGAGTTGGACATGATGCTGTGGTAATGCAGGGGGTGACAAATGGCTGCGTATCTGTCATAGCCCATAACAGCTAATATACAAAACTCAGTCCCAGCGTATGTATGGAGGAAATACACTTGGGCCATGCACCATTGTACTGCTACTTCAAATGTGTCAGACAAGAGCAAAACCATGATGGCGGGAACCAAAGCGGTGCTCCCATACATCTCATTCACAGATAAAAGGCACGAGAGAATATTCATTGGCTGATGTAGACTTTTGTTTTTAGAAATGACAGTGATCAGTAAGATGTTTAGGGTAATAGTAATAATGTATAGTGTTAAGAAGAGGGCAAACAGCTCAACTCTGCTTGCCTTGAACAGGGCAAAGGCGGGCATGGAGAATCTCACCACCGTAGAGTTGGCCATATCTGTAAAAGACACACAAGAAACTATTGTTATAGTTAGTTATGTACTGTTGTTTTGATCTTTTTGAAATATGGAGATAAAGCAAAATACAGACAGGAGCAAAAATCTTAAATCACATACTAGATACTCATTTGTAAGAACAGTCAAATTAATAAGACAGAGTTTCTTGAACAAAATGATCTTGAGCTTTATCAGAACTAGTATTAGACCTGATGCAGAAAGTACTAATATTTTTGTGTGGAAAATGTCTAGTCTATTTAGGCATTTTTAGTTTTCATTGTTGTAGCCTATTATACTAAAGGATTCTAAAATACAGTATAGTTAGTACATGAAAGCTAAAAAGTATCCATGTCTTAGATAGACACACACCAGGTTGAAGCACACACCTCCTACCCTCCTCCTCATGGACCTCCTTTTAAAATGGATGGAGGGGGACATTTGGGATCTGTCTGTCAGCCCAGAGTCCCCACTGAGAAAAAAACAAAAACATTTAAATCATGTTTTCTGATGTAATCTGGGCTGTTTAGCATATTATATTCATTTATGACAACGCTGATGCAAATAAAAGAAAAAAATCATTCTATTGTACATTATACAATTTATATAATGAGTCAGCTTTGTTCATAAAAAAAATTATATATATATATATATATATATATATATATATATATATATATATATATATATATATATATATATATATATATATATATATATATATATATATATATATATTTATTTATTTATTTATTTATTTATTTATTTATTTATTTATTTATTTATTGTATATATGTGTATATATATACACATATATACACATATATACACACACACACCAGACATAGTGGTGGTGGATAAGCAACAGAACAAAGCCGTGGTGGTGGACACTGCAATACCAAGCGATGGTAATATCAGGAAAAAGGAACACGAGACACTAGAGAAATACCAGGGGCTCAAGGAAGAGCTGGAGAAGGCCTGGAAGGTGAAGGCATCAGTGGTGCCCGTGGTGATCGGAGCACTCAGGGCTGTAACCCCCAAACTGGAAGAGATACCCGGAAAAACATCAGACATCTCAGTCCAGACACAAAACTTTTTTAATTTTATTTAAAACAAGGACAGTGCACAGAAAACATGCTCTGTGCCTGACTTAGCTACAAGCTACTTTCCGTCTGCAGTCCATTCATTATGAATGAACTGTATCAAAATCTGGTTCACATAAGTTTTCACTACGGTCTTTTACATTTTGTATTCTAGTGCTTCTATGTCTGTTTATAACATCTCTTTTGTCATTTTTGGTCTTTGGTAAGAGTGTGCAGTATTTAGGTACATAGACTATAGCACAGGGGTCTCCAGCCTTTTTCCTCCTGTGAGCTACTGCTTGTTAAAACGAAAATGCCAGAGAGCTACTAATTTTAGCGGTTGCCAGAAATGGAGCAAATATAAGAGCCATGGCAAGCTGTAGATGGGGTACAGTTAGATGTCTATAAAACATACCATTATCCAGTTATCAGTGCACAAAATTAGGCATCAAAATGATACATTTACAATGGAAATAGGCATTTAATCAATCAAATTTGAGTTATTAGCGCAATACGTATAATTCAGAAATCCATTGATGAGCTACTTGGAAGGGGGTGGAGAGCTGCTGGTACCTCCTGAGCTACATGTTTGAGAGCCTGTTATAGCACATGCAAAGAGTGTTACAGCTGCAATCAGTGTTTAAAGTGTTTTGCAAAGTGCATCCAGATTTATGAAAGATTTCAGAAAATGGGCCAAAGCAATTGAAAAAAACTACTGCATTCAAACAGTTATGCTGAAGAAAATTGAGGGATGCTAGTAAAGTAAATACATCATCATTTGTAATATTACACATTACACTGAATATACATATAGACTGCAGGATGTCTCTATACAGTCTACTTTCCCCTGAGACCCTTCATGTGTGACATGCTTTGTTGTTAGATTTTAGTTGCTCACAAATTGTACTTTTTTTGCTGTCATGTTTGAGTTTCTAGATTGAAAGTGACAGAGTTTGGGCCAAAGTTCTTAACTGCCTGAGAACAGATCTGTATTGAAAAAACAAGCTGAATTAAATTATCATGTATGTTTGAGAGCTGTGTCAAGTGTTCTGAGAAAGAACCTGAGAACTCTGTGAACTGATGAAAAATGTTCTAAATGCTTTGATCATCTGTGCCTTTATTCACATACATGTTTGACTCAAATGATCAGACTAAAAACAAACAAATATCCATCATTTACACTTTCAAAATAACAGAAGACAAAATAATGGCGTCTGCAAAAGTGTGAGCACCCTGCAGAGTTAATACCTTGTACTGCCCCCTTTGGCAAGTACCACAGCTTGTAAACGCTTTTTGTAGCCAACCAAAAGTCTTTCAGTTCTTGTTTGAGGATCTTCGCCCATTCTTCCTTACAAAAGTCTTCCAGTTCTTTGAGATTTCTTGTCTGTCACGCACTGCTCTTTTAAGGTCTATCCATAGCTTTTCAATTATGTTGAGGTCAGGAGATTGTGAAGACCAAGGCAAAACCTTCAGTTTACGCCTCTTGATATAATCCACTGTGGATTTTGAGGTGTGTTTAGGATCATTATCCATTTGTAGAAGCCATCCTCTCTTTAACTTCATCTTTTTCACAGATGGCATCAAGTTAGCGTCCAAAATTTGCTGAAATTTTATTGAATCCATTTTTCCTTCTACTCATGAAATGTTCCCTGTGCCACTGGCTGCAATACAACCCCAAAGCATGATTGATTCACCCCCATGCTTAATAGTTGGACAGAGGTTCTTTTCATTAAATTCTGTGCCCTTTCTTCTCCAAACATACCTTTGCTCATTCTGGCCAAAAAGCTCTATTTTAACCTCATCGGTCCACAGAACTTGTTTCCAAAGTGCATCAGGCTTGTCTATATGTTCATTTGCAAACTTCACACTCATTTTTGTGGTGAGGACATGGAAGAGGTTTTCTTCTGATGACTCTTCCATGAAGACCATATTTGTACAAGTATCTCTTTATAGTGGAATAGTGTACCACAACTCCAGTGTCTGCCAGATCTTTCAGGAGGGATCGTGCAGTCAAATGTTATTTTGTTTTCAGTTCTTTTGAAAGTGTAAATGATGGAAATAAAATCTAACTTTTTTTTTTGACATATTATAAGAATGTCTCATCTGTAATTTGATGCCTTTTGGAGAGTTTTCCATCTTTCCTTGGCTTCTTTATGCACATTAATACAAATTTTTACCTGGGGTGCCCAAACTTTCGCATCCCACTGTCCCCTGACTCTCTCTGCAGGGACAGGGGGTGTATGAAAAGAGATTTTATGAGCACTCAAGCCTTGTAAGACAATGTATTACTCAAAAATGCATCTATTTTAAAAAATCTATTTAAAAATATAAAGGAACACAGTTATAACCAGTTAAAAGTTCATATAAGTCAATTTTGCATAATATGTCCCCCTTAAATTAGCTTGTAAAAATCTCTTCAGTTACAGTAACACGAGTATTTTTGTAGTTGCTTTCTACCATGTAACATTTTTGAAAGGGTCCACTTCATCCACAACTTTATTTAAGTGCCTTTAAGTATCTGCTACCACTTAATACTTGGAAACTAAAATAATGCAAGAATGTGGCTGTTTTGACAGCTGTTTCTTTATAATGTTATATAAGTAACAATATTACAGAAGCTTTTTATACTAGAGAAATTTAGTTTTAATGTTGTGATTTAGGCCCTGATTAAGACAAAAGCAACAACTGTTAAAAGAAAGACTTTAAAGGTGATGCAACTGATCATTAGTCCACTTGGTTTTCCTCTGAAAGCAATTAGCTGGTGTTGTACTGGTGACTCTGGACATCACTGGAGACTGGAGACAGGACATGAGGGACAAACAGAGATGGTTTCACTCCAGGGAAACTGATGTAACTTTGATTGAAGTCTGAGGGTCATGACCTGGGGAGCAGCAGACGCTCAAAATACAGAATGCACTTTATTTTAAATGTCAAAAAATCTGGTATGAATATGTAGGAAATGTTCAAACTAATGATTTCTTGTGCTGCAATTTTGGTTTGAAAATGTAACCTGTACTAGATGACTGACCCATTCACATGGCACACGTACAAGATAAAACAGAACTGTTGGTAGAAACTGGCACAATATTAGGACAGAAGGTTTATAATTCAATATTGATTTTTTTGTTTGTTTGTTTTTTCTTTTTACATTGGATATTCTAATCTCAGAAACTGCCTGGCAAGTTATCAGTTCATTCATGAATAACTATTTCCCATATATTTTTACTTTTTACCATTATACTTATATCCCATGTTTTCAGACATAATAACTGAAAATAAATACACGCAAATCTAGTTATTATATTGACATTTTTATCTAGTGCTGATTTAATCTACTTATCTATTTTTGTTGAATAATAAAAAAAAAAAAATGAATTAACTTTCAAGCCCCAAAACAGACCATAAACAAACATCCACATCTTCCATGAAGCAATGCAATATATAATTTACCATAGTTAAAATAAATAAATCAATTTTTGCTGACCAAAAATAATAATTAGCTGGCTACATCTGGAATAAAACTAAGACCTCCAATCTCTGTGTTTTGTTTGTGTAGCACAACCAAAGTAAAATATCTAGTGATGTGATTTATTATGGAGTAATTGCACTGCACGTTTTCTTCATCCTTGTGCGAGTCAAACTTGTCACACTATGAACAATAGAGCTACATTAGACGCATAAATACACGTTCCAAATAAGTTGCACTTTTCCCTGGAATCCGTGTCTCATGACAACAGTCCATCACGAGTTTGGCATGGCGATCGAGTTTCCTTAAATGAATTATGAAAGGCATGTTCACTCTATAATTTTTTAATAAAAGGCCTAGTGCGCACTGTGTTGCTTCCTATTACTGTCACTCCTCCCATAGACCCAAATACACACAGCCAGGCAGAACCTCTTCATTTCGAACCTGACTGCCACCATGTCGTCTTACCGGATCTTTGTTTTGGCTCTGCTGGTTGTCTTTTTCTTTAATGGTAAGCAGCACAGTACATTTGTTGTTGACAGATTAGAGATATTAGGGCTGATTGAGTAGTAGTAGCTGAGAGAAGACTGCAATATGAACTGCTAAACTAATACAAAAATCCCATGCAGTTAAGGGTAAACCATTTTTCCTCTAGTCAGGATATTTTAGTGTTTGTAGACAACATTCTATTACCAAAAAAAAAGGCAACCTTTGCGTACAAATGAAATTCACAAACTATAGGAATTTGCTTCAACAATATGGTGCAACATGAAGTAAAAATAGGCATGGATAAAATAAGTGTTAGAATAAAACTGTCAATTAAAATGGGGTTTTCTATTTGATTATGTATTGTGCAGACGTAAATAATTATTGTTTCTGTTTTTCAGCTGTTGAAATCGAGGGGGCATCTTTCCCATGGTCCTGCCCCAGTCTAAATGGAGTGTGCCGGAAAGTGTGCCTCCCAACAGAGCTCTTCTTTGGACCTTTAGGATGTGGCAAAGGCTTCTTGTAAGTAATTTTTGAGTTTTTCTTATAATTTTATCTTCCAAAAATATTAACGCACTATTTTAACCCCGTAGGTGCTGTGTTTCACACTTTCTATAAGAGCTGATGATCCATCTGAAATTATTCAGAAGACATGGCGGAGCTGAAGAAATGGAGACTAGTGGACATAATCTTAATCTAATTAAAAGTTTTAAAGCCTGGTACGGTGACTCAAGATGTGTTGGATGGGTGGATGTATTTGCAGCTCAAATTGACAAAAAAGATAATAAACCTGTAGATTCTGACACTGTAACATGGTTTTTACTATCTTTATTAGTAAAAACAGGACACAAATTATAAAGGCACTTTATTTTATTACTCTATTTAAAATAACTGTTCAAATTTTCATAAGCCTTGGTCCAGGATCAGTCAGGCAATAAATAAAATTATGTTTTAATTAATGTGACAAAAAGGTAAAGCCATAAAATTACGCATTAAATACAAATTGTGTAATAGTTCAAGAAAATATCATGCTTATATTTTATTTTAGAGATGTCCCCCAGGCCTTTGCCTACCCAATACTGACAGGCCAATGTATCTTAAAACACTAAAACATTGTGAAAGTTAAAGCTGCCCTGTAACTTGTGATGGGGTCCTCAACTTTAAACTTATCTTGTATTTATTCAATTACAGGTGTTTTTATTGCTTAAAAAACAAACAAACAAACAAACAAAAACAAATCCATGCCTGTTCTTACTGTGAACTGGGTTACATCTTTAAATCAGGGGCTCCCCATCTTTTGAAGCTAAAAAAAAAAAACTGGCCTAGGTCCTCCACTGCAAAATAAAACTGATGCCTGCAATAATTTTACATCTTTTGGGGGCCAAAATGTAATAAAACACAGTCATGTTTTAAAACATATGTGTGATCACTTTGAACTAAACTGATTTAAATTATCCTTTGGAAGAGTAAACTACAACATAACTGATAACAATGCTCTTTTCTTTGGATAAAAGATACGACCACAGTAAATGTTTTCCTCCAGATGTAGTGAGCAGAGCAGAGAGTGAGAGTGAGCAGTTTTACATAAACTAAACAAAAATTATGATGCAAGACTCCCTCAACTGGAGGCTAATTTCAGAAAATTATTAAATAAAAATATTATCAAGTTGTATTTTATTTTTAAGCGAGAGAGTTAAACACATTACTTTTAAAGGTTTATGTGAATGTTGTTGAGAGAACACATCCTGTGTTCTTTGGTCTTTGCCAAAGTAATCCACATGTATGTCTTCTGTTGGGCTACTCCTTGGACAGATCATATCTTAGTCCTATTTAAATCTTATTCAGCCTTTGATTATCCTGTTATAGGCTATAGTAGACCTGATAGCCTATACAGTCATGCAGTAACTCCCTCCACCCAACAGCGGCGCCATTGGGTCAATGTTCCACTGAGGCGGTGTCAGGGAGCAAGAAGCAACAATAACAAACACCAACAAACAGCTCACAGCCAACAAAACAAAGGAAACGGGAGCACCACCTCTTAATTGTACAAGTTAATGTGTATTTAAACTTTAATGTGATATATTGTAAATGCAGTGCAGTTAGGAGTGTAGTATAATCGTACAGCGATCTTACAGGAAGACGACACTGTGTTACCTAACATCAGCCCTAAGCAAGGTTAGCGTTAATCCTTTCTCTCGGTACTGTTTTTCGGGAAACCAGCGCCCACATTGTGATATGTGACTAATAAAATACGTTACCGTCAGGAAACCAACTAAGGTACTGTGTGGTGTATCTGACTATTTAGTACCAAGCTGACTTAGCAGTAACAAACTAGACTACTAACTAATGTGAAGGCTAGCGCATAGTGCTAACTTCGGTCTTGAATAACTTGCTTTATCGCTATGAGGTGGTCAAATGTAGGTAACCCAGTCAGCCAAACGGCAATTTTCTTCATTTACACCATTTTATTGCATTAAGGGCATAGTTTTCTCTTACGGTGTAATTTCAGTCTACATAACTACTCATAATCCCAAATGACTTTTATGCCTCAATGTACTTTTTTTTCCTGAACGTTTTGCTTCACTTTACGCCCTCGTTCTTTGTTTGCGTCCGTCTCATGTAGTTGTATGTTTTTGTTCACCAAGTAGGTGGTAAAGCAACCACCACCTAAATACTAACCATGTGTTCGCCCTTGTCCCATTTTCGTACACGTGAATATTCTTGTCTGGTTGTGTCTCTTAATAAAATCGGTTTCCCTGTTTTTGAACAGTTGACTTCAGCAGTTAAGTGACAATGATGCACCTCGACATTGGAGAGGTCTTTTTCTTGGTTTTCTGCTCACTGTTTTCCTCACCCTCTTATGCCTATATCTATGCTGTAAGTATATCAACAATTTGATATTGAAACTCAAGGAATATCTGATATTGACACTATCGATTCTTGTATTGGCAGCATTACAACAATTCAACATCAATGCTGTTTGAGGACCTTCCTGCTCTTTTTGGACCCAGTTTGCCCAAGGATGGACTAATGGTTGAATATAAGAATTCAAATGCTTTTTTATGCATTACAAAAATTCTTTATTGCTCGCCTAACCTATATTTTTCTTTGTTTTCAAGGGAGTATTGGTGGTAGCTCGTCCACTCAATGCCTGCACACCAATAGACACAGCACCTCCACTGCCTCCAAATTTTGATGCTAACACTACCAAATTGATAGCACTAATAAAGCGCTTTGAATGTAATTTTGATATAAAGGTACATGCAACTCCAAAGTGTATTATAATAAAGTGTATTATAATAACGTGAAGTATATACAAATAATCTGGAAAATATTTGTTTTAGGTCCTACATGCTCAACAAGCTGGGTTTGATGCAGCCATTGTTCACAACATGTATTCAGACACTCTACTGAATATGAACTACAGTAATGGTCAGTAAAAGTGTCAGTAACCATTAAACAAAGATTGTAGTATTCTTTCTTGTTTTGATTTCTTGTGTTCATGTTGTGGTCCTTAAACAGAGACTATTGCCAATGAAATTGAGATTCCATCTGTATTTACCAGTTTCTATGCTTCTCAAGTACTCAAAACGTATATTATTCCAGAAAAGGGGTGAGGAAACCTTCAACTAAAACTAACACAGACTATAAAGACATGTCAAAATGTTGTATTATAACAACTGTGTTTTTCTTTAGGACTTATGTGATTCTTAAACCAGATTTTAGTTTTCCACTCTCCTACTACCTGATACCTTTTTGTGGAGTCATTGGCCTGATTATTATTGTGATGTGTGTCGTTTTGGTGCGTACATTGTATACTTTAAAAAAATTTAATTTTAATATACTGAATCTAATCAACATGATGCCCTGTATTTGCAGATCATACGATGTGTGCAATACTCAAAAAGGATGAGGAAAAACCGCTTGTCCAAAGAACAGCTCAAACGCATTCCAACTCATGTGTTCTCTAAAGGTATTGTCAAAACTGTTTTGTTTTATTGTTGTAGTTGTGGTAATTAAAATAGCATTTAATTATAGGAGACGATTATGACATATGTGCCATCTGCCTGGATGAATATGAAGAGGGGGATAAACTGAGAGTCCTACCATGCTCACATGGTAAATATATGTAAAACATATACATTTTATTCAATAGTTTGTGATTTGATTATGATGTTGCTCTTTTCTCAGCTTACCACTGCAAGTGTGTGGACCCCTGGCTGACGCAAACCAAAAAGACTTGCCCTGTGTGCAAACAGCGTGTGACCCGCACCACCGCAGACCACTCGGAGTCTGAGTCTGAGGAGGAAGGAGGCCACCGCAGCGAGGAGGAAGCGACTGAGGGTGACTCTGAGCGAACTCCTCTCCTGCGACCCTCCCATCCTGGCTCTCCTTCTGGTAGTTTAGTGGACTACTCTGCCACCAACAACACTACAGTGGCCACTGCCCAATGCCTGGCCTCCCCTGCCTGCAGTGAATCCCCCATAGTGGGCTATGAGGGCTACTACTCCCCTGAAGAGAACACTGACACAGAAAGTGACGACACACACACTGATGATGACACAGCTCAGCTCATTGGTAGGGATGTCAATGTTTGATGGATGTGATTTGGATAAATCATTTGAAGTAACAGTCATCTAATCCAATGTGCTGTAATGGCATACGAGTGTCTCAAAGCTAGTATGATCATTGTGGAACATAAAAAGCCACTTGCACATACTTTACATTACATGCATGTGAGTCACTCACCATCTGATCTGACCTCTAGTTTTGCACAAAATGAAAAAACAATATACAGGTCATTGTATTGTTCCATGGCTGATGGAGATTAGTGCAATTGATAAAGCATATTGAATATTGTTACATTATCATCTTATTGAAGAATTGGGAATTTTTAATCTCTTTAATTTTTTTCTGCTATTTATTTTTCCCAGAATTATTTTTATTTCATCTAAAAATGCATTACCTGCACATTTTGCTTTCTGCAATTATTTTGAATGTTGCATTTGACAGTCCTCTAATTTGTTGACTTGAGGAACATCTTAGGCAGTGACAAAAAACAAGATTTTTTTTTTTTTAAACATATTTGTTTGCCTGTAGATTTATGTATATACAATATTTAGTACCTTTTGTATTTTTTATAAGAACTGAAACTATAAAATTCTGTAAGATTTAGTCGGGGTTTTTAAAAAAGAGCATTGCCTTATAATGGCCTTGATTTATGTGATATTTATATTTGGAAATTAAGGGATTGTTACACTCCTGCTATCTGTTCTGTGCACACCTGGTCACCGTTCCTCTGATGCTTCTTTACTTACTTTTGCTTTTATTTTCATCCATTACTTGTGATGCTTAACTAATACACCACATGTTTAGTGTACATTTTTTTACAGTAGATCTGAGAAAAAGAAAACTGATACTATTACCATTCCACTGTAAATTTGAAAAGGAATGATGACTAAATTGAATCTTATTTCCTTGTTTCTTTGCTACTGTATCAAAGTCTTTGACAGATTAAAAGTCTTTGGGAAAGGTCTCGTATCATTTCCTTTCTTCCTTTAGCTATTAAGAAAGCCTTCAGATTATTTTGTATCTTAAAGAGCTGTACAGACGGCATTAAAATGCATAATTTCAAAATAATTGGCAGTCGCCATGGCAATGAACATTTAGATTTGGCACTAATGAGGGTAAAATTATTGACCGGAAGTATGGACTAAAGTAAAGTAATTGAAATCAATTTCAATATGACTTTCTGGAGCTTTATATGATAATAATTCTGGGCTAATTATTGTACATAAAAACTTCATTGTGTAGAATTAATGATATTGCATTAGACATTAGACTATTTTAAATTCTGTAATCTGTCTTAATTAGCCAATTTTAGTCTTTGAAGCATTGATTTGATCACCACTGCTTACCAGACTGTTATTCAAATCTGAACAATAGACCTTAAAGCAAGGTGAATAGATGTTACTATAGATTCATTAAGGAATATGTTGAAAGGTAAAGGGTTGTTCCAATTACATAAGCTAGTTGTTATAATTAATAACATTTCTTAACAGATCAGAAGTCATACGTTTGCAGTAGCGTGTGGTTTTAAAAGGCTCCAGACTTAACCAGGTGTGAGGAGAGATGGCCAGACCTGTGGTGTTGTGCTACTGTGTGCTCAGATCTGCCTTCCTGCTCTGTCTGTTTGTATCTTTATTTGTGCTGCTGGACTCCAGAGAAACAAAACATCAGGTAATGTGGCTTATATTTATATAAAACTGCATTGCACCTTTCCTCAGCAGTTTGTGTGTTTTTAGGTTTTTTTAGGAGATACCTATCCTGCCCCAAGAATGGCTCCTTCCCAAGATGGATTTCAGTTTGCTTCTCTAGTTGGAGATGCCTATCCACAACAAGAGGAATCTGCATTATTCATAGTGGATGAAGCGCAGACAACTGCAGTTTGGCCTCAAATTGTCTTGGATTATATGAGGCACAAGATACGATTTAGAGGAAGGACAAAGAAAAACATCAAGAAAATCAACTTTTAGCATTCCTGAATACTGAGGAAAATAGTCAATACAAAAATCTGTATGTGTAAAAAAATAAAACATTAACTTTTGTCAAACTGTCCCTTTTCAAAATTTTAAAAGGTAGTTAAGTCAAACAATAGCGAACAGTATGTAAAGTAGATCATGTATGATATAAATACAAGTTAAACTGGTCTCCACACCTCACCTGTAGTCATGCAAACCGTGTGTAGAACAGACATGGCATTATCCCTTTTAATGTGATGGTATGTGTCTCTGTCATAAGCATGGAAGTGTTATCATACAGTCTATGAGATGTGTGTAGAATCCCTCAGTCGTCCAGGTAGAATCCATAGCAAAAAGAGAAATTTAATTTGTCAACTGGACAGAGTTTATTTGGTCGAATAAACGTATTCGACCAAATAAACTCTGTCCAGTTGACAAATTAAATTTCTCCTTTTGCTACATACAGTCTATGGTCATAACCAATGTGAAGTGTGTGCAGTACACTGCCAGTAGGGTGCGATGGTGCGGTTAACGCTTACTTTCAGGTTCGCAGAAGAAGACGCACGGCTAAAGGCGGAAGAACCGAGCGCTTGAAGAACTTGAAGGTAATATTTCTTATTCTGATATATTATAATACTGATAGTTTTGGTGTGTGACATTTAAAATAACTCATATGCGCTAAACAGAACTCAAATTTAACCTAAAACCTATGTAGCACGTACTGCTACAGTGGTTAGCTTGTGTGCTCATATGGCGTGGCTAACCTAGCGCTTTGTTCATACTATTTAAATGATTCCTACCAATTCTTGCCTTTTGTTGACGGTCTGTGGGGTATCTTTATCCTTGTTAGACTAGTAAACATTGACGTTTCAAGAGTGTTTTAGGACATTAGTACGTAACACTGACTGCTAAATAACTTTGGATACCCGATATTGGTTTTTGCACTCTGAACCATTGCAATGCCTGGAGAGACAAATGTTTATTTGTGAGCCATGCCGACTGTGTAGTTTGCAGTTGTTTCTAATTGTTCTTCATCTATTTTCAGGCATGGGGGACAGTGACGATGAATATGATCGCAGGAGAAGGGACAAATTTAGACGAGAAAGGAGTGACTATGACCGGTCCAGGGAACGAGAAGAGAGACGCAGAGATGACTGGAATGACCGGTAAATCACACACATGTAGGTCACGGTGTGTCCTGTGCACTATTGTTTTGTAATGTGTTGTATTTTTAATTTTCAGGGAATGGGACAGAGGGCGAGAGCGCAGAAGCCGTGGAGAATACAGAGATTATGATAGGGGTCGGAGAGATCGATTCTCTCCTCCCAGGCACGACATGAGTCCACAGCAGAAGCGCATGAGGCGTGATTGGTCAGTTGATAACTGCAGCCGTTTCAGTAGTTAAGAGGAAATTGTTGGAAATAAATGTCTTCTATCTCTGCTAGGGATGATCATGGGGGAGAACCATATCGAGGAGGCTATGATCTGGGTTATGGTGGTGCTGGTCCAAGCTATGGACCACCTCAGCATTGGGGCCATCCCGACATGCATCTCATGCAGCCGCATCATGGCATTCCCATACAAGCAAGGTAAGAACTGTGTAAAATGATGAGTCAGTGTTTTATACATTCATTGTACGTTTCTGTAACATTATCAATAGACTGGGTAACATCATTGACATGGACTTAGGCCCTCCTCCTCCAATAATGAAGACCTTCAAGGAGTTCCTGCTGTCCCTGGATGACTCGGTGGACGAGACTGAAGCTGTCAAACGCTACAATGAGTACAAGCTCGATTTCCGCCGTCAACAGATGCAAGACTTCTTTTTGGCGCATAAAGACGAAGAGTGGTATGATCTGAATGACCTTCTCTGCAGTCTTTTAACTTATTATTAGTTAAAACATGGCCATCAGTGCGCTTATTTTAAGGTTTTGTTTATAAAGCTAAAAATGTTCATCTGGATGCAGTACTTATTTTTGGTCATATCCCTTCAAACTTTCTTTTAAGTAATATAGACAATAGAATTTTCTGTTTTTAACAGTTTTGCCAATTTTTTAACAGAATAATTATCAACTGTGTAACTTATGTTGATGCTTAATACTTATTTCACAGATAACATGTTAATTTGTTTTTGCTTTAACAAGTTTTTCTTCCTTCTACGCAACAGTTGTGGTGAAGAGTGGAGCCCTTCCTCAGGAATCGGTCCTAGACAGTCAGAGCATGCACTGCGCACAATGCAGTTGCTTTTAGACACAAGTATAAGGGAGTTCAGTTAGAACGTGAACTGCGGTATTTTTTTTAAACTTTTTTATTTTTGCATAACTTGTTTTTTTCCAATTTGGATCAAATCGAATCCCAAAACCGAATATGTGTGTATACAGACACACCATTGGGGTGAAGTGGAGCGCATATTCACAGAAGAGTCTCATCTCTGTAGTAAATTGTTATTAAACTGCCAGAACAAAAGGTAACTCTAGCCCATTCAATGATAAACATTGTGCTTTATCTTTGTTACGTGAATGTTTAATGCTTTATTCTTTCAAATAATTGCATTAATCTCAGGCTGAATCTCATTTATTGACTGAAAGACTGAAGATGGCTTATTTATGGTAGAGATCTGTATAGGCAAATCGTAATTGGGCATTTTTTAAACATCAAACAGATTTACAATAGATATTAGATGTTGCATACGTAACACATGATTTATATGTAATTTTTTATAATATGTTCTCTAACTTGTACATCCCTTCATCCCACCCCCTTCATTTCACCCCTGCACTTGTGGGCCTGAATGTCACAGGTTCAGGTCCAAGTACCATCCAGATGAAGCCAGTCGACTTAAGGCTGAAGCCCAGTGTGCTCTCAACAACCGCCTCAACGTCTTCACCTTCCTCATGGAGAACAGCTGGTTTGATGGAGTATCCCTGGATATTGACCATAGCCAAGCCATTATCAAAGTACTGGATGCAGGTAAAGTCTAAAATATGTATGTATGCACCAAATGTTTTTTTCTTAGCTTTTTTTAATAATAAACTATTGCATACTTGGTTAGGTATTTTACATTTTGTTCATTGTAAACCGCAATATTGGTCTAAAACATTTTAATAATAGAAACAGGTCCACCGACTTCCTGTTAAAAAACGCAAAACTAATGAGGCCCTGCCACTTCTTTCTCACTGTAACAATGAGCTGACTGCTATTTCCATGTTTTCATTGTTGAAAAATGAAAAATTTGAATCTGTATTGTCTGAATAATCTTAACTATTTACAGAGAAGTAGGCAAGGGATAGGGGGTAGGTGACATTTCTGAGGGAATACTCAAACATGTATGAATTCCTCCAAATACTTATTGCTAATGACAGATTTTAGTATCATAAGAGACAATAATGGTAAAGTGAATAGTTGCTGCCAAATAATAATTACTTAATAAATATAAAGAGTTGATATTCTTCTCTTAGGATTGAAAACAGTGTGAACAATCAGAAGAGGGCTCCTTACTTAGAATTACTTTTAATTCCACAGCTGTGATAAAGATGGAAGGAGGGACTGACCATGACCTCCGCATCCTGGACCTTCCCTCTGAAGAAGAGGAAGAGCGGGAAAAGCCCTCTGCAGGCACCCCCGAGCAGCCAAAAAAAGAGGACTCCAAGACCCTAGAGACGGAACATAAAGATCCAATTTCAGGGGACAAAAATGAAAAGGTAAAGATCTAATCACAAATTAAATATTGTGCTAAACTGTGGGATGATGACCATTGTGCCATAGGAAGAGGATGAGGAGGATTCTGCAGCCAAAGAGAAAAGCGATGCCAAAGCAGTCGAGGAGGGCACGGACATTAAAGAAGAGCCTGACAAATCACCTCCCAGAGAGGAACCTCCTGAGCCCAAGAAGGTCAGCTCTGATTTAATAATCACACACACATTACTTCATGGGGACTGGGTAAAGGTAATTTTTATTTTTTATTTTTTTTTCCGAAGCATTGCGTCGGACCCAGATCTAATTTGCTGTGGTTCTCAGAATGAGCCCCACACTGGGTTGCCAGATCCTGTGGCTGTCTACGCCTTGACGCAGACCTTAAATGTTTGAGCACTGTGTGCTAATCAGCATTCAAGTGCATCATCTCTCAGGGTCAGTTAGGCTTGTTTGCAGATGGTTGCCCCAAAGCCTTATCTTTTCAAGCAAATTTCCATCTGCTGTTGTTAAAGTCATTATGGATCAACCACTTTAACACAAAGTAACTTTTTGGACGAGGTGCAAGTCCACATCACAGCAGGCACAGGTGATACTCAAGTATCAACCAGCTGAGCTTTCAGATGAGGCATTTGTAGTTTGTATGTATATGTTGAGAGAATACATCTTTGTTATCCATATGCAAGTTAAGGCATCCCAGGTTTAGGGTTTAGCTTGAATTATAATGTTTTTTATAAGCCAGCATCCTACACACTGCACACACTACCTTGAACGTCCCAGTCACAAGGTTTTACTTTTTGTAGCCAAGAAGAAAAAGGAAACGCAATGACAGTGATGATGAAGGAAGTGGCTCAGAGAGTGAGTTCGATTCAGATTCTGACTCAAACTCCAACAGCTCTGACAGCAAACCTGAGAAGAGAGAAGCGGAAGACAAGGATGAAGAGGAGGAAGAGGGTGAAGGTAAAACATAAAGGCAGTTGGTTGAGAAACTGTTTAGAATCAGAATGAGTCTTATTGTCATTGTCAGTGAACAAGATTCACAAACTAGGAACTTCCTTTGGTGTCATGATGCAACATTAAACAAAGAATAATAATATAAACTATGATAAAATAAACTGATAAAATAAAAAATAAGGGCATGCATTAAAATAAGGTAAAAAATAGACTTTGATATATAATACAAAATAAAGTTTGGGCAGAAGAACAGCGCAAACAGACAGGTGTTATAGAGTGTTCATGAGACGACTGCTGTTGCAGAGGGTAAGAAACTTCTTTTGGCGAGAGGGTCTATAGTCTCCTGCCCGATATAAGTGGCTCATATAGTCCGTGTCCAGGGTGACAAGGGTCCGCTGTGATCCAACCTGCTTGCTCCCGAGTCCTGGAGACACAGACATAACAGTCCTAGAGAGATGGGAGACTGCAGCCTTCTCATAAACTGATAAATGCAAAATGTGTTGTTTTTTTCTGATGACAAAAGACAAACCTAAAGACTCACAGGATAACAAGAAAGAAGAGAAGAAACCCAAAGATGACTCTCCCAGACCTCGACCACTTCACAAGACCTGCTCCTTGTTCATGAGAAGCATTGCTCCCACCATTTCAAAAGGAGAGATCATTGCTGTGAGTTTTGATGATCAAATAGTTGGCGTTTATACGTGGCTTTGTTTATAATTTGGATATATTTTCTAACAGCTGTGTCGAAGGTTCCCGGGATTTCTTCGCATTTGCTTGTCTGATCCCCATCCAGAACGCAGGTTTGTACTGAAATTAAATCATAGTGATTTCAGTATTCATTAAAGCAAGCAACATCAATTTCTTCACTGATACATTTTTGTGATCCTAAAGATTTTTCCGAAGATGCTGGGTGACATTTGATCGCAGTGTTAACATTAAAGAGGTGTGTTGGAGCCTGCAGAATATTCGAGTAAGTGCCTCAGAGATATGGACCTCTAAAAGTCTTGCCTTATTCTTTAACATTATGTTTTATATATTGATATACTGAGTGTAAATCTTGCCCCTTGTAGTTAAGAGACTGTGAGCTGGCTCCTGGGGTGAACAGAGACTTGGCTCGGAGGGTGCGCCATGTGAATGGGATCACTCAACATAAGCAAGTCCTTCGCAATGACATCAAGTTTGCTGCAAAGCTGATTCATGCTTTGGACGAGAAAGGAGAATTGTGGAGCAACAAGACCCAGGAAGACAGTGCTGAGGTTTATTGATTTTGATTTAATACTAAGTACCTGGTTCAGTGAATTATACAGTTGTATACAGTGAATTAAGTAAACTCAAATCTATTGCACACTGGGGTGACATCCAATAGCTATACAAAAAGTAATATCCTAAAAGTTATTTTTTGGAAGATTTTTGAAGATTCATAACATGTTATGTGTATACAACAGCTTCCAGCTCAGAACCCCATCCTGAGGAACATCACAGATTACCTGATAGAGGAGGTGAGCGCTGAGGAGGAGGAGCTTCTGGGCACTGGGCTGGATCCAGAGGAGGGCAATAAGGAGGGAAACTCCACAGAGATGACTGTGGAGAGGGACGACAAGCTAGCCAAGGTTTGTTCAGCGCAAAGGTCACATCAGTTTAAATATTTTGCGATCTTTGTCCATTTTTCTCTCAACTTGTTTTGTCTGCAGTGCCAATTTAGATTTTGACTTTAGGGTTTGCTTTGCTTATAGGTTTTGGATCGTCTATTGTTGTATCTTCGCATTGTGCACTCCATTGACTACTACAACACTTGTGAATACCCAAGTGAGGATGAGATGCCCAATCGCTGTGGGATGATTCATGTTCGTGGGCCTATTCCTCCTAACCGCATCACACAGGGAGAGGGTAAGAAGTTATCAATAGGGTGTCAACAAAGACAACTATTAAAATGTTTATGTTTAAGTTTGTTTATATATATATATATTAAAAAAAAAATCTGTTCTCCAAACAGTGCAACAATGGCAGAAAATTATGGAAGAGAAACTTAGTCCATTGTTTAGCTTGAAAGAAATGCTTTCCGAGGAGGAGGCAGTGAAGATGGGGCGTAAGGATCCTGAAGAGGAGGTGGAGAAGTTTGTACTGGCTAACACTCAAGAGCTGGGAAAGGACAAGTGGCTCTGCCCCCTCAGTGGTAAAAAGTTTAAAGTAAGGCCCTGGCTTGTAAGGCTTGTAGATTACAAAACAAATCCTGTATGATTAAAATGAATGGATAATACATGTTTAATGTACATGGATTCTCTAGGGCCCCGAGTTTGTGCGAAAGCACATTTTAAACAAACACGGGGACAAAATTGAAGAAGTCAAAAAAGAGGTGGTATTCTTCAACAACTTTTTGATGGATGCAAAGAGACCCTCACTACCAGAGCTGAAGCTGCCTCCTCTGCCAGGCCCAGGTCAGGGTATGATCTATAGTTTCTCCTATGCACTACTTATAATTCTGTTGAGTTTATATCTACATATAATATTAAATATGTTGGGTTTTTTTTTTCTCTGTTCAGGTATACTTTCTCCAGGCATGCCCTTCCCGCCTCAGGGCCCACAGGGTCCTATAGGCTTTGGACAGCCTCGTCCTCCCCTGATGGGCTATGGTGGTCAGTAGTCCTATTATCTTCTGTGGTCATTTTTCACTTAAGGATACAATAAATACTTGATGTAATACTGAGTCATAACAGTCAATAAAATCACAATACAATGCACCTGCATGGTTTAATACGCAAATGTTTTTTTTAAGTGCAGCAAGATTTTATGTTTATAACCCCAGGGATAATTAGTTGGCAATATAATAAAATGTTATGAGTACTGTAAAACATGATACTGTGACCCATGTATCGAGAATGGAAACGTGAAAAAACTATTATTTCTGGCCTATTGACGTGTGAATGTCATGTTACAGTTTTTTTAATCTCTTAATCTCCCTCAGGAGGGCCACCCTATCCCCCAAACCAGTACGGGGGAGGCAGAGGAAACTATGACAACTTTCGTGGTCAAGGTGGCTACTTGGGAAAGCCACGCAACCTTAGGTGAGAGCACTGTACGTGTGGCTTTTACTTTGATATAATGTATTATGCCATTTTAAAATCTTTTTATAAAATAATTTTTTTGTCACAGGATGTCAAGAGGTGATCCACGCAACATTATTGAGTATCGTGACCTGGATGCCCCAGACGACATGGACTTCTTCTAGGTCTGATTGGAGTACACCTAAACCCTGTGTCCTGCTTAATAAATGTAGTTACTGAATTGTTATTCCTGTTTTATTTTGCATCTTGTACATCTGGAACCCATGATATACACTGGTGATTATCCAATAAAATTGAACTTGCATTTGTTCAGTAGCTTTGTAAAGATGATACTGATGCCCCCTGCTGTCCTTAATAACAATTACACATGTAGCTGCACATATTAGTGATTTTAACAGTGATTCTAAGTGCAAAGGTTAAGATAATAAATTAGTCCCAAAGTGACATTTACAGTTACATAATGACTGCAGAGGAACCACCACTGGTTCCTTTACCACAGTCTGAAATGGTATAACTAACAACCTCCAATGATGTTAGAAAAGGAGAAACAGCACTGGTGGTTTACAGGTAATACTTTACCAATGCATTCTGGTCAGTGTAATTAAGTACAAGAACATCTAGAAACAATATTGAGGCATGTCCAGTGTGTGTGTGGTTTATTAAATCAGTACTGGGTCAAATGAGTAGCAGCCTGTGACTCTCTGAGAGGCCACAGCTGACTTTATGCTCATGAAATAACTTTGTCAGAGCCTCCATGTACAGTTTGTGATAATAGTCCACTTCATCTTCTGTGGGGAATGCACGTTTTGGCACCGAGATGGGACTACCCACTGTAAAAAACAATCAATTAGAGACAACTACATCTTGGGACATCATTGGATTTGGAAAAATGAACTCACCAACTGTAGTGACTGGCCTCCTATAAGGAAGAAAGGCAAATTTCTCACCAACAAAAAAACATGGGGCAAAGCCCATGACCTTTTTAAACAGATCTTGTAATTTTCGACTGACACTGCCCTCTGTGAAAATCACTTGTTTAAAGAGTTCATTCTCCCCAAAGGAGTACACAGGCACCAGGTCAGCCCTGAGGAATAGGAGAAGACATCAGAGCTCTGTCCTCTGAGACGACTTAATGTTATCTGTGTCGTGTTCTCACCCAAACTCCAGGGCCACTTTAACAAATCCTTTTCTCTGCCTTATTACCACTGTATTGGCTCCAGGAGAAGATGCCAGTGACTCTGCAGCGCCCCCTATGATAATAACTATTGCATTGCCTTTGCCACTGTTTGAAAGGAGGTGTATGAGGCTGGCTTTGCTGACAGGGTAAAGGCCTTAACAGAAAACAGGCAAAGTACAAAAGTTATCTCTGTGGGCATCTTTTATGACTGGACACGCAGAGGGGACAGATGTGAAGGAGGGGAAAGTCTTGTACAAACCTGCACACATGATGTATTCTCTAAGCAGTGGGATCCTGAAGAGACCTGCCAGGATGGCCAGGTGGGAGCACACACCGGGATACAGCTCTGTGAACCCACAGCTGTCTGTGGAAAAGCAGCTGAAGGCTCCAACACTCATGATGCCATGTGGATGGCAACCCAAAATGTAATTCTTATTTGGACTCAATTCTGCTGTCTTTTTTAGCTGTGTCCAAAACAAATGATGTTGAAAATAAAGGCCCAAAATTTCCAAAGTGTATTTTTACACCAAGAGTAATATGACAAAATTCAATACCAATACTTACCTTTATTGGAAAAAAGTCTCTGAAGTGCTCCCATACCTTCCACTTTCTTACAAACATGGTTCCCCTCCCGCCTGAAGATGTAAAAAAAAAAAAGTAAATTCAATTTCAGTTTTTATGAAAACGTGTATAATTGTATTATTATTAATTATTCATTTATTATTAACTTTTTTTTTTTTTTTTTTTTACCTTTTTCAGGGGTATGCCAGTCCATCATCAGCCACATAAAGGACAGTGCAGACAGTGGCCACAGAGATGTAAACATAAGGTAGATGCTCAAAATAGTGCATGACAGCCCTGACAATGTAACAATTATTCATTTTTATTTCTGTAAAAAAATTGCTTTTCAAAATATAACATCATATAGCCTTACCTAGGAACAGAAACGTGAGCACCCACTGTAGAACACTTAGAGCCTCTATCAGCTCTTTCCACTGAGTTTTTTCTTTTGCCATGTCTGCAAAATTCAAACACTAACTTTCTGCATCCAATGATGTGAAATGACCCTCATAATTACAGACCTGACAAATGTACTTTGACTGGTAATTATTTAAGTTATGATGATGGTGATCTAGTGCTGATAGTTGTGCTACTCGGCCTGTCCATCAGGGCTGCAACAGTTATTTTAATAGTTGACAAGTCAGTGACTATTTTTTGATTAGTCGACTAGTCAACTGTACATTTTAATTAAAAATATCAATATCAAATAAAGGCTGAAATATGGTGATTGACAGCATTTAACAACTATGAGCCATGCGTTATGCAGTTTTAACGCATGTTGAGTTGTAAAACAGAAGAAATGTGCATTAAAACTGCATAATGCACGGCTCAAAGTTGTATAATGTGCTTATACCACGGCTACAAACTGAAATATCTCACTCACAACTCTTCCCTGTCTGTAAATGTCCAAAATATTAGTTATTTCAATGTTTTAAATGAAACTAGTCCCTACATTCTATCCACAACAGTTGAGCATTTGTTTACCCGTTGCTATGGTGATGTCATGCAGAGCAGTGATATAGAATAGTGATTTGGCTGTTGCCGGACTACTTGCACGTTATGCAGCATTAACGCACAGCAGTTAGCCAATGGTATTCTGACTGACCGTGGTATAATTACATATAAAAGATATTACAGATGTATTATTATTGGCAGGTGCTTTAGTCATATAGCCCAGTTAACAATAACAATTATCAAAATAAGTTTGTTTTTTTGATCGTTGACTAGTCACAGTTATTCAGATAAATATTGCAGCCCTACACCGTGCATACTGTACACTTTGCTTTGAGAAGTGTCAGAAGAGGTTATTAATAAATCACCTACATATGAGGCAGCTCAAAGTATTTAGTTGATAAATCAGTGCCATTGATGACATTGATTTATGCACTACACAAAACATCCCAGCTTTATCAGATGTTGATTCAAATTTCAAGATTTTAATAGTTAGAATAAATATCCTAATTGTAATACTAATAAATATGAATAATACATTACCTTCTGTAGTCTCTATCGCCAGTGAATTTGAATGGAGTCTCACTAGTTCATGACAACCACTGCATGCACTTTGACCAGACCACTGATAACAGATCCACTCCCCTGATACACACTCTTGCAATATCAGAAGTAATTGTATTGACAGTATTTCACAGTAATATAATGTTCCTGGATGTTGGACATTATGAAGTTTTTAAACCAAATGCAGATGGGTAGAGCACACTGCTGCTTTTTATTTGGGAAAACGGCATTTTGGACATAAATAGTCACAGTCCTCATAAGATGTTATCTGAAAAGATGAACACATAGCATTATCATTTAACATACACACAGGGATTTGGAAATCTGAACACTGCAAAACTCCTACCTTGTATTTCATGGTGAGTGGGACTGCTTTGTATCCAGAAGCAAACACCTGATGTAAATTATGAGATATTGTGAGAAATCCATACACATTACAATACGTTTTAAGCCAGATATGTTTTGCTTCATTGCCAATTCAGAGCCATCACTTCCTGCTTTCTGTTTGATGTGCCAAAATATCAAAGTCACTTCCCCTCAAATTTCAAAATAAAACCTTCTTCACAGTAAAGCAACGGTACTAGGCTGAAGGGTGTTGGTATCATATTGTGAAACTGTAAAAAAAGGAAGTGGTTAAGCCAGTATGTTGATGACAGCAATCCATTCGCAAATTACCCGCATTACTGACATGACCCCAGTATAGTGATAGAGCCATTTAGGCATCCAACAAAAACAATTAACAATACAACGCTATTACACAACGCTATTCATAAGAAAATAAATAAACGACTTTAAATAGGCTGCTTCTATCATTTGCACCTTCTCCCTATTCAATCTACAATGTACACTTCAGGCCACAATGTTTGCCTATTATTTCATGAATAATTAATCGGATGAAGTAGCCAAATGTGTGGCCTAAATCAAAAACAATGCTTGCATAAAACAGAAAAATCAATATTTGCAGTTTATTATGCCTATTTGATGTGTTTAGTAATAGAACGACATTAATATGGTTATTAAAGTTATAGCCTATTAGGGGCGCCATCACAGAGCTTGTGTCTGTCTTTATTGTCCTGAGCCTTTCTTTCCTCTCTACAATAATAGAATTCACTCATGCAAACCCAGTGTTTTATGAGGAAGCCTATCCAGAAATTACAAAAAACCCATTCCATTACAAGGCCAACCACTTTCTGGTTGGCATGCACGTGCATATGACCTATAGAGGAGACCAGACCACACCTCAAATAAAATAAACAAATAAATAAATAAATAAAAAGTGTATGTGCAGCACTCATGGAAAATGTAACTTCCACATGTTTTAGTTTGAGTAGAATAGGCTATGCTAATGCTCCTTTTAGGATGTCCTTAGCTGTCCTTTTGTGAGCACAGACGGGGGTGTGTCAGTCCCCTCACAGGCCATGTGTGGGCCAATGTGTCACGTGATCCTAAAATACTTAATATGAATCCTTTGCTAAATGTTTGTTGCATTTTAGTACTTTACCTCATGCTGCAGTCACACAGTCTGCTTAAAATTACACAGTAGGCTCAGTGAATTTGGCCTATTTCATATTTCCTATTGGAGTCTATTTATAGCATACTGTTTTGGTTTATCGTGAGCTGTTTTATTCTCTTTAGAATAATAAGGAGAATAGGTTCTTTCACGTCAAATGCTTACTGACATAATGCAGCGCTATTTTTTTCTGCAAAATCTCTGCCACTGTAGACAGTGGAAAAACACGCTTCACCAGACAGACATCAAAACAGCAGTGGCGCTTGTGGCGGGTCCCGCGTGCCGTGGATCTCCTTGAGCAGCTGGACTCGGTTCCAGCTCGGACCCGCTCTGGTCTATGGGTCTACTCCAGGCTCAGCTCCGGTGAATATGAATGGGGGTCCGCCGTGAGGAGGATGGTCACCGCTTGAACCTTGCCGTGCGCCTCCATCTGCGCAGTGCTGTTTGTCGTGTTTAGTGACTGTGCGCAGCTGAAGCGTAGCAATGTTTCTTTTGCAGAGGTCGCGTGGGGGCTTTTCACCAAAAGACGAGGATGGAGTCCTTCCCCAGCGTTTGCACCGGAGCGTTTGGTAACGTCGTACTGAATTGCATCATGATTTTCAATCAGAGCTACGGCGACTGTCGATAGTATAGGCTACGCTGTTTATCATAAAAATGGAAGACCTCTCACGTCAAGAAAAGGCGTCAATCCGGTGATATGCGTCTGAATAACTGATTTCACATCCCTGCTCTTATTGACACATCTGGGGAAGAATCTCTCCTTCGTCTCGTGCACCAGGACAGCTGTGTCATCAACAACCGGCGTGCTTTTGTTGTTGTCTCATTTTACGAGCTGGACCTCGGCGTGGTGAGGCGGTTCTGCACCAGCCATAGGCTCCTTAGTGACTAAGGTAAGATTTAAACCTTTAATGTCATATAATGCTCTTTGCAGCCCGTGCAGTCACCATGTACCCAGCATTGCCAGCTGTCACTTCCAAAATGCACCGTCTGCTTATAAAGCGGCACCCAATATTACGCTGTGCGCATAGGAATGGGCCTTAGAGCGTTTGGCGTAATAATTAGCCCCAAATCTGGGCTGACTGATGTGAGAACGGTTTATCGTTGAAGCTCTGTGCCATATTGGCCTGTTTTTGTCGCAAACGCGCGGCACGCAAAAACATGTCCAGCTGTCTACCTACTAACAGTGTTTAAACCAAATCGTGACATGGCTTTATAAATATTTCAGTTAAAAACAAGCCTCTATCAGCTGACCGGTGAGCTCAGATATGCACAGCGTTATTAGGCAAATTGTGCTACAGAGAGTGGCAACGTGTGGCAAGGCCCATTGAAAAACATCTGCAAATTCTCCGGGTATTTAGGTGTATGTTTGTGCCAGAAGAGGATGGAATGGTGCTGGGCACGCTTGGATGCGCGCTCACACCGTTTGTATTATCTTCCATAAGGAATATGCATTGGCATGGATGTGAGATGCCCTCATGCAGTAGCCTATGCCACCTACGGGGTGCAAGCTTATCCAAAATATAACAATTGTGAACAAAACGTGAAGACTACGTTTCCCCCACGTTTATTCGTCTGTTTTCCGGGCGTGACAGGCGCTCAGACAAGCGTTCCTCGCTGTGAGATTTCTCCACCAGCTTTTCTAACCCAGTATTCTAAATGTTTCTTCCAAACTCTGTGTTCTGTATTTACAATTATCTATATCAGCTAAATGTATGTAAGCCTTGATTTGTAAATATTAGCACGCTGGATCTTTATGTTAACAAAAATGTTTTTGGCTAATTTATATTTTTCTTTGCTTATATGGCGCATCCAAGCTTGCTACTGCCCTGTCTGCTTAGAAACCCTCTGAAATTCAATTAATTACCAGTCAGTATCGCTTGACCTTGGGGTATAACATGCTGTTGAGTGAGAGCCATTTGCACAGCACACGTGCCTTGGGGTAACTATAGGTAGTAGACAAATTAGGATCAGTTGCTTGTGTTTTGGTTATAGTAAACGGTTGGTACCTCAGGGGAAGAGCAGGGAGGCATGGGCTCTATAGCTGCAGCTGTGTGACTTAGGGTCACTGGGTGCAGCCACTGAGCCACACGTTTTTGTGGAGTATGTCTTGAATGCAGAAGAGACAGAAGCGGCGTCAACTGTGCCTGTTCACCTGCTCTCCCCAAATGCTGCTCGGAAATGTGATAAGAGAAAGATAGGTCAGTGTGTTAGCCACATACATTCATAGTCCGGCTGTGATTTTGGTGTTTATCAGGCTGTGTAAGTTTAAGGCCCATAATGTATTCTATTTGTATTTTTTGTAAGCCCACAAAATGCCACTAATGTAGTTAGATTTAGGGATTTTAGTGGTTTGTTTATTTTGACTGTAAAATACAGAGTTCAATGAAGTGTTCATCTTTAAATTATGAGGCCCTTGAGGGTTTTTTTAGCTTGTCAACACTGCATGTGCGATTAATAAAATTTAGATCAAATTTGATGATAAAGTTGGAGCTTTTTATCAAAAGGCCTTCTGCCAATCATCTCTCAGTAAAATCACGTAGTTTTATGCAAAGTTTAGAATTATGAATAACTTTGGAATAAATTGGACTGTTATTATTGTGTTAATTCACCAAGGAGATGTTATTACTTTGCCTGGAATATTCCACAGTATGGCATTGAATGTGTCAGATCAATTCTGTGGAGAGGCAACCATGCTCACTGTAAGAATGTATGTTTTTCAAGGTATCTCTCTAACAGTTAAACACCTCTAAACTGATTCATGCAAGATAGATACACAGTGTATGCCACGGATTCAATGTACACCTTATTTAAGTTAATACTGAAATTTGAATAGAATTATTCAAAAATCATGGGAATCAGGATCAGTGCAGGAAAAACTATTCCCATATTGCCCAGCCCTAATATGTGCACAGATTTTTGATACATATGATTCTGAGAGTCTATGGGCGGTTACATTTAGAGATCTATTTTGCTCTGCTTGTTTGTTCTTTCTTATGCCATGTTATCTTTATGTACATCTTTCTTTCTTTATAAATACATGTCTTCAAATATGTTTAGACTGGCATTGTACTAAAACAAGAGGATTATGGTGGCCCACATGGGGGAGGACTAAAGTCGGAGAAAGGACAGAGTAAAGAATTGATGGATAGTAGAGAGACATGGCAGAGTCTGACATTTTAAGCCAATTTCTCTGGTGGAGTGGATACCCTCGTCTTGCTGAACACTGAGCTGTAATGGATTTTTTGGTTTGGTCTCTGCGTGTGCCTGCATGGATTTCCCTCAGCACCCAAACAGTCTGTAAAGTTTGGGGTCACTAGACAGCAGGGTTTAGACCAGCTACTGTTGGGAAAGAGTTATAGTAGGTACAAATCTGAATGTGTATAAAGTAGTAAAAACGTTATTTTTTCAAACATTTAGTACACATGAAACATAAACAGAAAGTAATTCATAACTCACTATTTTAAACACAACTATACCTGTCATAATCATTATTATACTGACTTATCACTGAATATATGAAAGCTGGACCAATATGTAGTTGGGCCTCAGTATTTATTGTGTGTATATTTTTATTGCAACAGTGGGGATGTTTTTGCAATTTTATATATAATACTATAAGATTTGAGCTGTAGAGGGATGAAAAAGTAACTTCGAGGACAAATTATTGGTTAATTCTGATATTTATTTGTTGTAGCTCATACCTTTTAATGGCAATGGCAAAATGGTTTACTAGGGTTATCCTGCTTTATTGTTACTGTCAGTGGCACAAAGTAGTTTAAATATTATTGTTTATTGTGATATTCCTCTATAGCAATATTGTGTTTCAAAATGTCTGACAGGCCTAAACAGAACTCCATAAAGTCACCATAAACAAAATAATACATGGAAAGAATGTGCATTTATTTTTCCAACATATTTAAGCAAATATCATGTTATTGACACACTACTGGACAACCTATGTAGTCTTTTTTCTCCTGTGTTTGTAATACATAGGCCTGTCACAATAACAAATTTTGAAGTGTGATATATTGCTATAGACAAACGATAATATTGAAACTAATTTATGCCACTGACATAAAAACTCAAGCAGATTTAAACCACGAAAGCTATTCTAAATGTACAATATTGTTAAAAAAAATCATGAAGTAGATCCTGCACTAAATAAGCAGCCAAATGAAACACTGTAGTACTTAGTTTGCATATAATAAAGTTGTAGTAAGTGATTAATTCCACCTTTTACGGCTTAAATTTTATCATATACCCAAAAAATCTCTAGTAGTGCAAAGAAAAAGTACATGACAAATACTGACACCAAAAAATATTGTTCTATGTGTCATGTATTGAACGATAAGTCGATATAGCAATTATCGTGGCAGGCCAAGTAACGCACACACATTTCGTTGCTTCAATAGAAGAGGAGTAGACCACTTTTTCAACTAAATAAAGCTCTATTGTGGCGCTCCAGCTTCTGTGTACTTTATTACGTGGTAAAGTCTGTGTAACTTGTCCCATATCACGGGTACAGTGCATTGGGATTCAGATATGTTAGTTTGAGCAACCAGTTCTGGTTGCAGAGTAGTCAAGAGTAATGATGTGTGGTAATGATTTCCTTCAGGCAACTCATCTTTGTTCATTTCCCCTCTGTTTTCTCCTCATTAAACCTTCAGAGTCATTTGCATGGCCCTATTCAGAATAAATAAAGTTTGTAACCTCCCCTTGTATTGGCGGGGGTGACATTTATACTAGGATTTATTAATATGTATGTCATTATATTTGAATCATGCATGTGTATATTTGAGACAAGACAACACAGATGCTGCGCCTTGCCATTTGTTCACATCTTCCTTCTGTTGAGCCTCCTTAGCGAAGTCATTTTTGCTCCATTGTGTGCAAGGCTAATTGGCAAACTCAGAAATATAACTAGAACACTAGCTGGATTTTTCAGTTACAAACTTCAAATTATACAATTCTACATTGTAATTTTTTGTAAGGTTTCACAAAATGCTCTCTTTGTCGGTCATAAGCCTGAATAATAGCCATATCAGTATATAGGCTAATTAATAAAGAGTGTACCAGGGAGACTGCACATGTGTAGCATACAAACAGGGTTTATATGCTATACATGTGTGAATGAAACAAAACACAACTACAGGTATGTTTGTGATGAGGAAACATTATAACATACATCCGAAAATAGTGTAATATTGGCGCTTTAAATGTGTAATTACAACTGAAACACTATGTTGTTTAGTTTTTCAATTATGGCATAAGTGGGGCATATTATTGTGTAATTGTGCAGAGTTTTATTTTCAAAGGACCTTCAAAAGACCTTGAATAATTTGACCCTTTTTATAGTTAAGCATGTACTGTAGCATATATATATATATAGTATTCATAATGTTAATGTAATTTTTATTTTTTTTTAATCTAAAGGGGACCGTAACTGAAGTACAGCAGAAGTGTGATACATTGTCTGTGCCACTCCCAAAGGTCGCAGGAAACAGCAAAAGCTCAAGTTCAGCAACATTTGGTGGAAATAGGTGAAGACAGGGTGCTACATGAATGTGTTAGAACCAAGGAGCAAAGAGAGACAGAATAACTTATAGCACTGGAAATGTCAAAGCAATCTTAATTTTCACTGGAGACAATCCCAGCTGCCTCACACCACAAGTGAGCCACCATTATCAAGAGAGTGACATTCAAAAACACTATGCGTTTGATAAGAATTTTAGCCATGATTACACAAGGGCCCATATTATTATGCTATTTTTACTAAACAAAAGGTAAAAGGAAGCAGTTAACTTGAAAACTAGCACTTCATGACATCACAAGTTGGAACAGAGCATTTTGAGCTTTGGAGCTGTAGACAGACTAATAATAAAGGGTTGCTCAAACATGTGTGAAAGAAACAAAACATAACTCCAGGTCTGTTTTTGATGAGGTAACATTCTAATATGGCTAAAAGCTCCCAAGAGTCAGTTTAGCATAATACAGGACCTTTAAATAACACCATAACAACATTAAGGCTATACCTGCTAATATGTCAATTCAGATTTTGTAGTGTATGTCAGAGCAGCCTGAGAGAGACACCCCACTGTGAAGTAACATGCCATCACATTTGTTCCAGCTTGTACCTCTTGGTTTTACAGCTGCCAGCATAATCGTGAGCCGGAATAACAGGAATACAGATTTCTCAAGTGAGACTCCCAGCTGAAAAACTGCCAATCACAGCCAGTGTCAATGTCAGATTTATTTCAGGACAACTGCACTCGAGCTTTTATGTGCACCACCACACACTCTAGAAATAGGAAACTTTTTTGGATTCTATATCGTTGGTATAAAATAGGAACAGCTTTAGGGTGTGGAAGCTGTAGATACTATATCGTATTGTGAGCCATGTATTGTTTATCGTATCGAATTGTGAGGGGCTCTGTCATTCCCAGTCCTAGTGTGAACTTCACTTCACGTAGACCTGCCATGATAATTCTTATATCGACTTATCGTTCAGTATATGAAAGCTGGAACATTATATTTTGGGGCTCAGTATTTATCGTGTGTACATTTTCCTTGCAATAGTGGAGAGACTTTTGTTATTTCATTTGTAATACAATAAAATTTGAGCTGCAGAGGGTTGAATAAATTAAAAAAAATTAAGTTCTATGGCTAATTATTATTTCATTTTGCTATTTATTTGTTGCAGCTCATGCCTTTAAGTGATACTCTCTATTTAAAAATGGTTTACTGGGATTGTACTTCATTGTGCCTGCTTTATTGCTTTTGTGTCAGTGGCATGAAGTACTTTGAATAGTATCGCTTGTTGTAATATTTCTTTGTAGCAATATATCGTGCTTCAAAATTTGTTATTGTGACAGCCCTTACTTCACATAGGTAATGTGATTTTATTATTATCTGTCCGCACACATACAACAGTACTTTGTGGATGTCATGTTTGTCATGTAAACAGGGTTTTTTCTTTATATTTTCCCTTCTATTTAGTAGAGGTTACAGATGCCCTTCTCAAATGCTGACCAAACAGCTCATTTCTTGGTAGATGATAATGTTATTTATTAAGGCTTTTGTCTTTCTGTTATTTTAGATTTTGAGTAATTGAGCCGCTAATCCTGTTATTTTTGCAAATGATGAAGGATCTACTTCGAACCATGAGGGATGTCACAATATCAGATTTTACTGTTGCTATTCTTGTAAGAAAAAACATCCAGATTTTCTTTCTTAATGATAAAGTAAAGTTAATGTGACATAAGCAACATTTCAGTTAAAGCTGCACTATGTAACCTGTTGGTTGAGGGTCCGTCACCTGCTTGTTTCTATGGATATGTCATTGCTCTGCCTGGAATGTACCACAGTATGACATTAAACAGGTCTACCTTACATTTATTCAATTACAGGTGGTTTTACTGCTCAAAAAATACCTAAACAGGCATGTGACTGTGAGAGGGGTTGGCTCTCCACAGATCTGACCTGTAACTTGGTCTGGTTTGGTCTCCCTGATTATATCATATTGTATATATGATTGAAAAAGCTTGTTTTTGTTTCTAAAATTGTCACAGAATTATACTGTGACCTGAAAAATAATAACTGATCGCCTAATTAATCTTGGTTCCTGCTATATTCCAATACAAGATATCTTGCCTCCTGTAAAAAAGCAGAGACCAATATTTTTGCACATAATAAATGCACATGTTTTTTATGCATTGTACTATTTTTTGTGCTATATATACCCCCAGTTGAGTGGTGAGCTGCACATTCTGATGGCTAATGGAGTAGTGCCTGCAGAAGGGAAAGATAAAAACTTGAAGCTGAAGTACTTATGTTTATCCTGAAATCTGCCCATATCGTGATATTCGAATACTTTTTCCTGTGTTTGTTACCACCACAGCGCTCATAAGTAGGCCATAGCAGACATTATCAGGGTATGTAATGAGATGAGTGGGAGGCTGTGTGTGGGCATGCATGTTTATTCTGCAGAGCCTACACTTTGACTTGTGTGTAGTAGGAGTTACTGAACAAAAAGTACCTCATATTTGGAAATCTGCCTAACCACTTGAGGACTACCTGCCCACCCACACTCCTGCCAGTCTTTCAATCAGAGGTTAGTTATAATGAGGTGAGTTTTAGTCAGATTCGCTTTTTCGTTGAGATTTTCTTTTCCTTCAAGTTTGAATCTATTTTTGATCTGGGCCTCATGACTGAAGCTTTCTGGTATTTTGAATGAATGTCTCTAATGTGTGCCGTAGTCATCACAAGACGCTCTGAGGCAAATCATGTACAGAGATGCTCAGCTGATCCAGGACTTTGCTGTGGGCTGTTGGGCTTTTCTTAGCTGATGCTGAGGAGTTTGTCATTTTTGGGCCTGTGACACTTTACATAGTCACGCATTATAAAGGTGACTGAAAAATGTTTGATAAGCATCGGCATAAAATCAAAATACAATCTATAGCTTAAAAGACGTGAAATTGCTGACTGAATGTACAAGTAGGTCTACTTAAACTGTATATCCAAAGGCACACCAAACCATAATGTGGTAAAATTACTAAAAACATAAGAAAGGTGTGATGTAATGCTTAAGAAAATAATGGCAGATTGAAACACTTAACTAAGTTTGTATATAAAGAGTTATAATTCAACTCTTAAATCTTAAATGTTAATATAACCTATCACAAAAAATGAAAAGTAACTAGTTCAAAGACAATGTGCACTTGATAAATACAATTGATCAATATTGTTTCAAAAATAATTGTTCTTCTCTCATAATCATATGTATATTGTCCGTATACTGTAAATATCAAGACAGGCTCTTACAGTTTTTACAGTGCCAAAACAAGACATCTTGTTGCTTGCTTATTCCTTATGGGTGTATTTAATATCTTTGGCCTCACCTTACAATGGTGACTGACTGAATTTACATTACCCACAATATATGAGGTCTGTTAGATTTTCAAGTAAATAAAAGAAAGCATTGGCTATCAAACTATGATGTTCTAGCAATATTACACCCTATGCTCTCCATTCAAGAGCTAGTGTTACAGAGAATGTCCATATGCCATCTCCAAGCAAACAAAACAAACATGGAGGCGCACAGTATTGCTGGGTATTCCTCATCTATAAAAAGTCTTGCAGAAGAATTGTGGATCAGTGAAGTGTGTGCAGCTGCAGAGCTTTCCCCTCAGCGTTCAGGAGGGTCTTTTAACTCACATATAGAGCCCACCACAGCATCGCTCTCCTAGTCTGATTTAAGATGAACAAAATACAGACAGGATGCAGTTTCTTCATAAGGGAGCTCTCTCTGCCATTGTCATGCACTGTCATTCAGGTAAAATGTTACAAAATGTTTTCAATATCTTTGTTAGGAGCTTTTCATCACTCCAGGGGATTTTGAAATAGCTTTTCCCTTTAAGTTACTTTTATTAATCATTGTTATTATGTGTAAAACATTGTTGGATATAAGCATTCTTGAAAAAACAAAAACACAAACCCAAAATGAAAAACATCTAGATTTTCTCACGAAATACATATATTGGTTTAGGTCTACGCATTTAATCAAATTTTAATCTAGATCCAGAGTCAGTCATCTGTAATCATCAATGATATGCTCGGGACATTTTGGGTTTGCAGCCAATCCTCTGTCAGTAAAAGCAGGTGAACCAGAGATTGGACTTTGTGAGTAGAAATTTGACCTTTTTCCTGTTTTTAAAGGCAGTTTGTCTGTCTTGTTTATGTTCAAGAAATGATTATAGCATAGCAAGTACAAAATCAAAATCATAATCGATCAATATGAGAAAAAAAACATGTTTTTTTCCGAACCCTAGACAGGCTGTGTAAATATGACTATGTATAATTCTCTAATTATTTAAACAGTATTCAGTGTGAGACGTTAACATTTTGTCATTGTGTCATTTATTGCATTTGAATGAATCATATGCATCTTTACATCAAACCCCATTCACACTTGTCTCTGTAATATAGGCCTGTGTATAAGAGCTTGTGAAGGCGGCCAGTGTCCGCGCAGGCCTATGCTAAGTGCAGTGGGTCACCTTGGTAACTGCAGATTCCAGCAGAAGATGATGATGAAGGGCAAAGAGGAGGGGAGGCGAGAGTCAAGTGTTAGCGCTGATTGGAGCGTCTTACAGCATAAGGGATCCAGGATAATATTCATGTGTTTGTGAATATTCATATGTAAACAATATGGCAGGCTACAAAACTCTGCATCCAACAAATGTTATTAAAAAAACCTGCAACGTTTGTGTACAAGTGTGCAAACTGTATTAAAAAGTAAACAAAACTGCAGACTAACAAACTATAGTGTCAGAATACTTTTGAATGAATGTATTTAGTGTGTTAAAATTGTATGAGAAAATCACAATCTCAATATCATCTCTTCTTGACGTGATGCTCGATTTGTCAGACTACTGTAGGCCTTGGTAATGCCCAGACTGGTTTAAAAAAAGTGGGTGACCTTTGCTGTTATTTGCTAATAAAACAATTAGCATACATAATTAGCATATTCATGTGTTTTGCTCAAATGACCATATCATGTTATGGCTCTAATTTCTTGGATTTTTGACCTTTCAGAAGATAATATTCTGTTTTCAGTTGTTACTTTATGGCAGTGGTTCTATTTTTCATCTTTTAAAAACCATGAACAAGGCCAAATAATGCAGACTGAATTTAACATTCAGTATTGGTCTGCCATTATTGTACAAGCACTGATATTTTGACCTGAATGAAACATGTAGGCCTATGAAAACACTTTCCAGACACTGTTAAGATGAAAAACACTATAGTTTTTTTTTTTTTTAACATTTTTTACAGTTACAATTTATTTAATACAAATTTGTACACATTTGAATGAGAGCAGTGAGGAGGGGTGGGACTTTGCATTGGCTATAGGATGTTTTGGGTTGAGGTACAGGCTGTATAACCAGTTTATTCTTGAGGGAAGAGAGAGTGAAGTGTGGAGAGCATGTTTATTGAATGTATGGTTGGATGTCTGTGTGACTCTCTGACCTCTTACATTTTGTTGCTTTTGGAAAAACAGTAACATGGCATGGCTTATGGCGTTCAGTTATTAAATAAATTTAAAAAAAGAAACCCATCTGTGGGGTTAAGCAATCCACTATGAATACACAGAGTGATGTTTAAATCAATTGTGCTACTTTTTGGCAATTTCTTAAGACAGCCATAATAAAATGTAAGTCTCCACATCCACTGTGCACATGTTCTGGGAAACCTGCTCACTGACCAGGTTACTGCTTATCTTTGTTTACTCTATTCAAAAAGTTCATTATAAACTGTCTGAATCTTAGTTAGTTTAAACAGTAGACAACATTTTCCATACTTAACTTTCTAAAACAGAAATCTCACTAAACTAGTTTAGATTAGTTTGAAGCACACAAACATTAATATATACTTAGTTTTGTTTTGCATATTTTATGCCCACAACAAAAGGGCTCAAAGGAAATATTGTGTCAGATTGTCACATTCTTGTCCACCTCTTCCTTCCATCTCTGGCCTGCAGTGCTCTGTCCACTCTCATCACCACAGGCATCCACTGCACAATATCGTATTGTTGGAGCCTGGGACACAGCAGCTCTACTTAGACCGGTTTAGACACGTTTATGGAGCAGGAGAGGTGCCCAGAGGTGAAAAAGTAACTTTGGACTTAGGAATGCTGCACACTGTGGGAATTATTTGAATAATCTTCTTTGCTTCAAACCGTTTCATAATAGAGTATTAATCATACCATATATGCAAATAAAGATGGGTTGCAATGACGATTTAAATTCACACAGTCAGGGTGAAGGATCAGAAGCCTCTTACCAAGATTTAAGCTTAAAATTATAAAATGGAGCTATGATAAAAAATGTTAACGAAAGAGTCAGTGGAGAAGGACTAGATATGTTTCTTTAAAGCTTCTGTGGTCTGAAACCCACCTCAGCGCTCAAGATCTGAAAACAGTTTAGTTTTTGAATGATACTTTTCCAGATTGTGGAGGATTGCCTTATGCATTTGACTTTTTCACATAACTTTACGGTGATGATATGATGATCCTGGAGCGTCACTTGTAAGTACACTTGTCAGTGTAAATGATATTTTAATATTATCGGGTATTTCAGGTTATCAGAGGATACTCCCAGATGGGGGACAACAGTTTTTCTGTACTGATTAGCTACATTAGCTAATTCACAAATACTGAACCAGATTCTTTTTTATAATAGAGCAATGCTGTGATAATGATAATACTGTATCTAACTTTTTAAGTGACCCCATGTTTATTAAATATTATTGGCCCACAGAATGTTGTGACACTATCTTAAACACATACATCAGTATTTCAGCTATGTTCAGAAAAGAAAAACTTACTTTCACAATTATTTTCTTTTTTTTTTTTAAATGTCAGGTTGTAGACCTAAACCAGACCGGTTAGTACTGTATCTCAAGGAATGTTTCTTAGAAACAAAAATATTGATAATTGCATGACACTCCCTTGAACCACTTTTGAAATACTGCAAAGAACTGAAAGTATGGAGCAGCACTGTAATTTAACCCAGTAAAATCCCTAAAAAAAAATTTTCCATTCAGTTTCTTTCAATTCTCCTACTTAGAAAATATCTATCTTATGAACAACCTGCGGTAAATTATGTGTATTATGTGTTAACCAGTGATTTGTTATAATATATCGACTTGTTCAATCACTGATAAAGAGAACAATATTGGGACCATAATGGGAATCAGTACATGATTTTACTTTTTCTTATCACTAGTGGAGAAAAGTACAATAACATTTGAGCTGTAGAGGGTCTAATAATGTCTAATAATGTTACTTTTAGGGCTCAGATATATATATATATATATATATATATATATATATATATATATATATATATATATATATATATATATATATATATATATGACAGATCTATGTTGTAGATTGCTTCAAGACCAAATGCTACTTCAAGCTCATAATTGTCTTTTCTAAATATTTTAGAGCAATCAATTCGTGTTTATTTAGCATTAGGAAGCATACGACCCCAAGTGTCTGGAGTGTGTTTGCTGAACCAGCATGCCTTCACTTTTGGCTATAGCAGATCAAAGCGGTCTTGACTCTTCGACTCTTTACCAGTGCTGGCCTGGAGGAAGCTCTGAGCTACGTGAACCAACCCAACTCATTATGTGTCTGCCACTTTTACTCACACCATTAAACTCAGTGGAAAATGTTTTGTGGCAGTGAACGCGTGTAGGTATTAGAAAACAAATTAGTCAGGTTAAGCAGGAGTCACAGGGGCTGCTCCTCACAGTTGTTGAAGCTGTGATTTTATGGGCTGTGTGCTCAGTGAATGTTTAATATGATGGCATTTAGCTTCTCATGCAAAAAAATACAAGTGCAATTATCTCCCCTTTACTAATTAATAAGATGTGTACAAAAGCGTCACAGGTTTTAAATAAGACATGCAAACTCTCCAATTTTATTAGGGATTTTATACTTAAATCAGCACTGTGTAACTTTGGCGGTGGCACATTAAAATCATACTTCAGAACATCTCCATTCAGGCCAAATAAGAGTCAGGTTTGTGGAGATGCAAGCCCACTCATGATAAGATCTTATGTGTTTCTAAGGTTTTCAGTGCAATGAAAACATTCAAAATGAAAAAAACAAAACAAAACATGCTTTTATATTAGTCAGGTGGGGCTTTTATAGAGCTGTAAAGATTATTTGGTTCACTCATAATCATAATTATTCAGTACCATTTAGAAAAAAAGAAATTTCACTTCAATCTGTACTTGAAAGTTAAAAGTAAAAGTAAATCTGTCTGTTTTTATTTCATATTAACTTAATCACTTCATCTTCATCATTAAGAAAGTTTGACAGTGCTTAGGGGGTAAAGGTTAGAATCATTGTTTTTTAGGAATCTATAAGACAGTATGAATGAAAGGGACTGGAAGAATTTACTGTTCTTAAATAATTATAAAATGGTGATGTTTCTTCTCACTATAACCATAATGCAGCTACGGTTCCTGTGCTGTATGACCATCATGTCAAACCCTATGTCATGTCAGTCACTATTTCATCTTTGCGTTGTTTCTCCTTACCCAGTTCTTGTATATAGCCCAGATATACTATATTTCTATATTTTATTTTTACTTGTAGATATACATGCAGATATACACTCTTGCTACCTTTGCTACTTATATTGAATGTATATTGCTGCTCTTTGTTATTATAATATATTGTCAATAATTTCCCTTGTGAATCAATACAGTTTGTCTAAGTCTAAGTATAAATCAATGAAATGATAACAGGACAAAATTACTTAAATTTAGAATTGACTTCACAACAACAGGTGTACCTAATAAAGTGGCCAGTGAATCATTTAATACCATATATTATACTTCATCTTTCGTTTTGCTGGGTCTTGTTGGGCAGCTTTTTTGATCCGATCGCATGATGTTTCAGCAGATGGCGATTGCAGTTGTCATGGAAATGCAGATGTTCAGTTCATTTTTTCCACCTCACGGTTCTTGACTTTGAAGTGAGGTCATAGGTCACGCTTTGTTTTTCTGCTCAGTAAACAACATCCGCCCAACACAGGCTTGCTTACAGGCATGGGATTCACTTCCTTTTTTGTTTTTTTTTGCATCTCATATTTATACCTTTTTAAAAACAAGTTTGATATTTCACTTTACATTTCCACTTCATGATAATCACATTCACAATCCATTATATATAGGATTATGCGCTTGTCATGTGTGTCGTATGTGTCATAAATGAGTTGGGTACAGATGTTAGTTTTAAAGATAGCTCAAATCACATGCATCGCTGATGTCTAAAGATCTCAGCACATCGCGGGGAGTGGCTGACGTTGCTGTGTTTGGTGCATATATTCAGGGCCCAAGTAGGAGATGCTCTGCTGACAGTGTTGCTAGGAGACCACACACAGCGACTAGTGTGCGAGATTTTCACCTCCCTCCCCCATCATCCGCGTAGTCTGGCTGCTTTTCACTGTTTTTTCCATCCACTGGGCCTTTCCTCCTCTGCCTCCATTTGCTTATATATACTGTTTGACTTAAAAACATTTTATATATTTCTGTATGGCTTCAAATGGCAGTAAATTATTGCATATACATATTGTCATCCCAATATTAGCAAGTGTAATACAAAATGCTGAGTATCAAAATGTTTTTAATATCCAAGATTCAAGATTCAGTGATTTATCAACAATGAAATTACATTAGAGCGTTAAACTGTAGCATCCAAGAAACATGCATTGCAATCTTCAATCTTGGTTTAATCTGTGGTTTGACCCTGTTTAAATATGGATTGCTTTCAGTTTGGTTAAGATTTTGATTTGTTTCTGATATAAGCATTTTTATTTACAATGACATGCTGCAAAATTAAACATTATGTGCTTAAATAATTAATGCCAACATGCACTGTTATTGCATTGTCTGTTTTTCCTCCCCTTTGCCCTCTTGTATCCATACATGCTTCCTGCCTTGGTTCCATATGTTCCTTGAAGCTAGCAATCATAAACTGTACTATTTGGCCTCGGTTTGGCTGGAATTACCACTGAACTCTACCCTCTCAACACTAAATAACTTCTGCCTACAGTTATTCTAAAATACAAAATACGGGAGGACAGTAAATATCTGTTCCAGCTGGCTCTCCTTTCCTTTATATTTCTGCAGTTACGGGCTGTATCAGTGTATAATTATGGATTTCAGTCCTGATACTGGTGTCTATGTGGGAGCATGTGGTGTTCAGAACGAGACGTGCAGAAGAAATGAATAAGACAGCCTGTACTGCCACTCTGCTCAGATCCAATTGTTCCTGAAGCAGCCTCACAAAAGCACTCTTAAATACTGTTTTAGCTCTCAGCACAATGGAAGAAATTACCTATATGTATTAAATCATGATTATTATATTACCTGGGGCTATCAGAAACATTACTTGTTGCTTCTGCATGAGCAGGTCAGTCAGGTATATGTTTTGTTTAACTTAATATTAAAGGCGGCTAATCCACTCACAGTAGCAATCCATGTTTTCAAGGTATTTTTATGCAATAAAACACCTGTAATAGAATATTGAGACATTTAAGTGGAGTTAATATGATTAACTTAGATTCAGGAGTTGGACCACGCCTCATCCTCCTCACCAACTAACCACAGCTCATCTCGACCACGCCTTCAATTACCCATAAGCCCTATTTATACAGCCTATCCCAACAACAGCGTCCCTGTCAGCTCTCTCGAACCCCCCCCTTCCCACCCCATGTCTCTCGTCCATCCTTCATCATCCTACATCATCTTTGGGGTGACCATTTTGGATTGGAGACGGAACCCCCCCATGCTGAGTCTCCCCCCAGCCATCACATCTACCCACCGTCAATAAATATCATTATAGTATTTCATTGTCGTGGCATGGTCCTTGCTAGTGAATGTCATACTGTGGAACATCCCTGCAAAGAAATAACATCTCCATGGTAACAACAGGTAGCAGAAAAAGCAAAGGTGCATAGTGCACCTTTAAAAAGCAATCATCTGAGTGCAGAGGCTTTGGAGACTGCAGGGATTTAGGCCACAGCAGTCTGTGTCCCTCACCCTTCTGTGTTTAGACACAGCACTATGTGTTTCACCAATATGTCACAGACTATATTATAATATTTTAAGTGTTGTGTTAATTGTCACATTGTTACATTAATATTATATATGGTTGCTTCAGTTTATATCCTTTTTTTCTGGTAACAAAATAAAATGAATATGACCTATTGGTAAATGAATACTGAACAGTGTAATGCATAGTTTATTAAGAAAGATTTAGGCTTAGTAATTACTTCATTTAGGAGTTAGAGTTAGGGAAATAATAAAGGAATTATTAAATTACTGAATTACTAAAATCTAAAACTATTTGTCCTTTATGAAGTATTTGAATAGCAGATGATTTGTTGTGGAAGACAGCAAAAAGGAAGAGAAGGAATGAAGATGCATGAATAATTGTCTACTGAAGCATACCCAGGACCATAGTCATTACTGAATGTATAAATATTACATTACAGGTCCTATATTACTCAAAATTGACTCATGTGAGCATTAAGCCATGTTAGAATGTTATTCTAACATGGAGTTGTAAACTGGAGTTGTGTTTTTCACACATGTTTGAGTAAACCTTTATTATTAGTCTGTCTAGATCTCCAAAGCTCAAAATGCTCTGATCCACCTCGTGATGTCATGTAGTGGTATTTAACAGCTACCTTTTGCTTTTAGTTTAATAGGGATTGGTAATTCCAGAACTGAATTCATCCAAATGATTCTAGTGGTGTGTGGAATGTAAAAACACAGTGGAGCACTTCCTGTATTACCACATGACATCGCCAAGGTGAGTGTTTTCTGTTTGAGAAGAGAACACGATAAATATGCAGGATTTGTGTGTTAAACATGTGTGAATGAAACAAAACACAACTCCAGGCATGTTTGTGATGAAGAAACAACATTATAACATAGATCAGAAAATAGCGTAATATGTGCCTTTCAATAACAATAATAATAAACTAAATGTGCTGTATGATGATTTTAAGCAAATCTGACTTTCTTCTAGCTAGTTAACTAGGATATATGAACATTAAGGAAACTCGTAGAAACCAGTGGAGTCAACATATTCCATTATACATTTCTATACAGATAGATTAGATTACGTGCTACCTACTAGTAAGTGCAGATTGGACTTACTGTTGCTAAGGCTTACATGGACTCTGCATATGTATAACCTACATTAGGCTGAATTCACATTGTGCCATTATATGCATATGTGGTTGCTTACATGTGATAATATGCATGCCATTTGTTTGCCTGTGCATGAATGCTTAACGAGTTTTCAGTGTTGCATACAAATCCGGTTAGATGAGATGTGGCTTTATTCACTTAATGCTCCTGACTAGAGGTGGGAGATGAATCGAAATAGATAATATCACAATTGTTGTTTTGGAGAAATGCAAAATTAGAATATCGCGTAAATTGTCTATGAATGAATCTATTCAAAATTAAATTGTGGTTAATTTTATGTCCATTCATTTTTTGTGCCTGACTTTAACCTCAACATTTTAGGCACATTTTAGGGCATTCCTGAAGCAATGTTAATTGAAACATCTTCTGAATATCATTGAGATTTGTACTGAAATACTCCTGACCCTTGGTTTTCAATCAGAAGATGCATTATATAAAAGTGTAGCCAGGTATAGTAAGTTACAGTATAAGGGGTAAGACCATAGACTGTATAAAGAAGAGGACTATGGGGCTGTAGTGTTCCATATTAGGAATAGGAATTTATCTATGGACAATATAGCAAAATAAAAGCCCCAGGATCATGCAGAGCAGGTTAATACAAACATTTCAAGGACTAAATGACGAGGCTCACTTCAGCAGTTACAGAGAGAGGAGTGACAATTTTTCAATGTAAAATTAATTGGAGCCAGAGCATAGACTGTATATATAAAAGGACATAGCTAACACGCTAGCTACTGCATTCCAAGTAGGAAGCTCACATGCGGCTCTTCCGGCTCCTTCTGACCCTGGCTCCCATTGACTTTACTCTGGAATATTGTGGCCCCTCTCTCTGTAAATGCTGCAGTGAGCCTTATTTTTTTGGTCTTAAAAGGTTTGTATTAACCCGCTCTACATGATCCTGGTGTTTTTTTTCACTATTTTGTCCATTAAAAACCCTATTCATAACATAGAGCCTGGCTCCAAATTCGCTCCTAGCATCATAAGCTTCATTTGACTGGAGCCAAAGGCTATGGGTGACATCACACTTGCTTAGTCCATTTCTTTATACAATCTATGAATTGATGAAGCCGGAAGCGCCCCCATGCTCTCTTCCTAGCGAGTTTGCTATGTCCATTTATATATACAGTTTATGGACAAGACAGAACTGTTTTATATATTGGCCATAGTTACATTTTCATCACTTAACACTGATCAGTTTTGTTTACATTTATTTCAGATTTCACTTGTTCTTTTGTGCCAGTAATCACGTACTTTACAAAGTTTTACAGTGATAAAGAAG
The DNA here is from genome assembly GCA_029959045.1 of Taenioides sp. WSHXM2023. Classification (NCBI taxonomy): domain Eukaryota; kingdom Metazoa; phylum Chordata; class Actinopteri; order Gobiiformes; family Gobiidae; genus Taenioides; species Taenioides sp. WSHXM2023. The sequence goes on along the minus strand of CM057098.1, from coordinate 15,357,131 downwards.
GATCAAAATAATCTATATAAATGTAGTGTAGTTTTCTGAGTGAAATGAATGAAATACTGTATCTAGATCACATTTACTGATAGCACCTCCGCCCACAACAGTACAGTGCCCCCCTGCTTCTCTACCCTAGAAACCCAAATCAAAGCCGTACCTACAGAGGCAGCTCCCTAACTTAATTAACATAGACTCTACAACACAAGCGCGACCACAACACAAGAGCAGTGTCCAAGGTGGTGGCCAGTCCAGGAATAGAGCGGCCCACATAAGTGACACACTGTGACAAAAGGATCACATGGACACAGAGCTGGACATGCTGAAGGTAACCTGACCTGATCTGAGCTGTGGGCTCCCTGTTACATGGACAGCTCCACCAGGGAAACATTGTAGACCTATACTGGTACATCTATAAACACAATGTACATGTAGAGACGCTGCATTGCTTTAAAATGGGAAAGTTGTGTATAATTGATGCTATATATTGTAGCATTATTATATTCCACAGGCAAGCAAGATATAAGCTGAAAGCTGCTATCGGGTCATTGAGTTCAAACCCTTATGTAGACTAGATTGTTCTCTGCAAAATATTTTACTCATGTGACACATAAAGTGATACGCAAAGCACTTATATTTGGCTACACATTGTTATGTACTATAATTGTAACTATAATTTATTTCAGCAACATTATAGAACAACAAACTTGGGTCATATCACACATAGCCAAATTGCTCTGTTATTAAATGATATAGGATATCCAAAGTTGTAAACAAAATCTATTCTTGTCCTGTGTAAATGTACCCCACACGGTCTTGAGTATATGCCTGTAACACTGATGCTGTAATTCCAGAATTATTTTCTATATTCTGATGTTTATGATGAAAACACATATATATTTGTATTTGATATTTGTATTTATTATTTGTTATATTTGTTATTTGGCTACAATTATTATAGATTCTCTGTTTTCTTTTCTTGATCAATGAACTGTGAACTATTGATACTTTGCAATGACATCACACTGGGGGAGTTCTACATGTATCTCTTGGGTGAAATGTTAATATGGAGACACAATGCACACATTCATTCATAGTCCTGTGTAGGTGTTTGATTTTCAACAAAATGGTGAGAATGACTGTTGTCTAATGCTAGCTAACTTGTGACTGTAATGTTACTTGAGAGGGACTTTAACAGCACAAATCAGCTCACCTTTTGTAATTCCAACTAGATTAGCTTCTGACAGAGCAGTCATTTCAGTTAGCGTCACACCGCCAGGGAATGATGATGATTAGCGCAAAGTATCAATACAAACAATATTAGTCATATCACATACAGTAGCCTCATTATGTTTTTTTATTACTTGAAATCCAACATCTAAAGTTGTAAATGTAACCACACTGCCCCTAGAGTATACCCCCGAAACACTGATGCTGTAATTCAAGATGCTCTGATATGATGGAAAAAACAATTGTGTCAGAGCTGACATCTGTGCTTTTGTGGGCCAAGTGCACAGTCCATATTCTCCTGTGTTGGAGCATGAGTTTTCTGCCCCACAACAGCAGAGGTCTGGCTCCTCGTGGGGTGAGCGTGCAGGCACAGATGACAGACTACATTACTGTCTGCTGCAGCTAGGCCATGCTAGGGCCTGCAGCCAAACATGCACTACAGCCCAGTTATCATGGTTACTCAAATATTCATAACGAGATAATGAAAGCCGTAATGGTTTGCATGGGATACTCTGAAGGTTTGACTGTAAACAAATGGTAACTGTCTTCCACATGTGTCAGTACTGTTGGTTCTTTAATGGCTGCTGTGGCCTGGCTTGTTCAGTGTTAAACTAATATTTTAAAGGGCCTATATCACACCATTTTCTAATCTATGTTACAATGTTGTTTCCTCAACAAAAACATACCCGGAGTTGTGTTTTGTTTCATTCACACGTGTTTAACACACAAACCCTGCGTATTTAGCCTGAGTTCTTCTCTCAAATTGAAAACACTCTGATCCACCTTGTGGTCCACCATGTGGTAATACAGGAAGTGCTCTACTGTGTTTTTAAACTTCATACACTTTGATAATTTCAGACCTGCAATTTCCAATCTACTGAACAAAAGGTAAACGGTAGCTGTTAACTTGAAAACTACCGCTTCATGAGCATTTTGAGCTTTGGAGATCTAGACAGACTAATAAAGGATTTATCAAACATGTGTGAATGAACCAAAACACACCTCTTATGTTCTTGATGAGGGAACAGCATTATAACAAGCATTATAAAGAATCAATTGTGTGTAATATAGGACCTTTAAATGTGCCTGTTACATTATTGCTATATATAGGCAACTTTTTCCTCTTATGTCTTTTCTCACATGACGTTTTGTAATTATACTTTTCTTAAAATCTTTCAATATACTTAAGTTTAATTGCACCTAGTGGATTTCTTTGTATTGTTTTTTGTGTTTTGCTTCCCTATGATAGGCTTAAGATAAGTTTTATAGGCTAAGTAGGCTGAGTTTTTTTATTACAAACTTGCAGTATCGCATCCTATCCAAAACAAACAGCTTTATGTAATTTTATTGTAGAATACTCACCACCTGCTTGTCTACATAAAGATGCTGCATTTGCTCAGATGTTCTACAGTATGGCTTCAATCATTATACTGCGAGCGGGCTCACCTTTTCGCATATACCTGTAACTGGCAGAGGATAAAGTTAAAAGGCAACTAGTGAAGTGTGTATCCTCCATTTTGATAAATTTCATTTCACGTGCCACTTCACAAACTTATCAGTTAACCTCAGCTTGTACTCCACTGGGGCTTATGGTCTGTAATGTTGGCTCTGTTTCTTCTTATTTAGGTGAGTTGTGGGCGACTCCCCTTGAGACACCTCCTTCTGCTTCTATACCATGAGCTCTGGCTCCGCCCAGGATGTGGCAGTCGAGAGTTTCCTGCGTGACATAGAGAGGCGGAGCAAGCGGCTACACTGCGCTGTGATTGGCTGCGGCGAGGAGCGCTCCAGCGGCGACATGAACCTGCTGTGTCGTAAGAGCCGACTGGACTGGAGACAGAGGGACCAGGAAGGGAGCAGGAAGAGGTGAGGGCATCTCTGTCTATGGTGTTTTCATTCTGTTTTCAAAGTCAAACTTTATGTCATCTTACGTCTTACAAGCAGTAGTTCAGAGGAACAGTTTTAAAATCAGATTTAAGATTTAAGATTTAAGACCGTACAAAAATGAAAATATAAGACACTAATTTATTTTCACTTTATTTAAATAAATTGTACATTTGAATGCAATGAGACAAAGGAAAGTTATTGATGGAAACAGCCCTATATGTCCTCTTGCATATCAGGATATTTTGCTATCTAAAATTACATTTTACAGAATAAACTCTTGTTGCTTTAATTACTTAATTTATTAAAACCCTACCCTAACTACCCTACCCTAACTACTAAACTCCCAAAAGTCAAGATCAGTTCAGTCCACTTTATATAAAGTATGTCATACTTTTCTTGTGTGCATCAGCTCTAACTTACCAGTGGTTTAGTTTTGAGCTGTTTACATTGCTCTTGTAGAACATCCAGGCAGTTTCAATGAGTCATGGTGGTAACTGGGCTCCACTCATGTTTGGCACCAAAGATAGACCCATGTCAGGATGTCAGGACAAGTGCAAACATGTGGGAAGTTATTAAAGATCTACCAGAAATATTGTGTAGTAACAATAATAAAATAGCAATAAGTGTTAAAAGTAAATTGTAAATAAGCTAAATGATTTGTAATCAGGCAATGCTATCTATTAAAACAAATTTTGATTTTTGTTTACTTGGTACTTGGCTTACTTTGAGCAAACATGATACTGTGATAGTGGTATTTGCAAAACTACCATGGACAACAGTAGGCCTATGTATGATTACAAAAGTCAGTAATGATCTTGTGTAATCATTAAATTGTGCTTGGAACAGCAATGCTCTAGAGTAAACAGGGGTATGAGTGCTGATTCCAGAGATGGTAAATATATATAAGTAAGTAAAAATAAATAAATGACTTAGAAGACAGGAGCATGGAGGCTGCATGCAGTACTGAGAGGGGACAGTAAAGTCAAGGACTCTTATTTTCAGAACTTAGGGCTCTCACGAGGAACATACCTTTTATAAAGATGAGACAGCAGAAAGGGCCCAAATATAGAAAACTTAATGTTGAAAATACAGCCAAAATAAAGACAATACCAAGAACAGCAGAACCAGCCTCACTCTGAGCTCTTATTATTCTATGCCTGAAAATTTGTTCAACTAAAGTTTGAGTAGTTATGCAATTTCTGTGAAAACTGTGTGAATAATTAGAATCAAACTTGCTTGTATTTCCTATGAGGATGTTCTCCAAAATTAATATTGAATGAACTTTGAAAAAATAAGTGCAAAGTGCCTTTCAAATCCTATTAAAACTTTTGTTCCCAGTGACGACACTTTGTGCAAACTGACCTTTAAAATGGCCTACATTGATTTGGTCATTCATTAGGTGAAGATGTATAGTACATAAAATGTGTACTTTAAGTAAAACTTCTTTTAATATTAAAGTCAAAAAGAATGACTAAAAACAGAAAACTTGCTAAAAGAAGAAATATCTGCACCTCACCTAAGCAGAACAGTTCGTGGCAACAAAATGAGGTACATGGTGTCAAATGTCTTTTATTCTATTATTTCTTGTATAAAGTCAATTGCTATGAATTTTGCCATCTCAGTGTTTGCAACCAAAAATAGAGAATAGAATAGCCCTCATGATAAAAGAGACAATTCCCAGAGACAACCTATAACTTTAGGCGATCAATTAAAATGTCATGTCAAGTGTCAAAGATGTGAGTGAGGTCCTACAGAATGAGGACAGATCTAGCATCAACCTCAAACCTTCACCACACATTCAGGAGGGAATCTGAGCTGTACAGACTCTGAGCTGTACTCAGTCTAAAAGACTGAATGATTTTAGATTGATTTGTTTTAATTTAAATTCCAAAAATGCTCATGAAAAGTATCTTATTTGAAGAGTACCAATTCTAAATGCACTTTGACCTTAACCCTTTAATGATAATTGTAACAACCATCATCCCAATATTATACATAATCTTTTCTATAAACCACATTCAAATCAGTGTTAGGAAAATATTATTTTCATGAGTTAAAAACAGTGTGAGTTGGAGTAGAAAGTCCTTTAGAACTTCAACAGAAAAGTTAGAAAAGTATTTTGAAAACACAGGGTCCTCTATAACATGACATAATTATATCATGAAGTAATTATATTATGGTGCTTGTCACATTATCTTGTTAAGTCAACAAAAACATAATTGATACAGAATGTAAATACAGTATAGAAAACACTGAAAAAGTTACAACATATTCATAATATTATATTGGAAGTAAAATAGAGCCAGTCTGCCTTTCACTCATTCAGAGGAGTCTTCATCGAGGCATGGTGAATACTTAATGATCATGAATGTATATAATCATTACTGCATTTGAATAATCACCATCATTATTGATGAAGGGATAATCACACCATGATCAAATCCTTCTACTTATTTCAAAAGGTGCCACTCTGATAGAGGAAGTTCTGAATTTCAAATGAATAATTTGATTTGCAGATAGTGCCATGTGCTGCTATCTATTCCTGTGGAATAGATAACAGCACATGGCACTCCAAGTTGTTTATTTAACCTTGAGATGAGTACATTAAGTACATTTGCTTTTGATTATCTGTGGCTGGATTAGAGTGCTTTTACTAAAAAAATCAGAGAATTTATATTTTATGTAACAACACTTACTTGTTGAGTACTGTCGAAACATAATGAAAAAGAGATAGTCCAAGTACAAGCTAGACTATTTATTTAAGAATCTTCAGAGTGAACTAAAATGCCAAGCACGTGAAGGTACTGAGGCAGTATCCTGGACTATATTTGGCTGTGTTTAGTATCTATCGATTGGGGAGTCACAAGCACATTTCCACAGAAATCCAAGGACACACACAAGTCTGCTTTGTGACTACACGGGCACAGCTCAATAAGTGTCCTCTGTCTACTGCACTGCTGTCCACGCTCCAGTCCACACTCCACTCCTCACAGCAATCTCAACTGATCTAAAAGAGAGTATGCGTGACCTGTAGTCATATGTCACCATTATGTGCAATGATGGATCACTTATGCACACAATAACAAGACAGCATTTATGGATGTGTAATCAAACACGCACACAGATATGAATTTCTCACTGCCTCAAACGTATACACAGATGGGCTACTCCAGATGTGCACATCCAAGGACTGCAGTCATTTACAACTATCTCAACCAACAAAACATCTTTCAAATTACAGTGTAAAATTTAACAATGGCAGCTGTTATTTCTTCTCTTTTATAGAGAAACAGAAGCTTAATTTACTTCACAGTGACTGTGCAGCATTTTACTTATCGACATGGAAATGTTTCACACCAGATGCCCTTCCTCTTTTCTCAAGGCTTGGGACACAAGTTCAAAAGTGAAAATTAAGACACCTTAAATACTAGAGCCACATGGCTTAAAGGTAATTTTGTGTTGTCTTAAGTAAATATGTAATAAAATGGTGAGGACCACCAGGATTATGGGTTATCTTGAGCACGGTTATGACTTTTATAGAATTGGAGAATCATTACAACTGATCTGATATACTGTTCTTGAATGTGTCTAAGGGCTCCATTGGGGGGAAAAAAAAAAAAAAAAATATATATATATATATATATATATATATAAAATTATATATATATAATTATTATTATTATTATTATTATTATTATTATTATCACTGTTTTGTGCACAGGTTTACCTTTTCAGTTTGAACTATCACTGTTCCGTTCAAAAAAATCTATGATTTAAAACACAAGGTATTAAATTCATGAAAATCTTAACTGTTTCCATGGTAACAGATTTGGTGCCAGTGGCATTATAAAAGGCGATTGCAGATGTGTGCAGAGGTTAGAGAAAAGAAAGAGTAGCGCAATGCACCGGCTAAAAGCACTTTGTTATGACAGGGGAATTGATTTTCTAATTGAAAGTGTTTGAGAGTGAAGCAGATGTGGAGGAAGAGCCATGTGAGATATATGAATGTAAAGGATGGAGCCTCTAGGGCCTTCCTCAGGCAGCAGGAGCCGGCAGGCACATCTGTGAAAACTGTGCAGAAAAACTAAAGATAGACCCAAGATGGTGGGCGGTCAGTGTACTATAAAGGCCACCGTATCATTGTTTTACATTTATTATAGTCTTTCTTATGGTTATTTCTGTTCTGTTATTCTGTTCATATTGCATATTTTCTATTTATATTCAGTCAAAGCCTATTTTTATTCTTATTTTTTGTAGACATACTTCTTTATTAACTCAGTGGAAAAAGCATTTACATCTAAACTGGAAGAACTTTAATCTTGAGTCCAGGTCCAGGCTATCTTTAATTATGCTCACACTTTCACCTTTCTCTGTTCATAGACCTTCTTACAGAGTTGTATATTTCACTCTTTGTTTTCTTTCCAGCTCTACTCAGAATGACCCCTCTGCCACTGTGGGCAAAGTCCGAGACCTGGCTTCGTTTCGCCGCCACTTCCGGATGGGCTTTATGACCATGCCGGCCTCCCAGGACCTGTCCCCTCACTCATGTGCCTCTGCCATGGCGCCCCGCTCACAGTCATGCCACGCAGTAGGGGCCAGCGACAGCAGCCTGGATAACGAAGAGGACTACTCTGACACGCAGTCCCAGCACGGAGCCCGCTGCCCCCCAGTTAAACCCAAACGTCACCCCAGCACCCGCCTAAGCACCTCGTCCACCGACAGCAGAGATGGCAGAGGAGCTCCTGAAGCTGCTCCTCCCCCTCCACCCACACACTCCCAGTCCAAGCACTCAGAGAGGAAGAACTGTGAGTACGGACCAACCGGTGGTCGTGTGGTGGGAAGGATGTGTGTGGTAAAGAGATGCCTGTGGGCCTTGAAAGATCTTTATTGGAAAGAGCTATTAATATCTTGGCCTTTAACTTTTTATTAGGTGCACATAAAGGTTGCTCAGTTTAACATAGCCTCCACCCTCAACTAGAGGCGATTATCATGCATTTATGATCTATTGGCAGTAATAATAAATAATGTAACAATACAGATTTTACTGAAAGTCTAATTTAGTGTACAGTCTTCAGACATTTTGATTATTTGAATTTACAGGTGCTCTATTTCTGGTGGATGATCTAATCTGTGTATTTTCCTTAACGAATGTCTCAAGACAAGAGCCCAAATAACTTTTCTAGGCAATAAAAACTAAACTAAATTGCTGACTCAACTTCCAATCAGTTGAAGTTGCCTGACCTTGCTGTTCTTTTCTTTATTGCAGCTATGAAGAAGTCTGACTCTGGTGAGATCTGCTCCAAAAAGGTCCCTCCTCTGAAGCCCAAGAGAAGCCCAAGCACCCAGCTGACCTTTGACGCCGTGCCCCCGCGTGTGCCTGCCTCGCTGCCTTTCCAGGGGGCTGACTCCCAGGTCCAAGTCGACGGTGACGATGAACCCGTATACATAGAGATGGTGGGACAGGTTTTCAGCAGAGAGAGCCAGACTGCCACCCCCCACCCGGTCACCCCTGTGGCAACCACCCCAGACTCTGACTCTGACCAGAGTGAGGCCATATACGAGGAGATGAAGTACCCACAGCAGGAAGATAGGGGGAGCCACAGACAACCCCCTCCCAAACATGAAAAAATCAAATCCTCCAAGCATTACCATTCCACACCATCCTCCTCCTCCAGTTCTTCCTCTTTGCCCCGCCCTTCTTCATCATCGCCATCGTACTCCAAACCCAAAGCAAATGTGTCAATCTCTCACTCCTCACCTCTGCCCTCATCTGCATCTTCCACCCCAGTGCCCCAGGTTTTATCCACTAGCCCACACACGCCACGGGCTCCCACTCCTTACCTTCTTCCAGGTAGTAAAGCTGAATCTGAATCCAGCACAAAAATCCCTGCGCCTTTTCCAAATCTCCTCCAGCACCGCCCCCCACTTCTGGCCTTCCCCCAACCAGCTGCTGCCTCCAGTGGTGTTCAGAGCAAATGTTCTTCTGCCAAAACGCAAACGTCAAACACCACCACGCAACCCAGCACGTCCACGTCCACCTCCAGTGTCCCTGTGTCCCTTTCTGGCTCCAAAGAGTCATCCAGTTCATCAGACAAGCATAATCGGGATTCACAGCTTGGTCCTGCCCCTGGACTGAGAGCGAGGAGTCACTCCACGCCCCTCCCGCCCTCCTCCAAATCCACCTCGCCATTTTCTCATCACCACCACCACCCGCACCACCGGCCATCCCACTACCACCACTACCGCAAACCCGATAGAGGTGACTCACCTGCCCCCAACAAAAACAGCAGCGGGCAGTCCACAAGCCAAGCCACAGTGCAGACTCAAACCATAGGTACGAGCAAAGAAAGCAAGTCTGTTAGCTTTCTCTTGAAAGAGAAGGGTGAGAAAGATAAAGATCGAGATAGAGATAAAGATAAGGAGAGAGGGGAGAGAGAGAGGGACAAAGGGCGAGAAAGGGACAAGGATCGAGACCGAGACCGAGACAGAGATCGAGACAGAGATGGAGGACCACACTCTTTGCCCATAGACACATCCTCTACATCCAGCCAGACCCCCCAGAGCAGCACCAGCTCAACCCCCACACCTCTCTCCTCATCACAGAGGCCTCACTCTCGCCCACACCACCGCTCACACACCCATGGCCTGCCCGCCTACAAGCCCCCCTCCTCAGACAGCCCCCTGCTCTGGACATACCCCTCTGGAGGATTCCGCAGGCCCCCAGCGTATGAGAGCCTCCGATCTGGTTCACAGACGCCCTCACTGCAGCACTCCTCCATCCTGACTGGCCTCACTGATGGACCCTCCAAAAGCAATGGAGGGTCTGGGTCGCTCCACTCCAAAGCTGGTTTTCTACCCTGGGACAGCCACTCCAGCTTAGGAGCAGATGAAGGCTCCTACTGGCCCATGCAGAGGAAACTCTCGTTCAGCCATGGGAGCAGAGACACAGAGAGTAAGTTTTACATGATCACAGCACAGGCATTTTAAAGACCTGAAAATATTATTAATGGTTGTGTGTTTGTGGGCATAGAACTTTTTTGTTATGAAGAGCCATAGAACTTTTGTGTTATGAGAATGAGTTTGATTTAATGAAGAAGCACTTTATGGACATTTTGATTAAAATGTTCTTAACTTAAAAATGTACCTGCTCTGTCTGTCCTCAGAAGATGACGGTCGTGCCTGGAACGGCAGTGCTGATGCCTTGTTGCGGATGGATAAAGAGGAGCTGGGGTCTAGAGGGGGGCACTCTGGGATTCCAGTTCACTTTAGTGGTGCCAGTGGCAGGGCCCTGGGCCACAGTGAGTCTCTGGCTGGTGTGGACAGTAGTTCAGGGTTCAGAGCACTACCCAGAGCAGGCCTGCCTCTTCCCTGCCAGACGTTTCCTACCTGTCGCAATGGAGGTATCATTTTCTTGTTGAACACCAAAACGTGCACCTAATTAAGTGTTAATACCCACCATTATTGCCACTATGCACACTCCACTTCAGACCAGAGCCTTTACAAACCCTTCTCCTTTACTGCAGCCAGCCTTGAAGCTCTGTGTCTCTTTGTCACTCAGAGGAGCGATACCTCAAGGCTTCTCTGTGCCAATAAAGATAGCACTTTGCTTCAGATCTGCAGTAATGTTAAATTGGAAATAGTCGTTGAAAGAGGAGCTTCAGAAATAAGCCAAAACCCACCTTGTTTACACTATAACAAACCAGCACAATAATTATATATCACATACATGACGCACATATATCTTGTGAATCCTAACGTTCTCAGTACAGAACATTCATTTACAGTCTTTTCAAAAGTGATGAATTTGTTACCTTGAATAGACAATGTTTGTCTTACAATGTTTGAATATGCTAGAGCTAGACACCAGAATATCGTAGAGTAATTATTGATATTCCTAATTCAAAGCACACCCCTGCCTGAGCTCATAAGAGTCCAGAGATTTGTAATATTTGCAAAGTTCTTGTTTTGATGTGCTGTTGGTTTGTTCCAGAAGTGGGGCGGCTGGGCCGGTCCTCCTCTGCTGCAGGAGTCAGACAGGTGGGAGGAGATATCCCGAGACAGAGCAGTCTGCCCACACGGGACACACTCAATCCGGTAAATTTTCAGTACCCAGCCCTCATTTCAGATCATATACACTTCAGACAGGCTACATTTGGGAGTGATCATTAATATTGTTCTCATTATTACTTCTTCCTGCCAGAGACAGTGCTTGAACAGGTCTATTTATAGCAGTAGCTATGCCCAGTGAGCAGAAAAGCTCTGTTCTGGCACCAAAGTCTGAGTTGTAAAGGTTTATGACGCAGGCTAATGTGTACTCAGTGGATGGGCAAGAAAGGGCCTCACGTAGACGGTTTGAGGTGATGAGCTGCAGTCTCCTACAGCAGATTTTGCCCACATTCTGGCTGCATAGCAAATGCTGACGCAGTTTGACCATGCTGCAGAGTCTGTCTGTACTCTCATGCACCTCCCTAACCCCTCCCTTAATCAGCACTGCCTCCTGGTGGAGAGCTTTACAAACTGCATAGTAAATCAACTAGTTCTGAGTTCAACATCACGTCTAGGATAAATAAACATCTACTCATAATAGTTTGATTTGCTATAGTGGAAATAGTGTGTTTTGAATTTGCATGGCTCTTGCATGGAGCTTGAAATACTTTTGGATAATGCAGATAATGGGCAGCCTACATCAATACAGTGCATTGACTGGGATTCTCTCTCTCTCTCTGTTGCTCCAGGCCCTGCCCTCGGCCTCCTGTAACAGCCCCAGTGTGTCCCGACAGCAGCAGCAACTTCAGCTCCATCAGCAGCAGTTAAAGCAGCAGCTGCAGCAGCTGCAGCAACAGCACCACCTACAGGTGCAGTTCCAGCAGCTGGCTCAGCTGGCCCAGGGTCAGCCCAGCGTCAGTGGGACCGCCCCCTCTGCAGCTCAGACCCAGAGAGACGGCAAACTGCTGGAGGTGATCGAGCGCAAACGCTGCCTGTGCAAAGAGATCAAAGCCCACAGGCGCCCTGACAAGAGCCTGTGTAAGCAGGACAGCATGCCCATCCTCCCGAGCTGGAGGCGGACACCTGAACCCCGTAAGACTGGCACCCCGCCATGCCAGCGTCCACAGGCTGTGGTGTGGGACACCGCAATCTGAGTGCGTGCAGAGGGCTGCGCTGAAGGACCAACAAGGCAACAGGAAGAGTGTAGGGTGGTTCTATAATGGAAATGTATTTAAATGGTTGTGGTGATATTCATTACAAAAGTTTGCCTATACTTGTGTTTTGAACTGCTCTTAAGGATGACTTAAGGGCAGTTAGGGTATTTGATATTTTGATTAGGGAAAACTGGTAAATGCGTTGTAAAGAGTCACAATCAGACTAAACTAATTTCTTACCTGAATGAATGATTTGTAATTGCTATATCTTGTTATTCTTGATGTGTTCTAATTGCCAATGATTTTTTGCCACAAAGCACCACTATTACTGCTTCAAATACCTACCAGTAAAGGGTGTTTTTAGATTGTTGTTGCCAAATCTTTTCCTGTCTCCTCGAGACAAAAAATAAATTTTAATTTTTCCCAGCATTAAGATAAAGTAAAAAAGGCAACTGCCAATAAAGATTTAACTATTGCTGTGTAGAAACTTCTCTGTGAGTGAGAAAGTTCCTGAAGTGTTTCCTGTGAATGCATATGAGATGTCTTGGTATCAATAAATTGTCATTGTGGATGCAAATAATCATCACTGGAAAGTAAAAGCTACCTAATTGTACCTGTTTGCATATCTGTAATCTAAAGATCTATTTAATTTACTCTACATTTCCTGCAATTTTATAGCAATATGCTCCCAGTGCTGGAGCAATATCAATGTGTCAACTAGCCTAACATACATATCTAAGACTTGAATGAGTCATATTTTGTGTCATTTCTGCATGTCAACAATAGACATACAGTATTGTAAAATTGTGTGTAGAGATGATCATGTCAGACATATACATTCTACAAATACTCGCTATAACAGTATCACATGGTTGTATAAAACAAGGGTAACGTGACAGAGGGCTTAAGTGGTGCAGTCCAGTCAAAATCATCAATACAAATACTTCATCACAGTTGCACATAAGTGATTGTTCCATATGCCGAAAAACACAGAGACATGCATAACTTTGACTGGTGCAACTGAGAAGACTGTGAGAATTCAATGCTGGAACAATCTGCACAAATCATGGTATTGGAGAATATCAACCCTGCTGTAAATAGATAATGTACAACTGTATTGAAAATGTAGCAATTCTTTCCATTTTCATACTTAGTCAATACATATTATGTAGCATACGCTGTACAAACATTTTTATTTTCTAGATGAATTTTATCAGCTGCAGCCAGACCATCCATTACTTCTAGTCATATCTGTAAGCAGTAAAAGCCCTCTCTTTCTAAAGTCACTCCAACAGTTGATCAGTTGAATTTATGCAAAACTCCCTTTAAGCTGTGGTAACATTTCATCGACACATTTTCTATATTCTTTATGATTTTTATTAAAATTTTAAGATTTTTATCATGTACAAATTTCAACAACTAGTCCTGTCAACATTATGGATACTTTGCTGCTATACCTTGAACTGGTTTTGTTCAGATACACAGAGGTTTACCATTTTGGTTCATTATGGATATAGTGCTTATTATTATTCTTACATATTTGTTTTAATTTCAGGAGCCATGTGAAATTGAAGAGTGATGTAATAATATTAAGGCACTTGAATGTCTTTTCGTTGTTGATGTTTTTGATATAGTTAGCACCAAATTGTACAGTTACACCACGTGAAAAGGAGACCTATGTAAATGTAATGAAAGTCACTGCTTTGGCCTTTTTAAAAATATTTGTTATTTTTTATTCCACCTGCTCCTGTTAAAAGTTTTTTTGTTTTTTTTTTCAAGCTTCAAGAGACCATTTGAAACAGGTCAGGTTGAGGGATATGGGCAAGTGCAATGCATGCAGAGATTCCTTACAATGAAATAGCCCCAAATGTAATTCTAAACGCAGAGTATCATCTTAACATGGTTTATTCCCACCGACTGATATCAATCCCTGGGTATCATTTCCGGTATAGTTTACTGAAGCTGTTGGTTTTGTGTGTCTACTAAACACTGGCCATTATATGAGTGCCATACTATATTGATATGGTAAGATACGGTGTACCTTGGAAATCACTGTAGTGCTATATTTGCATTGATATTGTCATTCAAATAAATTTTATATAATGAACTTTACATAACAAACAGACTGTCTACATGTTTTATATACCGTCAGTAGTTCTGCAGTAGTTCTCAAACATTTCACATCAAATACCACCTAAAATTAATGATGAATAGATTTGTCTAAAGATAAAACAAATACTAAAACTGCAGAGGGGCCCACGTACCATCAAAAGCACACATACCACAGTTTGAGAAACACTGGTGTATTGCATCAGAGCAAAGATGTTGCAGGAGTGGACATTATGTTCCTGCAGCTCCTTCTCTGTCCCACTGAGGGAGCTAGCCACACCAATGCAGCAGCTGGAGGATTCCACAAGTTCAGATGACGCTTTTTACTGCAATTTAATTTTAAAATAATAAGTTTATATTCCTGTCTAAATTATTCCATGCAGTTCAGTGCAGATGTACAATTTATTTTTATTCAATCTCATGCCATTAATAAAAAGAATATCGGTCTAAATCGAAAAAAGTTACAAGTTACAAAATTTAGGCTAGATTTTTTCCTCCCAAGCTGTAGACCCACAATAGGATCACATCACCAAACGCTCTTGAGGAAACCCGGAACAAATGGCCCGTGTGTGACGAGAGATGAAAGGTGAATTATTAAACACGTCCTTCTATTGAGGAACAGGGACACGTTTAATCCTTTATGAATATCACATGGATCATGTTGATTTCTCTTTGGGGACGTGACGTCTTTAGACCAGTAGCCAATAGAAACGTTCATTTAGTTAACACGTGATCCGTCGTTAGGTTGGCGTGAGAGAAGGATGCTGCACATCTGATTGGTCCTCGTCTGCCTTAAGGGGCGGGACTTGGTTCTCTGCTGGGGATGGAGGATGGATGATTGCTGGGGGAGGTGTGAGTGAGAGAGGCGGGCGGGGGTACTGGCTTTACCGCAGTATCACTAGATTTCTGCACCACTCATCAAAACTCTGCGGCATGCGGACAGGAGCTGGGGGGGAGGGCACTCACTAGATCCGCGCACTGTAGCCCTCTGTTAACGGTCCTCTTCCGCATCCATTTTTAGTTCTCAGATTTTCATTTCGTTTCTGTGTGCTTTAATCTCATTTATTTGCGAGGTTTTTTTTCGTATCTTGGCGCGGTACAGCAGACCTCTTTTCACCAGCTCCTGTAGCTTTCGGCCAGGCTGACTCGCTCCGTAGGGCGCATCTTTAGAGCTTTTGAAGTGTCTTGTTGTATGATAAAATGGCAAAAGACGGAGAAAAGGGAGAGTGGAAGGAGTTTATATGGAACCCACGGACGAGGGAGTTTTTGGGCAGGACGGCGAGCAGCTGGGGTAAGTACTGTCAAATACAGCACCGTATATCACTGCCGCAACCCCACCGTAACAGGTCGCTCCTGGTGTAATGTAATATCGTGTAATGCCTGGAGTTCCCTGCCTCATAGAAACAAGTGAAAAGTTTAGGGGCGGCTGTCGCTGTCCACTTCGGTGTGGTGCTGATTTTGATGCGGCAGAGCGTACGCCGGGAAAGGCTCTTTCTGATTGAATTGGTTCATTTATTTATTAATTTTCTTGGCTGCTCTGCCCGCAGTGCTCTCAGTAGAAGGGTGTAGGCATATGGGCTGGCTTTAGTTGGACCGGGGCACGCTGCTGCAGTGTTGCTGCTGAACAGGTCTCAGTCTGTTGCAAAGTGCACATCATCACATCTCAGAGGAACGGTTTTATTCAGCCGCAGTCATTTGCACATTAGGACCTATCACTTAAAGCTGTACTAGGGGTAAATGATATTACATTGGTGTATTATTTTCCTCATATGTGCAAATACAACTCTGCCTACTGAAGCTTCTCTCACTGTGTTCATCATGCTGCCAGGAACTGTTTGAAAGATTCATGGCATGATAGGCACATATGGCTCTGTTCTAATGACATTGGCGCGTTTTAATCTGGGTAAAGCCGAGGGACAAATGCTATTTGTATCACCCCCAGCCCGGCCCCTCCCAGTGTGTGTAAATCAGTGAGCAACTTAATCCTAATCTAATGACTTCATTGGCTGTTGGGGAGGTATCATTGTGGGACCTTACTTTGAGATAAGTCACCTACTTTCAGGAACTTTGGGTTATTTTAAGTCTTTCTAATCTTCACAGTAACATTGCTTCCTGAGCCATGATTGCTATAATTAATCAGTTCCAGTGCTGTCTTGGTAACTATGGTTGATGAATGAACAATCTGTCATATACTATGGCTTCTCATTGACTGTAGGTTCCTTTAGTTCTTCCCTCTTACACAGTATGCCTTAATCCAGCTCAGTGTGTCCCAGGTGCTTAAAGGTCTCCTGGCCTTTTTAAGCTGCGCTCTAAGGCTGGTTAATTAGGCTATTTATGTAGCTGCTCCACCACTATATATTGGTCGGCAGCTAAACTTGTCCTTTCTTCTTCTGCACTTCCTCACTCTCTCCAGGATGTAACATGGACAGCACTGACTGTACCTCCAGTAAATTATCTCTTGTTATAGCCATGACAGAGCAAAGAGCAAAGCACAGGTCTGGCCTGGGCAAATGCTGTTCCTGTTGGTAATGATAGGATCAAATTTATGTCAGAAGAGGCAGATCAAAGAGGAACGAAACCCAGATCTCTTGTGTCTTCTGCTTTGTTTTAAGTGCTTTAATGATATGAAAATAACCCTGTAAGTAGACCACTTCTGCAGTCCTGATGGTAATGCACAAAGCAAATAAGGAGGAACAATTACCTCTACTGAAATGAGAATGTTTTCCCTTCTAAAAACAACAAAAGCCCTTGTAAACATGAAAGAACATTATTTAGTTTAGGGAGTTTACATCAAGGCTAGCTTTATTTATCCTAGCCCTGCGTTTGATGATTGCAGCATCAGTGCATAACAAACCCTGCCAATTAACAGTGAAAGCAAAGGGACACCTCCAGCCATTATGAGTGAAGAAAGAGCTGGATACTGAACCAGTGCTTTTGTCTTGTGCTTTCAACGGCCTGTGACCCTAACCTGGAGTGAAAGACAGCCAGTGGCCTGTCTATCAGCAGCTAGACAGTTAACCCTACACCCTCCATACCAGGGGACATCCAGCCCCCAAGTACCTGACCCCTCACTCCACAGGCACTGTCACACACCCCCACGTAAGCTCATGTTTGTGGATAGCACAACCTCTCCTTGTAACTCGGGAGGCTTTCATGTTTTAACGTATCCTGTATTTAGTTACTTTATTACAAAAAATATTTAACCTAGTCACACTCACACTCTAAACATGATGGATGTTCATTTGGCTTTTAGTTCTTGGTTGTTGTTAACTCTACAGAAGCTTGGTAACTACACAAATAAAGAAACTTGATTTCAGTACTAAGCATTCAGTCTGCCTCAGAGCAGCTGTGGCTATAATAGTATCTCACCACTACCATGAGTGCTATATGTGTGTATATTCTGTCTATATAAATCAAATTAATTATTATTAAGATCCAATTTCAATACAAAAATGACAATTTTAAAAGCACAAAGTTTGAAATTTCTACAGCAATGCAATATCAAATTTAATTGAATTTTCACACACAATGCTTATATCCACATGTCCCCTGCAAAAATCATTACAAATATTACAAAAGATACTGAAACAATTCAGATACATGCACTGGCTCTATATGACTGCAGTACCCCAGTGTAATTGCTCCTTGTGGAGACTAGTCCCCCTGACATTTTTGTTATGGATTGCTGTGAGTGCGAGTGGAGCAGATGTAGCACTGAGCTTGCTAATAGTGCTCCTTACTGTGTGGAGGCAGAGGGTCAGGCTCTCAGCTGCAGCCCGACCAGGCCTCAGGTGTGCAAGACAACAATGTGTCATGTAACAGGGTATTTACTCTTTATACTTCATGCCCCTCTGTGCAATGAAATGGTATGGGATGACAGCGGTATCAGAGGAGCGTTATTTCAGAGGTATTTAAAACAGTGAAAGATCTTTTGCCATCTGTCTCTTACAACCCAGTGAATTAAATGCAGTAGTGTTGTTATGATTCTAAAAATATGAACTATGAAAAGGGTTTATACTCAATACAGGTTTTAATGATAATAACAGAATTCTTTCTTTAATATATCCACATATCTTATAGCAGCTCTGGTATAGATACAAGTCAATCTTAAACTATTCAGGAAAGGTCAAATTTTGGCCCATTTATTTGTTTTTTTTTTCAATATCGATCTAGTTCCAATATTAGTTTTGACAACCCTAAAATGCATGTTTAATGATTTGGAATAGCTTTTTTATGTGTTTCATTCTTTCTGCCATATATTCTGGCTTAGACTGAATATTTTCATTCAAGAGTACAATGTTTTGGTAAACTGAAATATTTAACAATTTTACTACCACTATCAGGGAGAGCAGGTGATATTTCTGCACATATTTTTCAGTGTATATATGTCAAAAGTATTATATACCACTTTTAATGTTTTGGGTCATTATAGAGAAGCATACATATAGTTTGGGGATAATTTAGCATACATTTTTGCCTGTATTTTGAGCTGATGCAAAGAATACATTACAATTTCTAGAGGCTGTAGAGTCACATCAGAAAATACTAGACGCTCATTGAGTAAGACACACTGATTGATTTGGTTAGAAAGGCCATAATTATAGTGTAACCTTATCGCCGTGGTCTGCTTACACGAACCAGGGTTGTAATGTCCTGACCCAGTCTCTGACCCAATCTCCAGGGGGTCCTCGCTCTCCTCCTCCAGGTTCTGTCATCTCAAACACCCCCCTCTCGAGACACCACAGCTCTGTAATGAAATGGGTCAGAGAGCAGCTATTCAAGTCACATTTCATTAATAATGTTTGTACCACATGACAGACAATGGCGATATTAGTTTCAATAGCAGAAGCACTGTTATGTAATAGGTGTTTTGAGACTTTAGAGAGAAGGAAAGAGGGAGACAGATGTGAGGATTAGCCAGGCCACATGTGTGCGCTGGGAGAGACTGTGACCACACACACACACACACATACACGCACACACACACACAGACACTGCACTTGTTTCAGATGTCATTATTTATACAGTTGTGAGTCCTCTGCATTATTAATGAACGTGTGTTTGTGTGAAGATGAGAAATGCCACTTTTCAGTTGGAATATGAACTATGAATATGTTTGTTTGGGTTTTTTTGGGGGGGTAAACGATTTGGTTTTAGTTGTATTCCCATGATCTGAGCACATTGGGAATTATTTTATTGAATTGTCCATTAATTACTGTGCTTATTAATGAAATGTTTCTGTATAAAATAAAATAATATATACATTTGATTACATAACTGTTGCCATCAGAGATACGTATATTTAGTATCTGTTTCAAGTTGACAAGCAGGAATATGGAAGAGAGTGCTTCAGTCAGTCTGCCTAGTGTAAAAGCAGATTACAAAACAGACTTCATCAGAAATGTGGGAGAAGCTCTGTGATCTTTTTATTCTGATATTGCTGAAGCGTTTCGACTCCAAGAACTCCAGTTATGAATTTGTCTGATCTATAATAAAACAATTACACTTTAAATTATCAATGTATATTGTACTTCATAATAAATATACAGTATCTCATTATTGTCTCATACTTTTGCAATACTGAAAATGTTAATTAAATAAAAATACATTACAATGAATTAAAAATATAAAATGGTGTAAACATATAGGCTTTATGTAAACTATCGGCTTTATGTGAATAACTCCCATGTGGGATGAAATAAAATAGACAGATTTAATTCATGTATTTTGTCAAATGGAGGAGTGAAGTGTGACTCTGGTTTGACAGTTGCCTTATTTGACACCTCTTGAGCCTCGACTGTGTGAACCATGTGAGCTGTCACTAGGCAGGCTTACTACTCCACTGCACAGACAACTAACTAGAGGCCATATCAAAGCAAATATAAAGACACTCCATGAAACTTTCCTGGTGGAGGGAATGTCACTGGCTTATCTCCTTGGACATTTTATTACTTTAATAATAATGTACTGAATTTATATAGCGCCGTTCAAGACACCCTTTGAGCTTTTTCCATATACTGTGTGGGGGCCCAGGGGTAGACCGAGAGAAGTGAAGTGACCCCTTCAACGACAACCAATTACTCACTCACATTCCTGGATGAAGTGTCTTGCCCAAGAACACAACAACTGTATGGATAGAGCAAAAAATACAAAGCTCTTGCTAATCAAGATACTATGTCAGCATCTACCGTAAATTGTGACTGTGTATTTTATTTATTTGCACTGTGCTTCACTATGATAGCTGATTATTGATGCGGCGCCTGTTCCCCTCATTCCCCAGGTCTTATTCTTCTCTTCTATCTAATTTTCTACATCTTCCTGGCGGGACTGTTTGCACTCACCATGTACGTCATGCTGCAGACTCTGGATGATCACAAACCCACCTGGCAGGACCGCCTCTCCACACCAGGTTCGCCTCTGCTCCAAACTCCGAACATTTGATCAATGTCTGTTACAGCTCCTGTTGTCTGCCTGTCCCTCCAGGTATGGTGATCAGACCTAAAGCAGATGAAACCTTTGAGATTGTCTATGACGTCCAGAATACAGAGACTTGGGACTTGTACGCCCAGGCCCTGGACAAATTCCTTGCCCGTAAGTCTGACCGAATATGCATAATAAATATGGCTGTATAAAAATATTGATTATATCTTTAACAATACATTAGATCAGGCATTAACATTAATATTCAAAACTATAAAATGATAATATGTGAGTTGACAGAGTTCATACATTAGGATGGATCATATGCCCAAAATTTCATAACCCTAGATCACGGTTTAAATTTTTATCACGAATCATGCAGTTAGTAAATTTATAAATGCCATTAAGTGGTAATTAAAGCTATTTGCTGCTTCTAAGAATTCATACTTCACACTGATTGGTTAAATTGACCTGTCACTCACTCAGAGCAGGTTGGAAACTAACCAAAACTAACCAGTAGGAAGAATGAGTGGGGGAAAGTGACTGTGTTTAAACATAGAGCTGCTTTACATACAGAGGCACTGAATCACGATAACATGATAATATCACCAAAATAGCATATAGTCACAGGAGATCATAATTATATTTTTATCACCATATTTCTCAGCCCTTTAATACATGACTTGACATTGTATAACTCCTACATTTCACCCTACAGCCTACAACAATTCAATTCAAGTCATGAAAAATGATGAGTGTGTCCCAGACCAGTACTACAAACAGGAGGACAGCGGGGAGGTGAAGAACAACCCCAAACGCTCCTGTCAATTCAACCGCACCATCTTGGAAGCATGCTCCGGCATCGGCGACCCTCACTACGGATACCACGAGGGCAAGCCGTGCATCATCATCAAACTGAACAGGGTATGAAACCATCGAAAGAGGAAGAAAAAGGGGGAGGAGAGCCTGGATGGTGTTGCTAGGATACAGAGAGTGGCTGTTTCTAATCAAAGAGGAAAGACTGGTACTATAGGTGAAGGATACAGCACTATTTTACACACATGATTATAGGCTACTGCCGTTTGTATGAGAATGAATAGACACAGATTACGCTAAAGCCACATAATTTCATTCAAATGACCTTATTAATGCCACATGATGCAATGTGTGCAAACATTAAAACACAACATCATTGTTACGAGAGACATTTTCTAGAGAAAAAAAAGCATATTTGTTTGTCAGTAAGATTTAGGTGGCTACGAAAACAAAAGTGTCACAAAACATTACAAATAAATTAGATTCAGTTTATACTTTTTTATAGGCTAATTTTGACAGTATAGAAGAACTATGTAATTGTTCAGTGACAGTATAGACAAACTAAGTAACTGTTAAAAAATAATTGTCTTATAAATAATGAGCCAAATAATGGTGACTGCCATAATGTAGCCCTAAGAAGCCACGTATTTCAAAATGATGAAAAATGAGGACAGTTAAATCAGAAATGTATAACTTTTGAATGGTGCATATAACAGGAAGCTGAAATCCATGAATAGGTATAATTTGTGTCAGTTTTATGAATGGTCGTCATGGGTGAAGAGTGAGAGTGTGTTTTGTTCCAGGTGATTGGGATGCTACCGGGAAAGAACGGAATGGCTCCGTATGTCACCTGTGGAGCTAAGGTACTGCCCTTTGTCTCTCACTCTGAAGTGTTGATGTAATCTTTTGGATCACAGCCCAGACTTATTGTTGTAACTGTTTTATCAGCATTATGCCATCAACACGTTTTACGTTTGACGTAACTGCATGTTTGTGTTTCCACTGTATCATATTTCCATTCTGTGTGTGTCACTCTCTCCTTTCACTGTTGTGCAACATGATATGTCCTCTGTCAGAGATATAAAGTGGGCAAGGATGAATGGGTAAGAGGACAGGACCTTAGTGTGTAGAGTGAGTCTAGATTTAATTGCTAGCACTACTGTATAATTTAGTTTAGTGTGCTAGTAGTTTGTGTTAGGATTGTATAAGATAGTACATTGGCACAGTAGTATTAGTAGAACTAGAATAACTCAAATTAAAATACCAAAGTTGCTTGTTAAACGTCTAAGTATGCAGAAAAAAATAACCATGTTTCTCTTTTGTAGAGGGAAGACAGTGACAAGATCGGAGAGTTGATGTATTTCCCTCCAAATGGCACATTTAATCTTATGTACTATCCTTACTATGGAAAGAAAGCTCAGGTAAGGCTATCTATGGAAATATATTGTATGTTATGTTAATTATGACTTGTATTTAAACCCTATAAAATGCATTAGAATGAGACTGCTGATTGTGAGACATTCTTGTTGTCTAAAGCACAATAATACACATACCTTATCTATTTATTTATATTTGTTTATACTTTTTAAAAGTTGCATAGCCTGTTTGCAATACCAATTTATTGAAATGACAGTAACACAACACCATAACATATAACCATGCATCGTGTTTTACTGAGTGAAAAACAGTGTGCAGAAGTAAAATAACTTCTTAGTTAGAAAAATATATATTGATGCTACATTTCTCTTCAGGTGAACTACTCCCAGCCTTTGGTCGCCGTTAAGTTCCTTAACATCACCCACAACCAGGACGTCAACATTGAGTGCAAGATTAACGCTGACAACATTCCCATTGGGAGTGAAAGGGACAAGTTTGCTGGACGTGTGTCTTTCAAACTAAGGATCAACACGAAGAACTAGGTTTACCTACAACACCCACTACACCAAACTCTTCCCTCCTTCTTCATTCTCCGCAACATTTCACATTTACAGAAACAAATGGCAGCATTGGCACCCTTTTATAGAATCTGTTTACAGCGCTCACTTAACTGTGAGACAAAACAAGTCAAAAACATAAAGTGGGTGGTTATTCTGTCCTTATTTCTGTTGGTGAGCTTTGGGACACATTCACTTACTTTTCTGTAAATTAGTTAACGTCTATTTATAGTGCATGACAAATTTAGGGATATACATGAAAAGAAAGTGAAACTCTTTGCAAGGATCAAGCAAGCGTCACTACTTCAGCTGCCTCCCTATGAAGTATCCCTCTTATTAGACCTCAATACAATACAAAAATGTGTGTATCAACAGTATTTACCGGTATCATAACCCTATATCAGTATGTTTTGTGAAAGACAATAACACAGTAAGAACCAGATGACATATCTCTCCCTGTGTGAATGATGCTGAGACAACTCCATTTTTGCATGTGTATTTTGTCTTTATTGTGCGATAAGGCAGGGGGTCTGTGTGTCCCTCCTCTTTGCTCGAATAAATGTTAAGGTTATGTGGACCACCACTGACCACCAGGGGAGTGCAGTGAGACGAATCTGATAGTGACATCTGCAAACCTTTAAAAGTATTTGTGTGTGTGTGTGTGTGTGTGTGTGTTTGTGTCTGTGTGTGCGTGTGTGTGTGTGTCTGTGTGTGCGTGTGGGTGTGTCTGTGTGTGCATGTGGGTGTGTCTGAGTGTGAGTGCGTCTGTGTGTGTGTGTGCGGGTTGTGTGTTTCAGTAACATCTCATATTGTAGGTCGGGAAGTTGCATGCACTGTGCAATATTCATTAAGTGGCGTACATTATGAATGCTTGATCCCATTCTTCACAAGAGGACTTATTCTTCATTAGTAATTTTAACCTGGGGGGAATCATATAGCTTTACATACTCACAATACTTTCATGCTCATATCAAACATTTCCTTAACTTTAACCATTGCTGTGTTTCAAGTGTTTTTATTGTATTGCATCTATTTCTTATGTATCTGAAATAGATGCCTGTGTCATATTTTTATTTATTTGCACTTGAAGTATGCTTTTTTTTTCTTTGTGAAGTGAAATTAATAATGTACATAATGTTTTGAGTGGAGATGGGTTAGATGTTTGTGTTTGTGTTTTACCTTTATCTCAACTCACTCACTCCGTCATGCTCATTCCCTCAAATTCTTTTTGAAATTTAGATTTAAGTATAGGAAAGTTGTAGGTGCATGTAAGATTACTTTTAGACCACTTATATCCACATAAACACAGTTTAAATACAAGCTTGAATTTTCTGAAAGTGGTGCTGTTTAGTAGATAAATATAATTAGAGAGAAAACATCTGCTAAAAATTGCTCAAATTACTATAACTCTTTGCCTGAAAATTTGCCTGAAAATACATATACATATATATACATGTAGTCTAATTCCACATCAGATGAATTAGACTACAGTGAATTAAACTAAATGATAAATATAAATAATCGTTTATGATCCCGTTCTTTTTGTGGCAGCCCACTGAAAATTTCGCATGCATTTTCCCTGGCATTCCAGCAACACTTACTTAATTTCACTGTAATCTCTTAATCTGGTTGACTAATCCAGAGCAGGCATGCTGAACTTCTTTACCCTACTTTGTTGCTCCTTTTCCTTCTTGCTTCACGTCATTCTTCTTCCTTAGTCCTCAATCAGGCACATTTTAACAATTTAATTTGAGATAATTTTCCATAACACTCAAATTTAATTGGGCATTGCTTCATTGATCTTTACATTATATAACATGAATTCAGTGCAACCAGACATCTGCAACCAAAGATCACAGCTGTAAATGTTACACAAAGAAGATGTAGATGCAAAGTGGAAGGCTAAGGATGAAGTATCAAATACCTATTATTATGTAAACGATAATACGCACAATACAGAGGAGCATTATTTCACTGCTACGCAACAGTGCCTCTTGGTGGACAGACAGCGTTGTTCCCCAGTGTCACAGAATGTCCAAATCTATTTCTGATTTTATTTATTTATTTTTACGCTTTGGGATGGTGAGATTATTTGGAGAGGTCCTCAAAAAGCAATATCTAATTTGTTGTGTGGCTGTTACTGAATCATCAAGAGCAAAGACATCATGGCAATTGTCACCAAAACATGCTTTATCAAAGATGGAATAATATATGAAGGATATTGTTTTGTTTATAAAGAATATTTTTATTGATATTTTGTTGTAAAGAGGAGAGAATGTATTATCTTGGATGTAACAATGTCAAAGGGTATCAGCATTTATGGAAAGTTAAAAAGGTGTGTGCATTGTGTGTATATGTGTGGGTCCTATCTTTCCCGACGTAACTACATGTACTTATCGTTGATTGGAAATCATGTGGACAGGACTTGCAGTGGTGACAAAAAGGCCAGGCTAAATACAGAAAACTGCAGCAAGCTCCAGCACAAATGCTAAACAAATTAACCTCACGACCTCCACTCTCTCCCCCTTACCTTAGTACTGGCCTATAGGACTGTGTTGAGAAGATAGTTTGGGATTGGGATTATATGATAAACTGTACACGTTGGAATATTGTGGGATGATAATTCTATTCTCAAACATTTATTTTTGCTCTTACTGTATGTATATTTTTGCTCATGTTTACTGCAAAAAACAAGATAGAGAAACAAATAAATGTCATTTAAGGGAATTTAAGCCTTCTGTGTCTTTGGTCCATTTGTGTATTCATCTTGTGGCATCATGGATAGGCACTATATTCTTCTTCAATGGGCTGTTTTAAATTTACTGTAATGCTTAATCCAGGTGTGGAAATAACATCCTTAGTGAAATCTGACTGACGTATTACACTATGTTACAACATGTCTGTCTTATTCTGCTTCCTCAGTTCAAGAACTGAAGAAGCAGCTCGGATGAGCTGCGAAACGTATTTGACCAAATAAACTCTGTCCAGTTGACAAATTAAATTTCTCCTTTTGCCATAGATTTTACCTGGACGAGGGATTCTACACATAAATGTGAGACCATTGACTCAATTTTTCTAAATTCTCATCAGCCTAAGTACTATTGGAGGGATTACATTATGTTTATTTGTTTTAATTTTCTTGAGTTAATTAGGCCGATCACAATATATTTTGGAGCTCAATATTTATCGTGGGTACATTTTCATTACAAAATTGGGGAGAGTTTTGTTATTTTAGTTGTCATAAGCTAAGAGAGCTGTAGAGGTTGAATAAGTCACTTCTATGGCTAATTACTGCATCATTTGGCTATTTATTTGTTGCAGCTCATGCCTTTTAATGGGGGGGGGGGCTTATCTTGCTTTATTTTAATTGTATCAGTGGCATAAAGTAGTTTCAATATTTTTGTTTATAATATAAAATAATAAAAAATATCTCAATCTCAATATATCGTGCTTCAAAATTTGTTATCCTCACAGGCCTAGAGTTAATAGCAATTTTCTTTAAATCTGCTACGTGAAATAATCAAGTTAACTTTTTCTGTAAACTCGGTTAATATAATTTTAAATGTTTGTGCTTATTTTATTAAACCCATCATCTGTAATAGGTGACGTTTCAGAAGAGTCCAGTGGTGTGCTGTTACATCAGAAGTGAACTTCCGTTTGGTGACCTTAGAGTAGCTCCTACCTCCTTTTCCCTTAAGGCTTCTGTCCTTGTCTTTCCCTTGTCACTCCCTCTCCTAAGAAACAGGGAGCAGTGACGAGGATTACACAGCATTAGTGGCTTTTGTGGACTTAAAATATCCTGAATGAGACACATAACTATTGCTTCACACATTTACCTAAATACACTTTGGGTTTACATGTTTCTTGGGAACATTATTTTAACATACTTAAATATATTGTCCCAGTTAATAATTATTAACCTAGAATATTGAATAGTATTAGAAAAGGGCCTAATATGGAATAAAATATACCAAATAACTTTACCCACCGACTCAAAAATATATTGAACGTCATTTACTAAGAACTAGATCAATGTTTGGTTAAAAGTTAAACGCTGACAGTGACATCTAATCTGACACCTGCTGGACAAAGAACGCCATTACAAGTAAGTAATCCTCAGGAAACTCATGAAAGCTGGTTTCCGTTTTTCAGATTCAGAGATTTTTATTCTTAAGACTTTATAAAAATGACATATCAAAACTCTGATAGCACATTACAATTAACGTTTCTCTCTGTAAAAATTTACAGCTAATACATAATTATTCTACAGTATATTAATTGTAAATGTAATAGGCCATTATAAGGTAACAAAACCTTTTCTTGAGGTAGGATACTCCTATACACAAGATGCTCTCTAACAGCATTTTAAGCATTTTGGATAAATAATAATAATTTATCTCTTTAGGCTCACATAACAAGGTCTGAAATATGTCAATACTGCTTTCGGAAAATATGGCCCAAACAACCTCTTTTACATTAAGAAGGTACACTTGTGTGTGTCAAGTACAGTGCCTCAAAACACAGATCTTGTGGTCCTCACAATCTGGGTCAAACTGGAGCTTAGGTATTTTGTACTATGGAATCTCATGATGTCGCTCTGGCCCCTTCTGACCAAGGCTTTAAGCCCTCTTTATAATATGCATGCCTTTCTAATGTCTACGCAGTGCTTTCAGACAGTTCATAATCAATCAGCTGCCTTTAAATGCATCTTCATGGTAAAACATAACATGACCACCTTAGTATCCCAGCAACTGGAGAGGAACATCGCTCTCAAGGCAAAGTGGCTCTCGTTGATTGTTGCAGCACTTAGTAAACATATGGCACTTACAGACATGAAAAATGGTTGTTCTTAAGGTAAGTCCAGCATACCATATTCTTCAAGTGCGATCTGCGTTCTGTTGTAGACCTCCTCCAGAGCCTGGACCACTTTAGTGAGCACAAGGCTTAGCTCCACCTGGTCCTGCACGCACACCAGCCTGAAGAAGAAGGTGCGCTCAGGCATGGCGATGAAGGCCAGCTCCGCCGCCCGCCGCACAAACCAGGTGTGGTGATTGGCTAGACTTTTTTGGTACGCCTCGCGGCACAGGTCTGAGGGGCTCCTCAGGCGGCCCGTCACTGGGGTGTCAGCCAGTTTCTCTAGGAAGAGCTTGAGCCAGAGCAGCGCCCGGTGGAGGCGCAGCAAAGTCCTACAGCCTGAGTCTGTCTGCTGATGGAAGTCCACCATGTCCTTCTCCAGCTCCACGTGGATCATAGAGCGCACTGAGCGGTATGCGGGGGTGTGAGCGGGGGGCTTCTGCTCTGACCCTGTCTTCATGGGAAAAATCTCAGGGTTCAGCTCGGCCTCAGGACTGTCCTCTGGTGAAATGGCCAACTGACGGATAATAGAAGTCTTTGTTTCTATTTCTTTGGAAATCAGTCCCACCATTGGTCCCAGAGCTTCCATAAATCTACAGTTACAATAAACACAGATTAAACAAACAAATTACAATAATAATATTGATTTCTAAATTGATTATCACACTGAGGTAAGTAAATTAAAAATACAAAACATTGGGTGAAATGAAGTGATCTCACTTGACCAGTTCATCCCAGCTGGCGAGATAGGGCTCCAATAAGACATCAGAGGGGTCAGTGGGCCCAGCCAGCAGGTGGGACAGCAACAGAGACACCTGGAACTTCTGTCCAGGACACACCTCGATGACCACAGAGCCGTCCAGCACTGTGGCCTCACTGCTGTTGTACAGATGGTGTAGCTGACAGAGGGTGGAGCAGTACAAAGGATTCATTAAGGCGGAAATGATTCCATCAGGTTCACACGAGTACAATATTGTACAAAGTATAAAAAGATTAAATCCATGAATCTGCTCACCTTATTCACATGATTATAGCCCTTAATACAAGAATCCCAGTGGTAGTCCAGGCCGCCTTCTGTTGGGGCAAGATAGAACAGATACATGATGAAATTTGATAATTAAACAAAAATGTTAGTGAACAGGGGATAAGCAAAAGTTATCCTAACCAAGGCCACTGGAGCTACTTAGTATTGGGCATAACTACTGCACTAGAGCTAATGTTGAATTTAATCCATATGACCTCATTTCAGACATTGACATAGTGAACTTTTGTGACCTCAACAGACTTGGCAATACCCCACAAAGACAAGCTAACTAAGCATTTCAGGACATTGTTTCATCACACAGTAGTTAAAGTGGACAATATATAATGACTATGCACTATGTAAGGGTATTGCTAAGTATCTGCATGTGTTGAAGATTGTTCTTATTTACTAACTGTTTTGGTATTATGGTATTTAGGGGATTTTCCTGTGGCCCCTGTCCTGGATGTCCCTAAATGACACATATGAGAAAGTCAGCTTGTCAGTAGAAGCCAGACACCTCCTGTTGGTGTCAGAATCACAGAACTAAACCACAATCCTCCACCAACACTGAGAGAGTACATGAACACAAAACAGATACTAAATAAACAGTGCAGGGCACTGTGAGCTGTTTGTTCTGACATTTGATTACACCTGCTATGCGCTGTCTGTGCCAGAACATAAATACATTAGAGGAACCTGCTGAGACTGGGGCCAGAAGGGTCTTCTGCTTTAAAATGAATAATTATGGGCACTTTTAGATGACAATGTTTTCTGTAGGAAACGCTACTATCTTCACTTCCACACACTCACTTAGGATCCCATTTAAATCACATACAGTTGCTCTACACATCAGAAACAAACCACATGTTTCCTGTGTACTGAAATCCCCCTCCATAAGCAGCAGTGTCCACCACGTGTGGATCTGTGAGGAGTGCTCCATGTGACACATTCCTGATGTGTAGCATATGTGCTTGAGACAAGGGAAGGATTGTATAGAAATAAAGAACAAGACAGAAACCACACAGACTGAATGAAAGGGAGAAAATACTCACGTAGCCAAAGAGAGCCAAGGAAGAGCAGTAAGACTACGATGGCCAGGGCAGCCTTGCTCTTCACGCCCATGCTGAAGTCCAGCTTTAAATCTGGCTGCTTCTCCTCCTGATCCTTCAGTCTATCTTTTGTATTCTTTAATTCCTTGGTGTCTCACATGGGCGCCCGTTGCCTCGCACTGGCTGTCACCACAATCCCTCTGAAGCAGACCCTTGCCTCTGCTGACCCTCCCTCTGTCGCACTCTCAAATCTCTCATACTCCTCCCCAAAAATCTCCACTCCAAAAGTTACCTTTCCTCCACTGCCCCCCTCTTTACACAGGCAGATTTCCACAGCTCTCTAGTCTCACTACCTCACCCTTTCTCTTTCTCTAGGCACCGGCTTCAGCCCTGCCTTTGTTTCTCACTAGATTTGACGTCTCTCTCCCTCCCTCTCTTCCTCTTGCTGCTTCTGCTCCTCGTGTTGCTCAATCTGTGGGTTCAGAGATCATTCAGCCACACTGCACTGGGAGATAACAAACCATTGCTTGGCTAACCTTGTCCGCCAGTAACTCGCCTCTTTCCCTTCCACATACATCTCTTACATATACGTTATACTGCTGGTGAGCTCGAGTATACGCACATGCTGCTCCACTCCTCCACTTCTCCTCCTCCTACCCTGCTATAGTCCTCCTCCCCCACATCCCCCCTCCCTTTTCTAACATGTGTGGCTCATTCATACCACTATTAACAGGACTAGTACTCCCATTAAACACTGCCTTTATTTCTAGGGTAAAAAAAAAAAGCTGCATATCAAATCTCAAACAAATCTCGTTTTCTCAGTCTTTTAGGGCGCTGCAACCTATGGTCAGCTTCAGTATTGATTGAAGGCAAATAGAGATTGATGTGACTTCCACGTATGTGAATGTATAACAAAAATACCCATTTTAAAAAACAAAATCAACTACAGTATTTCTGATTTATTTTTAGATCAAGCAAAAAAAAAGTCTTCAGAGTCTAAAGTCAATATGACGCATGAAGATGAGAGGTGTTCTTATGATTATCAGCTCTGATAGCAACGGTGATTAGCTGCTGATGGCATAAGAATGGAGATGTACTGAACTCAAGTCAAACCACATGTGCAATAAAGAGGTACCCACAATGAAAGGGGGAAAGACGCAGTGAAGGCATGGGACATTAATCACAGAGAAGGGAGGGGCAGGTCATGGGACATTTGATTCGATTCTGCCCGGCCAATCAGAGGACACTGCTTCTGACGGTGGGGATTTCAAGCTCACAAACCATGTGACTCTGTCGATGTTTGATTCAGTGTGGCTAATTCGTTCTTCTTATCCAACAGTGAAGATATAAGTTTTATAGCTTCTTACAACTAGCACAAGAGTAAAACAGAAAAACAGTGAGTCAGATAAGTTTCCACACATGAAACAAAGCCAACAGACTGCCTTGGCAACACAAACCACAATTTGAAAACATACAAATCAAGTATCAAGGCCACTGCATGTAGTTAGATTTGACTGTGCTGACGCTGTGCTGAAGTTAGGTTAAACTCATAAAGGACAAGCCTACCTGCAGAAATACTGTATATTATATTGTTTTATTCTAACTTGTGTTTACATATTACAGATAAAATATTCAGTTCAGATCTTTAGACTGAACAACAGAATATAAAAGTGTAAAAGAGCAGTTCGTAGTAGAGATTTGGTTGAACTGGGTTAGGTATTGGACACAAGCAAGACTAGAATAGCCTACATTAATTATTGAATAATATAAAAGACTAAAGGCTATGATACATCCATATGTGGATATTTTCAGTAGTTATCCTAAACATTATATTCTATTATTTTATAGAAAGTACACAGCAAACATGTAACCACAGACTCCTGCAAACTGCTACTTACGACCTCTGTTTTGACAACATTGTTTTATGGCCTTTAAGATTTGTGATAGTAGCTGTTATTTTCTCATAAAGGTATTTTACTGCAAATACAAACGCCCAAAAGCATTAACTTTACAATGGGCCAAGAAATGTGCAAAGAATGACCTAGGTTCTACAACTATTTGATAATTTCTATGAACAAGTAACACTTGATAATACCATGCACTATAATGGACTGCAAACATATCATGTCATTTACAAAAATATGTGTACTCTCAGTTGACTCCCTGTATTAACCTTATTGTATTATTATTGTATAATTGTATACAATAATAATTGTATATTGTATAATTTTTGTTAGAGTGTAATCATGTGTAAAATGAGTCACTGTTGTACTATAAAAATATTTTCTAGCCTTATACTTTTACTCTACTTGCACAGTGATGTATTTTATGCCTTTTTGTATGTTATGTCTAATATTTAAAGGTGCATTGTGTAACTTTTCTGGTGGAGGGTCCATCAAATCTTTTCTCCATGAAGATGTTATTGCTTTGTCTGGAATGTTTCACAATATGGTATTAAACCTTTCTATCTTCATGTAGACCAAAGCAGACCAAGTTGCAGGTCTGTGGAGACGTCAAAGTCACAGTCAGAATGCAATTTTTTCTAAGTATTTCTGAGCTATAAAATCACCTGTAATTTAATAAATGTAAGATAGAGCCGTTTAATGTCATACTGTGGAACATTCTAGGCAGAGCAATGACTTATCCATAGAAACAAGTAGATGATGGACCCCAAACTGAAAATTTACATCTATTTTTTTATTGCATATTTTCCCGCTGTTTGTGAACTTTGCATTGCAACACTGAAATTTCCCCATTGCGGTACAAATAAAGATTCTCTTATTTTCACTCCATTCTGCATGGTGGTAAGCTATCTGCATACTTCTCATATATAGTTGCCTTTAGTGGTAACAATATTGACCCCCTTGTGGCTAATGTAGTGATATGAATCTGTCCACTGCAGCTCTGGCCCTGTCCCTGGCTGTCTCAGTGTGTGAGACACATAATCAGGCTTGTGAAGGCTCCGGTTACCTGAAAGGAGCTCATCTCCACTTCCCCATCTGTATATTTAGAAGTACATCACATACTATGCAACTCACATGGCACATTCCTAACACCAGTTTGCTGCCCTTGTACTCACAGTGACTCAACTTGAATTACTCACACTACCAATTATCATACAGTATATTTAGCCATGGATCTGAATGTCAGTGCTAATTTATACCATTATATAGCTTTAAATAGTAAAACAGAATCACTTTTTTCTTTTATCATTTTATTTATTGCCTGTGCTCTGTAACAGCAGCCAAAATAGCCAAGACACTTTCTCAATGCGGAAGACCGGTGTGGGAAATGGCAAAGCCAAGTTATCTTGTGTATTAATATACGAGACACATAGCAGTTGTTTGCCTTTTGACCCCTGCCTGCACCTAGGACTGTAGCAGACAGTACTATGGCCTGACATAATCAAAGGAAGTGAAAGAAGGATGCAGAAGAATGTGAAATTTATAATACAGTATTTACAACACATAATCAAACTGAGAAATGTTGTAAAAAGCAAAAAGAAACAGAATGCAATGATCATTAAAATCCCATGTGTTTAAAAATGTATATGGTGTAAATAGTAGAAATGTATCCCAAGTCCCAAACTCCTTGTGAATCTAATCCACACAGTCAGTAAATTAAATTGAAGATTAATTTATGCAAATAATTATTTATTTGCAAAGTTACATTTAAATTTAGTACCATGATAATCATCCCTACAGTTTTCTGTTCCATGCATTCAGGTATATCTTAGTAATATTATGATTCATGTATGTATCTTTGTGTATTTGTTATACTTGACCATGTGTCCTAACTCAGAATTGGTGGGTTGTATACCATCTTAAATAGTTGGCATTATGTCAGATAGTTCAGTCTAATGATGGCAGTGATGATTATTGTGGGTGACTGGATGTCCTGGTTTAGTTCCTCCCAGCTGCTGTGTAATGTGAACCGCGGGTAGCGACAGCCGGGGTGACCAACAGTCAAGGGGCTGGCCAGCAGGGGATTTGGGGCTCTTCCTCTACGCGCTCAACTCTGGATATCTCTGTCTTTGCCGTTCTGCCTTTGTCTCACACATTAGAAAAAGACGGCAAAGTGGCGGACAAGGGGAGCAATGGCGATGCAAAAGTCATGGATACTTTGTGGAGTTGTAACTATTTTGGGGACTTTAATTTTGCAAGGTAAGTTGCATGAACTTGCAAATCTTAGTCATAGTGGCGGTACTTGTGGTAGCTGGGCAGTTAGTAAAACCATGAACTACACACATTGCTGTTATTTCTATTAAAAGTTGTGACTACGTTTTGGTATTTTTATAAGGCACACCAAGGAAGTCTAGTAAACATGATATCCTATGTCAATCTTATAGGTGAACTTGAAAATCCTTTCATTTACCGAGATGCAGTATAACTGTTGTAGTCAGTTATGCAGGGCAGTGCATTTCAGTGCGTGTATGTAGTATGCTGATGATATTAGAAGGGATAATTTGTGTTGTGACCGGTTATCTGATATTACTGCACTGACTGGCACAGCTCACATCACACAAGATAAATCAGTTTGATTAAGATAGAGAAAAGTCAAAACAGTTTGTGTTCAAGTATAGGGGAATGGCATGAACAGTCCTATAAGGGCATGGTCTCATTTTATTAGGGATCAGAATTAATTATTTATATAAGGAAAAATAAAGGGTAATGTTTATAATGCGCACAGTATGTGATGGCACTGTCTCACATGACAAGCAGGGACCATTGTTTTCTTTTTTTTTTTTTTTTTAATCTAAAAGAAAGATCAGAAATTATACACTAATCTCACTATCACAACAGTGACAGTGGGTCAGTGGTTAGAGAACTGATTCCTGCTAGGAACATGTTCTGTTACTGTGTCCTTGTGGAGACAAGACACCTCATCCACCAAGTGGCATGTGCATGAGTGATTGGTGGTGATCAGAGTGATCAATGGCACAGTTTGGCTGTCTGCCCCAGGGCAGCTATAGTAGTCGTTAGTAGCTTACCACTATGGAGTATAGAGTGAATGAACAATGACACGGTGTAGCACTTAAAGAGGCTTTGATAACCCTGTAAACTGTATTACAAGTGTAAGGCATCATTATTATACCACTCGGGAAATATGGGGAAATAGAATAGTGATTTTGTTTAATGTTTTTGTAAATGAAATTTCAGGTATTCAAACCTTGCTCCTGAATTGCTTCTATGTAATTTGGGTATTCATTAGGTAAAGCTTAGCGACAGAGGGTGGTACACAAGATTTTGGTAGGGTAAGATTAAAAATAAGTTCCAATTCTGGTTTTATTACTTTTTACACTCTTTACAGCTCACAAACATATTTTATTACATAAAGCTTTGGGCAAAACCTACCATGATTTGCCCAGGAGCAGTTTCCACAGAACTCTATTGAAAAATATACAAGTACACAAACACCATGGGACATCTCTGTTATCTGTTGGGTAAGCTAACTTGAGTAGTTTGGCAATAAGCTCTACTAGTTGCAAGATGACGTCATACTTTGGACATCTAAGACAGACATGGTTTTAGATAGATATAGACCACTCCTAATTCCTGAGTTAGCCCCTGTTTAATCATTAATTTGTAGCCTGTTGGAAAAACAGCAGTTCTGAATCATACCACTGGTCTGATATACCCAGACCAATGGTCTCCAGTCTTTTGCATGGAGCGTTACTTTCACAAAATGAAGAGGATTCTCTATTATAACATTAATTTATTCATTAACTTGCTGTTACAGAGCCTATTCCAGAAACTGTAGATATGAGACCAGTTACACATTGCACAGCAGATAAGTTACAGGGCTTACACATCAACTCATACAGTGAATGTGTCCTTTACATTTACAAAAATATAAACTATTAGTGTTTGTTTGGTGGTGTACCTTTTTCAAGTAAATCAGAAACAGTAAGTGTTAGGTTAAGGTGCATCATCTGCATTGTTTTTTGATTATCTGAATGTACTTTTGTTGTAGTTTGCCAACGGTTGAGGACCCCTGAGAGAGTTTTAACTGTATTTCATGGCATTTTAGGTTTTTTTTATACATATATATTGTTTCTTCTGGGTTGTTACTTATCTTAGCTATCCCCAAATTTAGGGGTAGACATCCAGATTTCTGTGTGTTATTGATTGATTATTCCAAACAACAATGATTTAAGTGTACACATTTTAATGAGTTATTATAACAGGATTA
Source organism: Taenioides sp. WSHXM2023 (assembly GCA_029959045.1). NCBI lineage: Eukaryota > Metazoa > Chordata > Actinopteri > Gobiiformes > Gobiidae > Taenioides > Taenioides sp. WSHXM2023. Next base: position 15,320,488 of record CM057098.1, on the reverse strand, counting down.
AGTAATGTTTTGTTTTGTTGTTCGGGGGAGTAGACAAAGATACTTACAAAGATAAAATAAGGGAATTAACTTACTGTATCTATGTGTTTGACTTTTTGCCCTTTCCAACACATAACTGAACCAATCACTACATGCTGACATCTTAACTACTTTTACAATGAGTTACTGTCATCATTTTTCCCCAATGATGAAAATGATGGTTTTTGTAGTGACCAGAGTGTGAAGTTTAATACCTCCTTTCAGGAAGCCCAGCTGTTGTGTAATGTGAGCCGTGTTAATGACAGTTGGCTCTGAACAGACAAGGCTTAGGAATGACCTTTCTCTGCCACTCTTCAAGTTTACCTGCATCTGTCAAAGAACTCTGAAGTTCACTCACGATCAGGGTTTTGCTTAACAGCCCTGATGGTTATTGGCTAATGTCAGGTTAGCATTTGGTGATGGTGTTACTTTTCAATACTCGAGCAGCTGAGGCTATCCAGTGTGGTGTCCAGTACTGTATGCAAATACTTTTCTCTGGTTTATTTGGTGACATGATGTTGTTAAATGAATATGCAAAACTAACCAGACTTGTTTTCCTTAGTTGTGATGATGATGCAAAAAAAAAAAAAGGCTTATGGCAACATGGAAATAGACCCGTGTTAATGACGGAGTATTTCAAAGACTTCTAAGGCACCACTTGTTTATGATCAGCATTAAAAAATCCCAAATCCATGCCTTTTTTTCTAATAATATACCTTATAATGTGTGTATACAATAGATAAGCCATATAATTATTGTAACATGAGGTAAAAGTACTCAATAGATTGTAGTGATGTAGTCTATGTAGTGGAGATTTGGTGTCTTACCTGACTGAGAGCATAGTGTAGCACATGTTTCATTCTTATCTCTGGCAGCGTAGCTTAGATACTGGTGTCTCCATTCTTTTTCAGTGTCTTGTCACAGTCCCTACACAGTAAAAACAAAACATAAAATATCAAATTTGTACACTGGTGGGTGCAGATAATCAAACTTGCTAGAATGGCTCCAGGACAGGGGCGCAAATTGAACTGGGATTGCACAAACATTTCAGTAACTGCTCAACTTTACCATACTTACTATATAGAAAGTATAAAAATGGTCTATGATATATAAATCTGTATTTCTGTGTTATTTTCTTCTGTGTTTCTGAACAGTGCAGTGTAACGAGGAGACAAAGCTAATTAGAGATCTCTTTAAAAAGTATAACAAGAATATTCGGCCAGTGGTTAAACCTGAAGACAAAGTGGAAGTTATGATTAAGATGACCTTGACTAACCTCATCTCTCTGGTAAGAATCCAAACAGTGTTTAATACAATAGACTTTTATACAAAAGTTATAAATCATTACAATATTTTACGTCAACAGAATGAAAAGGAGGAGACCCTTACAACCAATGTGTGGATTGAAATAGTAAATTCTCATTCTCTTATTGAACATTGGGAACCTTTTGTATTGTTTGTTTGGCCCATATGCAGTAATTTGATGTGACTATCTGGGATTAAATATCATTTACAGCAATGGTCGGATTATCGGCTTTCCTGGAACACTTCAGAGTATTATGGCATAGACGTTATCCGAGTCCCATGCAACACTGTGTGGCTGCCTGACATAGTCCTTGAAAATAAGTATGTCAGGCGCTTAACCTAATCATGTTTTTACTGTAAAGATTTTCTCCACCTGTTCTCATTTAAAATCTCAATCTGCAGCATTGATGGCAAATTTGATGTGGCTTACTATGCCAATGTGTTGATCAGCAATACTGGCTGGATGTATTGGCTTCCTCCTGCTATCTACCGCAGTACGTGTGCCATTGAAATTACCTACTTCCCATTTGATTACCAAAACTGCACACTTGCATTTAGGTAAGATATTTCCATAGTCTTTTATGTGTCAATTTGTTTATTTTAGTTTATCTTAAACAAGAATTATATCTGGTTCCAGATCACAGACATACAGTGCCAATGAAGTCGAATTGTCATTGGCAGTAGCGGAAGACGGGCAAACAATTGAATGGGTTGATATTGATCCAGAAGCTTTTACAGGTACAAATAATCTCAACCTTCCTCGTACAAGCGCCCTCTGCAACAATGAGCAAAGGAGGCTGTGAAAGATTAGATATGTTTGAAAATATGTTCATATTTTTATTTTAGTTTTTTACTGACAACATGCGGGTTATGACTCACTTATGGAGAAACACAATTAATTACAATCTCACAAAAATGAACCGGTTGAGGAATAAAAGCCATTTGTTAACAATGCTTTGTTATTTTGCATAGATTAGACAAGCGGCTTGGCTCCAGGTGTTGTCAGGCAGACAAGTGGCCTTATAATTCAGAACAGAAAGGAATAAATATTTTTTTCTGTACAGATTTTTATATATATTGGGGCAATAACTAATTCTTGATGTTATGTTTTTGTCTTAGAGAATGGTGAGTGGGCCATTGTCCACCGACCAGCCAGAAAGAAAATAGACCCTCGTTACTCTCCTGACGATCTGGAGTATCAGGAGATCATGTTCAACCTGATCATTCAAAGGAAGCCTCTATTTTATGTCATCAACATCATTCTGCCCTGCTCCCTCATCTCTTCCCTCGTCGTCCTCGCCTACTTCCTCCCGGCTCAAGGTTAGCACTGGTCTGTAAATGCAACCTAAACCACAATATGCAACCCAAACCACAAGAGATTTAGGGTCATGTGATAAATACTTTGTTGTATCAGACCAGTGAGTTAAAGAAGACCAAATGAAATTCTTTGGAAAGGTTCACGTGATATCATAGTGACATTATTATGAATTAACACAAATTGTGCTTGTTCACAGCTGGGGGGCAGAAGCTTACTGTGTCCATATCAGTGTTACTGGCCCAGACTGTCTTCCTCTTCCTTATAGCACAGAAAATCCCAGAAACATCTCTCTCTGTTCCTCTCATTGGAAAGTGAGTCTGGTGCAGTTAATCTATAGCCGAAAACACTAAATAATAATTTCAACTTCAATATTTGTCTTTTTCAGGTATCTGATCTTTGTGATGTCTGTGACAACTCTGATTGCCACCAATCAAATTGTGGTTCTAAATTTCTCTCTGCGCAGCCCAAGTACTCACACCATGTCCCACAGCGTCAAACATGTATGTATATTTACTATATACTAGTGCTGTATACTTACATTTCAGTTTTGATCATAAGGAAAAGGCTCAATACTCAATACTGATTTCAATACCACAGTGACTAAACATAGAAAATAAACTGTAACCTTCAATAATAGTACTTTCTTAATGTTACCATGTAGTGTTAGACTAGTTCTAATAAAGCGCAATAAAATTCTTAAATTATTCAGAAAAGGTTTTGTTTAGTTTATCTGATTTGTTTTAGTACTGACATTTGCTGAAATGAGTATCTAGTTTTGATATTAATTGTGGTAAAGTAGCATCCAATTTTCAATTCTTTTGACAACCCCAGTACCTGGTTATTGATACTGCTGATGTTCCTACTGTGTAAAAATTCATTATGGTGATGGTATTTTGAGAAGTATTTTGGTTACCTTGCTTAGCTGTTTCTGAAGATGATTCCTCGTCTTCTGGGCATGGCTCCACTGATTGATGAGACAGAGGAAACAGCACAAGTGAATGGAGTGACAGAGCGGCGGAGGAGCTCTTTTGGCCTGATGCAAAGAGCAGAAGAATATGTGCTCAAACAGCCTCGCAGTGAGATGATGTTCGACAAACAAAGAGAGAGACATGGGCTCACCAGATCCATTGGTTAGTATGTCCAGCAATAGTAATATGGGGTGGTCAAGATCAACGTTAATCATTTAGTTGCCGCTATGGTAAAAAAAAAAAATCATAGTTAACTTTTAATAGAAGCTTTTCTGGTGGGGTATCTGCCCTATGCTTGCCTTCACAGATGTGTTTGCTTTGCTTAGAATATTCCACAGTACGGCATTAAACTGTAACTTTTAGACTGGTAGGGTCAACGAATATCGATGCATTTAATGCATCTTCATGTATCCTCCAACAGAAAAGGTGCACAGTGAACTTCTAACAATGCCACTTAGTTATGATGGTTATGTATAAGTAGGAACTAGTCAATTACAGTGTATTTTAATTAATTAATTGGATTTTTACAGTGGACAACATGGATGTGAGCAGCACAGCTAATCTATACAAGAGTTTGGCCCAAGCAGCACCTGAGATCAAGCAGTGTGTTGATGCTTGCAACTTTATCGCAGAAAGCACAAGACAACAGAACACAATTGGATCTGTGAGTTGTAGATTCAATTACCCATTTCCTGTTATTAATGAATTATAATGACACACTAGGCAATACCTCTCTTCTTTGCAACAACAGGAGATTGAGAGTTGGGTGCTTATTGGAAAAATGATCGACAAGGTTTGTTTCTGGGCTGCTATTCTCCTCTTCATCATTGGCACAGTCGCAATATTCCTCAATGGACACTTCAATCAAGCCCCAGAGTTTCCATTTCCTGGAGAAAGCAAAAAATATTCTCCGAGTTAAAAAAAAAAGATGTACTTTTGAAAATATCTTTATAATGGGCAATTAGCTCATGCTGATTGTAAAGCCAAGCGGTCCTGCTTTCTGACACAAATACAATGTGAGGTCATTTTGATGTTAACACTTACTTTGTGTTATTATTAGCTTTTGTTAATGGCTAAGAGACAGGCAGCACTGAGCTATGGACATGCATGAGGCTAGACCAGGTTGACGTTGAACTCTCGCCCAGTGCATAAATTCTGTTGAGAGCAAAGGAAACATTGAGGCATTTCTTACAGCACAAAAGAGCCATACAAGGATTATACTATAAATTCCACTGCATGTACTGTCTTATGCTGAGGATTTGTGCATGTGAGCCTCCCCACTCTGAATCAAAGCCTTACTTGCATCTCTACTTATTTATTAGAAAGTCTTCTTAGGCACAGGTGGTGTGGAGAAATAATGTCTAGTTTTTATGGTGCCATATTTTGTAAATATACATTTTATTTTGTGCATTATGTTTTCTTATTTCACCATGTGAATTGTATTAAACATTCTTATTTCCTCTTGGTTGCTTATGTTTTAGCAGAGCACGTGCGGATATGTGAAATTTCAGACATTATTGTTTGTGATCGAGTGCCCCCTTGTGGTGAGAGACCGCAAAGCAAGGGAATAAAAAACCAGGTGGAAATGACTTGGCTAACAAACTATTTTATTTAATACTGTGGTACATAGACAGTCAATGGTTGTGTACGTGGTGGATACTCCATAAATAGCCTGACTGTCTTTCATTCACCATACCATCAAATTAAATACAAATTCACCTTACCTTACGCATCCACTCTGAAAGAAACATATGGAAAAGAAAACATTAGTTGTAGGTAATCTTGTTGAACATGATCAGCAATCTCGTGAAAACTTCTCACATACATACATACATACATACATACATACATACATACATACATACATACATACATACATACATACATACATACATACATACCATGGCTGCCTCATGGGCCCCTCCCCTAAACATTCCTGCAGCGAGTGAAGCCGTGTCCTGCCCTCCCCAAAGTCTGGTCAGGACTTGTCTTTTAATGTTCGTGTGGCTGTGACATGCTAGCTTCATAGTCATAACACTGCAGTGGACCTCTGCTAACATAAGAGTCATTTTGTTTCAATGTGCTCCTCACGCAGCTGTACGACATCTTTTCATGTGATTTTAGGTGAAGCTTTCCCTTTTAGCTCGCCCAGGGGCAGGTCAGCAGGCCGGGGGGAGGCGGGACTTAGAGCAATGTGCATCAGCTAGTAAGAAGAATACAAAGTAGTTTCTTTTGAAAACACGATGATAGACGCCTTTTGCTCATGAATCTCTTAGCACGGACCCGCTTTTTGGACACATTTCTGCGCGGAGAAGTCAGCGTTTCCCTGTTTCCATAGGCTGAGGTAAGTTGCCGTGGTTGATTGACTGGAGTTATTGATGCTTTTGCAGCTAGCGCGGCTGTGTCTGTGTGTAAGTCTGTGCAATCAAATGGAAACTCACAAACTATTGCACACATGCAGATAACAAAGCACAGAGCATCGGTAAATCAGCTGAAAACTTAGTGGCTGCTGCGTTTATTGTACAGCTCTGAAAATGAGGGCATTTTTTTATGGAATGCGTCGCCGAAGGAAATGAGAATGGGTGGATACCAAAACCATGTATTTTAGCCACATTGCCAGTGGTAGTTTAATCTCGTAAATGCAAATGGATAGTTAGATTATCTTAATTGGTGTTTAGCCCCGGAATTGGGAAGTAGGCTCCTGACTGACTAATAGGCCTAGTTGAGCAACTCATGGCGTTTTTCTATGAAGAGTTTGATCCCGTTTTTCCATTTTAGGCTGATCGTGTGACTTCAGTGTCAAGTGACAATGACATGGTCAAGACTGACGCATTTAAATATTCAGTGACAGGCCCTAAACTTTAAAGTTAGTCAATCATAGTTGAATTCAGTGTTATACGTTGTTTGGTGTGTTGTACTGTACGTGTACATAACATTACGTAATACAGTAATTACTGCTTATGGTTGCTCTGTTGATGTTGTACAAGAGTCAGGGTTAGTAAAATGTTATTCAAACCAGAATACCCCTCCATGTCAGTGTGTGCTTCGTGTCATTGAAGTTGTTATTAGTAAAAATCCAGCCTTTGGAGTCATTGCATGCTTGAGGTGTGGCTGGAGGTGATTGTTCTGTGTAACTAGACCCATGTGCTGGTCTGACCTGAACACACCCTCTTGGGCCAGTTCATCGAAGACTACAAAAAAGTTGTATTTCATAAACATCAGATCAGTAGATGATTTGATTATCCATATTGCACATCTATTCATCTTCAGTTAGAATAATATTCATTCAGCCAACCACATGTGTATTATTCATAACCAATAAAAGTGACACTGCCTCTCCTATTAATCCTCCACTATTAAGTGATGATGCAGTTCTACTGTTGTCAGTGAGTTGGCACATGTGTGTAGGATCTGTTTCCTGTTTAGGCTTGATTCAGCATGTAGTGGCCTGTAGTAGAGACTTTTGCCTTAGCTAACCTCAGATTACCCACATTGATCTTGTGCTCCTCTTTAACGTCACCAAATGCTTCCTTTCTCCTCACTCAGTCACATTCACACAGTACACACTTCCTATTTGCAGTCGTGTTGCCTGGGAAACCGACAGCCATTCAGGGACTTTCACCCACGCACCCTTGATAAGACTCCTCTAGTGCTGCAGGCTTCATGGTACATTTATACCAATATATTTTACTCTTGCATATGAGAACAAGGAAATACTTTAACATTCTGAATGTATAGGAATTGTGCCATACAAATAAACATGCCTTGCCTTGCCTAATAACATGCCATAATGACACTTAATGTCCAAGGACTTTGAAAGGAATGGAAATACTTTGTTTTGTCATTGCTGGAATTTATATTTTCAGGAAGAATGTGACTTAATAAATAGAGGTACAGCTTTTTGCTGCTAATAGAGCTCAAGACTGAATGTAAAACTTTACCTTGTTACAAGATATTCAAAATAATATAAAAAGTTAGCAAAAAGGATAAGCTGCTGGAATGCTAAATTCAGTATTTAGCATCTTAAAATGTCCTAAGGAAAAGGTTTGATCAATGTACAGTATCTGAGGTAGTAGTTTGATGTTGCTTATTCGGGTACAATGTCTGTTAATATCAACTGTATGTTTCAGATCATCTGCTAGCTCAGCATCTCTTCCACCATGACGGGTGAAGAAGATGTAATTGAGCCTCTTGCTCATGCTACATCTGCCCAAAAGGTCAGCAGAAGACGCTTCTCACATGATCTTCATGCGCTCAGTCCAGATGAGCTTGATGGACTCATGTCCACTAGTGGTAAATGCATCTTTAAACACTTTCTGTTTACATTGTATTGTAATATGTAGAAAAAAAAACAACAGGAAAAAATCTAAGTTTTCCACTCTGATTTACAGATGGCCGTCCTTTCCTTGTGGTTCATCATCTACCAGAAATCAAAGAAAAAGGCATTCCCTACTTGATTCCTGGTGTTCCCATAACGTGTCATGTGGACAATACAGAGAAGTACACTACAAGATCAAAGGTACACATTTTGTGACATCCAGGGTTTTGTCAGATTTGTCAATTATATTTCATAGTAGTTTTGTTTCATTTTTAATACAATTTTTAGAGTATAAATGTCACTATTGGCCGCTACTGAAAAACGTGAAAACACTAATTACATATAAAATATACTTGCTACATACTTGTACATATTTATGGCAATTCCACAAGTATTACATAATTTATCATTTGTATTACCAATAGATTTTTTTGTTCAGCTTTTTAGACTATGTGGGCAACGTTTCGACTAAGGGTGGCATCATAGTTTCCTCTATTTATTTATTTATTTATTTTTAGTCTCCTCTATTAATGGGAAGCAGAATTGGTCCTGTAAATGAAACGTTTGGTTGATAGAGAAGTTGTTAAAAAGTCTTATCTTATGATTTTATTTTCCTTAAGGTGCATGTAGGGACTCTGTACACTGTGCGTCTCACCCATGGTCCTTTCAACTGGACAGTAAAGCGGAAGTACAAGCACTTTCAGGAACTGCATCGAGACTTGTACAAGCACAAGATGATGCTTCACTTTATGCCTTTGGGAAAGTAAGTTTGATTTAACATGTAATTCACTAGCAAGGACCACGCCACGACAATGAAATACGATAAAGATATGGATTGGCGCCGTCTCCAATCCAAAATGGTCACTCAGCTGATTCGAAACCTCCCCTCCTCAAAGATGATGTCTTCGGGCTGAAGGATGGACGAGAGACATGGGGTGGGAAGGGGGGGGGGTTCGAGAGAGCTGACACTGACGGTGTTGTCGGGATAGGCTGTATAAATAGGACTTCTGGGTAATTGAAGGCGTGGTTGAGATGAGCTGTGGTTAGCTGGCGAGGAGGATGAGGCGTGGTCCAGCTCCTGAATCTAAGTTAATCATGTTAACTGCACATAATGTTGTTTGTGCACTGCAGTAATACAAGTGTCTCATTACTCCGTCTATAAAAGTTTGAATATTCAAATTATTTCTACAGATTTGCAAAGGAGAGGCACATGCTTAGAAACATGTCAGAGGAAATGCCTAGTTTGCATGGGACTGAACGCACAAGGAGAACTTCGAGCAAAATGGTAATAATATACATTATTATTCTGCAAATAATAATATACAGTATTTTTTCATGTTCTTGTGTTACATTTCTTTTACTGTTGTAGAAGTACCTAGAAGAATACCTGAATGGTTTGTTGGAAAATAGATTTTGTAGGAATGACCACAGCATGGTATGAACTATCACAGTAATAATAAATCAATAAAAACAACCATATATTATTTATTATCTTAATCATTTTCTGTTAATGTTTTTAAAGTTGGAGTTTCTGTCAGTGGGTGCCCTTTCCTTCATCACTGACCTTGGACCAAAGGGCCTGTAAGTTACACAATTGTCTGTGCATTTAGTTTTTATTTTTACTTTTTGATGTGTAACACCTTTTTACACTTATTTTAGAGAAGGGCCCATTGTGAAGAGGTCAGGGGGTCATCGCATCCAAGGCCTGAACTGTATTGGCCATCATCAGATTTGTTTCCGCTGGTCGCGCCGCTGGCTTGTGGTAAAGGACTCTTTCCTGTTGTACATGAACAGGGACAATGGCAGTATAAACTTTGTCCTGCTCTTCGATCCTGAGTTTAAAGTGAAAGTAGGTCGTGCCCACACAGACACTACACATGGAGTGTGTTTTGAGAACTTTGCACGGTAAGTCTCCTACTGGATACACTCTACTGTCTCATCAATAGGATTTAATGTTTAAATATGTGTAGTTGCTCTGTGTGTTTAGGAGCTTAATAATCAAGTGCAGCAGCTACAGACAGACTCATTGGTGGAGCCATGAAATCAACCGTCTGGCAGAGTCATGTGACTACGTCAAGCCACAACGCTTTGAAAGTTTTGCACCTCCACGAGATGACACACTTACAAAATGGTATGCGTTGATACACACATTTGGTCTGATTGTATTTAGTTTCATTCACAGTGACTGTATTTTGTTGAATGCAGGTATGTGAATGGGAGTGGATACTTTTCAGACTTGGCTGATGCACTTGAACAAGCCAAGGAGGAAATATTCATTACAGACTGGTGGTGAGTGTTCTGAAAGGTTTGTTAATTTGACAAATTATTTTGTAGTATGAAGTATTTTCAAACTGGTTGGAAAAAACTGTTCTGTTTTTAGGCTCAGTCCAGAAATCTATCTTAAGAGACCTGCAACTGACAATTACTGGCGACTGGATGAGATTCTCAGACGTAAAGCAGTATGCATCCTTCCTCCTTGTTCTGATGTTTATACTTTTGTTTAAACTAGTTTTACATGGTTTAATTCAGTCTCTTACTCTAGGAACAAGGAGTCAAAATATGTGTCCTGCTTTATAAAGAGGTAGAGCTTGCACTTGGCATCAACAGTGAGCACAGCAAGAGAGTCCTCATGGACATGCACCCGAACATCAAGGTTCACCCTTATTTCTGCACTTTGTCTACAGCTGTCTAAACATCTCATTATTTGGTGTCATATTTTTTCTTTAATGTCTATCAGGTGATGCGTCATCCAGACCATGTCTCCTCGGTGGTGTTTCTCTGGGCTCATCATGAGAAAATGGTGGCTATTGACCAAACGGTGGCTTTTGTTGGAGGTATCGACTTGGCCTTTGGACGGTGGGATGACAATCACTACAGACTTACTGATCTTGGGTTAGCAGAGAATTCAGAGGTATGGTTGTTTTAGAATTAATATATACCCACACATTACAAAACACCACAAATAACCTGTGTTCTGTGTTTCCACAGAAAACAAAAGTTGATGATGCTCCGTCTGAACCAGTTCAGGCAGCAGAGACTAACTCTGAGGATCTGACTGGCAACTCTAAACTGTGGCTTGGCAAAGACTATAGCAACTTTGTCAAAAAAGATTGGGTACAACTGGATAAACCATTTGAAGGTACATTATCTGCTTCAGCATCAGGTTTTAGTTGTTAAGATGGAACTGACTGAGCCTTTGTTGTGTAGATAACATCGATCGTTCGCAAGTTCCTCGCATGCCATGGCGCGATCTTGCAGCAAGTTTTCATGGAAAAGCTGCCAGAGATCTTGCACGTCATTTCATCCAACGCTGGAACTTCACAAAGGTCAGTATCTTATACATTTATTGATCTTTAAACGAGTTTGTCATCTGCTCAACAACTGCAATACTGTCTCCTTTTTTAGATTTTCAAGAGCAAATATAAGGATGATTTTTACCCATACCTTCTTCCAAAGTCCCAGTGCACTGCTGAAGATCTGCCATTCATGGTACCTGGGGCCAGGAAAGCCAGAGTGCAGGTATTAACAACAGGTTGTTTGTTTTCAGTTCAGATTTTATAATCAATCTGTGAATAAGATTTGGAGTTAGATTATATGGCAAGGTGTGCAGCTTTCAGGTAACTGAAAATACACCCCGTTTCCAGCCTTGACATCGTACACTCTACAGTATAGTCGCCTACACAAAGACATGTCCCTTGTAACATTTGGCTGTTAAAGTTCAGCCATTATTTCTTTCTGCCATGCATGGTGTATGCCAGGGGCAAAATTTAAATCCCAATATGTCCAAGAAATATGTTTTACAATTTCTTAAGTTTGAGCTAACATTTTCTTTCCTTCTTCAGAAGATCTATATGATCTAAGTGCATGAAAAACATTTGCACAATACCATTATACTTTTTGTCCTCACCCATGACAGACTCGAGGTGTAGGATAACGATAGCTTTTGTTGCATGTTGAGTTATTCTTTCCAGGGTGGAGGCCTGAAACTGATCCTGGCCATGCTCTTCATTATAATCAGGGTTTACTATTAGTTGTAGTACTTTCTCAATTAATTTTCAGAAAAGTATAATTTTTTTTTTGTCTATATACCACTTTCTTACATAATGTTGCAAGAATGTGATTTGGAGGAAAATTACAACAGTCTAAGTGTGATGTTGTAGGTTTTGAGGTCAGCAGATCGATGGTCTACAGGAACCTGTGAAAACTCAATCTTGAATGCCTATCTTCAAACCATCGAAAAGAGTGAGCACTACATCTACATTGAGGTATATTTACATTTTACATTTCAGGGCTGTGGTTGTCAAACTTTTTACACCAAATAACACCTAAAAAATATTTGGCCTGCTGAGTGCCACCAGTTCAAAACCAAGTTGCTACACTAGTTTTACCCAAGGACTTTCCCACAAAAGAGGACAGAAATGTGGATTAAATTGACTCTAAATTCACTATTTATATTTTAACGACAGAGGACTCCACATACCACCTGGTTAAGGCGTTGCACAAGTGGTTGATGTAACCTTGGGTATCATGGCCATGACCAATTGCCAAATGTCTCTACCTCCTTTTTCCATTTCATGCTATAGCTGTAAACGGACCATGTGTTTCTGATAAGATAATCCAATGCCTAGACTGTTTGACTTTTTATATACGATTACATTTGGGCTGACTGCATAACTTAACTGACCCCTACCTGTAAATTTTACCACCTCTTTTTATTATGTGCACAGAACCAGTTTTTTATTAGCTGCTCAGATGGAAAGACTGTATACAATGGGATTGGAGACGCAATAGTGAACCGGATCCTGCGTGCACACAGGTATGATAGCTTTTTAGCTGCCATTACTACTTAATGTATTACTAATATTAATTAGTATTAATGTGTACTATTTGTGTGACACTGTACATGAAGAAATCTGTGTATTATGTTGCAGGGAGCAGAAAAAGTACAGAGTTTATATTGTGATTCCTTTGCTTCCCGGCTTTGAGGGAGATGTCACTTCTGGAGAGGCAAATGCCATCAATGCCATCCTGCACTTCACTTATAGGTATAAAATTAATTGTATCTGCATTATCTCGCTATGTTTTTACTTTGCTCTTTTCTAATTGAACTCAAATGTATGATATTAAGATTTTTTTTACATTTTTAGGACACTTTGTCGTGGCAATCATTCAATCCTTTCAAGGCTTGGAGAAAGTAAGTTGTCTTTTACTTTGTAGATGATAACATAATATCTCCACCTCTTGGTCTATTTCCTTTCTAACACGTTTCTCTTTTTTTCTTTGCATCTTTAAAATGAAGTCTCTGATCATAGGTATCCACTCAACCTTTTTCTTTTTCATCCTTTGTCATTTTAACAGTCCTCTCTTGTATTTACTATTGGATGTATTTCTGTTGTGGATAACACTAGTTATTGTCTGTAGTTAAAGACCAGTGGACTGAGTACATCACAGTGTGTGGCCTGAGGACCCACGCCCAGCTCTCCCAGTCTCTAGTGACGGAGTTCATTTATGTGCACAGCAAGGCCCTCATCGCTGATGACCGCTGCTATATAATCGGTGAGTGGTGAATAAGAAGTCATAAACTAATTATGAATCCTTCTGAATACGAATGCAAAATACTGTAATCATTGGATCTGAGATCCAAATTTTGGTCACCTAGAAAGAATTGCTTACAAATTAATTAAAAATGAAAGAAAAAACTATAAATGGTATTAGATTAGAAAATTAATAGCGAGGCAGACTGAGTCCACACAGAACAATACCCTCTGTTCCAGGCTCAGCCAATATCAATGACCGCAGCATGCTGGGAAGTAGAGATAGCGAACTGGCTGTGTTTGTGGAAGATGAAGAGAGAGTGCCATCTGTGATGGATGGACAGGAGTATGAGGCCGGACCTGTCACACTGGCTCTGCGCAAAGAGTGCTTCAGGTTAGAATATACCAGTGTGTCCAGTCATGTTGCTCTGTATGTTTGCAGTGTTGTTTAAATGTACTTTTACAATGTCCAGTGTTCTCGTGGGATCTGCTTCTGACCCGAGCATCAACATTGACGATCCCATCAGTGATTACTTTTTCTTTTTGGTCTGGAATCAAGCTGCTAGGCAAAATGACATTATTTATGACAGGGTAAATATAAAAAAATATGATATATATGTTTCAGTTATTGTTGGTATTGTTAATATATGTGTGTTTTGCAGGTCTTTAAATGCTTGCCCTGTGACAAAGCCCACACCATGCGTGAGCTGAAAGATTACTCTGGTGTGGGTTGTTTGTGTGACACTGACCCAGAGCAGGCTGCTGAGGAGCTCAAAGCCATTCGAGGACTTCTGGTGCACTTTCCTCTGAAGTATCTGAATGCAGAGAACCTGCTGCCTCCACTGGGCACTAAAGAAGGCATGGCCCCTGTGGGACTCTGGACATAATTGCACCAAAATGTGGCTGAAGGGCTTGTCCAATTCTAAAACCAGTGAAGTCACTTTTGATGAACTACTTATTTACAGTGCTTTTTCACTAAGCATGTTTAGATTCAGCCTCTAACTTACATACGTTTTTATGGACTGTTACCTTTTTATATGAACTGTATTTAACACTTACTAACCGGTTTCTTCACTATGACGAGACATGTTTCATAACGTCTACAGTCAGTCAGTGTGAGTACAGACAGCACAGAGGGCACACATACAAGGACGTGTGAGTCAGAAGTGGACTGCTGGACTGTATAGAAGGTTGAGCTTCTCCTGATCAGGGAACATGGTGTACAGTTATTGGTGCGAGAGTTTTTGGTGGGTGGCTGTGTCTCTGTCTTCCTTTCTCTCTTTCCCTCGCTCCCTCTGAGGTTTCACCTCTCGCTGCAGTGCCAGCAAATCTGTCAGAACATTTGTGGTTGTTATGGTGACGGATATAAAGAGATGACTAGATTGTAGCTGAAATAAAAGCCCAGATCGGGCAGAAAGAGAGTGTGCCTAAATAAGGAAATTGTACCGGAAACCAGCAGCTAATGTGTCCACAGAAAACTGTATGTGTGAATCTACTCTTATTTTAATAGTTATAAATATATGAACAGGTCAAAGCACTGAAATGATAAGGAGGACAAGATAATTAAAGGATTCATTTACTTGTAGTTATTACTACTTGTGTATCTCCTTGACAACATTGTGAATAATTTTTATTTATTATTTCATAGCGGTCAGTAACAGTGATTGAGAACAGAACATTCCTCTATCCAAAGGAAGAATGCTGTGTGGATCAAACAATTGCAGTTTTGTCACCAAGTGCCTATAATTTAGTACCTATATCAGAGAATAGGCTTCTTATTATGCAGTCTGCTAACTTATACATGTTAAAAGTATAATCATTTTAAAATGTCAAAGCACAGGGCTTCATATAAACTAATATCAAATGTTTATCTCACAATGGTGACTTACCTAGAAGTAAAACCTTTTCACCTATGTTTCCAAATGTACACTAGTAGTAAAGTTACTGAAAAGCCATTGAGCAAGAATATATGACTGAAAGCCCTCTCTTAGCTTTTAGCTTTTAAAGATACAACTACATGAGTCTATGAGTGAAAACTGGAGAAATTACATTGTACTATGATACTTTTGTCTATTTTTAAATATATTTGAAAATATTAGAATATTTTTGTTTTTGTTGCATTCTTAAGCACATATAAGTCACTAATTGTACTAACTGTTTATATATGTGGTATTCTGCAAAGTAATACTAGAAAATTATGCATTTTACAAAACATTTTTTATAATAAAAAAGTTGATGGAAAAGTCATGTAACTTGTATTGATTAACCTGTTTTCACTGAATTCCATAATCAAAACTATTTTATTACCTGGACTGGCGCAGTTCTAAATGTAGCTTCTTTCGTTTGTCCCTGACGAAGCGCCGTAGTTTTCCGAAAGGAGAAAACACTTGAGGAGTGTTGTGTGCAGCTAATCGTCATTACACCCTCCAGATTACAGCAGCAAGGCAGGAGAGGGAGGTGGGAGTATTCCTCGGAAAGCAAAACATGGCGAGATAATAAGTTTACTGCATCGTGCATTTGGCCTTTTGGCGTCAGATTTCTGTAGTCACAGTTTGGCTGCGACCGATCGAGCGCAACGCAGAACTTGAGACGTCGGAGGGACCCAGTTTACAGCATTACCGTGTTGGCCAAAGCGAGATAAGACCGCCTGCCTGCCTGTGTTTTCCGCGGAAGGTTGACAGTGCTAGGTGCGACTGTCAACATAGAAAATAGATGAACCAGGAAACTTGATTCGGGAAGATACAGTTTAGCTTGTTAGCTTGAGTCATTTTGGTTAGCCAGTTGTGCGAAATTGTGCGCACCTGACTCAATATTTGATTACTTAAGCATCACGAAATATTTAAGTCGTGCTCAAGTTTGACAGCTGCCATTAAGGCCCATTTTTTATGAAAGCCGTTTTGGGGGATCTACTTTGAATGTTTGGGTATTGCTCAAGGCTGGCTGGCACTTGGTTCTGGTACGGACGGATTCGGGCGCCATCACACAGACATTGCGTTGTTCTTGAAGGCAGCCTTTGCGCTACTTAACCACAGTTATAATTTGGCCACCATAAACAGGGATGGTACGGTGGTAGGTGCTGCATTTGGTAGTTTTTTAGTCATTTCGTTTTGAAAATGTCCTGTGATGTCGCAAAGCACCGGAGACGCGACGTCTTGTCAAAATGATCGAACGCAGCAAGGTGTACAGCAAACCCAGAGGTCCATTGACTAGGAAAACTGCCAGTTTCGAGACCGGTGCTAATAGGCTATTTGTGACGCACATAGCGTGTTATTTTAAGTTAAATAAATCTGAAAATATACTTCTAAGTTGGTGATAACATTCAAACGTCGGATCAGACTTTACGTGAGCAAGCCTGCCTGCTGGGTGCGCCTGTGCCACTTGATTCTGCAATGTGTTTGCCAATATAAGCGCCAGTGGTCGTGTCTATGACATATTCCCACGGCCTTTTCCTTGAATATAATCTTTAAACGAGGCTTTTTGCATTCGATAACGCAGCCAAACGCTGAGCTGTTTGTTGCAAATAAGTGGGTTACTTCGCTAACGCAGTAAGTTTTGCCAGAATGTCTGAAAACGCCCCCACACGAAGCCTGGATGACATAGACCTCGCTGCACTGAGGGTGAGTATTATTATTATTTGCACAGTGCTGAACTATTGCAACACCCGAATCACCTGAGAGACAGTACTGGTATCAAATGCAAACCTTCGAGTCCAAATGTACTGGACACCTACACACACCTACCATTTAGCCACATTTAATAAGAGAATGGATTAAGTTGGCCTGTGCCTGTTAAAATCATATTGAAATGTATGTATTTGGGACTTGCTCCTTACACAGGCCATTGATGATAACATCAGGTAATGTAAGAAACAACAGCAACCAACCTACTTATACCTGCAACGTTATCAATACTTGCTTAAGATTAAGAAAATTCCTCACTTGCACGAGTAGCTCTTATTGTTGTGAGGAATTTAACTAAGATTTGTGTTAATCTAAACCCTGGCATGTTCAGTCCCCTGATACTTTCCCACTGACCTAAATTGTTTTGTTTTTTTTGTTGTTGTTTTTTTTAATAACTTTTATCTGAAATCTTTTTGAAACAGGACAAAGCAATTGGTTATTGTGCAAACATGCAACAAATTCAACACTGCTATTCAGATTTATCAGCTTTCTCAGGAACTTGTGAGAAAGTCTAGTCTCGTAACTTTATTTTGGTACACATTGGTAAGCATTATGTAACTTCAACAA
The DNA here is from genome assembly GCA_029959045.1 of Taenioides sp. WSHXM2023. Classification (NCBI taxonomy): domain Eukaryota; kingdom Metazoa; phylum Chordata; class Actinopteri; order Gobiiformes; family Gobiidae; genus Taenioides; species Taenioides sp. WSHXM2023. The sequence goes on along the minus strand of CM057098.1, from coordinate 15,302,780 downwards.
ATTTTACAATTAGAAAGCCTCTTTCAGCAAATGTGTTTCATTTCTATTAGTAATATTTGCAACAAACTGTTTTGCTCAGGTAATCTGATTTACGCTTGCAGCTGGTTAACCATAGATAGCAGATGTTGGAGGAGCTTCCTGTGTCCACTATGGCATCAGAGCAGGAAACGTATGGTCCACTTCCTCCCACTTTGGCATTGTATCTTTAGAAGTTCAGCCTGGGGCTGTGTTGTTCTTTAACAGCCAGAGGACTATCATTTGGAGGAATTCTGTATCCCTGGTTATTTATTAACAACACAAAAGCCTGGGATCTCCTGCTACACTTCCATGCTCAGTTTTTATCAGTTTATTTAGTCACTGTTTCATATTTATTTAGTTAAGCTGGTGGTGCTAGTCCTCTGAACAGCTGTACCCTTCCTCTTGACTTCATTCTTCTCAACCCACACCTTTTGCTTTGGACGTGGGTGAATTCACCGCCTCTGCCTCAACACCCACTCTCACTGTATATTATTGTTCCTTATACTACTCTGCCACTCTTTTTCACGTCATAGCTCCCACCAACCAAGTATGTGCTGAAGCCTCATTTATGTTATCCTACATGTATTTTCATTACACACACTCACAAATCTGCTAAATCTTACACTACAATGCATTTCCCCTTCTTGTTGAAGGCTGAAACCCATCATTGGAAGCAGATGAAAGCCGGATAAGTCATGCTGTACATTTTAAACCACAGCAGCAGTCTCACCGCCCACACATCTTCTTAAAGCCATATTGAAATGGCGTGAAAGTGGAATAGCTTGTCATTTTCCATGTTTCTCTGGGGAGGGAGTTGCATAATGAAGTCAAAGCAACCTACTTATTATTAGTATCACTGGATTGTGTGTTTTGTGAAAAAGATCTTTTTGTAATTCAGGATGAAGTCTTGAGTCACGTCTGCTTAGTGTTTATATTTTCTTCATTTGGTCTGTCTAAGAACTTGTCTGGTATTTAAATGTGATGTCTCAATAGAAGTGCTCTATTTTTGGTTTACTTGCCCAATGGCCAATTTTATATGATGCATATGATGTTACTTAGTTACATAGTAACATGTACATCATAGTAACATTATGATTTATGGATGTTGGATATTTTAATTGGAATGCAGAATATATTAATTCTGTCAGTTAAGAATAGGTGATAGCTGATGGCAATCTGTTTTAGAAGTTTTGGTGATAATGAATGAGCACCTCACCTTTTCTGTTTTTTTTTTTCTATACTTTTACATTAAACCAGAGTCAGTGTCCTTATTTATGGCTGTCCTTTAGGGTGGTAGCTCAAAATGTGTAATTGGTGTGTCTCCCAGCACAGTCTGCAGAGACTTCAGGAGATAGGCAGATTTTGTGTGAGAGCTGGGGAGGGAAGTCTGAGAAACTTTGTTACTTTCTCCATTGAACAAGGAGCAACAGAAACCTGCAGCTAGAGGTGTAAGATTTATCACAAAAATGTATAGTATTGCAAATGATATTCTGGAGATACGTAAAATTAGAAGATTTAGAACACCAAGTGTTCACCAAGTTTTCTGTCTGTATATATAACACCGTTAATAATGCACCACAAAAGGAGCAGATTTAAAAATGATTGAACAGAGACGTCTTCCAAACAAGTGCATTTATATTATGGTCCTTTCATGCTTTGCAGCATTTGAACCTTAATCAAGACATAGACACATTTTAGCACATTCTTGATACATTGTTTGAAATGTTGCCATAATCAGAGAAAAAAAAAAAAAAAGTTGAGATTATCATTTGGTCCATATCACCCATTCTCCAGCCCTCTGTTGATGTGTTGGTGACTTCCAAACATGATGAGACTAGCCACCTCTAGTGGCCCCTCTGTCCATTGCCCTGCACCGTTAAGCCTAAAATCTGTTATAGTGTAGTCAAAAGTATAAAAAATCTGATACTAATTGAAACATATTGAAATGGATATCCATTCAGCCATGTAAAGAGTGCAGTTCTAGAAGTATGCTTATTGCTCAGTTTAGCTAATGCATTTCACAATATATATGGACTAGAACTATTTCTCCTCCTGTATGGCCTCTGACCCAAGTACAGAGTTACTGGTCAATAAGATATATATGAAGGGTAGTAGTACTTGTGCAAGTTAGTCTCAAAGTCTGTTATCAAAGTTAAATGCTTTGTAGATGAGCTGAGCCCATTGCATTCCTCATAACTTTGAGAGTAAACAGTAGTACTTAGCCTCTCTGTATGTAGTTAGGATAGTCAGGGGAAGGAGTCCATCTTCAGGTAGTCCATTTCAAGCTTCACGTCTTATTCATCTATTTATTTTAATTTAACTGGTGTTTGGCATGAAAATTGTTACTTCTGTTTACATGTAACACAAACACAAAAGTATCAACAGGCCTCGAATAACAAGACATTTAAACACTCTTTATTTTAACTATTGCCCTTTATGCATCTTGTCTTTGCCGTTGAAAATGACAATAGCTCTCGCACTCTTTACCTCTCTTTGCTTGTTTACACACACATACAGACAAAACATCCATCCTATGCTTGTCTGCAAGTTGCATACTGCAGCTGATGAATCCGGTGTTTTGTTTTTCCACAGGATCCAGCAGGAATCTTTGAGCTAGTTGAGGTCGTTGGCAATGGGACCTATGGACAGGTGTACAAGGTCAGTTACTGTGCATATATTATTTTGAATGTCTCCTAGGTTTGTCTCATTAAAATTACAGAAAAAGTCATGTGAAATATGCTTAACGCATGTTTAAACGCTGTCACAATTATATGTCTGAAATTGAAGTATAGACTTGTTTGTTGGCTTCAGGGGCGTCACGTGAAGACTGGGCAGCTGGCAGCCATCAAGGTGATGGATGTTACAGAGGAGGAGGAAGAAGAGATCAAAGCAGAAATCAACATGCTGAAGAAATACAGCCACCACCGAAACATAGCCACTTACTATGGTGCTTTTGTAAAGAAAAGTCCACCAGGGCACGATGATCAACTTTGGGTGTGCCAAAATTAATTTTCAATACTATGATTTATGCTTTGATTATTGAATGTATTGTACTGACTTAAGTTTTCTTTCAGTTGGTGATGGAGTTTTGTGGGGCAGGATCAGTGACAGACCTAGTAAAAAACACAAAAGGAAGCTCCTTAAAAGAGGACTGGATTGCTTACATCTGTAGAGAAATCTTAAGGGTACATGGTTCTGTTCTTTAATTGACCAGTTGTATATTTATTGGTCAGGATGGACCACCTAAAGTCTCCCTTTTCTGAACAGGGTCTGTCCCACCTCCATGCTCATAAAGTGATTCATAGGGATATCAAAGGGCAGAACGTACTGCTGACAGAGAATGCAGAAGTCAAACTTGGTAATAACAGTTTGTTTTTTGTTTATTTGAAGCATCATTTACTGGTGTTTAACCAGCCACCCAACCTGTCCCCTCATTGTTTGACCTATTTAGTTGATTTTGGAGTTAGTGCTCAGTTAGACAGGACAGTTGGTCGAAGGAACACTTTTATTGGGACTCCTTACTGGATGGCACCAGAGGTCATCGCCTGTGATGAGAACCCAGACTCCACCTATGACTTCAGGGTAATCTGCTTTACATCATTTCTGTAGATGTCTCTACCTCATTAATGGGCACATCTCATTCTCATGTCGTCCTCTGTTGTGTTTTTCAGAGTGACATTTGGTCCCTGGGAATCACAGCCATTGAGATGGCAGAGGGAGCACCCCGTAAGTAGTTTCCCTTTGTTATAAACAAATTGTCTTACAGATTTCTCTTTAATATATTTGAGAAACCACATGAATGGATGTGTCCGTCATGTGCAGCCGGTGTGTCTGTGTTGTCAGATGGCGCTGACTCACTGTAATCAAGGTGTAGTCGTGAGATGGCAGCTGGCCTGTAGAGACTGTTCTGTCTGTTGCTAAATTCATTGTCAAACCTTAGTGAGATGTAATCAGTTCAATGTTTACTATTGATTGAGAATGTCTTAAAATAATATTATAGATTACTAGTATTGGGTAAAAGGACATATAAACAGCAAAATAATCTGATTTCTTGCACGTGAACAAGACCACTTGGAAACCCTTGTTTTTCGAGTATTCAAATAAAACATTTTTTAAATCCTCATGTGTTGAACTTAAAATGTCAAGTTTGTTGTTTATTAGGCTTTTACAGTCCTCAGGACCAGGCTGTGTAGTGGCTGTAGCCTGGACTGACTACTCACCTGTTGACATGCTATAATAAATTATGCATCATCTACACTGTATCAGTATTATTGGATGCCACATGTGACAAAGTTAAATGCTATAAAAAGGTAATTGATACTAAATAGGTTTTGTGCTCAAACTTCAATTGTTAATTGACACAATGTGTCAGAGTTCAGGCAAACTCTGTAAAATGAAATGACCCACCAAGCATTTGAATAATTTCTACTTCATATTTACTCAGATCTGCACCACCTCATGAGTCCTTTTCCTGTGCACCCACCACTTAGGTAGGGGTAAGGAGGGCGGCAACTGTGTAACCCCAATGAATTGAACTGACCATAACACATTATTTATTTAAGGTTTAATTTAGGGTGGCACCAGGAGGGATAATATAAAAATCATGGTTGCTGCTTATCCAAAATAACTGCTCTGTTGAAGTTTTTATGTGAAACTGTAACTAACCAGTCAGGTTTAGCTACCTACGCTGGGAAAACTGTGACTCACAGTCCTTGTTCTTATATTCACTTCAACAGTAAGCCCCAGGCTTCAGGAGAGATTGGATAACAGCAGCTGTAGACATGTTTGAGGAGACCATGTTTCTAACAGTGGCTTGTATTATTTACAAACCATTATATGAGCACACATTCATGTCACACCAACACTGGCTTGTGGCTTTATACTGCCATTCTTTGCACCCGTTTCATACCAAAATTTCCTTTATTTCTTCAGCTTTGTGTGACATGCACCCAATGAGAGCTCTCTTCTTGATTCCCCGGAATCCCCCTCCTAAACTTAAGTCAAAGAAGTGGTAAGTTATTTGTTGTTGCATTGTCTGCCAAACAAGTGCACGTGTAATCCTATCTGTTGGGGTTAAATATGGAAAACAACTTTTCCAGGCCACAATGTTTGCAAAGAAAAACCCTGCCTAGCTATGCTGTTCTGCCTGACCTTTTAAAAATAGCTAATCTGATGTACACTTTTGTGTGATTGTACAGTAAATACAGTGTCTGTAAAGTACTTCACTTTTAAGTGTGTTATATTTGGAAATTGAAGAAAAGTTTGTCTGTGCCAATGATTTTGTAACTTTCGTACTGTGCAGTCTTCTATTTTTTACTCCATTTTGCTTCTTATGCTCTTCCCAATCCAATGATTGAAATATAGGATATTCATTAGTGTTCTGAATTATTCATTTTAATTACAAATATTGTCATAATTAAGTTTATTTATATTATAAGGTGCTTTATTATTTATTGTAAACAGGCTACAATGAAAGGAAATTAACCTCAGATATTGAGAGTTAACACTAAGGAGGGCATACCTGCTGAACACTAGACACTGAACTTGACTTAAGTTCTCACTTATTTTATAAAAAATAGTATTCTATAATTAGTTTCTCTTCAAAATATCACCGTCATATCCTCTTTTCCCAACACGATCCATTCACAGGTCAAAGAAATTCATTGACTTTATTGAGGGCTGTTTGGTGAAGACGTATCCCAGCCGACCGTCCACAGAGCAGCTTCTGAAGCACTCGTTTATCCGGGACCAGCCTACCGAGCGGCAGGTCCGAATTCAACTCAAAGACCACATTGACCGGACACGGAAGAAAAGGGGGGAAAAGGGTAGGCTTGGTTTAAAAGTGGATGTTGACAGGCTTTGATGATATTTAAACAGTGATGTTTATTGTGTTGTAAAGAGGAAACAGAGTATGAGTACAGTGGAAGTGATGAAGAGGATGAAAATCGCGGAGATGACAGAGAATCCAGGTATTGACTTGGTTGTGTAGGAGTGATTTTAGATTTATATTAAGTTCAAGATTCTTTTTCCAGTTCAATACTGAATGTGCCTGGGGAGTCGACGCTGAGGCGAGACTTCCAGCGTCTGCAGCAGGAGAATAAGGAGCGGTCTGAGGCCCTGAAGAGGCAACAGGCCCAACTGGCCGCTCAGCGCAGGGACCCGGAAGAGCACAAACGTCAGCTACTGCATGACCGACAGAAACGCATCGAGGAGCAGAAAGAGCAGCGCCGTCGTCTTGAAGAGGTAACCTCAATGGGCCTCATTTATGAATCTTGTCTTAAAAATGTTTGTAACTTCCACTTTAAGAAGATGCTGAGAGAACTCTGCGCCAGATTGACAAAACGTTTTTAAGCAGCTGAATTCCTCAAGTGACAGTTGCGCCGAATTCACCAACACCCAGCTACGAACACCTCAACGCTCATTTACACTTCATTTACATAGAAAATTAATATGTATTTAGTTAGAAACACCCTCTGAACTTCCAAATATAGCCAATATGGGTTTGGTATTATTGTAGACTTTTAAGGCATTTTCACATAGTCCCCTTTAAGTGAACTGAACTCAGTCCTCTGTAAGTGGACCAAAAAGTGAACCAACAGAAAAAGAACTCTTTTTCGTTTTATGTCCAGATTGTGAGTTTATTACAAAGAGGACCGGGTTCACTATCTAATCAGAACCTCTGCAGATGGCAGGACCCATAGCTGTACTGGAAATCAGAGTGTACAGAGTGAACAGGAATGGAGACAGGACTGTACCTTGGGGGCCTCCTACATTACTGACCACAGTGTCAGACAGGGTGGTCCCCAGTCGCACATACTGAGGCCTGCCTGCCTGGTAGTCAGTAATCCAGGAGACAATGGCGGAGCTGACACCCGTCCTGAGCAGCTTCTCACTCATCAGAAAGGGCTGGATTGTGTTAAAGGCACTGGAGAAATTGAAGAACAAAATCCTCACAGAGCCCTTAACACTATCCAGGTGAGAGTGAGCCCGCTGCAGAAGATAGATTAAAACATCATCCACACTAATGTGGGCCTGATAGGCAAACTGTAGAGGGAGGATCCAGGGATGGTTCCACCAGGGGTCTGAGCTGAGCCAGAACAAGACTCTCAAACACTTTCATGACATGAGACGTCAGCGCAACTGGTCTGAAGTCATTAAGTCCAGATTAGATAGGCTTCTTGGGCACTGGCACAATGTAGGAGGTCTTCCATAGCACCGGTATCCTTTCAAGCTTATTATTATTATTATTATTATTATTATTATTATTATTATTATTATTATTATTATTATTATTATCACGTGAAAGCACGAAGGAGCAAGTGAATGAATGAACCAGGATGTCACGTGGAGCACGTCTACAGACTATGGCTGTTTTACAGCTTTAGCGGTGATTTCACATGTCCAAACTCACATGAACACACTCAGGGAGGGAATATTTAAGTCATAAACTTATTGAAATAAGCGGGTGCTCTTATCGTATTTATCGCGCTTTCCGCGAGTGCGGGCCCAAGGTAGTTGGCGAGGGAGGAGGGCTGGGGTAGGGGTGCATAAGAGTGTGCTCTGGTCATGGGGGGTGAGGCGGGTGTTGAGTCCAGCGCGATGACCAGGCGCAGAGCTTTAACAGTGCCCTTATAGAGAGCACTAGGGCTGGGACAGACTGAGGCTCATTGCAGCCTCTGTAAAGTCTGTTAGACCCAATAGACTACATACTCTAGAGAACGCCTCATAAATCTTATTGGATCACATAGTAATATGTTTCTAGGAAATAATTTAATAAAATATTTAACTTATAATCATGGAGGAATTAGAATTTTTTGTTGTATTATCAGAGTAATAATATTCTGAAACAGTAGAATATTTGTTCTTACGAGTGCTCCTGACTGTTAGTAGGATTTGTTCTTCCAGAAGAACGTGTTCATTTAAGAAAAAGTTTTGTGAATGCCAAAAATATTCGTAAGAAGGTTTTCAGTACAGAGTTGTTCTTAAGAATGTTTCTTGAATGAGGTCCACTGTTCTTATTACCTTATTACCTTATTACCTCATTACTGTTCTTAGTACCTTATACCAATGCACAAATCAATTAACCATAAAATACTGGAAGGGGTTAAGTATTATGTTAACAGTGGGTTGAATTTTTTGCTGTTTGCAAAGTAAAAATGAAGATGAAAATTTACTCAACTTTTTTTTTACTCAAAATGCAGGTTAGCAACTTCCAGGAGTTTGCATCACTGATGTTTGTACACTTACAGCAGAGATTCCAAAAATGTTCATCAACAATTCAAATTGTATTCTTATGTTTATTTCCTGTCACCCATTCGCACCCCAGCAACAGAGAAAGGAACGAGAAATGGTGAGGCAGCAAGAAAAAGGTGCCCATCGAAGACTTGACGATATGAGACGGGAGGAAGACAGAAGGCTGGCAGAGAGGGAGCAGGTAACCAATTACAATAGCAATAGCACTGTCAGTAACCAATCAGAACAGAGCGTGGGCGTGTCATTCAGCAACACATTCTGCCGGTGAAATTCCATGAGTGGGTTGCCATAGCAGCAAGGGTCTAAATTAGAGTATTTATTCAGAAATGAATTTTCTGTGGGAGAGCTTGTTGTGTCTCTCCTGTTCATTTCCCTTCTACCCAAAGCAAAAGTCTACCAGTAGATTATAAATAATGGATAAGTCTTTATCTCTTTCTATTCTTAGTTAGACATTTCAAAAGTTGATAGCTTTTTATAGCTGTATAAAAGGCTCATGCACAAAACATATACTTTGCATCTATTATCAGCTATGTTTTGTTTATAGTATTTATATCATTTATGTCATTACATTATCATAATTTTATGACTATAGGGTAGACAAAAGTCTTCTATGGGAAAAACATGGCATTCTGAATGCTGAATTTTAAATGTATAGCTTTGTAACAAGTGTATTGTACAGGTTGTATACTGAAAATATAATGCAACTTTTCATGGTTTGTTTTTGTACCTGATCAACCCTCTGCTTCTGCAGGAATTTATCAGACACAAGTTAGAGGAGGAGCAGCGGCAGTTGGAAATCCTCCAGCAGCAGTTACTTCAAGAGCAGGCACTACTTATGGTAACTGCCCCCTTCTCCATATTTTGTGTTTTGCCCCGATTTTGATTTAGTGTATCGTGTACTTGTAATCGCTCCTATAAAAAACACTACAAACTAGTAGCAAATGTACAGTAGATTTATGTAAATCCGTACCTATGTTCATAGTTTTCTAGTTGTTGACTGTTTGTTTTGACCTCAGGAGTACAAGCGTAAGCAGCTGGAGGAGCAGCGTCAGTCCGAGCGTCTGCAGAGGCAGCTGCAGCAAGAACACGCCTATCTCGTGTCTCTTCAACAGCAGCAGGAGAAGAAGCCCCAGCTTTACCACTACAACAAAAACCTAGAGCCTAATAACAAGCCTTCATGGGCACGTGAGGTACTTGACTTATGCTGAACATTGTTAATACACTGCAGCTACTATCTCATGACTGACTGTTTTTAATAGGTCGAGGAGCGAAGTAAACTCAACAGACAAGGCTCCCCTAAGATTTGCACCACTGTCTCAGACACTGCCATCCAGTCTCGCTCCGACTCCATTAGCCAATCAGGGGCCCAGTCTGCTCAGACCCCTCCCATGCAGAGACCTGTTGAACCCCAAGGAGGACAGGGCAAGGTTAGTGCTGTTAAGATGGGAACCTTTGGTTGCTCATGCCTAAAATCTTTCTGGCTTCTGTACTTACGTTTTTCTTCTTCTTTCTTCTTTCTCCAACATTTGTTAACGCCATTCTCGACTTTCACTTGATTTTCCCACGCATCTTTACACTGTTGTTTATACGTGGCTGCTGATCCCTCTTGGCGCTGCTGCAGTTCCAGATGGCTCATTTGGTGCCTCTAAAACCCTATGCTGCTCCTGTGCCTCGCTCCCAGTCCCTTTGTGACCAGCCCACTAAGAACATGTCTGCCTTCCCCACCCAGGATCCCTCTCTCACCCCCACACCTCGGCCCACTCACTCTAGAGAGTTGGTGCGACAAAACTCAGACCCCACCTCTGAGAACCCTGCGCCACAGGTGCACCAAATAAGAGAGGAACGTGGGCCCTGGATCCGTTTACCTGATGTGGAGTTGCCTCCCAAAGTATGTGCTTTCATCAAAAACTAAGCCTTTATGTTACAATTTAATCTAGTGAAAAATCTTTATATTTTAAGTTTCTTCAAACTCTCAATACTCTCAATGTTGTTTTATGTCATTATAATACATAGCACAACGTAGTTAAATGCTTGATTTGCCTAATTTAGATTCCTCAAAGAACAGCATCAATTGCTACAGCTCTCAACACCAACTTGACATCTGGCATCAGGCATCCAATAAGAGCCAGGTATTATATTTTATATTTCCGTTTTTTCTCTTGTATTTGAATATTTACATAGACTGATAACTGGAAATAAAATGATGATTGTACTTCTTTTTGGCAGCAACCCAGATCTAAGCCGTAATGACCGCTGGGAGAGAGGTGACAGTATGAGCGTCATTTCCAATTTGCCCCAAACTGGTTCCCTGGAGAGGCATCGCATCCTCAGTATGTCTTTGTGCACTTATTTCTCTGTCAAACAGAAAACTTTAATCACTAACTCTTGTTTTTTTCAGGTTCGTCAAAAATGGATTCACCAATTCTGTCCCATGACAATCGCCATAAGCCAGGAGAGTCTCGCACCTCTTCACGCCCTGGACGGCCTGCTGTAAGTTACACACATAGTGTATGCTAGTACTACAAGGAGGATGCTCTATAATATGTATTTATGATAAATATAACAAAAAACTTTCTGCAAGTTTTAAGTTTTATAATGTATTCTTTGCACTTTTGTTTTATTAATGTTTTGACCATACAGAGTTACAAGAGGGCTATAGGAGAGGTTAGTAGTGCTCATTGGTGTGTAATCATGTGTTGAGTCTTGATGCATGGTCATGTTCCACAATACTAGCATATACATGATCAAATGCATGCGTTATCCAATTTTGTATTCAGTAAAAAAACACGTTTTTTTTTATGTATCATATCAAGAACAATGGTCTTGGTGTAAATGTCTTGAAGCTGATTTGTGTGTTTACGATTTTGTTTCTGTTTGGTTCATTAAGTATATGAAATTAAGTTATTTTCCATTAAAACTGTGTAACTTGTTCTGTGATTAATTGTACACACAGGATCATGGCCTCTATGCCAAGGAGAGAGCTGAGGAGCAGCCTAGACCTCCAATAAAGGCCAATGATTACTCGTCATCCTCAGAGAGCAGTGAGAGCAGTGAGGAGAGTGAGAGTGGAGAGGGACCAGAGGAGGAGGAGAGCCCCACTGATCGGTACCAACAGGACTTATTTAGTTTTTTCCAATATGCAAGATCTCATATATTATATTTTTACTTTACTGTAGACATAGAGATGCAGACACAGATTCAGTCAACACCATGGTGGTCCATGAAGATGAAGGTGAGGAAGGAGAGGGAGAGCAGGCTGGAGGCTACGGGGACCAGACCATGCTGGTGCAGAGGGTGAGTCATCTCGATGTACAAAGAAGCTCTTAATGATGCAAGTCCCTTCTTTCAGTAACAATAGTTGTCTTTATTGTTATGCCACTGATACTGTGTTATGAAATCTTAATTGGGGTAACCAGTTATTTTCTGAGTAATTTCTACTAAGTATAATTTGATGTATGATCCCATACGTGTGACTTCTTGTCCCTTTGTGTCTTGAAGACCCCAGAGAAGCGAAACCATAATGGTTACACTAACTTACCAGATGTGGTGCAGCCCTCCCATTCCCCCACAGACTCAGCCTCCCACTCCTCCCCTGGGAAGGAGTCAGTCTATGATGTAAGTTAAATACAAGCTATGTTGGGATACTATTATTATTATACTACCTAACCCTACTTTACTTACACATTACAGTACCAGTCTAGAGGATTGGTTAAGGCCACTGGAAAATCCTCCTTTACAACATTTGTAGATCTTGGCATGTACCAGTCCCCAGGCCAAGGAGACAACATGTCACTAAGTGGTATGTATGAAGCTTCACACCTCTGGAACTTAACCTTTGGATATTGTGCTAAAACCATTCCCTTTTTAGGTTCTAGGTTTGAACAGCTCAAGATGGAAGTGAGGAAAGGGTCCATGGTTAATGTAAATCCCACCAACACCCGCCCACCAACGGACACTCCAGAGATCCGGAAATACAAGAAAAGATTCAACTCAGAGATTTTGTGTGCTGCTCTTTGGGGTGAGGACCGTGTATCTATAGTAATTTGCAATATTTATTTTTATAGGTTGTATGGAGGATTTGTTTTCTTTCAAATTGTCAGTGATAGCATTATAGAGATGCAGCAGACTTGTAATTATGATGACCAAAAAAAAAAGAATGAAAATCCATCAACTGTGGATGTGGTGGATAACGAGGCTACCTTGTTATCTATTGGCTGTTAGGTTGTCAGTCAAACTCCCTACGCTTCTAGTGTAACTGACTTGCCGACGCGCTGGGATTACGTGGTTTGCGTACGCCTTTCACGCATTCCACATACGCAAGACGCTGTTTACTCAACCAACGCAGTGGTTCTTAGCAGCTTTTTCTAACTGTAGCTTCCTTGCAGTTTGCACAAAGTTTGTTGCAATGGCAAACAAGAATCCACTACCAATTACCACAAAAGAAAGTCCGTTTTTGAGGTCTCTGAAAGAAGAAGAGAAGGGGAAAAGGAGCGAAGCCAAACTATGGTGATTCTCGGAGATTCCTTCCAGCAATGGCGGCACTGAAGCAGAGGGTCTAAAGACTGACGTGTTGGTTGCTAAATTACTTCTGGACAGGAAACTTCTGCTTATCATTTGAAAATGTCCAGTATTGTTACAGCAGTAACAGCGATTCTGAACGTGCACCGGCTGTAAACAAACATCTTCTAGCGTAAGGAGGAGGCAGGAGGAGGCATTTCAACTTAGGGAGCTGTGGGGGGGTGGGGTTCATGCATGCCCAGCATTTGAAAAAGGACAACAGTCGCTGGATTTCTCGTTCCTTGGAAAATCCTCTGTACAACCTTTAATTCCTTCAGAAGTAGTTGTTTCCTCTGTTCAATGATTTATTGGGCTGTAGCCAATTAATCAGTCAATGGAGTTTTGGTTGATAATTTATTATTTAATAATAGATTTATTTTATTGGGATTATAAGGATTTATGTGAACTGCATAAAAATGAAGATATGTAGTGCGTTCTCTGGATATTTGGGATTGAATCATGAGTTTGCTTTTTACATACTATACACTAAGACTAGTGTGTATGCATAGTTGTTGCAATCCTGTGCTGGCTGTATGGATCAGACGCATGGTCAAAGGAGAGGCATTCTAAATAGTTTTGATAGCTCACTTTATTCGACTAATCGACCCATAGCTATATTTTTAGTCTCTTGCAGCCCTAGTGATGTAGATGTGTGTGTTTTCAGGGGTGAACCTGCTGGTTGGCACAGAAAATGGTCTGAAGCTGTTGGACCGTAGTGGACAGGGCAAAGTTTATCCTCTAATCAACTCCCGCAGGTTCCAGCAGATGGATGTCCTGGAGGGCCTCAACCTGCTCATCACCATATCAGGTCTTTTACTTTTAGCCATGTCTCTACAAATATTTCAGTTGTTTTATTCTGGTAATAAATAGTCTTACGTTGGGATGTGACAATATTTTTTTTTCTAAGCAGTCTGTGTATATGTCATTCCCAGAAAATACAACAAATTATCTTTTGAAACGACTTAAAAGCTAATTTGTGATCTTTAGGATTTATCTATTGTAGTGAAGTTGTATTAAAGTGGGGATATTGACATCAGAAGATATTTGTTATGAGCTGAAATAAACCCATATTGGACAGTCGGCAATTTTAGGATACTAAATATGAATAATATAGCAATCTATATTGTGTTTTTTAAGGCAAGAAGAACAAAGTTCGCGTGTACTACCTGGCCTGGCTGAGGAATAAGATCCTACACAATGATCCTGAGGTGGAGAAGAAACAAGGCTGGACCACTGTGGGTGAGATGGAAGGTTGTGTGCACTACAAAGTTGGTGAGTTCTAGTTACTTATTTAATTTTCTGTACATCTCTTTAAGCTTGTTTGGTTTGTAAACGATTAATTTTGTGGTGATTCTTTCTAGTGAAATATGAGAGGATAAAATTCCTGGTTATTGCTTTGAAGAATGCAGTAGAGGTATATGCTTGGGCTCCAAAGCCTTATCACAAATTCATGGCCTTCAAGGTGAGCTTTTCTCTATTGGCTCAATTACATGTACATTAGTAATAATGGTTTTGTTGTGGTTTAAACCTGGATGTCTTGTGTGGTCCAGTCTTTTTCAGACCTGCCCCATCGACCGCTCCTCGTGGATCTGACTGTGGAGGAGGGTCAGAGGCTTAAAGTCATTTACGGCTCTTGTGCTGGTTTCCATGCCATTGATGTAGACTCTGGAAACAACTATGACATTTATATACCTGTCCATGTATGCTTTTCAGAAATTCAGTTTCATGATGAAACTGTTTTTAAACATACAGTATAATCCATATATATTAACGCACATAATTGTTGCCATAGATTCAGAGCCAAGTAACCCCACATGCCATCGTGTTCCTGCCTAGCTCTGATGGGATGGAGATGTTACTGTGTTATGAGGATGAAGGGGTGTATGTGAACACTTACGGACGCATCATCAAGGATGTGGTTCTGCAGTGGGGGGAAATGCCCACCTCTGTTGGTACGAAAAAAACAAAGTTGGGCAACAGAATCTTTTGTGGCCATCTTTCAAAATTCTAATGTTAGACTTTATTGCAGCCCACATCTGCTCAAATCAGATCATGGGTTGGGGAGAGAAGGCCATAGAGATCCGGTCTGTGGAGACTGGCCACCTGGACGGAGTGTTTATGCACAAAAGGGCTCAGAGGCTCAAGTTTCTTTGTGAAAGGAATGACAAGGTAAGTGAACAACAGTCTCTTTGTTTATATCTATCAAAACACAGTATCTGAACGAGACACTGAATACATCAGACATTAATACAGCATTGTAATTGAAAATATACCATAGTATTGTTAGTGTAGTAGTATAGTAAGTATTAATTGTTTCAAACTGTGCTGCACCATAATAGACATATCTATGTTTTAGGTGTTCTTTGCGTCTGTGCGGTCTGGAGGCAGCAGCCAGGTGTACTTCATGACACTGAACAGGAACTGCATCATGAACTGGTGAAGGCGCATCTGTTGGTCAGTGAACATAGCAGGTTTTTGGCACCTAAACCTTCTGCTAGCGCATGCACACAAATCATCATTTTCTTCAACTGGTTTTATCTACAGATTCTTACATTCACAACAGACACTACAATCTGTAAATCCATTCCAGGCTACAGTCCTTAAAGTACTGTTTATACCAACATGCTGACAACAACATTGTGAAAGCTTACCAATGTTCTACAAACATTAAAACTTACTTTTATTGTGTATATTTTTGTCTTTACTTTAAATGGTAAAAATTGTTCAGTTGTAACTATTACTTTCCTGTGAATTTGTTGAATCATTCCTGGTGGTTGTGTACTTTTAAAGAAGGCATTAATATCTAAACATCTGTAAATACAAAGCGGTTCATTCATGGTAGTTTCATGCCTTCAGGGCCACAGTGTGGATGTGGCATCATGACCCTGTCTGCAGTGGCAACATTTGACCTATCACTTTAAGTCAGCAGATACTTTAAATGACATAATTTTTCTGTCCTAATACTGAGATTTCTGTTCTAAAATGTTTTTCTTCATTTTTTCCGATCTCAAGGGCTTGCTCCTAATTACTACAAGTGAAGCCTATAAATAAATACAACACACTAGTTCAGTACTGTAGTGAGTGCTGTGAATCCTTGAATTGCCTTGATTTGAAAGTATCTATAAATGATGTGACACAGCAGATAATTTCCTAAGGTTATTGTTTTCTACATAGAAACGTATATATCCATGTGGTGATTTTTAAATAGTGTAAGCCTGCATTGCTATTATACTGCAATATATTCTTGCTAAGTTTCAGAGAGGACTAAATTCTAAACACTGTTGTGTTGGACGATTTGATGGAAAGACTGCTGAGTGACGGGTATTTGAATCTGTTTAAATCATATTTTCCAAACTTAAACTATAGTCTCCACTGTAATATAGTTTTACTAGACTTTTTGTTGTTTGAGTGTGAGGATGTTGAGAGAAACAGATGGTTTATCTTTGTCTTGATCAAACACTACACATAGCCCTGTAGTGTTACTGCAAACCAGCAGACTCATGAGGCACTACAGGTTTTAAAAAATGGAAGATTTACTTTATGCTTAAATTCATTTTTAATCTCTCAAGGCCCAAGCTTATCTAGTATTTGGAGATTTTGTGCTATTTTTTGACATTTGACAAAATTAGTATTTTTGCAGCAGACTTGGATATAGACTATTATCACTATTTCATTTGGACTATTAAATTAATCCATATTTGAGTGTTCTTTGCTGTCAAAAAAGTCTTGGGTAGTTCAATGACAGCTGAATTTGTGGTCCATATCACCATGGATACAGACTATATAGCCGAGCCTAAAATTTGTTAAACTAAAAATATACTATATTTTATGTAATTTAAATAAATAGCTGAGGGGAAGATGGATACTTTATTTTAAGATTAGTCATAAATATTATATAGACATTGATAACACTTGACTTTTTACATTTACAAAAACAGCAGCCTGGAGCATTATACTAAAGGGTGCACGCAGGCTCATCCAGAGTTAACATAACAACTTAAATTCACTACAGCTCACTTGGAGCTCTGGTAGTCATGCTTTTATGATCATTTTATTAATCAGCCATGTTTACAGTTTAAGCAGTGCCTTGAATAGGTGGTTTGAAGATTAGCGGTAGGCCCCACCCAGTACACTTGTCTGTTGAAATATTACTAGTATTAAGAGGTGTGTTTTAAACTGCTTTTATTATCAAAATAACATGTGCCAGTTAAGTGCACTTAATCAAACCTCCAGAAACAATTGACATCCCTTACCAATTTAAATGTAGAGTTGTAGAAACATGCAATAAAAATAATTAATTGTTTTGTCTTACATAGTAGTATAGTAGTAGTGATGGCTGAAGCCAGCACAAGGAAAAGCCATATAGATCAATCATGCCTATCAATTCAGTCTTAGTACATGCACAGGTTAAAGCTAAAGATGTTAGTAGTTGGAAAAAGTAGCTTGATATATTTTATAAATTATGTAAAACTCTATATTAATATTGTAAGTGAATGTACCTGTATTTTATTTGTATTTGCATATAACTACTCTGTTAATTAAAGCACAATGTATTTTGATGCAGCAAGGTCAAGGTCACAATGTGAAGCTTTTTGTTCCCCAAAATGTCAAATCCATAGAGTGTACGGTATTAAGGAAGACCATGATCTGAGGTGTTGTTTCTCAATGAAGTTACATGGTGACCATAGTAATCATACAACCACACAGTGTGTTATTCTGCACAATCCCTGTCAGTGGAGTTTTGATATGATTCAGATGCTATTACCTACTCATTGATCAGAGTTAATCAGCAGCTGCTGGTCACCTATAAGATGATAAAGGGCAATTCTCTTTGAATTTCAGTTTTGTTTTTTTGGGTTTTTTTTTTTGTAGATGCATGTATTCTCTTAACCTGCTCTGTAAATTAAACTTCTAATGGAATTTAAAATTAGTTTATTATTTGTTTATTTGGCATCATGAATAGGACCCACGTATTTTGTTTCAGAAAATCTGTTTTGAATATTATATCTCACTAAAGCTAATCAGAGCCAAACGCAGTACCAAATGATGCCTCGTGTAAACAAGAAGAGTAGTATCTGTGCTAATATGTAGAGTAGATGCTAAATCTCTGAACCAAATAAGTAATATATTTGGCAGGTGCCAGAACATATATTATATTTCGTTATAATAAAAGTGAGTGCTCAGGCAGGTGATATGAGTTTGATACAACAGCTAAGATCAGTCTGTGTCTGAACAATACGCAAGAACAACACTTCACGGGGTGAAGATGTGAAGTTGTCAGAACTTTTTAAAAAGCAATATATTATTTTAAGTCTGTTAAAACCATGACTGCCCATCTTAGTGACTTGTACAGTTAAAGTGTAGTGGTTTTTGGCAGAATGAATGTAGACTGGTCTGTCTATTGCTTCTTTGCCTGTAAGCTGTTGATCACAACAACTGGTTTAGTTTGCTTTAATGCATTGTTTCTCAAACTGGTACACGTCTGCCTCTAGTAATATGCGGGGCCCTCTGCTGTTTTTAGTATTTCTTTAATTTAGAGACAAATCTATTCATGTTCTTCTGAAATCATTTTTTAAAACTACCTTATCTATTCAATTGTTGAGTCTTTAAACCTGACTTGATGTAATTTAGACTATGTTTAGCCCTAATGTTGGTCTGACATATTCTGGGTTTAGGTCTGGTAGTGCTTAGAAAGCCAAATATCATCTTGGATGGTAAGTTTGAGAACCACTGCTTAAATGATAAACTGATTAAAATGTTTCACTTAAAAACATCTAATCAAAGAATTAAGTCATCGGCCTGTTAACGGCTGTTGCTTGCACATAACTCTCTCCAACTAAAGTTATTATGCTGTTTAGCAGATACATTTTTAAAGACGTCTTTGCAATGTTTTTGTGTGTGCAAGGGTGTCTGTGTTAATTGTGAGAGGTGCAATCCAGATTGTATATCATAGACTAATAAACTTTTAAAAACTCTGTTGAATGAATCCTTGTCATAATACTTTGAAAAAATAAAATATATTGATCATGCTTCCCTTTCCAACATTTTTTTTATTTTAGTTTATTTTAGTTTAAGTGTTCTTTCTCATATCCATAATCATTTGGGTTTATAAATGTTATTTGTTCCATCTCCCAGAGTTTAGGTTGGCTCTTATAATTTCCCACATGTGGAAAAACCAGCATACCATCATGACTTAATCTAAAATTTGGTTTGTTCAAAATGGCCCAAAACCCTGACCCTAAATAAGTTGTAAATATCTGTAATCACACAAGATGGCGCCATATTTCTCAGTCACACTTGGTTTTGTTTGACAAACGTGTTTTAATCACAGGCTGTATATTGCTATATTAAAATTACTGAGATGTGCCATTTTGCAAATTGTCTAAATGCAAATCTAGTAAATTCAGCTTTCAATCATCTAAAGGGATTCAGGTAAAGTTATTGTTTGAGAGGGGATGCATGAATGCTACAATCATGTTCCAGTCTCAAACTGCACTGTAGGGATGGTTGACCTTCCAACAAGAGGTTAAATTTCATCTGAATATAGTCCAAGTCTCCTAATAAATCACACTGTTGTTTAGCATTTTTTTTTAAAAAAGGTCATGATTTTTCAGCAAAAATATAGCTCTGTGTACTAGCTGTGTAGACTATGAGGGCAATGGTGATTCTTGGACAACTCTTAATAATTATTTTCATCTCTACCTGATCATGGTCATTTCTATTGTGAAAAGAGATTCCCATTGAGGTATAAAAATAGCTCGCTTTATGCCATTGGATTGTTACTTTTAGATTATAGCATAAAAGTGCTAACTGGAACATTAAGTTGGGAAAAGGAGCAGCCCGACAAAAAAAAAAAAAAAAAAAATAGGTCACACAAAAATGAAACGTTAATAAATACTGACCAATAAAAAAATAATAAACTACTTGCAAGAAACGTGTGGAACTCCTCTTTTTTTTGGATTTCATAAATTACCAAACCCTAACTTGTCTATAGCATTTGTAGAAATACATTTTTATAACAAAAAGGGTAAGCTAAAATATGACACTTCAAAGGAAGCACCAAACTGGCAGGACAGTCTGTATTTTATTAATAGTATGTACAATTATACCATCATAACGTCCAGATATCACATATTGAGTTGTAGGCCTACTCTTTCACTTTCAATCATATCTTGTGATCAAATCTTTGACTTGTGTCTGAGGCACAAAGGGATAAATGAAGAAATCAAGTGTTAAAAAAAATCCCAAAGAGATGTACCTAGGTGTTTGGATATCTATAAAAAAATATGACCCAAATTAACATAAAAGTTTATATTTGTCCTAAAGTTGATGTAGTTGCTTTAGCCTGACTGTCAGTGATTATCCTCAGTGTTAAAAGATTCACATGATCAAATTATTTTCTTACAAGACAAAAAGAGAACAGAAAAAAATGACTGAAGTGCATTTTAGACTTCACTGTAAACAAAGAAAGAATTGTCCCAAAATGTCTTCTGAATTTGGAGAAGACTGTGGGTTTGTATGTTTGAAGGCTTTGCGTAAACGTGGGACAGCTTTTGTTTTTTTTTGTTTTTTTTAGACATTTAAGATTTTAAATGTTTGCTTTTTAATGTGCACATAACTGGAGTACTGCTCCTAGTTGTGTCTTTATGTACAGTACAACCCTGGGGTTTGCCTTAAGGCTGGACAAATGGAAATCAGAGGTGCAAATTGTGTCCCAGTATGAACAGTGTGTTTTGGAGTATGTGTTTTTGTTTTTGTTTTGAATGTGCACAGATCAGTTCCAAATCTTTAGGAAGCTATCCCAGGAGCCGGTGCTCACTGCCATCCCGTCATCTGTCACCCCCAGACAGCTCACGCGATTGTCATGGCCCGCCAGGACTCCTGCAAGATAGAACCGGTCAAAGGTTACAATTTAGCATAAATATCCAACATAATGTCCACAGACCAGCTTTTTAATTTAATGGATCGAAAGGAAATGGATTCAAACATAATACTAACATAATATTTGATTATATAGATTATCAATAATAGCTGAATAAGGTATAATTGTGTTTTCATAAAATACATAAATTAGTAATTGACTACTTCCACTTGGTTATGCATGTATAGGTAAGAGTAAAAAGGACTACAATATATAATTTTTTGTTACTTTAAGAAGAAGCCAGCATTATCTGTAACCACCTAATTCTTCTTTTTATTTGCGGCAGACTAGGCATGGCAAGTGCATTGCTGCCCCCTACTGGTCAGATGATTAACACAAAATATGGGGACATGGAGGAACTGACTTAAAGTTCATAGATAATAAGACTATAAATAAAAATCCTGTTTTCTATGTAAATCTCACTTTTTATTCGATTCATGTGGCATCAATGACAAAAGTGAGACATTCTCTAAATAACTGGGACCAGGGACAGGGCCCTAAATAGCTGTGCAGGACAACAAAAAAGACCCTAGCATTATCTAAATTACAACGGTTTGTTAATTCCTTTATTTAAAGTTTTGATTTTAATTAAAGTCATACTCAGTCTCTGGTCAACCTCACCTCTAAAGCAGTTTTCCTTATATACACACATTTTCAGAGCAGAACTCACTACGCTCCCACATCCTGACTTTGGAGCAGGTATACTTTTTGAAGACACTAGCCCTCACCTGCTCTGTCCCCTTTCATGGCATCCCAAATGTTGCAGTTGAAGTCGTCGTAGCCAGCAAGAAGCAGGCGCCCCGAGCGGGAGAAAGCCACGGAGGTGATGCCACAGATGATGTTGTCATGGCAATAGAGGCCCAGCTCCTGGTCTGCACGAAGGTCGAACAGCCTGCAGGTGGCGTCGTCAGACCCTGTGGCCACTGCACTGCCATTAGGAAAGAACTGAGAAACAAAATAGGGAAGACATTACTCTATGGCCGTGTATCATTTCTCTTTCCTCGCCCTCTTCTCCTTAATTCCTCTCCTTGATTCTGGAGGGAATGGGTGAGGAGGTCCCGACCACAGAGGAGACACAGAAAGGAGAGAGGAGCAGAGGATAAAGGAAGGAGGAGGAAACAAAAGCTGAGGGTTAATGGGACAGACTTTCTTCTTTTCAAAAGGACCCGGTAGTGAGAACTATACTAAGGATTATTTTATGTCAAACATACTTTTCTGCTGTCCCTGTGAGATAAATAAAGTTGTCTCTGTGAGATAAATAAAATTGTATTATTTTATCTGATGTCTGCCTCTTGAACCCTCGCTCATGTTTCCTTCCCTTGCCTCCTCTGAGCTTTGGGACACCGCTTAATATGGTGCATTTGATTGACAGCTGACAAATGGAGAATCGAGGAGAGGAATCAAGGAGAAGGAAGCAAGGAAAGATAATGACATAATGTTTCCCAACCAGCGGTATGGGAGCTCTTAGCATGAGGTTCTTGGAGAGATTTCAGATTTTAAAAAGTGAAAATGAAGTGTTAAGATAAGATAAGTTAAGAAAATAAGATAAAATGTTCTTTGTAGTAAATTTTAATCCTTAAGAATGCTTTTGTAGGAAGATTTATATTTCAGCAACATAAAAAAAACTAGAAATAATTGACCAAAACACATTTATTTCCCTAAGGAATTATCAGAATATGAGTTAGGAGGTACTCTGAGAGTGATGCACTCGAGGGGGTACTCGAAATAAAGAAGGTTGTGAACCACTGCTCTATATTAAAAATTAATTCATGACCCCACTAAACTAGACATGTGAGATGTGTAAGCTGTAACTGTAAACTCACACAAATAGCATTGATATCAGACTCATGTCCAGTGAAGGTCTGTCTGCACATGCTGTCCCTGATGTCCCAGAGTTTGACTGAAGCGTCGCAGGCTCCTGATACAAAGGTGTGCTGGTCCGGAGACAGGGACAGGCTCATGACGTCCCCTGTGTGCCCCGAGAACACTGTGGTCTGCTGACTTGTCTCTATGTCCCACAGTGCACTGCAGACACGTTACATTAGACTTACATTAAACACATTGTGTAAGTTGGGTTCATGTGACATCACAACATTGTTGACTGTCTGTAGTTTAAAACTGAGCAGGAGGACAGATCACTTCTGATTAACTGTTTGACTGCAGATTTCTAGATCTGGTTTATGGTTAATAACCCCATTTCCTGGGCCGATCCAGATGAAACAAAAATGATATTTTTTCAGAAAGTGTTGCAATTATTCAACCTCAAAGACATAACTGTTGTCAGTTGAAAGGACTTTAAGACACAAGATTAAAGTCTCCGTTTGTGGAGCCAATCCACCCCAAAAATATTAATAAAGTTCAAAGGTTGGTCAAAAGTGTAAGTTTTCTGTAAAAACAGTGAATCTAATCTAATCTAATCTAGTTATGTAGTCCCCTGCTCCCCAACTGAAATTATGACAGCATCAAAGTCTAGAACATGAACGTGACTTTGGTGAGTTTGAACTTACCATGTGGTGTCTCCTGAACTTGTTATAATTTGATTGTCATCAATGAAACGGCAACATGAAAGATAACCTGGAAGAGAAAACAAATTACCTTTTACTTTTTTGTGATTTTTCCTTTATTCAGTAAGTGGCACAACAGCAAACCAGTCATATTGTGATTTGATGTGTTTATATAGAGGTGCTACACAGAAAACTTTTGGATAAGGACTGATGTCCTCTACTGACAACAGTAGGAAGTGAAGCTTGTTGAAATATTTAGCTTTTCTGCTATTTAGCAGTTCAACAGTTCAGCCCTGATCATATAACACTGACAAAATAGTTAATAATTTACATAAAGCCTAAAATGTGTGCTTTAATAGCTGAAGCAGCTCAGAGGTCAGGTTATCACCTGTGTGCCCAGGCAGCTCGCGGCTCACCCTCACGTTGCCCTCTCGTGTTTTGAGGCAGTAGATGGAGCAGATGTTGTCAAGGCCTCCACATGCCACATAGTTACCAGAGGGGGCGTACGCACACGTCATGACCCATGAGGAGCGCAGAGGGATGGCATGGATCTACTCAGAGGTAACATTTGAGGTGTAGTTATGTTGTACTGAAGGTTTAATTACAGAATATTTTGCATGTGCACTAAAGTTACCTTGTTAGTGGTGTAACTGTCCCAAATGATGAGCTTTCCATCTTGAGAGGCACTAACCAGCAGCCTGTACAGAAAGGGGTAGATTGAATGTTGATGTGTATTTGTTAGACTAAAGGCAAACAGCATATGCAAACTAGATCACAAAATAGTAAAAGTTCTTTTGCCAGACACGGCAGTGTCATGGCCATGCACTTCCTTGTTATCTTTCCATTTTAAAACATACATATTTTACTGTCCGGTCTGAGCACTTTTGAGGTTCAATTTCCCCTCCTCGAGTGTCGAATGGCGAATGGAAATATAATACAAACATTATAGCTAATTATAACAAGAAAACATACTATTTTTTATGCCTCATAAAGACAATTGATCTGGAGTGTAAATCCTGGATCAGCTACTTTAGCCGTAAAACTAACCTATAATACATAATGTGCTGGTGATGTAGTTACCTGGAGTCAGAGCCCCAGTGCATGGCATAGATTTTAGCGAGGTGACCACGAAGAGTGCGTCTTGTTCTCATCTGAATTCGCCCGACAGGATCCAGACCAGCAGTGATCTGCAGACAGTAATGTTGTTATTATGTGTACAGCAATGCATTTTCTCTATAACTTGTGTAGGGAAAAAAAAACTCACCTGTGTCAGAGTTGAATCTCCACATGCTTTCCTGGCATCCTATGGCAAGTACAAATGAGGTGAACAAAAGGTCGCGGGAAGTATAATTTTGATAATGCCAAAGAGAAAGATGAACATACTCTTATCTGGTTGCGTAGCTGCTCTGCTTCCTGACGAAGTTGCTCCAACTCACTCATTTTGGTTGATTCTCACTGTCACCTGTCACAAACAAAATAACATTAAATTAAGGGACTTCCTGTGCACACACAAAATGCAGTGGATTAAAATAATATCCTGTGAATGGGGCTCACACTTTATAATCCCTTAATCCAGAGTCTTCATCAAAAAATGGAAGTCAGTCAAGCAAAATAACAGCCTTAAAATAGTCTTTGCCCCTGTTTAATACAAAATATGAATAAACCACAAATGTTAATCTTTACAAATTACTAAATCTAGACAGTGGCAAAAGCCATGTAATCTGGTTATGGCCTTGCCTTGTTAAATTGAGGAGCATAATCTGATATGACTAAGATGCTACAGAACAGTTGGGGCTACACATATATTCAGTGAACGGTAGTTTTAACCTGCTACATTCATACATGAGTATAGTATTATACTAGCTAACTAGCTAGTCAAATGATATTGAGCTAATTGGAATCAGACCTAGAGTGCACACATTAGGCTTTCAGAAGGAAGCAGCACTTCCCATTTTGAAATGGGAGTACAGTAACATATGCAAACCACATCCCAAACCATGAGCTGCTTATTTGCATTTGAGAGGCTATTTAAATTCACAGTAAGACTTCACGACATACAGTTCACAGTGTGTGGAAGAGCAATTAGCTACAGTAGGTCAGTGTTCCCTGGGGGAGCTGCGACCAGATGGATCACAGCTCGCTAATGGAGCCAAAGGACTGTGCGGAGCCACGGTCTCCAGGCTCAGATGCTCATTTACCCAGAGAGGAGCTGCCTCATCCAGGTACAATTCAGTCAGTCTGTCACCTGTGAATGGAGCTCCATGGAGGAGAGATCTGACTTTTCAAACATGATGGACACTGTCATTACAACTGGTATTCAATAGTTTTATGAGCTATACATCACTATTATCATTGCATTGGAGACATACAATCAAATATTTTAGTGGGGACTTGCAATGGATAGCCTCATAAACATGTAGAAGAAAATTAGCTTGTTATTAACCAAAACGTGCTGGCCCAAAGATAATTTGAATAGGTAAAATCATAAACTGCAACTACCCAAGGCTAGAGCATAGAGACATTAGACCTGTGGGTTATCCCTACCTCAGATGACCCAGGCAACACATTAAATTAAAGTGGTGCCCAAACAATTCAGTGACAGACACAGCAACAGCAATAGTGGTGCTATCAAGACTGACCCCACCCCATTATAAGATCATCTTATCTGTAACTTAATAAATATGGCATGGCTCCATCTGTGGGTGGAGGAGAGCGCACAGAACCCTCTCTGGCGGTGGTGATACAAATGTCACAGACTATGTGGCACTTTAGCACACAAGAACATGGCCTGGGAGAGGGCTGCTACAGTTCCCCAATACAGGACAGAATAAGAAGTCAATGGCAAGGCAACAGGGGGACATAACAATGACAGTGATTAAACAGAATAAAAGTGATCGTATGTAGGTTTCCCAATGCAAGCAGCCACAACGCATGTACATTGATCTGCTCTAAGAGGATGGCCAAGGCCTTCCTGTGGATGCCGAGTCCTTAGATTGACAAATGTGGCTGCATAAGTTTAGTTAAAAATTACACGACTTATAGCCCCATCAGACATGTTATTATGACATCTGCCTAAACTGCATCTGTAATAGGGTGGCTACCTGTTAATTGTGCCGACGGTTCCCTCCTTCTCTTTCCCTTTCTGTTTCTAACTGAGCACTTAATATCTTCTTCACTCATCCAAAAAGGGATCGGTTTGAGATAAGGCTCGTTCCGTGGGTCACGATGAGGCTTTTTCAGCAAATAGGCAGTCGTAGGAGGGCTACACACATTTCCATTGCTTTAGCCCAATGTTTCTCTGAGCCACCGCTGCTCCTCTTGCTCCTGCTGCTGAGAAAACGAAGAACTCGGCCTTTGCTGTAACCGTATCGTCGCGCCTCTTTCTGGCTCGGTTCGCTCCGTTTTTACAGACTACAATCCAAAAATAAAAGCATCTTCTTAGCCACTAGAAAATGATCCAGTGTCGTTTTGTCCTTCATCAAAGATTGTCTGTGTTACACCAGCGCCCGTTTTTACCAGCGATTCTGCTTATCGTGACGTTATCCTCGCTTCCTTCCTCTCTTTGGTTTCCTCCTCCCTTCACCGACACATCTTCAGCTCAAACAACAACAGTGCAACATATGTACAACGTGTAAAACTTAACTAAAAAGACTCTCTGGGAGTTCATTTCGCCTTTTTCCACATATTTGCCAGACAGAAAGAGGTCGGTCACGCGGTTTAGTCAATGCGCTCCCGATAAGACTAAATCAGTGTGCGTCTGGACTGGGGCGCTTCACAACCACACCCATCAGCGGATCCTCATTTGATGCTCGTGAGACCCCCTCTGATCCCCGCTCTGCAGGTCCAGGATCAGGACTCCTCGGATCAAGCGCTATAATCAGGGCGCGAGGAGAGTGTGATTCAGGGGAACAGGGGGGAGTCGTGCGTAAAAGTGGACATAAATAAGAAAAAGAAAATATATTTATATTATGCAAACTATATATCTAAATTATATATATTATTATTATTATTAGGCCAACTTTATTAAGTGAGGTACAGTCAGTAGGCTAAAAGACTGGTAAAACAAGGCCTACATAATATAGTGTATTTTCTTTTCTGTTATATCTGTTATATTTTTTGCCCCAATACCTCATCTTACTAAAAAGCTGTGTGCAAACAGTTTATATGTGAGGAAATGTCTTATAGGTGATGTTATTGCTTTGCCTTGAATGTTCCACAGTATGGCATTAAAATGGTCCAAGTTACAGACCAGATCTGTGGAGAAGCGAACCCGCTCACTGTGAGAATGCATATTTTGCTTTTAATTTAAGCAATAAAACGCATGCAATGAAAATAATGCAAGATAGCTGAATATTTCGGGCAAAGCATGCAATGATATAATAATATAACATAATAATACAATAAACCTCCTACCAGAAAAGTTATACAGTAGGCCTATAGGCTACAGCACCTTCAACGCCTACAGACAGAAGAAGCTAATTTTTACAGACATAAAAAATGGCCATTCAAAATACTACACTGAAAAAGTATTTACATGTAGTAGACGATTGGTAAACTGCGCAAGTAAGTCATAAAAGCTACAAAACAGGTTTGACTGGAAAACGTACAATTTCCAAATAGTTTTGCGGGATGACATGACAATAACGCCCTCTTGTGGATGGAGAGGGAAAGAGCCGGTTTAAATAAACCTTCCTAGACAACATGCATTTGAACTTAAAAACTGTCAATTTGTCAGATACGGCCATGGTTAAATCTACAACACATTTCGTGGCACCTGTTTTCAGTTTGGATCGTTTGAAGCATAACTAATAAATCACAGTTTTTGTGTTTTTAACCGTAAAGGGGCGGGACCAGAGGGAAACGTGCCGTACCTTTCCTCATATTTGTGGAGGAGTTTCCCTCCCCTTTTCAGTCACATGGCCAGAACCTCCCGTGACACTTTAGAACGAACAGTCGCCGAGGCGTGTCATGGGCGCCGTGTTTTTATTGGGCCGGTCATCTTTTCTTCCAGCATCCAACTTCTTCCTCAACTGCAGACGGACCGCGGCGCATCTGGACCTTTACGCACACAAACTGCCAGATCACTTTGGGACACGCAAAGCTCTCACATCAGGAAGTGCTCGACTGTCCCTAGGGTCCCCAGAGGTAAATCGTCCTCGTATCTTTTAACACATTGCTGTATATTTTCAGTTTACGATACTATGTTGTTAATTTTATCGAGTGCACTTCTTCAAAATGTGAGCTGTGACTGCTGATGTGAAGTACTGGTTGTTTGCTGCGCACCGCTCACTTGTTCTCATCTTCCTGGCTGCTGCTACGCATTTATGACGAAAACAGCCTATTTTTGTAAACATGTTCTTGTGTGCTTACTTTTTCCAAAAGCGGTGTACATGTTACGTGCATTGTTATTACTGTATCGCGTGAAGATGGCCTGACATAAAAGGAGGATGCTTCTGCTTGATACATAAATACAGGAAGTTGAACTTGTCTCTAAAATCATTTGAGCTGTCATTTTACCAGGTGAGCCACAAAGACCGGGTTAAAATCACAAGATCAAGTTTGAAGGCGTGTTCCCTCTTCATTTGTCAAAAACCGGTATACACTTATCTGTTAATATTGTAATTTATTTACTCTCAGAAAGTGTGCCAAAATTGCCAGAATACAAGTTACAACAGCAACATTGTGGACCTGATCGTCATCACAGGGGTTCATAAAAAAATTAAGTTGGTATATAAAGCCTTAGTTCAAACAAGTGTGACTCAGCTGACTACAAATACCAGACCAAGGTGTGAGCAAATGTTTAAAAGGGTCTGGAGGAGGCCTGGGGTTTAACTTAAGGACTGGTGACAAACGTTTTCAAAGGAATGTTAAAGGTGCACAAGGAAACAAGGAAAGCTCTGGTGGAAGCTCTGCCACCTGCTTGTCTTCATGGAGATGTATTACTCTACCTGAAATGTTTTTTTACTGCATGGCATTGCCCTTACCTAAAGCACTTTGAATCACTTTGTCCTATACAAATGAGACAAATTGATACCACCAGGCCTAATTACAGGTCAGATCTGTGCAGAGGTGACTCCGGTACAGTAAGAATGTATGTTTATCCAGGTATTATTTATGAACACCCTTAATGAAACAAGGCAAGATGGATATGTTTAATGCCATACTGTGGAACATCCCAGGAAAAGCAATAACATCTCCATAGAGAGAAGCAGGTAGCGGACCCCAGCAAAAAAAGTTACATGTGGCACGTTTTAGTAGGCTAATTATGAGATGATGAGATGAGATTATTTCAAACCAAAATTTAAATTAAATCATATGTTTTATGTCTGTTTTTCTGTAATACGCCACAGCGCACATGACGGAAGCTCTGTGTAACACTTCAGTGCATATTACAGTGGGTGTGAGAACATAAACTGTAATATTTGTGGGCTCTTGCGACACAATGACACTAGTTTCAAGAGCTCATAATAGATGGGCTCATTCTGATGGTCTACAGTCCCTGACAAAAGTCTTGTCGCTTATCCATTTTGTAGAAACAAAAGCTTATAATCTGACTTTAAATTAATCGATTGGTTTTAGAAATGTCTCATATGAAAGCTAAAACCCTCCCAAATTATGCTCAATATACTAAAATAAATTTGCTTCACTGAAGAAAGATTGATCATTTAATGAACACAGAAAGGTCAGATTTTGGCAAGACAAAAGTCTTGTCGCCTACAGAAAATTGAACAAATAATTTACTTCAAATACAAAAATATGTTGCATAACGTCAGTGAATTAAGTAGTGGTGCTGTGAGATCCATATTTAATATCTTGTATGACTTCCATGAGCTTGAAGGACTGCATCCATGCGGTTCGACAATGATTCATACAATTTGTTGATGAAGTGATCAGGAATAGCAAAGAAAGCAGTCTTACATGCCTCCCAGAGTTCATCAAGATTCTTTGGTTTTGCCTTCCATGCTTCCTCTTTCATTCTACCCCAGACATGCTCAATGATGATAGATAGATAGGGGTGGGCAATTTTTAAAGAATACCTGTAATGTTTTGCGGTACAGCTGCAACATTCAGAAATGCTAAAACATGTTTGTAAATGCCATAGTTAAGGTTCAAGTATCACCATATAAAACATGAGTGGACAGTAAAATTAAGTACAGAGGTGCCGCTTAAACCCTTGTTTGAAAGATTGCACAGCTGCATTTATTTTTACTCAGATGGTTGTACCCTTTTGTGGACAAAGGGACATATTTTGCAGAAGCAGAAGTAACTTTTCTCTCAGCCTCAGTGTCATTCTGTACATTCAGTGCCTGCTTAATGCAATACATACTTCCATTTTGTTTTATAAAATTATTTGTTGGTGAAATCAAATCAAATAGTTTTCCTTATTATGAATTAGCAAATGTTGAACTATTTTGGTTTTAAAATGCCTGTTCACTATTTGGAGTTATAGGCTTTGTGAAAGTCAGTTGTGACTCAGTGGGAAGAGCTTGATCTTGAAAATTTTGAAGACTTTTTATTTGATTATTTATTTCATTCATAAAGGATAAAAAGATGTTAACAGTGTCATAAAGTTAAACATACAAGAAATTAATGAAAAGGAGCAGAAAGAAGAGACATTTTGTGTTATCTGCCCCCTTTTCCAGACATTAGCACTGATAGTTACTTTAAAACATTTCAAACCAATACATTTCATTTCAATCACAAATATTAATCAATTGCAAAGATAAAACTGAAGACTTGAAGCTTTTAGATTTCATTTTTATACATTTGTCTGTTTGAATTTTGTGCATGTTATTTTTGGTCATTTGGCATGCTTTTAAAGACAGATTTTATATTTGTTAAGTCTGCCTTTGATGATTTGTTTTTACAGACTGGTGCTAACATCGTTCACCATGTCTAATGAGCAGACGCCACTGCTCACCTCTGGGATGTGTGGACTGACCAGAGCGACCTGCGGCATGGCCCCTGAGGTCTCCCCCGAGTCCAGTCCTCAGTCCAGTCCTCAGTCCAGCCCGGCCTCGCCCACCAAAGACCCACGAAGACTTAATACTTTCTTTGGAGTCATGGTGCCAACTATCCTGTCCATGTTTAGCATCGTGCTCTTCCTCCGAACTGGCAAGTGGTAGATTGTAATTATAATGGTACAGAGCAGAACTGGCAGTACAATGGTGATTGAATTAAATCCCATTGTAAAGGGAAGTAAATGGAAAATAGCTATGCATGCATTTAAGTAGCATTAACATAATCTGGAAAAAAAAAAAGTTTCTTATGTACCAAAAACTTCAAACACTATTATGAATGGTAAAAAGTTCTCAGAAACTCCTATAGTATATCTTGTTTTAAATTGTTAATTGCTATGACAATGTTTCATCATTCTGAAACCCATGGATAGTATGATTCTTTTTTAGAAGGTAGTATTTCAAGCTTTTCTCAAATGTTTGGGTTCCTGGACAATTTCAGAATGCACTCTGAATAAATCTAAATGCATAAAAATCACATTAAAATGTTTTTGGTTTTACAATGTTTTAATGCTCTGGGATGATTCAGACTAATGTGATTTCTGTCTGACAGGGTTTGTGGTTGGTCATGCGGGGCTCCTGCAAGGTCTGTTAATGGTGGTTGTAGCCTACACCATCATCTCTCTCACGATCCTGTCCATCTGTGCCATCTCCACCAATGGAGCCATAAAGGGTGGAGGAGCATACTGTATCCATCAGACATGCTGTACAAAATATACTTGTAGCCCTGTATTATATGAGAAGGGGTAGAAAAAGTAACTAATTACAAATACTCAAGTTACTGTAATTGGGTAATTTTTTGTAGTTTTGGAGCAAATTTTTTAAACTGCAATTGTAAGTATCATTACTGGCATGTAATTGTATTAGTTCCTTCATAATCGTAACAGTTACTGAGTACAGCACATGTCTGGAATCATGTCTCACTGCTGTCTCTGCTTTTGTTTCCACTTACAAACACACATAACAGAAACACATCTCCTGCCCTGATTGACTTTAGCACAAAGAATATGTGGATTATAGTATAAACAACTTTATTCAGTGTTAAACAGTTAACTTTGGTAATTGTTAATAAACAACTAATCTGCATTAAAATGTAACTAGTAAATAATATTTAAGTAGTATTTATTTTGCATAATTATTACCTTTTGGCAGCAGTATTTGTAAATTATGTATTTTTAGCCACATAACTGTACTTTTACTTGTATAGAAACTTTCCCAACCATATAAGCACATGTGAAGGCTCCTTCACTGACTATAAACAGACATGATCAGTCGGTCACTGGGCCCAGAGTTTGGAGGCAGCATTGGTCTGATGTTTTTTCTTGCCAAAGTTTGTGCTTGTGGAGAATATGTTCTTGGTCTCGTTGAAGCCATTTTGGACGTGTTTGGATCTGACCCAGGTATGTTTTCATTAAGGGAGCTTATCTGAAGGTTGGTGGTTCAATCCCTCCTCTGACCACGGTATTCTGTTTTTGTGTTTTTGAGCAAGACATTTCGCCATCTTTGTTACACTTTTAACTTGAATAACCTAGTAAAACTTAATTGAAAAAATGCCCTAAATTACACTTGTTCATAAATGTCCCTCTTGTAGACTCCTCGGAGAGTGTGCGGGTGCTGCCTCAGGGGTACTGGTACACGATCCTGTACTCCTCTGTGATCCTGCTGTTCTGTCTGATTGTGTGTCTTGTGGGGGCACACATCTATTCGCGCACGGCCTTCGTCATCCTCATCGTGGTCACTGTTTCTTTGCTGTCCGTGTTCATCAGCTCTGTGGCTGTCAGACCCATGAGCTTCAACATCACACACCCAGGCCCAGCCAATGTTACCCTGCACATCAATGCTAGCTACACAGGCTACAGCGCCAAGACTCTCCGGGACAACCTCTACTGTGAGTCTGTAGTTTGGATCTCAGATTTAAGTTAATTGATTTATGACTTTCATGTTTATTTATTTTTTTTATAATTTCCCTTTGCAGCTGGATATTCATTGGATTACAGCACCAACTCTATCATGTCCTTTGCTACAGTTTTTGCAGTCATGTTCACAAGTTGCACAGGAATCATGGCTGGTGCCAATATGTCTGGTGAGTGCTTAATGTATAATAAACCAAAAATGTATTTCTTTCACAGATTTTATTGGCTAATGCACAAGGATGTTGTCTGGATAAGGATAATGCCATTGGAATATCTGTATTTTAACTGAAAAGAAAATGGCATTTTTAAATGTCTATTGTTGCTGAGTAAGTGATGCACATTTGTCTTCAGTTGTCTTGTTTTCAATGTTTATACCATCTGTCCTTGAAGGCGAGCTGAAGACTCCAAGTGTTTCCATTCCCAGGGGCACCATTATAGCCGTCCTTTACACATTCACAGTCTATGTACTTCTCTTTATGATGGTCGCTGCCACGTGTGACAGGTACATTGAACGGACTGATTTATATATTGATTTAATTAAATTAACATTTCATATAATATTTGTATTGATTACAAAATATAGGACTTTGTTGATTCAAGATTATGGGTTCCTACAGAAGATAAACCTCTGGCCACCGTTTGTGACTACTGGCATTTACTGTGCCTCTCTGTCAGCTGCTATGTGTGCTATGATCGGAGCATCACGTATACTCCATGCTCTCGCCGTGGATCATCTCTTCGGTAAGAAGTGAATCAGAGACAAATATTTCTTCAACATCAAGTCCTCACACTTGTTTTTGCTCTAGGCTTACCTTTAGCCCCGGCTGCTGTCAAGTCCAGCTCTGGGAACCCATGGGTGGCAGTGCTGTACACCTGGGCTCTGGCTCAGGTCTGTTTATTTAGTGTTAGTGTCACAGCAGTCGCACATTTTGTGGTGAACTGATTTTTTGTGTGTATTTTTAGAGTGTAGTATTTGCAGGTCAGCTGAATGCCATAGCCAGTCTGGTGACAGTTTTCTACCTTCTGGCCTTTGCTGCAGTGGACTTGGCTTGTTTGGCTCTTGAGTGGGCATCAGCACCAAACTTCAGGTAAAATGCCATGGTATTTCTAAATCTGCAAATCTGCATTATTTGTTGCAATTTGGGTTCATCTAAATTTTATGTTACAGATGTTCATACTGTCAAATGAAATTACTAATATTCAAGGGTTAAACCAAAATATGTAAAAACTAAAATGGTTCACTGATTTCAAATGTAAATAAGTACTATTGTCTTTGGTTCTTGTTTCTAAATATTAAGGAACCATAGTATTTCAGTTTTTTATTAAAATAGTTATTCTTGTCTCATCTGCCTTTTTACAGACCAACGTTTCAGTACTTTTCGTGGCACACTTGTCTGCTGGGCATCCTGAGCTGCCTCGTCATGATGTTCGTCATAAACCCGGTGTACTCATCGGGCAGCATCGTTCTGCTGTTGATCTTACTGCTTTTCCTGCACTACCGGTCCCCCACCAGCAGCTGGGGCTACATCAGCCAGGCCCTCATCTTCCACCAGGTACTAACACAAATGTTTTTTTGTTTTAAAATACAAGTAATCATTTGAC
Source organism: Taenioides sp. WSHXM2023 (assembly GCA_029959045.1). Classification (NCBI taxonomy): domain Eukaryota; kingdom Metazoa; phylum Chordata; class Actinopteri; order Gobiiformes; family Gobiidae; genus Taenioides; species Taenioides sp. WSHXM2023. The sequence continues at coordinate 15,267,994 of CM057098.1, read as the reverse complement.
TAACAAAAATAATAAATGACCTCTCCAGTGGTTATAATGTGTTTTTGAAATTCTGCCACAAGCTAGTCACAAGCTATCACATGCCTGGATAAATGTTGTTGCTTTGGAAAGGGATGTTATATCTATGCAAATCACTACACTCTAGCAACAATTATGCATATAGCAAGCGCAGAATGGATAACAACATTTAAACATATTTAGAACAATTAGAAAAACACAGAAGGGGGTACGGAGTATATGCAACATGCTCTGTGAAGATCCCCATGAAGAAACTAGCATCCCCTTAGCCCATCCTATTATGGACATGGATTACATGTAGTGCTCTGTCTATACTTCTTTAAATTATTAAAGTGGTATTTTGAACTATGTTACAAGTAAGAAAAATCTAAAAAAAAAACACTCTGAATTATTTCAACTCTAACCCACAAATAAAATGAACCTTGTCACATTGCTATCTATGTTCAGGTTCGTAAGTACCTACTGATGCTGGATGTGAGAAAAGACCATGTGAAGTTTTGGAGGCCCCAGGTTCTGCTGATGGTGGCCAACCCGCGCTCATCCTGTCAGCTCATCCTGTTTGTGAACCAGCTGAAGAAGGGAGGCCTGTATGTGCTGGGCCACGTGCAGCTGGGAGATCTGGGTAATAATCTGACACAATGGACATCTGCAACTAGTGTTATCAAATTATATTTATATTACACAACCACTTATCTGTATGTCTAAAGTCAACCCTAGAGAAACAATATGGCACAATGTATGCGGTAACATCTCTTCTATTTCAATTCTATTGCTACTTTAAAGTATTACATATTTTTTTGCTTAGATAAATGTAGATTGTGATCAGTTTATTAAGAATTAAGATTTTAAACCTGAATAATGGTAACTGTTTTAATGTTTATGTTTTTCTCTAAATAATTAGATTTACATGAAATAATGGAACACAGTGAAATCCAAAAATAGAAGTCCTTAAGTCAGCAAGTCTGTATTTTCAGACTCACTGCCATCAGATCCAGTGCAGCAGCAGTACAACTTCTGGCTCAGTCTTGTGGATAAACTGGGAGTTAAAGCTTTTGTGGACCTGACCCTGTCTCCATCTGTCCGGCAAGGAACACAGCACCTCCTGCGCATCACAGGATTAGGTGAGCACGTGTTTGTATGATACCATTTTTTATATGTGATGTGTTGTTAACTTACTGTCTTGTTAACTTAGTGATGTTAACTTACTCCTCAAAGTTAGAATAATGGGTAATGTGGGTTTAAAAGAAAAAACTGTTGATTTCAAATGTAATTCTTCATTTAATGTGCATTAATTGCACTCTGTTTCTGTCTCAGGGGGGATGAAGCCCAACACCCTGATCCTGGGTTTCTACGACAGCTGTATTCCTGAGGACTTCTTCCTGCAGGACTCAGCCTTCTGCAGTGCCTCTATGGAGCAGGGCACTGAGGAGGAGTATAACTTCGGGGTGGACCTGCCCTCACTGCAAGCTCATTTCCCCCCAGTGCGACACGTAGAGAGCCCCCGATGGCTCTCCCCCGAGGAGTATGTGGGCATTATTTCAGACGCTTTAAAGATGAACAAGAACGTGTGTCTGGGACGATACTTCTTCCAGTTGGAGGGTGAGGAGAAGGATAGTAAAGTGGATGGATCTAACCGTACCATCGACGTGTGGCCTTTGAATCTGCTGCAGCCCGACAGCTGTGATTATGAGGATGTGTGCAGCCTGTTTCTGCTACAAATGGCTTGTGTCTTAAACATGTCCACTAGGTGGCGCCATGCTTGCATGAGGATCTTCCTGAATGTGGAGACCAAGTCGGGCAGTCAAGCCTGGGTGGTGAATGAGGAGACTTTTCGGGAGCTGCTGAAAAAACTAAGAATCAGAGCCTCAATTAAGATTGTCCCTTGGGACTCAGTAGTGCACCATGCTCTGCCTCAGGGGGGGCAGTCCCAACCCCTGTCTGAGGGTTTTCTGACTGCTGTCAACACCCTGCTCAAAGAGCACAGCTTACAGGCTGCAGTGCGCTTCCTGTACCTGCCCCACCCCCCGGCCCAACCTGGCCAGGCCCAGCAGTACATCAGCCAGCTGGAGACTGTTACTAACGGCCTAGGACCAACGCTGCTGATCCACGGTGTTACCCCAGTCACATACACGGACCTCTGAGAACTGTCCTACAGGTACATGCTATCTGTACTCACTCACTTCACTGTAATAGGTGCCAAAGAGGCACCTGTCATTCTCCTACAATGATGTGGACTTTAACATTCAACCACTTTAAACAAATAGGATATGTCCTAATACTTGAAGATTGTGGCTTTCCAGACCAAGAACTAACATCTGCGTATATTGTATAGACTAATATATAAATGACAACATTCAGGGCAGTGCCAAAGACTCATTCCTTTTAAACTGATGTAACTGTTGTTAAAACATTTAAATTGTGTTTGATTAAAAGGGAAACATTTGACAAAGGCGCATGCAGTTAAAAGTAAATAAAACAATAATTATTAATGTTTTAATTGAACAGCAGAAGTCATGTTAGTGATTATTCCTCCTTTTCCAGAATCTTATGTTTATCATTTTCACATGGGCTCACGTGCGAGGTTTTTCTTAACTGTCGTATCAAAAAAGACGACATCCGCAACCAGTCAGGCAGCAGAACAGTGACAGCCAGACTCTACAAAACATAAATATTACAATTACAACTACCCTGTGAGAGCTTAGTCCATACTCCGGCGTTTCTGTACACTCGATAAGATATACCTGTAATGCATGGGACAGACAACCGCTGGTGTAGCTGGAATAACCCACAGTGTTTAAAGCTTCATCAGCAAATTCTTGAGCACTTTTTATGAAGCGGTTGACAGGTATATGTTTAGTCATGTTAGTCGACACTAACATGGGGGCCACACACTAAAAGAAAACAATTGATTAATACATATTTTGTATGTATGTTTCTGTTTACTTCTAACTTGGATCTTATGAACAATCCAAAATGGTTACTTGACCAGTACCTGAACAATGATTCCCTTTGATTTATACTCGGCATGAAGACACTGAGAAAAATATGTCACAAAAAGCTGAAAAGAAATGGACAATGGAAAATAAGTAAAGTACATTTTAGGATTCTGTTACAGTTACTGAAATGTTAAATACCTTTGTTGAAGAATAAAGGGAGAGCAAAGGCTGTGGACGGACACCAGTTTCAGATGAAATGTTGATAATTAAACCTCGTCCTCTGAAAAGACAAACACAGGTTAGACCATAGACTCTATTAGAGTCAGTATAAATATTTGTATTTACTTTTACCTCATAACCATATGTGGCAGAACAAGCTTGCTCATCTGCAAACCACATAAAAAAATGTAAGTAGAATTTAAACAGTATATGAGTATTTTTGCGAGAGCGGTGGTACCTGAGTAATAGACAGCATGTTACAGTTGATAATGTCAGTGATTTTCTGAGGACAAGAAATCAGTTAGCAACTTCTTTGTATTTATGTTTATGTTCAGGCCCAATTTATGACACACCTTGTGAGCATCGGGTGTCTCCAGGAAATAGGCAAAGTGTTCAGAATAGGCCATTCCTACATTATTAACTATAAATGGCACAAACACAAAAGACGCAGTCTTAAAAGACGCAATCAAAAAGATCAGTTTATACACTTTAATGCCACACAAAAGCCATACCCAGGATGCCTATTTCCAGATCTTTCAGCGCCTTGGCAATTTTAGGATAGATTTTATGTCCATCAGTAAAGTCCACTCTGATGGTGCAAGTCTGTCTGCCATAAATCTCCCCTAAAAGAGAATAAAAATAAATTGCAAATAATACAAAAATAATAAAAAACATTGTAACATTTCGTATATATTTACCTATCACTTTAGCCACTGTCTGAAGCTTGTCTTCTGATCGACTCAACAATACAATATCCAGACCTCTGCGTGCCAGCTGCGAGTAGACAGACTGGTTTAGTGGCACTTAAGAAACGTTTAATTAACAAAATAATAATTACCTCAATAGCATATGCTTTGCCAATGCCAGAGGTGGCACCTGTCACCACTGGGTAAAACAATATTACATTAAGATATTAGATTTATTCAGTGCACCTTTGCACCACAATAAAAACTCACAGTTGCAAAAACATCCTGTTGTTTAGCATCTTTTTGAACTGCAAACGCATGTTTTATTGTAAAGTGTCTTACCAGCCCATTGGCCATATCTTCTTAAATCCACTTGCCAAAACTGAGATAAAATATATTGTCTGAACCCTTGCCAGCATCTCCAGAGCAGCCCAAGCACGTGCCACAGCACTGACAACCCTCCGATTATGGCCAAAGTGTCCGACAGCTGCATGGTGCACAGGCAAGTAAAGTAGGTCAGAAATTAGACTTTAAAGAAATGTTTTGAATGGACAAGATAACAAACTGCCCCTCCCAGTTGTCCTACTCCTGTTGCTCCACCCATAATTGTCATCAGACACTTCATAAATCCTCACTGGACAATTCAGTTAGTGTTAGTGTTTCATTTAGTTTCATGAATCATTCATCACTTGGACCCTTTGCTGAGAGAGTAAAAACTGATAAGACAGCAAGCAACCAACATGGATACTGTATTAGTACAAGTGATGCTCCAGCTGTGTGTGTCATGACATAATGGCTCTACATTGTGTAGGCATGTAATCACCCAAAAAATGTGGGGAGATAAAAACCGTTACAGTAGATAAGGCCATGTAATTGAGACAGTGTGTCACGTTTTATGTAGACAGAAACTGTTCTGGTTCAAGTGACTCAAGTCAACTCATGTCTCTTTGTTGATAAGCTTTAAATTCACTGATAAATGCAGTTTTATGTTTTTACATGATAAGGATATGCCATTGAAAGAACTGATCAATTTAAGCTTATTATAAATGATCCAGTTTTATCTAGAGCCAGAAGAGGGCGCTGTTGTGCCCTCGCGTAGCTCAAGCATACAGACTGTGAGCATAACTCATGTTTTACTGTATTTAGCGGCCTATATTACCAGGTATCTGCTTGCGCGTTATATGACATTAATTTTAAATAAATCCACTGATATAAGTTGGCTTCCTCTGGGTGTGTTACAATAAAAAAGTATTAAATGTAATACTAAATTACGAAATGTAAAGTTTTATAATTTGTTCCTCATTTTCAGAGCCAGAAAACCTTAGTTGAAACATTATTGATAGTATCTTAACTTCTTGGGCATGAATAATGAAATTAATAAAGAAGTTTGTGTACTTGCTTACTAAGAATGTGAATAATGCATTCATCTGCTTTTGCCTTTCTGTTTTTTTGGGGTTTTTTTTCATGCAATATTTGTTCTCTTCACACACGCCCAAGGACACAACAGCAGTACACAATGATCAAAGCTGGGATGAAATACAAACATTTTGTATTTCTACTCAATGTTTGAAATCTTTCTATTACATCAAAGATAAAGTTGATGGTTTGATCCAGTATTATTTTTTAGAAATGGTCAGAGACTAAATTCTGCTTAATACCACTAAAATATGCAGTTACATGTGTGATTAGTAATAGCTTCTAGAGACAGTGGTAGACGGTCACGGGATGTACTGCTGTAACACAATCAGTGAGAGATAAAAAGATTGAGTGCACTGTTTAATGATAGACAGGACGCGGGTACTTTGAATTATCAATAGAATCGTATCTCTGAGCAAAAGCCACAGAGAGAACACCACCTGTGAGGAGAAATACAAGAGACACTGTATGAAGACACAAGATTTGATTTAAATGACAATGTGTTTTTCAGATTTGAACATGAAACTTTTTCCATCAACAACAAACAAGTTAACTGTAGGAGAATTGTGTCAAATCCAACCGGACTTCTATTGAATATTGTGGACACATCATCATGTTAGGGTCACCACAATGATTGGAAAAATAATAATAATAATAATAATAATAATAATAATAATAATAATAATAATAATAATAATAATGAAACTTAAAAAAAATACGGTATAGATCAATCTAAAACTTTTACAAGAAGGGCTATTATTTTATTCATGTATTTTATCTTTTAAATGTTTAGTTTCGATTCAAATTTCAGTACGAAATCTGGCTATTGATTTATTTATTTGACAACTCTGTACAAAGATACACCTTCTAAATACCTCAGGACATTTTTAACGTTCCTTTTTACAGGTGTTCCTGAACTTCCTGGAGACGGCACTGGCACAGATTAGTTTGATATCAGCTAATCATTTAAGTCAGGTCATGAGAGAAGCAAATGTCTAAGCTCCCAGTGACCTCACCGCGTGTTTGATTAATTAATTAAAGGTGACAAACTAATTCACCAGAGAAAGTGAACGATTCCAGGAGTCGGCTTACAACTTTACCAGACACATTTATACACACACGCACGCACGCACGCACGCGCACACACACACACACACACACACACACACACACACACACAGTGAGTCCTAATAAATTAAATAAATAAGACATTATTCTGATGAAGCAGGAAAACTCAAAATCTCCATTGTCGTGGTCATAATTGTACAGTATATCCAGTACAGTTAGACTGATGGTTACAAATAATGTTGTATATTGTACTTTGTGAGCTGCACTGTTGATCCCAGTTTAAATGCAGTGAAATGTGTTGTATAGTGGCACATATGTGCAGCAGTGCGGTCCTGTGCGGTACTGTGACCTTGTGTTGCTGTGATCTCTGTCAGTCTCTATCAGAGATGTGCCTAAGAGGCTTGAGGCACCAATCAGTTTAGCACTACCTCACCTCACTAATCTGATTACTTCAACAAGGTTGCTATAAAAGACCAGAGCAACTGCATACTTCTACTATCACTTTTACTATATTATGCTTATTCTATTGTATTTATTCTCATTCTGCTAAAATATATTTCTGATTTAGCCCCAATACTGTGCTTAATATAATGTTCATAATTAAATACTTAATTCTAGGTCAAATGAGTGAAGCTTACTACAAGATATTTTGTCTTTACCTCAAAATCTTTGAATCTTTATTATGTTATAATCATATCCATACATGCATAATTACATGTATGTTTTACAAAATGGTTTGAATACTGTGCTTTATAATGTATAATTGGGTCTTGTGGTTAGTTATATTATAGAATGTATCTGTATTATAGATGGAAATTAAAATGGGCAAAAAATGATTGAATAGCACATGACTTAGTTGATGTTGTATGAACAGAGCTGTTGTCTCACAGACCTGGATGTTCTATTAGTGTTACTGCTCAGGGTTATGTGAGGCAATAGTCTAAGTACTTAACTCCATGTATTTAGGGCAGTTTCTCTAAACACTGATGACTAATATGAAAAGGCTACATGGTCACTCTGTAACTGGTCACGTTGTTGAACCTTACCATTATTTGTTAGGGATCATCTCCAAAAATTTGCTTTATTAATCTTATGTCTTAACATCATTTCAACTGACAACAATCACATCTTTAGGGTTGAATAATGGCACCACTTTCTGAAGCTATAGTGAAAAAAACATACTTTGGTATAGGTCTACTGACAAAGAAGACCAACTTTGTGCCAGTTTTTGATTCATGTGGATGGGCCCAGTAATTATGGTGATATTAAACATGAATCAAGTCTGCAACAGCAATGCAGTTTAACAAAATCTATACAATCCTGACCTATCCTGGATCTCAATATTAAAATACTATGTTGTTATGTCGTATGAACACAAACTATTAACAAACTAATCAATACAATCTGCAGTAAACTATTTGAAATGCGTTTAAATCAGAGCTCTTTCCACATATTGCCACACATTTACAATAGTATCTTTTCCTATTATTATTAGTTATTGTTCATATTAAACATTTGCTTAACTCAAACAAAATGGTGGCCACAGTTGGTACTTTCTCCACTGCCTCCACCCCCTCGCTGTGGTGTGGATTAAGAGCTAAGGAAGGCTGAGAAGTCAAAGCTTCCATGTCCTCCACTCTTCCTTTCCTTCTACATGTCCTTCTCTGACAATTGTCTGCAAGTGATTTTTGAACCAATGTGACGAGCAGAGCCCGGCTGGTGCCTCTTCACTGGGGCTACACTGTATTTGGGTTGGTCTGACTCCACAACTGGTCAAATCTGAACCTGGATTTCACGACTGGAGATGTATGTTTTGGAGATGTGATACTTCTTTTTGATAGAAGACCAGAGAGGATCACAGCTGAATACTTGACATATTGGAACTTAAATGGTGCTACCCAACCAGAACCTTGAAGGTAAGAACTTGGCATATCTGATATTTTCTGTTCAGTGTGATCCAATAGACAGAAGATTTAGGTCTGTATTTGTTTAGATTAATTACAACAAAGGTCTATGTACATGCTATTTGATGCAACCTTTTGATGTTCGCAAAGCGCTGCAAGAACAGAGCAACAATATTCAAGCCTGGGCTCCTCTTAACCTATTAGTAAAAGATAAGCCATTGTCAGCATTAGCCCCATTAGGAGCTTGTCAGACCATGGTACTTTGAGAACCTTACCTGAGGTAACCTATATTTAATGTTACGCACAGATTGCACTGGAGCAAACGAGACTTTATACGGATATGCTGAGTGGTGTCAATTGATGTTATTCAACATGAATTTACATATACTTTTAATTTGAAATTGAAATTCACAATTTTTTTTATTTGTAATTTTGAAAAGCTGGAATCCATCTACAGATATATTTAAACTCTATGTTATCTAAATATTCATCATGAAGTTTTAATATCACAATAAAGGAATCAGTTGATTGACTATTTAATCTGACTGAGAAGTCTTTGATAAGACAGCTAAAGCTCAAGTCCAGATTTAGGTCCACGTTACCTGGCACCAAATTTCAAACTTTTTGTCCTTCACTGACTTAATCAGCTTAAGGAATGCACAGGTAACACTAGATTCACAGAACAGTGTCCTCAGGTCCTCAGGTGCAGGTGTTCAGACTGTCCCTAAAGATCATTAAATCATTAATGTCTTATTTGTTTATTGCAGTGATGGCCTGGGAACAAGAGTCTCACTGAGTGCATAAGGAGACCTCCTCCTCCACACAGACAGCTGCTGCCATAGTGAATCATCCTCCAACATCACACAGAGAAGATGGGCACTCAGTGGGACCCTTGCCTTCTCCACAACCTCTCCTTCCACCCGCGATGGGGATCTCAGCCAGCCATGGACCACAAACAAAAAAGACCTTTACACCACAAAAGGAACTGTTATCAGAATAGTCTATGGGAATCACTGTCATTATTATTATCATCATCGCTAACACCACAGCGGCCATTACCCCAAGTGAAACACACTGGGTCTACAAACTTCAAACTCCTATTCATCTTTGTATCACTATCATTTCTACCATGTCAAGCCTGGGCCACGACCTTTAAAATGGCCCTGGTTGGACCTTGGAATTGTGATATTCTATACTCCAAAGCCCTCCCTGATGTAGCAGCACGTCTTGCCATTGCACGCATCAATAAAGACCCGTATCTGAACAAAGGTTACTGGTATGACTACACTCTGATCACTGAGAACTGTAAATCATCCCGAGCCCTGGCCCGCTTCGGGGAGATGGAGGGCTATGGTTCTGCTTTCCTGGGACCAGCCAACCCCGCATACTGCTCCTCTGCTGCTCTGTACGCAAAACAGTGGGATGCAGGGTTACTCTCATGGGCGTGTCTCAAGCCTAACATGGAACACATGCATCCAAACTTTCTGCGCCCATTGCCATTGTCATCCCAAATTCTATTCAATGTGTTGAGGTACTTCAAGTGGGCACATGTGGCTGTAATCTCAGAGGAGACTGATATTTGGGAGGCCACAGGGTATGAGCTGGCGTCATCTCTCAGAGCTCTTGGTTTGCCTGTTAAACCTGTTGTAGTGATGCAGGGGGACAAAGATGGACCTCGGCGAGCCCTGACTAGAATAAGAGAGACTGATCGTGTGCGAGGTGAGTTTGAACACCCTCCTATTATCTCTAATGAACGTACAGTGTGTAATTACATTCTTGTACCTCTCTCTCTCTCTCTTTAGTGGTTGTCATGTGCATGCCCTCTGTGCTAATTGGAGGCCAGGCTCAGTATCAGCTCCTGACCACAGCTCTACACATGCGTATGATTGACCGTGGATATATTTTTATCCCCTATGACACCCTTCTCTACTCACTGCCCTATAAGGACGTGTCTTACCCTATGTTTGCCAATGACACCAATCTCCGGAAAGCTTACGACGGCGTCCTCACCATCACAATGGACTCTGGAAAAATGGATTTCTTTAAGGCCTACAAAGATGCACAAGAAAAGTATGAGATTCGCAGCAGCTCAGAACCAGAGAATGTAAGTTATTGCAATAAATACAATGAACATTTGGAGACTGTTTACAGTTTTATCTTATGTATCTTATGTTTTCCAGGTATCTCCATTCTTTGGGACAATATACAACATGATGTACTTCACAGCCATGGCAGTGGAGCAAGCTCGGGTAAACAGTGGCCGCTGGGTGAATGGAGAAATCCTTGGTTACAATCAAGGAAGCTTTGATTTTCAAGGTTTCAACCAACATCTCCAAGCTGGTAGAAATGGTCAAGGCATGCAAGCCAGATTTGTAGTGCTGGACTACAGTGGCATGGGCACAACTCTGTACTCCACTCATGCTTTGGAAGCTATTCATAATGACGGGAAGACAGGAAGTTTGAAGTATCTAGGCCGTTCCATACATTTTGCAGGCAGCACTCCTTACACAGATTCAAGTTGTTGGTTCAGTCCATACTTTGCCTGTTCAGGTATTTGCTCATTTCATATTAATCTTACTGCCTGTTTTTTTGTGAATTTAACATGAGCTTTTTTGCATCACAGGGATGGATCCAGTCACACAGTTGTTCTTGTTCTTCTTTTTCTTTGCATTGGCGGGAGGAGCCACAGTTAGCCTGTTTTTACGATTCAAGTAAGCATGGCAAAGCACATCTCTTTAAGCTTCACAATTAAAGTTATAACTTGTTGTTCTGGGGGTAATTTTAGGCGAAGTGGGCGAGTTGGGCTCAGTTTTGGAGGTAGTAATGGTGGATCTCCCAAAGTGGTACTCTCACTGGATGACCTGGTTTTTATCAATACTCAGCTCAGCAAAAGGGTAATTATTATTTATTTATTCATTATTACTTACTGGTGAATTTGTGTTGTGAGCTGTGCATTTATTCTTTGACTTGAGCAGAAACTTGCAGATGAAAGCCTTATGAAAAGTCAGATTGATATGAAGACCCCTCACTATTCTGTGTCAGGCAGGAGTTACATGGCATCCACTCCGGAAAGCTCAAATGTTGCAGTTTTTGAAGTAAGAAATGGCTGCCTTATAGTTATGTCCTTAGTATATATGTATGTGTTACTTATTTATTTTTGCTAAAATGTCTTGATTCCTAGGGCGATTGGGTTTGGTTGAAAAAATGTCCCACTCAGGTTAAAAGCGTAAATAATGCAACAGAGGATATCTTTGTTACGGTAAGCAATATAAAATATTATTATTATTATTATAATCTACTACATGCTAAAAGTGCAACACAAGTAAGGCAATATATAACAGAAGGATGGCTCTCTTTTTCCAGCTCAGAGACATGAGACATGAGAACCTAAACTTGTTTTTGGGACTGTTTTTGGACTCTGGGATTTTTGGAGTTGTGACTGAACACTGTTCTCGGGGCAGCCTGGAAGACCTACTCAACAATGAAGAAGTGAGACTCGACTGGATGTTCAAATCGTCTCTGTTAATGGATCTGATTCGGGTACAAGACTTGATCAATGTCCATTTGCTTGAATCCAAAGCCCTTTAACTTCATAAATATATGTATTTATTGTTGATTTCACCAGGGGATGAAGTACTTGCACCACCGGGGCATTGTTCATGGGCGGCTCAAGTCCAGAAACTGTGTTGTTGATGGCCGCTTTGTGCTGAAGGTCACGGATTATGGATTCAATACAATATTACTGACCCAGAACATCTGCGAAGATAAAGAAAAACCTGAAGGTGAGCCATCCATCCATGATTGTAGAAACCCTTTACAGATGCCACAAATGTACAAATACTTAGTTGTGAAATTCTTCTTTATTTTTAGATATGTTTTGGACAGCCCCTGAGTTGCTTCGTAATTCAACAGCAAGAAAAAAAGGCAGCTTTCCGGGAGATGTTTACAGCTTTGCCATAATTATCCAGGAAGTTATTAGCCGCTCTGCTCCTTTCTGTATGCTCGACATGCCAGCCACAGGTAAGCAAACCAACAGTGCACATACCCTGCTGATAAATGCTGATACAGCACAAATGTACCAAGTTTTATGCTTTTGTCCCTTGTAACGACAGAAATTATCAGCAAGATCAGAGAACCTCCGCCATTATGCCGACCGACAGTGTCTGTGGATGAGGCTCCGCTGGATGTGATTCAGGTGATGAAACAAGCCTGGAGCGAGGAGGCAGAGAAAAGACCGAACTTTGAGGACATATTCAAGCAGGTAAATAACAGATGTATGTGGCTAGCTGATCAGACAATGATTTTGAGAACATGAAAACATGTCAGTCAGTTCATATTTTTTTTTATATTTTAGTTCAAGAACATCACAAAGGGAAAGAAGACCAATATAATTGACTCTATGCTACGCATGCTGGAGCAGTACTCCTCAAACCTAGAGGATTTGATCAGAGAGAGGACAGAGGAGCTAGAGGTAGAAAGACAAAAGACTGATAAGCTGCTGGCTCAGATGTTGCCCAAGTGAGTCTCTAACTGCCTTCCAATTAGCCATATCAAATACAAAATGTTCAATATTTACATATTCAGTATGGCTAACATATAATTGTTTATTGACATGGGTGTATCTCTTAGGTCTGTGGCTCATTCTCTAAAACTGGGCAAACCTGTAAAGCCAGAGTATTTCGATGAGGTTACATTGTACTTCAGTGATATTGTGGGATTCACCACTATCTCAGCTCTGAGTGAGCCCATTGAGGTAGTTGATCTACTGAATGACCTCTATACCTGTTTTGATGCCATCATCGGTTCACATGATGTCTATAAAGTAAGTGGAATCCTTTGTGGTCCTTGAGCTCTCTATATCTATAACACAATCATTACCATTTTGTTCATGTGATTTTCAGGTGGAAACTATTGGAGATGCTTACATGGTAGCGTCAGGGGTCCCAAACAGGAATGGAAATCGTCATGCGGCAGAGATGGCCAACATGTCTCTGGATATCTTGCACTCCATTGGGACATTCAAAATGAGGCACATGCCTGAACTCAAAGTCAGGATTCGAATCGGCCTCCACTCTGGTATGTATCAAGCTTTAAATTTGCTTTAGTTTATTTTTGTAAGATAAAACCTCATGTTCCAGGACTAAGTATTCTGAGCATTGCACCACTCAGTTTTAATTGCTGAATTTTGAAACAGGAAGTGAAGTACACAAAGTATCAGGTAAAATATATTAAAGTGAGAAGACCGTTCCACAAGAATGGCTAATGCAGCTTCTCAAGCTGCCGAGGCACAGGGGTATTTTTACTTCCTTTATCCATGTCTGGAAACTATTCCTAGTACACGGAACGTTATCCACTTAGTGGTGGCGTCATCCAATTAACACACTGTGCACTCTACATTCTGAAATCATATGCCCTCTACAACAAAGGGTTTTTTTTTTTAGAAATGAGGTTTGTCACTACATTTTTAAATAAAAAAATAAAATTTTCAATTGTATTGAGAAATTTAAAAATCATATAAATAACAGGAGCCCCTGTATTCTGTTTCAGGCCCGGTGGTAGCTGGAGTAGTGGGTCTCACTATGCCACGATACTGTCTGTTTGGGGACACAGTCAACACTGCTTCACGAATGGAGTCCACGGGGTTGCGTGAGTATCTGAACGCTACATTGTAGAGTGACCGTCTCTAATGGTATTTTAATCCAAAAAGTTATAAAGCTGCGCCCCCTGCAGGGGAGCACATGTAAGATAGTTGTATATTTGCTTGAGGTGCACTGGGCGTGCACTTCGTACTAATCTTTTAAGGCTATCAGCAGAATTAAAGCTCAGTGTGAAGTTTCTTTTAACTGTTTAGCAACCCCTCAACCCCATTTTACAATTTTATATTTAACACCAATTACAAGGACAATGCTAATTTAGCCCCAAATTAGAAATGAGATATTAAATATATTTTATTTACTTTATTTTGACTCTTTAACTTATATTATATTACATATTTTTATATAAAGAGGTAACAGTAATTTAGCATAGTGTGAACCATTGCCACCTAGTAGATAATGTGAATGTCAGCTACCTACTAATTTTAAGTAGTGATTAATACATTTTTTTTTGTAAAAATAATAACAGATTTGTGTGTATTGGCAGCTTATCGAATTCATGTCAATCAAAGCACAGTTGATGTTTTGAAGAGCTTGAAGCTGGGATACAAGATTACCACAAGAGGCCTGATAGAGCTAAAGGTAAAATCAATAAACATGCTTCACTATCATATTTATCATGTGCACAATGTCCTTGTGCAGCACCTCTCAAATGTAAATGTGTTTGCGTTCAGGGGAAAGGCATTGAAAACACATACTGGTTAGTGGGGAGAGAGGACTTTACCAAACCACTGCCTATTCCACCTGACCTTCAAGGGTACATGTGCTTTCTATCTGATGTATGCATCAGTGTGTATATGATCAAATCAGTACATTTACATCGTAATTCTTTGTTACAGGGGAACTAACCACGGTATTAGTTTAGAAGAAATCCCAGTAGACAGACGGCAGAAATTTTTGGATCGACAAAAGAAGATGGGGTAAACTGACTATGACTCTTTTTTATAAACAAGTGTCCCCACAAACTCCAGGACAAAGCATGACAGCATGTGGAGAACATCAATCATGATGACGACAAGTGCATGAAGACATTTTTACATTGTCATCAAGTTTATATGTCAAGATCAAGCCCCCCCCCCCCACACACACACACACTCACACACAAAAACATTCTCTGTACGATTTTGCAAAGATTTATCCTCTGTGATCAGATTTTGACCATATTAACGATACAGTCAGTCTGTAGTTGGTACAAGTACACAAGGACTTTACCTAAATGTATCCATTTTAATTTAAACATCAAGTTTTCTGACAGAAAGCCTGTCAGAAAGGTTTCAAACTGTAATCAGTGAGGGTTAAACAGTCCATACATTCTTTTCTAAATGACATCTTTATGAGTGAAAACCCTGGTACGGTCACACATACAGAGCCTTCTGCTGTTCAGTACAGCCGGACAGTAAAGACATGGAGTTATCTTCTGTTCTTCTGAGCCCAAGACATGTTGAGAGGCATACTTATGGACCAAGGAGCTGTTTTCATTCATCCTCCAGGCCTTGGGGTACTCTGTCTATAGTTAGTTTGTTTTGTGCCCTGTATAGGTTGGGTGCTCCTACAGGAGTATTTTCTGCTTGGTTTCCCTTTACTCCAAACACAAAGGGTGTTCTCAGCTTAACAAGAGACATGGCTACAGTGAGCTCAAAGGGGCTTTTTCTGTTTAAGACATGTCCCACTCAGTTATGGCATCACTAAAGACACTGTGGCACTGAAGCAAGCAACAAGAATGTGTCATATTTTTTTAAGACAGGATCATCTTTGTCTTTTGTGTTTTTTCTTTCCTTTTTTCTCTGGAATAATTTTGTTTTTCTTGATCATGGACACTGCTTTTCCGGAATCAAAAATAACCATATTGATTTGTAAGTGGCTTAAGCTTCCACAGCAGTCAGTGGTAAATAACAGATAAAGGTGACACCAAGAACATGCATCAATACGATTAAGTTTGAAATTATTATTAATGTATATAATTCTCTCTAGGGTCTAATTCAATTTGCCAAAGAGGTAATGCTTCTGTATATAAATTGACTGAAATGGATTATGATCTGTAAATAAATATTTGTTATAGTGGAAATTATGTGTTTTTGTACTACTCAAAAATGGTGTGCAAAAATTGATCCATGTAAGCCCAGTCACTTAAATTACCCATAACAACCTATTACTGAGAGAGGCAACTGACAAAAGACAAGAGAACATTTTCTCTGGCTAAAAGATATATTGCGATAAATAAAGTCTATTTATATAGTATTTACTTCAGAAGTACCAGTGGGACCTTTACGTATGACCCCCATAATTTGCTGTTGCTTTCCTTGTGTCTTTACGCACACGGTGCGACACCCAGCGCGTGAACGTCTACATACCACACAGGCCCTGTGTATGCGGCGAACACGGTGTTCCTCTGCGCAACCCCTCACATATGACTGGCACCGGCTCCAAGGTGCCAGTCTCTCAGCGGAGTCAAGTTCGCCACGCGCACCGACAGAGCGAGCGGAAGTCTGTCAGCAATCTGTCCAAACTGATCAATGAAACCATAGGCCTATGTGCAGCCTACAGTAAGTGCAGGCCTATAATCAACTTAGTTTGTAATTTAATGAATAACATTTGAAGGAATACTGCAGGATAAATTATACACAAATTATATTAAAGTAAAAAATTGCTACCACTCTAGAGTTTATACTCGAGATTTTACATTACTTACAATAATAATAATTTAAAAAAAACAAAAAAAAAAAAAAAACAGTCGTGTCATTGTATTCTCATTATAGATCTACTACAGACATATTTGGGATTACGCTGGTCTAATAGCCACATGGCTGATAACGCATAGAAACAAGCTTTATTTTGAAAGGACGCCCAGAAGCCCCTCTGTGCCTGCTGCGTTTCGCTGGCGCTCGCACAGACTGGGCATCCTCAGAGTCAGACAGGTGGAGGAGACCGCACGGTGAAGGACTGGGCTGGGCTGCTGGACGAGCATCGTGGACGCCGCGTGCACGGTCTAGTGGCGGTGCGCGGACCCCTTTTGCCCAAAATGAACCCCTCAAACTTGCTCTGGTCCGTTTTCCCGTCATATGGACTCCTGGATGTGGGCACGAGAAGGACGAGGGATGTAGCTGATTCCTGAGGGCACCGCGTGGACTGTGGCGTTCCTGGGTGAATTTGATCGGCTTGTGATCGTCTCGTCCCGCCTTGGCTATGGAGAACCAGGCAGCCGAGCAGCACAGCTATGAGGACGTCCAAAAAAGCGGCTATCTCCGCAAACATAAATCAATGCACCGGCGCTTCTTCGTGCTGAGGGCGGCCTCGGAGCGTGGTCCCGCGCGTTTGGAGTACTATGAAAACGAGAAGAAATTCCGCTGTAAATCACCAGTGCCCAAAAAAGTGCTCAGTCTGGAGACTTGCTTTAACATCAACAAGCGGGCAGATTCCAAAAACAAACACATGATAGTGCTTTATACCCGCAGTGAGAGCTTTGCCATAGCGGCAGACAGCGAGGAGATCCAAAACGAGTGGTACCAGGCGATGCTGGACCTTCAATGCAACTGTAAGATTCACAGCTGGGATGTGGTCGGACTGGGTGGTTTTGCACCAGGCCTGACCTGCTCCAGTCTGTTTGTGCTTATAATGTGTCAGGCATCTAGCCTTATTTCACCACCATTTACAACGTGGCTCCATTTTATGTGAAGCATCTCCTGGTTATTCTAAACTGTGAAAATTGAACAGTGTGGTTCGGTTCAGGGCATTGGGTCATTAACCCTCCGTGATTGGGCGCAATATGCACCATTTGCATCAACATATTTTATTTTATTTATTTGCACTAGATTTTGTTCACTCGGTGCCTTAAATGGCATTGCTACATGTTGAAGAGCAGCTTGTTTTTCAGTGAGGCACATCCCATTTGCTGTGACGGTGTATTTTGCATGGCGCAGTGAGCATATAGCAACCATGCGAGGGACGCATCATACAGTAGTAGCCTATCGCGGTGCACTCCGCTGGAGCCGTGTTGTTGTTTTTCTGCACAGCTCTCTCTCTCCCTCGCTCTAGCTACGTTCGCCTAACCTACATTCGCGCTACACGCCGCTGCTAGGCAGGAGATGGCATCGCCAGTGCGCCTTCTTAGTAAAAAATGCATATCGTGTCAATAGTCCGGTTTTTACATTGTTATCCTTCGGATGGAGTAAAGCACCAGCGCCCATCCTCCCTGTTTTGACTCGTGCGCTTCTGTCAGACAGATAGAGCTTACCCACTTCGCGAGCGTTATGGTGTGATCTTAGAACTGAAGCGATGGAGGGAGCCCCCCATTTTATTCACGTTTGCCTTTCACGAATAACTGGAATAAATAAAATATATTGCCAAATTGCGCATGTGCAAGATACATTTATTATTTCAACTCCATTGTGTCTAGCCTATGAAATTGTTATTTACACCAACTTCTGACTGGCAGTGATATAGCAGCCAATGGCAAAAGTAGCCTTTTATTTGATAACATTTTTTTATTGCGTTATCATTATACTGTACTGCTGTACAGTGCATTAATATAATTTCTTATTTCCCCCAGGCAAAACTCCAGATGACTATGGCAGTAGTGGTGAATGCAGCTCACCATCTCCGATTCCAACCTTTAAAGAAGTATGGCAGGTTAAGGTGTGGCCCAAAGGTCTTGGACATGCCCGAAACCTGGTGGGCATCTACCGGCTGTGCCTCACCGACAAAACGGTCAACTTTGTCAAACTCAATTCAGACGTGGCTTCTGTGGTGTTGCAGCTAATGAACGTGCGCCGCTGCGGTCATTCAGAGAACTTCTTCTTTATAGAAGTGGGCCGCTCTGCCATTACTGGTCCAGGGGAGTTCTGGATGCAGGTGGACGACTCTGTGGTGGCTCAGAATATGCATGAGACCTTGCTGGAAGCCATGAAGGCCTTAAGTGAAGAATTTCGCCAGCGCAGTAAGTCACAGTCTGTGGGGACATCATGTGGGACCGCCTCTAACCCCATCAGTGTTCCCAGCCGTCGCCATCACCCAAACCTCCCCCCCAGCCAGGTGGGCTTCTCCAGGCGTGCCCGCACTGAGACACCAGGTAGCAGCACAAGCACTTCACCCACATCTCGCTATGGCTTCCCTAGAGCCAGGACAGCCAGCATTGGTGCACGCTCAGAAGAGAGTGGAACAAGTGGCAAAGGAACATGGGCCAGCTCAAGCCCAAGCCTTAATGGATCTTGTTCAACTACACCCACATTGAGGCCTAAACCCACCCGGGCACCCACCCCTGCTAAAATCACCCTTAGCCTCGCAAGGTACACCCCTAACCCAGCGCCCTCCCCTGCCCCCAGCTTGTCCTCCAGCTCCGGCCATGGCTCTGAGTGTGGACTGGTGGGGGCAGCAGTGGGAGGCATGACAATCTGTTCTTACCCTCGGGTCTCTCAGAGAGTGTCTATTTCGGGCTCCCCCAGTGATTATGGCTCCTCCGATGAGTACGGCTCAAGTCCTGGGGAGCACTCTTTGCTTGTCCCAAGTTTGTCTGGGCATCATGGAGAAGGGATGTCCAGCTACATTGTCATGGGGCACTCCCATCATCGCTCCAAAGGCCGTAGGATCCTGCGGCGATCTTCAAGTAGAGAATGTGAGGCAGAGCACAGACTTCTAAGTAAAAGATCTTCTTTACCTTTAGCGTCGCATGAACGGCTCACTCCACACCGCAAAGAGGAGGAAGATGAGGATGAGGAATACACATTCATGTCTCAGTGTGCAGACAGGGGGGCTACAGGGGAGAGTAAGAAAAGGGGAGAGAAAAGCCGGGGAGCTGTGGCTGAAGCCCTGGATAGTGGCTACATGTCAATGCTGCCTGGTGTCTCAACTCCTCCAGTGTCTCTGTCTCTCGCTATGGGCATATCTGATAAAGGAGGGGACGAATACATGGCAATGACCCCCAACAACAGTGTATCTCCCCCTCGCCACATGCGACAGCCCAGCACAGAGGGCTACATGCTTATGTCTCCCAACAGCAGCAGCTCCACAGACCTGCCTGGGCTGAGCATGTGGGAGGGTAGGGACAGCACGGAGAGTCGGGCACAGAGCAACTACATGAACGTGTCTCCTGTTAGCAGCCGCTCCGCCTGCAACACCCCCCCCTCTCATCCCGAACAGAACCAAATGCAGCCAAAAATGTTCAATTCTTATTTCTCTCTTCCAAGAGCCTATCAGCATACTCTTTGTACTCGCTTTGAGGATGACTTGAGCAAAGAGGGTGAGAACAAGGACAGTAGTGTTGATCACACTAGTAGAAAAGGTGCCATGGCGTTTAGTAAAAGGAACAAAATGACAGTGGGTCCAGCAGGAGGCTGCCAACTCTCTATGTCTTCCTCCTCCTTCTCCTCCAGTTCAGCCAGCAGTGAGAGCCTGGAGGACAAGTCCTTATCAGCAGGGCGAGGGCTGAGTCTATTAAGGACAGGTGTAGAGTACAAAAGCGCTGGAACAAGCACGAAGGATGGGCATCACCCAAAACGTGGATCCAGTAAGAGCCCAAAGCAGCAAAGAAGGAGTCATCCTCTGAGTGGATCGGACTTGTTTAAAGCAAACACCCTGCCTCGTGTCAAAGAGAACCTGCCTCCAAAAGTGTCAAAGAGCGTGGGGGAGTATGTGAGCATTGTGTTTACAGAAGACCGGTACAGTGCACATCATGAAGGCACACATCATGGACACTCTGTCATTCATGGCACCCTGCGTCCTGTGAACCAGACCCTTCTTTGTCATAATAACACGGCCAACCTCCCCCGCAGTTTCTCCGCACCTCTTTCTGTTCCTGCAGAATATGTTAGCATGGACCTGGGGAAGTCCTCCACAAACACTACTCCTGTCAGGTCCACTTTCAACACCCCCCAAGGCTCACCATCTACCACCCCAAAAGTCAAACACACTACGCCTTCTCCTCTGACCGCCGAGAGCAACCTCGGGTACAGGCCGGGGATGTCCTCAGTGGAGGCGTCCAGTTTGAGCTTTTCTCCCGTGAAATCTGTGAAGTCTCCAGAGCGGGGCAGTCAGTTGGTTCGAGGTGACACACAGGGACGTTGTAGCCACCACGCAGACAAGTTTAACTCTCCTCCGTCACACCCAGCTCCATCTTCTGCCTCCCATTTTCCAGAGGGCAGCCAGCCACCCAGCCATCGACACCTGGACTGCTCACAGTGGGATAGTGGGCAAGCACCTGCTGCAGCACCACAAGCCTCAAGCTCATCTGCACAACAAGGCCTTAACTACATTGACCTTGACTTGGCCGTTAAAGAGAGCCCTCAGGCTGGACCCTACAACACAGGAGGCAGCACCATTGGCCCCAGCCTCAACGCTTATGCCAGTATTGATTTCTACAAGTCCGAAGAACTGAGAGCACACCAGAGCAGTAAAAAGGAAGGTCAAGGTAAGTGCCACACAGGGATAAAATATCAAATTGTCCATAGTATATATGCCACACCTTGAATTATCAGTTTGTCCTGTTCATAGAAGACGCTCTAGGTTTTTATAGCCTCTATAGTATTTCATTTTTTATTTTGACACTTTGATTGCAAGTGTTGAGACATAGTTACAGTGACAGTAATAATATAACTAAGTGTTTAGGCTGTGATTGTGATTTATTTTTAACATAAACAAAATGAACAATCATCTAAAGGTATTAATAACTGTTGTGTATTTTTAAAAGGTTTTATTTTAACCCATTTTACAGCTACATAGAATAGGGATTTAATTTATTTGAGTTTAGTTGTATTACATTTGTTTAAGGAGCACCTGTGCCTGTAGCTGGTGGTGTTACTCTGTTTCCAAGCAGTGGGCTGTAGTCTGTAGAGACTCTTATTATCACAAGTGGACGTGGGAGAGCAAAGCCAATTGATTTGTCTGCTAGTAATGAGCTGCACAGAATGAACAGGTGCAATGTGCTGTGGTTATGTGTGTGTATGCAAGACTCCACAACTTTGCTTTTATTATAAAATGACTTATTATTGACATGTTATTGAGCAGTAATGCAAAGTATACACGATAAAATATGTTTACTGGCCAGTTACTTAAAAATACTTATAGAGGTTGGGGTTGTGCCATCATGAATTCAACTAACAATATTCTAAATAATTTCTGTTCAAACTGATGTGCAGTTTATTTGTAATAATGTTTAGCTAGCTACTGTTTACTTTGTATTGATGTATGATTTTAGTTGGAAGAATTTTGTGTTAAATAATTAAAATCCTTGTTAACTACACTGTTTACCCCACTCACTCATTACCTGCTGTCACATTTGAATTAATTATTTAGCAAAGTATAAAAAGGAGGCCTACTATAATCATACTACTCATATTTCAAATACATAAATGATACAGTTAGATGTACTTCACTCTCTCAAAAGTATGCATTTTTGTAATAAATATATGTGAATTATTATTTGTTTATTACTAACTTACTTTTTGTTTTTTCAGATTGTTGACCTGCTCTTGTTTGAATCTGTGGATGACAATGTGACAGCTCCAAGCATCACAGCCCACTCTGTTGTTGTTAACTCTACACTGGACTTACCTGTTCAACCAAATGTGTGCCAAACATGCATACATACAGACTTTCATATAAGGTGAGGGTTTGTGTTTAAATTAACTTGACATTTGATGACAATGGTAACAATGACATATTAAAAATGTAACAGCACTATAGGCTTATTCAATCAGACCCATACGGACTCAATCAACCAATCGTTTTTTAAAGGGTTTCAGGGAATATTAAAACTCGTTCACCTCTGCAGTGCTCAAAAAGGTTGGAAAAAATTACAAAGTGTTTCTTTTTTATTCTACAGTATTATGTGATAATCCTCATCAAATGTCACTTTGATTTGAAGTTAAAAAGGGAATGCAGTCACTATGACACTTGTCACTGTAATTTTTATTAATCTAGAAAGTGTTTGATTACTGAAAGATTTCTGTTGGTTACGCAATGGATTTTAATACAAATTAAACCTTTTTTAAAGAAATTGGACAAGTAGTTTTTATAAAGAAATACATGTGGCTACATTACATTGGAAAAATATTTCTATTCCAATATTTAAATAAATAAATAAGGCAAAGTAACATCATTCATATTCACAAAATACAAAATAAATCTGTTGCGTAGCACAGAAAATCGAAGGACAAACTGCGTATTAAGTTTTTATTCCTCTGCAGTATGGACTATAGTAGTATTAGTTTAATGATCACAGCTATTGCACATACTGTAGTTTGCTTTCTTCTTAATTCTTCTATAGAGAGACACATTACAACAGTACAATATATACAATTTACAATATACATCATACAGTATAATGAGTAATACTATATAGCCTATATATATATATATATATATATATATATATATATATATATATATATATATATATATATATATATATATATATATATATATATATATATATATATACACATACACACACAACACACTCTTTTATAAAGTGCCTCATTTTTGATTGTAGCTGTTTTTACAGGTAATTTTCAAATGGGTTGAAAAAAGAAAAGTGTTATTTCTCACCTGAGTCTAAATTGTGAACATAATCCTTATACTACCATTATTAAACTGTAATCAAATTGCCTTACTATAAAAATCTAGTTTTGTTGAGTTGCTGTGCCTACTACTTCAGCCACAATGTAAGCACTGTAGTTTTTTGTTGGTCTTCAAATTGAGGTTTGGTTAAAAAAAAAAAAAAAAAAAAAAAAAAAAAGAAGCAAAGAAAAAAAAAAAAAAATCATATCAGTATTTTGTGTGGTCAGTCAGACTTTAAAAAATGGCCATGTCTTTGAATTCAAGTTGTCCTTACTTCCATTAGAACATTTTGCTGCTGTCACTAAGAATTGCCAAAAACATCTGACACCATTTCAGAGAGGACAATGAAAACCGTAAAAGAAAAGACGCTGCACCAAATAACATGTTAAAAACTGCAAAGAGATTTGGTTGAGAATGGTGGTTTATGTCGGTCATGAAACATTAACAGATTCAAACGATTCAATAAAAAAGCGAGTTACTGGATCTGACTGTGCATTTACAGGGTACAGACGAAAATTAGGTTATGTTTTGTTTTGTTTTTTACACTGGTAGCTTTTCCCACATTTAGATTGATATGTTTTTATCATCTGAGCCCAGAACACTTTGCAGAGGTGTTACTTTCATTGTCCGAACCAAAAGTATTTATTTATAGTAAATGACACTATGTGTATGTTAGAAATTATGTTAGGGAACATTGTGTAAAATTCTTCACTAAGAGTCTTTCTAAAGAGGAGATACTCAAGTGCCTGACTGTAATTAGTATTTTATATTTATTTTTGCTCATTATTTTGTGTCATTACTTGTGAATAATTTAAACCAGCTTTGGAAAACTACGAGTCTTCCACTTTAAGCATTTCTGTTGGGGCTCTACACAACACCAGTTGCTATCTGGTGTCAAAGTTTTTGTGTAACTTTTTGTGCATACACAAAAAGTGACTAACTTTAAGTTAGAGTCTGTTTGTGAAAAATGGACTACTGCCAGCAGTTTGTGCTCAAACTTCATTGCCAAACCCAAACATATACATTTGTATTATACTTTTATAGCCATTAGTGTAACCATTACTATTTATGATCTTTTCTAATAACTTTGTTATTTCTTCAGTGTGACTATCTAATTGAGGATTACCAAGATTTGGTGACTGTGTCCATCATCTGTAATCTCATGTCCAGGCAGACAAAACAGTTGGTTGTAAAGCCCCTTGAAGAGTCTGAGAAGATTTTTAAAGACTAAAATTTTTCAAAGTCTTGACACAGCAGCACTTCATGTATTTTTATTTAATCAAAATTAAGGTTTTCTGCTTTGTTATAACTTTATCTTGACTTGTAAAGTGGGTGCTGACATTTTGTTAACTCTCTGATTCTAACTGTGGGAAATGATACTGTAAGTACAATCAAGATGGTGTCTATAATTACAATGGAAAGAGAATTGTATGTATTTTAAATTTATTGGAAGAAACTTTGATAATGATGTAACATGTACAGGCGGAATGGGAACTATGGCTATGTAAACTGTGTATAGTGGAGTTTGCTCATGGGGTGAGGGATGGGCATGGGATTGATCTGAATATTGATGAATCTTGTCTGTGATGTAGACAGCGTCAATGTTTTTGATAAAAGGATAAATGGTATGAAAAAGTCCAGATTCCAGTGTTTTCCTATCTTGGTTTAAAGGTCTGCATTGACGATGTGTCCAGACTGTGTTAAACTAATCATAGTTTAAAACCATGGATTGAGTGAACATTTAATCTGATACTATAGTTCTTCAGGCTAAATGCCAAAACAGAGGATATTTAGGATGAAATAATAATAATAATAATAATAATAATAATAATAATAATAATAATAATAATAATAATAATAGTAGTAGACAGCCCCACAACATCCAGAGATTTAAGATACTCAAGACGGATCTCATCCACCCCCTGAGCCTTGCCACCGAGGAGCTTGCCAACCAGCTCACTGACTTCAGCCAGGGTGATGGACGAGTCCGCCTCTGAGCCCCCAGCCTCTGCTTCCTCCTCGGAAGACTGAGGAGATCCTCAAAGTATTCCTTCCACCGTCTGACAACATCCCCAGTCGAGGTCAACAGCTCTCCACCCGCACTGTAAACAGTGTTAGTGAAGTACTGCTTCCCCCTCCTGAGGCGTTGGACGGTTTGCCAGAATTTCTTTGAGGCCGTCCGATAGTCCTCCTCCATGGCGTCTCTGAACTCCTCCCAACCCTGAGGTTTTTGCCTCTGTGACCACCCGGGCTGCAGCACGCTTGGCCCGCCGGTACCTGTCAGCAGTCCCACAAGCCAACAAGGTCTGATAAGACTCCTTCTTCAGCAAGACAGCAACCCTTACTTCCGGTGTCCACCATAGGGTTCGGGGATTGCCACCGCGACAGGCACCACAGACCTTATGACAACAGCTACGAGTGGCTGCATTGACAATAGAGGCCGAGAACAAAGCCCACTCAGACTCCATGTCCCCAGCCTGCCCTGGAATCTGGGAGAAGCTCTCCCAGAGGTGTGAGTTGAAGGTCCTCCTGACAGAGGGCCCTGCCAGACGTTCCCAACAGACCTTCAGTATACGCTTGTGGGGCTGTCTCGGCTGATACGTCTCTGCAACATCGCATGGTGGTCAGGGACAGTACCTGGGGCTGTCCGGTCCCTGTATGACCGGAGCAGGAGCTGTGTTTGCATTGCCGATAGTAAGTCGGACCTGTTTCTGGTGCATGTTGGACTCCGCCAGGGCTGCCCTTTGTCATCCAGTTTGAGGACCACAGGATCTCATCTCTGCTGTTTGCAGATGATGTTGTCCTGATGGCTTCATTGGACCAGGACCTCCAACGTGCACTGAGCTGATCCTTTTGATGAGGATCAGCTCCTCCAAATCCGAGGCCATGGTTCTCGATCAGAAAAAGGTGGCTTGCCCTTGCCTCAAGTGGAGGAGTTCAAGTATCTCGGGGTCTTGTTCACAAGTGAGGGGAAGATGGAGTGTGAGATTCGACAGGCAGATCAGTGCAGCGTCTGCAGTGATGTGGTTGCTGTATCGGACCATTGTGTTGAAGAGGGAGCTGAGCCGAAAGGCAAAGCTCTCGATTTACCGGTCAATCTATGTTCCTACCCTCAACTATGGTCATGAGCTTTGGGTAATGACCGAAAGGACAAGATTGCGGATACAAGTGGCCGAAATGAGTTTCCTCCGCAGAGTGGTTGGATGCTCCCTTAGCGATAGATAGGGTGAGGAGCTCAGTCACACGGGAGGAGCTCAGAGTAGAGCCGCTGCTCCTCCACGTCGAGAGGAGCCAGCTGAGGTGGCTCGGGCATCTGTTCCGGATGCCTCCTGGACGCCTCCCTCGGGAGGTGTTCCGGGCATGTCCCACCAGGAGGAGGCCCCGGGGAAGATCCAGGACATGCTGGAGGGACTATGTCTCTTGGCTGGGCTGGGAACGCCTTGGGGTCTCCCCCGGAGGAGCTGGAGGAAGTGTCTGGGATGAAGGAAGTCTGGAAGTTCCTGCTTAGACTGTTATCCCCACGACCCGGCCCCGGATAAGCGGAAGAAAATGGATGGATGGATGGATGGATAGATAATAATAATACATTAATGTAAACATGCTAGAAGAATAAAATATTTCATACTCTAGACTCAAAAATATAGACTTATTTACCTGTGTATTATCTGTTATGGCGGTACAATGCACTCATACAATGAAGCTGCATCTACATAATCAGGAGGGCAGGGCATAAAGTAGCTACAGGCTTTACTTAATTTTCATCTACTAGACTTGTCTAGACCTGCTTCTTGTGAATCAAACTTAAATACAATGATAGAGAGGATTTAGATAGACTAGAATAGATTTGATCAAATGTTCATGGAACATCAAAGGAAAACAAAAAGTTGACTGTTGGTCCCATAGGGCAGGGGTTCCCAAACTTTTCAGACCGCGAGCCTCAAAATTAAGCTGCTGACGACCCGCGATCCCCGCTACACCCCAAACACACACCCGCTTACTCCTTCCCAGTAACACCGTATTGAAAGAGCGCATTTGCGCACACAAATCTGATGCTAGGTATTTTATTTAAAAAAGGCAAACACTTTGGTATGTTCATCTCTTGGTAGTCTCAGCTCTTTATGAATGTGAAGCGCCGGACCGACTTAGTAACCTAGTTAAGAAACCTGGATGTTTACGTTCCGTGAAGAGCGTCAAATGATAGAGCATCAAGTGTTCACATAGGGCTGGGCACCGTACAGCAGGGCAGGTGCTTTCAACGAGTCAAATGGATGGCACATAGAACACTCAGGTTTTAAGACAGTCCTAAATGTGGCCAAACAAAGCGCAATGTATCGTCTTACCGTTAAAAACCGAATAGCAGAAGAAAAGAGTCCAGAGATTCAGCTTGTATTCACACCAAGACAGGTGTGCGTGCGTGGCCTTTACAGCGCCTTAAAGTCCAATGATTGTGCATAAATCCACACCCTGTCTGCAGTGTCCGCATAAAATTGAAGTCAAACAAATAATATGATCCTAACTCCAAAAGGCCCCAGCGCTGCATTAGATATAAAGCGCGTATATGGGCAAAGTGAGGGTCAAAGTAAAAAAAAAAATAAAAATAAAAATAAATAAATAAGAAAATATATTAAAAAAATGATAATACTATATTTGAAATAATAATAATAATAATAATAATAATAATAATAATAATAATAATAATAATAATAATCTGGAAATGCCACTGCCATAGTGTGTGGCTGTTTCATTGGCATTGAAAAGCTTGATGAGGCGAGACAGCCTATAAATGACTGTGGTGAGTACGTATGTATATAGATTATATGAGATTACAAAATACAACATTTTATATTTGTAATTTTCATAAACCTAGCACCGGTAATTCATAAGGTAAATAAGAAGTTCGCAATTTCATCACAAGATGGTGCTGTTGAGAGTCATTTAAAGACCATAGAAATCGAGACAAGAAATGAACCGGAAGCTTAAAGTCTAATGTTCAGAGATCCTTTTATAAACAGATGCTCCACTTTTAAACCACAGCCACTAATGAACTTTGTAAAATGTTTTGAAATTACATTGCTTTTAGGACATAACTACTTTCTTATAATTTACAGTGATACTACGAATGAGTGATGAATTTGATTATGGTGAACTAATCAAAATAGTTGTATTGACTGTAGTGAGACCTCTGCAGAGGCTGCTGCTGCTGTGGCTGTGCTCTTCTTTATCACTGATGGCCTGAGCCGTTCATCGAGTCACAGGAGATGGTCAAACTATACTAGCGTCGAGATAAACACGGATCTTGTAAACTGAAGGGCCAACCTAGTATGCGGTCACACGAATCTAGTAAAGGGTATGGGATATTTGCACCTTGGTGTCCCACTGGTTTCAGCTGCTTAACACTCATAAGGTCAGTATGATTACAGTATTTATTTTGGCTTTATTAGTTTTATTCATTAGAAAATTACAGTGTAGTGCACGTGCACGTGATGGCTGGGTAGGTTAATCTGAGAAGGTGAATTATACCTTAAAACAGACGAAGTATAACACATCAGATTTTTTAAATTATTTTTTTAATCCTCGTGTTGAATATTTAATCATTTTGCATGTCAGTTTTAAGATGACGAATTTGTCACCCTCTACCTTTGTGCAAGGTGTACTGTTGTAACTCTATGCAAAGTTACATCAGAGTACCCGCGAATGACCCCTTAAAATAGTACAGTTGTAACTGCAATTATTAATTGTAATGAACATATTTCAAAGCAATATAGTCTGTATTGTAACTGTGTATAAAGGCTATAACTTCCATAAAAGCTATAAACTTTTTTTTTTTACTAAATTCAAATTTATAGCTGACGGAGAGAGTGAGTGAGAGAAAGAGATTTAAACTTTTTGAGGAGACCACCATGGCCCCACATCCAGTAGTTCAGGCTGCCATCGACCTCTCTGCAGGAGCCATAGGTAAGAGATTCCTGTGTCCTGGTGACCCTTTTTTCTGATGATGCTGTCTTTTTCCAGCTCATTTCCCTCTGTTTGTACTGCTCAGTGGAGTGGAGACATTCACAATGCCCTTTATCCACAGCTAAACCCTGATTTTTCTTCTTTTTTGTTTTGTTTTATTTTGGCTTTTGAACTTCCTATGTGTGTTGCTTTTTTTTTAGGGGGCGCTGCCTGTGTCTTTAGTGGTCAACCTTTGGATACTACTAAGGTCAAGATGCAGACCTTTCCCACAATGTACAGAGGCTTTGTCCACTGTATCGTTTCCACCTACAGACAAGTGGGTGTGCGTGGCCTGTACCAGGGCACTACTCCAGCCCTTATGGCCAACATAGCAGAGAACTCTGTGCTCTTTATGAGCTATGGCTTCTGCCAGGAGGTCATCCGCTTTGCTGCTGGACTGCACAGTGATACTGTCTTGAGGTAACTGTTGTCAAAGCAGCATTGCACACCTTTCTGTGGCTCTCCTAACCTCTCTTCTGTCAGTGACATGCAGAAGGCCTGTGCAGGCTCTGTGGCCTCCATTTTCTCCTCCCTGGTGCTCTGTCCCACTGAACTTGTCAAGTGTCGCCTGCAAGCTATGTATGAGATGGAGGCCTCAGGGAAGATTGCCAATAGGCAGAAGTAAGGACTAGATTGTCATTAATTTTATATATATATATATATATATATATATATATATATATATATATATATATATATATATATATATATATATATATATATATATATATATATATATATATATATATATAATTTTTATTAATATTGTATGAATAAATAAATCAATACATGCATTTGTCTTTCTGAAAAGCACAGTGTGGTCTGTAGTGAAGACAATAATGAGGACTGAGGGGTTTGTGGGCTTCTTCAATGGTCTAACCACAACCATTGCCAGAGAGGTGCCTGGATACTTCTGCTTTTTTGGAGCCTATGAACTTTGCCGTACAGTGTTTGCTGAGCACATGAAATGTGACAAAGATAACATAGGTATAATAAGATTCATACTGTCATTTTGTTGATGTAAAGGTAAACATTTTTATTTTTTTTTAACTTGGCCGACTGCAGAGTGAATGTGACTTTTTTTCAGGGGCGCTGCCTGTCATCTTCAGTGGTGGCTTTGGGGGCGGCTGCCTGTGGCTGGTGGTCTATCCAATGGACTGTGTCAAGTCCAGGATTCAGGTCATGTCCATGACAGGCAAACAAGGTGGCTTCTTCAAGACATTAATGACCATTGCACGCACAGAAGGTAGCTGTTCATGTTTCATGTTTGTTATTTACTACCTATTTTATCATATTTTACACTGATTAATTCATGATTGCCATTTATTTCTCTAGGAGTAAGAGCACTTTACTCTGGACTCACTCCCACTATGGTCCGAACCTTTCCTGCCAATGGAGCCCTATTTTTGGGATATGAAGCCAGCCGGAAATTCATGATGAAACAGTTTGATAGCTAAATTTGTATTAATAATTTTATTTAATTTTACTTGATAATAGTTTTTGAGACTTTTAATCTTAAAATAACTGCTACAACTATCATTTTTTTTGTAACTTTTAAAGGTTGTGTTTAAAAAAAGATTTTAACATCGTTATTAGCATATATAAGAAAGTGTTATTTAATGCTAACCTTCTTAAATTATCATATAAAGTCTTGTCTTGGTCATAGAAGTCATATAAACACTCCAGTATAGTCTTATGACTCTCCCAACAAAGTTACATTTGCACAAATGCTTTTTCTTCTTGACCTGTGCTGGTGATTACACAAATGTATCTGTGGCGCTCCAGAATCCATACCAGTCATTTCAGGTGTTTTTTTTGTAATTCTGTAGCCTGTAAAGTTCATATTGAGTTACTTGCAGTATTAATTACGTATGAATTGACTGAAAATGTACTGAAAAGCTGCTCCTGTGTGTTTTTACGTATAAGCTCATAAATAGTATCTGATCTGAAACCACTCCTAAGTTTTATTGCTCAAGTAATGTATCCGTGTGTGCGCGTGTGTGTATATGTGTGTATGTGTAGGTACATATATACTCTCACTCACTCTGTCTCTCTCTGTCTCTCTGTCTCTGTTCTTAATGAATACACAACACCAAGAATTTAAGGTAAAAAAAAAAGTGTAGTACTTTGGGTATCTTTGTGTATACAGAAATATCGTGATTATTTTTATATTTTTTATGTTTATTTTTATTTTTTTTATGTTTGTCCGAAGCGTCATTTCTCCTAGTCCACCACCAGATGTCGCCATTTCCTTTGACATTCCCTTTAAGACTGACCAGCTTACAGAGGCTGTGGAAAAAGGAGAATGTTAGAATAGGCTTTGAAACTGAATGGAACAACGTCTTGGCGTAGAACAAACTCACCCCTTTATCTACACAGGCTCCACACAGACACCCAAAGAGCCCATTGATCATTTGAGTGGCACAGAGGATCAACTGCAGACAGCTCGTGGCCAGCAGAGTACTGAACAGCCCTATGTGAAAGTGGACAATGTCTTTGGGCTCTGTGCATGAGCCCCACCATGTGCTGTCCGACAGGTAACTGCTGTCTCTGTCAAAGTACACAATAATAAACATTACAGTCACCACTCCTTTTGAGTTGTCACAAGGAAATCACTGCATCAAAGGACTAAACTATGTTAACTATTTTACATTTTGTTAAGAGTAACCCTCACTGTTGATCTAATTTCTGTTAAAAGTGCAGATGATTTTTAACCATTTTTAAAATAATGACATACAAGTATAGAATAGTGGGTGGAGATAGGGGGTAGGTAAAAACTGTAATTTTCTGACCACTCTAGCCTCAAATACAGGACTATAAGATTACACAAAATACAACCTTTAGTCATGTACATAATGATGTGGGGACACAATTATAACATGGTTAAAAACGTGTGGCACATCTCCTTACCTGTCTTTAAAAGGTGTAGACCAAATCAGAAGAACTCGGCAGAGGGGGCCATTCTGCAAACCCAGTATAGCTACAATAAAACTATACAGGGCTCCAGCGACACCCACTGCAGCAAACAAAATGGACAGAAACATCTAAAAGGGGAACATGGCAAAAGTCAAACAGGTAGTCATAACAGAGACAGTGTATACAATTCATGCTCTCTCCTTCTCTGTGGAAACATTTACAAGACCATAAAAAAGCAGATTGCTAGAATTATCAGATAACCCAAATATGATTATCAAAAACATAGTGACAGATGCAAGTTCATAAATGGATTTTTAGAGTATCTGTTGGTGCTTTTGATGTGCATGTAAACACTGTCCCTAAATGGTCTCAAAAGCGTTTTGGTTTATTTATTTAAACTGGGACTGGACAGAGCGTCTGCTGCTGGTGACATTCTTCACAAACTGAGAAACAACATGACAGAGATTTTTCAGGAAGAAGAACAACTCGTTTTCTGTTCTGTTTTCTGATCTGTTTATCTGTGCACAAACAAATCACTTTACTTTAAAAATGTACAGGTAACCTTTAAATATTTCTTATTATTGCTAATGATATGGATATAGTACTTCATTACAGCCTACTACAATACGACTGTAAAGACCTATTTTACTTTTACACCATTTTAAATACTGCTACCACTCAGTTTATGTTTCGTTCACTATCTCTGCCACTATATGCCACTAGAAATGCTCACCCCACAGCGGTTTCCACAGCAGCCTTGTTTACCAGTCAAGTGGATGTACAGAGCTGGGAGCAACACCTGAGAAGATGATTAACAGTATTTACACTCTAAACCAGCAAACTTTATCAAGATTTTTTTTTCTTCTTTTATACAGTATGCTTAAGTGAATACTTACCATCACTCCACCTCCTACAAGTCCCCCCATGTATTTAACCTCCTCAGTTATATGTCCATCTTTGGCATATTTGGTCTGCCCTCCAGGAAAGAACAGCACTATGTTGCAGATGATGGAAATAAGCGCCAGTGGATACAAAGCCACCGCAATGAAACGGGAACATCTTCCAGTGCACATGTTGCCAGGTGAAAACTTTTGCAGTATACTTGAAAAACTTGCCCTTGCTGAACTATAAATCCTTCCTGCTTTCAGAGAGAAGTTCAACTCTGAAATGAGACACATGCAGATGCAGATAGAATGAGTCCTGTCAGGGTGTGGGTGGGGAAATGACAAAGATAACATGAGCAAATACTGCTTGGGATCGGTCACAGCAAAGAACGTGACTCATATCAAGGTGATTCCTCTTCACAAAGACAGACTGTTCTGTGGGAAAAGGTGTGTGGCTCAGTGTAGTATTTATAATGTTTTTAAGTATTTTGTTGTTAAACATTTTACTTGTGTTACACTTGAAAGATTCAGTATAAAATATTGTTTTACTAACTTGAGGGGCTGCTATATAATATATTGATCCATATGTGCACTTGGACTCTGGCCTGCAGCAAATGAAGTGAATGACATTTTTTTTTAGCAATTCCGTAATGTGAAGCTATCCCGTAAATATGAAGCATTAATTATGTCAGAGTGGAAACACCAAATATTTATCTGTCACTATAGCACCAGAAGGTAATTGCATTTCATTGTCATGACTGAAAAAAATAAATAAATCAATGACTAATCTAAATCTACTATTAAATAATGCATTGGGCTGAGCAATAGCTGACACACGCAATACAAAAAGGCAATGTATTTTTTTAGGTCTTATATTAATGTTGGGTGCACAACGTAGGCTAACTTTTCTGGTGGAGGGTCCGCCACCTGCTTGCCTGCCGCGATGCAGATGTTGTGTGTTTTGCCTGGAAAAGTTCCATCGTGAGGAATGATCCATCTCCAGGCCAAGTTACAGGTCTAAAATGTGGAGAGGTCATGACCCCATTTCTCTTACTGTAAGAATGTTTTTTGTTTATTTGAGCCTACAGGTTATAGCCTACAGGTAATGAAACAAATGCAAGATAAATATTGTGGGAAATTGTACATGCATGGAGACAAGCAGTAGCAGAATTTCCAGGAAAAGTTACATAAGTGCACCTTTAAAACAAAAGACAATTTGATATCATCACAAAGATATTTTTGTGGGTGTGTCTGCGTCATGTCCTCACGTAGCCTTGTAAAAACACATAACATGGATACAGTATAAAAATATTACAAAATTGAATTCATACCAATGGCACAAAAAGGTGTGGTTTTGACTGGCTGACGATTTCGGTGCAAAAGCCAATCAAAACCTCGACCTTCGGCTTTGGGATCGCGCCCACCGGACCTACGTCTGCAGCTGTTTGGCAACGTCGGGGAGAACTTTGAACTTTTGCAACACAGTTTCCCAAACCCAAGCAGCCTGCTCAAAATGACCGTGCCAAGTGTGAAAGACGTTCTGGTTACCTTTTTCATGTCAGAAAAATGTTACGAGGACTTTTACGTCCACTTTCGTGTCCGCGGTGAGTCTTGGACAAATGCAGAAGTGAAAGGTGTGGTAGCCTGGGGGGAGATGTGCGCTCACGTGACTGTAGTAGTAGTAGGCTAATTAATGAATACGTGATAATTATGTAAAGACCACGTGTTTTTGTTGCAGTGTCGTGTTTGAAGATGGTGTTGAGCAAAGTCGCTGGATTTTGGATCCTCTTTGATGTGCTGCTGGGTAAGAGAGAGAGACTGTGGTCAGAGATGTTTACTTTGTGTTCAGAAGCTTTGCCTGACATAACAAAGGTCTGACTATTGTGGGTTAGTCTTTATTAAATGTGCACTGTGTAAACTTTGTGGTGGGGGTACACCCTTGCCTCCATGGAGATGTCATGCTTTGCTTTGAAGGTTCCAGAGAATAGCAAAAATGTACCTATCTTGCATTTATTCATCGTTTTAATACCTTGAAAAGCATGTACTCTAGCTGTGGGCTTATTGCTTAGATCTGACCTGTAACTTTGCATCTGGTGGAGTCACCTGGAGTCTCCATGGCAGTAGCAACACCTCCACAGAGACAAGCAGGTGACAAATCCTCCACCGGAAAAGTTACATAATGCACCTTTAAAATTATTATTACACTATTTTAATAAACGGGAACACCACTATTTTAAGTAGGTGTATGTTTTTTATCATTGCATTTCTTGAGGGAAACTCTTCATTTAAAAGAAAAGATGGTGTAAACTGATCTTACATTTGGCCTAGCAGAGTGAGTGAGGCTAAGCGTAACCTAATTCTAGGCCTGTCAAGATAATTACTACATCAACTTATTGTTCAGTACATGAAACCTGGAACATTCTATGCTGGGGCTCAATATTTATCGTTTGTACAGTTTCTTTGCAATAATGTGGCATTTTTTTGCTATTTTGATATAATATGAAAAGATTTGAGCTGCATATATTCAACAAAAATGGTTTACTGGGATTATCCTGCTTTCATGTTATTATGTCAGTGGCATAAAATAGTTTCATTATTATAGTTTATTGCAATATTTGTGTCACGCTTCAAAATGTATTATTGTGACAGGCCTACCTTTCGCTCTCTGTTTACTTATTGCGCTATGAAGACATGCATCAGTGAGCCTACTGGCATCAGAATTAGTTTTTAATCTTCTGCTGAAATTACCAGAACACTACAATACCTGACCATGTCGTGACTTGCCCTCTTGGAGCTTGAAGTTAACATACACGCCCTGATGTCATCTTGTAACCTCTGCATAGTTGTATATAGGCCTAAAGGGTAATGTATATAGAAAAATGCATTAATTTACCTTGTGTGTACCCACAGCGCAGCTACTGCAGTTGTTGACCATTCTGTGGAGGGGCCGTGCAGATGGTCTGAGCCTGACATCTGTCCTGCTGCAGCTTTATGCCTTCTCCTGTCCTGTTGTGTTTGCAGTGAGACACAACTTCCCCCTCGAGTAAGCTCATACATACACACGATATAAACAAGAAAACTTAAAACGCTGACCTTATGATGATAAAGGTGCATTGTGTAACTTTTCTGGTGGAAATCAGTGTTTCACAGTATGGTATTAAACAGTTCATGGGGACCAAACCAGACCAAGTTACAGGTCAGATCTGTGGAGAGGCGGCCCCACTCACAGTCAGAATGCCTGTTTTTCTAGGTATTTTTTTTTTTTTAGCTATAAAACCAATTGTAATTGAATAAATGTAAGTTAGAACTGTTTAATGTCACACTGTA
Source organism: Taenioides sp. WSHXM2023 (assembly GCA_029959045.1). Classification (NCBI taxonomy): domain Eukaryota; kingdom Metazoa; phylum Chordata; class Actinopteri; order Gobiiformes; family Gobiidae; genus Taenioides; species Taenioides sp. WSHXM2023. Next base: position 15,231,423 of record CM057098.1, on the reverse strand, counting down.
GAACATTCCAGGTAGAGAAATGACATATCCCCAAAAACAAGCAGGTGACGGACTCCCAACCAAAAAGTTACATAGTGCACGTTTTAAAGTAACCTAATTAATTCAATAATACAATTAATTCTGGCTGGGCGATATGACAAAAAAAATGAATCTGTTCCAAACCACCTGCTTTACTGGACCAAAACGTCAACTGAGATTAAAATTCAATCAACTGACCAACCCTATAATTAGTCTAATGTAATCCACCCAGACTCAGTAGTTATTTCTTAATTTCTATACAGGGCCTGGGCTGAGAAACTGTTCCTTCTGATACAGACAGTGGCCATTTTTCTTCTCATGCTGCGTTATCAGGGTGATACTCTACGTGGTGAGTAAATGCTTCTAAATGGACTTTCTGGTTAATCTGTAAACCTGACTTCATCTGAGGAATCATAATATTGATGTAGACACACTGTTGTTACAGCAACAGTGAGGGAGGAACTGCAGCCCTTAGATTTTTATATTATCATTTCCTAATTTGAATCAGAGGCTCCATCTTATCAAAACAGAAAGTAGTAGGTATAGTATTTCATTGTCAATACAGGATGAATCAAGGGGAGGGAACACCTTTATAACGTGGTTCACAGCTCATAAAAGTTGTGAACCATAATATCATAAAATCAACATAACATTTACAGAAATACCGAACGACTTATTGTTTGTATAAAATATAAATTTTCAAATTAGAAATTAGATATTGCTTATACTGATAATAATTGAAACAACTGAAAAGTTTATGTTTAGGCCTACTTTGTGTGTTTTGATTTAGCCAGTTGTCCCATTAGAAAGTCAATATAAGAGTGTACATCTAATACACACCGTCTTACTTGCAAAATGTGAGATTTATTAGGACATACAGCGTTTCGTCACTAGGCCTATTTGCCTGATGAAGGCACGTTGTATGTCCTAATAAATCTCACATTTTACAAGTAAGACAGTGTGTGAGATTTTTCTGTATGTTCTTGGGCTTCTCCCTCTCCTTCAACGCACCCGTCTCAAGACATTGATGTGCGAAGTTCTCATGTAAAACCTAAAATAAAATACGGAATTCCAAAAAAATAAAATGTGGACATACACCATGGATCTATGACATGCACTTGTAATTTATGCATGTGTTCACAGCGCCATCTAGTGTATTAGATAAATACACTAGATAGAAATAAATAGACTAGTATTTCCCATCAGGTATGTTGGGGGTGTAAAAAAAGTAAATAAATAAAGACCTTATGTTAAAGGCTGTAATGTTGCTTAGTATGGGATCAACAGCAAAAGATCTAAAACATTACATCATTTTGAGTGGCCAGAAAATGCAATCACCAAATCTTCCTGTTTTTCTGTTGTAGGAGTACGATTACTTTTGTCACACTGTGCTCTGATCTTCCTGCTGGTAACATACACTGCTTCCTCACTCATTTCAAAAATGCAAGATACAATTTTGCCAGCTATAATTTTAAGTAAGGTACTGGCTTTTTACATTCTGTTTATTTTAAATCTAAAATCGAACTGAAGTTTTTCTTCTTCGTGAACTTACAGCTCATCCAGGCCAGGGCTAATTATTGTAATGGACACACAGGTGAGCTGTCCAGGCCATCTCTGATATTATCTCTAGGTGGTGCACTAGGAAAAACTTTAAATTATTGGGTAGGTATAAAGAGGAAAAGCACCACTTATTTCATCAAACAATTTTCTGAAAATGTTTTCTCTTTCTTTTTAGGATTCTTACATTATTGTTGAGAGCCTGTTCCACGCAGTGTCAGCTTGCCTCAGCTTCGTCCTAGTGGTCCAGATGTTTTACTACAGGAGGCAAAGCGGGACCAAAAAGGATAAGAACGAGTAAAGTTTACAAGACTTTTGCTGTGATACTGTCAGTCCAGTTTACCTAAAAATGTTTCATTCCTATTTTTGCCAAATGTTACAAATGACAATACAGCTGTGACTGTTTTACATTTTTGTATAGAGGGTTATATTTTATATTTTGTATAGTATCAAGTGGTGACAATATAATGTGCTAATATGTTATATTATGTCCTATTTCTGGTTTGTGTTGGATGTACTAGGATTTGTCCTCATGTTTAAATAAAAGAAAAAAAGACAAGTGTATGTATGTTTAAAAAAAAGACAAGTGTAAGGATTAAGATCTTTTTGCCAGTGCTATTAAAAGGCTTGCATAGAGTTAATGATGGCTTGTGGCTTATTTCATGTATGCATGTTGTTTACGTCATCGCGGGCGACCTCCAACAACTTGGAGTCACCGTGGAGGACGCAGAGCAGCTGGCCCAAGACCTCCAGCACTGGAAAAAACTGGTTCATCTGGTCGGCTCAACGCACGGGGACGGGACACCCCCCCTTCGCTGGAGCCCTAAGTAAGTAAGTATGTAAGTATGTTGGCAAAACGGGCAAAAACAAAACTACTGTAAATTACTTATTGTTAAAATGATCTATGGAATATCTATGAAATATCACCATGAATAACAACCTTTTTTGGAAAGCAAAAAAGTCATGTGAGATTATATAAAGTCAACTGTTGTAATTATGGTGATGAAACTATGCATATGTGTTTGTGTTTTGTACTGACAATCCCATTTTCCCCATTGTTTCCCGCCGTATCACTTCAGGCATGAATAACAAAAAGCAAGTGTCTGGAAAAGCTTGTTTAATATTATGTCACTTTATTATGAGTAACAATGTGTACCTAAACCATATGCCCCAGTGGCTACAAGGTCAAGTACAACATTCTACTGTCCTTCCAAATCTTGAAATGAAAGCAGTATCTATGGTGTGTTGTATCAGAGCCTGTATTTATATTTGCCTACATAACAAGTGCAGGGAAAAAAACAAAACAGAAAACACTAGAACACTATCTTGTTCGAACAGGTGAACCCATCATTACAAAAACAACAGTTAGAGAGGAAAGCTATTAGAAATGCTATTATTTTATTCTGCTGAAATCACATTTTTTGCCAATAGAAAGTACCATTGAGCAAAATTACCTAAGATAATGCAAAAATAACAATTGCGAGATGTAGTAAAAAAGTGTAGTAAGATGTTTAACAGCAAATTCCTGTTATCAGATAATACAATAAGGCATAATGATTTGAAGAAAAAGCCTGATACTATATACAAGGTTGGTAAAAGTAAAACATGGCACAAAATAAATGTTTGTTCAATTAAAAAGGAAATTACATGACCACTAATAAAACATACGGTTCAGTTGCACACATTGTCATAAAATGTCAGCAACTTTCAAAGAATAACAGTAAAATTTCCTGTTCAAGTCAGTATTTTTTATAATATTTGTAAAATATTATGCATACAAGTGTGGAGTGCTCAGTGCTGTCAAATGAACAGGTAGAGGTAAAGGTATAAAATTCATTCTAAATTCTTTTGATTCTAAACAATGCTTCAAAGGCAAAAAATAGTAAAAATGTAAATTCAATTTAAATGCAATATCAAAATTTGTACTTACTATAGCAAAGCTTTCACATGACCTTTGTTTGGTTAATTCATTACGTCTTCAAGAGCAAACGGCAAGGGTCCACTGTGCTCTCACATTATACGGAATGGCACATTTGTCAATATTCTAATAGAAATATTAAATAATCTGTGCATATTCAGCATAGGCATACAGTTATAAGGCAGACATAACTGCCTTTTCATTAGATTTATAACTAACTTTCACAGATCTACATGCTTCACATTGTAAAATGATTGACCTTGTTTTTCATTTTGCTTCATAAAGATGCCATTAAATGAAACCTTTGCACTGTGAGCTTAATGAGTTATCTTTTTTGAGTTTCCCTGTCCCTGAGCTATCTAAAGCCCCAGTAACACTTGCGCAGTTCATCCCAGAAGAACAGAGACAGAATGGTGTGCGGACCCAGTCGGAAGTATGAAGCTCCCAGGCCCTTGTACAGTCCCGTCAAGCTTTCCTTCTTTAACGTCTTAGAAAAGCAGTCAACAAATCCTTTATAAAGCTGCCCCTAGGTGACAAACACAAGTAAAAGTTTGAATTTTTCATATTTTCTAGCCTCTTGCAATGTTTTTTGTCTGATCTTGATGAATGAACAATTAACACTGTGCCAGTAGTAATCTGATAACTTGAAAAATCAGATAACCCAATAAATCTGATGTATCAGTTAAAGACTCAGAATGTAACTTTATAGCAAAAAAGACTAAAATATAAGCATGTTTGGGTTTTTTTATTTTGGTTGTTTTTATTACATGAAAAACATGGACTTTACAGTGGCCATGCTTGCATCTACCACAGCCTAAATGTGTTATGAAATTGCTAAAAAAAATAGTAGTAGACTGTGCATAACAGGCCTTACCTTGCCTAGATGGTCCACTGGTTGGTTGTAAAGTCGTGTGCTCACAACGTCAAAGGGTGTCATGGCCAAAACCACCACCACACTGCTAATCATACCAGCACTCAGGGCAACCAGCCAGCTGTTTTTGGGAAATACCTAAATAAAGCAAAGTATTTTCTTTTTAATTAAAGTAAGCATTGGAAATGTACATGTTTAATTGTCACTATTAGTTAAAAAACAGAACAGCAACTAGCTTTCAGAACGTGTTTGACTTAGGGATGTTAGTTTAGTACTATATAATTAAGGGTATTTTCACACTTCTGGGTTTGGCTTTGTTTGGGCCCAATTTGAGTCCTCATCTATCATGTCTTGGTCTTGTAGAAGTCAAGTCACAATTTTGTTATGATTAAAGGATAAACATAAAGTACATTTTAAAAAAGTGGAGTGAAGTTTGCAGAATGTTAACACAGATACATTTATTAATTATCTAAACTAACTAACACAACGGTGGTAAATGTATGAGAAGGCATCTTAGAGATGTCAGAAGCATGTAACATCTGACATGCACATATGTTATGTAACTCTTGTGTTTTTTAGCAGGGGCACTGCAGTGGATTCGGGTTTCAGTTCCATAGGAGTAGTAGCCCCAGTGCTTTGTAAATGCAACAAAAGCAGAGCTCCCGACTCTGACTACAAAGTAGGGCAACAAGCTGTCCTCTCTCGAGTTTTCATTCATAATGACAGACATAATCAGTATTGCTTCATGCACAGGTCATGTTAGACTCCTGTAACTCTACCTCCAGACAGATGAGAATGGATGATTTTGTAATGGGTGCACAGCACTGAGATAGCAGGTACTGGGAATGTTATTACTCTGGATTTTAGTTTTTTAGTTTCATTCCTGAGAAAAGGTGGAGAGGCCTTGCTGCTGTCAGGTCATACATGCTCACCTGATATTATTGAACAACTGCTTAACCAGAAAAGTAAGCCTTTCTTTAACCACACACGTCCAGCATGTAAAAGCTCAAAGCATTCATGCTCTATTACTCTACTACTCTACATCTTCCAACCTGCAGTTCAAGCACCAGTTCTTTTGAGGAGGAGAAAGTGGAGAGTTGAGCCGCGGACCCCACACTGACTCTGGGTACAGCTGCACTGGAGCCCCTCCATAGCCCTAGGACACCGTGCTCCTTATAGATGGCTCTGAGGGCGTGCAGCATGCCCTGAAAGATACCGTCAGGGGGCATTAGCCATAACATCAGTAATCACGCGTATATCGTTAGATGGGCTACCTGGTGTTTGTACTGGTGTCCCACAGCAATGGACGAGGTAGCCTGACTTTGCAAATGAGTCTTGACCTGTGAAAAAAACAGTTTTTACCGTTGCCTCAACCCCAGTTCACCGTGGCAGTCTTTTAATGATGATACTCACTAGATAAACGGGGCTGCCCATGACGGCGCCCACCACCCCTGACACCGCCCCTGCCAACGTGGTCCTGGCTGTGCTGACCTTCCCGTCGCTGTTGTGGATGTACCCAGATGACTCGATGATCGCGTACGATCCCAGTCGAACTCCATTCATAAAAAACTGGTACACAAGGCCCGGCGCAAGTCCTTTCTGTAAACCGGACAGGCCGTCCACTTTACCGATAGTGTAAAACGCATGGAAAACGTTTCTATAATACACCTGGTACGTCCCGCGGCTCCGTAGCTCTCCTTGGAGCTGCATGCGCGTTTTGACTACTTCTAGCGGGTTGGTGAAGAGGCATGCTCCGCAGGCGGCCGCTCCGCTGAGAAGGAAATCCATGTCGGACTCGGAGAGAGGATAGGCGGGCTGTGCTCAGGCCTGAAGCCCATGGGCCCTTTACATTACAGAACCCGGCTCCGCTCCATACCCTCCTCCCTCAAACCCACACCATGCGGAGCTAGCCGCCTCCTCTCAGTGCCGTGGGCCCTTCAGGGCGCCGACATGAGAGGCGTTCAGGGACCTGATGTGTCGTCGGATAGTAAGAGTCATGGTCCTAAGCATAGACTGTGTACTGTAATCGTACCGTCTATGGTCCAAACGGAGTAGTACGGTCTCGCGTGTAATAAAGGCCACTTGTGGAGTGCTTCTTAAAATAAATTTTCTGAGATTTTTTGTTTGTGGTGAAAGTGTTAAATCTCATAAGCGTTTGACAGGTTACATTCAATCCCTTTAGTCCCGTGAACGTATCATTTGTGACAGTTACATTTGTACCATAGACTGTACACCCATTTTTGGCAATGACACGAACTATTCTTTTTAGGATCAGTCCTTCTCAACCTTTTGGTGATTAAAAAAAAAACATTCCCCTCACCCCCAACCCCCACCTGGACAAACGTATTCTGCAAAAATATATAAATATAACTAAAGGGTTTTGTAAACGCCTGAATTTGAGTGAAATAGCATAATGACAGCTCAGTGCTATCAGTGTCGTCTGTTTCCGGTGCTTATTTCACTTTCATTAGAATATGCTTTCATAGACTGATTGTCTTTAGGCTCCAGTATATGTGGTTGAACTAAAAAGAGCCTCTCTACAAATACTAGCCCACTCTCTTTGCATCTGTCCTCTCTGTATCTGCACATCCTCTGAGTTCCCTTGCCCCTCTCCTCTGCCTCTACACCTCTTCTGCACCTCTGCACCTCCTCTGCACCTCTGCACCTCTTCTGCACCTCTGCACCTCCTCTGCACCTCCTCTGCACCTCCTCTGCACCTCTCCTCTCCTTTGCACCTCTCCTTTCATCCTCTCAGCAGTGTGTAGCGGACAGTGGGCGTGTCACCTGTCCAGACTGTGAGACTCACTGCTGTCCCTTTGTGGTAGTAGGTTTCTCCTTCGTTACTGAGCAGGATTATAAGGCCATGGTAAAATCTGTCTAACCTCTTCAAATAGGATTTGTGTTCAGGGTTTTTCAAACTAGCCATAGTCTCATACAGGAAATGAAATGGATTTAACTTGGTGAAAATAGGACAGTGTGTGAAGTACAGTGATATAGTTTGACATTTTGGACAGCTGCAAGACTTAGATTAAATTACATGGACACAGTTGCTCACACATCACAGTATATTCAAATAACAAAGAGAATTTGTAATATTAATGTTTGAAGTGTATTTTGTATAAAGATATTCACTTCATGATCAGAGAAGAACATAAAACACACTCAAATCCCTAAAATTTATACATTTGGATAGTGAACACAAACTAGCTACTATGGATTTGACACAATGAAAAAAATTGTCCAGTTATGAGGTAATCTCTACCTCTTGTACCTCTTCTATGTTGTTTAAATTATTTTAATTATTTAAATTATTTGTACATGTATTTCTTACTTTTATTTGCTTTTTTTTTGTTTTATTGTTATAGGAGTAGTAATATCAAATTGTTATTATTGTTATTTTTGATACACATTTTATCTATGTCAAAATTATGTACCTGTATGTACAATTACAGAGCATAAATACATAGAATACTTTTTTTTATATCAATGTTCAAACATAATCAGTGTTGACAAAACACTGAGTTTAGCACACATCAAGGTGTTCAGTCTGACATAGTTTCTTTCCTCTTTAGCTGCATGATCTAAATCCCTCTTCTCAGTTTCCTGAACCTGTGGCTAAATCCTCTCAGATGAAAGCCATTTTATTTATTTGGCTTTCCTTGGTGCTTGAAGTCTGTTTTTGTTGTCAGCAATTAAAATGTGATACAAAAGTGTATATTATTGTGTGCTATAATTATTTAAATGATGTTATATGTAAACATGGGTGACACTGCACTGTGCTCTTAGACACCTACAGCCGCTAATCCAATTTGATATGTAAATTGCTCCAGAGATACTTTTTTTTAAAATTTATTTATTTTTTGTATGTTTATAATATCAGTGGGAATGCACTTTAAAAATATATATAGTGTCTTAATGCAGCCCATGTATGCTAAAAACTTCATCTGTAAACATGGCTACTGCTGAATTGCATTAACACCTTGTATCCAAGTCCCTCCCTTCACTAATGTCAAGATGTAATCCCCCCAGCTAATGAACTATCAAGTGGGATTTCAAGTGCAGAGAAAACCTTGACCGGAAGCCCCGATCTTTCCAACTCACCATGCTATAGGTGCCACAGGGCGAGAAGACAGGGCAGGAGGAGGTCTCCAGGATCCCTGCAGACCTTTATGTCAGTTTGATGGAAAAACTGGGATAAGGATAATTTAATTTGCATTAATTCAGTCTGGAGTAAACATTTTTGATAACTGTCTTCAGCAAGAAAAAAGGTGAGTACTTACATTGCTGAATATAATGTAAGTGATAGTTAAAATGTATAAAAAAGTTCAAATGTAATTTAAATGTTAACATTGATGCTATGTTATTGTTAACCTGCTATTACTTTGCTTCTACCCAAGGAGTACAAATACAAATTAGCTTGTAGCTATCTCTGATCTGTGCAATGTGTATTGTGTCCTTGTCAAATAAATAAAACAGATGTATATACTAGTTTTATACATTGTAGATTTATATGCTAGATTTTGTGAACGTTGTGAACAATGACCCAAAATATTCATAATGTGAGAATAATGAGCTTCACTTCTATTACACTCGGTCTTCAGATACACTTAAATGTACATGCAGCATTTTATTTGTGTGGTGAGCACATTAGTTGATACACACAAACGTATTTAAAAAAGAGCAGATTTAGTTTTATCCAAGCAGGTCAATCATCAATAAGTAAGTCTCTGGAATCAAGAGTCACTGTTAATTGGATTATGTTAAGTTAGGAAAAGAACCAATTTGGCAGACAGTATTTGCACTAGGTGTACCAGGTCAAGACAGAGCGGCTTATTGACATGAAATATACACCCAGATGGCTTAAGGTTGGGAGTGTTTCTTGGCCTATATTCTCTGTACAATTTTCTGTGTGATATCATCCCCCATCTTACTTACAATGCAAGTTTAAGGTGAATTCATTTGGTAATGAAATATAAGGTATATAATAGTATTGATTCATAGAGAATTCATTTTTGGTGAGTGCATGGACAGTTACTAGATTTCACCATTTTTGTAGTTATACTCCAAATTGAACAGCAGGGTGCAGTACACTGTAAGATAAGATTGTGTCTTTGTGTTGCTTTGAACAACATACACACATACCATGCGTTGTCTGAAAGACTTAACATTGACTTGCATTTTTCCAGTTGGAACCATGGATATTGGAGGCTTGGAGACGGTGGTGGCCAATTCGGCTTATGTCTCAGCCCGTGGCAGTGTGGATGGGGCAGCTGCAGCCACCATGAGAGACAAGAAGATGAGAGCCAGGCTCAAACTCCCCCACATCAGAGAATGTGAACACATGAAAACCAAAGTAGACAGCACTTTTGACAGCATGTGTGTCAAACAGCCAATAGGCAAACGCCTGTTTCAGCAGTATTTGGACACCGATGCCACACACAAGAACGCTGGGCAGCTGTGGAAAGACATTGAAGACTATGTGGTTTGTCAGGAAAAGGACAGACTGCAGAAGGCCCAGAAAATTGTTAATAAATATTATGAGTCCAAGTCCAAGACCTTTTGCAGTTTCCTGGAGGAGAAGGCTGTGACTCGAGTGAAAGAAGATCACAAGAACCTGCACGGAAACCTGTTTAAAGAGAGCCAACAGCAACTGCTCAAACATCTGGAGAAGAATGCTGTGGCAGGATTCAAGAACAGCATGTACTTCCTGCGTTATGTTCAGTTCAAGTGGCTAGAAGGCCAGCCTGTCAATGAGGAGTGGTTCATGGACTTCAGAGTGCTGGGAAAAGGAGGATTCGGAGAGGTGTTTGCCTGTCAAGCAAAAGCAACAGGCAAGATGTATGCAAACAAAAAGCTGGACAAAAAGCGCCTGAAGAAGCGCAAGGGCTATGATGTAAGACATTGCCTATAAGAAAAAACATATTCTACACATAATAGTAACTAGATGTTTCATGTAGAGTCATAACAATGCACAGTGTGTGGGAAACAGCAAAGATGGTGAACCAGTATTATATGAGCTCAACAGCTCAGTTCAAAGAGGCTTGTGGCCGTCTTTAAGACCCCACAAAGCTTCTCAGCCCTGTACGCAGACACAAGGCATAAACCTCTGATATGGAGGCAAAAGCTATACCTATATCTTGTATCTTCAAATCTAACAGCAAATTAATACCTGAATAAAAATAAATAACTTTTCAATATTGACAAATACATTTCTAATATCGACAAATACATTTCTAAATACCAACAAGAAAGGTTCAGTGGGTACATTTTTCCAATCTATGGTTGTTGCAGTAATTTTGTCCGCATTTTGTTTTAAATTTAGGGAGCGATGGTGGAGAAGAGGATTCTTGCTAAAGTTCACAGTCGCTTCATTGTGACTCTGGCTTATGCCTTCCAGACCAAGTCTGAGCTCTGCTTAGTCATGACCATCATGAATGGAGGTGATCTCAGGTACATAATATACAGTATGTATATACTGTAAATATACTGACACAAGCAAATTAATGACACTATTTACAGACAGCAGCATGCTTACACTCACCTTCACTAATCAGCCTACGAGAGATAAAGCTCACAGTCAACGTACAGCTGGGCTCTTACTGTGTAATTATATAAATCAGTGGTTCCCAATACAACCAGTACAAAAGCAACATAAATGCATAAAAGAAAAAGATCTTAAAAACACATAATATTTGTTTGAATTTACTACTTCAAATCAGCATTAAGCCTCTAGTCATTAGTTTTTGTATTTTTATATGTAAATATAAAAATTATAATTATGGGAACCCTGTAGGATCATCTGATCAATAAGGGGGCAGCAACACAGCAGACTTTGGAGATGCTAAAGATATGACTGATAAAGATCAATACAAGCCAGCACCTTCAAATGTCTCTATCTTGTTTTATTGTTAAACCAGTGCTTCTCTGTAATGTCTCCTCACAGATATCACATGTACAATGTTGATGAGAAAAACCCTGGCTTCAATGAAAAAAGGGCCTCTTACTACACCTGTCAGATCATCTGTGGACTGGAGCACCTGCACCAACACCGCATCATCTACAGAGACCTCAAACCCGAAAACGTTTTGCTCGACGATGCAGGTCAGGGTCAAGTCATCTCCACAGCACATAAGTTCCTGTATGTACAGTAGTAATCATACCAGAAAATACATGAAAGAAAATGACAAGACAGGGAGCTAAAAATAAAAGAAATGGAAATGGAAGTACACTGCAACAATTGTAACTCTTTATTTTTAGGACACGTGCGTCTGTCTGATCTGGGTCTGGCTGTTGAACTTCCTCCAGGAAAAGACACGACCAGTGGATACGCAGGAACTCCCGGTAACAAAGCTTAAATGTTTGATCATTGTGTAAAGCAATGAACTGTGCCCCATGATTCTGTTTGTCGTGGTATAGGCTTTATGGCGCCAGAGCTGCTCCAGAAGAAGCAGTATGACTACTGCGTGGACTACTTCACTCTGGGAGTCACTCTGTACGAAATGATCGCTGCCAAAGGGCCCTTCAGAATAAGAGGAGAAAAGGTACTTTAAATTAAATAAACCTCTAGAATCTTGTTATTGGACCAAAATATGTGCTTTTTGTTCCTAGGTTGAAAATGAAGAAGTGGCTCGCAGAATCATTAATGATCCTGTCAATTACACTCCAGCTTTCAGCAAAGATTGTAAAGACCTTTGTGAAGGTTTAATGATGAAAGATGCCGCAAAGCGACTCGGTTTCAAAAATAATGAGTGTGCTGAGCTCAAGAGTCAGCCCTTCTTTAAGGACATAAACTGGGGTCGTCTGGAAGCAGGTATGAGTCATTAACAACATGTGTGTGGAGAATTATGAGCTGTATCAACACATATCCATCGTTCTAAACAGGCATGCTTCCTCCACCATTTGTTCCTGATCCGAGAATGGTCTATGCCAAAAATATCGATGATGTGGGGGCCTTCAGCTCCATCAAAGGCATCGTTATGGATAACAAGGACAATGACTTCTTCACTGAATTTGCTTCAGGGAACATCCCCATCCCCTGGCAGGAGGAGATGATTGAGACGGGTGTGTTTGGAGAGCTGAACATCTGGGGCGAGAACGGAAAACTGCCCAACGACCTTGACCCAAACTATGTAGAAGCAAAAGGAGGCGGGTGTGTAATGTTCTGAGATATAACAACAAGAAGATAACTTTTGAAAGTAAAATAATCTTGTGTTCCTTTGTTCCTTTGGAAGCTTTACTTATTTTAAAAGAATGTATAATATGATTAGCTAACACAGTTTTATAAAAATGAAGATATATTATACATTAATTTGTAACTTTTTCTGGAATTTCTCCACTGTGGGACTAATAAAGGCATATCTTATCTTTAGTTGATTGATCTGAAATATAATGTACAAGTACAAAATGTAAAAAACAAACAGACATCTGATAAATAGATAATAAATATGATTGCACAGTGAAAATGGAGACATTGTAAATATTTTTTAACCAGTATATCCTATTTATTTTGTATATAGCTATTGTATCTGTGTAAAACAGTGCTTGATGCATTAATTTGTAAATGCTTATAATGTATTATTATCAGAGTGGTAAGTGAATGTTTAATAAATGTATGCAACTGTCTTTAAAGTTTTTCTTTTCATTTAGAATTATATAAATAAAAAATTAAGTAGTAAATCAAGTAAATTATCAGAATATATCCCTGTACAACTGTATCACATATGCAGATAAATACTACAAATAATTTTTGCATTACTAGTTCATGACTAGGGGTTCATTTTATAATTGAAAAAATTAGAAATCCCCAGTTAAACAATCAAATCAACTTTATATTTTATTTTTGAGGGAAAACTACATTGAAGATAATAACTAAGTGCACTGTTTTGGTCAGATAAATGCCCAGTGCACTGTGAGTAAAAGTATCTCCAAAATCGATAGCCTAAATATAGTCATAGAAGTTACTTGGAAGTTGTGAAAGTTGGTTGATATGCACATTTTGTTCTGATGGACAGATATGTGCAATTTTAACCTTCTCAAAGCTCTGACTACAATTTATCAAATATTGTAAGTCATTATTTTACTTCACTTCCCCTTAAATTCCCCTCAAAGTCAGAAGTCAAATGTGAAAATAAAAATTACTGAACCCTCCTTGAAACTCAGGGGGTCAATGCGGACACAAGTGATTCAATCAAATACTTGAGGTCATAGAGGGAAGGGCCAAGAAATAAAATATTAACAGAGTGATTTATGATTCAGTGCTGCAATGTCTGTATTCTTTTAGCACAGTATATGGTAGTACTTTGTTCCTGATCATTGGCTGCTGAAGGATTTTGATAAGATACTGTTTCTATGAACACAGATGAAAGCAGTATTACCAGTTATAAATGTCAGATGCCTAACATTACCTTTAAATGCACTTTGACAAATGAGAGATGCCAAAGCAATAATGCAATTTGAATTATATACAGCCGTAATGTACAGCAAATTACTGAATAGGGGTGTGTCCTGCTGCCTGGCCTCTCTCCATTTTCCTTTTAAACTTCTCTGTACTATGTCAATACTGCATTTCAAAAAATTAATACACAGCATTTTCAATAGATGTAACTCTGTGTGCCCATGTGTTAATACTTAACCAACATTAAAATAGACATTTACTTCACACATAAATAAATCATTCCATTGTCTATTCTGATTATAGTATTTGCTAAGTAAGAGTTAGTACTATTGACATAGAAAGTAAAAATACTACTTACTATACTTTGCAATGTCAAATTTGGAAGGTAATATTGTTCATTAGAACTACAAAATATACATTAAAAATTTGCCAACAATTTTAGCCAAAAATTATTTGTTAAAATGATCCCTTTAACTCCTTATAGCCCTTTAAAGCATGTGTATTAAGGCTGTAAATGGTGCCTTATCATATGTATGAACTGAAAAGATTAAACTGAATGCATATTTACATTTCTATGGCAACTAACTGACTGACTGAAATGTCATCAATTTTGGGCGGGAATAGCGGTCTTATAATCGAGGTACAGCTGGCAAATCAATGTTCAAATTAGTCTGGGAGCATGAGAAAAAAATCCTGAGTCAGTTCTCACACTCCCAAAATGTATATCAGATCCACTAGTGGCCAATAGAGCTCCTGGCACTTGAATTATCATATTTATTTTACATTTTTTGCTAAATATTTATCAACTATCTTTTAACATGAGGGATATTGTTGAGGTTGTAGCACTTTTTCTAGGCTTTGTTAGCTGGATTTTAATTTTTGTTTCATTAGAGGATCACTACTGGAAAGAGTCCACTCAAGATGGCAGTGTCATTATAACGTCTGCAGTCTATGAGAACCTGTGGATGTCTTGTGCAAGTGACTCCACCGGGCTGTACAACTGCAGGGATTTTCCTTCACTTTTTGCTCTGCCAGGTAAGAAACATGTATGCCTTCCTTATGTTTATGTATATTCATTTTCTATTGTCAGAGAAGACTAAAATTAATACAGTATAAGCCAAAATGTGAAAGTCTATTTGAAATATATTGGCAGAATGGGCTGTTTAAAATGGTAAAGCTTTGCTTACGTATTCATGGTTCAGATATGTAAATGCTGAGTGTGCATATACTCTCTAGTAAAGACAAATCAGGATAAAGCAACACAAACTGATGGAAGATTAGTTCTTGACATTTGAAAATCATGTTTTTTGTTTTAAACAAATCAATAAAACAAAACAAAAAAGACAGGAAAAACATGTTGTCAAAGGCACAGTGTTATATTGCCTATTTGTGTAGCATATATAAAACAGATCCAGATCCAGTGTCCAGATCACATACTGCCCCTTCTACCATATAAATAGTATATATATTATCACATGTTAAAGCCAGTGAATGATGTTTTGTATACAGTATAAAAGAAGTAAGATTCTCTGGATGGGCACAGTTGATACTTGATACAGTTCATATATGTTTTTTTTCTTCAGTGAACAACATCAGACTGCACAACACAACACTGAACAACATAAGACAGGGAAGCAACTGAATACATCTACCAAAATATATATTACCAAAAATATATTCAGAATATCTTCAGTATGACAATTACTTTCCTTTTCAAAGGAATACATTGCAGTACTTGAACACACAATTTAGGCTTTAGATGTTAGTGCAAAAAAAGAAAATACTACTCTTGTGGTGTGTGCATGTGAGAGTTTTCCTTTTACAGTTAGTGATGGGAAATGCAAAACAAATATGAAGCCGTTTTTATGTTGTATGTTTACACTATAATTTCAATTAAACTTTATGTAAAAGTATTCTGAATACAGTACTCTGATTGAAACATGTATCAGAATATATTACAAAATACATTTTAATGCAGGTATTCAGTATTCTGTAACTAACTACATTTTCAGAGTATTCTTCCCAAATAGATTTATTAAAGCAATTGCACAGATCATTAATATTCAGGAACACCAGAATGTTATCATTGTTACAAGTGTGTCTTCCTTGAGATAAATAAATACAACATTACAAATATCACCGGGAATTTAATAATGAAATGACGTAAAGAATACAATTTCTAAATACAATTTAAAAGTAATGCTTTATTGCAACTTGCAACAACTAAATACTGTTAAGGACATGCTGTTAAGGACTGTGACGCATCATATGCTCATTACTTTGAGTATTTTTTAATTGAGGATTTTCTCACAGCATATTGCATTAAGCTTTACTGCGTAAAGGTACCGTGATAGATGCTGTTAGGGCATGGCTGTGAGAGGCAAATAGTTTTATCAGTGAAGCTGGTCATCTGCAGGTCACCCACTCTGCAGCCTCACGCCCTGTAGACGTTTCCCATCAGCCCCCTGTGCAATGAGGAGCACAAGAGACCTGCATCTCATCAATAAGAGTTTGATAATCTTGACAGACTGTTCAAAGCAGGTGTCAGGATGTGACTAATGACTTTGGGTATATAGACGACAGTGCAAAGGTTGGACTTTTTTGTTGTTTCTCAAGTTAAGCAAACATTCGTTTAGTGTTGAAAGAGGCTGAATAGAGAGGAGAATAATGGGGAAATTATAAATTGGCATTAATCATTGATCTCAGGTTTCAGAGGACTGTTGCTGGGGATGGGAGAAGCACTCCGACACTGCACTGCCAAACAAATAGGTCAGAGACTGAATTCACACAGAAGGGCAGTTTGAGTCTGTAAAACTTTCTTTTTACCCTGGATTGTAAAATTAGGCAAAAATGAATGCTATAGTGGAGGCGTTTGCGTTCTCTCTTGGTTTTCTGGGTTGGCTGATGGTTGGAATTGCTCTGTCTAATCGAAACTGGAAGGTGTCCACAGTGGATGGTAATGTTATCACCACATCCACCATCTATGAGAACCTCTGGATGTCCTGTGCCACAGACTCGACAGGAGTCCACAACTGCCGTGACTTTCCATCATTACTGGCACTGAGTGGTATGTGCTTCAGTGATACAGTGATATATGACTTTATTTATTTATTAATAGCTACTAATCAGGCTCCAAGCCAAAAGAGTGTGGTGATAAACATGCCACTGACGATTGCAGTGGAATAATGCTGTTGTTGTCAACAAGGTGGAAAAGATAACATAACTCTTTTTAAAAAATCTAATTCTGTCAACTGGACAAATGTTTTAGAGTGAAAATGTTTCACCACTCATCCAAGCTGCTTGTTCAGTTCTGGTCAGATATCGGTGGACATTGCCTTATATCTGTTTGTTTGTTGATTATTTTAGATATTTGTGTTTAAACTGAGATAGTGCACTGTGTGATTCATAATAGACTATAATATCATAATAAATAATAAATAATAAATAGATAACAGCTGATAAGATTGAGTTACAAGAATGAGACCTAGGTCTCTTGTAAGATGATTACTTAGAATATAAAAAACTCCTCTCTTATCAACAGATATTATTTTTTTATTTGATTGTATAATGCAAGGGTTATGTTTTTGAAAAGATCCAAGTAGCTATCTTGTACACAGCTTTATACTGAATGTGTTCTTGAGAGATACTGTTATGTGCTTTAATATACTTTTACAATGGTACTTTGAAATGGGTAAGTTAAAACTAACCCTAACCTTTACATGTTCCTGCTGTGTCTGAGTGCAGGGTACATCCAAGCCTCGCGGGCTCTCATGATTGCATCCATCGTCTTCGGTACATTTGGTCTTATGGCGACTCTGGTTGGAATGCAGTGCTCAAAAATCGGAGGAGAAAATTACGTCCTAAAAGGAAGGATTGCTGCCATAGGAGGAGTGTTCTTTCTATTGCAAGGTAAATACAACAATGTCTTAACATTAGGTATTGAATTGGTTGGGAAAATAGTAAAGTCTCACTCTTACTTTAAAAAAAAAATAATTTCTCTATTTCACTGCAGTCTTGGTCTGTGAAAAACACTCAGATCTGAAACTCTGTTTACAAAAGCTATCCCTGAATGAGTCACTTGTTCATAGGGTTATCAACTGAGCTGTGACACAAAAGCCTGCACTGACCCATGTTTACATTGGTCTATTTGATTTTAAACTACATGATATACATTTATCTATAATGAGTTGTTTGAATGGAAAAATCAGTTACTAATGAACTTAAATATAAACAGTAACACTTCATATTAATACAAGTATTATAGACATGATTGAAGAAAGTTGTCTTAGTGCTAGGAGAATGAAACACGGGTCACCACTGGCTTCACCATGTTTTATTATTTATGTCTGTGTACATCAGAGTGAGTTGCTAATTGTAATTTTATTGTTTGTTTGTTTTAATTTAGTGACAATAAATCAAATCAATCAGCCATTTTTGCCAACTGTTTATGGAGTATTCTTTGTTGTGTTTTAGGAATTTGCACCATGATTGCTGTGTCCTGGTATGCAGCCAACATCACACAGCAGTTTTTTGACCAGTTCTATCCAGGGACAAAGTATGTTAAATCATAATAATACATTATATTCATAAAGTCACTAAATTACCTTCTAAATCCCATTGTCTAGGTATGAGATTGGAGAGGCCCTATACATTGGTTGGTCTTCAGCAACACTGGCCATTTGTGGAGGGGCATGTCTGCTGTTTGCATGCAAAGGAAAGACAACAGATGAAAAGGTGTAAGTGATCCACTAAAAAAATATGTATAATACAAAAAAACCCCAAAAAAACCGTTATATTTTGTCATCTTGGATTACAGGCCCTATCCGTACCAACCAGCCTCCAGAGGCCATGTCTTTTCAGTTACGGCACCATCTCAGTCTGTGCCCAGCAACTACGGGAGAAATGCTTATGTTTAAAAGGTTAAAGAAACACTACATTTGCTGTTGTTTTTAATTTATGTAATATACAGAGGTGAGGTTTGATTTAAATAAAATACACACACACAAACCAATAAAACAAAAATCTGATTAATTCTGTAGAAAGAATCATTTTGATTTATAATACTGTATATTCATGTCTTGTCTCAACCATGTACTTTTCTGTTATATAAGTGTTATATTTTGTTGTTTTACATTTCCTTTTGTGCAGTTTCATTTTGTGTGAACTTACCATAAACAGTTACTGGAGTTAATGACAATCCAAACCATTAGAATTCCACATTTAAGTTACAGTCAAGAAACTGAGATTTATAACTTTTAGACTTCATGTGTATTGTGTTATTGTTTTTATACATAATTAATAAAATAACAATAAACATAGATACTTCTTTTGAGTGCAATTTGTACAGCATATTTTGAGTAGCTATAGCACCCCCCCGAGGCAACTATAAGACCACCCATATTGCTACGCCAAATTTAGTTCAGTTAGACATCAGAGGCTACACATGTGGTGATGGTTATTGTTATGATTATTATGTCTTCTTTGTTTGTGAGTGAAAAATGAACAGGTTATACCACATTTATTACAATTTTGTATTTATTATAAAAGAAATACAAGCTTTCATGTCTTAAGAAATGTGGCAAAAAGTCAGACCTAGACCCGCTTAATCTTGAGGAGCTTCCTTCACCAAGTTATCAAGACTTAAACCATCAAATCGTATAAAGTGCCATCCTTCGCTATCAGTGAGGTCTAGAGCCCCTTTAGTGGTGTAGAAATTTCGGGCTTGAGAATTCCAGTCTAAAACAGATAGCTGCAGACGCACACATTGCTTCTCTACTGCAATCTGAAAAAATACATGAACAAAGTTGCTGTTACCACTTCACAAGGATGAATGACTGACATAATTTTACCTTTGCCACTTTGCTCATCAGGCTTTTGCCAATGCCATTACCTTTAACAACAAATATCAAATAACTTTAATGCATTATTGCTATGGTAATTATTGTGATCTTGCCTCCATTTTCACCTCTGAATTCAGGCATCACATAGAGGTCTTCTATGTACACTGCTCTTCCCTTCCATGTACTGTAAGTGTAAAAGTAAAGTGCATATCCAACTGCTGTGTGACCTGTAATTCAAACATACACAGATTTATATTCTTTTCTTTTATTTTTAGGTAGAAATAGTTTTTAATGAAACCCTGTCATACCACATTGAGATATGTGCTCATCGGACACCTCAGCGATCAGACATTCAAAAAAAGGATTTTGACAGAAGCCATCACGTTCCAGATCTGAAACATAATAATTAGAAGACTGACTGGCTAAAATGTCAAGTAGTAGTAATGTATGACTACTTTCAAAACTGAGACCTAAAAATCTTCCACCACCTTTATTTGACCATAAAACTGTATATAATGACATTTCTAATTTCACTGTTAATTTATCCTATAGTTAAACCCCATTTAAAAACAAAACATCACCCAAATTAATGGATAATGTTCACATTTCGACAGGGAGTTACAACAGTGTGAGCAGTAAAACAGTTTACAGGATTTGGTCAGAATGGCTCACTCTGACCGTAATCAGAGGTCAGAACTTCACATGCCCTCATTACTTGAATGAAGCTTGTTTGTATAAACAATTACTACATATACCAAAGCTGAAAAAAAAAAAATAAATAAAATACAATCATCATAAATAGTAACATTCATTTTAGTTTTAAAAATGTCTGATAAAGATAAGTGTGACAAATTGCCCCAGTGGGTGTGGAAATCTATTAGATTAACCACAGCAGGTGGCCTATTATTAATGAACCTGCCAAATTAGTTATTTATTTGTTGCAAACAGCAACTGCAAGTGTATTTCTGTCATTAGTCTATTTTTTTTGGAGCAGGCGCGACATAGTCAAGTTACCTTGGTAAGAAATCTTTACTTGGTCTTTCATTTTTTCAAAAACGGCCAACTCCTGCAAAATACAAGCACATTTTCTTGAAGAGATTTGTTGTAATGCAATAATTTACCACTTACCATGATCATTCGTGCAATGTCTTTGCAGTCTTCTTTTCTTGCAGCTCGTATTTTATAATTCATATTTGTTCGGTAGCGTTTTTATATCTTCTAAACATTCAGGTAGTCCCACTCGAATCGAGAAGAAAAGTAAAGTCTCCAAACTACGGCAAGAAATGGACATCCGGGGTAGATTTTTTTTTTTTTTTTTTTTTTACACGCAAGTAATTCTGGGAGTTGTAGTAATTAAATTGTGGAGACGGTCTTCTCAGATTACACTACTAATATCACTAGTTGACTATATTTAGCTAAAAATCACACCCAGTTATTTATTTATTTAAACAGACAAAATGTGTTCCTTTGGTGTACTTTTCACCTGAGTTGTATAAATGTGATTGTGTTGTTTGAATGGAAAAATTTAATGAAACGCGTTATCAGCACTACTTCACTACATCTCACCTTTTCCCCCACTTTTATATTAATACTTCCACACCTGACTAATGATGAATAAATGGACATCTGGCATAGATTTGTTTTACATGCAAGTAATTCTGAGAGTTGTGGTAAATGAACAAAATTACTAATCCACTTTTATAAACTGTGTTAGATGATGTCTAGAGAATACACTAGCGTAACTGTTGTGTTGTTTCACCAGAAATAGAAAAAAATATTTTATTTTTGCATAAGATATTCAGTCAGTCACAATGTAAATCGCTGCTTGGACACAACACTGACATACAAATAAGAGATGCACAACAGTCGTTCACAAAAATGTGTCATTTATACAAAAGAGATTTGTTCTGGAGTAAAAAAGTGAACAGTAAATCTATAATAATAATAATATACGAAGAGACCATGTAGATGACAGTTTCTACTGGGCATTATTATATTTACAATTTTTGTCATAATTCTGCTCTGTAAGACAGTTCAGATGGTGTCCATCGAGAATTTTGAGATAGTTTTGTGTGTCCAGCTGCACCAATGTCTTAAAATATTAAAAAGTGTCAATGTGGTGACTGTGTGTTTGCTCCAGGAGAGTCGGACCGGTTGATCCCTGGATCTAAAGATGAGGAAATTGAGGTCGAAAGCACTGAGTTTTTAGTCTCCAATGAAGAAGAGGCAGATGTTGGTAATGACACAACAATGTATTTCTGCAGAGGCCTAGATGCAGTCAATGCAGACCCACTTCCAGACTCTAGTTTTACTAAAGGCTGCAAGGTAGATGAGGCGCTGGGAACCGTGCTGGTGACTGGAGAGGCCGTTTGAGAAGAGCTGAGGGTGATCACCTAAAAAAAAAAAAAAAGTAGACTTTTAGTGCTTGATTTGCAAAACTGTCTCATTTATCATCTAACTGAAGTGTAAAGAGGATTTAATGCCTCATTTTAAAAATGAGAACAGTTTAATGGTCAAACCTTTATACCTGCTGAGTAGAAGCAGCTCCTGCACTAGTGCCCATCACAATGTATTTGGTGGCAGGTGGAGAAGGCTGAGAAGGCGTCCCAGGACGAGGTGACATCAATGTTAGGGAACTTGGGACCTTGATGATGCTGGGAGTTCGAGGTCCTGTAGATCCACTTAACCCAGTTTGAGATACTGAGAGGGTTGGCCGTGGCTGCAAAACAAATATTATTAGAAATAACAGAACACTGTAACACATTATTGTATAATTTATTTTATAGACATGCAAATTTAAGAGTTCATACTAACTTGTGTGATTGTTAACGTAGTTCTGTTAACTTGCTGTGCCTGGAGTGCTGCCTGGTTTCTAGCTTTCGTTACATGAGAGCAAAGCATTGGTCCAAGGTAACCATAGTCCACACGGTATTGTTCTACATTATCAGGTTGAGGACGGATTTTTGCAATAACGCTGGCACAGTGTTTCTTAAAAGAAAATCACAATGTTAGATTAATAAAGATTATGCAACTGTCATTTAAAGGTAAGTGATAAATTACCAGTAAAAGGCTTTGAACATGGTCAGCTCCTATTTTATCAATATTGGAAATCACCGGCCCTTCCATCACTGCTTTGATGCGAGCACCCTCTACAGCAAGCCGAGGAAGAATAAGTGTTTTAATCACCTGCAAAGACAAAATCTGAGACTTTAGTCAATACAGCTGCAAAAAACTACAAAAAAAAAAAAACAAAAACAAAAAAACCTCACATCAGGACCCAATTCCGCAAGTCCAGCAATGCAGCCATATCGTGTCGTCCACTGGGTTTTATCGTCTAGCAAACTCTGGAAGATACCATCCAGAAAAAGTGTTTTTTACGCAATAAAAACATAACATCAAGCCACATATATGCCTATGTACTAAATGTATGTAGCTCTATTTTCTCACCTTTGTAAATGTCTTTGTGATTCGAGACTGGATGTTGTTTGTTGTTGTACTGAAAGTTTTACAGCTCTGGGCCATTAGTCGAGCAGCAAAGTCTCGTAAGGCCCAGTGGTTGTCAACATCAGGTCTCAAACACAGCTGCTTACTTACAATACAGGTAACAACAGCTGGTATGAGCTCATGCAACTACAAGCACACACATTATGTTAGAAAATATTTCCATAGTAAGGTAAAACGATTTAATAATTAGTGTATGTTGCTTTACTTACATATTTCTCCAAGTACAGGGTAGGGTTGTCCATTAGAGCTTTAACCATTCTCATCAGATAAATTAGGAGAGCCAGGTTGTTTTGTACCACATTTACACGAACCTTTAAGACATTGAGAAGTAAGACATTCCCAAGGGTACGTTCTTCCAACAAAATGGGAAAAAAAAAAGATCTTCTTACCCCTTCAGAAATAAATGTGCTGAATCTTGGAAGCATCTGGTACAAGCCCGGATCAGTTGCAATACTCTGCAATGCCTCCTGGACAAAGATAAAGTACAATAGTACAACATGTATTCCAGGAAATGGTATACAACAAAACAATATGCAGCTGGTGATGACAACTTACAGCCCTCTTTGCTTCACAGGAGCCAACACACGCTTCTGTAATTTCCTTGTAGTAGAGTTGCTGCTCCACTGAAAGCTCATGAGTGCTGCGTGGCTTCAGCCTGATCAGTCCCTTCTCTTTTCCTTGAAATTGATACAAAAACATATGGCATATTTGAAAATTTAGATAGATCTAACACCAGATACCAAATTTCAATCAATTGAATAGTTACAGACTGACCTTTGCCATCGGCAGTTGTTCCGACTTGACCTTTTCCCTGAATAGCGCCATCCTCTTCCTGACCAGGCTTAACAACTTTGAGAGGTTCTGTTGATTCAGTCTTTTGTTGCTCTTTTGATGCTAATAATATTAATATTAATGTTACATTAACAACAGTGATTTAGGAGTCAAAACAGGTGACATTGTTATCAGGACTAACCAGGTGGTGGATTTTCTGGAATTGATGGCTGCATCCCTTCAATACTTAACCAATGAGCTGGAGAAAATAATAACGCATGTTAACCATTATGAACATTGTAAAACTTGGCTCACTTTAGTATGTTGTGTTTATGAGTTACCTTTTAGGGAAACATCAAGTGGGACTCTGGGGAGTGGTGTGTTAATTATGTCACTGAGATCAACTTCTTTTTCTTCATAAAAATGCAGTTCCCTTCCACCACCACTTGCAAAACGAAAAGGAATAAACTCTTGGGACTGAAACCCATATAGGGGCTATGGAAATTCACAGAATAAAATTAGTAAACAAAGCACATCTGAAGTATCAAATTGTTAAACAATACGTTTTACTTACCTCAACATTCTTGAGCTTTAGGGCATTATCTATATCACTTGTGGTTAATTTCCGTCTTTTTCCATGATGCATAAACTTGAGTGCATCCTATAAAAATTGTACATTTGTCATAATTAAACACATAATAGATTCATATGACATGATGTAATTTACCTGTGCAATTTCTTTTATCCTGTAGCTGACTTCTTCACTCAGGGCAACACAGCTATCCTCCTGGAGCTGTCCCACACCAACAGACTCTGCCATGGCTTTCATGGACTCTGTAGGAAGACTGACTGAACATTGCTTCTGACGCCGTTCCTCTGCCATTTCCACTGCCAGAGAAATAATGCAACAATTAGTATCTTCACAATGCAATCACAAACTGGCTTATACAGTGCACACAAATCACAATGTGGATGTATTGGAGAGACTAAATTAGTTATTAATTATTATTAATAACAAAAAAAAATCACATATAATGACCATTCGTTCATATAATGGAATTATTTAAGTAACTACTTTGCTTCTTAAAATTTGACAAACTGTAAAACATGTGGAAAATCTGCTTCATCTGTTACCGCTACATAAACAAACCCATTCAGTAAGAGCGGGCTTGTCAGTCTGAAGGGACAAGAGGCTACAACAAAAATCAAACAACAAAATCGGCCTTACACAATTTACTTTTTACTTTAAACGTACTACTGCGTAAAACGCATTTTAAGTTCAAGTAGTTTATTGCCTACACATCAACATTTTAAAAGTAAGTTAGCTTCATTGCTAGAAAGCTAGTAGCTTCCCCTTACACTTACCTTCAAGTTGCGCTTTGTTTGCTTTTAATCCGTAATACGATCAAATATAAACAATTGCTGTTAAGATGTCATAATATGTTTGCTTTGCTGAGCCAAAAAAGGACAATAAACTTCAATCGCATGTCATTAAGAGTAAAGAAATGGTCGTACACAGAGGTTAGCCCTGTTCTGAATCAGCGCCTGTGATCCGTCGCCATTTTGAGTTCCGGTTGAAACATCGCGAGGAAACTACAGAGAACGGGAAGACATGCAAAGACCAATTTACAATTTACATCAGAGAAAAAAAAAAAAATAGAATGCCACCTATATGTATAATTTGGGGTCTAACATTAGTATAGATGCTATATGCTATAAACGCTTTTTTGCTTACTTTGTTGATTTTGTGGCCGGAACTAGCGATAGAATTAATATCTGCCCGGTAACTTTATGCAGTAGGAAACTGTACCTTGGCGTGGAAGGGCATTTCAAGAAGTGAACATGTTTAAAAGCATAGTGCGGAATTTGTTCTCAGGTCCAAACACCTCGGTCAAATTCTCTGATGCTTTTGCTTTGGCATTTAAATGTGATAAAACTTCAGCGGCACATTTAAGGTGAGATTTTATTCAAATGAAGCGGCTCGTCCTACTTAGGTTATACTCATGCCATAACATGATGTTACATATGTGTTTGCCGTTGTTTTATTTAATTGAATCTATAAAGTAACATGGGTTTGTTGTTATTGTTATTGTTGTTGTATTTGTATTTGATAAATAATAATTGATATATAAAACATGAAGCTTTTAAGTATAATGTTGTTACGGTCTGTAGGATTTATTATTATTTGTTTTTAAATTAACTAGTGCTTTATTTCAGATTGACAAACACAGCTGGCGCTAAAGGACTCAGAACATGTTCAGCTCAACTTTGTGAGAAGACTGAAGCTCCTTCAAATGCACCAATTAAGTGTAAATCTTCAGACAATACACCTGACGTGGATGTAGAAAGAAATCCTGCTATAGAGCCAGCTAATGAAAAACCTCAATTGGAAGTAAAGTCCACAACATTGATACCAGATGATGAAAGTGCCACACAGTCCCAAACTACAAGTGAACCATATGCAACAACACCCATAACGGAGAAGGCCAGGAGTGGGAAGGAGGGTCTTCTGAATCTACTTGGTGCAATGAAAGTAGACGTAACCAACAAAAGGAAGCTAAAAGGACTAAAGGGAAGACAAGAAAATTCTTCCACACCAAAACCAAGACCCAACTCCATGGAGAGCACTATTAGTATGTTTCAGAATGCTACAGTAAAAACTTCAGAGCAAAGGTAAAAAGAAGAGAGATGTAGTCATTTCAGTGCCACCTTTGTCCATTATTTCATATGTTATGTTTTTAGTGACACTCTGGGTCCTGATCTCGTTGCTGCTGCTTCAGCTGCAGCCGCCACTCTCCCTAATCCCAGTCAGGCAGAGTCCGAGCTTCTCCAGCAACTGCGCCAGCATGAAACTGAGGAACAAAAGAAAGGAGATGGGAACAATATTGGGTTGGTTGAGTTAAGATGGTTCACATATTACTTAAGAACCCAATTCAATTTATGAATACTGATAAAAATAATATAGAAATGCAGTTTGGTAAATAACATAATTTGTGTTTATAGGGTAATCATAGCAGAAATGAAAATAGGAAAGAATCCAAATCGACTGAATGCTCGGCCAGCTAATCAGATTAGGTTTGATGATGATGGTCGAGGTTACACATATGAAAGAGGAATCACTGGGGAACTGGATAGTGTTCGAAAAAGGTATCATTTAAAATGTTGTATTTTTTTGTAAAAGACATCTCTAATTTTTCAAATTCTATTTTATTAGGCGAAACCTATTTACATTGAAGAGACTGAACATTTTCTCTCCAGAAGTAACTGCTTTGTCCACAGTTGGTAATATCCAATTGACAACTGAATCAATCTAATAATTCAGTAAATTTTATTTCATATTTAATAACAAACTGTTATAACTTAGCACGGATGACTTTATGGGATGTGGATTATGCAGACAAATTATCTACAGTGACCAATCATATGCCTCGTAATGGTTTAGAGGAAATGATCCAGTGGACCCAACAAGGGAAAATGTGGCAGTATCCTATTGACAATGACATAGGTAAGAAATCATTTTGATTAATTTTATTACATGTTGATAATAATTGTACTTAACTTTTTTTTTAACCCATAGGCTTGGAAGAGGAAGCTAGTGTACCATTTCATGAACATATCTTCTTGGAGAAACACTTAGAAGAGGGCTTTCCACGTCAGGGGCCTGTTCGTCACTTCATGGAGCTTGTGATTACTGGTTTGTCCAGAAACCCACACCTGACTGTCCAACAGAAGAGGGAGCACATCTTCTGGTTTCGAGATTATTTCAGTCAAAAAGAAGAAGTGCTCAAGGAGGATGATGTTTATCTAAATTAAAAGTGGAGGATGTTTAAAAAAATAAAATAAAACCACAAAAGCAATGTACTGTTGAAGACTATATATCTATATCTAATATATACAGTGCATCCGGAAAGTATTCACAGCGCTTCCTTTTTCCCATATTTTGTCATGTTACAGCCTCATTCCAAATTGTATTAAATTAATCTCTTACCTCAAAATTCTACACACAATACCCCATTATGACAATGTTTTTTTTTTTTTTTTTTTTACATTTTTTGAATTTATTAAAAATAGAAAACTAATAAATCACATTTACATAAGTATTCACAGCCTTTGCTTAATACTTTGTTAATCCACCTTTGGCAGCAATTACAGCCTCAAGTCTTTTTGAATATGATGCCACAAGCTTAGCACACCGATCTTTAGGCAGTTTTGCCCATTCTTCTTCGCAGTAATTCTCAAGCTCCATCAGGTTGGATGGGAGACATCTGTGCACAGCCATTTTCAGGTCTCTCCAGAGATGTTCAATCGGATTCAAGTCTGGACTCTGGCTGGGCCACTCCAGGACATTCACAGAGTGGTTCTGAAGCCAATCCTTTGAGATCTTGGCTGTGTGCTTCGGGTCGCTGTCCTGCTGAAAAATGAACCTTCGCCCCAGTCTGAGGTCAACAGCGCTCTGGAGCAGGTTTTCATCCAGGATATCTCTGTATATTGCTGCATTCATTTTTCCTTCTATCCTGACTAGTCTGCCAGTTCCTGCTGCTGAAAAACATGCCCATAGCATGATGCTGCCACCACCATGCCTCACTGTAGGGATGGTATTGGCCTGGTGATGAGCGGTGCCTGGTTTCCTCCAAACATGACACCTGGCATTCACACCAAAGAGTTCAATCTTTGTCTCATCAGACCAGAGAATTTTGTTTCTCATGGTCTGAGAATCATTCAGGTGCCTTTTGGCAAATTCCAGACGGGCTGCCATGTTCCTTTTACTAAGGAGTGGCTTTCGTCTGGCCACTCTACCATACAGGCCTGATTGGTGGATTGCTGCAGAGATGGTTGTCCTTCTGGAAGGCTCTCCTCTCTCCACAGAGGAACGCTGGAGCTCTGACAGAGTGACCGTCGGGTTCTTGGTCACCTCCCTGACTAAGGCCCTTCTCCCCGATCGCTCAGTTTAGACGGCCGGCCAGCTCTAGGAAGAGTCCTGGTGGTTCCAAACGTCTTCCATTTACGAATAATGGAGGCCACTGTGCTCATTGGGACCTTCAAAGCAGCAGAAATTTTTCTGTATCCTTCCCCAGATTTGTGCCTCAAGACAATCCTGCCTACAGGTCTACAGACAATTCCTTTGACTTCATGCTTGGTGTTTGTGCTCTGACATGCACGGTCAACTGTGGGACCTTATATAGACAGGTGTGTGCCTTTCCAAATCATGTCCAGTCAACTGAATTTACCGCAGGTGGACTCCAGTGAAGCTGTAGAAACATCTCAAGGATGATCAGTGGAAAAAGGATGTACCTGAGCTCAATTTTGAGCTTCATGGCAAAGGCTGTGAATACTTATGTAAATGTGATTTCTTAGTTTTCTATTTTTAATAAATTCAAAAACTGTCAAAAAAAAAAAAAAAAAAAATTCACATTGTCATAATGGGGTATTGTGTGTAGAATTTTGAGGTAAGAGATGAATTTAATACAATTTGGAATGAGGCTGTAACATGACAAAATGTGGGAAAAATCAAGTGCTGTGAATACTTTCCGGATGCACTGTATATGTATATATGTATATAGTTTGTGTGTGTGTGTGTGTGTGTGTATATATATATATATATATATATATATATATATATATATATATATATATATATATATATATATATATATATATATATATATATAGATAGATAGATAGATAGATAGATAGATAGATAGATAGATAGATAGATATTATAGTATACATCTTGTCCAATTTTATTTGACATGTAAATTGCAATTAGTACCACTAGGGGGACCATCATAGCATGTCAGCAGTTGAGATTTGGTGGGACATTCATGGTCCATTAAGTGAATTGAAATTTAAAATGGAATTATAGAATTTGGTGTTATTGCTGCTTTTCTTTTGTCTATTTGAAGAGATACAAGATTCAACTTATGTGAAGTAATATTTTAACAAATAGTTTGTGGTTTAACTGGATTAACAGGGAAATAGTGTATAAAAAAAAGTCTATCCTAAATTGCCAAAGTAATTATTGTCAGAAGTTCAATTAAAGCCATTCAAACATAAAAAAACAAAACAACACATTCTATTTCTCAGGTAAAATAAATTATTTCATGGGAAAATGGTAATGTGCCTAATTGAACAGTTGTATACTCAGAAGTCGTACTCAGTAATCAGACAGTGAAGGCATCACCAGACTCTGACAAAGCGCTGGAGTTGAAGGATGGTGTGAACTTGTGGTAGAGTTCAGAGTCGGCGTTGCATGACTGCTTTTTAGTTCAGTGTAGAGCAGGACTGGACTCATCACTGTTTATTCAGAGTTTAATAATATCAACAGTTTAGTTTTTCTTTAGTATGTGTTGAAATGGCTGAAGGACCACCAGGACCCTCTCACTCTGTAGAAATAGACGCAGACTTCGAGCCTCTTTCTCGCCCACGGTCTTGCACCTGGCCATTGCGCAGACCGGAGCAACTCGACCCTGGGAACTCCAATACGTCTTCCCCGGGGCCATCTCTGCACCAGGAGCCGGCGGGAAACGGCGAGTACATCAGTAACCTCGCTTTATTAGAAGAAGACTATGGCGAATACACTGAGCAGAAATCACCTGTGTCCTGCAGTGAATACCAGGGGAGTCGCATCCTTCATCATCACCACCATCCTCCTCCTCCACAGCAGCAGTTATTGGGCCCGCACGTACCGGCACAGCAACAGGTGCCTGCTCCCGGAGCTCCTCTGGGTGGCCCCTGCAGCATCAGTCAGAGGAAAGGTAGTTCGTCCCGACGTAATGCCTGGGGGAATATGTCCTACGCAGACCTCATCACCAAGGCCATAGAGAGCTCACCTGAGAAGAGACTGACGCTGTCGCAGATTTACGACTGGATGGTCAAAAGTGTGCCTTACTTCAATGACAAAGGGGACAGCAACAGCTCCGCAGGTTGGAAGGTGAGTGCACTCGCCCCAGTCCAGTAACAGACTATTGCTGAGAGAATTTAACTGAGTTTGGC
This sequence comes from Taenioides sp. WSHXM2023, assembly GCA_029959045.1. Classification (NCBI taxonomy): domain Eukaryota; kingdom Metazoa; phylum Chordata; class Actinopteri; order Gobiiformes; family Gobiidae; genus Taenioides; species Taenioides sp. WSHXM2023. The sequence goes on along the minus strand of CM057098.1, from coordinate 15,200,557 downwards.
CCAGAGTATTTTGTGTGTTATTATTTAGCAGATTTTTTTATTTTTTATTTATTTATTTATTTTTTTATCAATACCCTCCATTTATAGGCCTATTACAAATCACGAATAGGCTAAATGTGTTTTCTTATCCTAGTTGTAGTAATGGTGAATGCACCATGCAATTACTAGTGTAAAGTTCACACATTACTTGCCTCCTGCCTGTTTTTCTATTCTCAGGAAATGCTCCCCACTCTTCTGCTTTGTTGAATTATTGCTTTGTCTATATGTTAATGCTCACACATAAGACATAACCTACAGAGTAAGCTTTAGATCAGCCATACCCTCCTCATTGTCAGTGAGCACAGAGCATAACGTCAAACATCCTTCATTCCTGAGCCGTGTGCTCATATCTTTGTCCCTGTCTTCAGTTTCCTCTGCGGATGCCACAGTCAGAGGAATCTGCTCTTGAGTCCCATCACTTCCTCTTTGACCCTTCAGGCTTTTACTGCAGGGCTTTGTCCAAGAAAAATTCTCTTTACACAAGTTTCAAGGGGTCCCAAGTAACATGTTTGGCTTACTGGACCATGTATTGTTTATGCAAGTCTATTGTTTTGAATATGAATACATACCACATTATAAAGGAAAATTTAGTCATTGGTTAGATGACAAATCTTTTTTTCTGAATTTAATGAGCAAACATCAAATTAACTGATGTTTTTATCAGTGCTGGCATGCTCCATGGTCTTTTGAACCCTCTTAAAGTTATTTTTACCCTTTCCTGTTAAAAAACATCACAGTCGCTCCACAATGAACTATGATGCATTTCCTGCTCTGTGGATGGAAAACAGTGCCATGAGTTAACACACTCCACCCTCTGCTCACCAGGGTCAGCCTTGGAGAACCAACAGGCAAAAGAATGTTTTGTCCCAATGATTGTTTTATACCCACAGTGCCTGGGTAAATATTGCTTAATAGAATTTATACTGTATTATGTTTAAGGTGCCACATCCTTAGTTGACTTGACAGAGAGCACTGAGAGCGAGGGCCTGATGGTGGGAGGAGGTAGATGGCTTTGAACCTTTGTTAGAAACTGGCAGTGGGCGAAGGGTGGATCCAGGGCACTTTTCCTGTGTCTGTCACTCCATGGCATGAGAAAAGTTCTTTAGGATGTTTTTGAAAGTTTTGCATCTTAGATCTTAGAAGTGTTGGCTTAAGGGACCTGTCCCAATGGGAGGAGCAGTTCCCCAAGAAATTGATGTTCTGTTAGTGGTTAACTGTACAAGGAAAATAATGCCCCAGTGGATAATGTTAAAATAGCCAATTGAGTGTTTTTTGACACTTTCCATAGTGCAGCGATGGCATGCTCAATGCATTGCATTAGAAAATGCTCTTATGTTGCTTAGTTAGAAAAATAACATTTTGTGTTGCTCAACAGGTCCAGTTGAACAATCACATTAATACACAATATTTGCAAATGTCACCATGAGCAATGAGCTCATGCTGTATGTACTCAGCATATGTATATGTCATGTAATGTTTATGTAATCATTAACATTAAGTGTTTCATTCTGCTATTTATTCTTTGCAGCTCATGTTTTATGACATGGTTTATTTAATAAATAAATAAATAAATAAATAAAAATAAGGTTTACTGGGATCATCTGGTTTTCAGGGTTGTTGTATCTGTGGCTTTGTGTAGTTTCTGCTAAAATATATTGCACCTCAGAAAGTGTTATTGTCACAGCTGCTAGCTTAATTGTACTACTATATTGAGTCTAATTATGATTTCCATGTTTTATTTGTATTTTATTTAAACTTTGAAATATATTTTTAAGGTTTATGCTTGAGTACAAGTTCTGTCTATGTAATACCTCTGTGAACCCTGTTTGGGGACACTGGCCTATAAAAGATGATGTACTTAAAGAAAGAAAGAAGAAAGAAACGGATAACTGACGGCTATTTGTCTGGGGATCACAAGGTTAAAGAGGGAGGCCTGAACTTAAGAGGCCCATGGGAGCTTGAAGTAACCCCATGAAGAAAGGGAGGCTCTGGGCAGGGGCTTTCTGAACAGAGCATGTCCTGAGGGGAGCAGGGGCATAGTCAGCTGACCGGCGGACAGGCTGTGTACAGTCTGCATACATGTGTGAGCCACTGGAATCTGTGGCATGTGGCCCAATGCATTGTTCTCTAGACTCAGTAGTAATAACCCCCCATGAATGTTCACAGAGACATGATCAGACAGACCTCAAAACAATTATACAAAACATCAGAGTTAGGTAATGAAGGTCTGGTGGATAACAAAATGTGATATATTGCTAGCAAAAATATATAGAAACCACTCTTTGCCACTGATACAATGATTCTAAAGCAGGATAATGCCTTTTCTAAATGTACAATGATGTTAAAAACACCAACTGCTACAACAAATACAAAGCCAAATGAAAAACTTTAATTACTACTGGAGAATGATGATAATGATCTATAGAAGTTACTTATTCAGCCTTCTACATTTCAATTCTTATCGTGCCACAAAAAATAACTAAATATTCTCTCTTAGCGCATATAGTATAGACACATGATAAATATTGGGCCCCCAAAATGGTTGTTCCAGCTCTAATTTATTGAACGATAAGGTAGTAATTATTATGAGTGACAGTCCTGGTCTGTGCTAAACATCAAATTCAATATAGTTTGGTCTGTTTGAGATTATGGCTAAGGTTAGAATCAGTCTCCAGGACATTAATGTAAGTCAGTGTAATTTCAGTGCAAAATGCAACGTATTCCTCCCAAATGTTTATCAAATGCCTGTATCTGAAAACACCCCAACTCTGGTCTTCATCAGGGTCCATTGTAGAAGTAGGTCATCACCACTCAGAGGCTGTGTTAATTCAACTCCACTCAGTAGATCTTGTCATTTTAGTGCCTCAGATCTCACGCGTCCTGGGTCTGATGCAGGAGGCGGAGGGGGAGCACCGCACGCAGGAAGACACTGGCAGGAAGTGGCTTGTCCTTTTACTGTAATCTCAGCAGGCTCATATGTAGTACACTATATAACAACCTATCTGCACCTACAGCAAACACTTTTGTCCAGTTGACAGAACTGAAAATTTCTTTCTTTTGGATCCTAACTGGACCACTGAGGGATTACACAGACACAAAAAAGTTAATCTATCATCATGAATTATGAAGTCCTGTGTAGTCTTTCGATTTTTTTTATTTTTAGATGTATTTATTTTGGTGATTTTCTTTCATTAATCACTATATAAGAACTGTTTTACATCAGTGGTTCCCAAACTGTGGTAGGGGTACTCCCATTGGTGCACAGAATGACATAAGGGGTACACAAGGAGAGTTACGGGGAAAAGATTTCTTATTATGACTTCCCAGACCTGATTAAATGTTTTAAATGTGATGCTTTAATGTATTATGTGTGCAGCATCCACAGACATTTTCCTCAAGTGCGCCAGAGGGATATGCAACTGGTCACCAAAGTCTGAAGAGGTATACGACTTTGACGAAATGTTTGGGAACCACTGTTTGACATTGTACAGTAGGCCATTCTGTTTTTCTGTGACATTGTTAAAAACATCCTTTGACCAAGTACTACATGAAATAGCCATCCAATAAACACAACACAGAGCTGACCTCGAAGAAGTCGCTTACAGTGCAAGAGATAAGCATACTTCCTTATTTTATACCATGGCCCATTTGACGGATGACCAATTGTTCTACTTGGCATCATATTGACATTAGAAGTGATGTGGAAGCTAGAAGCAGTTCAATGTATTTTTCTAGGTCTTTGTCTTTGCTGGTTTAAATGGCAGCTGCTTTACACTGTGTCTCAGGGGGACAGTACAGTTTGGTGTTTGTGTTTCGTACCACTGGACCATGTACAAATTGTTGTGGACCACTTTCTCTGTTGGCTGCACCTGTCCCCTCCTCTGGCCCTTGTTTGTTTACTTACTCTGTGACCGTTACAGCCAGCCTCATGCTTCACTAACCAACAACCAGCAGCTGTGGCACTCTGATTGTTTTGTAATCTGGGAGGAGGAGTTTGACAGTGTCTCTTTGCAGTAGGATCACAGCAATTAATCATAATAATCGTGACTAGTCGTCTATTAAAATATTAATAATCATATTTTGATAATTGTAATCATTGTCTTGACTATACAGACATACGGCAGAATATCAAAAGTATCAATATCAAAACAATTTGGGATTTTCATCAATAAAAGTATTCACTATCTAGAAGCTTTCAGTTTTAAAAAAGAAAAAACAATCTCATTGTACAATAGAAAAAAAACGTTTGACTAGTCAAGAAAAAGAATCGCTGATTGCTAGTCGGCTGCTACTTTGCAAATAGAAAATCTACCTACAGCTCTTACGGAAAGTTGTGAGAATTTTTCAGATCAATAAAAGCAAATGAAGTGTATTTTAAAGAGTTACTGAAACTGTGAAAACCTTCAATGGCCCTCATGTTTTCCTCTGGAGGTGGCACCACTCACTGTCACCACAATGCGTTTGGGAAGTTGAGCTTCATTGAGACACTTTATTAAAGCCTCGCTGTGTCTGAAGTAGCGATGTGTGCAAGGGGCACCTCCTGCATTACTGAGGCCGGGTGCCTTTTGTTCCCTTTGGGCTGAGGTGTGGTCTGTCTCAGACAAGGATTATCCCAGGCCAGTCCCAGGCCGCTGATCTATTGTGGCCCATAATCAAAGGCTATATACATTTGCATATTTTAAATCTCATTATGCTAAAGGTTTTAGAGCTCAAGTTTGGATTTCTCCACAAGTCACCCAACGATTATTAGCATAAAAATTCAAAAGAATATTTAAAATATTTGGCATTGTTTGCTTGTCAAAACTCATGTGCAGGATATCCTCTGATTATTGAAGCTTCTGAGGTAGCACATAATCCTATACTTGTCAGCCATTTCTATCTTTTTATACGTGTATAGGCTTCTGAGCACAAAGTGAGTATTCTCCATGTAGTGAACTCATTGACCCTCTTTACTGTGGCCCTGCCTATGCATGTGTCGAACCCTGTAACCTCCCCCTGTTCTCATACATACACAGACGTCCGTATGCTCTCAGAAGATCAGACTTCACTGTCTGCGCTCAACACAATGAGGAGCGCTAATCATTCAAGTATGTATGTATGTTGTAAAGTTTATAGTGAGTTGTAATAACATCATTTCATCTGTATACAAATGAATACGATCATTTCGTAAAAGAAATGGTGCCTTTTGATTATACTCCTGCTGCATATTGTACACAGAGCAGCAGAAGTACTTCAGCAGGGGTTTCCAAACAAAAATATCTTCAAAGCATTGCTTTATTTTAGAGGAATAAATGATGAAGATGTTATGTGAATATTAAAAGTGCACTATGTAACTTTTTTACTAATCTCCATGAAGATGTCATTGATTTGTCTGGAATGTTTCCACAGTATGTCATTAGACATATTACCTAGCGAAATAATGTATTACCAAGGTTGGTAATATGGAACAAGGTGACTGTTTAGATATTTTTCTAGATACCTTCCCATTTTTATATCAGGATGCACGGTCAAAGGAAAAAGTTGAACTGGTGAAAAATACTCAGTAATCAGTCATAATTCTGTTTGAGGATGGAAGCCTGATGTCTTTTTAGCAACTGCAATGACAGTATGATCTCACCAAGATTATCTACAATTGAGATTTATCTACGTAAAAATATAGATTTGAGTGCTTTGCAAGTTCCACTTTCAAATATAGAACACTTTTTTTTTACATCTGTGATCAAAATATCAATTACTACCAAATACTAGGAGAAAGACACTACCACAAAGAACACACTGCATATTAAGGAGAAATGGGACTGAGAACTGACGCTTCTGGAGGGATATAAATCTATGAACACGCCAGTAGTAAGTTTGAATTGAATGGAAAACTAAAACTAGACTTTTTTTTTTTACAACCCCCTTTATTACATCTAAATTTGATGGGCCCTTGGATGGATGTTGGACGGGCTGCTGTTTGGTGGGGGATCATGCCCATACATTCTTGGACTGCCCTAACTGCCATTTTTTTTTGGAAAGACGTGCAGTGTGAAATTGAAAAATTAGATCAAATAATTTTACTCTTTATTGCCAAAAACATGATAAGGGTCTCCTGGCTCAGCCCACTGCCACCCACAGTTACACAATAACAATAAAAGATCATATGGAGCAAATAAAAGTTTACAAATGAAGACAGATTTATTCATGGATAAATGGTCTTCAGTCCAAGCCTATGTTTTAAATGGATAATTGATTTGTCTCTTATAGAAGCATTTTTATGTGAGCTTATGGTGAATATTATGAATAGTAAATGAGGAACTTTAGACAATGTGTATGACTGTATCTATACTTTTATTTTATGTAATTTTCTTTTTGTATTTTTACTCCTGTTTCATAACTATATGTACGTAGCTTGCACCAAACTTTCTTTAAAAAAATACATATTACCTAGCATATATTTGATGATGAATATTTTATAACATGCATTCTTATCGTTGAAGCTGGTTCTAGGCAAAGAAATAACATCTCCATGGGGACAAGAAAGAAGTAAAGTGCACCTTCAAGTTAAGAACACTAAAAACTACCAGAATATGAACACGCCCATTATGTGTTAAGATGTTTTTAAAAAGGAGCGTCCCTATTCCCGACTGAATGTGTGGTTAGGGACATCTGGCATCACTAACTATGGGCTCTTGAAGGGGATTTCCACGACACCAGTATACTGTATCTTGTGGTCTGATCGTACCCAGCATGCACTTGTCTGATTATGGCCATGGGCTATGTATGTGCTGTAAGAGTGTCTTTCTTCACCTCTCAACCAATATGTGTTTTTCTTCCTGTGAATTCTACCACAGCAGGCGCCCCCATGTCCATTTTAGATTGGAAACATGGCGTAGGAAAAATGGACTGAATACAGATTGAGTTGTGCAGTTGTTAGTTTAGACCAATACAAACATTTACCTTTTAGGGGTTAACAAAAATGTTCAGTCTAATTGTAATGTAAGCAAAAGGGTTAGGTGTGTGAAAATTATATCAACAAAATCACAATATTAGAAGCCATAGTTAGTGTTCTAATGATTATTAATACAAAAATAACAGAAACCGCCATATGAATTATAAAATGTAAGATTTACATAGATAACGTGATTTTTTTCTCACAAATAGAGAGTATACTGACTCAGGTTTGTTCTATACTCTAAAAATTCTATGATGTTAATTGCTGTTATTATCTATGAGCTTAAATTTCCTGAGTCCATCCCTTTATGTCTCACCACATTCACATTCACATGGATCATACTGAAAAATGGCTTCTTGTTTTGGTGTTTCTTTATTGAACAGACTGAACCAATTTTCTAGTAAAATTGTTAGAGTAAGGCACATGACTATTGATATTAGGGATTTGTTTTTATCTAGAGGTTTTACCTTAACTTTGGTTGGCTCACATGGGCTTATCTTTTCACTAATATTTATTTAGTGCAAATGACACCTCAGATCTCGTATATCAGCTCAGTCCAACCTGCGTCAATGGTGAGCACAGAGGGGGAGTGGAAAAGCTTTGCTAGACAAAATATTATGAGAGAAGGATATCGACATGTGCAGACATCCTGTTCATCCGTTGCCTTCACTCGCTAATACAATGTCAAAAATGACCTCTTTAAGTATACTAATCATACAGATAACATGGTAGTTTCTTTGAACCCAGAAGTATTATTCAAGCTTGTAAATATAGACGGTGTCACATGCGTGAATGAGCCTTCAATCTGAAAACGTGCAAGGATACGAGATAAAAATCACAATGTTTCATAAAACAAATATAAATGGCATTTCATTGACGATTAGAAATGACTGAATCTTGTTTTCAATTTAAATATGATTCATTATACTGTCCTAGTAAACATCAATAGCTCCTAAACAATAATTTATTTGCTCGCTGAATCACTTTTTAAAAATTTTGCTTGGCAGAACTCCATCAGACACAACCTGTCCCTGCACAGTCGCTTTGTGCGTATCCAGAACGAGGGCACAGGGAAGAGCTCCTGGTGGATGCTGAATCCTGAAGGAGGAAAGAACGGGAAGTCACCGCGACGCAGAGCAGCCTCCATGGACAACAACAGCAAGTTCTCCAAGAGCCGGGGACGTGCCACTAAGAAGAAGGTGTTACCTACACTCATTTAATAACCTCTTAATATTAGGTCAATGTAGACAGCTCTCTCAGAGTTTACTAGCAAGTTTTGATAGGAAAAGCAGTAGTCTTCATATACGCATTAGATATTCAATGAGTAACATTTGAAATGACTCATCTTTATCTTCTTGAGGGGGACAAGTAGTAATCATACAGTAGTGTCAGTAGTATAACAATAGCAGTAGTATAGTTGTAGTTCTTAAGATGATACTATTGGTTTGTGTAAGACTTAGACAAATTTTATTGATCCACAAGGGAAATTACTTGAACACAGTAGCTCACACATCACAGTATATTATAATAACAAAGAGTAAAAAATACGAATGGTAATAATAAATTCTAAATATGTACCAAAAAAGATAGCAAATGGTTTACTTCTGCTTAAGTAACCTGCTTTTGAATTTTATACTAATAATATAAAACAAATAGTTGTTCATTAAAAAGTTATTTTCCCATAGATATTTCTGTTTGACATGGTTGTGCCTTTCAGATGGCAGTAGCTGACTTGGTTGACAGCAGTTCCCATAGCCCATCTCCTCAGTACTCACACTGGCTCGGAAGCCCACACTCTCAGAGCAATGAAGACCTGGACTCCTGGAGCACATTTAGGACCCGAACCAGCTCTGACGCCAGTACCCTGAGTGGCCACAGGTCTCCTTTCCCCTCTGAGCAAGACGAGGTGGGTGAGCCAGACATACACATGGGATACTCTGTGGGGCCCAAGTTAACCTCCCCTCTACCCAGACTGTCTGAGATGACAGGGTCCATAGCTCAAAGAGGATCAGAAAATACCATGGACAATCTCCTGGACAACCTCAACCTCATGTCACCCCAAAATTCCCAACTGGCATCTAACACAACACATACTTCAAATGGTGCCATGCATCAGAATAGCCCATTCACCTCCTCCCACCATAAGAGCATGTACAACCAGGTGAAGATGACCCCACTGCTGCCTGTGCGCATGCAGGCGACAAAGGCCAGTTTTGGGCATTACGAGAACAGCTATAACTGCGCCCCTGTCCCTAAAGACCTACTAGCATCAGATGGAGAAGCTACAAGCGGCGCTCTGATGAGGACTGGCTGCTTGTTGCCCCCCTACAATAGCCAAAGTCATATAAGTCCAAGCAATAAGGTTAAAGTGCCAATTCCACAGTCTCACCAAAGCCCTCTGCCCTCACGAGAATTGAATAGCTGCAACATGATACCACTCACGAGTTTGACTAGTCGCCCAGGGGCCCCTCCTCGACTGTCCCACACAACACACAGCAATCATTTTATGGTCTCTAGTAATAGTAATGGCTACACTGAGCTAACTTTAGTGCACCCTCGTGGATATCACCAGGAGAGGCTGCCCAGTGACCTTGATAACATGTCCATAGAGAAGTTTGAGTGCGATATGGAGTCAATACTCCATGATACGCTGATGGATGGGGGAGTGCTGGATTTTAACTTCGAACCAGCAGGAGCACAGGTCTTTCCGCCCAGAGGGAAAAGCACCTCACATAGCTGGGTGTCCAGCTAAGACCTACTGTGAGCTAGTGTCTTATAATTTCCAATGAGAAAGTATAGAGAACCACTGCTATATCCAGTAGAATATTCCCTTCCTATATTCAAGAAAAGATAGTTTTACTGTTTTATATGCAGCATCCTCCAACATTTATCCATATATGGAAAGACAATATGACAAGTTCAAGTTAATGAAATTTTAAATATAATAATATAATCTGATATGACATGTCCAGTCTTTGCACATGGAATTACTAGTTAAGGTTTTACCAAAGTCAAACCCTCTTCAATATTAGTAGAGTAAGTGTGTGTACAGTTATATGAATTGTAAATACCCTTTTTATCAATCTTTTGTATATGAAAGTTTGTTAGAGCAAGCATTTTGGATTTATGTATTGTACTGTGTTCTTTTGCCATAATGAAGTGTTTACATAAGTTTGTTCAAAGTGCCTATAAATATTTAAACACATACCTCAATGTCATACCTCTGAAATGCTGAGAGGGATAGGGATTGTTCAGCCATGATGGATTTAATGTGTACACAATGTTGTAACATTATCATATAATTGTTTATGTTTCTGTATATGTTTAGTTCATGATGAATGTTGTGTGAATTGTGATTTGTAAATACTTCAATATTAAAACAAGGCTGTCGGTCAGATTAAGTCCATGCATGTGGGTTTATCGGTAAACTAGTGCCTTTTTAGTTTTTCATATTCCAACAGTTGTGGAGCCATACAGAATTCTATTCGGCCACTCTATTATAAGCTTCTCAGAACAACAGGTCTATCTTCTGGACAAAAATGGTAACGTCTGCCTTTTACAAATGACAAATGGGATCATTAATTGCATGAGCAACTATTTATTTTAATCCTATAGTTTGGTAGCTATAGCATTTAGAACAGTTTGTCTTTTTAACATATTTTACAAACAAATTTCAAATATAGACTTTATTACAGGTTACAGTGCAAACTATAAAGTGCAGAGCAGCATAAAACATAAACATTGATATAATGGATGATACACTGGCAAAGCAACACAGTTTCAGGTTGAATTCCCCAAATAGAAGAAGCCTTTTTACCAAGTGAAGTTTGACTGTTCTCCCTGTGTCTGCATGGGTTTCCTCTGGGTGCTCCACCACCTCCACACAAAAAACATGTACAAATGGTCTCATCTGAGATTCTGAATCTCAGTGGAACTTTTCCGGTTACATAAAGTGGAAACAAAAACAACACAATAAGTTTAAAGGATTAGAGCATGTCTATTTTAGTTCAAGTGCATTTCCACACAATACCTGTGTAAATTAATTCCCTATCACACCAGCTGAGCTGGAGAACATTGCTTTTGTATCATTTGATAACAACACAAAAAATGTAACTGCTCATCAAATCAGTTACAAGGGCTTTCATCTGAATAGTGTTTTTAGAACTAAAAAGTAGAACAAATCATTCTTCACTGGATAAGACTGTATTTTACTCTCATGTATATGGTACTCAAATGCATATACAGTAAAAGGAAATGCAACGTGTAGGCCTATATTCAAAGGCAGTGTTACAGCAGTTATTGTTTGTTATAAGCTTTAGCACCCACCTGAATGTCACAGTCTACAGTGGTACATGTATGGGCATTGAACCTTAAAGAAAAGGCTATCCATAAATGCAAGTATTTTTTAATATAATTCTTGATTTGACCTTTGTATTCTGATTTAGAACTCCTGTTGCAGGTTTGGATCTGGTCATTATTTGGATTTTGGTCATTATTTTAGAATACCAAAACAAAAGTCAATTCCCCAAATTTATCCGCTGAAAATTGTCTAATTAACTTTGCTGATCCAAAGGGCGTAAAAGCAAAGGCAGCAACAATACTAGCAATATTAACCATGGAGCCGATTTTACACTCAGTGCAGAGCAGATTGGAAGAATTCCTGTAAATAAAGAGTATAATATTAGTGCATAATAGTAGTGATGGAGATGATAAGGTCTTTTGGGTGTATGTACTCACTGTGATGCACAGCCATGCTGTTCTCCTTCCAGCTGTTGCCCTGGTACACCCTGCAAGTGTAAGTCTTAGGGGTCTCATCTGCCATTGGGGCCCAGGTAAGGCGGCACAGGTTGGGGTAGACTAAGCTCACGTTGCTCCTCCTGCGATCCTCTACATTCACATAAATGACCTGATTTGGGACAGTGGTGCCTACTAGCCGACTGTCCTGTCTGTACTCACAGTAAGGGCCAGGAATCTGGTAGGTGGGAGGAAACTCGCAGTCCACCCTCACATTACGCTCCAAATATGTTAAACAGGGGAACATCTGAGGACCACGAGGGGAGAACAGGAATGTGGATACTGAGCTCACTGTCAACGCAGAACAGACGAACCCATGGTTATTAGCTATGGCTACATCATAATCAACATCAGCATTATGAAAAATATAAGAATAAATCATCTCAAATCACAAAGACAGAATGTAAGCCCAGCTCTATGTCACCATACAACAGCATCCTAACACTGTGCCCACTACTGAGGAGCTTATATAGGCTAAATTGAGAGATACATACTGTGGGTCTGGGTCTGATGTGTGATATGGACGCTCCCCAAAAGGAGGCAGGCTGCGGAGAACAAGTGCAGCTCCATGGCGACGAGCATCATCGGATGAGAGGTGCCCGCTTCGACCTAACGGAGTTCACCACGGGACAGCAAGTTACCACTCCACCACCGACAGCAACCAGCGCGTGCAAACATGAAACCTGCACACCATGCAACATACAGCGTGAAAGAAAACAGTGCAGTACCGGGCCTGGATGTGTGGTCCAGTCTGCTGCAGCCTGCGGATGACTACGCCCCTGCAGTTACTTTGCACTGCGGTAACTGACGACTTAGACACATGTGCGCATTTAGTGCAAATGACAATGACGGGTCTGGGGGCCTCATCTGTGTACATTAAAGTTTAAATGTCTGATAATAGGCTACATCCTGTGGTCAAGCATGTCTTACCTGTTATAAATCCCAGTCCAGTTAGTTATTGCGCGGATAGGAGCAGAGCCCCTCCAGTGTACTTCCGCACAGAGCAGGCTGTAGGCTGCACCTCCCCCCAAAACGCACGCTCACATAGCCGTAATTTTCTACCTCACAGGAGGTTTTTCAAAAATTTAGTTCCTGATGCCAAAATTCAGCTAAAGTCAACTCCCCGCTTAATTTTGGGCAGTCTTCAATCAGGCTAATTGTTGAATTAGCCTGACTGAAGACTAAGAACAGACCTACTTTTAAGAATGTGTTTACTCCGGATAAGGCCACTAATCACTAGGCGCTCTAAACTACAGACTTCTCAAGGATTTGGGAAATCAAATTAACTTTCCTTTGGAGAAGAGCAAGAGCCCCGTCTAGAGGGCAAAATCAAGAATTACATCACACACAAACTACCTAAATGAAGAAATCAATGCTTTTGGTGACATGTAAGGACCAATGCAGAGGCGCTTGGAGGAAGGGTGGCTGTATGCAGCGTACAGCAGTCCTGACGCTTATGTTGACTCAACACAATGAAACTCCCTGCATTTACTTCATTTATTAGACTGCTTGATTCATCTCATACTTGTGCACCTGAAAAAATACTATTATAACCAAATACACTAATAACAATGTTCATGAAAAAGCAGTTCTCCATATAGAGAGCATATGACCTTCACAGACTAGCAGCAGACAGCACAGAGCAGTGGTGGTCTGGAGTGAAGGGGGTCGCTGTGGCTTCTCTGCAGTGGATCAGCAGCAGCCTTCAGCAGAGCAGCAGCAGGATGCAGAGCTGATTTTGGCACTGATCATGGATCCTGTCTTAGTGATATCCATAAACATTTCAAATTAGATTAAATTTGATTTAAACAGTTGATTGATGATGTATATTTAAAGTGCAGTTTCTATAGTGCCATCCTGCAGTGTGTTAGTCCCCTGAGACTGCTCCTGTAGTTCAGTAGCTGTCCGGAAAGGACCTTGAGAAAATAAATGAGCTCTGGGGATAAGAGAATACAGTAAAATACAGTAAGGACATCGTCATGCAGTGTAGTATAAAATGTATGCAACTTTCTCTTCACTCTAAATCCATCATTATTCATCCTTTTTGGTCTCAGTATGTGACTTCCTTTTAGTATTTTAAAGGTAACATCTCCTGTGTGTTTTAGTTGTAATGTAGCTCTTAAAGTAGACGAGAGTAATGAAAGTAATGTATGGATTGCCATACGCTAAAGCTAAAGGACTGTTTTGTTTAGTTTTGTTATGTGATGTTTTTTAAAGTATACTTTCCTGAATCAAAGTTTCCATGATCTGATCAGAAGAAGGAATGAGCCATGAATGAAGGTGAGATATTTTCATCTTCAGATATTGCCAAGTATCTGACATGCTGACTTAACTGCTGTTTTAGTGTTGACTTTGTTTCTAAAACCACAATAACGCCAAAAAATATGTTCCTTTCTGTCATTAAATTTCACTTTGTTCACTACGTTCTATCCAAGATTTGTGTAAAGACATGTTATCTTCTCTCCTCTGGTAAAACACAGGCTCCAAATCAATACATATCCCTTATACAATAGTGAGAAATGTCCCCAAAGTCCAGTGACGCTGCACCGCCCCCTCCTACTGCTCTGTCCCCCTCCCTCTCTCTGCTCCCTTTTCTATAAGCCGACCTCTACTGTATCCAGCTCTGGCATCACACTGCAGACACCGAGGAATGCTCAAACTGCATCTGCCAAGGTGAGTATCCTTTCATTACTGGGGCTAAACAGGAGAAAGTGATAGTTGTTGAGTGGTGATTTCTGCTACAGGCACACAGGTCCTGGATGGTCTAGTACTTCTGTAGAGTGCTGGGCTAAAACACTGGAGTCAGTGCTGAAGCAAATATTTGAGTGAAAGCGACACAGGGTTTAGGTTCAAAGAAAATGTTGCATTGTCCATGATTTTTATTAATGAACAAATGTTGTGATAAACAGATGTTATTGATTGTTCAGAATGGGTTAGAGACTTTAAAGTAAGATTTGCTTCAGACCTGCACATCCATCCTCTCATGTTTCTGAAATACAATATGCTCTTAAAACAGCATCAGTCTGTGAAGACAACATATAACAGATGTGTAAATGTCTCTAACACGAATTTCTTGTCTATTTTAAAGGATATTTTCTGAGAATGATCCTTCTGATGACAGTCTTGCTCTTTGGTAAGACCATTATCTCATTTATCAAAGTGATTTTCATGTTCATACAGTACCTTATCTTGTTAAGGACTGAACAGTGGCTGATGATTTGTGTCTAACCCTGTACAGGAGTTGCCTCAGCCCAGAAGGTGATACAGTTGACCTACTGCTCGATAGATGAGCACAACCTCAGGATGGACTGCAAATACAGCGTTCCCGCTGAGTCGTCAGAAGTATACTGCAAGTACACTCAGGGTGAGAGGCTTTTTGACACAACTTTTCCTGATGAGGAGCAGCACGCACCATGGAGGACCCGCGCCAAAGTACGCTTGTTTCCAGGCAACATCTGCAGATTTCTCTTTAAAAGTCTGCCCAACGGAAAGTCCAACTTCACATGCAACATCAAGACACCCGAGTCCAACATGGTATCCAAGACATCAGTGGTGGAAAAAAGTAAATGCAATTCTAGATTACTTACACTCATAACATTTTATATAAAACAAACATGAGTCTGAATCTTGTGATATTTTTGCAGAACTCCTCCTGCCCTGCTCTGCCTGGAGTGTTCTGTTACAGAGCTGCAGTGGTCTACAGTTGACCTTGATGACTTTACCTATGCTCCTAGGAATTAACTGGCTGTAAACAAAGTGCCAAACTACTGCATATGTGAAAACTGCAGCCAATATCCAACAACGCCTTTTGGACACTTCTGGAGATGTGTTTTTGCACAATGAGTTTAACTGGGTGAAGGCACAATACTGTATATTTGGTATGTCATAGACCTGTATACTCAGTTATATGCACTGAATAATAAGCACATGTATACTATGTACTACTACTGTATGTAGATATTTAAAACCAGTGAGTTGTGTATGGGACAACGCCAACAGATATGACCTGGTTTGTCCAAACGCATGCCATACTCTAATCCTGGTTCTGCAATAGGATGATGCTTGTTACATTACAGACAGGAGGGATTCAGGTTTAATTAATTAATAGCAAAATACTCTCTTTGAAAAATGTACCAGCTTTACAGTTAATGATTTGTCAGCACAAAAATGGTGCAGCCTAGCACAACTATCTGTGATTCATTAGGTTTCATCGCCATTTAAAGTGTCCCCTGCGTCTCCTGTAGTGTGCCAAATAATGAGAGGAGGCAGTCTTATGCCACACTCTGTCTGACCAGGGACACATCTTACATCTAAAAGGCAAGAACAAAGAACAATACAACAGAAATTTAACTGCATGCATAAGCAATAAAGTTCTCCATAAAAAGGATGCTGCATATGTTCCTGTACTACTGCAAAAAAGACCCTAACACCTCTAACGTTACTGTGCCTGAGCCATACCACAGTCTTAACCATAGACGCAGACTGTACAAAGTGTCATGCTACTGTTTTTTTCCACTGATATAAAGAATTTATACTATTTATAGTTGAATAGGAAGTAGCCAAAGCACAATCATTTACTTGCACTGCTTATAATGTACTGTACTATGTTAATAAAACATAAACAACTGCTCTCTGCTACTCTGTTTTAATTTTCTTTTAAGTAAAAACTCTCACATGAATATATTTTTAAATGTAACCCAGTTCAGTCCAAATTGTTGTTTTATTTATGTATGTATTTATTTTACTCAGGCCTAGTAAGTGGCCTTGCCAGTATGGCCAAGCATACTGGAGATTTTAGATAAGGAAATGAAGATAGCATGGACTAGAAGTAAAGCTGTATGTAAAATCCCTCAGTCGTCCAGGTAGAATCCATGGCAAAAAAAGGAGAAAATTTAATTTGTCAACTGGACATAGTTTATTTGGTTGAATACGTTTCGCAGCTCATCCAAGCTGCTTCCTCAGTTCTGGTCAGATGCTGGCGGACACTGCTTTATATCTGCCTGAAGGGAGGAGCTTAATTACAATGGAAATTACTCTGAGACAACACATATTTAAATACAGTTTCAGTTGGTCAGGTGATTCAATATGGAGTTGTAAACAGTTTCTGTTAGTCATGTGAGTCTATTCAATATGGAGTGGGAGTGGGGGAGTAGTTAGCATATCCATTCAGGGCCATGATGGTGTTTTCACACCTCTGGACCTGACCTGGCTAGTCCCATTGTTTTAATTTGTAAACTATGTCCAGTTGACAAATTAAAATTTCTCCTTTTTTTTGCCATAGAAGTAAAGCTGAAATTCTATTGTACTTCATTCATTGTTTGTATATGTATTTGTTTTTCTCAATTTCGCTTCCTCGCCGTGCTTCTGCACCGTTTGACCGGTTTTTCCACTCCTCGCGCAGAGGCAGTGCGCAGTACGCGCAGTACGCGCAGTACACGCAGTACACGCAGTACACGCAGTACACGCAGTACACGCAGTACACACCTGCGCCTGTTACCGGAAGTCACCGCCCTGTTGTCACTTTACGGCTCCCCACAGGTGAGGCGGACCCTTGTTACTGCCTCGAAGGACTCAAACGTAGAATTTAAACCTAAGCCAAATACTTGGGCACATTCTCGACGCGTAGAGCAATTCTAGTTTGTTCAGAGACATTTTAAAAGGATAAACCAGAAGATCCTTATTTTAGAGCGTCCCAAACCCGTCGACATGATTGTCTGGGGACTGGTTTCGTTGGCTTTCTTCTGTTACGCTATGGCTGGTGAGTCCCTGTAAAAATGCTTGGTAATCTTGATTTAAAATAGAGGGATAGATCTTAATACAGTATGCTGTAACCTCAATTAAAAGGCCAAATGTTTCTTAAGTTTCTCTTTTTATTGAGGGCTTTAAGGCCCATTAGTAAATAGCCTACTTATGCAAGATAGGCCATAAGCGCCACCTGTAGCTACAACAGGTCTTACTGCTGAGTGCCTTTACGCCTACGTCGATGAGAATCTTGATGATTTTTTGTTGTCTTGTAACCCAGTAGCATATTTATTGCTACTTACAAATACAAATAGTGCACTGAACAAGATTTTACTCAACTTTGCGTCACTGCATTCTTGTGTCCTTGGTTTCAATGGCTGTAACTTCAGTCATTAGGTCTCAGAAAGTGTTTTGGTTTCAGTGTGTGACTCAGTGGCATGGCTCTTGCTTAGAATGCGTTTATCGGTGCTTGCCTGAAACTCTCACAGTATGCAAACAAGGAAGCCATGGAGCCTGGTTTCATTTTACACTGCCTTAATGACGATGTGTATTCATCCCAACAGAAACCACCTGAAAGAAATACCGGCACTAAACCAATGAGGCCCTTGTCTTTCCATAGATACATGTTAATGCCCTTAATATGAACATGTTTTCAATCTGAGGGAAATGGTTTGTGACTGCCTAAGAGTTAATGATTGATGTAGTTCTGCAGTGGTTTGAAGTTGAAGCCCCAGTTGAGTCACAATAATGTTACATCTCCTCTAACCATGCAGCAGCTTCTTATTCTTTCATTTATAGTAGCAATAATGTAAAAGTGCATTAATATTGTTAAGTTTACAAAAGACTACACTTTTCTGGGTGTAATGTCAAGACTGTCTGTTGACATCACAGCCTGTTCAACTCGAGCTAGTAGTGTTGATAATGAATAAACAACATCCTTTTTTTTTCAGGTGTTTCTGGGTTTTCAGTGACTACCAGTAACAATAATGTGCGTGTCAAAGAAAATGAAGGTGAGTTCCTTACAATAAAGAAATTCCTATTACAAACATTCTTGTGTGGCCAAAACCTCCAGGAGCCACAGTGGGGTGCCAGTTGTTGTATCCTTAGGCAGCCCACACTCACTTGTATTGCCTAGTATGACAGTGTAGTGTGCTTGAGTGTTGGTCGAAAGGGCCGATGGCGCAGATTGGCAGCCTTGTTACTGTCAGTCTACCCCTACAATATTAGTTTACCACCACAGAGTGTGGAGTGAATGAATAATGCATTAAATTTTAAAGCGACTTCAAGTGTCTGGAAAATGGCTGTATAAGATTGCATTATTTCTGTTATTAATGTTTCTCTAAACATTTGACTCAAATTGGTTTTGCTCTAAATCATCAGGAGTTGACCTTTCGTGCCAGTACTCTGCTGACTTTGGTAGTGATGCAAGAGTAGAATGGAAATTTAAAGATCTCAAAGACTCACAGACATATGTGATTTTTGATGGAAAACCAACAGGTAAATATTTCTGCTTTATAAATATCTATTACAAATGAACCCTTGAAGTAGAGTTATTTTTTTTGCAGTGTCTTATGGTAGCAGAGTGACAATGTACGGCAGCAGTCTGAGATTTACTTCAGTTACTGTCAAAGATAACGGTGTGTACGACTGCGAGGTCTCTGGAAAAGGACAGTATGGCGAGGTCAGAGTGAAGCTAACTGTTTTGGGTCAGTAGATTTGTTAAGGTAATTACAGAATGAAAAGCTGTTAAAATGTTGTACTAATAATGATGGGTTTTCCAGTGCCACCAGGTGTTCCAGTGTGCAGGGTGCCCGCATCAGTGACAACAGGAAATGCAGCTCTACTCTCATGTTGGGATAATGTTGGCTCTCCTCCTCCAACCTATAAGTGGTTCAAAGATAATGTCCTTCTTCCTGCAAACCCCAAAACGGTGTCTGGCTTCCAAAATGCAACCTACAAACTAAACCCGGAAAATGGCAATCTGGTTCATTCACTTTCTTATCATGCTAAATAACAAAGTTCATATCTGTGCTCTTGTAAACATGCTTTTTCTTTCTTTAGGAGTTCAGTCCTACAACAAAGGGGGATGCAGCTTCTTACTACTGCGTGGCTGAAAATGGTGCAGGTCCTCCTCAGCAATGTAAAGCAACCAGAATGGAAATCCGTAAGTAGCTCATGGGATTTTTTGTTAACTGAGTTTTGTAGAAAAGGTAACTTCAAAAGAAATCTGTTACACTGTTCCCGGCAAAGACAGCCTTATAATATGATGACCTGCCTTACTGGCTCTCATAATGTTATATATTAGACCAGAACATGCACCCCTAATATGCTAACTGCTAATACTTAGAACTGCAAACGGGCAATAGTGCACAAAAGCTGCCCTTTAGAAATATAATCGTTGCCTGATCACTCTATGACATATTCAGTGATATGCTTCTGTATTCCAGGTGACTTAAACACTGGAGGGATTGTAGCTGGAGTCATCATCTTTCTGCTTCTGTTGGTCTTACTTGGAGTTGGCATCTGGTATGCTTACAAGAAAGGTTACATACCAAGTAAGCTTATTTTTCTGGTTGTTTTGTCTTTATGTCATCAATTGTGTACAGTCCAATCTACACCATATTGCGAAAAGTTTTCAGTCACCCATCCAAATAATGGAAATCAGTTGTTCCAATCACTTCCATGGCCACAGGTGTATAAAATCAAGCACCTTGGCTGCAGACTGTTTTTATAAACATTTGTGAAAGAATGGGGCGCTCTCAGGAGCTCAGTGAATTCCAGCGTGGTACTGTGATAGGACGCCACCTGTGCAACAAGTCCAGTCGTGAAATTTCCTCACTCCTAAATATTCCACAGTCAACGGTCAGTGGTATTATAACAAAGTGGAAGCGATTGGGAACGACAGCAACTCAGCCAAGAAGTGGTAGGCCACGTAAATTGGCGGGGCGGGGTCAGCAGATGCTGAGGCGCATGGCACACAGAGGTCGCCAACTTTCTGCAGAGTCAATCACTACAGACCTCCAAACATCATGTGGCCTTCAGATTAGCTCAAGAACAGTGCATAGAGAGCTTCATGGAATGGGTTTCCATGGCCGAGCAGCTGCATCCAAGCCATACATCACCAAGTGCAATGCAAAGCGTCGGATGCAGTGGTGTAAAGCAGTGGCGGCGTGTTCTCTGGAGTGACTCTGGAGTGACTCTGGAGTGACTCTGGAGTGACTCTGGAGTGACTCTGGAGTGACAAATCACACTTCTCCATCTGGCAATCTGATGGACGTGTCTGGGTTTGGCGGTTGCCAGGAGAACAGTACTTGTCTGACTGTATTGTGCCAAGTGTAAAGTTGGTGGAGGGGGGTTATGGTGTTTCAGGAGCAGTATTTCAGGAGCTGGGCTTGGCTCCATAGTTCCAGTGAAAGGAACTCTGAATGCTTCAGCATACCAAGAGATTTTGGACATTTCCATGCTCCCAACGTTGTGGGAACAGTTTGTAGATGGCCCCTTCCCCTTCCAACATGACTGTGCACCAGTGCACAAAGCAAGGTCCACAAAGACATGGATGAGAGAGTTTGGTGTGGATGAGTCCTGACTTCAGCCCACTAGAACACCTTTGGGATGAATTAGAGCGGAGAGCCAGGCCTTCTCGTCCAACATCAGTGTGTGACCTCACAAATGCGCTTCTGGAAGAGTGGTCAAAAATTCCATAAACACACTCCTAAACCTTGCGGACAGCCTTCCCAGAAGAGTTGAAGCTGTTATAGTTTGCAAAGGGTGGACCCACATCATATTAAACCCTATGGATAAAGAATGGGGTGTCACTTAAGTTCATATGAGAGTCAAGGCAGGTGAGGGAATACTTTTGGTAATATAGTGTACCTTATATCCAAGGGTTTTAGTGTGATGTAGCACTGTTGCTGTAACAGTTAACAATTCAACACAAAATATCTCTTTGAAGAGTCAGAAGTCCTCAAAATGTCACCTATAAACAAGAAGCTGAACCCCATGAATATTGCACTCTATTCATAACAATAATTCAAGTAAAACCAAGGGAATACTATAAATAAATAACAGAAATAAAATAAAAATGTGAAAAACATAAAATATAAAAAATGTAGAGGATACATGTTTTTGTTATATCACTAATCCCTGTACCATTGTCAACTACACTAACACTTAAACCTTTTTTTTATTTTTTGCCTCCACAGAGAAGAGTGACAAGTGAGTTCTTGTTTTTTCTATTTACAAAAATGTAATGTTTGCAATTACTTAAAGTAAATACAAGAATCTGTACCAGAATAACTGTTTTGACAGCTTACTTACATATTTCTACATGCATATTTCCCATAGACAAAAGCCAAATGTTGTATACCAGCCACAATCGGTGTACGGAGGGGAGGATGATGATGATGTAAGTTTAATTTGAATTAACAACAGCATTCAGATATAGTGAGAAAAGATAACATGCTTATCTTCATATTTTACAGGGGGAATTTAAACAGAAGTCATCGTTTGTTGTTTAGCCCAAAGTTTTTTTTTTCCTGCTGTAATATGTGTGTGTACTTTTATGTGTTTTTGAGTGTTTGTATAAGACCAATAAGTTGACTGGTTTGGCTTTTATTTTCTTTAACTCAGATTCCTCTTGTTTTTATTTATGACATTATGAACTTGATACAGCTGTTTAAATTCTGCTAGAAGAAAGACATGAATGGTGCTTGGGAATAAATGGAATATCCTGTGATGTTTTTACATTTTTCTGCAAATATTTTTGTATAGCCTAAATCGTCCTTTTGATGTTTGTAGTTATTTCTCTTTTAACTATTGTTTGTGAATTTTGGACTCTAGCCCCCATAGACCTACATGCTACATGGTTTGTCTCTGAGAATATATAGATTGAACTCTAACTTCCTGTCAGGTTATTGCCTTAGGAATAGCTAATTTCTATTCTATGCTGTAGTTGTTCTTGCCTCATGAAATAAATTCTATAGCCTAATCAAAGTAAAGTAACCAACATAAACTTGCACATTAATATGTAGCAAATGAATCTGGAAAAGCTTTTTTCTTTGTTTTGATCTTTAAGTTTACTTGTAAAGACGTCATCTTATTGAACAATAAAATTGCCTTGTTACAACATGCTGGTACTGAGGTGTCCAATGAGGTAATAGAATGAGTAAGTGGTGCACAATAATTTACCTTGTCTGCCATTACAATCATTTCACCCTGTTTTTATGGCATCATTTAAAGGTGCACTGTGGAGCTTTTCAGCTTGCTTGGCCTCCTGCTTGTCTTCCTGGAGTTATTTTAGTTTAATGCGGGAACGTTACAGCTATTAATACCATCTCCATCAGTAACGTTACATAGTGCACCTTCAGGTACCTGCGCACTTTCCAGATTAATTTACATAAACTTTCCAGATTAATTTAGAGGATCGACCATAAAGTCGACTGTCTTTTCTTTTGTGGTAGTGGGAACAGCACGTTTAAGTTTATCTGCTAAATAAAACGAGCCTGTTGCCTTAACGCTGTGCTGTCCCTTTAAAGAAGGAGGGCACCGCGCTGGAGAGCTGAAGCCTTTTTCAGACTGAAGCTGCGCCTGACACAGACTCGACTCCATTCATAAATAAGACAACACGTACAAGGGAATGACAAGCACATCTCAGATCACAGCGCAGCGGCTGTCAGAGCCGAGCAGGACCTCAGCATGTGCAGCTCGAGAGGGGCTGACCCTCTGGAGGCAGCTCTCTACAAGTATCGGAGCAGAGCTGGGTTTGGTGTTTCTTTGCTCTTCCGCCTAACACGACTCCCTCTGGGTAACCAGCTTCCGCTTACATACATTTTCACTAAATGAGCAGCCGAGGAGCTGACATACCGATGGAGCTGTGAGTTATGGCAGCCAAAGAAGACGACCTGTATGCCAAAGTGACCCCGAGGAGGCAGCGCCAGACCCGGCCGAACACTATCAAACACGGCTCTACTTTGGACGTGCTGCTGTCCATGGGTTTCCCCAGGACCCGGGCGTGAGTACACCGCTCTATACCAGAAATCATGAGTGAGATTAGATCACTGTGTCTGTAACGACCCTAACCACATCAAGATATTTGACATCTTAATATCAGTTTAAAAAGTGCGCGCTATTTTAAGACTTGATGAATTTGCCATCTAAGCTTTTTTGTAGGAACAATGAATTGGTAATTACAAGCAAACAGAAGGCCTGTATTCAACATTTGCATTTTGCATTAGATTATGAGGCTATTGAAGCCATTTCAGCAGTTACATGGTCTGTGCTTTCAGACCTATCTGATGATTCACCTGCCTTTGTCAGGGTAGTCCTCCAAACACTTGTTTCCATTCATCTGAGAAAAGATGTTGCAGCACACCCAGTCATACTCAGAGCTGGGTATGAGAGTATAGTGGATTATGTAAGAGGACATCTAAAAAACCTAAGCCTTGGTGTTCTTAAATGTAGGCCTACATGATTGAAGTATTGAGCCCATTACTCAAATAACAACTCCCTGATCTCCCTTGTCTAATTTTGTAATAATTATGCATCATCTGAGAGTTTCTTTTTTATGTTTTATACTGAGCACATAAAGTAGCCCTGTCTTCTCACCCACACAAGAATTATGATCATATCTTTTATATTGTTCATTATTACCAGGTCATATATCTTTTATAATTACTACTTTTTGCATGTCAATTGGAGGACATTTCAGTTGTCTGCCAAATTAAAATAGATTAAAAAATAACTTTTCAAACAGGAACATGACACATCTGCCTCTTTTCTTCAGTTGTCTGTAGCTCATCTCAGATGTTCTTTAATCTCCTGAATACAGCATTGCCTCTAAACCTCTGAACTCAGCGGATAACTTCACAGGCACTGTTTATTTTCTAACATCTATAATTAATGCAAGACTTTTACATTACAGCTTTATTGCGTGTGTAAAAGCATAATAATGCATAATAATTTATCATTACGTCTGCCGGGGCAGAGTGACACTGCAGGGTGCCAGTGCTATTTCACTTTTGGCCATTAGACTTTATTCCAGAAAATGCAATATTTTAAAATGTCTTAATAACTGCAGGGAATAAGGGCTGCATTAATGATCAAAATCAGACTTTTGTGTTTTAATGTTGATTTTGTGCTGAGTCACCCAGAGGTGGACAGCATAATGAGAGATAAGAGCAGGAGGACAGTGGTCTCTGCTGACAGGGAATGATGGCCGGAAGCAGCGTCTGAAACTGATCCTGCTGTGAGATCATTTCACTTCCTCCAGATTTTTTACACAGCCGCTGTGATATTGCAGTTTAATAGGACAGTGTATGTCAATAGACTACAATCAAAGTGCTACTGAAAATAATATATTTTTTTATGTTTTACAGGGCAAACAATGGGAATTCCCTGAACACTTTAAAATTGACTTTTGCCCTTTTACCAGCAGGAGACTCTTAAAATATCTGTTACCAAGTTACCAAGTACTGAAACTTCCTGGTGTATACTTTCAACTGTTAAATATTAATCTTTTTGTTTATTACGGTTTGGCAGATGGAAATCTCCCTTGCTGTCTTTCTCATTCAGCTGGGACGGCCATGCTCCCCTGCAGCCCCAGGACACACTGCTGTGACTAGAATCATTGTATTGTCTCTGTGTGCATTTAGAGGATACAGACAACATTAAAAACTGTAGAAGTCACCTCAGTCCAAGTATTTTGCTTTAGACTTAAGTCATTGGTCACGTGAGGTAGGGCTGTGCAATTGATCAAATTTATGTGATTTAAATTATTACTGTCAAATTACTTCAGAATGATGTATGTTTGTTCTGCCCCTCAAAATGAGGAGCAAAGCTACTTTTCTAATTTACATACACTTTTAAAACACAATTGTATTAAATCTATATTTCTCCAGAGGGTTAATTGACAGTCTAGCAAAAATAGTTTGAAATAATCATAATTTCAATTATAAGCTAAATAATTGTTATGATTTTTGCCATTATCAAGCAGCTCTATCATGAGGACAAATTTAGTGTAAAGGAAGTGAGCATGCTGGTAATTGGATGACACTGTGTGGCTGTTGAACTGTGTCTGGAGACAGATTTGAATATTTGTTTGCTTGTGGCAGATATGTGATATGTTGTTTGAAAATGTACACACTTTTAGCGTCTATCAGGTAATCACTATTAAAAGAACTATAGCCAGCGCACTTTTATGACACATGTATCTTTTTTCATTCTCAGTATATGGACAGGCCATGCCTCAGAACCTCCACTGATTAATGACTGAGTGCAGATGCTGGGGTTTAGGTAGTGAGGATTCAGACCTTTTAGGTTTAAACCAGCTGGATTTCAGCTTTGAAACTGGCAACCCAAATGAGAGGCGTATGGGAGGTTCTTTCTGCTTTCTGATTGGATAATCTTCTTGAGAACCAAAACATCAAATTATAACATACATACATGGGACGTTGCATCCAATGTTTTTGTAATTAAGAATAAATCAGCATTATACTAGTAATTGTTATCAGTATATTTGATTTGATAAAATGTTTCCCTCGTGTCTGGAGACACAGTTAAGTTTATAAGAAATTAAAAATAACAAATCTTTCAGTTTCTTTAATTGTATCACAAAACTCCATACTCCGCTACTTATGTACTCCATAAGAAAGACTTATTCAGAATCTATACCCTAACAAAACTGTTAAAAATGTGTGATGAAGTTATTTCCTCTCAATTCAACTGTTTTAAAATATTTGTGTTTGTATGTAGTGATGCATTTCAGGATTAGCATTCTAATGTAATGTTAGGTTTCCCTCCATTTCATGTAAAAATAAAAAATATTTAAATATTTATTAAATCTAAAATTAAAAGTCTTTATAATCAGATCTATGTCCATAAGAAGGATTTAAGAAGGATTCGAAACAAAGCCTGTGACCCATAGATCAGAGATCCATAATGCAACTCAACAATATCAATAAGAACATCAGTTGCTGTATTGTGTAAATTATTTAGTTACCATATGATTTCTTTTATTTAATAACACATCTACAACCAAAAATATTAGTTCTCCTCTTTGTTTGGGGTTGATATGTTTCAATTATTAACAAAAGATATGCTCAAATCTGGTGAACTTGCTTTAGTGGATTTAGGAAGAAAAAATGAAATTATTCTGGCCCATGTGCAGCGTGTAACATTGTGTCCAAACCCTATAGTTGTCTGGATTGTGGTTAAAATATGATTTAAATGTACATAATTGAACTAAATAGCATCGTTTTTCGGTTATTATTACTGCAGTTATTATTTAGCTGTAACAAAGATATGCCTATGGCTTTTAAGAATATCCTGCTACCTGAGTCTAAACTACTAAAGCTAGAGTAATAAGAAAGAACAACCACAAAAGCTCCACATGTGTCCACGTGATCCTGTTGTGTCTGGCAATGCAGCTCACAAGAACAAGCCATGCATTTGAGACGATCCGGAGGAAGTCACCCATTTCCTGAAGTTTAGCGTGTGACATTTAGAGAGTGTTGAAATGGTGGTTAGAGGACTGCTGAGACATTCTTTTTAAAGAATTTGTCTTTTTCCATAAGGTACAAGACCCCTGAAATGTTACCATTTTAAATCCTACCATATATCACTTACCAAGTCTGAACTCTTTGAGCCAGTATTAGCCTTCAGTGATTCTTTGGTCTTCTGGTCATGTTTAACAGTGACAGTGTAACTGTAAGATAAATGCTGACACCACTTAGTCCTTTGTCTGAACCCTGAGAGCATTTGTCTTTGATCACTTAGTGAGTTTGAATAGACAAATGGCAAGTACTGTATGAATCACTTTCTGTGTAGTTTAGGACTGACCCAGTGGTTTAACTTTTGTATGTCTGTGTACTTCCTCTGCTGATGGGATGCACCTTAGGGTGCAGTCTGAGGCCGAGGAGCGGCTCTCCTGAGTTGTTAGCATGACGAGTGCTTAGAAATGAGTGTGTTCACAGGCAGCCTGTAAACAGGAAATGTTGAATTGTCCAGAGAGATGACTGAGGGTGGCCCCGGGGAGTTAGTGGACATTAGTGTGTATGGGGTGACACAGGTCACTTTTTAATTCTTTTTAAAGTTCCATCTTTTGCTTCCTATACTTCAACTCAGCAGGAAATAAGACGAAGTCACATTAAAGCAAAGCAGAGCAAGCTGAAAGAACATTAGAAAACATCTGAGAGCGAGAATATTTACACATGAAGCCCAAAAGCACTGCTGTCAAAACATCCAGTGCAGAGCCACTTGTGGAGGCCTGAATATACACTTGTGCCACATGTGGCGGAAATGAAAAGCCTGTTTCCAATAGTGCATGTGGCAGTGGTTCATGTGAAAATCACACTGTTGGCTCCTCTGCCTTTATGCAAACATGTGTGTGCTTTGCCTCTATACCTAATGCACTCTCTGAGAGTCTGCCTTCACAGTTCCTTTTCATCTACACCAAGCTGTGAACAGGAAACACTGTTTATAAATAACTCTTTGGGTTTTGCTCAGAGCAAAGGGAAGCCCTGTGGGTCACACGCACAACTTTAGACAGTGTAACTTGTAACTTATTCAGAAGCTGGGAATATAAAGTATAAATATATTTGATATTAATGTTAAATGTATTACCAAGATTGAGCTATTATTTATTTGAATTATTTTATATTCTATTGTTACTAACAGAGACTACAGAATTTAGAATAGCAGTACATTAGGCCCTATATGGGCATAAGGAGCAAGCTATCCGATGTGGATCTTACTGTCACATCTGTCTGTAATCCCATCATGCCTTCATAAAGAAAATCTCCTTTTCTCTTCTACACTTTCAGATGAAGTTCACAAATATGTACAGCCAACCACTTTCAAAGCTTGCAGGACTCTCTTTGCTTTATAAATAGAACAGTTGTTGTATTGCTGTTAAAATTGAGCACAATTCATTGTCTCTTACATTGGTTTTCTGTGGCTCTGTGTGTGATCCATCTGCTGCCCGAGTGCTGTTCCCTGTCTGCTTGGCTCGGTCAGGCCACACTGCCTCAGGGTTCAGGGACTCCAGCAAATCTAGGTCTCTGTCAGTGGGACAAATGTAAATATAGCCCCCAGAATGTGAATGCATAAATGTTGATAGTCAATAAAGTTTGTAGCACAAATGGGGTGTTAAACTAAAAAAAAACAAACTCTTTTCTCAGCAGTGACAAGAACCACAGTCATCAGAAACAGTGACTTGTTAAACAAACAGAATATAGAAGTGAAATAAAGGCTTTGTTTCTGTTGTTCTCATGGAGACAAAGGGAGAGAGAGTTCCACAGACATGGGACTGTGCACACTTTAATGTTTCAGCTCAAGTCCAAAGAAAGAAGATGGTTGTTTGTGGACAATATTCTGTTTGCAATATAGAGACTGAGACACATTTGGAGCTGCTATGGAGAGTAATTTAGTAAAAAATATTTTTGATACTAAAAAAAGTATCATATCTATGTATTGGCTAAATCATAGTGCTAATAGATACTCAAACTGAGAGCTCACCTTAAACTTAAATATAGTTTTGTTGTCCATTACAGAAGATTGCATTGAACTTGCAATGAGCCATGTAATGAGCTTTGTTACAGTACCCGATAGTATGGATAATGATTCAAATATTAAACAAAACAAACTATTTTCAGAGAGCATTTACAGTACCTTGTTTCCCTGATTTGTTACTTAGCATCACAGGATATTGTTACTACAACTGCAAAAAGCATTCATAAATTAAACTATTGATTTTATACCTCAACTTCCATCTCCTTCTTTCGCTGTTATTTTTATTGCAGATTAAAAGCCCTGGTCTCAACGGGAGGCAAAAATGTCCAGGCCGCTTGTGACTGGTGAGATTAGTGTTCATTTTTAGTATGCTGCAGCACCAGTGAAGTCTGCTCTCATCACTGTAGTCTTGTTTTGGTCTAGGCTCTTCTCTCATGTGGATGACCCCTTCCTGGATGACCCTCTGCCCCGAGAGTATGTGCTGTACCTCCGGCCAAGCGGGCCTCTATTGCAGCAGCTCTCTCAGTTCTGGCAGCAGTCACGAGTGACCTGTGGAAAGAATAAGGCTCACAACATTTTCCCCCACATCACCCTCTGCCAGTTCTTTATGGTCAGTGTGTGTGAACACATGCAAGGGCATATTACCTGTCTATTTATGTGCTATCAGATACGTAGTCATGTGTTTTCTTTATAACATGGTCAAATAAATAAATAAATATTGTTTATTATTGGACACAAAGCTTTCTTAAATTCAGTGCATTTAAAGCTCCCCTTTGACTGCTTTTCTGCATACTAGTGTCCAGATGCAAAGGTGGAGGCCCTGGTGGATACCTTGCAGAGCACTGTGACTAAATGGAAGGGTCAGGTCCCTGTGCCTCTGCCTCTCGAGCTCTACACCTCCTCTACTTTTATCGGCCTGTTTGTGGAGGAGCAAGTCGCAGAGGTACTGAAAAGCTTTGCAGCTGATTTTGCTACAGAAGCAGCAGCCAAAGCAGGTTTGCTACCTCATAGTGTTTATTTTAATTCAAACTTAATTTGTGTTTTCTTTGTCAAAAGTGCAAAACCTGGTGCCTTTTTTCAGATGTTCATATTGAACCACATAAAAAACAACTTCATGTCACACTGGCCTATCACTTCCAAACAAACCATCTACCAGTCTTAGAGAAGCTAGCCAAAGAGATTGATGCATCTTCAGGTTGTGACTGGTTAGCGGTCCTCTTCTCTAGGGACATTCGGTTTGCAAATCACGAGGTATACCAACTGTTTATACATTTGTTGTGTTTTAAGTATTCAAATGTATCTCAAGTTGTTTGCTTTGTCCTCTTTTAGACCCTTCAGGTTATGTACCCCTACATGCCTCAGAATGACGATGAGTTGGAGCTAGCGCCTGGAGACTTCATCTTCATGTCTCCAGTGGAGCAGAGCACGGCCAGTGAAGGTTGGGTCTATGGCACATCCCTGGGCACAGGGCTGTCCGGTCTCCTGCCTGAAAATTATGTGAGCCGCGCCGATGAATCTGACACCTGGGTTGTCCATGGGTAAGTAAGTTGTGCAGTACAGAAAATAATCAAATACCACCCTTATCGATAGTTTTCAAAATGATGAAAAGTTGTCATAGCAATTGACAGTTCTAAACTAGATATCTTTTGAATGGTCAGCTGTCCTCAGATTGGCAAATTGCTTATAAAACATTGTTTCCAAGTACACATAACCAATATGGCTTAATGAAAAAGTCGATAGCATTGACTACAGTTATGCACATTTCCATCTATTTCTCCAACAGTTTAACAGGAATTCACTTTTCTTGCTTAAATTATGACTCTGTCTTGTCACAGTTCCCAGTCTGACTATAATTTGCTGGTTCTGATTGACAGTTCTCACTCCATCCACAACTGTGCCTCTCCACTGACCTCTGGTAGGAATGTGGGAGGATTATTATTTGATGGACAGCTTAATGACAGTCTGCTAGACAGCATCATTGATACTCCCAGCCTATCTGGCCTCTGTCCTCCAATGCAGGTACAGCGACATCCATACACACACACTGTAACTCATATGTGGTGAATTCTGCATGCATCAAGGCTGCATCAAAACAACATAATCATTTCAACTATATGGGACTATATCTCAGGTGTCAAGGTTGACCCTACAGTCTTGCCCGTCAAAGAGGAGGTTGTTTGTGTGTCGTCATGGTGAGAGGATGGATGTGGTGTTTGGAAAGTACTGGATTACACAGTGTTTTGACTCTAAAGGTAAGAAATTGACAAGCCAATGTTATATTTTCACTTAACATAACTGTTTTCCTATAGGTCGTTACATTCGTTCAAATCTCAACATGCCGCCCAGTTTGCCATCCCGAAGTGGAGGTCACAAAGACTATGACAAAGATTGTCCAATCACTGTGTTTGGCTCAACTCAGGCTCGACTTGTGGGTACGTCATAAGGAACAGTATTTCATCTGAATAAAATGCTATATAATATAAAATTTGTTGAAAAAATAAATAAAACAAATTCTGTGTACTTGCTGCTTTCAGGTGAAGCCCTATTGGAAAGCAACACAGTCATAGACTTTGTTTACAGCTCCCCTTCTCTGCGCTGCATTCAGACTGCTCAGCACATTCTAAAGGGTAATGCATTTAACTGTGGAATTCTTTTGCTCAAACCACTAACCCTTAACACAGTGTCATAAAAAAGAATTACATTATAAATATAAAGAAAAAATACTAGTAACAATCCTGGATAAACAAAAGATGGTTAAATCATGCAGAGAATCTTGTGTAAAATGGTGCAGTTTCGACAAATATGTGTAATGTAATGTGTTTCTTGCTGTTATTTCCTTTTTTAAATGGAAGGTCTCCAACAGGATGGGAAGATCAAAATTCGAGTGGAGCCAGGATTGTTTGAATGGACCAAGTGGGTTTCAGGCACATGTTTACCTTCCTGGATCTCTCCATCTGAACTGGCTGCTGCTAATCTCAGTTTGGATACAACATACAGGTATACACAACTGCCACCAATTGTACTTATTACAGATACTTATTACACAAGTATCTATGAGATAATTGCAATAGGCTCTGCAGAAAGAAAGATATACTATCTATGAGATAAAATATAACAAATTATAAGGCTTTCAGACAAACTGAACAATAACATAAAATTTCAAAGTTAGCCATATAGACACAATTTTGACATTTCTCACCCAAAAGCTTTAGTCAAATCTTAAAAAAAAAAAGTATTTAGCGAGAGTAGACTTGCATTTGTCAACATTATGTGCCCTACTTTGATTATTAATGTTTTGTATGACGCTAATCCTCTGTTTTTAGACCTCATTTTCCAGTTAGTAAGTTGACAGCGTTGGAATCCTATGACACGTACATCAACAGGAGCTTCCAAGTTACCCATGAGATACTGTCTGAGTGCAAAAGCCTTGGTAATGTCATTTTAGACATATTCAAGACAACCTACAATATACTGACTATTTGGTGAAATGTGCCTATGATAACACACTAATCTCCATGTATCTCTTACACAGGGAACACAGTCCTGATTGTCGCCCATGCTTCATCCCTTGAGGCTTGCACTCGTCAAATGCAAGGACTAAGCCCTCAGAACTCCAAAGATTTTGTTCAAGTTGTTCGAAAGGTCTGTGCGCCTTCTTATCTATGGTGCTTCAAATCCTCTTGCCTTTATCCCCTGCTTATATCTCTATATCTGTTATGCATTATCACATCTGTTTCCTTCTTGTCTGTGCAGATTCCTTACTTGGGCTTTTGTGCTTGTGAAGAGTTGGGAGATACGGGCGTGTGGCAGCTGGTGGACCCACCCATTTTGCCTCTGACACACGGACCTAATCACAGCTTCAACTGGAGGGAAATGCTGATGCAGGAGTGAGGGTTTTGCCAGTTGGATCAATTGCTGACAATTCAAAACAAACTCCTATAATGCTTGTTGGACTACCAAAAACGAGAGAGACAAAAAGACTCCAAGCAACTGTGGCAACTGAATGAAGACAATGCTCAGGAACAATGTTGTTTAGCGAAAGTGGAGCAAGTAGCAAGGACTATACAGAGTTGGTGGACATGTTTTTTATTTCCTTTACAGCGCATGACTCCAAAAAGTATTTTACAAACAGGGTATTTATCTATGATATTTTTTTTTTACACAATAAAGTAAAGTCTAACTGTTACTTTCTGTTGCCCTGCCTCGCACTGTGACAAGTGAAAATTGGAAACCATATTAACAGCTACATTCCTGTTGGAAAATGGCACAAAATATTGACAATCCAGTAGTCAGCCTGTAGGAGAATCTATAGGAGGACCAACCTTCATTGTTTCCAATAAAAATAGTTATGTAAATGCCATATCAACATAAAAACTACTCTTTTTTGACATATTTATTTATACCCATTACTCTGTTGTCACTATAAAACATGTAAGTTCTGAGACATAATTAATCACATGTTATGATTTTGAGTGCATTATATTTTGTACATGTTTAGTTATGGCAATTCCAAAATGAGCACTGTATTTATGATTTTAACAGCAAATAAAGTATTGTAAGAAATATAGGATAAATACAAACTAGTTAATATGTTTGTTTTGCAAGAAAATAAACAACGGCTCATTTGAATGATAAATGATTTGTCTTTTTTGGCCGTGCAATACAGCCTATGTAGCCTATTTTACATATCGTTTTGCCCGTGACTGTGGGACTGTACGCGCTTTACGCCGTGGATCTCCAGGGCCGTGGCCAGAGGACTACGCGCAACTTTCCTTTCAGTGGCAGGTGAAATGTTTATTGGTTTGCTTTTTGTTCTTTTTAGAAAAAGTAAAATATGCAAAACCTACATATTTATACAACTGCTACTTTGCTTTATTATTTTTTTCTTGCCAAACCAAAGAAGAAGCGAACAAGATGGAGCAAGTTGGCACTGAGCTACAGGCAATTAGCCTACATGTGGGTACCATTTTATTTATTTATGTATTTATTTAAATGTTTTAACCTGTGGCTAAGACATTTAATCGCCGCTCAGTAGGCAATAAATAAGACAATTGCAGAATCTTTTGGTGTGCAGTTTTGCGCTGGTTTGCACAAAAACTCTAGAAGTACATTCTAAGTAAAAACATGTAAATTTGTTAAGTTTAAAGTTTTCAAGAATGCTGACTCCCTCGCTCTGTTTTGATCATTATGCTTTTCCCCTAAACTAAGGCTTTTCATATGCAGACTTGAAGAATGTCGAAAGAAATTAAAGCCACAAATATATGCATCCACATAAACGCTCGTCCTACTCTGTAAATGTTCAATACCAGACTCGACACTAGATGGCGCTAAAAGGACACCACAAACTCCACAGCATTCAGAGTACCTTTTTAGGTTACAAAATGATGTCATCCTCAATACAGCAGTTATTAGTCCCACTTGTATGGGAAGATCAAAAGAGACACTAAACTAACCAGATTTTTAAAATTTAGACTACCTGTTTGTGTTTTTTGTTAATCCTGGACTTCTTCGACAATTAATTCTTAAAGTGTCTTGTAATAACAGTATCTGAGTGGGCTTCTGCAGCAACAAATTTACAGAGAAGATCTACAACTATGTACAATGATGCAAATAAGCACTATGTAATTTGAATGCACTGATATCATTAGTTAGTGATAGTATTATTGCTTTGGTGTCTACATTTTTGTTCTTTAATAATATTACATGATGTGTCAGCTCAAAAACGTGGTTCTAATTTTTCTCATTTATAAATTATTCCTTCACCTAAAACAGTTTCAAAATGTTAATGTTTAGTCTTCAACCTTTGAACAACACAGCTAGTCATTGTGCTTGCTAATAAGGTTTGACACAGCTGTCATGAGTTAGTGAGGCCATTTCATATTCTCAAGATGGACCAAACTAGCTCAGAGCGCATGAGCAAGTCAAAGTAGTGTAGCAAATTTAGACGCCAGCTGGAAAGAAGCACTGCAGTGTCGACAAGTCGCTGTCATCTCTGCTACAAAGGCTCCAGTCGGTTAACTTATGTTTTTGTAATACACCATTCAGCTGATCACCATACATGTAGGCCTTATCATATTGTTCGTATTTAAACAAAATTTTTTTCTTAAACATGGTAAGTGAGACCACGCACAGTCAACTTTCACCCAAGTGAGACACTGAGTGATGTTTCAGAGAGCTTGTATGAGTCCTCCACTGTCTCTTTTGATAAAACTCAAATTTCAGCATTGTCCTCTCTCCTGTATTGACTTTTTTAGCCTTGGTGCACATTATTATGAAGCACTAAATAACAGTGAGCGATACGCTGTACGTGATTTAAAATGAAATGGTTTATTTAACTGACTTGTTGAATGTTTTAGACTTGTTAGACTTAAACAAACTTTATATATATTATTGATCCATAAAGGAAAGTACTTGGACAAACATAACTATAAAATATGACTTTTATTAATTAGTACCGAACATTTAATTAATACTGAACATTTGATCATTAGAATTCGTTATTAGTGTGTATTAGTATTCATTTTTCTTTAAAGTTCCAGTTGTCCTTTCTCTTGAGTTTTGTCTTGGAGTTGTTTGGAGGGGGGGTGGAGGGGGAGGGGTGGAGTAAGGTTGGAGCCGCTGGAAAAGAAGCCGCTTCAGACTGTGTTACTGCTTTACTTTGTGTGTTTTTAGGTTAGGAGTGAGCGGAGTGCACCTGTGTGTGTCAGAAGAGGCTCTCACTGACCCCTCGTAGGCTAATCTGCTGTTTATCGTCGCTGTCATGTTTGCAGCCTGGAGCAGCTCTAAGGCAAGGCAGGCACACAACAACTGGAGCTGGTGGAGGGTTAAAGAAGAGAGAGTATCTGCTTTTGTCCACAGAGGAAAGAAACCAGGAACCAGCTCTTCCAAGTGGACTCAGGAGTGGGAGGAAATGGGTAAGTTCCATACAACAGCTGACTTTTGTTTGGTGTTTGGCTCAAGTTTGAAGAGTGTTGTGGTGCCGCAGTGTTTATTTTTGTTTGTGCGCTCTATAAGAGAAAGATAATCTATGTGTGATGCAAATTATACAATGTACGACATAATTATCTTATTTCAGAGTGTTTTGTGTTCATTTGTTTCAAAGTATTTTGTTTATGGTCACAAATGCAGACACAGATCATTCACTCAAAGTAACTGCGCTGTCTACTTGTATATTCTTTGTTTATGCGCTAACTTGTTTTATGCACTGGTTTTAGTTTAAACTTGCAGTTGCAGCTGGGAGGATTTTTGTTTTTGTGTGTCATCTGTCAGATACTGCTGACACAAACATATATTAGAAGGAATGCTGTAATTACACTTTTAGATAGATAGACAGATAAATAAATACTTTATTAATCTCTGAGGAAATTCATTAAGTTCACTATAAATTCATTATGACACTGTATACTATTTAACACTAAAAACTAGCTACTTGATAGTTCTAAAAATACATGTGCTGTGTAATTTTACGTTAACTGTTTAAAACCTTTTGGATTGGCAGTAAACTTTATTTTCAATTTGAGTTAGGGAGACAGACCTAGAGCAAGACTTCTAAATGTCTGAAGCAAATCCTTAAAATATGGCTCAAGTCCCAGTGACAATGAAAAAAGAAATTACGTGCATGTGGAGTTATAGCAGAATCATGTAGATTGAAAACAAAATTCCAACAGTTGTGTGTAATTTTCCTGATTCGAAAAGTGTGTCAGAAGAACCTCAGTGCCCTGGAGGTTAGGAAAAGCCTGTACATCAGAGACTGAAGTCATTATAGAGCTAATAAACAACATCTGTGCAACAATACAGGTGACCTTATATTTCCATTTGCTTTAAATAACTCAATTCACAGGTATAATATATTCTAGGCATTACTTGAGTGGCCCACTTAAAACTGCACTTTGAGAAACTGAAAGTCTGGTGTTTCAGGTCAAAGGTCAAAGCCAAATGTCAAGTGCACTGTGATCTGTGGAAACTCAAAACCTCATGATTGTGGTCAAACAACAAGTGGTTATAAAATCAGAATAAAAAAGTACCAGAGACCACAATAGTAGAAGTAGACCACTATATAACAAATGCCTATATCATCAAATGTAGGTAATTTGGCTGGCACAATAACACATAGCAAACACAATACCGTACTTATGCTATTCTTTATTACTGAGAAACACTTTTTCCCCAATTTGACGGCAGGTAGGTTGAGCTGGTTGAAGGCCCGTGTGCTGTCTCAGGATACCCCGCAGGGAAACAGATTCAAATAGCTTTAAAATAGCGTTCCTATTTTTACAGGTCTCTGTGATTAAGACTGACTGGTGTCATTTTGGTCCCATTTTTTCCCCCAGATTTTTTCCTTTAAAAGTTCAAATATTAAACTGGTTTATGAAGTTATGAGCATGCGGTGTGGCAGGCTGATCGTATTCTATTTTCACTGAATGTTAAATCTAATGTAAAAATCCTTCTGTATTAGGCCAAATTATTACAATAATATGTGGGAGTTGTTTGTAAAAGAAAGTCTAATTTCATCCTGAGCATGCTTGACATTCTTAGCAGCTGACCCCTGTGGAAAACAACAACAAGTGTGCTCGAAGGTCACTCCGAGTCACAATCAAACAGATTTATTGAACTAAATTACACAAGTGGCCATCTGACCTAAAATCTAATTTGCATTATTTTTATGTAAACACTTTTGTTAATTCATGTTTTTTATTTTTAATATTTTTTTCTGCTTAAATCTATTAAAACTTAAAACCATATCAGGCCAAGATTCAAAATGAAATCTCCAGCAAAGACCGATCATTTGTTTAGGCTGGCCAGACATAAAGCTTAATTTTAACACCTTAAGAGCCACTGTACAAACTGTGATTACACTGCCCCATTATAGGTTATATTATTTTTACTTATTTTACTTTTATTATGCAGGGTTCTGCACAGTATAGGCAGAAACTAAGTTTATAATAATTTCAAATCATGTATTTTAGTTATAAATGATCTGAAAAATCTGTCCTATATATCAGCAGAGATTATCGCCCTCTGAATTTTGAAATATTGGTACATGGAAAAACCCATATCTGTCAATCTCTTAACTAGTGGTGGTTGGAGCTGATGGTGCAAATTCATAACCTTTCTTCTGTCAACCTCAAGGCAGTTGTGGCTACCATCACCAGATGTGGAATGAATGAATAATGCAATGTAAAGAGTCCTTGAATACTTCAATTATTAGTGCTGTAGTTACCAGAGAGTTAAAGAGACGAGGCAAGACGCTGGAGTTCTAACACCATCAGTGTTGCCCATTCCACTCTATTACAGTCCAGTCTGGCTACAGTATGCTTCTGTTGTTACCTGACCAGCCAGAAGCACACTCTTTGACAGAACTTTACAAAGATGAGTGAATACGGAGCTGCATTTTGTCTCTCCGATTCCAGAGGGTGTAACTGACAGGCAGATTAACCAATCAGAGACATGCACGCTTTGTTTGCATCAAAAACAAACATGGCAGTTTACACAAATAAAGGGGAAGAAAAACAAAGGACTGAGAAACAACACAGATATGTACAGAATCAGCAATTGAAGCACCAAACTATTATTTATCTCGGATAAAATAAGTTAAATATTTTGTTCTGAATGTTATGAGAATTTTGGAGAGGAGATGGCTACCGCATTTGCGAGACACATATTACAAATTAGCAGCTGTGGTTGGATCATCTCAAGTTAGGATGAAGAACTTTCACCCTCTGTTGTCTGGTTCCAGATCCTTCTGGATTCGATCAGAATGTAGAAGGGACTGGCTGGTCAGTCAGCTTCTGTTCTAGGGAGTATTATACTTCTGATTACATAGGCCAAAATACCAGGCACTGAGCTGGCACTAAGTGCCCTAGATACAGCACAGAAATTGAATTTCCTTAACAGTTATTATTATTAATTGTTAAAAGTATGAGGGGTAGCAGGTTTCCATTATGCCTCTGTACGTCCACCTTCCTGTTTTAATTAGTTTTTTGTGTAATCTGATGATTTTGTTAGTCTAATAATTGATATATTTTAAATGTATATATTTTAATGAACAATCCCCCTGAAAACACTGATAATCAAGTCATTTCCTAGTGTATACTCTGAGTTTGGGCTCACACCTGCTTGTGAAGCTGCAGGTTGTGGTTAGTGATAAGAGCTGGAGCAGTCTCTTGTAAAACAAAGTCTAATAAACTAACTGTTGGTGCATCTGCCAGAGCACACGCCTTCTGACGCTTGTAAAACACAACCACGCTGATTCTTTATTCTTTCCTTATTCCCTTTGGCCTCCTTATCCCATCTCTTCCCAATAATGTGATCTTATTCTGTCTATACTGATTGTAAATCTTTATGAATATTATTATTATTATTATTATTATTATTATTATTATTATTATTATTATTATTATTATTATTATTATTATATTACTGGATTGCTTCAGAACAGTCCACCGTGCAGACATAGAATCCTTGATTCTTGTGCCATTTCCACCAATCTCAGAGACAAAGGCAAATCTTTTCACTTTTTTGTATGTTTTGCTCCTCTAGAGTTTTTGATGTGACAGTCTTTACAGTTGTTTGGTAGTTGCTTATAAGAAACACTTGCTCCTGACCAGAATAGTAGACCAATATAAACAACATACTGTGAGGGGATTAAGAGTGGTGGAGAAGCTCTAAAATTAAATCCTTCAGAACATATCCAGATGTGGGGCCTGCTCCTCCTCAGGTAATGGCTGGTCTGTGCTTTCGCCTTGTCTGAGATCAAAAAGAACATGCTGTATAATAGTTACATTATGCATCTTGTATAATATTATGACAATCTTCAGAAGATGTATCTTGATGTTTACATTTTTATTCAACCCTCTGTTGAATAATATTTTATTCTCTGTAAATAGAATAATAATCCGTTTGTCTGAAGGTGTTTACCTCACAGCACAGTTTTGGGACATCAAGACCTTGTTTCTTGTCTAAACATTTCATAAATTTACAACACAACATACACATTTGTGAAGTCTGAGGTTCTACTGTCCTTCACTCCGTTATGAGTGCCCACTGTCCATGGCCAAGCATCATTTTAGTACTATTATCTTTTAATCATCTGCAGTGGCTCTGCTCCTCACAGCGGCATCACTTGTTACTGCACTACTTCTCTGAGCTTTTGAACATTGCTTAGAAAAATACAGATCTCCTCTTGCACTTGTGTGCATTCTCCCAGTTTTGTAACGCGTGCGTGTGTGACACATGGATACAAACACATGGGAGCATTGAGCGGGACAGCTGTGGTCCTCCTGGTTCCTGTGCCTCTGTGAGTTTCACTTTGAGGTTAAACAAAGGGCTTGGTATGGCTCGTTAGACAAACACTCCTCCTGAGAAAACACAGGTTATACTTTAACCTGCTCAGGAGGCCATGCTGCATCCTCAGGACAGTGAGGGTCAGGCCAGGCTGAGGACCTGAAGCCAGAATCATGCGCTACACGTGAAAGCAAGCTGCCCGTCAAACAATGGTCTCTTTGACAGCACTGACCCCCCTCACTGGCCCCAGTACAGTCGGAGCACTGTCTGTGGGGCGGGTGTCGCTGCCGGCCCTGTTGTCCTCCTGGAGCTGACCAGCTGGCCCCGAGCACACACAGACACACACACACACACGCACGCGCACGCACTTCAGAGACAGTCACAGTTCACAGCAGAGGATGAGGTCCAGGCTTTTCTAATATCTCTACAATGACTCCAGGAGAAGAGATTAAACCAGTCCTCCTCCTCATAACTACCTTTGCAGCGTTAGTGATGACCTAATAGTCCTGGACAAGAGTAGAAATAACCTTTGCATGCATTTTCTATTTTTGTAGCATGTTTAAGCTTACAAATAAATTATGATTATAACAAATTTAATACAATTACTGTACCTAGATTTGTCACAAATTACTTTATCAACTTATTTATTTATTTCACTATATTTTTTATGTATTTATTTTTGTACAAATAGGTTACTTCTTTTTTTTATCTTTAGAATCATGTTGTATTTCATCTTACATATCTAGGACTCATTAGTTTTTGGGTTATTTAGTTATCGTTCATGGATCATTTGGGAAAGAGTTTGCTGGCATTATCATACTTGAAGGCTGTTGCATCTGTGGCATAAAGTGGTCCTCAATATTATTGCCATAGTTTTGATATATTATTGATATATTGGCAAAATGGCTTGAAAGAGAGAAAGCGTATTTGAGAGACAGCTGACAGGAAATGAAACAGAAAAAATGGGAAAAGGCGTGAAGCAAACTGTCCCAAGCCAGGAATGCACTGACCAGAACTCCCTGTGTTGAGTTTTGTTTTCCCTTTAGTATTTATTATTTTAAAGTATTTGGTGACTAATCTATGTGACACACAAAAAAGGAATGGTGTCAGTAATATTTACTGGGTATTAGAGAGTATCTGCTGCAGTGAGGAACTGGAGGAAATCAAGCAAACTTCACACAACTTTTCAACATGTGCAACACTGAATAAAACGCTTATCTGTATGGTGGATGATGAACATATATGCAAACCATGAGTGTTATCTGATGGTGCAGTTATGCTGAGCTCCCCCTCCCCAACACAGCAGCAGCAGTCGTGTAAACAGACAGTGCTCTAGAGGAATGCTGGACTCTATGACCTCTCGCCCCAAGTGCTGTTACAGTGCACTGAGTTCAGCTCAAACACCCGCCCCATGCTGTGCCTCTCCCAAGTCCCGCCTCGCCCTACCCCAGCCTGAGGCCCCTCAGGGTGGAAAAAACACACCTCTTTCACCTCACCGGGCTCCATAACCTCCTACACACACACACACACACACACACACGCACGCACGCACACACACGTACACACACATACACACACACACACACACACACACACAGTGCATGAGCAGACAGACAGCTCCTCACCATCTGCCCACTTATAGATT
The DNA here is from genome assembly GCA_029959045.1 of Taenioides sp. WSHXM2023. Taxonomy (NCBI): domain Eukaryota; kingdom Metazoa; phylum Chordata; class Actinopteri; order Gobiiformes; family Gobiidae; genus Taenioides; species Taenioides sp. WSHXM2023. The sequence continues at coordinate 15,158,615 of CM057098.1, read as the reverse complement.
TTTACAGTGAGCATTCCTCTTCTAAGGCAACAAAACTGTCCTTTTAAATTGTCATTGAGCCTCAGGTTAAAAGCTCAGCATAATGTGAATCCACAAATAGTTTGTGTTGGTTTAGTATCAGTGCTGTAATATATACAATTTAATTTCATTCTGTGAAGAAACAAAAGTTCTTTGAATAAACTAACTTCCTAAGATGTGCTGGTTTAGGCAATGTATGGTGCCTGGTAGACGCTGCCCTCTGCTGGAGACAGAACATAGTGCTGTGAAAGGCTCTCTTTTCTTAAATATTCAGCATTGAGTATTATTTATGCATTACATCAATATATCTATAAATTTAAGTCTGGCTACTGTCACTGCTCCTAATCAGAATTTGTTATTTATAGCTGAAGATGCTGCGCTGCCGTCAGACACTGGTGGTTATCACTTGTAACCACTCCTTGTCATATTAAACGTGGGGGGCTTGGCACATGTGGGCTCTGCTCCTCATGGTTGTGTGAGTGTGCACGAGTATGCATGTGAACTCACATATAAGAACACACATGCACAGACATACAGTTAGCCCTTGTCTGAAGAAACAAGGAGCTGTCTGGTGCCATAGCAACGGATGTGGATATCCCACCCTTTAGAGCAGAAGAGGGGGAAAGTGAAGTGACAGATTGACAAGAAGCTAATCAGATTCTAGTAACAGAGACAAACAGACAATCTGTGGCTCTGTCCGTCAAAATGAAACTAGACGAAGAAGTGGAAGCCCTGTGTGTTGACATTAGAGAACAGTAAAGTACTGGTGGTCTAAAATAAGAGTATGTGTCTAGGATAGTTTTAGTTTCTTCTTCTTCTGTCAGATATGAGCTGCTCTGCTCTTGGTGACTCCACACTGAACTGCAGTTTCACATATAATACTGTTATTCTGGCCCATATACCCAATTACATAACTTGCCGAGACAAATCCTGACCTAAATCTAGAACAGCCTTGCTCTCATTCAGATGTGTGTCTTTATTCAACCTGTCTAACAGATTGGCCTATGTCTAAATTATTTTCAAGTAAGTGAAAATACTTAATATTAAAATATTAAGTATTATTATATACAGTTCTTATTTTTGAAATAAATACATTCAGCATTTGTTGGAAATAGCCCTTTAAAGAGCCACTAAACACCAAAACCACTTTTTTTTAAATTGATTAACTGTGTAAATGAGTCTAAAATAGAAGTATATACCTTTCCTTGGCCTTATTTTGGCATTTTAGTGCATATTTGTTAAAAATCGGACTTTTGGGTCAAAAGCCGTGTCTGTACCGGCCTCTTTAAGATCAACTACGACCACGACATTTGAATTTCTGGGTTGGGCAAACGGCTGCCAATGAGTCAGATGCAGGTTATTACGTGACGAGCACAGCCCCTCACGGTCAGCTCACGGTGTATGGGCGGTTCATAAGGAGGCCCTCTTAGCCCTGTCTATACCTGGCTGCGCTCTGTGGCGAAACTCTTGTCGCTGTCACTCTCCGTTGGCAGTATGCTATTGCTCGCTCTCCCTGACCGGTGCTGTCACCCGGCTGTTACTTACAGGTCAAGCACAGGTGTTTAGCGTTTCTTTAAACTTTTGAGAACTTGGAGAAAAATGAAAACTGCCCCCATAGCTTTACAGTGATATGTTGAGCCTTCACTTCCCGGGCTGACCTGCAGGTGGAGGTCACATCCACTCCTCTGTACTGACTTTGTAACAGCACTGTAGAAGAATGCACACACAAATTCACCATTTGGTCTGTCCCAAACTCCACTGGTCTCTGTGAATCCTGTTGTTCTTACTGCATGTGTCCGGGCTATTTATAAGTGTGGTGGGTGACAGAAGACGACAGTGTGACTCGGAGCGCCAGTGACCTATTTCCTAAATGCATGGTATCGGCAGCTTTTCTTGGGCTGAACTGGAGATTTATAATATATAATATAATATAATAATTCATATTATTTCATAATACACCACTGAGACATAACACAAATACAATTATATAATAATAATAATAATAATAATAATAATAATAATAATAATAATAACGATCATTGTAGCTGGCATAGATCAGTGATCACAGTTAAGGGCTTATTAATTGACGTGGTGGTACAATGGCAGTACAGTGTTGCAGTGTTTGAAGCAGATTTTGTACTTTTGGAGGAGGTTAAAATGACCCTGAAGTGGAAAGCACTTTATTGTTGTTTTTTATGCAGCTTGTTTACAGAATTTCTTCATCACAGAATATCCCTTGGCATTGTTTGTTAATGTTACCTTGGCATGAACAAAATTTGTAGACATAAGGCACTGTTGGTTAAATCAACGATCTTGTTATGCCCTAAGAGGCAACTGCTGTTGCAATTGAATTGCATAACTCAAATACCTGATACTTCATCCCAGTATTTCTAATATTTTAATTTGTATAAAAAACAAACAGACAAAAAGACAGTAAAGATGCTTAATACAATTTTTTACTTGATACATACTACACATCAAACATTTTAGAAAACATGCAACATCAATATTGACAGAGTTTAGATAAAGTTAGTTTAGTTTGTAACATAATTGCCATTTTTAAAATGACATTTTCAGTAAATAACAACCCGGAAACTGCTATTCCCCATATGCTTTCCCCTCAGTTGTAAGGTACAATGACATTGGCAAATAAAGCCTGTTTGCTGAATTCTGTTATGAGAAATTACAATCTTTTCATATCCCCTGAGAAATAGAACACAGGCAAACCAGATGATTATTTATCGTTATTGCTCATTTATGACCTTTCTGTCACATTAAATGCTTAATAGTCTCATCTGTTGCTTATTGCCAGATATTTAAGGCTCCTCCCTGACATCCTCCGGTTCTGACTCAGGCTCAAGTGTGAGAGGAGTGTCCTGCTCTCTGAGCCTGGTGATGTGACAGACATGATCATTTCATATGTGTGTGTGTGTGTGTGTGTGTGTGTGTGTGTGTGTGTGTGTGGTCGGACAGAGGAGGGGATTCACTCTGAACTCTGTCTGACTTTGAATGGGCAGTTTGTTTCATCTGCTGCTCACCACAAGAGAAAGTGCAACTGAGTCATCACAAAACAGTCACAATATAAAAGAAACCACAGCTCTGTCAACACACGCCCCACCACTAACACAATGGACAACAGCTGATTTCAGTAAGGGAAACTATTGCACCTTAGTCAGAAAATGTCATATAGTAGTAGTCAGAAACTACACACCCAGATTTATTTGATAAACATTGACGTTACCACTTTTAATATATATGCATTTTTGCAGTACATGTAAATTAAAATCAAGTGGATTTTTTGCAGATCTTTCCCCGATAAATACATCATGTACTTGAAAGTGATGGCACGGAGATAGTGGCGGTTTTTCCTACCTACTCTGACAGGTGTAGTTCACCAATCACAGTGATGTATGAATTGGGAGCAACACATGGCTTTAGCTACCTACTACTTTGGTTGATTGTATATTAATTTCAAAGAGATTAATTACAAAAGGTGTTTTTGCAAATATTCACTATATTTTTGGATAATAGAATATGTTGCTAACTTCACAATTGCACAGAATGAGTTTCTTTGAGTAACATTAAAATAGTGCTATGTATTTGATTTAATATTCTTTGTGTATATGTAATATTTAGAATGCTTTGGTTGAAATGGATCGAAGTTGTGGGTTTAGGTCTGTTCTCTCTTTGAGGTGTGATCCTGCATCTGAGCCCACCGTTCAGCGGAATTAAACCCTGAGCAGTAGTTAATCACACAGTGGTCCACATTCCTCTGGCAGTGCTGTGTTGTGGAGCAGCGAGGCTGGGGAAGGGTCTTTAATTAGAGGGCCGCTTGGCAGGGGCCACTGCAGGAGAAAGGCTCTCAGGATGTTGGTGCAGGGTGACAGGGTTCACACACAAAACACTGGCTTTTCATGGCACCATGACAACTGCGTCTGTGTGTGCGGGCGTGTGCGTCCTTACCTCACCGCTCAGGCATCTCGGAGCAGAGTGTGTGAAGTGAAAGAATCGCTCTCACACTGTGGACATTCATGTCCGCGCCCCCTCGGGTCCAAACAGCTCCACTGTTCACAGACAAAGCACTGCAGCCGGAGCCAGACTGCTCCTCAGAAAGGAGCAGCAGAAGGAACGCACCAGAGGGGGGCGCTCACGCACACTGTTACACAGGTGTGTTTGAGCACTGGACACATCTCTGCCAGTCACAAATAAATGTAGTCTGGACTAAAGTGAATTCCTCATAACAGTCATTTTGCTTGCAGTCAGCACCCACCCAGTGCAGATTTGCACCTCCTCACTACATGCCCCTTTATCATTAGTTTTCTTGACTGAAGCGTGAGTTCATAAATCACTTTCTCCAGGAGAACAGGCCCTGCCTACTCTTTTTACATTGGCCAATCAGATCGAGCGCTCATATTGCTCTCTCTTTAAGCCGCTGAGCTCTTAGGATTCCACAGGCATTTCTTCCTCTTGGCCATCCTGTCACAGCTCCCCCTGCCTGGCCCCTTCTAGATCGGGTAGTGTGGTTCACTGTGTCCTTAAACAACCCATGTGCATGTACAGGAAAGAGGCCCCAAAGAGGGGAGGCCCATCTCTGCGCCTTACTTTCAGTGACAAACTCACTGTGGAAAATGTGCTCTCCTGTTTTAGAACTGAGCTGTGAGTCATTCCATTTTATCTCTATCAGAGTAATACTAAAAAGGCATTCTTTGCATCTGTACTCATTTTACTCACTCTGTAACATCCATAACGTGCATTATGTCCTGTATATCTTTTTTTTATTAGCATTTTTTAGAAATAATTGTTGTATTTTTATTGTTACTCAACATTTTTTCTTGTTCTCCATATCCATATGTACACATATAATGTTCTGCATTGATTGATGAATCGCACCTTGACATTGTGATACTGTAGATACTCTCCTAGGTGTGTGTCTGCCCCCGTGACCTCCGGGTCTGCACCTTGGCATCTGTGTGAGTCACCCTCAGACAGATGCTCAGATGCTCGCCCTAGTCGCAGACACACACACACACACACACACACACACACACACACACACAAAATAGACTGTCACTGAGTCCAAATGACCAGACCATATGATCGATCCACATTTCTGAACCTCCACTTCAGGATCTGGCAACAAGAAGGAAATCACACTTTTGTCTTTGATTGTGACTGGATCCAAATCCTTGTTTTAAATATGTAATAATAAATAAATAGTAATATTATTTTAATTTTGCTTTAAATTAATAAGGCCAGGGTTCAAAATCTGAAGGAACTGTATGCACATTTTAACAAATTCAAATAAATTTTGAGCCAAGGTTTGTTCACAGATGAACAGAAATTAAAAAATTATTTGGAATGTTCAACAAGTGAAGTTCTCTGAACCCTGTCGGCACGACTGAGGGATTATGCAGACATTTTTTAATCAGATGAAAGCAGAGCAGCAAGTTAGCTCATCTAATAATTTAATATTATGAGTGACTTTTCAATTTATATTTAGGCTCATTATTATTTTATTGATACTCTTTTATTTATACAAGTCGGCCTCTTGAGATGTGTTGTCTCATTTCCAAGAAAGTCTATTGGACAATAAACTGCATCTTGTGATGTTGCATTTTTTAATGTAATATACATTCCTGTTTGTTGCCTCTATTAGTGAAGTACTGATATAGTATGCAAACAGCATCATCATTCAGCGTTCTTCATTTCAAGTGTACAATGCTAGGCAATACAAGAAACACATCATTCATTAGTGTTGAAAACCACATGTTCAATGGTAAGATAATGCTTTCATATATTCACGGTAGTGCGGTTTTTCTTGGCTACCCTTGCCTCAAAGTGACGCTGTTTGCCTGGCTCCTTCCTGTGTGCTCTAAATCGCTGTTTGCTGCAGACAGTCTGGGGTGCAGAGCTGGGGGGGGTAATGGAGAGAGGGGATTCGGGGGGGAGGTGGTGGGCAGCGGACATGGCAGCAGGCCAGAATCAATTGGCAGTGTAATGAGATGGCCTGGTGCCAGGTAACCATGGAGCTGTACCCGGTGTGCCTGTCTGCAGCAGTGAGTTCAAAATTAAACTGAATGAATGAGTGCTAGGGAGGGGGGCCGGGGACGAGGGCAGAGTAAGGGTCTGAAAATGGAGAAGTGGAGGATGAGAAGAAAAAGGGAAAACAGCAGAAGAAGTAGGAGTCTGATGAGGCTCCCAGCGACATCAGAGCCCGCTGTAGATTTGAGAATGGATCAACCCAACCGCCATGTTTACTCTGTATAATATCTGCAACTGCAATCAAGTATCCCTGACTTCAGCTCCACTAGCAATTTAGAAAATGTGCTGCATTGTCAACAACATGGTTTTTAATGCCACAGACGAACAAACAGGTCATCCATCCAGAGATCAGTCTTCCAGGGCCTGTATACTGTTGTTTTGTGTTTCTGTATGCGGCTGTCACCCTTTGTGTGTTCCACTAAATACAATGTATCAAATCATTCACTGATTTGACAGCTTTTCTAAACTGTTTTCATTATTGTGCTCAGTATTTTTATTATATTGTTAATATATTGGTCCCAGACTTGTCTTTCCTTTACCAAGTAAAGTTTGTTGCATAAAGTCATCTTGCAAGTTGCTGAAACGGATTCAGAAAAGTTTAATGATTCGCCCAGGGGAAATAAAACCCATTTCTGTAGCCGTTAATCGTGTAGTAAATGACTTTGCTCAGATCTCTATGGCCTCTTTGGTGCATAGTATTTTACTGTAGCATCTGTCTGTGTTGGGCCCAGCCATGTCCTGAAATGACCTCAGCGTTAAGTGAGCCTGAGGTGCTGTGTGATATATGCATTAAAATGGCTTCATGGGCTGTGCACAGAGCGCTGCAGAGAACCCAGCCTTAGAGTCCAGACAGTGGGCGACATGTCTGTGTGCTGTGGATTAATGGGAGCACTGGAGAAGGTGCCGCAGTTGTGCGTGAGCAGAATATTTGATGTGCCCAGTCAGGGAATTAGAAGCAGGAACAGTAAGGGACAGGCAGATGCAAAAGACAGGTGGAAATGTAATAGTATAGGGCCTAAATGATTGGTTTGGACTTAGTGTTTATGAGACATATCTTTACATTCATTTTAGTGTTTGTTTGTGTAACTGTATTCCAGCCTGGTGTAGCCTTAGAACACCAACCTTATGCACGTTATTGTCTTCATGTAAAATGATTTCTTCACAGTTTGATTTTAATCCTAATTGAGTCAGTTTTTGTTTGCTATTTGAATTCTTTTAATGTGGTTAAGACCTGTACTATTTTTCATATAGTTAGGCAAAGTACATTAAAACAGTCCAGTGAAATGTCTGCAATGCCTATATCAGACTCTGTTGAATGAATTAACCCGGGTCCAGGGTTGTTATTCTCCCCTCCAGGTTGTTGCTGGTGTGGTTCTAGACAGTCATGGTAGTTAGTGAACACAGGAAGGAGCCACTGCATGAATACAAAATGTTTTCTTTCATTGTTTTGGAGAGTTTGTGCTCATACAGCATGTCCTTCCTATACAAATGACATGATGTAGAAACTTTGCTTAACATTAATACCTTCCAATAAAGTATCTATCTATCTGTCTGTCTGTCTATTTATCTAAATAATTCTTTTCAAAAAGTAATCATTTAATCCATATAATATTAGTCCATTTGTTGTTTCAGTTATACTTATATTTGTGGGTTTCAAGCATAAGTATTTGAAGGATTTGGCATGGCAACGGTGCTCCTTTGTTATGGCAGTAACACAATTTAAATTCAAATATTCTATCTTTGGAACGGGGAAAAGTCCAAACAAAATTCTTTTTAAGGAATAGTTATACCTGAAACCCATGAATGCACAGTGTGGACAGATGGAAGACCTGACCTTTGTTTAATCTAGACAATCACAATTATAATACGTTTAGTTTTGGCAGTTTTCAAAAAACATTAAAATATGACGATGTCAATTCAAATATGATGAGCATTTGTCTCTCAGGTCAGCAAGAGGCACTTTGGATCACTAGCTCCACAATAAAACAGACTGGCCTCAAAGGCAGGTTTTGACTGAACATTAGGGGATGATTTCTGTAACACTGCCCCCTGCGACGCACAATAGGTTTGTAGTTACCTTCAAAGGACAGACATTTTCTTTTAAATGGATTCCCTGAAACCAAATCACTTATAAACAGTATTACACAAGTACATTCCAAATTTGTATTACCACGTATTCAGGACTCTCTTTTTGGCACATAAATATCAGTATCCTGTTGTACCTGTGACATAGAAAATTACAAATTGTATCTGAATGTCATATTTCTATAAGAAATATGTTTAAAAGTACTTTACTTTGTTTTATTCAAACTGCTATGGTCACAGGCTGTCTCATTTGCGTTACTTTGGCTGTATTCTCTTCGGTTCATCTGGATGCTGTACCATGTGCTGGCAGGTCTGTGTTTCCCAGGCCAGAGAAGTGGAAGGTTACCTTGTCAGAGGTTGGGGTTATGGCTGTGTTAGCCTCTGCTCACATCAGCGTCTGTTTTTATGGAGGTCTTTTTCAGTGTAACGCGCTCACACAGCTCTTGGCACTAACTCACAAGTCAAATGTGTTCATTTAGATTCAAGCCCTGTTCGTGGACAAGACTGCAGACTGTTGGCACACAGAGGAAGACCAGGATCCAGGGAACTTGTTATCATGTTATCAAGCTAATAAATGCATTAAGCTGATATGTAAAAGATCATTTTTGGTTTTCTTTTAAAAGAAAAATATACAATGATTTCTTGGTAATCTTGGTATTGTAATATACTGCCCGATACGGACAAGGAAAAGTATAAACACAAATAGTAAAACTTGTTGCATTTGAGGCTGATGTTGTGGGTTTGCAGGAGAGTTGCACTGACACAGCTGTGTCCCTGCTCTGCTGAGAGGGCCTCAGGACAAAGGGCAGAGATGCTGATGGATCGGCCAGCCCACCCTCGAGCAGGACGGGCAGCACCACTGCCTCTGCCGGCCCTCAGCCATTTTGGTGAGAGGAAGAAGTTTCGCCTGTGTAAAAGCATTAGTGATTGTGCATCTGAGAGGACGGCGTCTCTTTTTTAGAGACATGTTTGAAGGTAAAACTTGTAACGTAACAAACCCCAGTCCTGACTTTTTAAATGAAGTTTGGTTGGACTCGCGCCTCTGGTGAGCGTCTCTGCTCTGTATTTTTGTTCATGCTGTGCTCTGCTTCAAATCAGAGAAGAAGGTTCTTGTTCTGATTGGTCCATTCCCAGTGTGTCTTTTGAAGTCACATTTTTCTGATTTCTCAATTTAATTGTATGCAATTGGTAAAGGAAAAATGGAATATACCCAGACATTGGCAGCATTAAGATGAGACAGGGCTGCAGCCAAGGATCCTGCTGGGATCCAAAAAAGCCACGCCGAATGAAGCGCTGAAAAAAAGAGAACAGCCTTCCTTTGCTTGGTCACAAATTCCACTTTCTCAGTGGCCAGCCCTGCACCGCCACTCCTCCTCATCCACATCTCACCGCATTCAACCTTTTGCCATGTCTGCCTTCCGTACTGTTTTTTAAAAAAACGTTGTTGTTTTTTTTTTTTCATCATCGAAAAAAGGAAGCAGAGACTGGGTTAGAAACGGAAGCAAAACGACTGGACATTGTAATTTTACCGTTATTTTGTGTCATTTAGCGATATTGTAAATTTGTTGTATTTTCTCATCAGACTGTAGTACTCTGGTTGTGCCACGTGCTTGTTGTGCGTACGCCGCCTCTCTCTGCGTCCGCTCTTACAGTTTGTGTTGTTGTTCTAGGTGTGCGCTGGCCTACTGTCCTGCTCCAGCTACAGGCTGATGCCACAAGACCCTCAACGTGCGCCAGAGGTATGTGAAACATTTACCATCTTAAAGCAAGAATTTATTTTTCCCATTTCATATTGTGTTTTTTTGTGGTTAATATATTAGCTAAAGAATTGTCCCCAATTTTGCGGTTTTCGCTGTTTTGTTGGAACACATGTTCTAATATGATTGTACTATTGGTAAAATTAGCATTTTTCATGACGCATTTTTGTCTTTTTTGCTTTGGGACAAACAGACTTGCACTTTATAGTTGGTGTTTTGAGCGTTTATCGATTAATTTACATGAATAATATTATTTGCATTTTTCCAGATTTAAGTAAATCTGTTTAAGTTAATCTCATTTTTTGTGTGTTTACTGATTATTTGAAATACACTTTGACCTTGAATTTATGTAAGTAGGTTATTCAAAAATGTTTGGTCCTTTTTCAGTTTCACACATTTTTTATCCTTACCTTTATAACCTTTCCAAAATGATGTTTGTGTCTCAGTTGCTTACGCTTAATTCCCACTATAGTTTATACAGAAAGAGTAGTCTAACTGCCGCTGTGAGTGATGCTAAGAGCCAGCTGCCGCAAACCCGTAGATCCGAACTTGTGGTGACTGGCTGCACAAGCTCGTGTCTATAGGTATGTGTCTCCCTGGTGAACACAACACCTGTCACTGTAGTTTAACACCTGTCACTCTAGTTTGAATAGGAGCGGGCCTTATCTGGGTTTTCCTTGAATCATTACATTTCAGTGGAATGTTCAGTGTAAGTCATCAGGATCCTCCTTGTCATTATGATGCAGGACTCCTCCCAAACCAGGAGGGTGGGGCCAGTCTGTGCCAATAAGAGACACTTAACTTCTGTGATGTAAAACTACAGTTCATCTAACATGGACTGAAGTGAAAAAAAATTCATAACAAACTACAAATGAGCCTAAGTAGACATAGTTCAACGTGACCCCTTATTAAATAAGGGGTCACTTATTAAATAAGGCGTTTTGTTATTAAATATATGTATGTGTATATATATATATATATATATATATATATATATATATATATATATATATATATATATATATATATATATATATATATATGTATATATATGAATACAGTCTAGATGTTTTCTGTTTGCTGGTGTTTCGCAGGCTGAGGTAGTAGGTTGTATAGTTGAGAGTGATATCAAAGGAGATAACTGTACAGCCTCCTAGCTTTCCCTGAGAAATACCCAGATCTCTTACCTTGGGATTAAATGGACAAAACATGATCTTACAAAACAATAATTTAAAATAATAATAAAAATAAATAAATAAATATGGTTACAGTAAACATGGCAGCAGGCTTTTATCTATCTATTTTTACATTATCTGTATTCAGATTTTAATTTAACTGTGCATCAGGAATGTGCAAAAATGTGCCCATAAATGTCTTGGTTGTGTTTCAAGTCTAGCACAAAATGTGACTGCACCATAAAAAGGTAAAAATATCACTTCAAACACTCTTAATCGCTTTAATTATAGGCAACATTCTTGCAATCCTAAGTTTACATATCACCAAAACTGTGATAATATAACATTTTCAATATACCTCCAACCCCCATAAGAGACATAATTTTGTACAGCCGAAAGCATATTTCAGTGACATGATTAGAAAATATTATTATATGGGCAAACATTCAGAATGTAAAAAGCACAACAAACCATTTGTGGGTAGACACTAATGAAAGAGATGCCACAGGAGGCAAGCGCCATACTGCCACAGGGGAAGAAGTCAGTCACGGCAGCCAATTATGTCCAAAGTTAAGTTTCACTTAACCAAAATGCTGTTTTCTATGCGCGCACTGCTGTGATTAAAAAAACAACAACACACACACACACACACACACACACAATTGCCCAGCTATAGCTTTGTTAATAGTTTTGACCATGAGAAACATTGCAGAAACCTTGATAACCCTATAACAGTGATTCCCAAAGTCGAAGTCGCGAGGCACTGTGCAGGGGGTAAAAAGATTTAAAAAGATTACACTGTATCAGATCTCCTTTTTACTTGATAATAGTGTATTTTAGTGAATCTAGATCAAATATAGAAAGAAATTTTAGATTTTATATGCTTTGCAAATTTAAATTATTACCAACGTCAATTTAATTTTGCAGCGGGGATCCCGGAATGGTTGCATCCATATGTCAGGGGTCCTGGCCTGAGAGGTTTGGTTAAGTTAAGCACATGTTTGTCTGGGGCATTTCCATGGCTTATATTCAAGTATATTAAATAATTTTCTGTCAATGTGCAATTTTGTTGAGAGTTGCACAATATATGTGTAATATATTCATGTTTTGAAAAGTTTTGAATATTTTATTTGGATAGTACGTATGTTGCACGTATTTGACATTAACATTGTATGTTGCACTTTGTTGAGCCATAAAATGAAGGGCTCTAATGCTGTTTGTATGTGGCCTGGTACAGTGTGTGTCATCATTCAGTCTTGTCAGAAGGAGCTGCTATTGTACAGAGACCTGAGCTGCAGGAAGTGCTATGATGAAAAACTGTTTCCACTTACACTTTTCTCTGGGTCCCAAGGCCAACGGGTTCGATAGAGGTGGGGTAAGGCACTCATTCCAAGGGGCTTTGGTATGGGGCAGCTACAGCGGGACACTGGGAGCTGTCTACTTCACTTTTTCCTTAATATGTACTTTGTTCATTTTGTACAAACCTTTTTATTAACTTAATTTCAAGTTGTTGCCAAAGGGGTAATGTGTTACAGCATACAGCAGGAGGCAGCGAGGAGCTCTGTTCATCCTCTAACCCCCAAAACGCACACACCGCCTCTTTGTGGAATCTAAGTGTAGCTTTTTGTCTTCATTGACATTTTCTATAAATAGTGCAGTTTAGCTTCAGTTCTAATGTTAGTAGTTCACTGTGTGGCCGAGTTTCAGAGGAAGTGGGAGTGAAGAAAGCCTCTGTGTATTACTGCGATTACAAGAAGGACCTTTCTCTCTCTTAGTGCATGTGATGTGTGATGAGACAGCTAGCATGTGATGTCTATAACTAGGGCACAGTGATACGGCTAAAAAAAATGATTACAATAAAAAAGACTAAATTTGCAATAACAATATAGTTGACGATATACCCGAGGCTGCTTGGTGGTGGATTTTATAGTATTTGTACTTACTTTTTTCAGGCAATTTAAGTTACATCTATAAATTCTGCTTCCACCTCATGCCTTATCCTTTTCCTTATTGTAGTTTTTGCCTCTGCAGCGCCTCCACAGTCGCTCTAGGTTTAGCTGTAGCAATTAGCCACGGTCTCTATCAGCCTCCCCTTACGATTCAAACAACAATTATTTATTATTATTTCATGATATACCAGTTTCATATAATCCCCATATATAACACAATATATTGCAATGTTATATAGGTCACCCCTATCTGTAACCCAGAGAGACTGCTGCTAAGCTGTACTTTCACAAAGCCGTTCATGATCAAGTAAATCTAGTGCTCCAGTGAAGTGTACCGAAAGAGGCTCTATTCAGACTAAGATGGATGGTGAGCAAGAGAGGACCACAGAGATCTCCTCTCTGCTGTCCCTGATCTGAGCCCTCATGTTGGCTGTCGCAAAACCCCCGCAGAACCCTTCCCTCATCGTTTCTACCATCTTGTCTTTTTCTCATCTGTTCCTTTCCTCCCAAAACTGTTTCTGAGGGATTTAAAACATCGGACTGGTCAAATATAAATCGGCTGCAGCACCAGGATTCCAGTAACATTTTCACTTGAACTTGTTGCCTTTTCCCTCACTCACCCCCACCGTTTTCTTTCACTATTCGTCCCACCCTCTGATTCCTCCATGCTCGCTCAGCCACTCACTCTTACACACACAGGGAGAGGGAGGCACCAACTGAATACCGGACTTCTAACTCTTCAAGGATTTACATTTTTGGAGCTTGCAACGAGATTGTAAGATAAAACGCCTTATCTTATCTTTCCCTGCATAGTTTATCTCTTTTACTTGTTACACTATTCCTGCTACATTTCTTATCTAGGTGTTTTGCATATATGTGACTTGAGCTACTGAAGGTAATGAATGGATATTTTCGATTGCTTAGCGATGCCATGTGCGGAGGGCAAAGAGAGGCAGCGGACCCTCTGCTCTTGAGATTATAGAACCCATGAGCTGTGAGGCGTATTAGCAGGGAGCCAAGCAAAGAAAGCACCATAGACAATAATGCATAAGGCTAACCATAGCAGTCTGTTATGTTAGATGAAGATATTGGAAACTGTAGTGATGTCATCGGAGGAGAGCAACAGGCGGGATAGGATTTTTCCACCAAACACTGCTGGGAATGTTTACCTTTTGGACACTGTTTCCATGCGTTAAATCATCTGATAAAATACAATAACATTTGTCTTATTATTGTTTTCGCAGAGTGTGGAAAACTTTAGGGGATGCCAGGATTCGGGAAGGGGGTGCCTGTGCATGTCTGATCTCATGTAGTAGTGCAACAGTAGCACGTGTGTTGGGCTTTTGTTCTGCCTACATTGGTATAATTATTCAACATAGCGTTTTTAGCAGTTTTAGCATGCTCTCATTTACATGCATTTTCTCTGTTAGCATTGTGCTTTCTTATGCCCGCATGCATTCTTACCACAACGCTCTACACTACTTTCTTATTTGAATCTAATAGTGTTTGATTTTTTTGCGTGTCTCAGCTCGCTCATTTTGACGACTCACTCTTAGCGTCCAGCTTACCTGCCCTGCCTCTCATCTGCTGTGTGTATCTGTCTCCCTCTGTCCGCCGGCACATGGTAAAGTCTTGCATGTCTGAGCAGCAGACGGCTAGACACCACCAAGCTGCTGCTGCCTCCTCATGTGCGAATCCAAGGGATCCACTCAGCACAAACCTTTATGCTAGCACTACTAAAACCTATCTCCACTGTCTATCTCTGCAGCTTCATTCCCGATACGATAATGTGTTTTTGTGTCGTTTTACCCCGCGCCATTGCCTCTCCTGTGCCTGCCTCTGATGCTAGGCTGACCAGTGCATAATGAGAGGATACTGCGGCAGCCTATCGCCACTCCATGGACAGTCGGGTGAGTTATCCTTCCTTTCCTAAGCCTCCTATTCCTCCTCTTTGTCATTATTATTCCATACTGTTCACCTCTGGGACACTTATTTATGCATTAAGTGATTGACAGCTGAGGGCTGACCTGCTTTGGCATGTGTGCAGAGTAGAGATGCCACATAGTTGTTTATAAGTAGTTACAAGCTTTTATTTGTTCTGTTTTTCACTAAAGCAAAGCCACAGTAGTCTGTAATGGGGCTGTGCTTTACTATCAGCCTTGTCATTGCGCTGGTGAGCATGCTTGTACAGGCCGTATGTTGTAGCTTTTAGAGCCACACAAGATGTTTTTATATCAATCCTTCACTCGGGACAGTGATGCCAAAAAGCCTCTTCTGTGAAGATCATGTGATTATAAGTGCTGTGAATGTGCATACCCATTCATTGTTTTACTATGGCTCTCTGTTTGCTGTGTACGCCTGTGCACTGACTTGCATGGAGTTTGTGTTTGTGGCCAGCCCTGCTTATTTTCTGCATGGCATGTATCAGCATCTGTCTTACATGGAGATTTACATATATATTGAGTTAAAGCATTACACATGAGCCGAGCGAGTTCATGTGTGTGGATGTTGTGACCAAACTGATCATGCTGTCTTGTGAAACTGAGGGTACAGCACAGTATGCATATAGTGAGAGAGGAAGCTGCCATTGTCTGCTCCTGTCAGTGCCATAGCAAAGCGTGCAGCTGATGGGCTGTACTGTATGTCGCATAGGTAAAGGAGCCAGAGAAAGTAGTTCTTTCTGTACCTCTCTCATTCCCTGAGACCCTAACTTGTGACGTTTTGCTGTCATGTGCACGGGTTGGGTTCTTGGGAGCTGCGAGGGGCACTCTCACATCTTTCTAAGCTATAACGAAAAAGAGAAACATGGCGGATCTACACAAAGCATCACAACGTAGAAGAGATGAAGACTTTTAAAAGCTCAGGAAGGCAACAGGGAGCCTAGATTCGATCCGACAGTTTGGGGAAAACACAAATAGTGCAGCACGTAACAGGAGAATATTAGGTTCCATTCAGAAATGAGTCCAAGGGATAGAACAACACGTGGAGCGGCAGGCGAGGGAAATGGATGGAGGAATGTGGTTATGAAGCGCATGTGACCAGGATGGGATATCCAGACGAGCTCAGGCGCACGGGAAACACACAGTCACGCTTACACTATCAACCATTTGGACTCATATTATGAATGAATTAGGAATGTGTGACTAAGAACTCATCAAAAGTGACTTATACCAAACATGAAAGGGCCCATTTGTACAGTGGAGCGAAGGATCGTCACAGTTAACCTCAAACAGGCAACATAGACGACAAATGTTAAATACTGTAATAAGAAGAAAACTGATGACAAAAGCTCTTCTTTTCTTCAGGCCTCATTTTGAGAGCGGCACAACGTACTGGTGAGAGCGTGACACTGACAGCTCAGTACATTTGTGTTTGACCTCATTGAAATACTCTTCGTTTTAATTGCCACCTGGGGTACAAAGACTTCAGTGGCTGGAGTTACAAAATCATATCATAATTTTCTAGAGCCTTTGACTTATACTGGTTGATGCAGTTAGTATCTTTAAATGTTTTATACTTCCCATTGATTGCTTAAACCCACCTGTCACTCACCCAGAGCATTACAGAGGCTGACCAATGGGAGGAGTGGGTGGGAAGTATGTTTGAGCAAAGAGCTGCAGAATTACAATCACAAGCAGACTGTCACAAGGATCAGCTCACAATTAGATTTTTATTGCCATATCGTCCAGCCATATCTTGCTAGAATACCAATACTGATGCTAACATATGAAACATTTCCCTACACAACACTGTTCAGCTGTATTTTTGTTGTACCTCTTTGCAATGTTCTCCCACAGTTCTTAACCTCTTACATACATCCTTCCTCTCTAGGCACTGCACAACCATTTGAATAATGTTTGATATTTTGTCCCCATTCTTTCATTAGTTTGGCGTGAGGGTGGAGCTGCAGTGATGAGGCTGAAGTACAGGTAGCTCTTTGAATTCTATTTTTGGCCTTGATTTGAAGCATTTTTAGCTGTGTCAAAGCCGTTGTCAGCTCGGATCAATTAGACTTTGTTAACACGTGGATATTGTTCTGTGAAGATTTGTAAAGATTGCAGTCTATTTTTAGATCACAGATTTCAATTAAGGTCTAACGATATTCACACCTTAGATATTACCACTATGTTTTAATGCTGGGATCAATGTTATAGCTGTTATTGAGTAGGTGTGGGGGAATAAATAGCAACCGCATTTATTTATTATTCATAGTACATGAGAGTGGGTGTGTGAATGTCTCTCGTCTCCTTTGTGTGAGTTTGGAGGTCTTTTTTACTATCATGTGATGTCTTGATTTTGTGGTTAAGGTATCAGCTAAACAGAAAAAAATATTCAACTATGACAAACAAAAACATAGGCCAGTTCTTTCTATTAAGTTATATTATGATTATATTGAAGTTTCTGTTAAAGTTTTGGTTTGTAGTGACTATATGTTTTGCTCATAGTAAGTAGAAATGCAAGTTTTCACTATATTTTCTGCATACTGAGTACTGTTAAAGATTCATCAGGTAGTTCTTGCTGCTCTAATGTCTTTGTGTGCGCATGATTGATGAAGACAGGACCCACCACAGCCATACCCCCAGCTTCTGCTCATTCACTGTGCAACATGGCCGACCACTGGCAGTGTAATGCCAAGAAATATTGTTGCATCAGTCTCCAACCAGTCAAATATTACATTACGTTATCTAAATAATTAAGCTTGTGGGCACTGTTTGGAGATAGCATTTGCGATTAATTAGATTTGAGTACTACTATTGAGTATTGCATTTACATTCATGGCCTGGTCTTGTTTTGAATGTTGAATTGGCCTGTCAGATCATGTGATTTGGGAGTACAAGTCTCGTATTGTAGAGTTGTCATTGGTGGGGTTTTGGTTGTCACTTCCTGCTCCCTGACTGTGCCCCGTGTGTCCTTTGGTTTCAGGATTTAAGGCTAAACTCGTTCTAGTCTTTAGCTCAGCAGCAGCAGCAGAGGCAGGTGTGTCTACCCCTCCTTCCTCTTCCCTTATCACTGCATTATGGCAACTCTGTCTACAGGCAGCCATTCCATTGTTCTTCTGGTCCGAGTACCTATTGGCACTCCCGTGGGCACTGGTGCCGCTCTGCCGACCCCGCTCCGTCCAACAGGGGCTACATATCACTGTGATACTTGGCACTGAGGCTCTCAGAAGCAGGTTATGCATGTGGCTCTAAGTTTCTCCCTGGGCACAGCTCAGTGTCTGCTGCAGACCGCCGCCATCTTGTTCCTGCTTGTGCTGTTAGGATCGCTGCGTCTAAAATAGTCAAACCGTGCCCCAAGCGTCTGCCAGACTTTATCAAGTGTTGTAGCGTTGTCAGTGTTCTATATTAGTTTTGTTTTTGCACCGTTTAGAGCAAATCATCAGGATTTGAGTTATATTTGTGTCTCAGTTCTGATGTGCAAGAATACCAAAAATAAGGTTTTCTAACTTGTCCGCGAATTCAATCAATTCAGTCAGTTTTCTCAAACCATGGTACTTTCTTTCTCAGGGAAAGGTGTGGCGACATACCTTTTTAAAATGTTTTGGCTTCTTGTTTGATAGTTTGTTTTCTTATAGGTCATATGAAGGCTGAACAGCTTTTTTCTTCTCTTCTTCTTCTTCTTTTTTTTTTCAAGAATTGCAATTGCGATTACATTAAGAGCTCAAGATTAAGTTCACAGTGCACAGTTACGCCCTGCCAGGGTGCATTTGAGGAAAGACAGATATGAACTAACACAAGAATCCAGTGTATTTCAGAACATGTTTCAGAAGGTCCAAACAACAGGGTAAACAATATACCAACTATATCAAGTATTATTTCATTGTTTAAAGAGACATTTCTATTACCTAAATAATTACAGCCATCACTATTTGTTTTATTGTGCAGGTTCAAATTACGATTTCGATTTTATTGTGATATAATGTGCAGCCTTGAAAAAGCAGTGTAGTAAAAAACACATGTGCCTTGTTAGTTTCAAATGTATGATTTTTATCTCTCCATCACATTTATTTATATACATGTCTCTACTGTATACGTGCTTATTTACATACATGCCTGTAATATACATTGAAAAAATATGTTTAAACAAAAATACAATAATGATGAACCTTTGTATGCTGCTTTGTATAAAACATGGAAGTGTGGGAGGAGTTCGGAGTTCAGGCAGGCCTCAGTTTACACAGACAGTTTGCCAAGATCCAACTGGACTAATGAAATCCAAGGGAACGCAAAGAAAACAAATCCTCTCCTGGGAATAAAAAAATATCTATACATCGAAGCTTCACATTTACATTTTTGTCCGCCATAATGATTTCAAGTGCACTGGGTCACTTGTTACTGGCTGTTTAAAACTATGCAAAACTATGCTAATCTATGTGAATGTCTAGAAATTCACACATCAACAAGCCAGTAACAGAGTATAATAACTGTCTACCTCAAATGAATTATGAATGTTAATGCTCTGGAATAAATAATTTTATAATAATGTAAAGTTGTGTTGCAAAGTCCAACACAACATACCTTTGCACGTGTCACAAAGTGGATGCGACAATACTCTTTATAACATCAAACTGTTCAATCAGACACTCACAATGTAATTCGATATGTGTATCGAAATCATGTCAATATCACAATTTATGGTTTGAGATGCGCATCAAATCATCATTGCATTGCTAGTTACTAACGACCCTAACTCTCACAAAAAAAAGTGGAAATGATTTTAAAATTAATATATATAGCATGAGTACAGATCTTTTTTATTCCTGCTTGTGTGCTAAGTGGCAAATTGCTATATGGTAACTGTATGAATGTGGTGTTGCCGTTCTGTCACTATGCCACAGTGCAGTGAGTTATGTTCTAGCTGTGGCAGACAGAGATTGCATGACATGGTGTAGTTTGCGCATGGAATGTAGAAAGATTTTGGGCGCTCGTGATGAAGGCCAGATGTTGGAGTTATGCATAGGAAGTGGATTGTCTGTAGCTGCTGTGGAGAATGACAGTGATGCAGCCCGGCACCAGTCGGCTCCTATCTACTGTATAATCACATTATGGGAGACTTTCGGAGAATATAACATTTACTCAAACAGTACATGTACGTGCCGCGTTTGGGAAGTAGCTTTCAGAAGTCAGTGAAGTGTAAATACAATCTCAGGTAATGTATTAAGCTTGAAATACTATATCTGTAACATCTTTTTTTATATAAACATTTCAATTTGTCTGAATGTATTTATTTATGATCATTTTCAAACTACACCTCGGCCTATGTATTTCCTGTTGTATAACTCAACGTAATTGGTCTCAGTCTTAGATGGCATGAAATTAGTTTATAAAATAAATCCCAAAAAAGAGCTCTAGGCATGCATCTGCTGACACATTGAAAAGTTGTTTATATGAAGCTATAAATGAATGATAAATAAGTGGCATGATGATGGCAGACCCTACCAGACCTCCTGAAGAGCTGCACTGAGACCTTTGTTTGAGTTATTCTTGTATTTTAACTACTCTATGTGCTTAAATTGCCCCCTGAAAATAAATAAAACGATATTGATTGTTTAAAAATATGGAGGAGCTTTGTATGGGACCTTTACATGGTTGCATTGTCTGAATAGATAACATAGAGTATACATACATAGTGTCCACAGAGTCCAGATATGTTTTGATAATGATAAAACATGAATGAAAGTAGAAAAGACTCAATTTACCATACTAAACATCCTTTAACTTGCACAGACCTAAACAAAACTGAACCTGCATGAATTCTCTTGTCTTGCCTGGGTCCAACATAATATTTTCTCTTGCCTTTACGATTAGCCTAGAGTGCTTTATGGATCTATAAGTGTCGAAGAAGCCTTAGCATACACAGTGATCACCCACCCAGTACTGTAGCCCCTTTCCCCCTGCTCTCCTCATCTTACATGGGCCAGCACACATCTCCTGGCGCTGTGTGCGTATCCCGCGCACACACACTGCCTTTTGTTTGGAGTCAGACGGCATTGAAGGCAGATCCTGTGGCAGTTCTGAGGGGAATGTTAATACGGGCCTCTGCTCTCTCTGGGGACACGCAGAATGGACTGTGGCTGCTAATGCACTGACTGTCACACTATAGCAGCACCTCGGCTAACTCAGGCAATCACTCAACTACATGACCTTATCTGTTGGATTAGACAAGTGCGATTTACACTGGGCTGTACATGGAGTTGCATTTTAAATGATGATGATTTGGTCATTTTTTTCTCACCATGTTGTATTTTAGGAGAAAACAAGATAGTTGATTATAGCAGTTTTCTTACAGCCAATTTGATCACAATTCATCCACTTAGTAGCTTTGTGATTGGCTTTAAGATTGGTTAAATCCACCTGTCACTTACTCAGAGCTGACAGAGGCTGACCAATAGCAGGAGTGGGCGGGGAAAAGAGTTTGAGCATAGATAAAGCTGCATTTAAACAGAGAAATACATGATATGACACCATCACCACAATGTTATCACAGGTCTATACAATATCTTTGGTAAGAGATATTATCTCTGGTAAGATAAAACCACAATCCAGCTTATTCAGTCCTGATACCAATTTCAATACTATTTCCTTTAAACATATATAAAAAACTGACCCAAATGTGTTATGTAGCTGTTATTTATCTCTCAAGTAACTACAAAACAAACAAAAAGAAAGTATCGGTGCCAATATCCAGTACCAGCATCCCTAGGTGAAACTAATAATTTGTTGCTTTACAATCCCTAACTCTTAACTGTCCCTATAAACACTTCTTTGATGTTAATTTTAGCCTTGACATGTTACAGAGAAAATAAATGAAAAAAAAAAAAAGTAATCCCTGTCATGGGTAAGACTTATATTATAATGAATGCAAGAAAGATATGTAAAATGCCATACCATGGAACATTCTAAGCAAAGCCATAAAATCTCCACGGTGGCAGCCCCTCATCAGAAACGTTAAATGGTGCACATTTAAGGTACCAGTTTGGGCCTTCATACGTAATCTGGCACAAAGGTTTTAATCTCTTGACTCATAACCAAAGCACATGGAGAGTGCATCAGTAAAGATATGCCGAGGCCTAAACACAAAGGGGGTAAACCACCATACTTTTGAACTTTACTAGTATTTAGAAATGTCTCTAGATATTCGATGCTCTGAATTCATATGTTCCTTATTTGACACTTTCTGGGCATTGCAAAAGTGTACCTCTATACTTTCTAATAGTTATGGACACGTCAATCATCCGACAAAAGCTACATTTACTTGATCTTTATCATATAGTATCGAGTTAAAAAGATGATACAGAATGTCATTTTTGTGTCAATCATTTTGATGCTCCCCCTGGTGGCGACGACTGGTGCTTGACGTCTGTCTCAGTTACGTTCAGCCTCTTTAACCGCTGTTGCGCTGTGTGAGTGGTGCAGTTTTGTCACTTGTGGCTCCAGACCCCACTGCTACTGTATGTGTAAACATGAATGAAATAAAACACATTGCACTTTCTCTTCACTCCCTCATTCCTTTTCCTCTTGTGTTTCCCAGCTGTGAGCAGAGAGAAAGCAGCCCACTGTCCTCACGCTGTTCCCTCCCCGACCAGCCAAGCTCCTTTCATAATGAATGGCAAGGTACTATAATAGCCTTCAGGTTGCCATAGAAATCAGACAGAGCTCCAGTATATGATGTGCTTTCCTTTTTTTTCACCGATGACACAAGACTCTCACAGGGAAAAGTTTCAACCCAATGAACCCAGGAACTAAATTAAGTTTGTGGAACTAAAAGGGGTATTTTATTAAACACAGATTAGGTCGAAAGCATTTGTGTTGGATAAAATGGAGGAAAAACGAACTACGAAGTATACAGCTATCACAGGTGTGTAAATAAATAAATACTGAAATATTCATCATCTGAATCAAGTTTAGGTGTTTTGTAAAACTAAACTATGATACATAATTTGTCTGAGCTGCTGTGGTGTTTTTGTACAACCTAATATGTGGGTTCTTTATCAGATTTTCAGCTCAAGATTTAGTCATATTGACACATATATATAGAGTCATTTTAAAACAGTGTTAAATGCAGGGGTTTGTACGGGGGTAATTTAAACCTTCATTATTAACTGTACCTGAATAATCAAGATTAGGAGTTATGACCAAATAGTTTGTTGTTGATTTAATCTTTTGTTTTTGAATGCAAATAATAGATTTTTCTGCATTTTAGGAGTCCAGATATATCCAGATATTAATTACTACAACAAATGTATAACTATATTTGAGACTACCCTAAATTAATCATTTAAAATTTTAGACTATACTTGGAGTACTTGGTTTGTTTTACGTGAAAAAAGTTGCCAAAAATAGACTCTTTTTTTTTTTTATTATTATTAAAATAGTCATATTCTGCATCACCTCTTTGTTCCTACAGCTGTTCTTTTCTGCTCACATGATACAGTGATAGAAACATCACATATCTAATGAACATAATAAACAGTATTGTGCAGTCCTATACATTGTACTCCTTTTCCATTTACATTTCATAAACATAATTTTATTCAACATATCAAACACAGAATAATAATACTTTCTTTAATTTTACTATGTGCTCATACTCCTAAATAATTCAAAGCATTTCTTAGTAACCTGCAAATCAGTTTCTCCCTGGGCATTGATTTTTACCTTGTCCAAATAACAGCATTTTATATACAGCTTTGTTTCTGAAAATTATTTATTAATATGATTCTCACACTGGTTGGATTTTGCTATTATTATTCCAACAATTAACCAATATTAAATCCTTTGATACGATTAGGCTAAGCTTACAAAGTTATGTATTTGGAAGACTTGGATAAAGCTGATTAAATTGCAAAGGCGCTTAAACAGAGTTGTGACGGCGGCGAGCTTTGTGTTTTAGGGTCTCCTCAGGCGTTTGGTGCACAGCTGTGGGTTCTGCACTTCAACTTCTTTTCCAGGAAAACACCAGCAGTGACCTTGACCACTTCAGTAAGTGTTGGATAAACAAATACAGAACAAAAAAGTGCACTATATTCAAATAAACTGTAATACTGAAGACAACTTTATGTCACTGAAATAATAGTAGGGCTAAATAAATACTGCAATGACTGTACTTTTGGAGGGAACATTGGTTTAGTATGTAAGTATTAAATATAATATTGTTCATCTGTCCTTTGTAGAAAGATGCCTTAATACCTTACTAAGATACCTTAATACCTTGGATATATAAATTTTTATTAACAATTTTGGAATTCCATTTTAGTCAAGCATCTGTGGTTGAATTGTAAATTCCTCATTATTTTACTCAGTGCCTATCAGATATAACTATAACAACTCATCTTTATTATTTCATATTAAATCTAACCACAAGTGACAGAATTTATTAAAACTTAATACTCTCCATATTAATGGCCCTAAAATGCATGTGTCACCAATAATGAGTCAGACCTCCGGTAACTGTCCCCCTTGCTGTCCTGCCCTATGGCCCTGTTTTTCACACGTGGGCTTGGTGAGGGCGCTTTTGGTCCAAGTCCACGTGGCACCAAAAGGCTGCAGCATTCCTGATGTCTGTGGCTAATCTGAGGTGTCAGTCTGTGTTAATGCTGCACAGACACATTCGAGGGCACATAGGGACCAGACAGACAGAGGGGCAAAATTGAAAACTCGTCCACAACATTCCTGCAGAGGAAGGGAGGTGGGTGTGTCCGCCTGGGTCACCTAAGTTTGAACAGGGGAGCTGGGCAGAGGTGCTTTACTGTAACGGTCTGACTCAGGACCTCACAAGAGGGAGGGGTTGTGGCTGTAAGGAGGGAGCACACTTCAAACGGCGAGCTTTTTACCTTATCTCCCCTCATTGTAACAGGGCTAAATGAGCTCTACAAAGCTTTTGTTCCTGATGTTAAACAATTAAGAGACAGGATGGAAGATGCCAAAAATGACAGAGGTCAGATAAGTTAATTATATGGTTTGTGACCATATATAGACCGTTTCTTCATGCCACCCCGACTGATCCAAAATCAGCAGAAGCTCTAAACTTCTTAGAGCTGATCCCACATTTGTAAGGTCAGCCTGTCACCTGAGCCATCTGATTCTCATGTTATTTAGAACAAGGTCTACAAGATAACCTCTTCTGCCTCACTTTAGTAGACACACCTCCATAAAAAGTAACACACAGGTTACCCCATAAAATATGTTTTTATCAGAGAGATTCCAGACCGTAGCTCACAGCTGGGCCTGTATGGATGGGCCAGTTACTGGCCCAGATTGAACATATTTATCTGAGGCCAGTGTGGTGCATGTGACATGTGCTCTCTCTGACTCCCAGAGGAGCAACGAGAGGAATGCACTCGGGGTCAGAGGTCATCCACCATGTTCACATGCACTGCTGTAGCTTGGCAACAGGTGCTGTACATGAGCCAGGACACATAAACAAAATCTGTTGATTCTGTTTAAATTCACTCTTTTACTGTTTTGAGGATCAATAAGTAAGCTAATTGTAATTTTAACATTTCTAGGTCTGTATCTCTGATCGGTCTCAGTAGCTAATGGATTTATTCTAACCTTTTTTACAGTGTCCAATCCTCAACAGCCACATCTGCAGAGAAAGTGAGGTTGGACTGAGAGGTTGGTAGTGTCTTAGGAAAATGATAGCCATTTGCCAAGGTATTCCTGCTGCCTCCTCAAAGAGGCCCCACCATTCAGTACTGAGAGGTCAACAAGTACAGTCCATTTCCCACAATGCCTTTGGACAATGAAAAAACTTAAATATGCAGCCTGTTCCTTTAAGATGGTAAGACAGGAGTTGCCTCACTTAGAGACAGATGGGGAGCAAGAGAGGAGATGTTTTAGGAACTGCGCTACCAACAAACTTGTGTTTCTGGTGTGGAGCTGTTAACTTACCACAGTTCATTTTATGAAATTATGGGTGTCAGTTTGCTGCGACACCCCTTAGAAAAAAGACTTGTGTTGATAGGTGAAGCTTCAGGCTTTTCTTATTGGCCACTAGGATGGCCCAATAAGAGCCCTGCCCCCAGCAGCAGTGCCATAGTAGTACCCCAACATGCAGAGCTGATTAATATGTCAGGCATGTTTTAAGGGTTAACTTGAATCAGACGAGCCGCATTGAAAAGACTGCAGCAGTGCTCTAGTGTTTTGTGTAAGTCTATATGGAGCGCGTGCCGGCGGGAAATACCACAGCCACATATCGCGCTCAGCACTGAAGGTCAAAAGACGCTCTGGATCCTGGGCTGGAAATGTGCACATAACATGCATACACAGCATACTGTAATGAAGAACACACTCAAGACAGAGTACAGGCAAAAATAGACCCCAGAACATCTGGTTGTGTCTGGAATATGTAGAATAGCTCTCAGAAGCCAAAAGTAAACTATTAAATGTGTAGGGTCATACATGCTTTTATGAACACATTTGTATTTATTTTATTATTAATTATCTATTTTGAAGAGCTTTATCTCTTTTAATAAAAGTATACAATTCACATTATTGCCTTGTGCATCACTAGAGGTACATGACACTGTCCTCTCCCCATTTGGGATGATAACCAGTGTTGGGCAAGTTACTCTGGAAAAGTGATTAGATAATTGATTTTTGATTACTCCTTCTAACTTAGATTACTTAAGAATACTTAGTTTTAAATGTAATCAAATTGCTATTCATGTAATCTAATTACAGTAATCCTAACTAGTTACTGCCTGAAGCATATACATGGATGTATTTCAATGAATAAAATTCACATTTTGTAAAATATATCTTTTTTAGACTATATTATTGTACACTGACATGAGCATGTATTGATTTTTTTCATTCGATTGCTCACTTTACTCTTATTACAGAAACATTCTGTGACAGCTCTGTTTTCAGTTTTGCTCAACACTTGTGGGATATTAATACATCAAACAGACTAAAAATAAACACAGTGACACTGTGTGCATCCACTCCATGTATCCAACCTCCACAGTAATCACAACAACATTCATACTATAATGAAACATACAAGAGTTTTTATGCAGCAAATCCCTTCATTTACTGTACATTTAAAATTGTCCACCATGTCACGTCAAGTTTCAGTTGGAAAAGATGATTAAACTGTGTTTTGATGTTTAAATGCTAAATTAAAAATATATTAACAGCTATTTTTGAGTCAGGTTGCATTTCCTCTTTTTTCAGTTTTTAAAACATTGTCACATTTGGGACCAAAAATATTTTCTAAAACTTTTTTTTTCTAGTTTGGTTGTTGCTGCTTTAACTGATGGTAAATTTGCAGGATTTTTTTTTCCCTCCTCTGCCTTTGTTCAGCTCTCTATGGGAATGTGCATCTGCTGTCTGACCACACACGCAGCAACAAGGAACAGGGCTCTGTAAGAGGCTCTGAAATGGGTAAGCTTTTTACTTTTACCTTTCTGTTTATAAAGAGACATTTGTATACTTTTACTCACTTTGCTTGTATGACCAGAGTATTTTTAATTAAAAAAAATATTGTCTGAAATAACATCTCTGGCCAAAGAATTTTTGGGGCCGTAAACTAGAGTTTGACTCATAACTTGAAAGTGCTGACCTCTAGTGCATCATTTGGGCATTGCATGTTTATTATTCACAATTCTTTAAAACTATTAATGTGACGTAAAAGCTGTTGACTGTTTACTAGTTTGCTAATATATCTGATATTTCTAAAGAATTTAATCTGTTAAATACGTTATCATTACATTTTCACATTGAAACCCAGCACAACACAAAGTTCCCATGCTGTCATTCGGCTCACTGCATACCAGAGGCCTTTTGGCTGCTAAACAGGTTTGTTAACCTTTAAAGAGCATTGTTGACATAATCATGTGAAGCAGTCTTTTGCCCCTGTTTCATAGGCACTGATGAACTTGTAAATATGGCATTATAAAAGCATGTAAACGTGTATTAACAATGAACAGAATCACAATACTTGCAAAAGAAATTTAATGGATATAAAAATATAAAACTGACTAAAATCATACAAGTCGGAATTAAAAACAAATATGTTGTTATTAACATATGGTAAGTAAATGCCACTGAGTGAGCAAACATTAAGAAATTAATTTCTGGAATTTCCCCACTGTGGGACTAATAAAGGCATATCTTATCTTAATGTTACATTATATTTGAGTAAATACATATTTCAACTCAGCATCGCCAGTCAATAAAGTAGAATTTTGTGAAAGTCTGAGTTAACCCCCATATAAAACATGCTTGAAATAGCTCTTACAAAATCTAAGAATACATATGTTATACATTATGGGTTGTTTTCCTTTTTCCCTTTTGTTATATTGATAGGTTTTTCCACAAGAATCTAAATTACTGACAAGCTCTTTGTTGTAATATAACAGAATACTGACTTAAATTTTTGAATAAGATATAGTAGTGGTTACATAAGGCATTAGTGGTTTATGCTGGTACATGCTGGTGAAATTAACGGAGTTATGCAGAGGCATTGAAGGCACCATGAAACCCATAGGGAATGTTCACAGGAACATTAGCTCTTCCCAGCTCCTCAAATGTTTTGGCATCAAGAACAAGGAGAAAAGTCCCTTTATCCTACATGGAGAGAGAAGTACTTTTATCAATTACAACAGCACTAGCAACTCAAAGATGCCAAGATTAATTGGGCTTGAACTGTACTGTATTTTTGAAAACTATGGATCTTACCTGTGTGGGGGTGAGGATGACAGATAATATTACTCCATCGTCTTCCTCCGTGGCATCGGGAGCAGATACAAACACTGGCTCTGATGGGTAAAAGCCCTGCTGGTACCACACCTGGGACAAAACCAAGTCAAATATGTCAGTAAAAAGTATCACCTGGAGTAAGATACTGAAATCTCTTCAGCTCTTTATCCATAGCAAAATGTTTTGTTTGTTTGTTTTTTGAGAAAAAGCAAAAACATTACAGAACTGTAGATATTGAAATTGAGTATTTTTTGTAAGTTAAAGCAAAAAATAGTCACATTTCAGAGGATTGGCTGTGGACGTCTTGATTAAAAGACCCAAAGATATTATTGACGATTAGACATAGCATCTCAATCTTTATTAAAATTTGTTTAATTCCCCAACCCCACTGACTATCCTTAGTTTATCCATTTATTATAGTGCATAAAGTAAGACATTGAAAGTATACATGAACAATAATTAAATCAATAATTAATTAATTACATTTGAATTATTTAGTGTCATGTATAAATCCTAAATCTTTTGGGAAGCTATGTCTGGACAGTACCTTAAACGTTTTGTTGCTCAGATCCATCTTGATGAGTGAGTCTCCCACCAGATGTCTGAATCCACAGCCATAGTAGTAGCGGTATGGTTTGGTGTTGCATCTGCGGTAGTTGATCTGGGGGAATTCCAGGCCACCGTAGTTCGCCAGGTCGTCTCCATGGA
Source organism: Taenioides sp. WSHXM2023 (assembly GCA_029959045.1). Lineage (NCBI taxonomy): Eukaryota > Metazoa > Chordata > Actinopteri > Gobiiformes > Gobiidae > Taenioides > Taenioides sp. WSHXM2023. Next base: position 15,129,174 of record CM057098.1, on the reverse strand, counting down.
GATCCTCATGTTGACAGAACACCTGAGGAAGTAAAAAAAACATATTCTTGAAACCATTGTATGTGGCTTACATCCCTGTGTAGACATTAGAGCTGTAGTTGACTTAAGAAATTATTTACCGACTTCAGACATGCCCTGTGCAGTGATTTTTATTTTTATTTTTTTAATCTTTATTAAGGACATCACAATCACATTAGACAAGCCAGATGCATTGCTTTGAGTGTTTTAGCACAAGTGCTAGTTTTCAACACCTGTCCATAGAAAAAATATAAGATACATGCATAAAAAAGACACATTAGTTACATACAGGTAAAATATATACAGCATTATGACATTTTCAGTGACACAATTTTTGGTTGGAAACATACTATAATAATTTTAATTTACTATAATAATTTTAATTGCTGGTCAGCAGTTCTAGCCCCTTTAGCAGAGAAAGAGGACTGTATAGAGCTGTCCTGTACATTGGGACAACACAATTACCACTTTAGTAGCATCTCTTGTGTACAGTTTATGGTCCTGGCAAATTCAGAATTCAGTGGTATATCAGATTTAAGACACTTAAAAAATCATTTAAGATTGTTAAAATTGGTAAAATTTTCAAAGTTAAATAGGTTTATGTTTCTTTAAAATTCCACTTTGGTGTCTGTGTCTGGGCTTTTTGTCAAGGATCTTAAGGGTTCATTTGTATGTTTGAGAGGTTTTAATGTGGTTGAAAAGCCTGTGACTATGAGGTAATACAATAAGATGGATGCGAGAAGATCATTACAGTCATGAATAGTTTTAAAGTCTGGATGTTATATCTGCACGTATAAAACGAAAGCAATTGAGACTCGTTCTAATGTTATTCGCTAAGTATTTAGTGTGACTAATAAATTTGACATTTTCATCCAGAATGAGGCCAAGGTATTTAAATTCATTGACTGTTTGAATTTTCTCATTTTGAATAGTCACCTCAAAGTCACAGTTTTTTGTTTGTGTACGCACTGAAAAACAAAGAGAAACATTCTAAGCCATTTTGAGACCTGCTGTAAGGCATGACTCAGATGTTCACTAGCCTGAGCAGGTGTTTTTGCATACAACACAACACAGTATCATCAGCATACATTTGAATATTAACAGTAGGACAGAACTGAGGGAGGTTATTAACATATATGGAAAAAAGCAGGGGGCCAAGTACAGATCCCTGTGGCACTCCAAAGGGATTGGCTGGTAGTTGGGATGAGAGTTATCCCTTTAATATAAGATGAGAACCATTTAACAGTGTCCTTTGCAAAACTGAACTGATGTAACTTTCCTGGTAAAATACTATGACTGACCGTTTCAAAGGCTTTTTTTTTAGGTCAAGAAAGACTGCCACAACTACATTACCTTGGTCCAGAAACTTTTTAACATTTTCTATTAGATAACAGTTAGCAAGCTCAGTAGAATATTTAGATTTAAAACCAAATTGTTGTGAGTACGGAAGTAAATTACTTTCAAGATGTGTAGTTAGTTGATCAGCAACAATTTTTTTCTATAATTTTGGCAAGCGCAGGCAGAATAGCTATCGGTAGTTACAGGCGGTAGTTATCGCCTGTAGTTACAGGCGTCATCCTTGTCACCCCATTTAAAAACAGGAACAATGACTGCTGTTTTCCAGTATGCTGGAAAGGTGTTTGTGGAGATGGAAAGGTTTATAATGTGTGTTATGGGTTCCAGTAAATAAGTTTGATTTTTTTTAATAAACTTAATATTCAAATTGTAAATGTATTTGGAAGAAGTACTTTTCATATTGGTGAGTATTTCCCTTACTTTGTGTTTAGATACTTGTTGAATTTTGAATACGTCATTTGTATCTGGTATAGTGTGATCATCCACATATGTATCCAAGTATGTTTGATCAAAATTGTCATCTAGAACTTCCACAGAATCAATAAAATAATTATTCTGTTCATCACTGTAGATTATGTTATCACCTTTCTGTACTGTGGTCCAAAGCAAGAAAAATGATCTGACGAAGGCTTTTTGCTGAAACGTTATTTAAAAATAAAAAAAGCTTTTGGACACCGGCCATCTGAGTGTGCTATGCATTTTTCACTTTCACTTTTAAATTGCTGATCTTTGCATTTCCACCTCTACAAGAACTCTGGTGTGCGTTTTCTGTTTCATTTGATCACCTTCATTTAATTTTGGTATCTTTAGTTTTGCAGGGACTGGTTAGTGTATGTACAGTATTTGCTGCCAAAGTTTAAAACTATTCCCTTTAGCGTCTACTATTTTCCCAGTAAAATTATCACTTCTTGCTTTCCGTATTTTGTACCACTTTGTTTCTGAGGCTGATGTATAATTGATGATCAGTATTGGTTTTGGTGAACAGTGAATGTTTTAATGCTAAGGTCACACTTTTTCATCAGTTGGAGGACATTGGTGTTGATCCAAGACAGACCACATTTTCTGGGTCTAGGTTTCCAAGTTCTGGTTTGGTCATTCATCAAGTCACCTAAAGTTGATGTGAAACAGTTTACACAGAGATCCAGGTCAAATTCATTAGTAACTATATCCCAGTTGAGGTTTTTAAGTTCTGATTCAAAAGGATCCAGTTTTGATTTTGGAATTTCTGTAGTTCTTTTTGATTCGCCCACATTGCTATGGTGGATAAAGCATTTTTTGGACAGTTTCCTAACAACATACAATTTAATTTCAATTTCAATTTAATTTCTGCCAAAATCAGGTCACAATCCTTCTGCCAAGATCAGATCACAATGTGATCTTGGCAGAAGGATCTGGTAGAAGATCCTTCTGCCAAGATCAGAAAGATTGTGATCTGATCTTGGCAAGATCAGATCACAATGTGATCTTGGCAGAAATTAAATTGTATGTTTTTATTCCTCTTTCAGGTCTGTTTGTAAATATAAGATCAATGACAGTTTTACTATTTTTAGTCATTTGAGTGGGCATTTGTATAAGTTGCTTGTATTGTATTTTGTCATAATTGTTTTTAACTTAGATTTTGCACCATTGCTCATCCAATTAATATTAAAATCACCATATATTATACGTTCATTATACTGATCAAGAACAGACAAAAGACTCTTAAATTCTTTGTAAAAGTTGGCATCATGTTATGGGGGGTTGTAGAGTACATTTATATTGAATTTCATATTGGGTGAAAGGATGACAATGAGCCCAAGACTTTCCAGGTCCAGGTCAAGTTTAGAACATGTGTAGTGCTCTCGTATGTAAATTAGTACACCACCCCCTTGGCCTTTAGTTCTGTTTTTCCTATAGCATGTGAATCCTGGTATGTCAGTTATGTTGGTGGGTAAGTTTTCGTTTAACCAGCTTTCAGAAATGCAAAGGTAATCTAAATTAGAGTCCATGAGAAGGGACCTAATCTGATAAATTTTTGGCATTAAATTTCTGTATTAAGATGACCTCCCATTATCCCTTTGGGCTTGGTAGTAGAGTTCCAAATAACTCTTGCCTGATTTACAGTTTGAAAGAGATTATGCTCTTTCTGTTTCATTGTGGCTCTATTGAGAAAACTCTTCTCCATGATTGTGATTTTTGGTGGACAGTTAAGTTCATTGAACTTTATACAAAGAAGAGCATTAAAATCATTTACAGAGCTAGGAGCCCTGAGTCTATTCAGGTGTTTGTGACGTCATACAGTGTTATTATTGATTGACTGTAGAGTTAAATTAATGTTTGTGGACTGGATATGTGATCCCACACTATTTGGGTGTAGACGATCAGCTTTAAATCATTTTGGACGATGCCAAAACGATTAATTGATTAAAAGCTTTTCAAAGCTGAATAGGAATAGGATAAAAAACTATATATACAAAGAAATAAGTAAACCGCATCTTCATAAGTGAAAAAGCAGATGTAAATATTCAGTCACTCCCAAAATTCCAGTCAGTTTACCCCATGCATTCTTCTGATGTGGTCCATATAAATCCTTACAATAAAAATAAAAATAATAAAAAAAAACACTTGTAAAAACGTGGTTGACTAAATCAACTAAAGGACTAAAAGTACTATTAGTCAGCTTGACTGCTACCTAAATGTACATGTTGTGCTGATGTAGGTTTGTAAACAGTGGTTACCTTATCTTTGCTAACTTTCACACAGGTGGCCTCACTGTTGGGCCGTGTGTTGAGGTTCTGGTCTGTCACTGTTTCATTGGTCACGTTCAGAGGCAGCACAAAGCGTCGAGGGAAAGGCCTGCACAATGTATTATACACCTGAAAGAACAGACACAAAAGCATTTGTCAGCATCATCCAAAAACTGCTAAAATGGGATTTGTAGTCATACCTCATAGAATTTTCAGTCAACGTAATTTTAAACCAATGGAGATTTTAAGAAGCTAAATCCTAAACTCAGCGTTCACTCAAAAATATTCTGACATGTGATAAATGTATTAACCAGTAGTGACTGGCAAGTTTGTGGACCCACTCATTTACAAATAATAATCTGGTTCAAAATTTGTGCCTATTCAGTTTCTCTCAAAACAGTGAATCTCATTTAGAGTTATATAGGTCCCTGTCCTCCATCTGAAGTTATGACATTATCAAGCTCTAGAATGTGACAACCACATCTAAAGCACCTGTATATGCTAACCTGGTCTAGTGCTTCTCCTGACTTGCGCAGGTTCTGGATGAGATAGTTGTTAATGGCATCTCCATCATCTGCACAGCACAGGTCAACCATCAGGAAGCCATCCTCCTCAAATGCATTGATCTGGTGGAAGGTGGATATGGCTTTGGTGTGATACTTCACTGGACGCACCTGTAGGGGGCAGTATGGACATAAACACTATGTGGACCCAATAAAATAAAAACCTGTAAAAGTGTTCCCTCGCTGTCATAGTAGCAGACTGTACCTCGCCTGTTTTCTTATTCACTAAATGGAACACAGTGTCCATTTTAGGATCCCAGTAGATGCCTTCACCAAGGGGCCTTCCTCTGAGTTTGCATGTGACAATCTTCAGTAGGTCCATTTTAATTGGTTGTTCAATGAAAACCACATAGTTTTCTGACATAGCTACAGAAAAGATCAGATGCAGTTTTTTAATAGCACCGGTACATAACAGCATATAACACAGGCCTGAGCAAGTGGGACTCACCAAAGCTGTGGTAGTACGAGGGATGGGCCTTGTTTGCAGGGACGATGGAGCAGAGGACTTTAGCCCCCTGCAGAGTGTCTGTTGCATCTTTTTTCTCAGGGGGTACACAGATGATGTTGTATAGAGCTCCTGTGGTGAATTAAATGTTATTTTTGTTCTATTATACAATAGGGCTGTGAAATCACAATTTGAGTTTGACATGATTATAAAACTTTTTTGCGAAATCTGCTGCTGCCAAAAAAAAAATAAATCCTGCGTTTATGTACCTGTAATTTTGACCTTGTTCTGAATGCTCTGAAATGCATGTGATTCTTCAGTTAGTTTATCATTTCATGTTTCAGTCTTCTCTCAAATGTTAATGATTCTGGGGTTGTTCAAAAAGTGCACTAATCTTATTTTTAAAAACCGTAATACTTAAAAAAACAATTTCTGGCAGCCAAATCTGGCAGCCCTATTATACAACAAAAAGCAGGAGCAGTTTTGTGGGCAAACAGACTCACCCTTACTGCCGTAGGAGTTGCCCATGTTATAAGCGGTGCCATCTGGATCATAGTGCGGGTGGGCAGTGGCTCCATTTACAGCGATGAACTTGCTCCAGTCCACCTTCATGCAAAGCATACCTCTTATTCTTTGTACACACTGTCACTATAGTTGCAATATGACTATACTACTACTAATAATCATTTTCTTACCTTCTCCACTGTGTCGAGGTTTTCTGGGTTGACTCTGTGCATGAAGTTGGTCTCTGTGCTGACATAGTAATCACCCTTGTACGTGACAAAGTTCACACTGGCATTGTCTGTGGGTTCTGTAGGACACATGGTTACATGTACACTTTACCAAAAGTCTTTATGGATCTGTTTACTTAACTAGTTTTCCCTATTTGTCAACACACACTACAGCATGTAACCTCAACCATCTAGTATATTTAGGACGTGCTTTCCCTGGTCAATAACAGCTACCAGTGTACAAGCAAGTACACAGTTTGGAGAGACTTGTCAGGCAATGTAAAACTACACTATGCAGTTAAATAAACATAAGTTACTGTAAATACCTATCATTTCAAATCGAGAAAGAAATCTCTGGAAGAAGTTTTTACATGGGTCAGGCATGGCCAGAGTCCCAAACTCAGACATCACAATGCGGTCTTTCTCGCTGTTCTTCTTGTAGGCATCACTTTGGAGGAAGCGGCTCATGTAGGTCACCTGACCGTTTTGGATGTTGTATTGGTGCAGCATCGCCATCCCATCAAACCAGTGATTATAGCTGTGAGGAGAGGACACAGTGCTGTGTAATTTCAGCTCTTTGCAGAGCAAAAGTTTATTAGAAATACAGCAGACTCACTGAGTGTTTCCAAACTCAAACTTCCCCGGACCATTGCGCAGCAGCTTTCCATTGATCCATGTGGGGATGGTGCCCTGTACCTCAGTGGAGATGGGCACAGGGGTCTCCTCAGCTGAGTGGACCAATGGGGCGATGGTCTCCAGGCCTGTCCTCTGTGTGGTGCATTTCTTAGACCCTTCTGCAGTAGAAAAAAATATGTGGACTTCTCAAGAGGCTAAA